>CM038147.1:426545769-427876974 GCA_021437245.1 Aegilops speltoides
CGTGTTCTATTCCTCCATGTTTCAGCCGGAGTGCTGCCTAAATCCTTTCAGTCTTATTCGTTTCTTATCTCGTTCTAACCGGAGTGGTTTCATAGTCTATCTGATTCCGTGAGCTTTCGATTCTCGTCATTCTTGTCGTTCCTCTCTTCTTCTCGAGTGCTCTCGATTCTTTGATTCTTCTCTTGAGTTCTTGTTTCACCTCTTCCTCTTTCCCTTCCGTCCCGGTCCTAAGATCTCGGGACGAGATCTCTTGTTAGTGGAGGAGTGTTGTAACGCCCCGGATTCGATGCGCCAGGTTTCTGCCTGTTATTCGCCGTCTTTGCCATGTCATTTGCTTGCGTGTTGCATTTTGCCATGTCATCATGTGCATTTCATTTTGCATACGTGTTCGTCTCATGCATTCGAGCATTTTCCCCGTTGTCCGTTTTGCAATCCGGCACTCCTATGTCATCCGGCGTCCCCTTCTTGTCTCTTTTCGTGAGTGGGTGTTAAACATTCTCGGAATGGATCGAGGTTTGCCAAGCGGCCTTGGTACACCACCGGTAGACCGCCTGTCAAGTTTCGTGCTATTTGGAGTCCGTTTGATACTCCAACGTTATCCGGGTAGCCGCAAAGGTCTCTTTTGAGTGCAGCCCAACACCCCTCCAAAGTGGCCCAATAACCTATCCAAACCCCCATGCTCTCGGTCGTTCGATCACGATCGCGTGGCCGAAAACCGTTCCTCATTTGGAGTCTCCTAGCTCCCACTACCTATCTAGATGCCCTCTCCCCCGAAATCCCGGGTCCAAACCCTAGTCCTCTTCCTCCCGCCGCCACCGGATACGTCCGTGATGGCCGGACACGTTCAGCCGCTGCTGCCCGCCCAATCCACCGCCGCCACTTGTCGCGCCGCCGTCCTCCCCGCGCCTCCTCTGCCGCGGTCGCGGAGCCCGCAGCCCGCCCGCCTCGGCCGCATCAAACCCCGCCGCCCAGCTGGCGCCTCCCTCCGCCGCCCGCGTGCCGTTCCAGCGCCGGCGCCCGCTTCGCCGCCGTCCGGCCGACCGGCGACCTCGCCCGTCGCCCCATGCCCTCTGCCGCCCCTGCTGCGCGGCGCCTCCCGCGCCCTCGCGCCGCCGCCACCCACAGCCAGTCACGCGCCCGCACCACCACGATCTGCCCGCCGCTGGATCGCGCCTTGCCGGCGACCACTGCCACTGGCCACTCGACCTCCGCGCCGCCCCGAATCTCCGTCCGCGCCGCCTTCCCGAGCTCGCCGCCCACCGCCGTCGTGCCTCCCCGGCCCGGATCCGGCGAGATCCGGCCGAGGGTGCCCCGGATTCGTCTTCCCCGCAGCTCGCGCGTCTTCCCCATCAACTCCGGCGAGTTCTTTGACGAATCTCGGGATCCCTGCCCGGAAACCCTAGATCTGCGAGGTTGCCCGTTTTTCCGTGTCCCGAAATTATTCCAATCTGGTGCCCTGTTCATCGTGCCATAACTTCATGTGTGTTGTTCCGTTTCATGCATACGATATGTCAAAATGTTCGTTGTGAGATGCTATTCATTTCATTCCATTGTGTCATGCTTGTTTGAGTTCATCTTGATGCCCTAATCATCATTGCAAGAGTGCTATATGATATTAATTGATGTCTGTTAACAGAACTTGGTGATTTGTCTTTTTCATTGCATTTTGTGTGTGCATCTTATGAGCTTGATGTCTACATGAGTTTTGAGCTACATTATGCCATCCTTACTGTTGTGCAATCCATGTGTTTTTGTGAGTCTTGTAGTGACAGCATAGAGCTCATGAAGTAGGGTACTTGCTGTTACTGTTTTGCTTGTCTGAATCTGCTATATCCTGATGCTATGTAAACCTGCTGCTACAAGTCATTCTATGCATAATCTGGAGATGTTCACTAAGGATGTTTTGTTATACATGTTATGGTCTATCCATTCATGCCCCTGGTTGAATTTATAGCCTGCTGTAGCTTGTTATAATCTTGCTCTCAAATTGCTAAATAATGTTGCAGTCAGCTTGTTAACATTAAGTTCAGTTTTGCCATGAGCTTTGCTAGTGATCCATGCACCCTATGAACTTTCTCTTGCCATGATTACCTTCATAAACATGTATTCTTACTGTTGGTCACCTTGTCATGACATGTATTGTTCTGTGGTGAGTGGTACAAGCTCACCAACATGCCTAATTATTGTTGTTCCTGCCATGTATGAATCTGTCATATCACTTGCTATGTTTACATGGGTGCCATCATATTTTCTGTGCCCGTTTGGCTCATTGTCAGTAAGGGACTTTTGTTATATGCAATTAGTAGATTCATGCCATGCCTTTGTTTGCCATGATAAGTTTCTGTAACATGTTGTTTGATAGATCTAAACATTGCAACCTGATGTTATTTCTGCCAAGTCTGGAACTGTTATTATTTGCAATCTTGCCATGCCCTCTTGAGCATGTTATAGTGTTTTCTGGAGATAGCTCAGTGTTCATGTTTTGTCATGCTTTATCTTTACTTCATGCCCATGCCTTTTGTTCTTATGTTGGGGTGCTGCAGCTTGTTGTTTTGATGATTGCTGCCCGAATTCGACGCGAGGCTATAGAGCCCATCCAGCAAAAAAACAAAATGGCCGATCAGCCGGACCGACCACCCCGTGGCCGCGACAGGACAACCAATGATGCCGCACACAAGTCAGCACATGATTTACGTGAGCTCCTGGACAAAAAATCCGGTATGGCCAGGTCCATCTATGGATCTAGGAAGCGTGCTTCAGCACAGGCTCAGAGCTACCAAAACGATCATATTTGTCGAATACCGGCTAGGAATCAACACCGAACACAACAACCGTTGACAGCATGCCATAACATATCCAAATACAGGGGTGCTGTGCACCCCCTGTGCTTCACCAACGAGGTGCTGGATCATGAATTTCTAGAGGGATTCAAACCCGTGAACATAGAAGCATACGACGGAACAACAGACCCAGGGTTCTGGATTGAGGACTTTATCCTTCACATCCACATGGCTCGCGGAGATGATCTCCACGCCATCAAATACCTGCCACTCAAGTTGAAAGGAACAGCTCGGCACTTGTTGAAAAGCCTCCCGAAAACTCAATTGGAAGTTGGGAGGAACCTGAGGATGCTTTCAGGGCCAATTTTTAGGGGACCTATGTCCGACCTCTGGATGTAGATGATTTAAGTCATATAATCCAACAACCCAGAGAGTCAACCCGTAAGCTTTGGAACAGATTTCTCACGAAGAAGAATCAAATCATCGACTGCCCGGATGTCGAAGCCTTAGTGGCTTTCAAGCATAGTGTCCGGGACGAATGGCTTGCCAGACACCTTGGCCAGGAAAAGCCGAGGACAATGGCATCCCTAACAAGCCTCATGACCCACTTTTGCGTGGGCGAGGACAGTTGGCTGGCCCGTAGCGGCACCAGCGACCAAGGCACATCCAAAGTCAGGGATGGCAACGGGAAGCCGCGATGCAATAAAAACAAGCGTCGAAACAATGAAGACATCCCAGATAACACGGCGGTGAATGCCGGATTCAGGGGCTCTCGACCCGGTCAACGAAAAAAGCCATTTAAAGGCAGCAGAGATGGACCTTCCAGCCTAAATAAGATTCTAGACAAAATTATGTCAGATTCATGGCACTCCCGAAAAACCTGCAAATCACACCCACAGAGAGTGCTGGGTTTTCAAGCAGGCCGGCAAGCTAAACGCCGAACACAAAGGGAGGGAGATGCCAAGTGAAGACGAGGATGAGCCTCACCAGCCGAATACTGGGGGACAGAAAAAATTCCCACCAGAAGTCAAAACAGTGAATATGATTTACGCAACTCACATACCAAAGAGAAGGCGCAAACGCGCACTCCGAGACGTATATGCTGTAGAGCCCGTCGCCCCCAAGTTAAATCCCTGGTTGGCCTGTCCGATCACCTTTGATCGCAGGGATCATCCGACTAGTATCCGGCACGGAGGATCGGCTGCCTTGGTGCTCGACCCAATAATTGATGGATACCATCTACCCGAGTCCTTATGGACGGCAGCAGTAGTCTCAACTGATATATCAGGACACTGTCCGCAAAATGGGGATAGACCCATCAAGAATCAGCCAAAGCAGTACTACCTTTAGAGGAGTAATACTAGGCATCGAGGCCCGCTGCACGGGGTCTCTATTACTAGAGGTTGTATTCGGTTCTCCCGACAACTTCAGAAGCGAAGAACTAATCTTCGACATCGCCCATTCCGAAGCGGCTATCACGCACTACTCGGGAGAACGGCCTTCACTCATTTTAACGCAGTACCGCACTACGCCTATCTTAAACTTAAGATGCCCGGTCCACATGGCGTCATCACAATTAGCAGAAATACAGAGCGTTCCTTACGTGCAGAAGAATAGGTGATGGCTCTAGCAGCCGAACACTGAACGGCCCCTCCAACTAGAATAAGCGGTCGGTCGTCAAGACCACGGACACAGTTAGACGAGTCCGACGCTCCGCCAGATGTAACAGCCCAGATAAAACTGAGCTTGGGTTGATAGATATACCCCCATAGGTGGTGCTAGGGGCTGCTCGCCAAAAAAAGAAGCCCATAGTTCAGCTTGACCCTATTAATACAACAACAGACTGCATTTTCATGGTTCGTTCAGATTTACCAACTCTTCGCACGAAGTCTTTCACCGGGGTTTTTCGTATTTACAGATGATCATCGTGCTACACCCTTCTAGGATACGGCACAACAGAGACAAAGGCGCAAACGTGCAGCAGGGCCCCGCTCAAAGGTTTCTTTTTAGATTAAGACCCTGCGTAAACCTTTTTTAATGTCCCTTGTTGCTTCATACCCTCCGGACACCTAACACAACCGGGAGAGATACTGGCGTTCTTGGCATTTCGTCATGCCAGATTAATGCATGTACTTGGAAACTCAGGGCTCATTATCGAGGGCGTTACTCATCCCAGTATATGTTGTAAAGTCCGAATACCTTAGGGAGTGTTCAGCGTCACGAGTTTGGCCTTATATGCATCAGCTCCGAATCATGTCTTTGGTCAAATGTTGGGCTTGCCTGGCTCCCGTGTTTTGCTACCACGTTCCGCTCTATCGGCTAAGGTGGCCCCGGGAGAACTACTACGATTGTGCCCTGGTTCATCTGGATGAGCATCTCAGTAGAGAAAGCCGAAAACTGACTGTCATGATATAGCGCGAGACTGGTCAACCACTTGATGACTCAGCAGAATCTTCGCGATTCCTCCGCATTAACCAAGGACTGGTTTCCCGGTCATGTGCATACGCGCACCACAATTGGATGAGCGCGGAAGTACCAGGGGCTATATAGTAGCCCCACCGTCAAACTCCTATGGCTAAGTGAAAGTTTTAAAGCTATATAGTCTGATTGCCTGGTTCGCCGCGCTATCACCTCCTTAATGGACCAAGACGTTGGATCAAGTTTGATTACACGCTTTTCTGAACACCCCCGCATTATATGCATGGGGGCTGAAGCCGACGACAGCAAAATTTCAGGTTATATACATACATACATAAACGGCCGCATAGGAGGCACTATATTACTTTCAGGCAAAAGTATAAACACAACCTTCATAATAAAAATTGCATTGTTTTTACAATTCAGATACATGTCACTGAACATGGTACTCTTCGAGCACTGAGCCTCTATTAAACGGGCACCTTCTAGGACTTCTTCAAAATAGTGCTCGGCCGGGTCCTGGCCTCCCGCTGGACCCCGGGTTGAAATAGCGGTGGCCTCCATCCCTGCCCAGTATGTCTTAACAAGGGCAAGAGCCATCCGCGCACCCTCCATGCACGCCGACCTCTTCACAGCATCGATATGCAACATAACACCAAGGAATTGTCGCACCAAACCAAAATAACTGTCCGACCTTGGTCCCCTCGGCCAAAGATGATCCACGACAGACCTCATGGCAAGTCCGGACAACCTATGGAGCTCGGCCCATGCGGCCATCTTTTCATGCAACGGCAGCAGACGCGTCGGGTCACTGAACTGCGACCAGAACAACCCTTCTACCTCATGATCTTTCTGATCTTTGTAAAACTAAGTCGCATCAGCAGCACTCTTTGCCAAGTCCGCATACACGTCTGCAACACTCCATAACTGATCCAGAGGGGGCATAATTCGGATCTCCGAACTTCATCTGCAACAAAAAGGGCCTCCCATCTGTGATATTTCCGGCTTCACGAAGCTCCTCCCTTATACCTCTCATTCAGAGCGGGTTTCCTTGGCTGCCTCCAGGGCCTTCTTTAGGTCAGCCACTTTTGCTTGGTTTTCCTTCTTAAGGAGCTCATAGCGGCCATCGGCATCTTTCAGTTCAATAGCCATCTTGGCTATCTTTTCTTTGCTCTGGTGATGAGCAGCCTGTTCGGCTCTTAACTCTTTGATCGCCTTCAGGGCGGCCGCATCACTTATTCGGGCTTGTTCCTTGGCTCGGGCAAGCTCCGCCCGAAGGGTCTCCACGGCAGAAGCTCCATCTGCAGTCACAACATATTATAGATATTAGTATCATGCTCCTCTTAACATTTGCTGACAAGCCGAACATACATACCCTGGGCCTCGTCGAGCCGCTTGTTAACAAGCACAATGTCGGCATCCGCCATGTCAAGCTGCCGCTTCAGTTCGGCAAAATCAGTAATCCGGTCAGCCGCCGGACCCTCAGCCGCCTGCACATAAAAGCAGCGCGATCATTACCGGGGATTATGATCCTCGGTTTGCCACCTCTGGATGGCAACCAGAGTCTCAGGGGCTACTATCTATACAGAGCACACCTAGCATGTGCGGTACCGTCAAAACACATATATTATTTTTTGCGTACCACAAAGCCTCTCAGCAGACTCATAAAAGCTTCATTCAAACCGATTTTGGCGGATGAAATCCTCTCAACCACCATACACATTAAGGTACGATGCGTCTCTGAGATAACCGCTCACTCCAGAAGACCCATTAGTGTGTCCGGTCGTGTGCCGGACAATCCGGGACTCTTTCTGTTTCTCTCCTTGGGAGCCGAATACTCCAGACTTCAGGCAGCTGGAGTGTTGACTTCTGGCCTTGGCGGATCAGGAGAAATCCTCCGTGACGACACCTCGGGGTCGTCCGCCCCATATGGCGGGGAGGCAGGAGGAGGCGTTTTGCTCTCCATCATCTCCGGAAGAAGATCCCCCGAAGACAAACTCTATGGGGAAGGGCTACGAGCCGGACTGCAACATATATGTCTCGGTTATTTTTCTCAGAGATAAAACATGATATATTTGCCTAAATACCTTTCTTTTACTTACAGCTTGGTGGAGGGCTGGCCCCCTTGCGGGTGCTGTGTGGTAAGGACGCCCTCTGGGGCAGGGCCACCTGGCGAGGGTTTCTTCCCTCATTTGGAAACCTTCATTTCCAAGTCTTCAGAGGCGGTCCTTTTCTTCCCATGAGGAGAGGGGGTTTTAGATTCACCTCCCCGATTATCCTCCTTTGCGGAGGCACTTACTCCCCCGATTTGGATGTGTAAAGTATGAAGCCCACCTGTGGCTTCTCTATTCCTCCCCTCATCTTCTCCTGATGGCACCTGGTACGGTGCGCGCTCCAGCATCCTGGTTAATAAAGGATCCGGCCAGCCTTCGGGAAGGGGGGCCGAACACCTGATCCTCTCCGCCTTTCTTATCCAGTCATGGCAGAGAGCAATTTTTTAGAATGATGTTGTAACAAACATAAAGGACAACATGTTTGGTAGCGGAATTACTTACTTCGGTATTCGGACGGTTTGTAGTTGAGACCCACATCCTCGGTGGTGTCCGGACACTTTATTTGTGATCCGAAGAACAATCCATACATCTCTTTGAGCGTCATGCCGAAGAATTGTTGAATGGTTCGCGGTCCTTCTGGGTTAAACTCCCACATATGGAGAGATCGACATTGGCATGGGAGGACCCGATGAACCAGCATTTACTTGCATTACCTTGACAAGACTGACATCCCTCTTAAGGAGGTCTCGGATGCGGCTTTGTAGTGTTAGCGCATCGTTAACTGGCCCCCAATCCAGCCCCTTGTTGACCCATGACGGCAGTTGGGGCGGAGGGCCCGAGCGAAACGCTGGAGCGGCTGCCCGCTTTGTACCTCGGGGAGTTGTGATGTAAAACCGCTCCCGTTGCCATAAGTCAGAAACTTCCATGAAGGAACCCTTTGGCCATGGGGCGTCGGTTCCTTTGCTTATTACAGCACCTCCACACTCCGCGTGACGCCCGTCAATCATCTTCGGCCTCACATTGAAGGTCTTGAGCCATAGGCCGAAGTGGGGGGTGATGCAGAGGAAGGCTTCACATATGACGATAAAGGATGAGATGTGAAGGATGGAATCCAGAGCTAGATCATGGAAATGTAGCCCATAATAGAACATGAGCCCTCTCACAAAGGGATCAAGACTAAAACCTAGCCCTTGGAGGAAGTGGGAAATAAATACGACACTCTCGTTGGGTTAGGGAGTGGGGATGACCTGTCCTTGAGCAGGCAACCTATGCGGGATTTCAGCGGTGAGATTCCTGGCCTCTCTAAGCTTCTTAATGTCCTCCTCTGTGATAGAGGAGGCCATCCACCAGCCTTGAAGGTTGGATTCAGACATGATTGAAGGTCCGAAGTGCTTAGCTTGAGCCTTGGGTGTTGGAACTCGAGGTGCGGGAGGGGAAGAATCGAGCGTGGGAAGAAAAGGATAGGCCTTGGCCCCCTTATAAAGAGGACGAATATCAAGCGTCCCCCGCGTGGCCATTTGGGATTTGCCTAAAATTGAGGAGTCATATTAAACAAGCGCGGTTGGGTTACCCACACCTGTATTGATGGGAGTCCTGTGATAAGGGGAACACGATCTCTGCTTCGACAAGACATGCCAATAAAACCGCCTCGCAACGCGTGTAGTGGCTAGTTGAGAAAAACAGTTTGAATAATGATCGAGCCGTGGCGTGATGTCATGCTGTGGAACGTTGTCAGCAGATTAGACTTGTGGAACATTGTGCTATCTACGGTGGTATGTGGAATTTGTTTTGCAGAGCCAGACACGATCCTTGTGTTCAAAATCTTCCATGGAGTATTCAGAGAAGGAACCCGCCTTGCAATGCCAAAGACAATCTGCGCGCCAGACACATCGTTATTGAAGCCTAGTTCAGGGGCTACTGAGGGAGTCCAGGATTAAGGGGTCCTCGGATAGATGGACTATATACTTTGGCCGAACTGTTGGACTATGAAGATACAAGATTGAAGACTTCGTCCTGTGTACGGATGGGACTCTCCTTTGCGTGGAAGGCAAGTTTGGCAATTCAGATATGTAGATCTCCTTATCTGTAACCAACTCTGTGTAACCCTAGCACCCTCCGGTGTCTATATAAACCGGAGGGTTTAGTCCGTAGGACAACAACAATCATAATCATAGGCTAGCTTCTAGGGTTTAGCCTCAACAATCCCGTGGTAGATCAACTCTTGTAATACTCATATCATCAAGATCAATCAAGCAGGAAGTAGGGTATTACTTCCATCGAGAGGGCCCGAACCTGGGTAAACATCGTGTCCCCCGCCTCCTGTTACCATTAGCCTTAGACACACAGTTAGGGACCCCCTACCTGAGATCCGCTGGTTTTGACATTGAAAGAGACCGCAACCACCGACCCCCCTGTCACAGGAAGGGGGCGAGTCTTACGGTGGGCCACCTCCGGTGAACCGGTCCGTCCCGGCCGGGCCGCGCAGCTACGGCAGTCCTAGGAGACGTCTACACGCCAGACGAGGGCCGCGATGACGAAGAAGAAGGCATCCGCTTCTTTGTTGGCCAAGCGTGCCCAGAGGCCACCGCCTCCCCCCTCGCCGGCAGATGTTGGCGCGGGGATCGCTTTTGACTTTCGACCCCTCAGCCCGGAGAGGAAGAGGAAAACAAAAGAGAAGGAGAAGGAGGAGGAGGGAGAGTAAGCCCTGCTTTTCCCCCTTCTTTTCTTTTTTTTTGTTTTCTCCATTTCCTCAAATGGTGCCGCTTATTCTGAATCGTCTTCATCCCGCAGGGACGTGGAGACGCTGTCCCAAAGGGCAAAGAGGGCCAGGATATCGACGAGCGGCCAGCCCCCGGCAGGCACCTCCGGCACGCCACTGGTGGTGTTGAGCAGCCCGGACAATAGCCCCCAGCCCAGCCCCCAGCGTGAGTCCATCACCCGTCCTTCTTCGATGTGCGCTAGGGGTACGATACTTTGGTACTGACCATGCCGTCGATGTAGGAGGGGAGCGGCAGCAAGGGGAGCCACAGAGGGCTTCTCCCAACACGCCACCCTCATCGACCACGCCGCCCCGAGGGGCGTCCCTGACAAGGGTAGCGAGCACCAAGCCCATGCACACGGAGGAGGAGGAGAACGCGGGTGCCGGTTTCTTCGCCTCTGCGCCGAACCTTGGCGAAGAGAGGGCTTCAGCTTCTCAGCTTGGCGCGGGTAAGCCACTCGCTTTCCGTTTCTGCTTGCATTCTTTCTTTCTTCTTACTGGGCTTTGACCTTGGCCCCACCCTATCCCCTTCTTGGCATTCAGGCTTCCCCTCGATGGACCCAGAGGATGTCGATACTGTCATCGAGGATATCACCGAGGATGCCGCAGTGCAGGCCGAGAAGATCACTGCCGAGGAGAGCGCCAAGGGCGCTGCTTAGGGCGCCACCAAGGGGCCTGCCGGGGAGGCCGGCAAGGCCGCTGCCGAGGAGGAGGTGGTTGATGACCAGCCCTCCTCCTCCGTCGCATCCGGCTCTGGCAGGTATCTGAGGGTGAGCGATGACCTCTTTGTCCATCTTCCAGGTGCGTCAAGCACCAGGGCTCCCATTGAGGGAGAGGTGTTCGACGATGAGGTGCTTGCCGCTGCCGGGCTCGAGGTCGTCGATGAGCCAAGCGTTGGAGGCGACGACTGCCAGGAGGAGCGGCTGCTTCAAGCCATGGGCGCCAGCTTCCAGAAGCTCCACGCGCTCCATCGTGCTCGTTTGGACAAGGCCAAGTCCAGGACGGTGGTGGTGGAGAAGGCGGAGGCAAACCTCTAGGAGCGCGTCGCCGAGGCACAGGACTGGTTCCGCCAGGCTCAAGACGAGCTGAAGGCCGCCCAGGGTGAGTTGGCTAAGCGTGACGTGGAGCTCACTATGAAGCTGGCCGACGTCGAGAAGGCCCAAGAGACAGCGAGGAACTTGGCCGCCGCCTCCGAAGCTGCCCGAACCCAGCACGAGGCCGCACTAACCTCCCAGGAGGAGGACGTTGCCGCGCGCGAGGAGAAGCTTGCCGCCACACTTCGCGGCAAGGATGAAGAGGTGGAGAAGCTTGCCGTGGTGCGGACCCAGGAGCTAGAGCACCATCACAAGGATGCGCTTGTCGCCCAGGCCTTGGCCCATGACAACAGGGTGAAGGAGTTGGTGGCGGAGCGGAATGAGCTGAAGGAGCAAACTCTGAAGCTGTCCAAGGAGAAGGACACGCTCAACAGCGCCCTAGTAGAGGCGCATGGCGCGGCCGTCAGCAGGGCCGAGGAGCTCTCCAAGGCCAAGAACTCCATCAGAGACCTGAAGCTGAAGCTGGAGGGTCTCGAGAAGATGCTGCCGGAGGCCAAGGCCCGAGAGGGCACCCTGACCAAGGACCTGGAGACCGAGAAGCAGCTGTGGAGGACCGAGGCCGCCAACCTTAACGACCACGTGGAGGGCGAGAAACGTTGGCTCGAACGCCTTGCCGTCGTTGCGAACTCGGCCACCATGCAGATGGCCACCATGGGGAAGTCGGACGTGAGGTACGCCCCAGAGACGAGCCTGAGCCCCAACGCCAACCTAACCCTGTTCTTTGAGAGGGCCGTCGGCGCCCTGGAGCGGCGTCACTCCAACTGGGTGGCCTCCCTGGCCGAGGAGTCCCGCATGCTCTGCCAGGGCGCCATGACCAAGGTTCTTGCCAAGATAGCGCACTGGCATCCTGACCTCAACTTCTAAGCTGCACTGAAGAGCTTGCCGAAGGATGCAGATATCACGGTGCTCAAGGAGCGTATCAAGCTCATCATCAGCCGCATCGACGGAATCAAGAGGTTGGAGGGCCAGCGCCGGGACTAGGCACCCTGTTTCTTATCGCCGCTGCAGGTCCATGAGCAAGACAATTGCTACCTTTAGTTAGAACCGTGGCGGAATTTTGTAATATGACTCTGCAGTACTTCTGACATTATGCATGCTATTTTCTGTTCGATTTTCCTTTATATGCCCACCCTATGCTAACTGGGTAGGCTTGCCGGCACGTAAACCCAGAGAGGCATCTTGAGGACGGATTCCCATTGTCCTGCCGGGTGTGCTTGCTGCCGGGCGAACCAGCATACCGCCCTTAACACGGCCGCTCGAACTGTCGGGCTTGACAGTCAGAGTCGAGAGCGTTGCTAATTGCGAAAGGCTACCCTACCGCTCTCGACGCGGCCGCTTGAGCTGTTGAGCGGACTCGAAACAGAACAAGGGCGTTGCCAATTGCAGGAGGGCCCCTATGTGTACAGGTTTTCCATACATAGGCAGAATCTTCGAGGATGATAACCTTATATTAAGGATAAATTTTGGCATGACTTAGCTTTCCCGTCTCCGCCCTGGCACCCTTCGCGCTCGCAGGCAGCGCCACTCTCTTGGCCGCCTTCTCCGCGGGAGCCGTGGCGATGAAGAACTGCTAGGCCAACTACCAGACCAGATTCTCACAATTGCGCATCCCCTACCTGGCGCGCCAAAGATGTCAGTGGGAAACGACACCTATGGGATCACAAGAATCCCTACTACGGTTGCTGGGGCGCATGGCTGTGAGAAGAGCAGGATTAGCAATCAGCACAAGGATCGTTTACCCAGGTTCGGGCCGCGAGGATGCGTAAAACCCTAGTCCTACTGTGGTGGGTGTATTGAGTGTTCTTGAGCTCTTGAACTAGCTATGGTGGCTGTGTGGTTCCAAAGAGCCGAATCCCCCTCCAGTACGCCATGGGCCTCCTTTTATATTTGAAAGGGGCTGCCACAGTGGCATACAGGAGGTGGAAAGGCCTACAGTGCTATGAGCTTATCACTCGTATTACAGGACAAGGCGCATTTAATGTGTAGCTTAGGTGTCCTCTTGCTTTATCAGGGACGGGAGCGAGGCCCGTCCCGTCTGTCGCCGCTCCTCCTCGCTTCGACACGCGTCCTGGCCAGCGATGCATGCAGTGCCATGTAGCCCGGCAAGCAGCTGAGGTGGCGTGGTGGTGGAGCCTCCACGAAGATCTGCATGCCGCCACGCAGGCGTGTGCTGAGTTGGCCTGGAAGCTGCATGTTGCCATGTGGGTGCCTGCCCAGCTGGTTGGGCTGGCAGCTGCAGGTGAACGGTGGTGGAGACTTGGTTGGCGGGGCCTGGCTGTGGCCCCGGTGACACCCTGGGCAAGGGCCTTGCCGGGTGGCCCGGCAAGGCTCTTGCCGTGGCGCGCTATCGACCCCGGGAAGGATCTTGCCGGGGGTCTTGCAGGTTTCCTTTGCAAGGATCTTGTCGAGGATCGTTGCGGGTTGAATACTCTTTGTCTTCACAAAGATCTGCATGCCACCATCGAGGTGCCTCCCGAGCCCTGGCCGAATGCAGTTGATGGTGTTGGAGACCGTGGGTTCGTGGGTGGCTCACTCCGCTGGTGTGGGCGAGCCGCCCCGGCAAGGGGCTTGCCGAGGCTGCTGAGCCTGCCCCGGCAAGGGTATTGCTGGGCAAACCTACTTCGTCCATCTGCTCTCTGTGGTCTCGGTCTTTGGTGTCGCCTTGTTTGTCTTGGGGCTTCGACTCCTCCCTTTTTACCTGCTAAGTGTGGCTTCGGCCTGTGTCTCTGACTGCCCGCGCACACGTAAGGGGTACAAAGGAGTGCTCCTACTTTAGTACACCGACACCGCTGGCCTCCCAGGCATACCCCTCCCACTGGGCAAGCTCCCTCTCCTCCGCGGCTGCATCGGCCTTGTCCTCCACACCGTCGGCGCTGCCGGCCTCCCTGGCGAGCTCCACCTCCGCCACCCTGGCGGCGATGTAGTCCAGCTCCGCCTAGGTGGTGTCCTGGATAAGAAGCGGCCCGTCGTGGTCATAGCCCTTCGACAAGTTGTCGAAGAACTCCTGCACATCGTGTTCCGGGGCTCGGTTCAGGATGGGTCAAGGCCGTGCGCGTTGAAGACCGGCATCATGTTGAGGATGGCGGACTAGCAATAGTTGTTGATCAGGGGGACCACTCCCGCCGGCAACCCAAACAGGGGCCCCTTGATGGCCTTGCCGGCCTTCGTGGCCCTGCCGGTCCTCTCCACCCTGCCGTCGCTGTACACGTCAAGCTGGAAGAGCCTTTGGCAGAAATAGGCGTGTGATAACCCACAAGTATAGGGGATCAAGTGTAGCCTCTTTCGATAAGTAAGAGTGTCGAACCCAACGAGGAGCTAAAGGTAGAACAAAGATTCCCTCAAGTTCTATCGACCACCGATACAACTCTACGCATGATTAGCGTTCGCTTTACCTAAAACAAGTATGAAAATGGAAGGACTTTGTAGGTGTTGTTGGATAGGTTTGCAAGAATATAAAGAGCACGTAAATATAAAGTAGGGGCTGTTTAGATGAAGGCACAACTAAGTTAGTTTTAGTAGAGAGCTTTTTGTCACGAGATAGTTATTTTTCCCTAGGCAATCAATAACTAGACCGGTAATCACTATTGCAATTTTATTTGAGGGAGAGGCATGAGCTAACATACTTTCTCTTATTGGATCATATGCACTTATGATTGGAACTCTAGAAAGCATCCACAACTACTAAAGATCATTAAGGTAAAACCCAACCATAGCATTAAAGCATCAAGTCCTCTTTATCCCATACGCAACAACCCCCTTACTCGGGTTTATGCTTCTGTCACTCAAGCAACCCACTATAAGCGAATCATGAACGTATTGCAGCACCCTACAGAGGGAATCCTTCACGCTTGCGCGACACGGAGAGCACCATAGGACAACACCAATAATAAAACATGCAACTCAAACCAATCACGATCATCAATTAATCCATATGACAAAACGGATCTACTCAAACATCATAGGATAGCCATACATCATTGGGAAATAATATATAGCGTTGAGCACCTTGTTTAAGTAGAGATTAGAGCAGGTAAAAGAGGGGTTACACTGCTGCATAAAGGGGGGAAGAGTTGGTGATGAGGGCGGTGATGTTGTTGGTGTAGATCGTGGTGATGATGATGACCCCCAGCGGCGTTCTGGAGCCACCGGAAGCGAGGGGGAGAGAGCCCCCCTCCTCCTTCTTCCTTGACCTTCTCCCTAGATGGGAGAAGGGTGTCCCCTCTGGTCTCCATGGCATGGGAGGGGCGAGAGCCCCTCCGAGATTGGATTTGTCTCTCTATCTCTCTTTGTTTCTGCGCTCGCTGATTCTATCCTTTCACCGTTTTTATATATCCGGAGATCCATAACTCCGATTGGATTGAAACCTTCCCCATGATTTTTTTTCCTGAAAATTAGCGTTGTTGCGGCAAAAGAAGAGCAGCAACCGCCTTATGGGGTGCCCACGAGGGTCAGGGGCGTGCCTGCCCCCTGGGGCGCGCCCCCTGCCTTGTGCCCCCCTCGGGAACCGTCTCGTGTTGATTCTTCTTCCCAAATATCACATATATTCCAAAAATATTCTCCGTCCATTTTTATCGCGTTTGGACTCTGTTTGATATGGGTTTTCTGCGAAACATAAAAGAAGCAACAAACAGGAACTGGCACTGGGCACTGGATCAATATGTTAGTCCCAAAAATAATATAAAAATTTGCCAATAGTATATGAAAGTTGTAGAATATTGCCATGGAACAATCAAAAATTATAGATACGACGGAGACGTATCGGCATCCCCAAGATTAGTTCTTGCTCGTCCTCGAGTAGGTAAATGATAAAAAAATATTTTTTTATGTGGAATGCTACCTAGCATAATCTTGATCATGTAATCTAATCATGGCATAAATATTAAGACACGAGTGATTCAAAGCAATAATCTATCATTTGACATTAAGATGATAATACTTCAAGCGTACTAATAAAGCAATAATGTCTTTTTGAAACAACTTAGCCAAAGAAATTATCCCTACAAAATCTTACAGTCTGGCTATGCTCCATCTTCACCACACAAAGTATTTAAATCATGCACAACCACAGTATTAGCCAAGCAATTGTTTCATACTTTTGTATTCTCGAACTTTTTCAACTTTCACGCAATACATGAGCGTGAGCCATGGATATAGCACTATAGGTGGAATAGAATATGATGGTGGGGGTTATGTGGAGAAGACAAAAAAGGAGAAAGTCTTACATCGACGCGGCTAATTAACGGGCTATGGAGATGCCCATCAATTGATGTCAATGTGAGGAGTAGGGATTGCCATACAACGGATGCACTAAGAGCTATAAGTGTATGAAAGCTCAAACTTAAAACTAAGTGGGTGTACATCCAACTTGCTTGCTCATGAAGACCTCGGGCATTTGAGGAAGCCCATCATCGGAATATACAAGCCACGTTCTATAATGAAAATTCCCGCCAGTATATGAAAGTGACAATATAGGAGACTCTCTATATGAAGAACATGGTGCTACTCTAAAGCACAAGTGTGGTAAAAGGATAGTAACATTGCCCCTTCTCTCTTTTTCTCTCTTTTTTTATTCTTTTTGGTGGGCTTCTTTGGCCTCTTTTTTTATTTGGGGTTCTTTGGCCTCTTTTGTTTTTCATAAAGTCCGGAGTCTCATCCCGACTTGTGGGGGAATCATAGTCTCCATCATCCTTTCCCCACTGGGCAATTCTCTAATAATGATGATCATCACACTTATATTTACTTACAACTCAATATTACAACTCGATATCTAGAACAAAGATATGACTCTATATGAATGCTTCCGGCGGTGTACCGGGATATGCAATGATCTAGCATAGCAATGACATCAACAAGCCATGAAAACATCATGCTAGCTATCTTACGATCATGCAAAGCAATATGACAATGAATGCTCAAGTCATGTATATGATGATGATGGAAGTTGCATGGCAATATATCTTGGAATGGCTATGGAAATGCCATGATAGGTAGGTATGGTGGCTGTTTTGAGGAAGATATAAGGAGGCTTACGTGTGACAGAGCCTATCGTATCATGGGGTTTGGATGCATCGGCAAAGTTTGCACCAACTCTCGAGATGAGAAAGGGCAATGCACGGTATCGAAGAGGCTAGCAATGATGGAAGGATGAGAGTGCGTATAATCCATGGACTCAACATTAGTCATAAAGAACTCACATACTTATTGCAAAAATTTATTATCCATCAAAAAAGTACTACACGCATGCTCCTAGGGGAAGGATTGGTAGGAGTTAACCATCGCGCGATCCCGACCTACACACAAAGGATGACAATGAAAAATAAATCATGCTCTGACTTCATCACATAACGGTTCACCATACGTGCATGCTTCGGGAATCACAAACCTCAACACAAGTGTTTCTAATAATCCACAGTCACCCACTAGCATGACTCTAATATCACCACCTTTATATCATAAAATTACTGCAAGGAATCAAACATATCATATTCAGCGATCTACAAGTTTATGTAGGATTTTATGACTAACCATGTGAATGACCAATTCCTGTCATCTCTCTAAATAGATATAAGTGAAGCAAGAGAGTTCAATTCTTTCTAAAAATATATGCCCATGCTCTAACTAATATAAGTGAAGCAAAAGAGCATTCTACAAATGGCGGTTTTCTATGTGAAGAGAAACATGCAATCCAAACTTCAAATGATACAAGTGAAGCACATGAAGCATTCTATAAAGCCACACTCAAAAGATTTAAGTGAAGTGCAATGAGCATTCTATAAATCAACCAAGGAATATCTCATAGCAGCATGGTGCATAAAGGAAAAGTGAAAACTAAATGCAAAGGACGCTCCAAGATCTGCACATATCGCATGAACGAAATGAATCCAAAAACATACCGATACTTGTTGAAGAAAGAGGGGATGCCTTTTGGGGCATCCCCAAGCTTAGACGCTTGAGTCTCCTTGAATATTTACTTGGGGTGCCTTGGGCATCCCCAAGCTTGAGCTCTTGCCTCTCCTCCTTTTCCTCATATCGACACCTCCTTGATCAAACACTTCATCCACACAAAACTTCAGCAGAAAAGTCGGTAAGATCCGTTAGTATAATAAAGCAAATCACTACTCTAAGTACTGTTGCAAACCAATTCATATTTTATTTTTTTCATTGTATATACTGTAATATAACTTTTCCATGGTTTAATTCACTATAGGAATTGATAGTTTCATCAAAACAAGTAAACTATGCATCAAAAACAGAATCTTTCAAAAACAGAACAGTCTGTAGAAATCTGAACATTCACCATACTTATGGTACCCCAAAAATTCTACAAAAATTAGAAAAATAAATTATCTGTATAGCAAGACAGTGCAAAAAGTTTCAAAAAAATTTGACGTTCCAGTAAAAAATGTAAAATCATGCACTACACACAAAGTTTCTGTCCTGCACCGCACAAACCAACAAGCATTGTAAACATCCTACAGGCAAACCTTAGCAAATTATTTTTATAATACAATGGAATTGTACAAGGCGATAATTATTTTTGATGAAAATTTTCTGTAATTAAGATTCACAAAGTTCCCGTGAGCATGAAGAAAGTTCAAGGAGCTCCCCCACTTCAACAATGCTTGTCTTCCTCACTTTCACTTTCCTTTTTGAAAAGTTTTGGGTTCCCATCTTTATTTTTTTGTTTTTAAACTATATAAAAGCATTCAACGGAAATAAATGACTCTCTAAAACTTCCAAGTTGTCTCCCTGGCAGCGCTTTCTTTAAAGCCATTAAGCTAGGCATAAGGTGCTCAAGTAATGGATCCACCCGGATCCCAAGGTATATCAAAGCCAATTTTAATTAACAATGATTTGTGATTTAGTAGAGAGCACAAAGTAACATATATCAAGAAACAACGAAGTCTAACTCTCTTCCTATGCATCGACATGTCATAAAAGAACAATTCATGCACACATAGTAAAGGGCAATGCATAGTATAAGCAGTTTCTTGCAATTTTATCATATTGGAAACGTAGAGAGGTGGAGATATAGTTCCTCTCTCATAATAATTGCAAGTAGGAGCAGCAAGCATGTGCATATTATATATATTAAAATTATCATGTGCAATGGTAAAAGGCAACCCATCAATATAATCCTTAATAAGCACAAACTTCTCTGATATAGTGTAGTTGGGAGAATTCAAAAATATAATAGGACTATCATGCGTGGATGCAATAGCAACAATTTCATGTTTAACATAAGGAACTATAGCAAGTTCATCTCCATAAGCATAATTCATATATATTGGCATCTTGGCCACAAGCATCATCAAAATGGGATATTTCAAGAGAATCAACGGGATCGTAACAATCATCATAGCAATCATCCTTCGGTAAGCATGAAGGGAAATTAAACAATGTATGAGTTGAAGAGTTACTCTCATTAGAAGGTGGGCACGGGTAGCTAGTCCGCTCTTCCTCCTTTTGTTCTTCGCTCTCCTCATCATCTTTTTTGTCCAATGAGCTCATAGTTTCATCAATTTCTTCTTCCATAGACTCCTACAAAATATTATTCTCTTTTTGGACAGCGGAGACTTTCTCAATAAATGCATCAATATCGGAATTGTATTCATAATTCTCATAACAATATTTAAGTATAGCAAAATTTTCAGGTCTATAAACAGCATCATCAAGATTTTCACACTCTTTAAACAAAGATTCAATCTCATAAGCACCCACAAAAGTAACGAATTCTTTTATTTGTTCCACATCATACTAATCATATATACCATTAGCATAAGAAGCCAAGGTTTTATCATCATTGCATGAAAAGGGAAGGTGTGGAGCCTTCATCCTAGAGCAACAAGTATAATCATATCTCAAGCATAGTTCCCGAGCATACCAATGCAACATATGAATTTGATCCCATAATAGTTTCCCTTTTTGTGTCAAGTGATAAACCCTAAAGTATTCACGCTGATCCAACGTGTCTCCCGTAACATAATTGAATGTGGTTTTCTCAGGATTATCAAAGTAGTACATAATATTTTCCACATAACCAGTATCGAGGGTTTTAGGAGGTTCCCCATCTCCATGAGTAGCAAGTAAACCTAATTTTTTTTGGTATTTCGTGTTCCATATCCATAACTAAAGATAAAGAACAACTTAGAACAGCAAATAAAAATTAATTAGTGATAAAGCAAACAAGCACACACGAGAATATTCACCCCACGCTATGACTCCCCGGCAACGGTGCCCGAAAAAGGTCATGGTAAACAAAAGTATAGGGGATCAATTTTAGCCTCTTTCGATAAGTAAGAGTGTTGAACCCAACGAGTAGCTAAAGGTAGAACAAATATTCCCTCAAGTTCTACCAACCACCGATACAACTCTACGCACGCTTAGCGTTAGCTTTACCTAAAACAAGTATGAAACTAGAAGGACTTTGTAGGTGTTGTTGGATAGGTTTGCAAGAATATAAAGAGCACGTAAATATAAACTAGGGGCTTTTTAGACGAAAACACAACTAAGTTAGTTTTAGTAGAGAGATTTTTGTCACGAGAAAGTTATTTGTCCCTAGGCAATCGATAACTAGACCGGTAATCACTATTGCAATTTTATCTGAGGGAGAGGCATAAGCTAACTTACTTTATCTTCTTGGATCATATGCACTTATGATTGAAACTCTAGCAAGCATCCGCAACTACTAAAGATCATAAGGTAAAACCCAACCATAGCATTAAAGCATCAAGTCCTCTATATCCCATACACAACAGCCCCCTTACTCGGGTTTATGCTTCTGTCACTCAAGCAACCCACTATAAGTGAATCATGAACATATTGCAACACCCTACAGCGGGAATCCCTCACGCTTGCGTGACACGGAGAGCACCATAGGACAGCACGAATAATAAAACATGCAACTCAAACCAATCACGATCATCAATTAACCCATAGGACAAAACGGATCTACTCAAACATCATAGGATAGGCATACATCATTGGGAAATAATATATAGCACTGAGCACCATGTTTAAGAAGAGATTACAGTGGGTAAAAGAGGGGTTACACTGCTGCATAGAGGGGGAAGAGTTTGTGATGAGGGCGGTGAAGTTATTGGTGTAGATTGCGGTGATGCTGATGGCCCCCGGTGGCGTTCCGGCGCCACCGGAAGTGAGGGGGAGAGAGCCCCCCTCCTTTTTCTTCTTGCTTGACCTTCTCCCTAGATGGGAGAAGGGTTTCCTCTCTGGTCCATGGTCTGCATGGCGTGGGAGGGGTGAGAGCCCCTCCAAGATTGGATCTGTCTCTCTGTCTCTCTTTGTTTCTGCGCTCCCTCATTCTATCCTTTCATCGCTTCTTATATATCCGGAGATCCATAATTCCGATTGGATTGAAACCTTTGCCACAATTTGTTTTCCGAAAATTAGCTTTCTTGCGGCAAAAGAAGAGCAGCAACCGCCTTACGGGGTGCCCACGAGGGTCAGGGGCGTGCCCCCCTACCTCGTGGCCCCCTTAGGCACCGTCTCGCGTGGATTCCTCTTCCCAAATATCACAAATATTCCAAAAATATTCTCCGTCCGTTTTTATCCCGTTTGGACTCCGTTTGATATGGGTTTCCTGTGAAACATAAAACAAGCAACAAACAGGAACTGGCACTGGGCACTGGATCAATATTTTAGTCCCAAAAATAATATAGAAAGTCGCCAAAAGTATATGAAAGTTGTAGAATATTGGCATGGAACAATAAAAAATTATAGATACGATGGAGACGTATCAGCGTGCCCCATCACTATGAAGTTATGGTTCAAGCAATGGCGGAGCCTCATGATGTCAGCCGCATTCCTGAAATCCCACTGCCTTCAGCCTGCTCCGGGGCAGCAGGGTTGTTTCGGGTGTTGACCATCCTAGGAAAACAAAACAACGGTTTAGACAAGGATGACAAAACTCTGACATAGGAGTGCAGAATGTAATGGATGACTCGGAATGCAAAGATGTTCATCCGTACGACATGGTAATACAGAAACTGCCATATATATACCATCGGTCATACACACCATACACGGTTTAGTACAAGACCAAACTGAAGTACAACTGCGGTGAAAGAAAGATTACATCTCATCAGAGACATTCCAAGCTCCTATATATTATTTTTCTACACCTCCGGAATTTAGAACACACTAAGTCCTATTCCACAAGACGCGCAGGACTGTGGAGATATAACTGCTACATACTACTAGTGCCATGATCCAGCTCAGTCGTCTCCGTCTCCGTAGTAGTCCTCATAGAGATTACCCGCATAGCCTGGAAGCAAAACATGCGGATCCGGAAACTCGCGGTCACATCGGGCCTGTGGACCATATGGACTTGGATGAGGCCTTGGTCCCACGAACGGCAGCAAACGGCACCCACATGGAGGTGTGATACCTCCAACATCTGGATAGTCCATGCAAGCTAGCAGATGTGTGCGAACGGGGTACAAATCCCGCATATCAAGGTAACCGGTCTGCACGGCAGGTTCCAGCCATGTCAGGGTGGCCCAATGGTCTGCGCGGGTGTTGTATAGCTCCATGCGGAGGGCACCGTTCTCTCGGTCCCTCTCCTCCAACATCTCAGTGGTGGTGCGAAGACGTGGCTCCTCATGAGAAGCGTCAGCATAAAGCCCAGTGTAATAGCCCTCCAGACCAGTGTGTGCTGCTGGTAGATAACAGAACTCGGTGTCTTGAAGTGATGCATACCTGGCTTGAATGATAGTGATCATAGAGTAAGAAGCATCCTGGACAGACATCTCCACGGTAATACCAAGCCCGTAAGACCAGTGAAGGGGCTCAGTAGCTCCAGGATAAGAAGGAAAGATCCTCACGGTGCAGATATACAGACTCTGATTAAAATCACGAAACTCCTGTTCGACGGTATACTCCGGATACCATCTAAAGCCTGTCTCTATCATCACATGGACTAGCATGGCCGTGTGCCTGGGCACGTTAATGCACTGAGTCAGACTTACCACCTGGTGTGTAGTGCGAGAAGACATCTGAAACCCAAATAACACAAAGGCGTTAGAATTTCTAGCAGAAATTGGACAACATAACGGTTGTAAATGCTCAAAAGGATTTTGAGACATTTTGCAAAAGATTGCATAGACACTCAACAACATCATAAGGTTCTGGGTCCAACTAACAACGTACTGAGGTAGTATAACTGAACTGGGGCTTGTAACCAACAATCCTATAAGTTACTACGGATTAGTAACACGTGAACCTGATAGAGAGAAGAGATCCTAGTTCTTAACCCCCGTGTGTCGGTGTACTAAGGTAGGGGTACCTCAGTACCCCAACTTGTGCACGGGCGGTTGCAGCTTCCCGCGGCAGGGTTTACCACGTGCTCGCCGAAGACCTTCCTGCTCCTTGTCAAACCATTCAAAGACAAAATATACAAGACAGAAGATCGAGACCCCGGCAAGCGGAGCTTGCCGGGAAGGCCGTTCCAGGCTCAAGGTTACATCACTCACGCAAGGCCCCGGCGAGAGGAGCTCGCCGGGAAGACTAGAAGATTACATCATAGAAGACACGCCTCGGCGCTACATGTGTCCCGGCGAGGGCCCGGGGAGCGACAAGTTACAGAGCCCGGCAAGCTCCCGGGCCCGGCAAGGTCAAGACCCCGGCAAGATGCTTGCCGGGAGGATTGCGCTTATGTGCCGCGCTCGGCTCATCAGCCCACGTGCCGCCTGGGCCTTTCCAGGACGCGTGGCGGATGGCAGGCAGCCTGGGTACACGGTGGCACTTCACGGTGGTGGATCCATCGCCGCGGCGACGGAGACGCAGGGGCGGAGCTTTTGGGTCGACGGCGACGGGCATTAAATGCCCTTGTCCCCATCACAAAGTAGGTAGCGACCATCGTTCACGACCGTAGCTTCACTGCTCCCGCACTGCTCCAACTACCACCTCTTTTACATTTTTACCCCTTTCTCCCACGCCGACACAGCCGGTGACCCTTGCACTATAAAAGGAGGCCCATGCACAACGTGTGCGGGGGTTGGTTCGGTTCGACTCATTCGACACTACAACTCACCCACGCTCTAAAGCAGAATGAATAGAAACACAAAGCAGCGGTAGGAGTTTTATCTCTCCGGAGAGCTCGGAAGCTGTGTAGAACCCCCCGCGTGCTCGCTACGATCTGCTCTCTGTGCTCCCTCCGCCCTCGTACCGCACAGACAAGGGGCTCCGGCCCCATAGGTGTTCGCGACGGGCAGCCTCCCCCTCGACATCTCTGGCGCGCCAGGTAGGGGGCGTCGAGGTTGTGCGGACCTGATCCGGCGTTCACGCGGGCGCGCTCTTCATCAACCTCTCCAGTTTCATCAGCAACTTCGTCAACAATCGCGCCATGGCCCCGAAGAAGAAGGCTTCGGAGGTTGGAGGCCCGTCTGCGTCTCATCCGCCGCCACCGGAGCCAACGGTGGGCGGAGGAGACGCTGTCGAAGGGTGGTCGCCGGCGAGACACTCGCGCGCCACCGCATCCAAGGACAGGGCGGATGACCGCGCTTCGGTCTCCGTGGATCCACGCCCATCTCAGCAAGACGACAACCCAGCAGCGCCATACCACGGGAGGTGGTATCCGCTTTCTAGGGCAAGGACACGCCGGAGGTTTCGCGGGATGCTCCGGACCAAGGTCCGGACGCAGCAAAGCGAAGGCGCCGGGCAGACCTCGCCTTCTAACACCGCAGGAGTCCGAGCATACCCGCGCCTCGCACCGCCGCTTCCCGCTCTCCTCCACTCCGCAAGCGCCGCAAGAGCGCAATCGCTCGACTTCCCTCAGCGGCGGACAAGGCCAAGACCGGAGGGCTACCATCAAGAGCCTGGTCGCCGCTAACAATGACTTTTCACAGAGCCGGCGACTCGCGGCCGCTGCAAGCCGAGAAGACGAAGGCCGACGGCGATAAGACCGCCGGGTGCAACCACCATGCACTCCCCGCCGCAAGCAAAAAGACGCCGCCCGCTGAACAACACCGACGACGGCTCCACGGCATCGCCGGATCCGCGACTTCGTCGGGATCAACGCCAGTCCTCGACGACCGGGCGACAAGAAGACGCCGACCATTATCGAGCGCCGCGAGAAGCTCGGGCGACAATCGACACCAGAGCTGGGAACGCTGTCGACGCGGCGCGCCGGTGAACCAGCGGCTTGTCAGACGCTGCAGGCTGCCCCTGCTTCACCCGCGAAGCCGCGGCACGCCCAAAGGCTCCAAAGATGAAGAATTTCAAGCCCGACGCATCGGAGAAGTACGACGGCAAGACGCACCCTCGAATTCCTCGGTGTCTACACCATCGCGGTGCGAGCTGCGGGGCGCGACGAGAAGATTCTCGGCGAACCACTTCCGCTGCGTGCTTAAGCCGAACGCTCGTTCTGGCTAATGCACTTGCCGGAAGGCTCCATTTCTTCTGGGCAGATCTTTGCCATCGCTTTGTTGGCGCCTTCACCGGCGCCACAAACCCCACGGCCAGAGAGCGATTCCACATTTTGGCCCGTAAGGAAGGAGAAACCTGCGCAAGTATATCCAACGCTCACCGTGTGCAAAGCACAACATTCTCGATGTCCACCGCCGCTGTTATCGCTGCTCCACCGTAACGCGCGAAACCGCCGCGATGCGTGAAGAGATGGCGATGACCAAGATTCGATGTCACGAGCTCTATGCTCTGGTTGACAAGGCGCCGCTGAAGAGGGAGGAGACTCTCGGGGAGGATGTTGGCGCAGGAGAAAGCGATGACGACGACGCCGCCCGCAAAGCAGAGCCGGGCGCGAACAACCGAAGGAAGAATAAGAAAGAGGTGCTTGCCGCCGAGAAGTCCGCAAGGAGGCTCCCGCCAAGCAAACGCAGGCTTGCTTCTCCGCAAAGAGCTCGCCTCAGAAGCGGCAGCCGACAAGCAGGACGGCTCCGGCAAGCAATATCAAAATCCACCGCACTAAGGGCCACGATCTCTCCAATCGCAAGCGCGGCCGAGTATCTCGCCGAGCAGCAAAAAGCTGAGTACGAGAGGCGCGACAAGGAGAAGGCCCAAGGTGGCGGAGGAGAACCGAGCAAGAAGCGCCGCTCAATGGCCGGGAGGACGCCGGCAAGGCCAAGCAGCGGCAAGGTGATCGACCTCCCGGGCCGCGACAAGGATGAAGAAGACGACGACGAAGACATGGAGGATGAGGATGACAAGGAGCAGGAGTTCCGAAGGCCACGGAGGTCCTGCGTTGACGGTGGTGCTCTCGCACCCTCCCACCGCCAGCCTAAAGCAAAGGTGCGTGAGGTGAATGCAGCGAGCCACCAAAGGAGTCGCAGCAGTCCTCAAATGGTCCAAAGACGCCCATCATTTTTGATCTTGAGGATCACCCGACCGCACCACCGCGGTCGGGTGCTTGCCGATGCTAGTCTCGCCCACCATCCGCAACCTCAAGGTCACCAAATGTTGGTTGACGGCGGGTCGGGCTGAACTTGATCTCCTCTCGCTGTGATCAAGAAACTCCAAATTCCGATGGCAAGCTCGAAGAGACCGTTCTTTCCAAGGAATCAACCCGGACGGAGTAAGCCCAAGGAAAGATCACTCTGCCGGTGACCTTTGGCGGGAGCTCAATTTCAGGATCGAAGATCACTTTCGACGTCGCCGATATTCCGCTGCCATACAATGGAATACTCGCCGCCCCGCCTCGCCAAGTTCATGGCAGCTTCCCACTATGCTTACAACGTACTCAAGATATCGGGCCGATAAGCGCCATCGCTGTCCACGGCGACAAGAAGGATGCGCTTATCTCATACCGACAAGATCTACCGACGCGGCAGCCGTGGCCGACAAGAATACACTTGCCGCTGAAGCTCCCGGGAAGAAGACGAAGACCAAGTCCGCAAGTGCTCGGGGCCCACTCCGCAACCGCACCTCTTCGGAGTGCTGCGCTGCCGCCGACGAGGACGCCCCGCCGAGCTCCACCGCAAGAGCAAAAGGGAATGGCCGCCCACCGCAACCAAGAAGGTGCCCGCCAGGAGGACGGCACCGGTGGTACCTTCACCATCGCTGCCACGCTTGACAAAGAATAGGAAGCGCCGCCGTTTTCTTCTGCGGGCGAATGTCGATGTGTTTGCATGGCAACCATCCGACATCCCCGTGTTCCTGTGAAGGTAATTGAGCACAAACTTGTTGTTTGCCCTCATGCGCCCCATCAAGCAAAAAGTGAGGAAGCAAGTCGGAGCGCCAAGAATTCATCGGCAAGAAATCAAGAAGCTAGAGGCGGCAGGCCTAGTTAGAGGTGTGATCCATCCGACGTGGTTAGCAAACCCGATTGCCGTCGTGCGCAAGGCCAATGGGAAATGGAGGCTGTGTATAGACTTCACCGATGTGAATAAAGCATGTCCCAAGGATCCGCCTCCTTGCCGCGCATCGACCAGATTGTTGACTCCATCGCGGATGTGAGCTACTCGCTTTCTTGATGCATACTCAAAGCTATCACCAGATCTTTATGGCCAAAAGGATGAAGAGAAGATCGCATTTATCACTCCATGTGGCACTTATTGCTTCATACGCATGCCATTTGGACTGAAGAATGCAGGATCAACATTTGCAAGGGTAGTGTATACTGCTTTTGAGCCACAGATCCACAGAAATGTAGAGGCTTACATGGATGATATCGTGGTGAAGAGCAAGAGCAAGGATACGCTTAATTCAAGATTTGGAAGAGACATTTCAAACCTCCGCAAGAAGATACAAATTTTAAGTTGAACCCCGAGAAGTGCATCTTTGGAGTTCCCTCCGCAAGCTTCTCGGTTCTTTAGGTCACGTGAGGGGATTGAAGCCAACCCCGACAAGATTAAAGCCATTGAGCAGATCGAAGCCCCGAAGCGAGTCAAGGATGTCAGAAGGCTTGCAGGTTGTGTGGCTGCCCTCAGTAGGTTCATTTCAAAGTCTGCAGAACGCGCCCTACCTTTCTTCAAAATCTTGAAGAAGGCAGGTCCCATGAAATGGACTCCGAAGCGGAGGCAGCTGCAGCAGATTTGAACGGTACCTATCCTCCACTCCAATACTTGTCGCACCTAGACCACAGAGAAAATTGCTGCTGTATTCTAGCGGCAACCAACCAGGTGGTTAGTGCTGCGTTAGTAGCGGAGAGGAGTCCCACGAGGAGGCTACACCACCGCGAGCGAGTCCAAGGACAAGCTGGGGCTGCTCCGACAAGCTCCGCCTCGACAAGGACAACTCAAGCAGAAACAGGATGAGGTGCGGAAGAAGATGGTGCAGCGCCCAGTGTATTTTGTAAGTTCCTTCTCCAAGGGGCTAGATCAAGATACTCGTGTGCAAAAGTTACTTTTCGCCTCCTCATGGCCTCGAGAAAGCTGCGCCATTACTTCCAGCACATGAGATAACAAAGTGGTCACTCGCTTCCGCTAAGAGGATATTGCACAACCCGTAAGCAACAGGCGTGGATCGTTGAGTGGGCACTGGAGCTGTCGAGCTTTGGACTCAAGTTTGAAAGTACTTCAACCATACAGAGCCGAGCTTTGGTAGAATTTATAGCAGAGTGGACCCCAACACCCGATGAAGAAGTCCAAGAGACAAGTACACCCGTACAAGAAGCGACAAGTGAATGGGTAATGTACTTTGATGGTGCCTTCTCGCTGCAAGGCGCCGGTGCCGGCGTGGTACTCATCGCGCCCACCGGAGAGCACCTCAAGTATGTTATCCAGATGCACTTCCCAAGGAGCAAGCGACAAACAACACCGCTGAATATGAAGGTTTGCTCGCCGCCTCGTGGATTGCGGCCAACTTGGGATCGAAAGTTGATCGTATGGGAGATTCTCGCCAGTGGTCCGCAAGTTAACAAGAGCTATCGAGCCCTTTGATGGAAGCTTATGTCGATGAAGTGAGGAAGCTTGAGGAGCGCTTTGAAAGTTTGCAAATGGAGCACGCCCCGAGAGCTCGTAATGAAATCGCAGATGGCCTTTCAAAGTGTGCTTCGATGAAGTTACTCAGGAACCGGGACCTTCTTGCTCAAGCTGACTCAACCATCCGCCACGCCATCAATTGGGCAGTCCAAGAAGAGAAAGTTGGTCTCCGCGACTACTTGCCGGGCGGGTCTCCCCGAGGCCGCCGCCAAGGTCCCCAAGATCAACGACTCGTAACGCCGAGGAACAGTTTGTTCTCATGGATCCTCGGATCTGCATAGCAGCTAGCAGGGTTCCCGCAAGCTCGCCTTGGCGAGCTTGCCGGGGACCTTCAGCCCGCAAAGCCAGAGGTTCTGCCGAGAAGCCGAGGTTCCCGCAGCTGCCCTCATGCCTTTAGTCCTGCCGCTGAGCCCTAAGCTCGCATGGGCGCAGCAGATCGTCTGCTTTTTGCAAACCGGAGAACTTCCGACGACCCGTAAGAAATAGAGAAGATAACCAGACAATCAAGTATGTACCAGTTCGTGGATAACGAGCTGCATGTAAGAAGGCTCAATGGTGTCGATCAAGTGCATCTCCGTGGAAGATGGACGAAGCTGCTGGCGTAAATACACGGAGGCATATGCGGCCACCACATTGGCGCGAAGGGCGCTTGTCGAAAGCTTTCCGAAGGGTTCTTTTGGCAAGAAGCCTCCAAGATGCAACTCGCACTAGTAACCAAGTGTGAAGCGTGCGCCCATGCAAAGCAGATTCATCACCAGCTCAAGCTCTCCAAACAATCCCTTTGTCCTGGCCCTTCTCGGTCCGGGGCTCGATATCCTCGCCCTTCCCCGCGTTGTCGGGGCTTTGAGTACTTGTACGTAGTAATCGACAAGTTCACAAAGTGGCCGAAGCGGAGCCAAGGAGAAAGGTGACAGCACAATCAGCGGTCAAGTTCTTTCAGATCGATTGTGTGCCGCTTCGATCCCTAACAGGATTATCACCGATAACGGTACACAATTCACCAGCCGCACCTTCATGCAAGACGCCCAAGACCTTGGCGCCAAGGTCTGTTTCGCTTCATTGCTTACCCGAGGAGCAACGGTCAAGCGGAGAGGGCCAATGCTGAAGTGCTGCGCGGACTCAAGACAAGAACTTTCGGCAAAGGCGCAAGTGCGGAAGAAATTGATAGAGGAGCTACCGCGGCTCTTTGGTCGATCGTAACGACACCAAATCGAGCCACCGGACAGTACACCTTTTGCTCTAGTCTATGGAGCAGAGGCAGTTCTCCCCACGGAACTCGTATATACGGATCTCCTCGAGTGCTCGCTATGATGAGCTCGAGCAAGAGCAATCGCGGCAAGATGATGCATTGCTCCTTGAGGAGGGACGCCTCCAGCTGTCAGACGAGCTGCTCGATACCAGAAGCCTTGCGCCGCTACCATAGCCGCAAGGTCAAAGCCAGAGTCTCGAGGAAGGCGACCTTGTTCTTCAAGTGTTCAGTCCGCCAAGAGTTCCAACAAGTTGACGCCGGTGGGAAGGCCCTTATCGGGTGAGACAAGTCACGAGGCCCGGCGCCGTCCGCCCGAGATCAAGAAGGCTTACCAAAGGAGCAACTCCTCGAATATAGAGCATCTTCGCAAGTTTCACCCATAAGGCGCGGTTGTTGTGATCCGCCCGCAACCACCTTTTGTACAAGCTTTGCTGCTGTTGCATGTAACCCTTTGTACAAAGCCGGGCGCAGACCCGCAGCACCAAGAAAGTTTCTCGTGTTTTATGCTTAGTTGCCTTTCCCATGCTTTTCTTTGCTATTTGCATGTGTTATTTGGCATCTCTTGTGCGACACACATATCCGGTAAGCAATAGCACGCCGAAAGGCCATATACTTGTTTTCCCTCTTCAATTTCCCTGCCTCTTAAGCAGAAGGAACGTTCCTCGCGCACAAGTTTGCCGGGGGGAAGAAATGGATGATGAACCAAGTGCTGTTCAAGAAAGAGAAGCTTGCCGGGGAACGCACAGATCACGAAAGCTAAGTCATTAGAATTTGAGCAGTTCAAAATTTTAAATTTTAAGTTACCTTCCTTGAACAACCACACTTTGTATGGAAAACCTGTGCGCGGAGGAACCTACCGTGGATAGCCGCACTTTATCTTGTTTTCGAGCATGCTCAATGATTTAAGTGAGCTGCGACAAGTGTCGCGCCTTGTTTCGCTTTTCGAGTCCGCCAGCAAGCTAAGTGCGCGCTATGCACTAGTCATGCAAGGTTGCTTGCCGGTAAGACCTTGGCCAGCAGGGCTGCTTCGAAGTTCAAGACTCGGCGCTTCATGCAAGGGCCCCTTGCCGCAAGTTCCCTAGAAGCGTAGGGTTGAAGCATACAAAGTTGAGGATCAGGACAAGGAGATAACACTGCATCTATTGATCAAAATAAAGATAATATCTTACATAGAATAACTTGTCGCATGACTAATGAGTTCATAACACCGCGGCAACAAAAAGAGATAAAGATAAAGAGGCCTAGTCTCACGCGGTCGCCTCCACCCCGGATATCTTGTTCACTTTAGCAATGATGTGGCGACCTGCTCCTTCAGAGCCTCCATGTTCGCTGGCCGGCAAGCTGCGAAGAACGCTGGTGAGGATTATGCGGGATTGCGGTATACAATCTTCACAAGACACGCCCATGGTTCCCGCAAGACACAATGGCGAAGTCTCCTCGGCGAAGTTGCGCGGGATCTTCTTCCGCAGATTTGCAAGGGCCGCGCGATCCCCTCAAGAAGAGGCCGAGCTTACTGGAGGGAGATTTGGATCCGGGAGTAGATGAGATGCTCCACCAAAGCTGCCAAGAGCTCTGGTCAATGTCGGACGACAAGACACCAAGTCCTCGGTCCATAACTCGACGGTACGGTGGAAGTGCTCGGCTGCTTTGTTGGCGCTGTCCACCAAAGCTCGCTCTCTCTGGAGCTCCTCCTTCAACTTGGTCTCCCGATCCCGGGCGGCGCCGAGCGAAGTTCCTCAACATGGAGACTTGCAGCTCAAGATCCTCGATGGAGTCCTTGGCGGCCTTCAACTCGTCGCCCTTCTTGGAAAGCCGCACTGAGTTCTCGAGTTGGTGTGGGCGTCCTTCTCGCGCTCCGTGTTGAGCGCGGGCGACCTTCTCCACGCCGCTTTCAAAGAATTCCTCCAGCTGCGCTGACCTTGGCGGCAAGCTCCTCCTTGGCGGTCTCCGCGGCAGCGCAGTGGCTTTCGGGCCTTCAGCTCCCCGCCAAGGGCTGCTCCCGAGCGGCAAGGTCTTCCTCGGGAGTCGAGGTTGACCTTCCGCTGGACGAAGTTCTCCTTCTCGCGGGACAGCTCCACCCCGCGAGTCAGCCGCTGCTCTTCGCCTCGGCCTTCCAAGAACCACTCTTCATATCCTGGCGAAGTCGCTTATGCCTCCGCCACCTCACGGAGAGCAGCTTGGTTGGCAGCGCTGAGCTCCGCCAAGACGCTTCTCCATCTCCTCGCGGCTTTGGTGACGAGGGCTTCCGGAAGCAGTTACCGCTCGCCCGGTAAAGGCCGGAGCTGGTGAAGCTTCTCCTCCTGGGCCCGCCGCCCGCCGGCCCTCGACGATCTTCAAGCCTCGCTGGAGGCGAGGACCTCCCGTCAAAGGCCTCCTCACCGCTGGAGCTCGCGACGAAGAGTCCCACGGCACTGGATGAAGACGCCGCTGGGGCTTTCAAATAGTAGCCGGACTGCTTTTCTCCGGCGGAGGGGTCGGCGACAAGCGCAGCACTTGATGCTCCCGCCGCCTCCGGCCGGGCGGTGCGGTCACCGCCCTCCTCGCCGCTGCGCTCGCAGCCGAGCGTCTCTGGCGCATTGGCCCGCGGCTCCGCCGTGTCCCTCGGCGACAGGCGGCGCTGCTGCCGCCAGACGCGCCTCCTCTCAACAAGGATTTACTTCCGCTCCATCTGCCGGGAGGAGGATCTAGAAGAAGAAAAAAACAAACAAAAGAAGTTCAAGCAAATATCCGAAAAGAAACAACGCCAAGAAGACAAAGTTGCAGAATCCTACCTTGGCGATTTCGTCGCACAAGGGCTCTCGCCGGGAGCTCCGCCTTGGCGGAGTGGCTGCCGCCGGTTGCTCGCTCTTGGCGGGTACTCGCCTTCGAGGAGTACTACCGCCTTTGGCGGAGCGCTCTCCCTTGCCGGGAGTCGACTCATGGCGACGGGCGGGCTCTGGCTTCTCGGGGCGACCTCCGGACGCCCGCCACTGTGGCTCCACCTCTACACAAGTCAAGACAGAAACATTAAGGCATTAGTACAAGACCGAAATCTTCAAGCACGCCCAGCGAGCGAAAGTGCAGAACCTAGACTTACGTTGGGGGTTGCTGGGGCTGCTCCTCGAGCAGCGCTGGTCCGCAAGCTTAGATCCGCACATCCTCGTCGACGAGCGGGCGAAGTCGTCTGGGCGATTGACACGGCACCTTGGCCCTTCGCTACTGGGCCAAGGTCCCAAATCAAAGCAAGAAACAAGATTAACTTCAACAATAATCAAGGCGGAATTGAGAAGATGAAGATCTCGGATACTTACTCCTGTTCCTCCTCGCTGCTTCGCCAAGGCGAGAAGTCATATCCACCTGGGCGCGCCGGCGCGAGGGGCGGAAGCGAAGATTCCTCGGGCGCTTGGCGGTCTCGGCGCAGCTTGGCTTCCCGGAAGCTTGCGCTGGTTGTTGCCGGGGCTCGCGCCCTCGCCGCCGCCGCGGAGGCGCCAGCGGAGAACGCCTAGGGCTTGCCGGGCGGGAGGTCTCCGGACGACGAGGAGGTCGCGGCGAGAGATCCGGGGACCCGCCAGCGCCCTCGGCGGCCTCGGCGTCCTCCTCCTCCTCCTCGCCGCTGGCTCGGCCTGGCCCAGCGTCTGCGCTGCTGCCCCTTTCCCTCTGGCGCCTCCGCTCCCTCCGGCGCATTCGCTTCTGCGGCGCCTGCTCTCCTCGGAGCGCCATTCTTGCCGCTGCCTCGCCGCGATTCCGAGATCCCGGAGTGCCTCGAAGAGGACCCCGCAAGCGTTGCCGGGGAAGCTGCAGCAGTCTGCAGATCTCCGCCTCCGCTTGGCAGACACCTCTGCAGCCTCTGCCTCATCGGTATATCCAAATCCCTCGCCGCTGCTGCTGGGCGGCCTCTTCAGCCGAGAAGCTATGTATGCAAGCTCTTGGTCGGTGGTGTCCCGCAGATGCTTTTGATGTCATCCTTGTTCTTCGCCACCTCCTCAAGGTTGTCGAAGAAGCTGAGGATGACTGATGGACTAGGCGGAATCCACGTGCGGTCCACGCCGTGCGAATCACACGAGGGCATCATAGCGCAAAGACGATCCCGAGCTGTGCTATTGTAGAGGGGCACCACTCCCCGGGGAGGTCTGAACCACTCTGGATGGGCCGGGTCATATTTAAAGAGTTCCCGGACCATCCCCCTCAGCTCAGCGTCGTGAAGTTGAAGTTCAGCCCGGGCGCAGCCTCATTATATCCTTCGCGAGCCGCACTCCCGAGCCGGCCTTTTCCTGCCTTGGAGAGGGCACGCGGCGGCGGAGGAAGTCTGCGCCTACCTCTCGCAATGATAGCTTTGCTGCTCGAAGACGAAGAATCCGGATGAGGGCGACGCTGAGCTTGACGTCGTCCGGATCCAGCTCGCTCGATCCACCGCCACGCCGATGGGAGTTGTCGCGGCGCGGTGAAGTGCTGCGGCTCGCCTTCAACGATCCAGCACCAGTCAAGACGCCATTCTTCCCACTTGCTGCGGAGCTCCCGGCAAGTAAGACTCCTTCTTGTGCGCATTTAAAACCCAAGAAATTCCTCCGGAGAGGGGGGGCCCGCTGCTCCTAGGAGTGAAGAAGTGCCTAAACAGCGCTACGCTTGGGTGTATCCTTATGAAGTTTTCAGACATGTGTGAAACCGCCATTGTGAGGATGGCGCTGGGGTGAAGTCAAGAAGGTGGAAGCCATATGTGCATGATGTCGCAGAAGAAATCGGAAAAAGGGGACAAAGGCCGAATGGAAGAAGGTCTGCGAAGAAATAGTACCCGCCGGGGTAGTTGTCCTTGGTGGCGGCCGGATGAGCTCTGGTCCGAGGATGCGCCTTGGTCTTCTTGGCCCAGATTAGGTAATATTTGTTCCAGAGTTCCTCAAGACGCTGAGCCGCAAGGGAAGATTTACATTCGCTTCCTTGAAGGGGCAAGCTTCACGCCTGCTCAGATTTCTCCTTCTTGGTCTTCTCCGCCTTCCCCTTCCCGGTCTTCGGGGCCATGGCGGAGGCGGCGAGGAAGGAGGGCGAAGAGACTGCGGCGCCAAGCAGACGCAAGAGACGGCGGAGGAGATGCGGAGGCGGAGCGCAAAGGGATCTCTCGAGGAGGAAGAAGATGCAATGAAAGCGAAGAGAGGGAACCGCCCCGCTTCCTCTGCTTTTATGGGGAAGTAGGGGCGCCTCGCTCTTCCCATTAAAGAACGTGGGCACGCCCGCCCCACGACGCCGCAATCGACGCTGCGGTTGCTGGGGGGATGCGGCAGATGCGGAAGTGGATTCGGCGCACCGTGGGCCGCGTGTGCCCGCAGATCGCTTTTGGGCCTCGCCCAACAGCTTCGGCACCGCAGGTGGCCCAGTTCCGGGGCTCTGTCGGTGTAGCTAAGGTAGGGGTACCTCAACCCCAACTTGTGCACGGGCGGTTGCAGACTTCCCGCGCAGGGTTTACCACGTGCTTTCGCCAAGACCTTCCCGCTCCTTGTCAAACCATTCAAAGACAAAATATACAAGACGAAGATTGAGACCCGGCAAGCGGAGCTTGCCGGAAGGCCGCTCTGTGCTCAAGGTTACATCACTCACGCAAGGCCCCGCGAGAGGAGCTCGCCGAAGACTAGAAGATTACATCATAGAAGACACGCCTTGGCGCTACATGCGTCCCGGCGAGGGCCCGGGAGCGACAAGTTACTGAGCCCGCAAGCTCCCGGCCCGGCAGTCAAGACCCGGCAAGATGCTTGCCGGAGGATTGCGCCAGGTGCCCGCTCCAGCTCATCAGCCCACGCGTCCTACGGGCCTTTCCAGGACGCGCGGCGGATGGCTGTGCAGCCTGGGGTACACGGTGGCACTTCACGGTGGTGGATCCATCGCCCGTGGCGACGGAGACGCAAGGGCGGAGCTTTTGGGGTCGACGGCGACGGGCATTAAATGCCCTTGTCCCCCACTGTCAAAGTAGGTAGCGACCACTGTTCACGCACTGTAGCTTCACTGTTCCCGCATTGTTCCAACTACCACCTCTTTTACATTTTTACCCCTTTCTCCTACGCTGACACCTGTCGGTGACCCCTTGCACTATAAAAGGAGGCCCATGCACAACGTGTGCAGGGTTCGGTTCGGTTCGACTCATTCGACACTACAACTCACCTACGCTCTAAAGCAGGAACAGAATAGAAACACAAAGCAGCAGTAGGACTTTTATCTCTCCGGAGAGCTCCGAAGCTGGGCAAAACCCCCCGCGTGCTCGCTCTGACCGCTTCCTGTGCTCCCTCCGCCTCGCATCAAGCATGCATAAGGGGCTCCGGCCCCATAGGTGTTCGCGGTGGGCAGCCTCCCCCTCGACACCGTGGAAAGAATGGACTGACTCAGATCAGAATGCCGTGAGGTAAAGGAGGAAAAAGAGCCTTACGTTCCATCCCACAATCAATTCCCCTACATATAACTAAAGCATTTATAGACCCGACATCGACCAGTTTGGCTTGAAGAACCTATAGGCAGTCCGGCTCTAATGCCAACGCTGTTAGGACCCCGATCCTAAGTCACACCGATCTAGCATGTAACACCTCATATCACTTTGCAGCCTCACCGCACGGTATTCCCACTGGTGTCGTCTTACCAGGCCCGGGACCGTTTGCGCCTTTTGGCTCAGTATATAATAGTGTCATTAGTATCCATATGACAGAGAACTCGGGCTCACATGGCCAGTCGTGTACCCAAAGTGGCACTAACTTACAGGGATAGGCATACATGACCCAGCAACGAACGTGTCAATCAACAGCCAATGAACCCAAGTCGTAGCAAGGTACAAGGACTTGAAGGAACATCGCGTGACATTTCCCCGAAGGGACAGACACGGGAACAAAGAAGGACACATGTCGGCTAGCCTAAGGGTTCCGAAGCAGTAGAAAGCTACCATGGCTCAGTGGAAGCACTAGGAGACATTTCCTGGTAAGAGAGGCTACCAAGGATAAACAACTAGGTAGTCAGATCCCACACATACCAAGCATTTCAATCATCCACACAATATGCTCGATATGTGCAAATACAACATGGCATCACAACAAAACTCTACAACTCAAGTACTCTATTTAAAAGGCTCCAGAGAGCTAGACATATCATTCATACAGATAGGGATCTCACGACCCGACATTCAAGTCATACAAACATACAAGCCACAAGCGGAAGCAACATGTCTGGGTACAGACATCTAGAAAGTAAAAAGGCTTGAGGAAGCCTATCCATCCTACAAGGGTCCTCCATGTGCTCAGGATCACCACCTGGGCCGCAGGCTACTCATCGACATCAAGGTCTACGTAAAACCCATCAGAAGGAGCGGCAATCTCTTCTACAATTGTAATTAAGAAAACATGAGTACAAAGGTACTCAGCAAGACTTACATCAGATCCTACATACATGCAGCAAGCCAGCTTTGACTATTGGCTAAACTATCTTGCAAGACACCAACTTGAAATTGTTTTGCGCACTCGAGTCCTCTACTCACCACAACAATACACTACCGAGGATACACTCCCCTCATCCTACGGAAGGCCATCCACGACACTCACACTTGTCTTGAATCTTTTAGTAGTTTCCATTTACTTGTCTATGAACTGCATAGGCAACCAAGTAGTCCTTTACCGCGGGTGCGGCTATTCGAATAGATGATGTTAACCCTGTAGGGGTGTACTTCTTCACACACACTTCCACCACTTATCGTCGTTTACACGACATGTACTCGACAACCTTTAAGCGGAAGCCCAACGAGGATGTCGGCCACAGCCTGCCTAAACACTCAAGTCTCTAGTCTAGGTTTATCGCCTTTTCAGGTTCCATCCATAGGGAGTCCGGCCGAGGTTTCCACATACAACCCCGAACGATGTGTATAGGGTTCCGAGACACCAAACAGGCGCCCGACATACCCGGCCACGGACCTATCGCATCACAGCCCACCCCGAGGGTCAGCGCTATGCACGGCCCCCAGTACACTACAAACACCAGAAACTACTTGCAACTCCTGGACAGAGGACAAGGGTGGTTAAGAAGCCGAGAGGGTCCATTGGTTTCGGGCCCAATGCATGGTAGTAGCTGATTCTTAAATCACACATATAGATCTCAGTGCTTTATGACGGTTCCAATGAAACAATCCACCATGTACTCCTACATGGCTTCTCATCGATACCTTTACCAAATCGTGTTCAACACATCACTCTCATTACCGACATAATCATTTCAATCTAGCCCATCACCTAGATGAACCAAACCTGACACGACTCTAAGCATAGCAGGCATAGCAAGGTAGGAAACACGAACATGGCTCAAACAACTCCTACACATGCTAGTGGGTTTCATATAGTTACTGTCGCAATGATAGGTCATGCAGAGGAAATGGGTTCAACTACCGCAACACTCGGCAGTTTGAAACGCGGTTGTCTTAAATGCAGTAAATGAGAGCAGGAGCGAGAACATGCGATTTTAACAATATGATCAAATTGGTGGTTGCTTGCCTGGCAGGTCAGGAGTCTGATACTGTCCTTCGATCAGGTACTCATGGTAATCCTCCGGGACAGAACCTACCACTGAGAGCACCGGTAACACAATCAATACACGACAATATGCAACAATATGATGCATGCATATGACATGGCAAAATGAGTGTGTTGGGCTAATGCAACTATAACCAGATGGGTTTGAGCTATTTTGAACCAAAGATTCAAACCCAAACTCATTTTGTGATCATAAATAGTGCCTTATCATGTTTTGCACTAAACAATAAGGTTAACTTGTTTAAACATGCATGAAACCAGTACAGATGGAAATATTGGATTTTTCTGATCATTTTTCATATATAACACTTTACATTTGGAGTTACAGATTAATTTCTATGAATCTTTAAAGTTAGCACTATTTTCTAGAACTTCCTAAATAAGAATAAATCCAGAAAATGTATTACTGCATCAGCTTTGCATTAGCAGGTCAACTGGGCGGCCAGGTCAAACCTGACCAGTGGGACCCACTGGTCAGTCTCACTGTTAGTTAACTAACTAATTAGGATTAGTTTAACCCTAATCTAGGTTTGACCAAAAGGGCAGGGACCACATGTCAGTGACCCAGGGGGGGTCAAATCCCTGGTCAAACTGGGTTGACTCGCCAGTGTTTAGCCGCCGATGATGTCCAGACGCGGCGGAGGTGCGGGTTTTGCACTCTGGCGATCGAATGGACGGTGGAGGCCACCTACGAGCAGCTGGGAGCAAGCCGCGTCGAGGGGTGGTGGTGGTTGAACTCAAGGTCACCGGAGAGGATGCAGGCGATGAGCTTTGCGGCTGCTGGACTTTGGGCGAGGCCAAACTTGTCGTTGTAGTGGTTCTGGAGGCACGGGGCCAGCTCCTACATGGTCTACGCGGTGCGGTGAGGTTGTTGGACATGGTGGTGAGGCCGTTGGGTGGCTGGAGCTACATCGGCGACGAGCTCAGGCGGCGGTGCGTGCGGTGATGCTCGTTGCAGTGGACGACAGCGAGAGCGTAGAGGAAGAGGAGAGGCAGGAGCTCACAGCGAACTTAGCAAGCTAGGCGGCGAGGTCGGGGACGAGTTGGAGTGAGCCTGACGGCGAAGGGCATCTTCGGCGATGGCGAGGTCGGGCGAGGTTGTTGCGGTGGCTCCGGGGCGAACGAGCGCTCGGGGCTCGGTCTTCTCGACAAAGAGGAGGGTGGCGGAGCTCCTGGACACGACGAGGCGGCGTAGAGAGGACGGTGGCCGCGGCTATGATGGCAATGCGGCTGCGGCTGTGTCGGCCATGGTGGGAGAGGGCAAGGGAGAGGCACTGGGGGTGAGTGAGGTTTCGGGGGGGGGTCGGGGCGACGACCTGGAGGTCGTCCACGCGTTCAGTAGCTCGGTAGTAAGTAGCTGATGCTGTGGCGAGCTCGGGCGCGTTGGCGCTCACCTCCCTGCCTGCCTGGCGGGAGGAAGCAACTGGCTGGCGCGGGCCATCACAGTGCTGGGCCGCCAGGTGGGTTTGACCAGGTAAATTCCTTTCTCTTTTATTTCTATTTTCTTTTCTTTCTGTAAGTTTGTGGCTTTTCTAAAAATGCTTAGGCACTTTCAAAAATCTTGAAACTGCTCATGCCCACTGTTTAGAATATATCCAACAGTAAACATTTTAGTTTGTGAGTATTTGGACAATGAAAATATTTTATAGCATTTAATTGTCCAAATGCAAATAACATATGATTTAATCCAGTGACCTTAGGATGTCCTAGAAAATTGTGCACCATTTTTGTTAGAGGTTCTAGACCAAGGCAAAGATGCAATACTAGGGAAAAGGCTAGCAGCAGCGCCGGTTTTAGATGTATCAATAGCGCGGGGATAGGCTCTACTAATAAGGCGCTATAGCTAACACACAACAAGAAGGCTGTGCCCACAGCGCCATCTTGCTACACAAGTGTAGCAAAGAAGCTGGTTAGTGGAAGCTCGCCATCGCTAGTAGCTCTAGGGCACTTTGCCCGGACGCTGCTATCGCTATCGCGGCGCTGCCGCTAACTTTTATACGCCGCTCATCGCTAATTTAAGTAGTTTTTTGTCATATTGTTTTGTATTTGAACAGGCTTTGTAGAAGAATCTTTAGCACATAGAAATGTCATCATGATACACATACAAATGCCTGCGAGACCACAAATGTAATCATAGCATGTACATACAAATAGTCTCATCATAATCATCATCCAACACAAAGTGATATCTTGTCATCATCTCGAAAATAGGGATACATGCAAGTCTCTAATACTTACAACTACAACAACGTCATCCATATAAACAAAGGTATACGCAAGAAGTGCTATCACTATGAGTGAGAGCGGAATTATGCAGTACATGAGGTGGCGGTTACGAGTCCTCTCTCGCTAGCGTGAACCTCAAGTAACTAGCTTCTCCTTCTTGTCCTTTTGAAGTTTTATGGCTGGCGGCCGTGAACCCATTCACTTGCGCCGACACTCATGCCACTCGTTGTACACCCCCGGAACCTTCCCTTTGTACACGACATAGCAATTCCATCTCGCCATCAAGAAACTAGGTACCTGTTAGAGATGCATGTTCATGAAGAGGATGTACAATCATATATATACAACAAAATATACTAGAGCAACACCAAAAAATAAAGGGTTAGCAACTAGATGCAACATATAGTACGCAAATTAATTAACTAGAGGTATGCAGGTCATCGTATGCAAACTAACAAAGTAGCGTTACGCAAGTTTGGCAGGGACCATGGACATCACAAAGTTTCATCGCTACAAAAAGTATACAAGTTCAACCGAAACATATCATCATCATAAGCATCATAAATCACTAGAAGTTCCATCCTTCCATATCATCGAGGACGAACCCTAGCTTCTTGAACGGCGTGAGGTCTAGACGTTGCATGCCTATGCGAGTTCGGACGTCAGCTCGTGATATAGGGCCGTGGTGGAACATCCCCTTCTCATCGACGACTTCTTTCATGATGATCATCGCAATGTCGCTTTGGATGCAAAAGAAGTCATCTCTAAGTTTATAATCCGCTTCTCCATGAGATTCTAGCCACTTGTGGATATGATCATCATTTCTGCTGTTAATGCGAAGCTTTTGGTGATCCGTGTTGAACTGAATCATGAGATGGACGCTGTAGAATCCATCCTTCTTGCTAGGTTCTGGGACATGGATGCAGGAGAAGTTAGTTTTATGCGAGAAACCCATCTTCTTGTTCCTTTGTTTCCTGATCTGCACATGGCCACCTCTAAAGCTGAAGCCTTGGAGAGCATCATCTAGAATATTCATTATGTGGGTGTAGTCTTTTTTCTCGTAGTCTCTGGAAGGGTCAAAATACACGGCGTGGGAGACTTGTGGGTAGAGAACGATAAGGATGGTGCACCCGTTGCTGCGGGGAAAAGACACCTCAAATTATTCCCCATATGAGAGAGAAGGAATGATTGAAATGTACGAAAGGTTTGTCCCGAACTGACTTACTTTGGATGATAAGGCACGAGGACAATTTCCCGGTCCTTATTCTGTACCATGAAGTTTTGGAGGTACTCCCTAGCAGTTTCACGCTCAAAGTCGCCGAGGCTCAAGAAAGACTCGTGCATGTAGTACGGATCCGCCACCTCCGCGGGCTGTGTGTCGACGTAGCACTTCCCCTCAGGCACACGAGCCGCGTATGTCGGATATCCTGGATCCTTTGAGGCTAGTAGGCTTTTCTCAATCGACAACACATGGTCGTGTAGTCTCCTGAGATCCCCTCATAGTGCCTCCAGTGGTTTCGGCGGTAGCATCGGCTCGCCCGTGAGATGGAACATGACCGCACCTTTCACAGGTACACGCTCTTCAGAATGCATCGTCTGGCTGCTATGTGCTCTGTCTTGTTTGGAGGCAGTTACCTTCCCCGATCTCTTCCTCTCCTTTTTCTTGGGCACACCTTCCAGACCCTTCCTTAACCCCTGCCCCAGTGTTCCCGGGCTAAGTACTATACGACCCTCGCGCCCAGCTAGTTGAGCCTGTGTTGAGGCGGCATCTTCACGCGTGTCCTGTGAGGTTTCATGAAGAGAGACTTTTTGCAATCCATGGTACTACCCTGCCCGGGCATATCATCCATATCCTCATTAGCAAGCTGATAGCCCGATTCGTCATATGGTTGACTCATCATATCTATGTCACAGTCATACGCGTTTGTATTGAGGTAATCCATAAGGTCGACCTCCGTCTCATCATCCATTCTCTGTTCTACAGGAGAAATTACATCAGCTAGTACTATTGCACCCCCTTCATCATGTCGTCCGCCGCTCTCACCCGGCACTACAGGAGCCGGTAATTGCGTAGGCAGGGTGGTGGTCTCCGCACATGCTTGTTGATGTGTGGTAGTTATTGGTGTGCTCTCGGCCGGCTCCAAACGAATAAGATTCTTCGGCCATAGCAGCACCCAATTCTTGCAGCTTCCAATCCGCGGCGGGGTCTCGTCGTCCGCTCGCACATGCTGTACCGGAGGAGGCAAATCCTCGTGCCCCAATTTCACAATGGTAAAGCTAACCCTGAAGTGCCCAGCGGGGATCGGCTGGTTATGAATGTGCATTGAGAGGGGTCCATTATCATCCCCTTTCCCACATCCACCTTCTAGCCTTTGATCAAGTAGAGTATGGTGCACGAGGTTTCTTTCGCCTGCAAACACATATGTCTGTGGCGTAAAACAACCGAAACGCAACAAAAATGGAATATTATATATATATATATATATATATATATATATGTTGGTGCGACATGTAACTACCGTGATGGCGTCGAGCTCAGCCAAAGACGAAGGCCCACCTAGCGCGCCTGAGACTGAGGACGGGCTCTATGAGCGGGAGCGGCTGCGAGAGGAGACCCGGTTGCGTCAGCAAGTGATGGTGCGATGGTGTTGTTGTTCATGGAGTTGCTCCCGACGAAACTGGGCAACGGGAAATCATGTACCGTCCTGTCTGGATTTTCCTTCGCCCGATTGATGATAATCGAACCAAGTTAGTAGCAAATCATTTCGCAGCGCTTACAACTGCATTGACCGCCGCTATAGCAACTCATATTTGTCCTCGATCGCTTTTTTGCGCCCTCACCGCTTTTTCCCGACCGCCACTTCACCTTCGCCGATGTCCGCCGACTAAACTTCTTTTTCTGCTTCTTGGCCTTCGGGCCATCGCTAAAAACACCTTCCACGTGGCACCGCCTCCAAAGGCGTGCACACGACCATATTGCGCCGCTGGTCCAAAGGGAGTCCCTTAAGTTCGCCCAAGGCCGGTTGAGAGGGTGTCCCACTTGGGCCTCATCGGAGAAGTAGGGCTTTCGGCTGCAAGCCGGTGTTGCTTCTCCAGTAGTCTAATCAATTTCCTCGTGATCTTGTCCGTGTAAAGAACCTTTTTCTCCCTGTCCCACTTGTAGCGGGCCCTGATGAAGTCATGCTCCAAGGGGTTGGTGAACTTCGCGAAGGGGTCTGGGAGACCCGCTGCTTCATGTTCCGCATCCTCCTTATCCCATATGGGCCTTTTACCGAGGTAGCCACGGCTTCCAAGGCGATGCTTCCCCGTGTTCCTTTGCTGAAGGCTCTTGAATTTCGCAGCCTTAGCCTTGGCTGCCTCGGTAGCGTAAGTGTCCTTGAACTTTTCGATCTCCTCTTCCGTAAGTGTCGGATTTTCCTCCAGAATCTTGGACAGGGGTTCATCAGCTTCAATAGCTCGTTTCACCCTCCCTTTACAGGAGGCCAAATCATTGTTGAACATGCCCATGGCGTGATTGTTAATCTTTTTTATCTTCGGATCATCCCACGGTTGTTCTATGTTATCATCTCGGTGGGGGAACTTGAATCTCTTGTGCAACTTTGTTACGAGCAACTGCGTCAAATGTTCTTTACTCCTTAAGTCATCGTCGTTGATGCTCGCGCATTCCCGTAGGATGCATCCTACTTGGTTCCCATAGCACTTGCGAGGTTCTTCCGGCTCTAACAGCTCAAACTTGCCAGGTGCCATCTTTGTGATCACAAGTCATCCAATCCCTAGTTTATTAGGTTTTCGTATCCTCTGCTTCTTATGCTTCATCTTTTCGGTAGTGGCATCAGGGCCGGTACCTTCCCCACCGGTCTCGGTGCCGCCATCGGTGCCGGCACCGTCGGTGTCGATGTCGGCGTCAGTACCATCATCGAGGCTGACCTGCAAACCTTGCTTAGCAGTCAAATAGTCGAGGTACTCTTGTTCACCCTCATAATCCATCTCGTCTGCATCTTGGTCAGAAGGCCCAGTTTCCTCGTTGTTCAACATGTTTACTATGATTAAGTGTCCTCATTTATTTCTAAAAGTATGAATAAATGAGAAATGACATAAAAAGAAATCTATGTGCCAGCACTTGATATGCCAACTATGTAGCGCAAATCATGCCTTTATTCACGGGAAATTTTGGCATGACCTTTACTAAAAAAATGGACATATCGAGCGCCTGAAATTCACCGGAACGGAAATGAACCAACATTTCCGGCGTAACATAGGCCACATGGATCATTTTCCAAACATGACATGTCCAAAACATGACATATGCACATATCACATGTCCAGTTCAAATTTGCATATAAATTCAGCTAATTTTGAAACCTAGCTAAATTCATACCTAAATAGATAACCTAATTAACATACTGCCCTAACTAAAACCTAAGTAAATTAATCGAAGAACCCTAGCAGAGAGAGAGGGGGGTTTACAGAGGGTACAGGGGCGAGGAGGTAGGCCCGGCGATGGTCAGGAGGGGAGAGGAGGGAGGCGAGGCCAACGGTCGGGGCGGGCGCCGCACTCGGGCGAGGCCGGGTTGAGGCGGCGCGAGGTCGAGGCTAAGCGTCGCGACGGGTCGGGTCGAGGGTCGGGTCGAGGCGACCACTGGGTCGGGGTCTAGCGCCGGTCTGGAGTCGAGGGCTAAGCGCCGCACCGGTCGAGCAAGCCAGCGGTCTGACGGGGAAGAGAGAGTGGGGATTTGGGGGGAAAATGTGGGATGAAGTAGGGCGAGTGAGAATTTTGGGTTAAGTGGACATAGCAGTAGCACATTTGGTCAAAACGCGCTGCTACTAACTTCAGTAGCTGTAGCGGTTTAGGCGAAATTCGCTACTACTAACTTCAGTAGCTGTAGCGGTTAATGCAAAACGCGCTGCTACTATCTTCGCTACTACCAGTTTCCCTTTTTCTTTTCCTTTATTTTATACCATTTTTATTTCCTGAGGGCAGTGAACGAAGGGAGGGCGATATATATTGCATCATTTGACGGTTAAATATGTATGCAAAATAGGAACATATATATTACACATCATTTGACGATATATATTGCAACATATATATTACACATCATTCGGGACGACCATCGTCATGGGGGTCGAGCCAAACTATTCCTTTGCATTTTCGACACGGACATAAAACCTCTGTCCGGTTATTTTCTTTCATTTCCTGCACCGCCGACCACAACCACCTGTCCACCATCGTTCCACTGACCATCGTCAACTCTGCACGGTAATAATAAACAAATTGATTGTAAAAATGCATGCATGCATCAAAGTCATAAAAAAAATTGGCATGACCTTCCCTAAAAATAGGACATATATGGATCTAGAATTTGCCCGGAATTCGCCGAAACAGAAATAAATCGACATTTCGGCAAAACATAGGCTACTCAAAAGCACAATTTGGCGTCAACTCATGCCACACACACAATTTCCACAAACATATCACACACACATAAACATATTTCCATTTTGCAAAAGCATGAAATTTTCATCACCTCTATATCGATCGAGATCGAGCACACGGTGGAGATGATGTTTAAGGGAGATCAAAGGTGCACAAAGCTCTTCTTGACAAAGATAGATCTAGTTAGGGGCAAATAGGTCACTTAACTAAATCTACGTAGCTACCTAATTTGGGAGGAGACAACTTCAACTAGTGGAGGGGGAAGGAAAAAGAGAAAGGAGATGCATTAATGGAGGTGGTGTAGTTAGGTAGGAGTAATGAAGAGAGAGAAAGGTAGATAGAAGAGAGAGTAATGGGGGAGAAGTATTGAGGAAGAAGAAGAGTGAGAGTGGGAGCATGTGGGGGAGGTAGGGGGAAGGGAAGAGAGGAGGGGGAGGGGAGGTAGGGGGAAGGGAAAGAGAGGAGGGGAAGGGGAGGGACGAGTGGGGAAAAGGTGGTGGGTTGGTGCGGGTTAGTAGTAGCGCGAGAGCTAAAACGCGTTGCTGCTAAGGAATTAGCAGCAGCGTGCTTTGAGATACGGCGCTACTGCTAATAGGGACAAAAAAGTGTGGCAATTTGAAATTTAGCAGCAGCGATCTCAGAAAAAGCGCGCTACTACTACATCCGTAGTAGTAGCGCGGTTCGCGTCACCGCGCTACTGCTAAATGGAGTTAGGTGAACACTGCCGGTCGATATTTGTAGCAGCGCGGTTTACGCCGAAAAGCGATCTCGCTAAAACTTATCAATAGCGGGTTTCCCTTTACGCTTATACTAATTAGCAGCAGCGCTCCTTTTTGAGCCGCGCTGCTGCTAAGATTCTGTGTATAGGCTTTTCCCTAGTAGTGATGATGAACATTTTAGAAGGGCATTTCAGGCTCATTGAAAAAGAGTTTAGTACCCTAGTTGGATTAAGGGGGTGCTGGGGCTTCTGTCATCCCCATTTCCAAGTTTCTGAGTAAAGTAAACATGATGCATTCACTCTAATGCATGCATTGACTAGGGTTGTGACACGCCCTCTCCCTCCGGTCTTCGAAGGTCGCCCCGCTCCCCCTTCACCGGTTGTTTTTCTCCCTCTTTCGTGTGCAGCGGCGGTGCATCTACCAGGGATGTTGTGAGAGGGGTGAGTTTGTTTGTTCCTTCTCTGTCTCACAGCCATATCATTGATCTTGTCCGCTCTAGCGCTAATTCTGATTTGGAAAAGTAGATCCTAATCAAACTCGGTATAGATTTGTGGTGCTCGCTTGGAATTGTTTGATGTTGCTTGAGGAGGTAATAAATCTTTCTAGAGACCCAAAGATTCAGTTCACCTTTCTAGGTATTTTAGTTTTAGGCTTGCATTATTTCTAGAGGCCCAAAGATTCAGTTCACCTTACTAGGTATTTCAGTTTCAGGGTTGCATTATTTCTAGAGGCCCAAAGATTCAGTTCACCTTTCTAGGTATTTCAGTTTCAGGCTTGCATTATTTCTAGAGGCCCAAAGATTCAGTTCACCTTTCTAGGTATTTCAGTTTCAGGCTTGCATTATTTATAGAGGCCCAAAGATTCAGTTCACATTTCTAGGTATCTCAGTTTTAGGCTTGCATTATTTCTAGAGGCCCAAAGATTAAGTTCGCAGTCGTCGACAAGCAGCCTTGCTACCCATGCCGGTGTCGACCTCAACTCGCAAGCGCCAACGTCGGAGGGGTTGCCGGGGTTTGGGGTCTACAGAGGCTTCCTCCAGAGCGATGATGAAGAGCTCCTCCTTGGGTGCATGAGGGGTTCCGGGCTCCCTCCCTATCGTGAATGACTTACGTGATGAGTTAGCTCATGCTTTGTTTCATGGAGTGTATTTATTTTGTGAAGCTTGATTGACGACTTGTAGGTTTAAGTGGGATATCTCATTCGTATGGACAAAGTAAAATTTATCATGTTTTGCATGCTTGATTTGTAAAGATGGTTCGCTTATGTCAATTGTGAGCAGGAGGAGGCCACACAAGAGCCGGCCACACCCCGGTAGGAAATAGGGTCCAAAGTAGTCAAATGATTGAGAAAGAGCATTTATTGTCAATCTATGCTTGCCATCCATACACCTCTTTGGTTTAGAGTTAGTTCAGGGTTAGTTCAGGGTTAGAATCTAACTCTAACCTCTAACTAAGTTAGAGTTCTCCTCGTCTTGGTTCATCGCCATCATACTTTCCCCATTCCTGTGTTTTCAGCATCCTGCGAATCAAAGAGGCCCTTAGACTGGTTTAGGTCCGGTCATTTTTCATAAATGTGTTATGTCCAAAATTTAATGAACGTGCTTCGGTTTCTACGAAAATAATCCGGTTTCATGTAGTAATTCCTTTATTTATTTATTCTTCTACGGGGGGTTTGCATATAATTCATGAGATATGAAATGTAAAGTACCCCGGAATATGCTCCGACTCGTGCATGCACTACGACCCAGATGCTCTATGCCCCACATGTCGGTGAAAGGGAGCACGTGGAAATAGCCTAGGAGTACATATAGAAGGATAAATGCATGAAAAAATATGTACTGTGAAGCATAGCTGCGGTTTGAAAAGGAGACCTAAAGTGATGGCAGCTATAGGTCGCACGCACCCAACTAGTGGTACTAGACATACGACTAACTTTTTCCTCAAAAAAAGGTACAAGTGCTCAGTACTCCTATTCTATCAACATGAGTCCCATCTAACAACAGCGTCCGTGCTACAGCTAGCTCTTCTCCCTCGTTTCTCTCTTCTAATTCTAAACTCAGCGGGCCTTGGGTGGGTGGGGGAGATGCCGATGGTCGGTTTGCTCAATCAAGGCCCTACCTCACAAAGGAAAATGTTACTGACCGAATAAAAATGCCATATACTCCCTCCGTTCCTAAATATAAGCCTTTTTAGATATTTTAAATGGAATACAACATACGGATGTATGTAGACATATTTTAGAGTGTATATTCACTCATTTTGCTCCGTATGTAGTCACTTGCTGGAATCTCTAGAAGGACTTATATTTGGGAACGGAGGGAGTACTATACTAATAAAACATTAAGGCCACGGGGCAATGCAGTGCTGGTTACAGGAGGCAACAGGAGGAGATGCATCCATCGACGACATCCACCTCCTCGACTCGGGGCACCAGCCCACTGAATGGCATCTAAGTAGCAGCGGCTTTTGTGGCCAGGTCGACGTGCTTCTGAACAATGGCGTCTGAAGATTCCAGCCGCTAGAAGAAGGCCAACGTCTTTCTATCCTCGCTTGCCTTGTAGTGGCCTATTTAGACGATTTCCTCGTAGACGTGGATGTGCAGGTCAACGGTTTCTTGCATGGCGAGGCGCTGCATGGCGAGCATGGCCTCGAGGTGCACATTCTTCATTGTGAACTCCGGTACCTGTAGGGCCACCAGGGCTTGAAAGAGTTCGCCACCATGGAGGCCGATGAGGGTGGCAGGCAATGAGGAGCCTGGGCACGCGGGCTGGAGTAGTATGGCAAGGTCATCAACGCGCTTCTTAATGGCGGTGAACTTGCGGATGGAGTTGACCATCATGTTGTCCATGCAAGAGGCGAAGCCGGCGTCAGCGAGGGCTACGACGCAGGCGGTTGCCAGCACCGTCTGAAAGCTTCTTGTCTTCGCCAGCCGATGCCGTGGATGATTTCGCTGTGACCGATCGCTCTGCGTCCATTGCCTCCATAGGTGCTTTTGGCTTCTGGTCACTTGGTCTGGATTGGAGTGAGCGGTGTTCTTGAGAGACTAGGAGTAGATGGATTGGAGTGGTGGGGCGCCTTTATATGAGAGTCCAAACTCTGTTGCATTCACATCTGTGCTGGCTCTATTCTGCTTCTCCAATTAATTCCCTATGCATGTAGTTGAGGATGCATTATTGACCGTTCAATGTCTCCGGAACCTCTAACCTCTCCCTCCTTGGCATTCAAGTACCTATGGAGGCGACTGCCGCTCACGTCTATCGCGTGTCAGGAGATGTTCCCGTCGACGACAAGGTGCCTATGGTGACTTCGTAAATTTCAAGATGATAGTGCCGACTCAGTCTTTCGGAGGTGCTCAGAGGGGTAGGGTGTGCGTGTGTGTGTTCATTGGGGTGTGTATGCGCGTGTATATGAGCGCTTGCGTCTGTACTATGTCAAAAAATGTAAATGCGTGTCAAAAAGAGACTAGTCAGTATACTCAATATTGTGCACTGCAACCAAGGTGGAGAGGAAAACAAGAGAACTAAGTATTTATGTATGGTGTAGATTCACTCATTTTGCTCCATATGTACTCCGTCTCGGTGTCATCTACCACTTGTTGAAATCTCTAGAAAGGCAAATACTCCTTTCTGGTTTACATGGCTATACTAGCAAGTACTACAATAGTGGGCTCACATAGCAATTTTGTCTAATGAAAGAGCCTGGCTATATGCGTGCTCCAAGGTTCACAACTGCCACGTTTGGGTTGTGCTTGGCTCTTGGCCTCTTCGAGAAGACGAACAATGATGTTACTACTACTACTTCTACAGTATCGAATCCACTTCTGCATGTCCGTTGACCGCGAGCGGGAGGGATAGCTTGTTGTAGTACTATAAGCAAAAGCCTGTCCTCATCTGCGAGCCACCACACGCATCGGCGAGGGAGAAGGCGTGTAGTAGTAAAATCAAGCTTCTCCTCGTTGTACGAGTTGACGCGACACATCATAGAACTGGCCCCACATGCTTGCCTCTAAACTTGGTTGAAATACCCGTAGTGTACAATATATTTGCTGCAACCTCTAACATTTACCCACCACAAATTAAAATATATATTCCTGTCTTGACTAGATGAGCGTGCAAACTACAATCACTAGGATGACAGGTAGGGCCAAAAGATTATTTCAATAAAAAAAGCTTCGAGACGGCCACATAGCATGGAGCCGACCCCAACGATTTTAAGATTACAGGCATGACACATGCTATCCTAGACTACTCTACACATGAAACTGCCACACGAGTGTCCAGGCTGCGCTTGGCTCTTAGCCTCTTTGGGAAGTCGAACAATGATGGAGTAATACTGAAGTGGAAGAGTACTACAATATCTTCTGGCCATCTGACACCGATTGAACTGCTGCATGTCCACCGCGTGCGGGAGGGAGAGCGTGTAGCGAAAGCTTCTCCTAGTCCTGCCAGCCACCACGCTCATGGGCGAGGGAGGGACGCAACTTCATTGACTTAATGCTCCTGCCTTTGCGTGTATGACAGGTGGGCCCAACAGGTGGGTGGCTCAGCTGTCATACAGCCAAAGGCAAGTGGAGCTAAGGCACCGGAGCTTAGTCCATGAGGGATAGGATAATCAAACTTCTCGTTGTTGTACGAGTTGACGCGACACATCAAAGCACTGCACTTGATATATTTCAATAATTTGCGTTTACCGATGCATTAATTACAACGCATGCATGCATGCCACGACTCCCCTTTTGATACTTGCATGTGTTGATTTAATGCACCTTGAAGTCGTATGAATATGTGACAATAAAGCTTTGTAATGCCCCGGCCCTAAAGCGGGAGATGGTTGTGCACGAGGAGGGCGAGATCATGCATGGAACAGGACCCGACGATGGAGCTCTCTATGGTCTCGATGGACCTCACCTTGCTCCACTGCCCCTTGTGCCTCCGCCCTTTGAAGCCTCCAGTGTATGAGGTTCTACTACACATCGTCCATTCGGTTGATCGAGCAAGGTGCAGGTTCCTTGAATGATGTGCCGTTCGATTGATTTGTGCAGTGCAAGGGAGGGCACCTGGCCTGCGCGGACTGCCACGTCGAGCGCCTCAGGAACCAGCGGCAGTGCCAGAAGTGCGAGGGCGGCGGTGGCTTCGACGTGCGGAACACGGTGGTGGACATCGTCCTCTCGTCTGTGATGGTGGAGTGCCCGCACGAAGGCCGTGGGCTCTACGTCACTTACCACAAGCTCACCGATCACCAGAGCGTGTGTCCGCTCGTGTCCTGCAAATGCCCCGTGCCCGTCCGCGGCTACGAAGGCCCGCCGCCGGCACTCTCCCACCACATCAGCACCGCGCATCCCATGCCCATGTGCAGGATCTAGTATGGCAAGGTGCTCCAGCTGCAAGTGACACTATCGGAGCTAGGGCTCTTGATGTACACGGAGGAGGACGGTCGCGCGTTTTTCTTGGTCGGCAGCATGCTCGACATCGGCGTGCCTATCGCCGTGTCGGTCGTCTACATCAGAGCGGGGGCATCCCCACTGCCGCACTACGTGGCCAAGCTGTGGGCGAACGGCCTGCCGGGGGAGCCCAAAGGCAGGATCGACACTGTCAAGGTGCAAATGGAGGTTACAAGCAGCAAGGATCCCGACGACGTCGCCGTGTAGGAGCTGACGTTCTTCACAGTTCCACCCAAGCTGCTGGCCGGGGCTAAGATGGTGTCCCTCCACATTCAGATTGACAAGCTCACGTCCTAAATGTTTCTACAGTGCCTTTTGTTTATGTTAGTAATATGCTAATACAGGGGTTAGCTCAGTCTACTTTAGCTTAAGAGATGGTGGGTTTTGGTGGCGATGCGGCAATTACTTCGACATCAGATCAGTAATTTCCAACAGTCGAACTGATATATTGTGTCTGTTGGATATTAAGTTCCTTTGGGTAAGAAGTACTACTTGTCATCAAAATGGATAAAAGGAGATGTATGTAGACGTATTTTAGTTCTAGATACGTCCCTTTTTATCCATTTTGATGACAAGTATTTTCGGACGGAGGGAGCTTATATGCTTGTTTGCTCACGAAGTGTTTTATACTTGTGCGAGCTGACGCGACACATCAAAGTAGTAGTACTAGTAGTACTCCCTCCGATCCTAATTTCTCTACTCATAAGTCGAGGCGTAGATACCAAGCAGGGCCAGGTTGTGTTGGACAACTCACCTGACTACGCACCAGGTAGACGAAGCTTGTGTCGTGTTGCTGCCGTCTGCGGCCCGCACATTAACCAAAACCTCGCACCTCCAGCTTAGCCTCCGCATTTTAAAATTCTCAATCTCAAGGCCAAGGAGCAACATGAAACCTATGATAGAGCCAATCAAATGGTTGAGAACACTACAATATGTAGCTACAGATGCGTGTGTGAGAGAGGACGAGTGCGTGCGTGCACCTCTTCTCTTCCTGTATAACGTACTAAACTCAGAGTACAAGTGTATGTGGGTGGCATCAACCTAGGGAGCTAGAGATGGTGCGTGCGAGAAGTCCTGAGAGATAGGTGTAATGCGTCTAAAAAAAGACTAGTCTATAGCTCGCCACGAGGTTATTCCTATCGAACGCCCCAATAACCGTAAGATATGTATCCGATGGTGCTAGTTATTGCATGTACACATCAGTAGAAAAAGAACTACCATGGCCTATGCTACACCATGGCCGTGAACACGTGCCCACGTTACACCATCCGAGAATAGTGTCGCACTTCGAAACTAGAAACGTCAATAAATTTTGAGCTTGCGTCTCTTCACATTCCAAATTACTACTACTACCACGCTATATTTAATTGCAAAACTGCTCACACCGATGACAACCTAAACAGATTCCCACTTAGGAGCATATTAGTACTCGGTTATAAATACTACTATGCCAAGATGACTGCACATTCCTCCTCAACTCCTCGTCCACAAACAAACAAGTCATTCAGCATCCTTCCCTTGCGCCTGCCATGGCCAGCGTGAGTTCTGGGTCGAGACATTACCACCATGGAGAGGCGAGCATGGAAGCGGAAGCACAAGAGATGTCCCGCCTCGCCGCGAAAGCAGCCGACATGTCCTGCCGCACGGAAGTAGCATAACAGAGGTCCTGTCGCACCGCTGAAGCAGCACAGAGGTCCCGCCGCACCGTCGATGCAGCAGACTGGTCCAGCCGCGCCGCGGAAGCAGCAAAGATGTCCTGCCATGCCGCGAATGCAGCAGAAATGTACCGCCGCTCCGCGGCGGCCTGGGAAAATGTCTCGCGGGCAGGCGACGACTCTTACACGCGCATACATGCGATTGTCCATAGCCAGATGGATCAGATCTCCGACTGGGCGAGGTTGCAGGACGACATGAAAGTCTTGTTTGAACAGGCTACCGGCATCATCTAGCAACTAAGGGAGGGTGAAGGAGTCCTGGACTAGGGGGTGTCCGGACAGCCGGACTATCATCGTCCACCGGACTACAAGACTACGAAGATACAAGATTGAAGTCCCGTGTCCGGATGGGACTTTCCTTGGCGTGGAAGGCAAGCTTGGCAATACGGATATGTAGATCTCCTACCATTGTAACCGACTCTGTGTAACCCTAGGCCTCTCCTGTGTCTATATAAACCGGAGGGCTTTAGTCCGTAGGACATAACCTCCATTACAACAATCATACCATAGGCTAGCTTCTAGGGTTTAGCCTCCTTGATCTTGTGGTAGATCCACTCTTGTAATACACATCATCAATATTAATCAAGCAGGACGTAGGGTTTTACCTCCATCAAGAGGGCCCAAACCTGGGTAAAACATCGTGTCCCTTGTCTCCTGTTACCATCCGCCTAGACGCACAGTTCGGGACCCCCTACCCGAGATCCGCCGGTTTTGACACCGACATTGGTGCTTTCATTGAGAGTTCCTCTGTGTCGTCGCCGATAGGCTCGATGGCTTCTTCAACCAACAACGCCGTCTAGGGTGAGACTTTTCTCCCCGGACAGATCTTCGTATTCGGCGGTTTTGCACTGTGGGCCAACTCACTTGGCCATCTGGAGCAGATCGAAAGCTACGCCCCTGGCCATCAGGTCAGGTTCGGAAGCCAAAACTTCACAGCCGACATCCGCGGGGACTTGATCTTCGACGGACTCGAGCCTGACCGAAGCGCGTGCATGCTGTCTCAATGGGCATGATTTAGCTCTGCCACGGATAGTGCCTTGGTGGCGCACGAATCTGCTCCGGCCCTCGGTCCCGAGCCGATCGCCAGATCGAGGACGGTGGCTGGACACCGCCTCGGGGCTGCAACTTCCGCGCGATGGGCCAACTCGACCTTGTCCCTATAAAGCTCGTGACTCGGGTGCGGACTCCTGCGGGACTCGAACCTCCTCGCCCGCCAATCGAATCCGATTGGGCGCCCGATCACGGAGTTCACCGGTGGACATCTTTCAAGACTCGCCCTTTGGCGACATCCTAAATTGCGAAAGCATCTCTAGCTATCCGGAGAGCCTGGCGGATTATGGCGAGATGGTTGGGATGCGGACGACGAAGAAATTCAAAGCCCACCCACCTCCCACTTTGTAGCCACTGTCGACGATCTAACCGACATGCTAGACTACGACTCCGAAGACATCGACGGTATGGACAACGATGCGGAGATTTATCAGAACCAGCGCCTACGAGGCACCGAAGACCACCTCGTCATATGACATATTCATGGTAGACACCCCAAAAGATGGGGACGGCGAAGAAGCAGCGGAGGCAGATTCCTTAAAGAAACAGCCCAAGCGCCGGCGTCAGCGGCGCCGCTCTAAATCCCGCCACAAGAAGAATGGAGATTCCGGCAGAGATAATAACACCCCAGATAAAGGTGCGAAGACAATCCCTCCAAAGAAGATTCAGCGCAGGAGGATCGAAGCAAGCCCTCATGAGAGAGCGGCGGCGAAGAGGTCGAGGATGATAATTACATGCCTCCCTCCGGAGAGGAAGCAAGCCTCGGTGACGAATTAAATGCGTGCCCGAGGATCCCGTCGAACAAGAGCGTTTCAAACGCAGGCTAATGGCCACGACAAATAGCCTAAAGAAAAAGCAGCAGCAGCTTCAAGCTGATCAAGACCTGCTGGCCGACCGATGGACCGAGGTCCTCGCGGCCGAAGAGTACGAACTCGAACGTCCCTCCAAGAGCTACCCAAAGCGCAAGTTGCTCCCCCGATTAGAGGAAGAAGCATACATACCTTCATCACCAGCGCATAATACGGCCGACCGACCACCCCGTGGTTGGGACAGAGAGGCATCCAGACCCTCCGCCAAGACCGTACCCCGGCACCGCTCCAAAAGCGCGAAGCCAAGAGGGAACGCGCCCGACTTGCGAGATATATTGGAGGACAAAGCAAGGCAATCCAGATCCATCTACGGATCACGTGGGCACCCCACGACCCACGACGAATACCGTCGCGCTGGATACAACAAGCCCGGCAGGGCCGAACACAGCAGACAACGCTCACTCGAGCTACGTCGTGATATTGCTCAATATAGAGGCACCGCACACCCGCTATGCTTCACTGATGAAGTAATGGATCATCAAATCCCTGAAGGGTTTAAACCCGTAAACATTGAATCCTACGATGGCACAACAGACCCCGCGGTTTGGATTGAAGATTATCTCCTTCACATCCATATGGCCCGCGGCGACGATCTCCACGCCATCAAATACCTCCCACTCAAGCTTAAAGGACCAGCTCGGCATTGGCTTAACAGCTTGCCCGCAGAGTCAATTGGGTGTTGGGAAGACCTGGAAGCCGCATTCCTCGACAACTTCCAGGGCACATATGTGCGACCACCAGACGCTGATGACCTAAGCCACATAATTCAGCAGCCAGACGAATCGGCCAGACAGTTCTGGACACGGTTCTTGACAAAGAAAAACCAAATCGTCGATTGTCCGGATGCAGAGGCCCTCGCAGCCTTCAAACATAACATCCGCGACGAGTGGCTAGCCCGGCACCTAGGACAGGAAAAGCCAAAATCCATGGCAGCCCTCACATCATTAATGACCCGCTTTTGTGCGGGAGAGGATAGCTAGCTAGCTCGCAGCAACAACCTCAGTAAAAATTCTGCGGTCCGGATACTAAGGACCACAATGGCAGGTCTCGTCGAAGCAAAATAAACGCCGATTAACGGCGATGACAAGGAGGATCTGATAGTCAACGCCGGATTCGAGGCTCTAAACCCGTCGTGGAAGAAGCCATTCAAAAGAACCACTCCGGGTCCGTCCAATTTGGACCGAATCCTCGACCGCTTATGCGAGATACATGGCACCCCCGAAAAGCCAGCTAACCACAACAACAGAGACTGTTGGGAATTCAAGCAGGCCGGCAAGTTAATTGCCGAAAACAATGACAAGGGGCTGCATAGCGATGACGAGGAAGAGACCCGCCGCCCGAACAAGAGAGGACGAAGGTTTCCCCCACAAGTGCGGACGGTGAACATGATATCGCAACCCATATACCCAAGAGGGAGCGAAGCGCACTAAGGGATGTATATGCGACGGAGCGATCGCCCTAAGTTCAATCCATGGTCCTCTTGCCCGATCACTTTCGATCGAAGAGACCATCCGACCGATATCCGCCATGGCGATTCGCGCATTGGTTTTAGACCCAATCGTCGGTGGATTTCACCTCACGAGAGTCCCGATGGGCGGCGGCAGAGCTGAACCTGCTTTATCGGGATCGGTCGCAAGATGGGCATAGACCCTCAAGGATTAAACCTACAAAGACCACCGCCGGTCTTCTGTCTTTGAGTCTTGCAGAGGGGATCGTCTTGGCACTCTCCGGAGTGTTATTATCTCTGCGCGGAATCTCCATTCTTGTTGTGGCGGGATTTAGAGCGGCGCCACGCGTCGGCGTTTGGCCGCTTCTTTAGAGAATCTTCCTCCGCTGCTTTTTTCGCCATCCCTTCTTTTGGGGTGTCCACCATGTAGGCGTCATATGGCGAGGTGGCCTTCCGGTGCCACATGGGCGCTGGGTCTGATCGTCTCGGCATCATCGTCCATAGCGTCGATGTCATCGAGTCGTAGTCTAGCATGTCGGTTAGATCCTCGGCAGTGGCTACAAAGTGGGAGGTGGGTGGGCTCTGAATTTCTTCGTCGTCCGAACTCCAACCGCACAGCCATGGTTCGCCAGATTCTCTGATAGCGAGAGATGCTTGAGAGATTGAGGATATCGCCAAAAGGCGAAAAGTCTTTGAAAGATGTCCGCGGCGGTGAATTCCATAACGGCGCCCAATCCAGTTTAATTGGCGGTAGCGTGAGGCTCGGAGTCCGCGAGAGTCCGGCGTCTCGGGATCACGAGTTTCGCGAGGGACGAGATTGGTATTGGCTCCATAGCCGTAGATGTTGAAGCCCCTGTGGCGTCTATCCACCGCCCCCGTCACGGGTAATCGGCTCGGGCTAGTAGCGGAGCGGTTCGAGTGTAGCCTCAAAAGCACCGTCCGTGGCGAGCTAGATCATGCCCATTGTCACAAAGGTCTTGGCGCTTGGCTGTGGCTCGAGTCCGTCGAAGATCAAATCTCCGCGGTCATCGGCCGTGAAGTTCAAGCTTCCAAATCGACTGACGGCCAGGGCGTAGCTTCGATCTGCTCGGATGGCCAAGAGAATTGCCCGCAGCAAAGCCGCCGAATCGAAGATCTGTCAGGGAGAAAAGTGTCACCACGGACAGCGTTGATGGTTGAAGATGCCATCGAGCCTATCGGTGGCGACACGGAGGAACTCTCAATGAAAGCACCAATGTCGGTGTCAATACCGCGGATCTCGGGTAGGGGGTCCCGAATGCGTGCGTCTAGGCGGATGGTAACAGGAGACGAGGACACAATGTTTTTACCAGGTTGAGGCCCTCTCAATGGAGGTAAAACCCTCGTCTGCTTGATTAATAGTGATGATATGGGTAGTACAAGAGTAGATCTACCACAAGATCAAGGAGGCTAAACCCTAGAGGCTAGCCTATGGTATGATTGTTGAGATGTAATGTTGTGTCCTACGGACTAAAGCCCTCCGGTTTATATAGACACCGGAGAGGCTAGGGTTACACAGAGTCGGTTACAAGGGTAGGAGATCTACATATCCGTATCGCCAAGCTTGCCTTCCACGCCAAGGAAAGTACCTTCCGGACACGAGCCGGAGTCTTCAATCTTCTATCTTCGTAATCTGGGAGTCCGGCGGATATTGATAGTCCGGCTGTCCGGACACCCCGTAGTCCAGGACTCCCTCAACGACCTTTAAAGGCGTCATACCAGGTGTTGAAGCCAATTGTACAGGCTCAGTCACACTAGAAGTGGTCTTTGGATCCCCGGACAATTTCCGGAGCGAGGAGTTAATCTTCGACATAGTCTCTGTAACGCCCTCGATGCGGCTATATCTCCCACGTGTCGAAGCACGACTTAGAGGCATAACCGCATTGAAAGCAATGTCGCAAGTGAGGTAATCTTCGCACAATCCATGTAATACATAAGGGAAAAGATACATAGTTGGCTTACAATCGCCACTTCACACAATTACATGAATAAAGCATTACATCATCCAGATACAATCAAGGTCCGACTACGGAACCAAAATAAAAGAAGAACCCCAAATGCGACAAAGGTCCCCGATCGACCCCAACCGGGCTCCCTCTTGATCAATGAAGCGAAACAACACAATGAACAAGGTCTTCATCGAGCTCCTCCTTGAGCTTGGTTGCGTCACCTGCTCGGTAACATAGGCACCTGCAAACTGGTTTTTGGAAGTATCTGGTGAGCCACGGGGACTCATCAATCTCGCACCCGCGAGATCAAGACTATTTAAGCTTGTAGGAAGGATGGAGTAATGAGGTGGAGCTGCAGCAAGCGACTAGCATATATGGTGGCTACAATAGCAAAAGAGAGCGAGAAGAGAAGGCAAAGCACGGTCGACAAAAGTATGATCAAGAAGTGATCCTATAGCAACCTACGTCAAGCATAACTCCAACACCGTGTTCACTTCCCGGACTCCGCCGGAAAGAGACCATCACGGTTACACACGCGGTTGATGTATTTTAATTAAGGTCAACTTCAGGTTTTCTACAACCGGACATTAACAAATTCCCATCTGCCACATAACCGCGGGCACGGCTTTCGAAAGATAATACCTGCAGGGTGTCCCAACAAGCTCATGACAAGCTCTCGCGATCAGCGAAGAATAGACCTTCACCCAGAAGACCCGATCGGTCTCGGAATCCCAGACATCAAGACATTTCGACAATGGTAAAACAAGACCAGCAAAGCCGCCCGATGTGCCGACAAATCCCGATAGGAGCTGCACATATCTCGTTCTCAGGGCACACCGGATGAGCAAGACGTCGGGTTGGCATAGACCCTGGTTGCCCAGGGGGCGCCGGACATCGCTCAGGTTGGACCAACACTCGAAGGAGCACTGGCCCGGGGGGGCTAAAATAAAGATGACCCTCGGGCTCCGGAACCCAAGGGAAAAAAAGGGCTAGGTGAGGCAAATGGTAAAACCAAGGTTGGGCCTTGTTGGACAAGTTTTATTCAAAGCAAACTGTCAAGGGGGTCCCATAAATCACCCGACCGCGTAAGGAACGCAAAATCCGGGAACATAACACGGTATGACGGAAACTAGGGCGGCAAGAGTGGAACAAAACACTGGGCATAAGGCCGAGCCTTCCACCCTTTACCAAATATATAGATGCATTAATAATATAAGAGATATTGTGATATCCCAACAAGTAAACATGTTCCAACAAGGAACAACACCTCCATGTTCCAACAAGGAACAAACTTCAATCTTCACTTGCAACTAACAACGCTATAAGAGGGGCTGAGCAAGGCGGTAACAAAGCCAATCAACGGTTTGCTAGGCATGGTGTCAAAGGTTAGAGGTTTGACATGGCAATTTGGGGGGCTGACAAGCAAATGGTAGGCATCGTAGCATTGGCATAGCAAAAGAGCGAGCAAACTAGCATAGCAAAGATAGTAGTGATTTCGAGGGTATGATCATCTTGCCTGAAATCCCGCAAGGAAGAAGAACGATTCCATGAAGACAAACGGACGTAGTCGAACGAATCCTCACAACTCCGGAACGGAACTAAGGCTAACGAGAGAAACAACCCGGAAAGAAACAAACAACATAGTAAACAACCATCACATAAACGTGGCATGATGCGCAAACAAGTATGATGCATGTCCGGTTTAAAGAGGCGTGGCATGGCAAAGTGCACAAAACAAACTTACAAATTAAATGGAGTCCAATATGCAATGAGTTGCATATTGACGAAACACCACATCGAACTATTTAGTTCTCTCTTTTTTAAGCTACCCAACAATATTAAATGTTGATTAACATGGCAAGGGGTGAAGCATAACAAAACTACCTACCTAGGCAAGTTTAAATGAGGCCGGAAACAACGAACAACAAGTCCGGAAAATCCTCATGAGCATAATATGAATTTGGTACTGTTCTGCCCTAAAACATATTTTAAAGTTGTTAAACAGGAAAATAAAGTGGACCATGTTAATCTAGGCATTTTTCCACCCCAAATACATATAAAGTTTATTAAAATCGGAGCTACGGTTAATTAGTTATGAATTAAATCATTTTAGCATGGCATTTAAGCAAATTTAATCAAACATCATTTTAATCATTTCAAACATGGATGAAAATAGCATATTATGAATCTAGGTGAAAAACTAGTCATTTTACATATATAAATTATTTTAATATGGTGCACGATTAATTAGTTGTGAACAATGCAAGATTAATGGCAATTCTGTAATATGCATGTCCAGGATTTAATGAAAAAATCGCAACGCAGAAAAAAAACAAGTCACGGGCCGAATCCATGCAGTGGGCCGAAACAGGACATGGGCGCTATTGTTAGCTCACCACGGGCCAACAGCCGGCCTTTGGCCGAGAGAGGCTGGCCGTGGCCACGCGAGCACGCGAGCGGCGAGCACCGCTCGATCTGAGAGATGAAGACGGCGGCGAGGCTCGCCGGACTCCGCGAACAGCGGCCGAGCTAGCGGAGGTCGAGGGCGATGGATCCCACGGATTCAGCGGATCTGCCCCGGGATCCGTTCGGCATCGGGCGGAGCTTCAAGGCGCGGCGACCTCCGGCGCCATGAGGAAGACGGGCGCGAGGTCCGCCACCGGCGGGCGGCAAAAGGGTGGAACCAGCGGAGGCCTTGCGAGAGGCAATGAGGCGGTTCCGGCGGCGCGGGCGGCGGCGCCGGATAACTGGGCGGCGGCGGCGAACGGCACTCAGCGAGGGCTCGCCACGACGGGCGGAAGTCCGGCGGTGGCGCGAGGCGCGGCGGGAGGCGGCGCGCGCGAGGGACGGCGGCGGCGCTGGCTGGCTCGCGCAGTTCGATCCGGGTCCGGGCGGCCGGGCGAAGTGGGGCGCGCGGGCGCTGAGGTGGCGGGGTGTGATTGGCTGTGGCGGCAAAGATGGTGACGTGGCGCACTGTGATTGGACGGAGGGACGTGGCGGCTGGACCTGTCCGGCCGTCGGTGGATGCGTCCGGCGGCGCGGAGGGCGATTTGATCTAGGGTTTGGGGATTCATCCGCGAAAAATGGAGGGGAGGGCTTATATATAGATAGAGGGAGCTAGGAGTGCCCAAATGAGGAGCGGTTTTGGGCCACGCGATCGTGATCGAACGACCGAGAGCATGGAGGGGAGTTTGCTGGGCTTTGGGACACTTTGGAAGGGGTGTTGGGCTGCAACAAAAGAGGGCTTTACGGTTACCCGTTAACCGTTGGAGTACCAAACGACCCCCAAATTGCACGAAACTTGACAGGCGGTCTACCGGTGCTATACCAAGGCCGCTTGGCAAACCTTGGTCCATTCCGAGAACGTTTAATACCCGCTCACAACAGGAAAGAAGAAGGGGACGCCGGAGATAATAGGAGCGCCGGATTGCAAAACGGACAACGGGAAAAATGCTCGGATGCATGAGACGAACATGTATGCAAAATGAAATGCACATGATGACATGATAAAATGCAAATGATGACATGGCAAATGCAACACGCAAGCAAATGACATGGCAAAGACGGCGAATAACTGGCGGACACCTGGCACATCGGATCCGGGGCGTTACAACACTCCACCACTACGAGAGGATCTCGTCCCGAGATCTAGGATGGCACCGGAGGGAAAACGGAAGAGGAAGAGAAGAGGTAAAACTAAGTTGCTTCTTTGAAGAACGTGTGAAACCATGAACCTTGAGAGGTTGAGCAATTTAAAAGAAAGAGTACAACCGAGATGAACGAGATTGCAAACAATCCGGTAGAAAAGAGGAACAAGGAATATGATGAGAACCAAGAGGTTTAGTGCTAAGATAAATATTAAAACCACTCCGGTTAGAACTAGATAGAGAAAGGATAAGATTGATATAATTTGGGCAGCACTCCGACTGAAAGAAGAAGGAAAACTTGATAAGATGAAAAGCACTTGAAGAGATGACACAACACTCCGGTTAAATGAATAAGAATGAAAAGAACACGATGCTCACAATTCGAGATGATGAGTGAAAAGAGCAACATCACAATGCCTTCGGAAGAAAAATTAGAATATAGATCATTGGAATAAAGGGACGGAGAATAAAATGACAACTTTTGCCACAAGTGGACTTGGAAAGCATCCTTGCAAAGAAGAATCGAACAGAGTTGTTGCAAAATCAACAACGAAAAGCACAAGCTTGTTGTGGGCTTATGGCAAACATCTCAAAATGATGAGGTGACAACTGGCCACCGATGGAAAACCATTGATTTGATCGAGAGCACCAAAAATATGAAAAACTTCTTCCACCAAGAGGATAAAGAGCAAGCTTGGGTCATGCATAATCACCACAAATAGCAACATTCCTTAGGGAAGGCTGTAGGTAAAATATGACACAAGATAACTCCAACGAAGAGGTTAATGGATTTAAAATACCTCATTCTTGACAACATGGGAATCATGAAACATGAAGGAAAATTGTCAAGAATGATATAACACCATCTCAAAAGATAAGGTAGAAAGAATTGCACTTTGGAATGCAAGATGAAGAATACTAGAGCTCCTCAAAACAAAACATGTGTTGAGCACCATGTTTATTTTTGAGTATAGCTTGGCGGATCATAACTTCGAGAGAAATCTTGAAGAACAATTGAAGAATGAAAGAATCCTTGACGAACCACCATGTAGAGCCTCCATGAAGAACTCCGGTAAGAAAAAGATGACAAAAAGAAAGAGAAGTTGAAAACACAAGGTGAAGCCTTGCAATGATTTAGATGGAGCTTCGCGATGATATAACCGAGAGAACTTGGAACTCCGGAAAAAGAGTAGATGAAACACTAGAACCGAGAATTACTTCATCATGAACAATCTCTGGAAGAAAAGAATTGAATCACCTCGAGGAAAATAAGAATAAGATTTATTGTATGCTTATCCTTCATCAAATTTAATTGATGACAAGCAACGGAATTGGCATACTACTTATTCTCGTAGAAAGGATTAAAAGAGATATAGCTTAAACTTGAGAAGGTCTTCATGAATCACCGGTAGGATTGAAAAGAACGAATGGATTAAAAAGATAATCAAGGAAAAGAATCTTGAACGAACCACCGTAAGAATTAGGAAATGACTGATGAAAGAGAATGAATCACCGAGAAGAATTAGAAAATGAATGAAGATACTTGACATAATTTAGAAACAAGAGAACAAAGAGATCTTGAGCTGACTAGAGTAAACTTGAACGATGCACCGGTAAGATTTGGAGAATGATAGCTACACGCTGAGAATGAAGAATTATGACATGATGGCCATCGGAGGAAAGAAATGGAAACAACTCAGGAAATACTCCGGATGGTAAGAAAAGAATTCTCACAATCGAAAACAATTATGAGAGGATGGCATCAAGCTAGCACCATGAATATTCAAGAGAATGGACCAAGATTTAAGAGAAATCCTTCTTCGGTCTTCAAATGATGAGAATGACAACGAGAAACACCACCAAGAATTATTGAGGCACACCGGAAGAATCAAAAGCGAAGAGGTTGAGCCAACTATGAAAAGAATTTGAAAGATCTTGGAGAAAAGCATTTTACTGATGATAACTCATTCTTACGTGAAAGTTGGAGAAGAATTTAGGATAGCTCTGGGAAAATAGAAGAGTCAGGTAAGATCCTGGGAAAAGACCTGTGGGTTAGGGCCCACTCAAAAGAACACCGTTGAGAATGATATTGAAGAGAGATTGCACCGGTTGAATTAAATGACTTGAATGAGATACCAATCTCGAAAGAGCTTGAACGAATGCAGAGTGGAAACACGAATCTTCGAGATATCTTGAGCACTCCGGAATAACAAATAGCGAGAAGTAGAATGATAAAGAGGTGCACCGGTATGAGAAGACATTGAAATGAGGAAAAGGGTATGTGACACCCAAAATTTTGACCTTGTTTTATTAATTAAAATTTTGCCAGGAAATTAAAACTTTTGTTTTCTGGGCTCCCTTTTGATTTTTGAAACTTTTTCTCCCTTGCTATTATGGAGTTTTCCCCCATAGAGACAACTTTTCAGATATGTTATTGGACTTGTTTAACCTCTCAAGAAAAACTTTTCTTTTATTAGTAAGACTAATTACATAATTATTTTGCTTGATCTTTGTTTTCTTGAAAAAATGGTTTTCAAGGTTATATGGCCCTATTTGAACTACAACCAGTTGATATATTTATCTAAAAATCCCACAAAAATTTGGAGAGGTCATGTGATGTTTTTAAATCACTTTTAATCAAAAATATCTTTTAATCTTGAATTATTTTGAGTGCTACACATGTTTTCTTCTCTGGTCCAGAGAGCAACTTTGCACTGCAACCCTTTCAAATAATTCTTTCTAGCCTCCACCAAAATTATGGGATGTCAGTAGGAGCATATCATTCCCCTTTGTGCAAAAACCCAGTTATGTTCTTTGAAAATTTTGAGTGAATCATCCTCATTTCCATTCTGGTCCAACTTGAGGTTTTGTACTACAACTATATTTTAACTTGCTCATTTTGCTGTGATTATCCCTCCTACTTGTAGCCATCCCTACTAAACCCTTAAGTCCAGGAGAGTGGACCCATAGGATGATTCTAAGTGCTTGCAACATTGCCATTTGCTTTCTGTCCAGAATGGAAGTTTTGCAAAACTTGCACTAGCAAGTTTCTCCTTTCTGCAAACTAACTTCACCACTCCCTCTTGCATCCAAAGAGACCCCACTATGGAAGTTTTGGCCACTCCAAGAATTGCCTAGATGCCTCTGGCATTTTATCAAACACCCTATGTGCATGTCCTGAATTGGCATGATCTCAAGTCTACACTATGAACTTGCACCTCTGATCAAACAAGCATGTCCACTAGACTCCCCATTACTCTTAACCTAGATCTGCTAAATGCCAGCCTCACCCAAGCTCAGAGCATGCTCGGCATTTAAATCGAAACACGTCCGTGCACGCCAGAGCCTTGAGCGAGCGTCGCGTTGCTTACACGCACATGCGCCGAGCCGACACGCTGGCCCCCACGGCTTTGTCCCGCTCTGCAGCACCACGCGACGCGCTCCCGTGCTCACCGCAACACGCCAAGCCGCCCCTCGCCACTCCCCGGCAGGCCAAGCGCTAGCCGCCATCGTCGCCCGACAGCCCCTGCTCATGTCGGCGCCGTCCGAAACCTTCCCGCGCCGCCACTCGCCCCCAGCACAGCCCGAGCTCATCCGCAGCTTTGTCCGCAAGCCCTCGTCGCCGCCACGTTGCCCTACAGCACAGAGAGGCGGTTCGCCGCCGTTCTTATCTCCGCCGCCACGGAACCGACCTCGACGAGCTATAAAAGGAAGCCCGGAGCTCATACAAGCCTTCAGGCAGCCTCATACCACCCCAACGACACCCCCCACAGCTCGCAATCGTCCGGGAAACGCCGTCTTCCTCATCTCCGGCAACCACGGCCGCCGCCACTGCCTCGTTCACTCCGGCGCCTCCAGAGCCTCCCCCTCTCCGTTCTCTTCGCCAAGAGCTACCTCGTCCTCCCGTGAACCATTTCCCCTAATCAATTTTGTTCGGGAGCCATCGCCGCCACAAAATCACTCCGTCACCGAAGCCACCTCTCCGCCGCGGAGCTCGCCGCGGCAACTCCTCCACCCCGGTGACCTGCGACCACGGAAGGACCGCCTAGGAGTGGCGGATCCATCCTGCACTCGGATGCCACAAGAAAGCCGCTCGCCGCGACGATCGCCGGACTCCCGCCTCGGCTCGGGGCGGAGGAAGAGGAGGAGGCGACTAGTCAAACGACTAGTGGGCCCCTGGACCTTGTCGGTGACTCCCAGCGCTCCACGCGGGATAAGTGAAAGCGTAATGCCAATCGTTTCCCGCTTGAGCGTAATCCCCTCAAACGTTTTCTTTTTACATTTTATTTAAAACCAGTTGACCGAACTTTGATGGTTATATCTTTTTAAAAATAACTCCAAATGAATTAATTCTTTTTCCCACCTCTCTCAAATTTCATCTAGTTTATTTTAAGATTTATTTGAAAAATTCTCCAAACAACTTTTGGTGCTGTTTTATTTTGTGTGTTAATTCTTTATATTGCTAAAATAGGAATTTTGAAGAGAGGAGAAAACATTCAAATGTTTCGAAGTGCACCTGCCTTTCCACACATTGAAGGCAAGCATTACGAACCCGGCATAATATTTTGGTGTGTTTGTTGACACGTTTATAACACCACCTTCTTTCGAAGGACTCGTTATTTCATGTGATATGATCATTTGCATGGATGCATATTGGTGATTTCCATGCTGTTGGAAATGAGTATACTTGTGATGGTAATCATCCTCATGTATCTTGCATACATGCCGGAGAGAAGTCCGGGAAAGCCTCTGCCTTGGGTAGGTGTGAGCTTGTCGCGGTCTCCGTCGGAGACGGGTATGTCCGGTATGGCATGATAAGATATGATGAGGTTGATTGCATTGGTTGGAATATATTTGTTATACATGTCATGCAGAAACTATAAACCTCTGAGTCGACCGTAGATCGAGTCTTGTTCGATAACCCCACACTTGTTTCGTGCTACCACTTGTCCCTGCCACGGGTAAGGGTGCAGTTCGATAAATTGTCAACCCCTTTCTAGCACACACGTCTGTAGGGACGGGATGAGGTACCATGGCCTGGATTAAAGCCACCATCCGGTGCAGGGGCATGGGTGTTTCGGTTGGGACCGAGAGGAGAGCCACCCTTAGTCTTGTGATATAAATTTGATCCCATGCTACTCGAGGTTGTAGCCTCCCACTTAGAGTTTGCTTGACAAGTGTCGTGGGTGATTCGGACACGAGTGAGTTAAGCTGGTGTGTGCAAGTCGGTGTGTTTTCATTTAAAAGACCGTGGCGGAATTAGTCCCGATGGACTAAAGGAATCCGTTACTCGTGGGTAAAGAGTACATCCTCTGCAGAGATCAAAACCTATTGAATAGCCGTGTCCATGGTTAAGGACTACGATGCAGGGGCGGGTCAAGTGTCGGTCTTAGTGTCGGTCTTGGAGGCTGTTAAACCGGCTGGAACAACATGGACTGTGACTTGTGACTCATGATGATTATGATTATTGTTATCGTTGACTAACCCGTGATATTATTGTTATTATTGAGTATCTACGATGGTTCTACCTCCGGGTACTCACTATGATTGTTCATTTATTTTAAAAGCCCTTTATGTGGTGTCGCCGACGCCTTGATCGTGGCATTTCTTTTAAAGCCCTTTATGTGGTGTCGCTCGGGCGCCCGATCGTAACATTTCTTTTAAAGCCCTTTATGTGGTGTCGCTCAGACGCCTTGATCGTGGCATTTCTTTTAAAGCCCTTTATGTGGTGTCGCTCGCCGCGCCTCGATGTGGCATTTCTTTTAAAGCCCTTTATGTGGTGTCGCTCAGACGCCCGACTGTGGCATTTCTCGTTATTTACTTCATAAATTTTGATACTACTATATCTTTACACATTCATAACTAACTTGCTTGCACGCATCATAGTTACATTTATCTTGTGGTAGCGTCATGAGCATCATATATTTTCCATCACACCATAGATATGTTATACTGTGTTCTTAATGTTTGCAGTACATTCAAAGTACTCACCGGCTTGTCCCTCGCTATTGTCTTGGCAGATTTTTCTTGCCGGAGAGGAGCGATGCGACGACAGCCCCGAACCTAAGCAATGGAGATAGCAGCCACGCGAAGATAGGAATTAACCTGGTCACTGTTCTGTGGGAAATGGAGTCCCATAGATCCGATGATCCACAAACCGCTTCGCCATCAACCACTAGAAACCATTTGTTGTACTCACGAGCCGAATGGTCTTGTACTACATATTTTGTATTTTGCTTGGAATTTACGTATCAAGTTGGAGCCTCATCACCTAACAGAATCACAGGGGCTGATGAGCACGACGGTCTTTTCTGAAATTGATTTCCGGAAAACCGGTCGTGACAGACTTAATATCGAGCCAGCTGACCATTGGCTAATCCTATCATAGCGGTCGATAAACTCGAGCAAACCAACCCACCAGGCCATAACAAAACCCAGCCAAGCTTCTCGTGCAAGATAGCCACACAAAGTGACCCGACATTTTAGGCGATCGGTGCCCAACCTACCAACCTAGCTTGTCGATCACGCGCGATAACCAGCACCGGATGTCTCCCCACAAGCGTGCGAGGAAGACTCCGTCCCTTTTCTATAAAAGGGCACGCTAACCCACCTGACAAAGACAAATACTTTCCCCAACCTAGCCACAATGCACGGCCCCATAGTGCACAATGAAACCACAGCAACCAACCTTGGAGGTTTTGTGACCATCCTCGCAAACCTCACCCGTCGTGCCTATCGTTAGAGGAGCCACCAGAGTATGTTGTGTACCAAGGACCCATGGCGGTGAAGACCGTCACCTCGGGGCCACTGTTCACATCTCGGTAGGGGTCTAGCGCCAACGCCCCTACAGGTTCACCGGAAGAACAACTTCCTTTGAGCCACAAGCCATTCAACTAGCTGCTCGAGAGGCTATAGTTCATCTCGTGGCACTTGTCGCCCGAGTTAATCGTCGCTCGTTCCACTACTACCCAGCACGCGAAGGGTATGGTAGACCACCTAGTTGCCAGCGGAGATCTCGAGATGGATCCCGCATTGTTGCACCTAGTGCGCTATGTAAGTGCACTAGAGGCCTTGCTCGACCAGATCACCATTGATCGATCGCAGCTCGAGGAGAGCTGGTTCGTCGAGCCCCACTAGAAGAGAAGACGAGCCCGACGCCGACAACCCGGTCGTGCTGTTTGGACAGCCGATCGAGACCACGAGGTCAGCTCCAGCCATCAACCGAGATGCCTTGATGACCCCGAAGTGCTTCGTCACCTTTTGGGAACACACTCCAACGGGTTGTGGCCAACAATCCCGTGATGGTCATCATCGCTACCCGACCACATCGTTCCTCCGCCATCTCCGACTAATTCCGGCGGTGAGACACGTGGAAAGACTCAACATCCACCGGCGCGCCCGTTTAGACATAAGCGAAGTAGACTAAGCCGTCGCGAATGGTACCGAGTCTTAGTGTATCCTTACTTTGTAGTCATGCAACTGTGTATATTAACGCAGCTTTGTTGGCGTGCCCTATTTTAATAGAATGGCCTTGCGTATTTTGTCGACGCAATTGCATAATTTCCGCACAGCTACCAAGACCAACCTTGACGGCAACCACAAGAATACGTCTCTTTATGAGATATGTGTATCTCGGCACGGACCCGACTCTTGAGGTAATCTGGCAGATTTATTACCTTTCACCACGGTAAATAAACCAGCCTAGATGCTATATAAGAAGGCCACCTTGTGACCTTGCCCAATGACCCTCACCTCGTGCACCACTCTCACAACCATCTCTTGTCATGCCGAGCCATAGCATTCATCTAAGAACCCCAGATGCAACCCCTGTGGCTTTGTCAAAATATTGTGGGACTTTACCCGCGATACCATGGGTTCTACCCAGCCACCCCAATCTGAGCTGTTCAAAACAAGGATCACCCCATCCACCTCGAATCTTGGGCAGCGACACATTCCTCCCATAGACCCCAACCAAGATCCAACGAAGTTTCCTTCATGGGGAAATCTATGCCAACCCCACAACCGCCATAGAAGATGCTGCGAAAAAGCAATTGCTGCGCCGATCCGCGATACCCTATGCCCGCGAACGCGGATATTATTATTTTCCGAGTCGTTGCAACCCCGGAGAGTGACAACTTTTCGGTGGGCGTATTGAGAAGGACCCAAGATTAGCCAACCTTATCCGATATATCATCGCTCTAGAGCATTTGAACCAGCGGGTGATGGATTATCTCCGAACTTCGCTGATTTAAATCCTCGATTGCAATCGGCAGATCATCGAGGCCCGACCGGAGAGACGCATACATCGATCGGTCAATCCATTGCCTCCGATAGACGAGGAGTGTATCCCTCTACCGAGACATTTTATCGTGACCACACCCGATTACCGTTTTCATTTTAGACGTCACTCTGTATTTGTTTTGCAGCATTTGTATTTGCATTGTAACTTATGCGTGGTACCTCAGATTTGTGCGGTGAGTCGCGTATTCAGTTTCTGCTAATATGAGAAATTTCCTTCGTGAATAACTTGTGTAACCGCGAACAATCCTAGTGTGAGTTTTCTCCTTACCAAATTACTGCATCGTGTAATTTCTCACGACATGAATTATTTTATTTCACACAGCACAACGACCACAGACACTCGACCATAATCATCCGAGCACCTACACTGTTTGCAAAACTTTGCAACGGTGTTACATCTGGCTAACCACCCCCTAACAACAGTTGGCACCCGGCACACCCCACCTACTCCTCGTGATTACCGCCACCACGGAGAGCCAGCACCCGAGCAGCAGCATCACGGCGATCATCAAGGATCATCGCGCACAGGAGCACGGAGAGCCCCAGCACTGCCGCCAGCCCTCCGCACAACAGGATCACGTACCAGTCCGGCACCACCTCCGCCATTAGAGCCTCGTCTCGAGCTCCGGCCAGCAGAAACAGAGGAGAAGAAGAGAGAAGGAGGAGCGAGGCCAGGTGTGAGGAAGAAGAGGAGAACGCCGCGGTCATTTTATAGCTCGAGCTCGGTGTACGGTGGGCGAGGTCCACCAGCGCCGTTAAATCGCCGATCGCCGGTGTTCGGGCGAATCATGAGCGATGCCGACAGCAAGACTGCCCGCGAGTGAGTGCACACTGCACCGGCAGCAAGCACGCCGCGCACTACCGCAGTACGGCCTAGATGCCCTACGCGCTAGACGTCGCCGGTGGAGAAAGCCGGAAAGCGCGCGGAGAGAGGAAGATGAGAGAGCTAGAGGAAGAAGGAGAGACTGACAGTGGGCCCCGGTCCCGCATGTCAGCCAGAGAGAGCACTGTGCTCTCGGGTACGACCAGCGTATTGTTAAATTTAGAATTTATTCTGAATTCACGGCGTCCAGCGTAGAAATTGCCCGTTTTCATAGCATGGATTTTTTTTTCCACGCAGCGCCAGTACTACACTGTAGTTGCTCACCACTTATTGTCCTCTCACTGTAGCCTCTTTTTACCGTCTGTGTAAAATGATCTTTTGACCAAGTAAAAGTATTTTTTCTGTTTTGCAACTCTTAGCAAATCTCGAGGACGAGATTTTTTTTTTAAGGGGGGTAGTGTTGTGACACCCAAAATTTTGACCTTGTTTTATTAATTAAAATTTTGCCAGGAAATTAAAACTTTTGTTTTCTGGGCTCCCTTTTGATTTTTGAAACTTTTTCTCCCTTGCTATTATGGAGTTTTCCCCCATAGAGACAACTTTTCAGATATGTTATTGGACTTGTTTAACCTCTCAAGAAAAACTTTTCTTTTATTAGTAAGACTAATTACATAATTATTTTGCTTGATCTTTGTTTTCTTGAAAAAATGGTTTTCAAGGTTATATGGCCCTATTTGAACTACAACCAGTTGATATATTTATCTAAAAATCCCACAAAAATTTGGAGAGGTCATGTGATGTTTTTAAATCACTTTTAATCAAAAATATCTTTTAATCTTGAATTATTTTGAGTGCTACACATGTTTTCTTCTCTGGTCCAGAGAGCAACTTTGCACTGCAACCCTTTCAAATAATTCTTTCTAGCCTCCACCAAAATTATGGGATGTCAGTAGGAGCATATCATTCCCTTTGTGCAAAAACCAGTTATGTTCTTTGAAAATTTTGAGTGAATCATCCTCATTTCCATTCGGTCCAACTTGAGGTTTTGTACTACAACTATATTTTAACTTGCTCATTTTGCTGTGATTATCCCTCCTACTTGTAGCCATCCCTACTAAACCCTTAAGTCCGGAGAGTGGACCCATAGGATGATTCTAAGTGCTTGCAACATTGCCATTTGCTTTCATCCTGAATGGAAGTTTTGCAAAACTTGCACTAGCAAGTTTCTCCTTCTGCAAACTAACTTCACCACTCCCTCTTGCATCCAAAGAGACCCCACTATGGGAGTTTGGCCACTCCAAGAATTGCCTAGATGCCTCGGCATTTTATCAAACACCCTATGTGCATGTCACGAATTGGCATGATCTCAAGTCTACACTATGAACTTGCACCTCGATCAAACAAGCATGTCCACTAGACTCCCGTTACTCTTAACCTAGATCTGCTAAATGCCAGCCTCACCCAAGCTCAGTAGCATGCTCGGCATTTCGTCGAGCACGTCCGTGCACGCCAGAGCCTTGAGCGCAGGCGTGCGTTTAGCACGCACATGCGCCGAGCCGACACGCTGGCCCCCACGGCTTTGTCCCGCTCTGCAGCACCACGCGACGCGCTCCGTGCTCACCGCAACACGCCAAGCCGCCCTCGCCACTCCCGGCAGGCTGCGCTAGCCGCCATCGTCGCCCGACAGCCCTGCTCATGTCGGCGCCGTCCGAAACCTTCCCGCCGCCACAGCCTCGGCACAGCCCGAGCTCATCCGCAGCTTTGTCGCAAGCCCTCGTCGCCGCCACGTTGCCCTACAGCCAGAGAGGCGGTTCGCGCCGTTCTTATCTCCGCCGCCACGGAACCGACCTCGACGAGCTATAAAGGAAGCCCGAGCTCATACAAGCCTTCAGCAGCCTCATACCACCCCAACGACACCCCCACAGCTCGCAATCGTCCGGAAGCGCCGTCTTCCTCATCTCCGCAACCACGGCCGCCGCCATCGCCTCGTTCACTCCGGCGCCTCGAGCCTCCCCTCTCCGTTCTCTTCGCCAAGAGCTACCTCGTCCTCCGTGAACCATTTCCCTAATCAATTTTGTTAAGGAGCCATCGCCGCCACAAAATCACTCCGTCACCGGCCCACCTCTCCGCCATGGAGCTCGCGCCCGGCAACTCCCTCCACCCCGGTGACCTGCGACCACGGAAGGACCGCCTAGGAGTGGCGGATCCATCCCTGCACTCGGATGCCCACAAGAACGCCGCTCGCGGCGACGATCGCCGGACTCCCGCCTCGGCTCGGGACGGAGGAAGAGGAGGAGGCGACTAGTCAAACGACTAGTGGGCCCCTGGACCCACTGTCGGTGACTCCCAGCGCCCACGCGGGATAAGTGGCGTAAATGCCAAGCACGTTTCCCGCTCAAAGCGTAATCCCTCTGAAACGTTTTCTTTTTACATTTTATTTAAAACCAGTTGACCGAACTTTGATTGGTTATATCTTTTAAAAATAACTCCAAATGAATTAATTCTTTTCCCACCTCTCTCAAATTTCATCTAGTTTATTTTAAGATTTATTTGAAAAATTCTCCAAACAACTTTTGGTGCTGTTTTATTTTGTGTGTTAATTCTTTATATTGCTAAAATAGGAATTTTGAAGAGAGGAGAAAACATTCAAATGTTTTGAAGTGCACCCTGCCTTTCCACACATTGAAGGCAAGCATTCGAACCCGGCATAATATTTTGGTGTGTTTGTTGACACGTTTATAACACCACCTTCTTTGAAGGACTCGTTATTTCATGTGATATGATCATTTGCATGGATGCATATTGGTGATTTCCATGCTGTTGGAAATGAGTATACTTGTGATGGTAATCATCCTCATGTATCTTGCATACATGCGGAGAGAAGTCCGGGAAAGCCTCTGCCTTGGGTAGGTGTGAGCTTGTCGCCGGTCTCCGTCGGGACGGGTATGTCCGTATGGCATGATAAGATATGATGAGGGTTGATTGCATTGGTTGGAATATATTTGTTATACATGTCATGCAGAAACTATAAACCTCTGAGTCGACCGTAGATCGAGTCTTGTTCGATAACCCCACACTTGTTTCTGTGCTACCACTTGTCCTGCCGCCATGTAAGGGTGCAGTTCGATAAATTGTCAACCCCTTTCTAGCACACACCGTCTGAGAGGGACGGGATGAGGGTACCATGGCCTGGATTAAAGCCACATCCGTGCAGGGGCATGGGTGTTTCGGTTGGGACCGAGAGGGGAGGCCACCCCTTAGTGCGCGCGATATAAATTTGATCCCATGCTACTCGAGGTTGTAGCCTCCCCACTTAGAGTTTGCTTGACAAGTGTCGTGGGTGATTCCAGACACGAGTGAGTTAAGCTGGTGTGTGCAAGTCAGGTGTGTTTTCATTTAAAAGACCGTGAGCGGAATTAGTCCCGATGGACTAAAGGAATCCGTTACTCGTGGGTAAAGAGTACATCCTCTGCAGAGATCAAAACCTATTCGAATAGCCGTGTCCATGGTTAAGGACTACAGTCTGGGACGGGTCAAGTGTCGGTCTTAGTGTCGGTCTTGAAGGCTGGCTGTTAAACCGGCTGGAACAACATGGATCGTGACTTGTGACTCATGATGATTATGATTATTGTTATCGTTGACTAACCCGTGATATTATTGTTATTATTGAGTATCTCCGGATGGTTCTACCTCCGGGTACTCACTATGATTATTCATTTATTTTAAAAAGCCCTTTATGTGGTGTCGCTCGGGCCTTGATTGTAACATTTCTTTTAAAGCCCTTTATGTGGTGTCGCTCGGACGCCTCGATCGTAGCATTTCTTTTAAAGCCCTTTATGTGGTGTCGCTCAGACGCCTCGATTGTGGCATTTCTTTTAAAGCCCTTTATGTGGTGTCGCTCGACGCCTTGATTGTGGCATTTCTTTTAAAGCCCTTTATGTGGTGTCGCTCGACGCCTTATTGTGGCATTTCTCGTTATTTACTTCATAAATTTTGATACTACTATATCTTTACACATTCATAACTAACTTGCTTGCACGCATCATAGTTACATTTATCTTGTGGTAGCGTCATGAGCATCATATATTTTCCATCACACCATAGATATGTTATACCTGTGTTCTTAATGTTTGCGAGTACATTCAAAGTACTCACCGGCTTGTCCTGGCTATTGTCTTGGCCAGATTTTTCTTGCCGGAGAGGAGCGATCGACGACAGCCCCGAACCTAAGCAATGGAGATAGCAGCCACGCGAAGATAGGAATTAACCTGGTCACTGTTCACGTGGGAAATGGAGTCCCATAGATCTTGATGATCCACAAACCGCTTCGCCATCAACCACTAGAAACCATTTGTTGTACTCACAGGCGTAATGGTCTTGTACTACATATTTTGTATTTTGCTTGGAATTTCTGTATCAAGTTGGAGCCTCATCAGCTAACAGTAATCCTGGGGCTGATGAGCACGACGGTCTTTTCTGGAAATTGATTTCCCGGAAAACCGGTCGTGACAGGGTATGATCAACAAACCTTGACTTGAATCCACCGGAGAAGAGAAATGAATGAGGAATGACGAACTAGTAGAACATCTTCTTGAGAACCACCGGGTAAGAACATTGACGGAAAAGAATGGAGAAACTTCACAAAAATAAAAGGATACTTGGTAAAGAAATCTTAGTCCTTGAGGAAAAAGGGTGGGTGGGCGGGAAAAAACAAAGGCAACTTGGAGACGGATGAAATAGACACCGTTGAGAAGAAATGATAATTGGTCTTGCTGATGTTGAAGTGATCGGATCCACTTGAAGAGAAACACGCCGGTTGAAAAAGGATTGACATGACAACCTCAGTGATCAAAAGGATTAGTATTCACATAGCAATATGAGAACACCGTTTCGGAAAGGTATGGAATCAACACTTGGCATTGAAGCAACTCGAATACCACAACTCAAAACAAAAACAAAGGACTGGCTTGCATAATAAGCCGGAACAAACATATGATAGAGATTTCGTCCGAAGTTTTCGTGGTGGGGCCTACACGGGCTCAATCGTACAGCACCATCATGTACAAGGCAGTGCACATGACATACGAAGCGTCCCCCGAGTCGGCATAGCCAAGGACTCTTTAAGACACAACGAGACCACTGTAAAACCAACCGTGAATAGGCGGACCACTAGACATCGAACCCCAATTTCATATCATACATCCGTCGGAAAGATATCCTAAGAGCTACTTGAATTCCCACCTATGAAACTCCCGAAATTTTCTGGTTATGCAATCTGGTGTTGGGGATACAGGGGAGCAATATATCTCACCCAAACTAACAATCCCTACATCCAGTGTGTATCCATCCGTCAACACATAACCAAGAAACCTTCGAAATCGTGTACCTCAACCTTGAAAAGCATCCGTTATACGAGTCATGGCAATACTCCGTACTCACCTCGATCTTTGGGTTAGTGGGGTTATCTCACCAACAAGCGCATAAAAGAGATTTTCGATGTCGGCGTACTAAACTCGGGTATTCGAGAACTGCAACGATAAAATTATGGCGACAACACCTCGAGCTCAACTCCCGGGACACCGCCACAACCCCTAAATGTCGGGAGGCACCAAGAACAATGTTCTCGTCATAAGAATATCGAACGATTCCAAGATACCAGCGTGATCCTAAAAAAATTAGTGAAATTTAAGAAGAGAAGAGTCAAAACTCTCGTCGGATACCTCACCGAAGGTCGAAGGACTGGGAGTAAAAGAATCCTACTCTCGATATATAATCCTAAATGACTCAAAACATTTTTCTAGACACAACTCGGCCACTAAAAACGATCAAGCGGTGGGGGCTCCTAAGGTCGGGAAGGCTCGATTACCAACATAGCGCCCTCGATGCGGCTATATCTCCCACGTGTCGAAGCACGACTTAGAGGCATAACCGCATTGAAAGCAATGTCGCAAGTGAGGTAATCTTCGCACAATCCATGTAATACATAAGGAAAAGATACATAGTTGGCTTACAATCGCCACTTCACACAATTACATGAATAAAGCATTACATCATCCAGATACAATCAAGGTCCCACTACGGAACCAAAATAAAAGAAGAACCCCAAATGCGACAAAGGTCCCGATCGACCCCAACGGGCTCCACTCTTGATCAATCTGAACGAAACAACACAATGAACAAGGTCTTCATCGAGCTCCTCCTTGAGCTTGGTTGCGTCACCGCTTTCATTAACATAGGCACCGCAAACTGGTTTTGGAAGTATCCGGTGAGCCACGGGGACTCAGCAATCTCGCACCATGAGATCAAGACTATTTAAGCTTGTAGGAAGGATGGAGTAATGAGGTGGAGCTGCAGCAGCGACTAGCATATATGGTGGCTACAATCGCAAAAGAGAGCGAGAAGAGAAGGCAAAGCACGGTCGACAAAAGTATGATCAAGAAGTGATCCTATAGCAACCTCGTCAAGCATAACTCCAACACCGTGTTCACTTCCGGACTCCGCGGAAAGAGACCATCACGGTTACACACGGTTGATGTATTTTAATTAAGGTCAACTTCAGGTTTTCTACAACCGACATTAACAAATTCCCATCGCCACATAACCGCAGGCACGGCTTTGAAAGATAATACCTGCGGGGTGTCCCAACAGCTCATGACAAGCTCTCGCGATCAGCGAAGAATAGACCTTCACCCAGAAGACCCGATCGGTCTCGGAATCCGGTACATCAAGACATTTCGACAATGGTAAAACAAGACCAGCAAAGCCGCCCGATGTGCCGACAAATCCCGATAGGAGCTGCACATATCTCGTTCTCGGGCACACCGATGAGCAAGGCGTCGGGTTGGCATAGACCACTGGTTGCCAGGGGCGGGACATCGCTTCGAGTTGGACCAACACTGAAGGAGCACCGGCCGGGGCTAAAATAAAGATGACCCTCGGGCTCCGGAACCCAAGGGAAAAAAAGGGCTAGGTGAGGCAAATGGTAAAACCAAGGTTGGGCCTTCTGGACAAGTTTTATTCAAAGCGAACTGTCAAGTGGGTCCCATAAATCACCCGACCGTAAGGAGCATAAAATCCGGGAACATAACACCGTATGACGGAAACTAGGGCGGCAAGAGTGGAACAAAACACTGCATAAGGCCGAGCCTTCCACCCTTTACCAAATATATAGATGCATTAATAATATAAGAGATATTGTGATATCCCAACAAGTAAACATGTTCCAACAAGGAACAACACCTCCATGTTCAACAAGGAACAAACTTCAATCTTCACCGCAACTAACAACGCTATAAGAGGGCTGAGCAAAGGCGGTAACATAGCCAATCAACGGTTTGCTAGGCATGGTGTCAAAGGTTAGAGGTTTGACATGGCAATTTGGGGCTGACAAGCAAATGGTAGGCATCGTAGCATTGGCATAGCAAAAGAGCGAGCAAACTAGCATAGCAAAGATAGTAGTGATTTCGAGGGTATGATCATCTTGCAGAAATCCCACAAGGAAGAAGAACGATTCCATGAAGAAGACAAGCGGACGTGGTCGAGCGAATCCTCACAACTCCTAGCGGAACCAAGGCTAACGAGAGAAACAACCCGAAAGAAACAAACAACATAGTAAACAACCATCACATAAACGTGGCATGATGCGCAAACAAGTATGATGCATGTCCTGTTTAAAGAGGCGTGGCATGGCAAAGTGCACAAAACAAACTTACAAATTAAATGGAGTCCAATATGCAACGAGTTGCATATTGACGAAAGACCACATCAAACTATTTAGTTCTCTCTTGTTTAAGCTACCCAACAATATTAAATGTTGATTAACATGGCAAGGGGTGAAGCATAACAAAACTACCTACCTAGGCAAGTTTAAATGAGGCCGGAAACAACGAACAACAAGTCCGGAAAATCCTCATGAGCATAATATGAATTTGGTACTGTTCTGCCCTAAAACATATTTTAAAGTTGTTAAACAGGAAAATAAAGTGGACCATGTTAATCTAGGCATTTTCCACCCCAAATACATATAAAGTTTATTAAAATCGAGACTACGGTTAATTAGTTATGAATTAAATCATTTTAGCATGGCATTTAAGCAAATTTAATCAAACATCATTTTAATCATTTCAAACATGGATGAAAATAGCATATTATGAATCTAGGTGAAAAACTAGTCATTTTACATATATAAATTATTTTAATATGGTGCACGATTAATTAGTTGTGAACAATGCAAGATTAATGGCAATTCTGTAATATGCATGTCCAGGATTTAATGAAAAAATCGCAACGCAGAAAAAAAACAAGTCACGGGCCGAATCCATGCAGTGGGCCGAAACAGGACATGGGCGCTAGGGTTAGCTCACCACGGGCCAACAGGCCGGCGCGCTGGGCTGAGGAGGCTGGGCCGTGGCCCACGCGGAGCACGCGAGCGGGCGAGCACCGGCTCGATGCAGAGATGAAGACGGCACTGGCGAGGCTCGCCGGACTCGTGAACGGCGGCCGGAGCTAGCGAGGTCGAGACGATGGATCCCACCGGATTCCGCGGATCTCGCCTCGGGATCCGTTCGGCATCGGGCGGAGCTTCAAGGGCGGCGACCTCCGGCGCCACAGGGAAGACGGTGCGGGTCCGCCACCGGCGCGGGCGGCGGTAAGGGTGGAACCAGCGGAGGCGCTGCACGGAGACGGGCGGAGGCGGGCTCCGGCGGGCGGCGGCGGCGGCCGGATGGCTGGGCGGCGGCGGCGAACGGCACCTCGGCGAGGGCTCGCGGCGACGGGCGGAAGTCCGTGGTGGCGCGAGGCGCGGTCGGGAGGCGGCGGCGCGAGGGACCGGGCGGCGCGCGGCTGGCTCAAGGAGCCCGATCCGGTCCGCGGGCAGGGCGCGGGGGCGGGCGCGGGCGCCGAGGTGGCGGGTGTGATTGGCTGTGGCGGCAAAGATGGTGACGTGGCGCCTTGTGATTGGACGGAGGGGCGTGGCGGTTGGACTGTCCGGCCGTCGGTGGACGCGTCCGCGTCCGTGGCGTGAGGGCGATTTGATCTAGGGTTTGGGGATTCATCCGCGAAAAATGGAGGGGAGGGCTTATATATAGATAGAGGGAGCTAGGAGTGCCCAAATGAGGAGCGGTTTTCGGCCACGCGATCGTGATCGAACGACCGAGAGCATGGAGGGGAGTCTGCTAGGCTTTGGGACACTTTGGAAGGGGTGTTGGGCTGCAACAAAAGAGGGCTTTACGGTTACCCGGTTAACCGTTGGAGTACCAAACGACCCCCAAATGGCACGAAACTTGACAGGCGGTCTACCGGTGCTATACCAAGGCCGCTTGGCAAACCTCGGTCCATTCCGAGAACGTTTAATACCCGCTCACAACAGGAAAGAAGAAGGGGACGCCGGAGATAATAGGAGCGCCGGATTGCAAAACGGACAACGGGAAAAATGCTCGGATGCATGAGACGAACATGTATGCAAAATGAAATGCACATGATGACATGATAAAATGCAAATGATGACATGGCAAATGCAACACGCAAGCAAATGACATGGCAAAGACGGCGAATAACTGGCGGACACCTGGCGCATCGGATCCGGGGCGTTACAGTCCCGTTCCGCAGCGGCTATCACGCTCTGCTCGGACGAACCGTGTTTGCAAAGTTCAACGCGGTGCCGCATTACGCATACCTCAAGCTCAAGATGCCAGGCCCTCGTGGAGTCATCACGGTCAACGGAAATACGGGCGCTCCTCCGAGCGGAGGAACATCTGATGGCTCTCGCGGCGGAATGCTGAGCAGCCTTCTAAGGCAATTTTCAAGTCCGGCCGTTAAGCGGCTGAACACGCCAAACGCGCCGAGCAACATCAACCAAGACCACAGCACGTTCCGAGCATGCGTAGTAATGCGGCTAACCCCAGCTCTCGCATGATTGCAAAACCAACACTCGCGTACATCATTACGCTCGGAGATACCATGGGCCTAGGGGAGGGCACGACCACAACATACCCAGTGCGGCTCGACCACACGGGGGCTCATAAATGTGTCGCTTTTTTTCTTTTATATATAGGACTCCTTTAGCGGAGGTTTACATCCGTGGCGAACCCGCCGAACTCACGATGCAACAGTCAGGGAGAGAAGAAGGCTGCGACGAACACTCAGGTGGTCTCCATTACGAGCATTGAATTCGATAATATACACCAGTCTGCAGCCTACCCCGGGAGGGGGACATGTTTATTTAGTCTAATCCCTTGCCTAACGCACTGTTTGTATCCTTCCGCACTCATAGCAGAATTCCTTGAATAAATAATGCAGCATTTTTTCCCTGCTATTGCTTTACTTTATACATATGTTCATTAATGACATCTTGCACCCGTACATTTTGGTACGGCCGAATACACCAGGGGCTTATGTTCCCCGCATTATTGTGTGATAAGTCCGAACACTTTCACAAGTGCGGCACCCCGAACTTATAGCATTATATGAATCGGCTCCGAATCATGTCTTGGGTTAATAGTTGGGTTTGCCCGGCTCCCACGTTTTGGTGCCTTACGTTCCGTTCTGTTGGCTAAGGTGGCACTGGGAGAACCACTACGATTGCGGCCCGGTTGAGCTGGGCGAGTGCCTCAGTGGAGAAAGCTAAAACTGACTGGCATGATAAGGCGAGAGACTGGTCGCTGTTCGAGAGGTCTTTGCGGGTCCCTAAAGACTCATGCCGCTTGAAATGGCACGGATAATGTCCGAGCGAAGGCGTGTATAGCGCCCCAAATTCGGTCTTGAATACTAGGGGCTTCACGAAATTTAAAATTATAGAATTCTATGGCTAAGTGAGAGTGTTCAAGCATTATAAGTCCGGTTGCCTTGTTCGTTGTGTTGAGCGCCTCCCTAGATGGACCCAAAAATGGGAACAAGAGTGCTCAAGTTTATCCCGAACACCCCAGCACTTGCGGCTCGGAGGCTGAAGCCAACGACTTGCCATCTCTCAGATTTTATAAACGGCCGCACAGAAGGTAATATTTTAAATTAAACAAGCGTTGCTTAAGCGCATCTGAACAAAGTTTTCAGTGCACAGGATAATACATAGCGAGTCTACTCAATAGTTACATCTCTAGGGCACTCATCCGCAATATTGCGGGCACCTTCAGGACAGTCTTATAGTACATTTCGGGCATACGATACTCCTTGCCCGCTGGAGACGGGTCAGTAAGAAGGCTCTCCGCATACAGCCTGCCCCAGTGCACCTTTGCGCAGGCAAGGGCCCGACGAGCACCTTCAATACAGGCGGAGCGCTTGACGACCTCCACCCAGGGGCACGCATCCACCAACCACCGCACGAGGCCGAAGTAGCTCCCAGGCATGGCCTGTCCAGGCCACAGCCAGACTATGAGGCCCTTCATGGCCTCCTCAGCTGCCTTGTGGAGCTCGACCAGCTGCTTCAGCTGGTCGCTAGGGGGCACCGGATGGCCGGCCTCAGCGTACTGAGACCATAAGACCTTCTCCGTTGAGCTCCCCTCCTGTCCACGGTAGAATGCGGCGGCATCGGATACACTGCACGGCAGATCTGCAAACGCCCCAGGAGAGCTCCGAATTCGGGTAAGTGTCAGGTAGTTTACATTAACATGCTTGCTTTGCATGAAAAATGCCTTACCCGCCGCTATCTTCTTCACATTTTCAACCTCTTGAAAGGCCTTACGGGCCTCGGCCTTGGCGGACTTGGCACTTTCGAGAGCCGAGGCGAGCTCGGACTCTCGAGTCTTTGAGTCGCGCTCCAAACTCTCATGCTTCTCCATGAGAGCCTGGAGCTCTTGCCGCACTTCCGCCACCCGCGCCTCCTGCTTCTCTCGCTCTGCCCGTTCCGCAGCCGCATTGTGTTCGGCCGCGGATAAAGCCTCCTTCAGGGTTGCCACCTCGTTAGTGGCCCCTGCAGTACCCACGTTATCCTTGTCATTTTTATTGCAATCTAAATCCTTTTCTGTAAGGTAAATCTTTAAAGTGGTGTTACTCACCTTCTTTGTCCTCGAGCTGCTTCTTGCACGGCCGAGCTCTTGCTCGGACCGCTTGAGATCTGCTTCAATGCACCGACCTCCATGATCGGTCTTGGCAGAGGTCAATGCGCAGCCGCAAACCCATATTGACATATTTTTTAGCAACCCTGCGTATATCTTTTAGATCCTCGGTCAGGCTTTTCTTTCCGAACACGGCGAGCAACAGAAACTCTTGTCTATGCGGTATTACATTACATAATTTTAACTTCTTACCTCAAAGCTCGTTAGAAGGCTGCTGCGAGCTTCGGTCGGCCCGCTCTGGCGAGCTGAACCTTGAATCACCGCACTCATGATAGTGCGGTGTTCTTCTCGATGGAAGCGCCTTTGGCGCCTCAACAAGTTGTCCGGCGCCTCCGGTTGGGCGGGGGGCGCCGGTGTCACGGTCTCGCCCTTCTTGCGAAGGGCGCTGCGGACTCTGGAACCACTGCAGGTTCGGCGTAGAGTCGGCGCAAAAGTCCGGAGGCTGCCTTGCGGCGCCTCGAGCCTCCTCTGATGGGCCCTTCCGGGATCCCACCTCGGCGTCCTCGGTGCGCGAGGTGGAAAGCGTCGGAATGGATTCCACATCCGATGCAGCCAATGACCCGCTTCGACGGGCGGGGAGATCATTGTCGGCCGGACTGTAGGCAGTATGCGGCATTATAAGGACACTATGTGACAAAAAGAAATTGCAGATCATTCAGGGATCCGGATACTTACGATCTCCTTTGAGGCCTGGCCCTTGAGGGCCATTCTTCATCGCCAATGTTGGTGTTGGCGGAGCTGTCCGGGAATAGTTCTTCCCTCTTGGACCCTTGGCCTCCCCCTGTTGGGAGGCCTTCCTCTTCTCTCTCCTCCTCCGGGGAAGAGTCTTCTTCCTCCTCCTCATCTTCGGGAGGAATCCGCCTCGGAGTCGTCGGACACCTGAAAACAGGAACTCTTTAGAGTACCGTGGCCACCTTCTTGGCCTTCTTCTCGGCACCACATGCGGTGCGGAACCAACAACCCTGCTAGGCAGGCGTCCACTTGGTCTCTTCGGCATGGGAGCCAGCGGGGCGAGCTGCTCGGCCTTCTTCATCCATTCCTGTCAAAGGAGAAGGGAGATTAAAACCCTCTTATGGTCGAACTATTAACAATAAGTGTCCCGTAAAGGGGTAGAATCACTTACTCTCGTCAGTTGGACGCTTCGAGTGGAATCCACGATCTTCCGTCGCGGATGCGGGGGCTTCGGTGCCCTTAAACAGCACCCTCTAGTCGCCTTCGTACATTGTGTCGAAGAGCCCGCTCAGCGCCTGGTGCTGTTCCGGATCAAACTCCCACAGATTGAATGCCCGTTCTTGGCATGGGAGAATCCGGCGGACGAGCATGACTTGGACCACGTTAACCAGCCTGAGCTTCTTGTTCACCACTTACGGATCTGAGCTTGGAGTCCCATCAGCTCCTTGAATTACCCCACAAATCCCTTCTCTTTCCGGAGGTGAGCTGCGTGGGGATACCAGATCTGAACTTCGGGCCGCCGCCCGCGTAGGGTCCTGCTGCTCGGTGATATAGAACCACCCGATCGCCACCCCTTGACGGATTCCACGAAGGCCCCTTGAACCAAAGGACATTGGGCATCTTGCCCAACATGGCGCCTCCGCCTCCGGCAGTGCCCTTCACTACCTTCGCTTGACATTGAAGGTCTTGAGCCACAAGCGAAGTGGGGCTGGATGCGAGGAAGGCCTCGCACACGACGATAAACGCCGAGATGTTGAGGATGAAGTTCGGCGCGAGATCATGGAAATCCAGGCCATAGTAGAACATGGGCCCCCAGACAAAGGGGTGAAGTGGAAAGCCCAGTCGGCGGAGGAAGTGGGGGAGGAAAACGACCTTCTCATGGGGCCTGGGGGTGGGGATGAGCTGCCCCTCGTCGGGAAGCCGGTGCGCGACGTCGCCGGAAAGGTATCCGGCGCTGCACAGCTTTGTGATGTGCTCCTCCTTAACGGTGGAGGCCAACCATTTACCTCCCGCTCCGGACATGGTCGGAGAAGGTCGAGGCGAGATGCGTGAACTTGGGCGCTGGAGCTCGAGTGCGCGGAGATGGATAAGCAAAGGAGGAAGAAGGCGTAGGTGAAAAGGTGAATCCTTATCCCTTATATATAGGCGGACGAAGACTATGCGTCCCCACTAGCTGGTAAAACTCGCTTATCTCCCAAGCGCCACCATCAATGGCGTGGTTGGGTTACCCACGTCCGTATTGATGAGAATCCGGAATAAGGGAAACACGATCTCTGCTTGACAAGGCGTGCCAAGAAACCGCTTAAACGCTACCGAGGTGGTATAATAAAAAAGATTCAAGTAAAGGCTTGGTAGTGGTGTGGCGTCATGCCGCAAAATCGTCGCCAGATTGAACTTGTGTATATATTATTCTCTCTCGGTGGAACGTGGAATTTATTTTGCAGAGCCGGACAATATCCTGGTGTTCACAATCTTCTCTGGATTATTCAAAGGAGGAACCCGCCTTGCAATGCCGAACATTATGCGCGCCAGACTCATCGTCATTGAAGCCGGTTCGAGGCTCTTGAGGAGTCTGGACTAGGGCGTGTCCGGACAGCCGGACTATCATCGTCCGCCGGACTCCAAGACTACGAAGATACAAGATTGAAGACTCCGTCCCGTGTCCGGATGGGACTTTCCTTGGCGTGGAAGGCAAGCTTGGCAATACGGATATGTAGATTTCCTACCATTGTAACCGACTCTGTGTAACCCTAGCCCTCTCCGGTGTCTATATAAACCGGAGGGCTTTAGTCCGTAGGACATAACCTCCATTACAACAATCATACCATAGGCTAGATTCTAGGGTTTAGCCTCCTTGATCTCGTGGTAGATCCACTCTTGTAATACACATCATCAATATTAATCAAGGAGGACGTAGGGTTTTACCTCCATCAAGAGGGCCCGAACCTGGGTAAAACATCGTGTCCCTTGTCTCCTGTTAACATCCGCCTAGACGCACAGTTCGGGACCCCCTACCCGAGATCCGCCGGTTCTGACACCGACAGAGGGCAATGAGAGGCTCTGGGCCGAGCGCGACCTCCTGAGGGCAAAGATCGTCCGAAGTGCAGACCAGCAGGAGGAGAGCAATGCCTTATTGAAGAGGACCGGCGTCATTGTCAAGAAACTTATGGACGAGAATGATATGCTCCGCATCGAGTGCCAAAGGCTGGTGGGGGAATCTGTGGATGCTCTCAAGCAGCATCTTGAGGAGACGACGGAGCTCATTGCCGCTCGCCACAGAGACTAGTTCCCGCGGCCTACAGCAACGCATCAAGAAAGTAGAGACCAGCGAGCCAGATCGTTGTCTTCCTTCTTCTTTTGCCCTTGTGTATTTCGGGCGTAGCCTCATGTGGCTTTTTTAGTTATCTTCCTAATTATGTAAGACAATTATTATCCACCATCGTCGTCCTTATATATTCATCAGTCTTGCTATAAGTCGCAGTAGATGCTATATAGGTCCGTCAGATCTTACATCAAGATCCGTGCAAATTTTTCTTTTCAGATTTTCTTTTTTTCTCTCTTAAATATCAGTCGAGTGAGACATAGCCGCACCATTAAACAGAGGCTCGGGCGCCATTAATGGAGACCTTGGGAGAGAGGTGGACGGCAGATGGAGGTCAAAGGGCTCTCCTCCCGATAAGCACGTGCATGGGTCTGATCGCACGCCTCCCATACTCAAATAGCTACCCTGCATGGCCCCTCCTAGCTAATAAAAAAGGGGACGCATGCCGGCACATAAATGGTAAATAGAATGCCACAGTATCAATAATACCTGTGTTTCCAATTGTAATGTGACAACACTTGTTCCAAAATGACTTTGTTGATTGTTAGTGTGTGCGACTTCGCAAATCGGACAGCAAAATTACCATGACATGTTGGTGCCGTGTCATGGCACCAAGCCAAGTTTCTTGATTTTCATGCGTGTTTTGTATTTACAAGAATTAAAAAACCAAGTTTCTCAATGTTTCCAGCCGAGCCACGACGCCTAGATGTTTGAATTTCATTCCCATTTCTTGCATGGGACCTAGAAATTTACCCGAGGACACACATGTGATTTTTCAACCAACTTTGGTGTAGTGGAGCATTTGCTTGTATTTCAAATTTTAATTATGCACACAAAGGTGACACGTTCCCTCTCAGAACCACGAGCCTTCTTGAGAGAAGCTCCGGTTTGCAAGAAACTTATACCAAAATTTGTTCCTATTCGGCCAATTTTTTTACCACAACATAGTAGTACCATGACATGACACCATGCCAAGTTTCATGATTTTTAGGCATGTTTCAGATTTAAAGAATTTTAAAACCAAGTTTCTAAATGTTCTAGGCCGAGCCACGATGCCCAGATGTTTGAATTTCATTCCCATTTCTTACATGGGACCTAGGAATTCACTCGAGGACACACATGTGATTTTTCAACCAACTTTGGTGCATGGGAGCATGTGCTTGTAGTTCAAATTTGAATTATGCACATTAAATGACCAGAAACTCAATTAATGTATAAAAAAGGCCAAACGAACGGGGAATAATTCCAAAATTTAACAGGGCACTCATGTAGTTCTATGTTGCCTCTATAAAGAAACTCAAGGGGGCAGCGTATATCGTTTCGCACTCAACGGTGGCACGTTCCCTCTGAGAACCATGAGCCTTCTTGAGAGAAGCTCCGATTTGCAAGAAGCTTATACCAAAACTTGTTCCAAATCGGCGCAATTTTTTACCACAGCATGTTAGTGCCATGACATGACACCATGCCAAGTTTCATGATTTCCAGGCGAGTTTTGGATTTACATGAATTTAAAATCAAAGTTTCTCGATGTTCTCGGCTGAGTCACGACGCCTAGGTGTGGGGCGAGGGCGGCGGAGGAAGCGGAAGCTGGTGATGAGGAGAAGAGGTCGGGGCAGTACGACTTATAAGGAGGCCATGAGGGGGTCCTCGGCTTGCGCGAGGGGCGGCGGGACAGCGAGTCCGACCCAGACTCGTCCTCGCTGGAGTCCGGCGCTCGCGCGGCGGCACTAGGCGGTTGGCGGCGGCTGGGCCTTCGGCCTAGTTCGGTCCGAAACATTTTTTTGTAAAATAATTTCACCGCGAATAAAATCCTAATAAAATATTAAAAAAGTTCTAAAAATTCCAGGAACAATTTTCACCGTCCGAACCTAATATTTAGGACAAGATAAACATTTTTCTGGACTAAAATGCAATTTTCAAAAATGCAAGTTTTTCTCTAATTCAAATAAAATTACAAATAAAACACAAATAAAATAATAATTTGATTTTAAAATTTCTTCTCCAATGTTTCTCTTCTGTTGAAGAAGTCATATTATCTTCTCTCATTTATTTTTATTGTTGGAAATAATTGGAGAGAAAAATATTAAAATCAAGTTGATCCTGTTTTCAAATTTGAACTAAATTCAAACGTGAAAATTTTGTGAAACCTCCAACTCTGTCCTTGGGTCCTTGAGTTGCTTAAGATTTCTAGGATCACAACCAAATGCAAATAAAATATGATATGCATATGGTGATCTATGTATAACATCCAAATTGAAAATTTGGGATGTTAGAAATAACATCTACAATGGCTAATATATAAAATATGAAACTATTTTTCTTGATGAATCAAATGATATAAATTTCTTATTGTGGATATTGATATATTTTTTCTAAAACTCGGTCAAACATGCACTCGTCTGACTTTTGAAAAAACAAATACACCTTATACAAACGAATGGAGGGAGTACAATAGAACAAAGTTATACATGAAAGTTAATTGCATGGTGTATCCAATGATATTTGTTCTGTATTGTGAATGTTTATATTTTTCCCCCTATAAAATTAGTAATGGTAAAGAGAAACGAAGGGCATATCTCTTTCTCTCTCCGCCGCACACCCCTCTCTCTGCACCACTTTCACATACATACACAAACTATCTCTCGGCCTGCTAAAAGTACGTCCTGGACAATTCACGCATTATGATCATTCTATTTCAAGGGAAAGCACAATATGGTTACTGGACTTCAGAATATGCTCATTACAGTGTATGAATGTTTTTCGGAGGCGGTTGACTGACGTCTCGGTGAAGTTAAAAACCAACCCTGATTTAGTTCTTTGGACATCGGGCTGACAGGCTACACCGGTCAGAGTCAGGATAGTAATTTCCTACCACCATACATTGGTCTCACGCGGTTTCAGGCGACCAGAGGCTTATTTGGCACTTCATTCATTATTTGGGAGCAGAAGCATTAACGTTTACAGTTCTCTTGAATTGAACTTTTGGGATTTGTCAAACTTAAAATATCTTGACTCCTGAAAATCCTAAAACTCTGACTATTTTGGAATGGAGGGGGTACATTTGAATCTAGATTGTACACGAGTATATATTAAAAAAATTGCAGCTTAGATCAATTCATGCATGGTTCCAGATATAATCTCCTTGGTTGCAAAAAATAGTTAGACATGCATATGAACATATAGCATGTTCAAATGCACAACAAAGATTAATGCCCCTTTTTAGATGTGATTTACAAATGCCATTATCTCCAATTCAAATAGTTGAATGCACTACATATTAATTCAAATCTTTAAAACCACTTTTATGTTGAACTCGACATATGTATTCTAGTTCGTAGCTAGCAAATGTATCCATGTATGTGCAAATGTATAAAGTTCTCGAAACTAACAACACGGAGTGCACTCATGTTTATATACGAATTGCAAAAGCCATGTATTGTCTGGATTTCAAACCACTCTCACTCTATGGATCAATAATGTGAAATAAACCAATACACATGCTCGAATTCAATAGAGTACACACGCATCGCTATGTGGTGTCCAACCTTCCAACCCTTTCTATGGTTGCCTGATAACCCGCAAGTATACGGGATAGTTGTAGCCTCTTTCGATAAGTAAGAGTGTCGAACCCAACGAGGAGCTAAAGGTAGGACAAATACTCTCTCAAGTCCTATCGGGCACTGATACGACTCTACGCACGCTTGATGTTCGCTTTACCTAGAACAAGTATGAAACTAGAAGTACTTTGTAGGTGTGATAGGATAGGTTTGCAAGATAATAAAGAACACATAAATAAAAAGTAGGGGCTGTTAAGATAAAGAAGCAATAAAGTAAATATAGCGAGTGTGGAAAGGTGGTGATAGGAGTTGTGAAATTTTCCCTAGGCAACTGACTATGTTACTAGACCGGTAATCTCTACTGCAATTCTATTTGAGGGAGCGGCATAAGCTAACATATCATCCCTTACTTGGAATTCTATGCACTTATGATTGGAACTCTAGCAAGCATCCGCAACTACTAAAGATTCATTAAGGTAAAACCCAACCATAGCATTAAAGTATCAAGTCCCCTTTTATCCCATACGCAAACAACCTACTTACTCGGGTCTGTGCTTCTGTCACTCACGCCACCCACCATAAGCAAATCATAAACATATTGCAAACCCTACAGCGGGAATCCCTCACACTTGTGCAACACGGAGGGCACAATAGGACAGCACCAATAAAACATGCAACTCAAACCAATCATAGCAATTCATCAATCACCGATAGGACAATAGGAATCTACTCAGACATCATAGGATGGCAACACATCATTGGAAAATAATATGAAGCATAAAGCACCATGTTCAAGTAGAGGGTACAACGGGTTGCGGGAGAGTGGACCTCTGTAGATAGAAGGGGGAAGGTGATGGAGATGTTGGTGAAGATGGCGGAGGTGTTGGTGAAGATCACAGTGATGATGATGGCCCCTGGCAGCGCTCCGGCGCCACCGGAAACAAGGGGGAGAGAGGCCCCCTTCTTCTTCTTCTTCCTTGACCTCCTCCCTAGATCGGAGAAGGGTTTCCCTTCTGGTCCTTGGCTCCCATGTCTTGGGAGGGCGAGAGCCCCTCCGAGATTGGATCTATCTCTCTATTTCTGCGTTCTCTGATTCTACCCCTTCACCGTTTCCTTTATATCTGGAGATCCGTAACTCCGATTGGGGTGAATCTTTCGCCTAGATCTTTCTCATAAAATTATCTTTCTTGCACCAAAAGAAGAGCATTGACCACCTTACGGGTGGACCACGAGGTTCAGGGGCGTGCCTGGGGGGGTACGACGCGCCCCCTACCTCGTGACCACCTCAGACACCGTCTCGCATTGATTTTACTTCCCAAAAATCATAAATATTCCAAAAAAATCTCCATCCATTTTTATCCCGTTTGGACTCCGTTTGATATTGGGTTTCTGCGAAACAAAAAAACATGCAACAGACAGGAACTGGCACTAGGCACTGGATCAATATGTTAGTGCCAAAAAGTAGTATAATAAGTTGCCAAAAGTATATAAATGTTGAATAATATTGGCATGGAACAATCAAAAATTATAGAGACGATGGATACGTATCAGCATCCCCAAGCTTAATTCCTGCTCGTCCTCGAGTAGGTAAATGATAAAAAAGAATAATTTTTGATGTGGAATGCTACCTAGCAAAATCTTGATCATATGTCTAATCATGGCATGAATATTAAGACACGAGTGATTCAAAGCAATAGTCTATCATTTGACATAAAAACAACAATACTTCGAGCATACCAATAAAGCAATCATGTCTTTTCAAAACAACAAGGCCAAAGCAAGCTTATCCCTACAAAATCATACAATTTGTCCATGCTTCATTTTCGTCACACAAAATGCCCCCATCATGCACAACCCCGATGACAAGCCGGGCAATTGGTTCATACTTTTTAACGCGCTTCAGCCATTTCAACCCTCACGCAATACATGAGCGCAAGCCATGGATATAACACTATAGGTGGAATAGAATATAATGATGGAGGTTAGGTGGAGACGACAAAATGGAGAAAATCTCACATCAACTAGGCGTATCAATGGGCTATGGAGATGCCCATTAACAGATATCAATGTGAGGAGTAGGGATTGCCATGCAACGGATGCACTAGAGCTATAAGTGTATGAAAGCTCAAACTGGAAACTAAGTGGGTGTGCATTCAACTTGCTTGCTCATGAAGACCTCGGGCATTTGAGGAAGCCCATCATCGGAATATACAAGCCAAGTTCTATAATGAAAATTCCCACTAGTATATGAAAGTGAAAGCATAGGATAATCTCTCTATGAAGAACATGGTGCTACTTTGAAGCACAAGTGTGGTAAAAGGGTAGTAACATTGCCCCTTCTCTCTTTTTCTCTCATTTTTTTTTGTTTTTTGGCCTTCTCATTTTTTGGCCTTTCTCTCTTTTTATTATTATTATTATTATTATTATTATTATTATTATTATTATTATTATTATTATTATTATTATTATTATTATTATTATTATTATTATTATTATTATTATTATTTTCTTCGTCCGGAGTCTCATCCCGACTTGTGGGGGAATCATGGTCTCCATCATCCTTTCCTCACTAGGGCAATGCTCTAATAATGATGATCCTCACACTTTTATTTACTTACAACTCAATATCTAGAACAAAGATATGACTCTATATGAATGCCTCCGACGGTATACCGGGATGTGCAATGATCTAGCATAGCAATGACATCAAAAAACGGACAAGCCATGAAAACATCATGCTAGCTATCTTACGATCATGCAAAGCAATATGACGGTAAATGCTCAAGTCATGTATATGATGATGATGGAAGTTGCATGGCAATATATCTCGAAATGGCTATGGAAATGCCATAATAGGTAGGTATGGTCGCTGTTTTGAGGAAGATATAATGAGGCTTATGTGTGATAGAGCGTATCGTATCACGGGGTTTGGATGCACCGGCGAAGTTTGCACCAACTCTCGAGGTGAGAAAGGGCAATGCACGGTACCGAAGAGGCTAGCAATGATGGAAATGTAAAAGTGTGTATAATCCATGGACTCACATTAGTCATAAAGAACTCATATACTTATTGCAAGAATTTATTAGCCCTCAAAGCAAAGTACTACTACACATGCCCCAAGGGGGATAGATTGGTAGGAAAAGACCAACGCTCGTCCCCGACCGCCACTCATAAGGAAGACAATCAAAGACACACCCCATGCTTCAAATTTGTCACACAACGGTTACCATACGTGCATGCTACGGGACTTGCAAACATCAACACAAGTGTCTCTACAATCCACAACCACCCATTAGCATGACCCTAATATCACCATCTTTATATCGCAAAACTATTGCAAGGAATCAAACATATCATATTCAGCGATCTACAAGTTTATGTAGGATTTTATGACTAACCATGTGAATGACCAATTCCTGTCATCTCTCTAAATAGATATAAGTGAAGCAAGAGAGTTTAATTCGTTCTACAAAAGATATGCCCACTCTCTAACAAATATAAGTGAAGCAAAAGAGCATTCTACAAATGGCGGTTTTCTATGTAAAGAGAAACAGGCAATCCAAGTTCAAATGATATAAGTGAAGCACATGAAGCATTCTATAAAGCCACACTCAAAAGATTTAAGTGAAGTGCAATGAGAATTCTATAAATCAACCAAGGACTATCTCATACCAGCATGGTGCATAAAATAAAAATGAAAACTAAATGTAAAAGACGCTCCAAGACTTGCACATAATACATGAACGCAACGAATTCGAAAACATACTGATACTTGTTGAAGAAAGAGGGGATGCCTCCCCAGCATCCCCAAGCTTAGACGCTTGAGTCTCCTTGAATATATACTTGGGGTGCCTCGGGCATCCCCAAGCTTGAGCTCTTGCCTCTCTTCCTTTCTCTCACATCGAAACATCCTTGATTAGACACTACATCCACACAAAACTTCAACAGAAAACTCGGTAAGATCCGTTAGTATAATAAAGCAAATCACCACTCTAAGTACTGTAGAAAACCAATTCATATTTTGTTTTTGCATTGTGTCTACTGTAATATAACTTTTCCATGGATTAATCCACTAATATAAATTGATAGTTTCATCAAAACAAGCAAACTATGCATCAAAAACAGAATCTGTCAAAAACAGAACAGTCTGTAGCAATCTGAACATCCACCATACTTATGTTACCCCAAAAATTCTACCCAAATTAGGAAATATAAACAAGTTGTATAGCAAGACATTGCAAAAGGAATCATAATCAATTGACGTTCCAGTTAAAAATGTAAAAATCGCGCACTACAGCCAAAGTTTCTGTCCTCCACCGTACAAACCTACAAGCATTGTAAACATCCTAAAGGCAAACCTTGGCACATTATTTTTATAATACAACGGAATTGTAAAAGGGGATAATTATTTTTATTGAAAAGTTTCTGTAATTAAGATTCACAAAGTTCCCATGGGCCTGAACAAGTTTAAGGACGTCCCCCACTTTCACAATGCTCGTCTCTCTCACTTTCACTTCTCTTTTTGAAAAGTTTTGGGTTCCCCTCTTTATTTTTGTTGTTTTCAAACTATATGAAAGCACTAAACAGAAATAAATGACTCTCTAAAACTTCCGGGTTGTCTCCCTGGCATCGCTTTCTTTAAAGCCATTAAGCTAGGCATATAGTGCTCAAGTAGTGAATCCACCCGGATCCCAAGGTATATCAAAGCCAATTTTAATTAATAATGATTTGTAATTTAGAAGTGAGTACATAGTAACATAAATCATGCAACAACGAAGTCTAACTCTATTCCTATGCATCGGCATGTCATAAAAGAACAATTCATGCACACCAAGTAAAGGCCGATGCATAGTATAAGCAGTTTCTTGCAATTCTAGCGTATGGGAAACATAGAGAGGCGGAGATATAGTTCCTCTCTCATAATAATTGCAAGTAGGAGCAGCAAGCACATGCATATTATATCTATCAAAATCATCATGTGCAATGGTAAAGGGCAACCCATCAGTATAATCCTTAATAAGCACAAACTTCTCCGATAAAGTGTAGTTTGGAGAATTCAGAAAAATAATAGGACTATCATGCGTGGGTGCAATAGCAACAATTTGATGTTTAACATAAGGAACTATAGCAAGTTCATCTCCATAAGCATAATTAATATTGGCATCTTGGCCACAAGCATAGCAAGCATCATCAAAAAGGGATATTTCAAGTGAATCAACGGGATCATAGCAATCATCATAGCAATCATCCTTCGGTAAGCACGAAGGGGATTTAAACAATGTATGAGTTGAAGAGTTACTCTCATTAGGAGGTGGGCACGGGTGATCAATCCGCTCTTCCTCCTTTTGTTCTTCGCTCTCCTCATCATCTTTTTCATCCAATGAGCTCACAGTTTCATCAATTTCTTCTTCCATAGCTTCCTGCAAAATATTAGTCTCTTCTTGGACAATGGACACTTCCTCAATAAATTGTTTAACATAGGCATTAGAAGCATAATTATCATAACAATATTCAAGTATGGCAAAATTTTCAGATTTGTGAAAAGTAGCATCATACGTTTCAATCAAAGAAGCAATTTCGTAAGCACCCTTAAAAGCAACAAATTCCTCAATTTGTTGAACATCATAGTAATTGTAAACACCCTTAGCATACGAAGATACGATTCCATTATCACTAAACGAGCATTGATAGGGTATGTGTTTCTTAGGGTCTTCAGAACAACAAGTAACATCATATATTTCACATAAATTCTAAGCATAGCATTGCAAATGTTGAATTTGACCCCATAATAGTTTCCCTTTTTTAGATATACTGTGTCGCACATAACAAGCATGCTCATCTAAAGATTTGCCCTCAACTAAGCTAGTTGGGGTTTCAAAGACTAACGCACGGATCAAGATGATCCAAGTAAAAAGCTTCAGTAGTGTGATAGATTTTGAGTGGTTCTTCAACCATTGGAGCAGTAGGTACAAATATTTTTTTTGGTATTTTGCGTTTCCTACCCATAACTAAAGATAGAAAACAACTAAGGACGGCAAATAAAAATTACTTAGTGATAAAGCAAACAAGCACACATGAGAATATTCACCCCACGCTATGACTACCCGGCAACGGCGCCAGAAAAAGGTCTTGATAACCCACAAGTATACGGGATAGTTGTAGCCTCTTTCGATAAGTAAGAGTGTCGAACCCAACGAGGAGCTAAAGGTAGAACAAATACTCTCTCAAGTCCTATCGGCCACTGATACGACTCTACGCACGCTTGACGTTCGCTTTACCTAGAACAAGTATGAAACTAGAAGTACTTTGTAGGTGTGATAGGATAGGTTTGCAAGATAATAAAGAACACGTAAATAAAAAGTAGGGGTTGTTAAGATAAAGAAGAAATGAAGTAAATATAGCGAGTGTGGAAAGGTGATGATAGGAGTTGTGAAATTATCCCTAGGCAACTGACTACATTACTAGACCGGTAATCTCTACTGCAATTCTATTTGAGGGAGAAGCATAAGCTAACATATCATCCCTTACTTGGAATTCTATGCACTTATGATTGGAACTCTAGCAAGCATCCGCAACTACTAAAGATTCATTAAGGAAAAACCCAACCATAGCATTAAAGTATCAAGTCCCCTTTTATCCCATACGCAAACAACCTACTTACTTGGGTCTGTGCTTCTGTCACTCACGCCACTCACCATAAGCAAATCATAAACATATTGCAAACCCTACAGCGGGAATCCCTCACGCTTGCGCGACATGGAGGGCACAATAGGACAACACCAATAAAACATGCAACTCAAACCAATCATAGCAATTCACCAATCACCGATAGGACAATAGGAATCTACTCAGACATCATAGGATGGCAACACATCATTGGAAAATAATATGAAGCATAAAGCACCATGGTCAAGTAGAGCGTACAATGGGTTGCGGGAGAGTGTACCGCTGTAGATAGAAGGGGGAAGGTGATGGAGATGTTGGTGAAGATGGCGGAGGTGTTGGTGAAGATGGCGGTGATGATGATGGCCCCCGGCAGCGCTCTGGCGCCACCGGAAGCAAGGGGGAGAGAGGCCCCCTTCTTCTTCTTCTTCCTTGACCTCCTCCCTAGATGGGAGAAGGGTTTCCCTTCTGGTCCTTGGCTCCCATTGCTTGGGAGGGGCGAGAGCCCCTCCGAGATTGGATCTATCTCTCTGTTTCTGCGTTCTCTGATTCTACCCCTTCACCGTTTCCTTTATATCAGGAGATCCGTAACTCCGATTGGGGTGAATCTTTCGCCCAGATCTTTCCCATACAATTATATTTCTTGCGCCAAAAGAAGAGCATCAACCGCCTTACAGGTGGACCACGAGGGTCAAGGGCGCGCCTGGGGGGGTAGGGCGTGCCCCATACCTCGTGACCACCTCGGACACCGTCTCGCGTTGATTTTACTTCCCAAAAATCATAAATATTCCAAAAAAAATCTCCATCCGTTTTATCCCGTTTGGACTCCGTTTGATATTGGGTTTCTGCGAAACAAAAAAACATGCAACAGACAGGAACTGGCACTGGGCACTGAATCAATATGTTAGTCCCAAAAAATAGTATAAAAAGTTGCCAAAAGTATATAAATGTTGAATAATATTGGCATGGAAGAATCAATAATTATAGATACGACGGAGACGTATCATTTCCATGGACCTCCTTTTATAGATTAAGGGGTCACCACAATGGCAAAGTAGTCATTATGCACTGATAAGATAGCAAACAGTGATATCATACCTAACTCTGCAGGCTGATAGGGTGCATTAAATGCGCCGATTAACGTCACATCGTCACTTGCCCGGCAAGCCTTGCCGGGCTGTTCTGCGAGCTTCACACCTGCTCGCTTGACACGCCGCAGGACGGGTGTCGTTTGTAGGCATTTCCCGTAGAAAGAGGCTGCCATGTGGTGAATAGCTGCCACTTAGTCACTATGCAGCTTGACACCGCATTGATTGATGACGTGGGTCGTGGTAGAGTAGTTGGGTGAGGAGGTTTTGCCTCTGTGAGTCCCAGCAGGCCCTGCTGGGACTTCTTAGACGTCTTCTTCCGGGGGCGGCCCCTCCCTCACTGAGCTTCCATGCCCGGTGAGGGAGGCTTTTCTCCTGGTGGTATCTTGCTTCTCTGGCTTGATCTTGGTCCACTTGATCTGCATGTTGTTCCTTCGAAGATCATAGTTTCTTGTACTCTGACTTGGGTTGGTGTCGTAACCTTGTTCCCGTGCATGTGCACATTCTGGGCAACAAACCTAAGGTTTGTTGCACCGACAGAAGCCCCCGGGCCTGCCCTGATCGCGCTGCCGAGCGTCGTAGGGGTAGGCCCTAATAAGTGCACAGGCAGGGGCGCTGAAGAGGCTGGCCTCTTGAGGTCTTCTTTGATTCTTCATCAATCTTGAGCCTGGGGCAGTTTCTGATTTCCCGCGTGTTGTCTAAAGCCAATAGTGGCGGGGCACCCTTGTAATGGCTCGTGAATGACTTTTACGCACAGGATAGAAACTGCAATTCATTCTTCCCACCACGCCCTTATCCTTAGCCACGTATGTTGCATGCATCGCGCGGGGTATGTAACGGAGGCGCGGGGCACGGGAGAGCGTCAGGGCGAGGGCCCAGTCTTCTTGACTTGGCGGAGGAGGGCGATGGTTGCTTGTTGAGGGAGAGGCTCCCTTCCACAGAGCGCTTATAAAAGGAAGGGCGAAGGAAGGGTGGAGTCATTCATCCTTGCGCTCCCCCTCCTTTGTTTTCTGCTTCCTGCTGGTTATGTCAAAGAGAAGAGCCTGGGGCCAGGCCCAGGGCTCCAGTCTGAGGTCAACATTGCCAAAGGTTGGTACCGGTGCTCGGGGAGTGAGCCTGGTCCATTCTGTGGGAAATATCACGTCTCCCCATCGTGGGGAGATGCTTGCCCCTTCCGCCCCGGTTGGCTGCCCGTCAGGCAGTGTGGTGTCCTGCCCCGGGCTTCCGTTGCTTGCGGGCTTAGCGGCCAGGCCCTCAGTGTCTTAAGAACATGCACGGGAGGCAGGGCTGGAGATCGTAGGTAATCCAAGCGCTACCCCTTCTGGAGGCCCTGGGGCTGATGTTTATGAGAGGCGCGCTTTCCTGCCTGCCGAGGTGGGGAGCGGTGCGCCTCGAGTCCTCTGGCCGTGTTGGTCACTTGCCGTCTTCCCGGAGAAGCCGCCGGGCTGGAGTCTTGGCGCTTCTCAGGAGTAACGGTGGTGAGCAGAAAACGAGGGAAGACAGAGAAGGCGGTGGAGGGGGTCAGGTCGGAGTACGATGGCGTGGATGCTTTCGCCTCTGACCGGCGACCTGTCACCTTGTCTTTCGCTCTTCCCCTCCCTCCCCGGCACCATCATCACTAGTCTCCTATGGTGATAGCCGGGGAGGGACGTTCTCCTGGCGCTTTCACCTCCCCTCTAGCAGTCTTCCGGCTGGGCTTTTGAGGATAACTCCACCGGTGCTCAAGCCGGGGATTCTTGCTGGTCCTGGAGGTGGCGACCAGAGGGCGCCGCTTTTCCCTCCGTGCCCCTCCTTTGCAGCCTCGCCACTCCCGATCTTGTCAGGTTGCACCTAGCGGGCCGCGGCCGGACCGGGATGGGCTCCTGCTCGGGTGTCTTTCTTGTCTTTTCCTCCTTCCACCGCAGTGCCTGGTGGGAGGGAAAAAAGTTGAGATTATGGGGCACCTATCATTTTTGAATCTTAAACTGTAGGCATTTGCCAAATTATAATTCAAATAATGTAATCTCTCGAGTCCATGTTTGTGTTCTGTAAAGTTTGTACTAGTATTATCAGCATATTAATGACAAAGATGAACCTTGTCGGGGACTCATGCATGTATATGTCCATGCAGAGGTGGAATGCCTCTTTAGTTTAAATAAACGAGTCTTCCCCGGCAGGCTATCCTGCCGGTACCCTTTTGTTTGCTGGAGAACTAGGCCTATCGGGCAAAAAAATAAAGGGACCAGCCCCCCGCCAATCTGTTTTTACCAAAGGCCACTTTCATCAACCTGACAGAAGTAGCATTTGAGTCAAGGATGGGAGCACCTAAGTTTCAAAGAGTGGCCAGGTTTTCTCATGCAGAAGTTCTAGCTTACAAAAGACTAATGGACAAGAGGTATAACTTATGTGTTTGGCTTGCCGGGGATAACAGTGCTGGTCCATCTTCCCAACTCCTTGTAGAGGCCAAGTTTGCGGTAGGAACCTGTAGCTTCATGCAGATGGGAATGATGCAAGATGCGATCCTACCTATATGCACATGCAAAAGCTCAAGAAATGCTTATGTAGTGCTCTTGGAATGCCCATGCATGCATGCAACTTGGTTGGGGGCCCCCAGTGCTTCGTTTATTCTCTATTGCTCAGGATCATCGTATGGCTTTGTACAAGGGGTTACATGCAGCTGAGGCAAGGCCTGTACAAAAGGGTGGCTTTCGGGCAGGGCCCGATAGCCATGCCTTATGGGTAGAACTTGCAGAGATTCTCAATATTCCATGAGTTTTGCAATTGAATGTCATCTCCGGTATCCAGACGGACTGCCGGGTCTGGTGACTCGTACTACTCAGTAAGGGCCTTCCCACTTTGGCGTCAACTTGTTTGTACCCTTGGCGGACTGAACGCGCCTAAGGAGAAAGTTGCCTTCCTCAAACCATCGGGCATGAAGCTTGCGGCTATGATTGCGACGCAGGGCTCACTGATAGCGTGCAACACGCGTAGAAGCCAGTAGACAGTTCTCCTCGAGTAGCACAACATCATCACACCAATGCGAATCTTGCGCTACTTCATCATAGGCAAGCACTCGAGGCAACCCGTAAATGATTTTCGTGGGGATAACTGCTTCTCCCCTTAGAGTAGAGAGAAGGAAGTCTGCCCATAGCTCGATTTGGTGTCGTTATGAGGGACGAGAGAACTACCGACAGCTCATCGATCCATCACCTGCCGTGCTTCTGCAACATATCAAAGGTTCTTGTCTTGAGTCCTCACAGCACTTCAGCGTTCGCCCTCTCAGCTTGCCCATTGCTCCTGGGGTGTGCGATGGAGGCAAATGATATCTTGCTTCCGAGGGTATGAACATATTGCATGAAGGCGTGACTCATGAACTGGGTGCCGTTGTCGGTAATGATCCTTGCTGGGACTCCAAAATGACACAACAATTCATTCAAGAACTTGATAGCTAACTGAGCAGTCACCTTTCTCACGGTAGTCACTTCCAACCACTTTGTAAACTTGTCGATAGCAACGAACAAGAATTCAAAGTCCCCGATTGCTTAGGTGAAAGGGCTGAGGATATCAAGCCCCCAGACCGAAAATGGCCATGATAAAGGGATTGTCTGAAGAGCTTGGGCAGGCAGGTAGATGTTCTTGGAATGGAACTGGCAGGCTTCACATTTGGTGACTATCTCAACCGCATCTTGGAGGGCTGTGGGCCAATAGTATCCTTGCCGAAATGCTTTCCAAACCAATGCCCTTGATACAATGTAGGAGTCGCACATGCCTTGTGTATCTCTGCTAGCAGTTCCTTTCCTTCTTCCCGGCAGATGCACTTCAATTTCACACCATTGGGCCTCCTTCTGTACAAAGTGTCATCGACAAACTGATACATATTGGCCCTTTGGGTTACTCTTTCAGCTTCATCTTGGTCATCGGGAAGTTCTCCAGTTTGGAGGTAGTGGACTATGTGCCTTGCCCAAGTTGGAGCCTGGGGCCCGCCAAGGAGGACTAGCAGCGTCTCCTCAACTGCGGGGGCACATTCCTATTTCGCGGGGACCATGGGCTCGGCTGGAGGGTGCGGTCCGGTAGGTGGCGAGGAGTTGTTTCCGGCAGGGTCCCTGCCAGGAGCAGAAGGCTCTACCGGGAGAGGCCTACCGGAGTCCATCTTTCTCCTTTTCTGGGCCATTGTTGCTAGGGATACGAAGGGCTGAGTAAGGTGGAGAACAAAAGTCCCTGGTTCCACAGGAAGCTTCTGCGCAGCACACTTTGGCAGATGATCAGCTATGTTGTTTTCTGCACGAGGCACATGCTCTGTTTCTAATACGTCAAAGTGCTCCTCCCAGCTCCTGACTTCCTCAATGTATGCCTCCATCAATGGGCTTTGGTAATCCTTGTTGACTTGTCTCGCCACAAGCTGTGAATCTCCTCGAATGATCAACTTCTTAATTCCCAATTCAGCGGCATTCCTGAGCCCGGCAAGGAGCCCTTCATATTCTGCTGTATTGTTGGTCGGCTCTTCCTGGGCAAAGTGCATCTGGACGACGTACTTCAAGTGCTCCCCGGAGGGGGCGACGAGAAGCATGCCAGCCCCCGCATCTTGTAGGGAAAAGGCACCATCAAAACGCATAATCCATTCTTGGGGCGCCTCCTTGCCAGGGTTAACTGTTTCTCGCACTTCCTCGTCAAGGGTTGGCGTCCATTCTGCAATAAACTCCACCAATTCCCTGCTCTGGATTGTTGATGTGCTCTCAAATTTCAGAGCAAAATTGGATAACTCCAAGCCCACTCCACTATTCTGCTAGTAGCCTCACGGTTTTGGAGTATCCTTTGCAACAAGAAGTGAGTAACAATCGTGATCTGATGGGCTTGGAAGTAGTGGCGCAGTTTTCTTGGGGCCATGATGAGACTAAAGATCAACTTTTGCATTCCAGAGTACCTCGATCTAGCCAAGGAACTGACAAAGTAAACTGGGCGTTGCACCACTTTCCTCCTTGTCATGTCCTTGGGGTTGCTTTCACTGTCGTGCTCACTTTTGTCCCGATCCTTATCTGGCTCTGCCGGTCCTTGCTCACTCTCTGCTTCATCCACTTCCCGCTGCACCACCAAGGCCGCACTAACCACTTGATTGGTTGCCGCTAGGTACAGAAGCAATGGCTCTTGCGGTTTGGGAGCAACAAAGGTGGGCCCAAAGGACTAGTAGGCCTTCCACTCTTGCAAAGCCACATTTGCTTCCGGGGTCCACTTCATGGGTCCTGCCTTCTTTAGGATTTTGAAGAATGGCAGGCCGCGCTCGGCAGACTTGGAAATGAACCATAGCGCGGCAATGCACCCTGTCAGACTCCTCACATCCTTGACTATCCTTGGCGCTTGGATCTGCTTGATAGCTTTAATCTTGTCGGGGTTGGCTTTGATCCCACGATGGGACACAAAGAACCCACGTAGCTTGCCGGAGGGAACGCTAAACACACACTTCTCCGGGTTGAGCTTCAAGTTGATCTTGCGCAAATTCGCAAATGTCTCCTCCAAATCCTGGATAAGGATTGCTCTGTCCTTGGTCTTGACCACAATGTCATCCATATAAGCTTCAATGTTTCTGTGCGGCTGTGGCTCCAAACCAATCAGGACTGCCCTTGCAAAAGTAGACCCGACACTCTTTAATCCGAATGGCATGCAGATAAAACAACACGTACCACATGGGGTGATGAGCGAGGTCTTCTCTTCGTCTTCCTTGGACATTAAGATATGGTGATACCCAGAATATGCATCCAGAAAGGAAAGCAAATTGCAGCCCGAAGTGGAATCCGCGATCTGATCGATGAGATGCAAGGGAAATGGGTCCTTTGGGCAAGCCTTGTTGAGATATGTGAAATCTATGCAAATCCTCCATTTCCCGTTAGCCTTCTGAACAACCATTGGATTCACTAATCATGTTGGATATAGCATTCCTCTAACCAAATGAGTTGCTTCAAGTTTCTGGATCTCCTTTGCAATAAACTGATGCCTCTCCAAGGCCTGCTTCCGGACCTTCTGCTTGACAGGTCGGGCATGTGGGCAGGCAACAAGGTGGTGCTCGATTACCTCCCTGGGAACACCAGGGATATCAGATGGTTGCGAGGCAAACACATCGATATTCGCCCGCAAGAAGGCAACGAGCGCACTTTTATATTTGTCATCGAGGGTGGCACTGATAGTGAAAGTACAATCAACGCCAACCAGCCCTGTCGGGACCTTCTTCACTTGGGGTGTAGAAACCTTGGACCTTTTGCTGTTGGAGCTCCCCGGGTAGCTTCCTTCCCTCCTACATCCGAGCACACTTATCCACCAAGGTGTAAAGTCTTGGGCAACCGCACGTTCATCTTGGAATGGACCTGCGGTTGCACACATTGGATTGGAAGGCAGCTAACATAGCTGCCGGATGGATATTCGGGATGTTCCTATGGACCTTGGTGAACCTCTCCAAATACTTCCGGAGGGTCTCTCCTTCTCTCTGTTGGAGAAGCTGCAACTCGCTGGGTCGCCCTGGCTCTTGATGGCCGCCGGTGAAGGCACCAATGAACTCATGGCACAGGTCAGCCCATGACGAAATGGAGTTCTCCAGCAGGTGCATTAGCCAAGACCTCACATTGGACTTGAGAGCCAAAGGGAAGTAGTTGGCAAAAACCTTCTCATCTCTCCCCCGGCAGCTTGAACATCGATGGTGTAGATGCTCAGGAACTCTGCCGGGTTCAGACTCCCATAGTACTTCTAGGGTATCTCTGGCTTGAACGTGCGAACGGACGGCCAACAGACTTGTCGTAGCTCACAAGTAAAGGCGGGGCACCCAACCTCAAAGGTAGGCACCCGCCAACATCAAGCACAGGCTCGTTGACATTGGGGCCATCGCACCCATCGGTCAGGCGTGGTCGACGCAGAGTCACTCAATGACGACGTGCGCACCTCCCCTCCAACTGTCCTCTGGGGCTTGCCGTCATCCTGAACGTGCTCGAGGGTCAGAAGAGGCCATTGAGACGACATCAGGTTCTTGATTCCGCTGCACTCGCGCTGGCTGCCATGGTGGGGACTGCACTGTTGGGGTGGCCCCTTCCGTACGACTAGCGGCATGGGCCATCGTCATTGCTTGGGGAGGCCATGGCGGGCAAGCTCGCTGCGAGCCCCCAGCCTCGGCGAAATTGAGCAGACACTGGATGGTGGCACGCCACTCGTCCATCTGCTCGGCCGCTGGCGGAAACCTTAGCAGCAATCGGGCCCGTGCCATGGCGTCCGTAGTAGTGCTTGTCATGGGTGATGATGAGGTAGATCACACTATCACTCGGCTCCTGACGGTGCTACTAGCGGCGGTACCACGTCCTTGCTGTTGCGGGGTGGGCACCTAGATGGCATGGTGGCGCGGCGAAGGCGCTTGGGGCCAGCGGCTCTGTCGGGCGCAACGACTTGGTCGACCTGCCCCGGGGGAGGTGCACGTGCTGCGGTCACTCCCACAGCGGAGGCGGCCGGACGGCGGCGATTCGCCCCGGACCGAGTGCCATTATTGTGGTTGTTCCCGTTGGTGAGAGTAAGGGGTATCGACGGAGTAACCCCTTCACCCGTACCTCGTGGAGCGTGGCCATCGGGGTGTTGCTAATGCTGCTCTCCTTTGGTGTCTCCCGTTCCCACTTCGGCCGTGGGGGAAGTGGTGATGGTGCCGTCTGCTCCAACCACATCCCCAAGAGCGTCCACGTCCTCGCACGCCTCCGCATCCCCTATAGCATTGGTGGGTGCGGGAAGCAAAGCCTTTGAGGTAGATGGGTGAGCCGAAGCACCGGAGACGAAGATGGCAATGAAGATGACTTGCTGCACATACTTTCAGGCTCGCACAAGTGATCCCCCTACCTAGCGTGCCAAAGATGTCGTGGGAAACCACGACCACCTATGGGACTAAGGGTACCTTGCTGGTTCGGTAGGGGATGTCACATAGCACAAAGAGCAGAAGAGCATGGGGCAGCACGGCAGAAATCACACGAGCAATTTTACCCAGGTTCGGGCCGCCGCGAGGCCTAAAACCCTACTCCTGCTTTGGTGGATTGATGGTGGACGAATGGTGGTGGAGCGTAGTACACTTGCCCGATAGGGCTGCCTCTCGGCGATAGTGGCTATGCGCGTATGAGTGTGTGGTATCCAACCTTCCAACCCTTTCTACGGCTGCCATAGGCCTCCTTTTATAGATTAAGGGTCACCACAATGGCAAAGTAGTCATTATGCACTGATAAGATAGCAAACTACAGGCTGACAGGGTGCATTAAGTGTGCCGCTTAATGCCACATTATCACTTGCCCGACAAGCCTTGCCGGGCTGTTTTGCTAGCTTCACACCTGCTTGCTCGACACATCGCAGAACGGGTGTCGTTTGTAAGCATTTCCCGTAGAAAGAGGCTACCATGTGGCGAATGGCTGACACTTAGTCACTTTGTGGCCTAAGACCGCGTCGATTGACGATGTGTGTCGTGTAGAGTAGTTGGGTGAGGTGGATTTGCCTCCGCGAGACCCGACAGGCCCTGCTGGGACGTCTTGGACGTCTTCTTCCGGGGGCAACCCCTCCCTTGCCGAACTCGCCTGCCCGGTAAGGGAGGCTTTTCTCCTGGTGGTGTCTTCCTTCTGTGGCTTGGTCTTGGTCCTCTAGATCTGCATGTTGTTCCTTCAAAGATCTTGGTTTCTTGTACTCTGACTTGGGTTGGTGTCGTCTCGTTCCCGTGCTTGTGCATAGTCTAGGCAACAGACCCAGGGTTTGTTGCATCGACACCTTCCTTAGTGGAAATTGATATTTAATATTGCCTTCTTTCATATCAATGGTGGGACCAATAGTGCGTAAAAAGGTTTACCAAGAATAATTGGACAAGACGGATTGCAATCTATATCAAGAACAATAAAATCCATGGGCACATAATTCCTATTTGCAAGAATAAGAACATCATTAATTCTTCCCATAGGTTTTTTAATAGTAGAATCCGCCAAGTGCAAATTTAAAGAACATTCTTCAATATCGGTAAGACCAAGCACATCACATGAAGATTTTGCAATTGTAGAAACACCAGCACCCAAGTGACATAAAGCAAAACACTCATAATTTTTAATCTTGACTTTGATAGTAGGTTCCCATTCATCATGTAATTTTCTTGGAATTGAAATCTCTAATTCCAACTTTTCTTCCAAAGCTTTCATCATAGCATCAACAATACATTTAGTAAAAGCTTTATTTTGTTCATAAGCATGGGGTGAATTTATCATGGATTGCAACCAATCAATCAAAGAGAAATTATCATAATTAAAGTCCTTGTAATCCAAAAGTGGGCACATCACTATTTAAAGTTTTGACCTCTTCAAACCCACTTTTATCAATTTTCTCAACAAGATTTTTGTCCTCCAAATTATCGGGATGCCTTCTAACTAAAGTGGACTCTTCTTCAGTCCCTTCTTCATCAATCTTAATTTTACTAAACAAAGAATCAATAGAAGAAACACCAATCATTTTAAGATCTTCATCATTTTTATCTTCTAGAGAGATTGGTTTAGCGGCAATTTGATTTACTAGGGTAGCTTGTGTATCAGATATTTTGCCTAGCGAACTTTCAACAAAAGCATACTTAGATTGGAGATTGCAAACTTCTCTACTAATATCATCAAGTTGTTTTGTTATAGCATCTAGCACAACGGAGTGCTCCTTGAGTTCTTCGGCAAAATATTTATTGTGCTCAAATTGTGTAGTCATCTATTTTTTTGACCAGAAAGTGTAGTCATCTATTCCTTAGTACTTTTCTCAATTTCAAGAAAAATATTGGGGTAAGGAACATCATAATATTTTCTTTGAGGCATCATGACTACGCAAACAAGAATGCATGCAAAAACAGACCTGACAAGAAAATGGCGAACGGAAAAGATGGCGAGTAAAACGGCATTTTTTTGTGAAATGGGGGAGAGGAAAATGACAGGCAAATGGCAAATAATGTAAATTGCAAGGAGATGAGATTTTTATTAGGAACCTGGTAGATGTTGATGATATCTCCTCGGCAATGGCGCCAGAAATTTCTATTGATGCAGCTTGAACTACGTCGGTATTTCCCCAAAGAGGAAGGGATCATGCAGCACAGCTACGGTTGGTATTTCCCTCGTCATGAGATCAAGATTATCGAACTAGTAGGAGAACCATGCAACACCACGTAAACAGCTCCTGCACACAAAGAACAAATACTTGCAACCGGATGTAAGAGAGGGGTTGTCAATCCCTCACGGGTAAAAAGATAGGTAAAATTGTAGTAGATTGGATAAATATATCTCGCGGGAACACAAGATAAAATAAATAATAATAAATTGCAGAAAGGTATTTTTGGATTTTTGTATTAATAGATCTGAAAATAAAAGCAAATAAAATTTGAACGCGAAGGCAAATATAATAAAGAAGAGACCCGAGGACCGTAGATTTCACTAGTGGCTTCTCTCGAGAAAAATAGCATACGGTAGGGTAAACAAATTACTGTTGGGCAATTGATAGAACTTCAAATAATCATGACAATATCTAGGCAATGATCATTATATAGGCATCATGTCCAAGATTAGTAGATTGACTCCTGCCTGCATCTACTAATATTACTCCACACATCAACCTCTATCCAGCATGCATCTAGTGTATTAAGTTCATGGAGAAACGGGGTAATGCAATAAGAACGATGACATGATGTAGACAAGATCTATTTATGTAGATATAGACCCCATCTTGGTATCCTTAATGGCAACAATACATACATGTCGTTTCCCCTTCTGTCACTCGGATCAAGCACCGTAAGAACGGACCCATCACAAAGCACCTCTTCCCATTGCAAGAAAAATCGATCTAGTAGGCCTAACTAAACCAAAGATTCGAAGAAGAAATACGAGGCTATAAGTAATCATGCATATAAGAGATCAAAGAACTCAAATAACTTTCGTGGATAAAAACATAGATCTGATCATAAACTCAAAGTTCATCGGATCCCAACAAACAAACCGCAAAAATAGCCACCAATGAACTACTCACGCATCATCGGAGAGGCACCAATGAGGATGACGAACCCCTCCATGATGGTGTATAGACTGGATCTGTTGTTTCTGGAACTTGCGGCGACCGAAATTGATTTTCGTCGACTCCCCTAGGGTTTCTGGAATATTGGGGTATTTATAGAGCAAAGAGGCGGTGCGGGAGGACACCGAGGTAGGCACAACCCACCTGGGCGCACCTGGGAGCGTTGAGTTGTGCTCCCCATGGAGCCCCCTCAGATACTTTCTTGGCCCATTGTGTGTCTTCTGGTCCAGAAAAAATCACCAAAAAAATTCACTGCGTTCTGACTCTGTTTGGTATTGATTTCTTGCAAAGTAAAAAACAAGCAAAAAACATAAACTAGCACTGGGCACTATGTCAATAGGTTAGTCCCAAAAAATGATATAAAGTTGTTATAAAATGATTGTAAAACATCCAAGATTGATAATATAATAGCATGGAACAATCAAAAATTATAGATACGTTGGAGACGTATCACATGGCACACGAAATTAGATTCTAGGATTTTTGAAATATGAGCACATGGATGGCTCGGAAATGCAGGTACTCCTCCAGCACACCAAAAGACGTGGTCCTGTGAAAATAACAGTCGATTGAAAACAAATAGGTCGGTCCATTTTTTCTACATTTTCCGATGTACAAAGAACGTGTAGATGGCCTTCATTTACCTCCAGCTAGTCAGTGTTGACGATCTTCCACGAATCGCCAGTGACCACCGGCCCAGTCTCGTGCCTCTGCCCTCCCCTCAACCTCTCCCCACTGCCATGCTTGGCACTGCCCCCGGCCATCCCTTTAAGCCCCACTGACCTCCAGATCGGGCGCCAGAAGCTCCTGCGCCCCACACCCCTAAGATAGACACCAATGCGTTGCTTCCCCGATGAATAGGCGGACTAGGTGCTCTGTGCGCCTCAGCAGGTGCTTCTTCTTTTAATTGGGAATCAACTAACCCTGAATTGAAATACAGGCGGGTGATTGACCTCTAGCTAAGGTGAAATAGTAAATGGGGTAAACCTTGTGCCTTTAGTATCACGAAGAAGGTGTAGTAAGAAGCGATCAACTAGTTTCTTTTGTGGGATGATTACGGTGTGAGCAGAGACGTAAGATTTGCACGAATAAGGGAAGAGGAGTACCACTTTCGGTTGGTAGTGTTGTGTCCTCCTTCTATTTTTTGATGATCTTCTTGTGGTTCACTGGAAATAAGATGCTGTGGAGGACGGTGGAACCTTGCACGAACACATGGCCAAGTTGTGGAGTGTGGTGCGGTGGTCGTCTATCGGCGGTGGGGAAGTAGAGCTGAGGCGGCGAACGACGGCATAGTGGGAACAGCTTTGGTGCTGTGGATGGTTCCGATAGTGAAGCGGCAATGGTGAGGCGCACGATGGCGTGGTCGAAGTTGTTCGGGTACGGTACACATCGAAATCGGTGTCATGGAGGCAGCTCTACCTCGGCTTCAAATGCTAAGTCCTTGAGGGTGTTGCGGTTGAGGTGGACGATGATGTCAGGGTACTGATACATCTCCAATGTATCTATAATTTTCGATTATTCCATGCTATTATATTACCCATCTTGGATGTTTATGGGCTTTACTTTACACTTTTATATCATTTTTGGGACTAACCTACTAACCGGAGGCCCAGCCCGAATTGTTGTTTTTTTGCCTATTTCAGTGTTTCGAAGAAAAGGAATATCAAACGGAGTCCAAACGGAATGAAACCTTCGGGAGCGATCTTTTTGGAATAAACGTAATCCAGGGGACTTGGAGTGGATGTCAAGCAACAAACGAGGCAGCCAAGAGGGTGCCCGGCGTGCCCCCTGGGGGTGGGAGCGCCCCCCATCCTCGTGGGCCCCTCGAGCATCCACTGACCTACTTCTTCCTCTTATATATACTCCCATACCCTGAAACCATCGGGGAGCACCACAAAAACCTAATTCCACCGCCGCAACCTTCTGTATCCGTGAGATCCAATCTTGGAGCCTTCGCCGGTGCTCCGCCGGAGGGGGAATCGACCATGGAGGGCGTCTACATCATCTCCAAGGCCTCTCCTATGAGTTGTGAGTAGTTTACCACAGACCTTCGGGTCCATAGTTATTAGCTAGATGGCTTATTCTCTCTCTTTGAATCTCAATACAAAGTTCTGTTTATGATCAAATTTATCTATGAGAATTATTTGAATCTCCTTTGAATTCTTTTATGTGTGATTAAGTTATCTTTGCCAGTCTCTTTGAATTATTAGTTTGGTTTGGCCTACTAGATTGATCTTTCTTGCAATGGGAGAAATGCTTAGCTTTGGGTTCAATCTTGCAGTGTCCTTTCCCAGTGATGGCAGGGGCAGCAAGGCACGTATTGTATTGTTGCATCGAGGATGAAAAGATGGGGTTTATATCATATTGCATGAGTTTATCCCTCTACATCATGTCATCTTTCTTAATGCGTTACTCTGTTCTTCATGAACTTAATACTCTAGATGCAGGCAGGAGTCGGTTGATGTGTGGAGAAATAGTAGTAGATGCAGAATCGTTTCGATCTACTTGTCACAGACGTGATGCCTATATACATGATCATGCCTAGATAATCTCATAACTATGCGCTTTTCTATCAATTGCTCGACAGTAATTTGTTCACCCATCGTAATACTTATGCTATCTTGAGAGAAGCCACTAGTGAAACCTATGGCCCCCGGGTCTATCATTTATCATATAAGTTTTCATCTGTCTTTTATTTGCATCTTTTACTTTCGAATCTATATCATAAAAATACCAAAAATATTTATCTTATCATATTATCTATATTAGATCTCACTTTCATAAGTTACCGTGAAGGGATTGACAACCCCTTTATTGTGTTGGTTGCGAGGTTCTTATTTGTTTGTATAGGTGCGTGGGACTTTTGAGTATCCTCCTACTAGATTGATACCTTGGTTCTCGAAACCTGAGGGAATACTTAAATTACTTTGCTGCATCACCCTTTCCTCTTCAAGGAAAGCCAACGCAGTGCTCAAGAGGTAGCAAGAAGGATTTCCGGCGCCGTTGCTGGGGAGGTCTTCTCTCAAGTCAAGGACATACCAAGTACCTAGCAAAAACTCATCTTCCTCGCATTACATTATTTGACATTTGCCTCTCGTTTTCCTCTCCCCCACTTTACCCTTGCCGTTTTTTTGCCCTATCTTTCCCAATCTTCTCTCTCTTTTGCTTGCCTTTTTGTTTGCTTGTGTGTTGGATTGCTTGTCATGACGGCGCAAGATAATACCAAATTTTGTGACTTTTCCAATACCAATAATAATGATTTCCTTAGCACTCCGATTGCTCCTCTTAATGATGTTGAATCTGGTGAAATCAATGCTGCTTTGCTGAATCTTGTTATGAAAGATCAATTCTCTGGCCTTCCTAGTGAAGATGCCGCTACTCATCTAAACAACTTTGTTGATTTGTGTGATATGCAAAACAAGAAAGATACTGATAATGATATTGTTAAATTGAAGTTATTTCCGTTTTCACTTAGAGATCGTGCTAAAACTTGGTTTTCGTCTTTGCCTAAGAATAGTATTGATTCATGGAATAAGTGCAAAGATGCTTTTATCTCCAAGTATTTTCCTCTCGCTAATATCATCTCTCTTAGGAACGATATTATGAATTTTAAACAACTTGATCATGAGCATGTTGCCCAATCTTGGGAAAGAATGAAATTAATGATTCGCAATTGTCCCACTCACGGTTTGAACTTATGGATGATTATACAAATATTTTATGCCAGATTGAATTTTGCTTCTAGAAATGTTTTAGATTCGGCCGCGGGAGGCTCTTTTATGGAAATCACCTTAGGAGAAGCTACTAAACTCCTTCATAACATTATGGCTAATTATTCTCAATGGCACGTTGAAAGATCTACTAGTAAAAAAGTGCATGCTATAGAAGAAATTAATGTTTTGAGTGGAAAGATGTATGAACTTATGAAATTGTTTGCTACTAAGAGTGCTCCTATTAATCCTAATGATATGTCTTTGTCTACTTTGATTGAGAATAATAATGAATCTATGGATGTGAATTTTGTTGGTAGGAATAATTTTGGTAAAAATGCTTATAGAGGAAACTTTAATCCTAGATCATTTCCTAGTAATTCCTCTAATAATTATGGTAATTCCTACAACAACTCTTACAAAAATTTTCATAAGATGCCCTCTTATTTTGAGAATAGCGTTAAATAATTTATGATCTCTCAGAAGAATTTTAATGCCTTGCTTGAAGAAAAATTGCTTAAAGTTGATGAATTGGATAGGAACGTTGATGACTTTTGCTTGATGTTGATTCTTTGAAACTTAGATCTATTCCACCTAAGCATGATATCAATGAGTCTCTCAAAGCCATGAGAATTTCCATTGATGAGTGCAAACAAAGAACCGCTAGGTTGCGTGCTAAGAAAGATTGCTTTGTAAAAGCATGTTCTTCTAGTTTCCATGAAAATAATGATGAAGAACTAAATGTTATTGATGTTTCCCTATTAAATCTTTGTTTTGCAATATGAATCTTGATAATGATGAGACTGGAGATGAGTCAACTTTAGTTAAAAGGCGTCCCAATAATTCAGAGTTTTTAGATCTTGATGCTAAATTTGGTAAAAGTGGGATTGGAGAGGTCAAGACTTTAAATAGCGATGAACCCACTATCTTGGATTTCAAGGAATTTAATTATGATAATTGCTCTTTAATAGATTGTATTTCCTTGTTGCAATCCGTGTTGAATTCTCCTCATGCTTATAGTCAAAATAAAACTTTTACCAAACATATTCTTGATGCCTTGATGCAATCTTATGAGGAAAAGCTTAATTTGGAAGTTTCTATACCTAGAAAACTTTATGATGAGTGGTAACCTACTATAAAGATTAAAATTAAAGATCATGAGTGCTATGCTTTGTGTGATATGGGTGCTAGTGTTTCCATGATTCCGGGAACTTTATGTGATGTGCTAGGTTTCCATGATTTTTATGATTGCTCTTTAAACTTGCACCTTGCGGATTCCACCATTAATAAACCTATGGGAAGGATCAATGATGTTCTTATTGTTGCAAATATCAATTATGTGCCCGTAGATTTTATCGTTCTTGATATAGATTGCAATCTTTCATGTCCTATTATTCTTGGTAGACCTTTCCTTAGAACGATTGGTGCAATTATTGATATGAAGGAAGGGAATATTAGATTCCAATTTCCATTAAGGAAAGGCATGGACCACTTCCCTAGAAAGAAAGTTAAATTACCTTATGAATGTATCATGCGAGCTACTTATGAATTGAATGCCAAAGATGGCAGTACTTAGATCTATCCTCACTTTTATGCCTAGCTAGGGGCGTTACACGATGGCGCTAGTTGGGAGGAAACCCAATTTTATTTTTGTTTATTGCTTTTTTCTTCTGCTTAGTAATAAATATTTCATCTAGCTTCTGTTTAGATGTGTTTTCATGTTTTAATTAATGTTTGTGCCAAGTAGGACCTATAGGATAACCTACGGTGATAGTTAATTTGATTCTGCTGAAAAACAGAAACTTTTGTGCGCACTAAAATAATTTTACTAAATCACATAAACGTGCTTTGGCGTTGATTCTTTTTTTATGTAGATCAATAGACAAATTTCCCAAGACTTACTATTTTGGTAGGATTTTTAGAGTTACATAAGTATTCAAAAGTTACAGATTGATACAGACTGTTCTGTTTTTGACAGATTCTATTTTTCGTGTATTGTTTGCTTATTTTGATGCATCTATGGCTAGTATCGGGGGGTATGAACCATAGATAAGTTGGAATACAGTAGGTTTAACACCAATACAAATAAAGAATGAGTTGATTATAGTACCTTATGTGGTAGTTTTTCTTTTTTGCACTAACGGAGCTTATGAGATTTCATGTTGAGTTTTGTGTTGTGAAGTTTTGAAGTTTTGGGTAAAGATTTGATTGACTATGGAATAAGGAGTGGCAAGAGACTAAGCTTGGGGATGCCCATGGCACCCCAAGATATTCAAGTATAACCAAAAGCCTAAGCTTAGGGATGCCCCGGAAGGCATCCCCTCTTTCGTCTTCGTCTATCGGTAACTTTACTTGGAGCTATATTTTTATTCGCCACATGATATGTGTTTTGCTTGGAGCGTCTTGTATGATATTAGTCTTTGCTTTTTAGATTACCATAATCATCCTTTCTGTACACACCTTTTGGGAGAAACCCACATGATTTAGAATTTATTAGAATACTCTACGTGCTTCACTTATAACTTTTGAGCTATATAGTTTTGCTCTAGTACTTCACTTATATCTTTTACAGCACGGCGGTGGTTTAATTTTGTAGAAATTGTTGATCTCTCATGCTTCACTTATATTATTTTGAGATTCTTTTAGAACAGCATGGTATTTGCTATGGTTATAAATTGGTCCTAGAATGATGGGCATCCAAGTTGGGTATAATAAAAACTATCATAGGAAGTGAATTGGATGCTATGATCAATTTGATACTTGATGATTGTTTTGAGATATGGAGGTGGTGATATTAGAGTCATGCTAGTTGGGTAATTGTGAATTTAAAGAATGCTTGTATTGAAGTTGGCAAGTCCCGCAGCATGCACGTATGGTAACCGTTGTGTAACAAATTTGAGATATGAGGTGTTCTTAGCAGCCACCATACCTACCAATTGACACCATTCGAACATATTGCCATGCAACTCCACGTGTACCCTCGTCATATTGCCTTGGGGTTGATGCACAAAGCCAGCTCACGTCGAAGGAGACCCGACCGATGCGGGGTGATCACCGCAGCTCACGCGAAGGAGACCGGCGGGTGCTTTTGCTTTGACCGAAACCCCACACCCCGGAGGGACCCGTCGGTGAGTGCGGCGGCTATGGGCTGCCCTAGGTCGATTGCTCGCCCTAGAGCCTCGAGATTCGCAGCTCTCAAACACGAAGAACAGCGAAGAGCGAGAGAGAAAAAGCGGTGGAGAGATAAAAGTAGATGAAAAAGTAGTATATTGATTTGTTCGATTGTGTGTTGTTCAATCGGCCGTCACCCCAACATATATAAGAGGCGGCTGGACTTCCGTACAAGTAAAGGATTCATCTAGGCTTTCCTTACAAGAAAAATTACATCAATTCACGTCCTAGAGTCCTAGTTCTATTCAACTCGGATCGATCTGAATCTGGCCCAACTTCTGTCTTCCTCCTTGTGCAGGCCGCGAGCCTCCATATGACCTCCGATCAAGATGGCCCAAATATCAAACTTGTGCGCCTCGGCGATCTGAACAACTCTCATGTTGATCACTTTTTCAAATAAGGCCATCTTGAATACTTTTCGAGGTCATCTTTACCTTCGGTCGGACTCGGTCTTGCGGTAGACTGAATTATCCGAGTCTTGTAGTGAATTTGCAGGCCATATACTATCTCTGATGACGATGACTCCAAAAGCAAAGTTTACCGTCTTGACGATCGCACAACTTCTGTATTGAACACTTCTTCATCCGAGATCATCTTGATAAACTTTTGGGCACATGTTCAGTTTCACTCGGTTTGAGCTCATCCACTCGGATTTTAGAGTCTTTCACTCGGATGGTCCGATGGACTTTTCACTCGGATGACTATATTTTCACTCGGAAGACAATCAATCGGTAGGTTTTCACTCGACCTTTTACTCGATCGGTAGGTTTTCACTCGACCTTTTACTCGATCGGTAGGTTTTCACTCGACCTTTTACTCGATCGGTAGGTTTTCACTCGACCTTTTACTCGATCGGTAGGTTTTCACTCGACCGGTGACTCGATCGGTAGGTTTTCACTCGACCGGTGAGTTTTCACTCGGATGGTAAGCTTTCACTCGACCAAAAACATAGCCTGATCTTGATTTGCCTCTCCAGGTTACATACGACCTCGGATTGAGACGAATTTTATATGAAAATCGATCGGCTCGACGAGACGAAACTTTTTCATGTTGAAGGTTTTTCGATTCAAGGACTTCTTAAGGGCCTAATTGCTCGCGCGACCCATCGGACATGGCGTCGATACTTTGCGCCAGATTTCCACTCGGCTTGACCTGCAGTGTATTGCCTCTAACTTTTGCATATGAACTCGGATTGAGATGATTTATATATCAAAATCGATCGCCTCGACGAGACGAAGACAATTCCTTTAGAATACTCCTTCATCCGAGGTCGTCTTAAGGGCATGATCGGCCGAAAACCACTCGGAATGTTGAATTTTGTCACTCGGAGTACAACTTCGGCCACCGAGATAAGGTCGAATGGCGATAAGTTAAACACCAAAGTTATTCCACTCGGCGACCTGAAACTTTGCATGCCGAAAACTCTTTTACTTGAAGCCATCTTACTTGCCTTTTGTACCTTGCCAAAATCCGATGTCAACACATGCCCCCTTGTTTTTCGGCAAAGCTTGCATGCGAAAAATAATATACTGCGTGTTTGTTCTAAGGGCGATGTCAACACTCCATCGGCCATTTATTTTCCTCAAGGCGATAATTATGTATCGGCCATGTTTGTGCTAAGGCGATAATCGTATATCGGCCATTGCCTACTCAGGCTTCTGCCACACACTCGGGTGGTACTTCTTCAAATATTTTCCGTTGAGAGCTCGAGGTAACAATGCCCTTGTATTGATTCCACCAAATATGAATTTCCGGAACAACCCTTGTAATCCTAAAGGACCTTCCCAACTTGGAGACCACTTCCCAAATTTTCTATCTCTTGAACCAATCGGCGAATCACTTTCCAAGCGAGATCACCAACTTGAAAATTCTTCAACTTGACTTTCTTATTGTAGCTCTTGCTACCCTCAACTTATCTCTCTATGGACTCCAAAGCAACCAAGCGTTTATCGGCAACCTCATCAATATTGTCCATCATTAAGTTATAAAAGTCTACTGCCGATAAATCATTTTGTTTGGCTATTCTCAAAGCATTCAAATTTACCTCCTTTGGTAAAACAGCCTCGACCATATACTAGCTCATATGGAGTCACCTTCGTAGCACCATGCCTTGAAATTCTGTGTGCCCATAAAGCTTCGACAACAACTCATGCCATCTCCTCGGATTATCCTCAATCTTCTTCTTGATGAGCTTGATTAGAATTTTATTGCTAGACTCAGCTTGTCCATTAGCTTGGGCATAATATGGAGAGGAATTGAGCAACTTTATATTATAAGATTCGCAAACTCTCGACTTGGTGTGACATAAAAGATGAACCTTGATCTGTAGTTAACGTTTGAGGAATACGAATCTATGAATAATGTGCTCGGTTATGAATTGAATTACCTCCGTATGTGTCATGTTCTTGAGAGGTCTTGCTTGAGACCATTTAGTGAAATAATCGATTGCCACCAATACGAACCGATGCCCTTTTGAGGAAGGCGGGTGGATTTGTCCAATGAAATCTAAACCCCAACCTCTGAAAGGCCACGGTTTGATAATAGGATGTAACATAGCAGCAGGAGCCAATTGAATATCACCAAACTTTTGACAAGCTTCACACCCTTTATAATATCTGAAGCAATCATTAATCATAGTCGGCCAATAAAACCCAACCGCGTCGCAATAACCATTTCATCTTGGGAGCCGGTGGTGAGTGCCACAAATGCCTTCATGTACTTCTCCCATAGCAACTCTGGCTTGGTCCTCATCCAAACACTTTAGAAGAACATCATCGACTGTTCGGCGATAAAGACCATCATCTCTCATTGTATACTTGAAAGCCATACGCCGAACAGCCCTGTCTACCCTTTCACTCGGATTGCACAAGTAATCAACAATGGGCTTTCTCCAGTCGGAATTATCACCTGCACTAGATTTTTTGTTAATGGCCGAATCAGTGGGTTCAGGTTCGGCCTCTCCCATATTGGCAAGACAAGACATCGGTCTTTGAGAGATATGAAACATGCCATGATCAACATGATATCCAGATGCTTGCTGTGCCAACTCATTTGCTTTCCAGTTGTCATGTCTAGATATATGTGCAATGCTAAAACAATCCAAAGTAGAAATTATATCTAGACATTTATCAAGATAAACATTAAGTGATTAGTCAAAACACTGAAAGACTCTGGATATTTGCTGCACCACTAGTAACGAATCACCGTAAGCCTCAATATGTGTAACACCTATAGCAAGTAACATCTCTAGACCGAATAACAATGCTTCATATTCGACGATTGTTTGTGCAAAAATATTCTAAGCGGCATGAGGCTTCAAAAACAGCACCATGAGGAGATATATAAACAATACCAACACCTTGGCCATTGCTACAAACTGAACCATCAAAGTACAATCTCCATGGCACTAATGAAACAAGGTTCATATCAACATCATGCTTGTCATTAATCCGATGTTCAACAATGAAATTAGCAACAATTTGGCCTTTCATGGATTTTAGAGATTCATAAGCCAAATCATACTCAATCAAAGCATAAGCCCACTTGCCAATTCTACCACTAAGAATTGGCCTATACAACATGTACTTAATGACATCGGTTTGACAAGCTACTACACAAGCACTCGGCACTAGGTAATGTCTCAATTTTGTGCAAGCGTAATATAAGCATAGACATAGTTTTTCAATAAATGTATACCTTGTCTCGGCGTCCAATAAGCGTCTGCTCAAATATGTAATGGCATGCTCTTTTCCTTGGTATCTTGAGTCAAAACAGCACCAATAACACCTTCCTCTGCTGCGATATAAAGTTTGAAAGGCTCTCTATGCTTGGGTGCTTTCATCACGGAGGAGTGCACAAATAATTCTTGATCATATCAAAGGCTTCTTGCTGTTTTGCCCCCAAGTGAAATCAACATCATTCTTTAACGAAGGATAGGAGTAAATGCATCAACTTTCCTGACAGATTAGCTATGAACCTTCTCAAATAATTGACCTTGCCAAGGAACTTTTGCATATCTTTCTTGCATGTTGGAGCCTCCACTTTCTGTATGGCCTCTATCTTTTTGGGATCGATTTCGATGCCATCTTCATGAATAATGAAACCCAAAAATTTGCCAGCTGACACGCCAAATGCACACTTCAAAGGATTCATCTTCAGTCCATACTTTTCATTCTTTCAAAAGCTAAGCATAAATCGGCCAAGTGAGATTCAAAAGCATCCGATTTGACAACAATATCATCAATATAAACTTCAAGTATGACACCGAGTAAATCATGAAAAATCAAATTCATAGCCCTTTGATATGTGGCTGACATTTTTCAATCCGAATGTCATCACTGTCCACCTCGAATAAACCAAGGAAACCAGGACATCGGAAAGCTGTTTTGTACATGTCCTCTTTGGCCATAAAAATTTGATTGTATCCGGCATTACCATCTAGAAAGCTAATAACCTTATGTCCGGAAGCATCATTAATAAGCATATCGGCTATTGGCATGGGATACTCATCTTTGGGTGTAGCCCTATTCACATCTCTGAAGTCAATGCACACCCTCAACTTGCGGATCCTTCTTCTCCTTTGGGACAATGTTAGAAATCCACTCGGCATACCCGCAAGGTCGAATGAAATTAGCTTCAAGCGATCGACCGATCTCTTCCTTGATCCGGTCATAGGTTTTGGATTAAACTTTACGGCCGATTGTTTATAAGGTCTAAAACCGGCCTTTATAGGCAACCGATGCTCCACTAGCTCTCGGCTCAACCACATCTCATGATATTCCCATGCAAAGCAACAAACATATTCTTTCAATAGCTCGATTAATTTAGCTTTACAATCGGCTTTCAAATTTTTGTTTATAAATGTCGGTCGTTGATTGATCCGTCTCCGATATCTACCTCTTCTAACGGATCGGCCGATGTAAAACCTTGTCCAAGTTTATCCATGTCATCCAACTCCTCAATAGACTCATACATATCGTTCTCATTGGACCGATATTTTGCAAAACGTTTTTGTAACCACTCGAATTAGGATCCATTTAAACATATCATACCTTGGAGCCGATTGCATTCAGTCGGCTTTAAAGACACGGGCACAAAACCATTCTTGGTCGCGCTGAGAAAATCAAACTCTGACAAATCACGTCCCGTCAAGCAAGTAGCATTGGGATGTTGCCAATCCACCGATGCATCGGCCAAAGCAACACAGGCGAATTATCTGCATGAATGACTTCCACTTCATCATCAACCCATTGGATCGAAAACGGTGCATAGTGGATGGTACGCCTTGGTTTGCATGAACCCAATCACGGCCTAGTATGGCGTTGTAGTTACCTTGCACCTCGGCGACAAAAGAATCACGATAGCCAAAGTTTTGCTTCCATTGTAAGCTCCACATACATTACACCTTTGGCTTCAGTTTTCTCTTTGCCTTCAAACCCGTTGAGCACCATATTGGTCTTGATCAATTCTTCATCGAGCAAACCCAATTTCTTGAAGACCGAATAAGGCATAAGATTTACCACAGCACCACCATCAACAAGCATTCGACTAAGTGGCGATCCATTGATATGACCTCACGAGATACAATGGTTTCAAATGTATTCTTGGTTCTTTTGGCTTCTCGAATATTGCGTTTTAGGGCCAAAATCCAGCTGAGCCACTTCCCTTCCTCATCTACAGACGAAACTCAGCAGGTAAGTAATACACCATATTGATATCCATACCTTCATGAACGGCGTAGATTCATAGTCCAACATATCAACCTCTTCTTCAAGTGGATCGACCGATTCTGAAATCTGTCCGAGTGAAGGAGAGGTAAGAAGTGCCACGTGAGCGATGTAATAGCTGTCACATCGTCCTCTTTGGGTGGTGTAGGCACTTCTGTGATAGATGTAGAAGCTGATGTATCTTGTATTTGTTTTGGCCTCCACACTTGTTTTGTGGAACCATGGGCGAGTGTCATTGAACAACTTATCCCTTTGCTTCTCGGCCTCTGCTCCGCCATCTCTTGACTCCTTAACCTCTGTAGTTTCCTCTTACGTGTCTTTGTTAGCCAGAGGACACCACTTTGGTCGAGTGTATTTAGCATCTCTCACCTTTACTTGGCTGGTGCTTGCTTCATGGTCATTAGCCGAGTGCTTTGGCGCGATAGAAAGTGTCGGCTCGGTCAGTGGTTATGCACAGTCGGCTGATGTATGGGGAATGTTTGATTGCCCAAGATAAGTGAGTCGACATCCATTTTCTCCTTGCCTTTGCCCGACTCAACTGCTGCAACACTTGGTGACTTAACACGCCATTCCTTTCGATTTTCGGATGCATGAAATTTCCACTCGGCGCACCTTTTTACTCGATGGAATCCACTCGGATTGATGTCACTCGGATGGTATCCACTCGGATGGCACTTTCGATCGGATGGAATCTACCCATCCACATTTTTTACTCGGATAGCTTCCACAGGTGCATTCTTACACTTGGATAATTTCCATCCGGTCGCATATTTTGACCAGCCGGCTGATAGTCACCGATGTTGAGTCGACCATTATATGAGTAATCAAGTCGATCCCACAGTTTGCCTCTGCTCTTCTGAAAACTACGCCCTCGGTCCACTCGGTTTTGTGTACCGTCTGAACATATCAACTGATGGTGACCTTGGTCGTTTCAGATGAGTCGGTCGATTGAAACTAGAACCGGCCGACTGGTTAGCATACTTGGACAGCAACATATCAAAAGTTGGCTTGATCCGCTTGCGCTGCACTTTAACTTCATTCTTCTTCCACTTGCCAACTTCTGGACTCTTGGGCTTGACAAATTTAACACGAGCATTTTCTTGCACTTGCGGTTGCCCCCCGAGTGTAGGATTCTTGATGGTGATTTTGATCACTTCCTTGCCATCGGGTTGCTTATCAAGCACAACCTGTCTCCCCAAGACCTTGTTGTCCTCCTTGTCTTTCCTGGGCTCACCAACAATGACATTAGCTTTATTAGCAGATTCGGCTACCTCCGGCCGAATGAGTAACTTCTTCCCTTCTAAATCCATGGTGTTCATTGGAAAGGGTTGTTTATCAACTTGCATCTCAGAAAAGTTCAATCGTCCGTCATTAATGGCGATTGTATCTGTCGTCGAAAAACATTGCAATCATTAGTAGCATGAGAAAAGAATTATGATACTTGCAATAAGCACGCCGTTTCAGCTCTTCAAACGGCGGTAAAGTATGAGATATTCTAATAATCTTAGCCTGCAGCAAAGCATCAAATATTCTATCACACTTAGCAATGTTAAAAGTAAACTTCATTTCTTCATCACGATTCTTATGAATCGGTTTCAGATCATTGCAAGTAAAGGGTTTGGCCTTAGATGGCCAAACAAATTCAGTAGCAAAAACATCACCCTCATCGTCCGAGTGATCACTATCATATTCCACCATATTCATCTTTGGACGATCGGCTTTGTATCTATGCACTTCTTTGAGGTCTTTGCTTCGGCTTTCCTGAGCCAAAGCCCTTTGTAAGACTTGGTTGATGTTTAAGAACTCGTAGCCTTCTAGCTTTTCTCTAATGGGAGTTCTCAAACCACTCAGCACTAGGTATGCCAAGTCTCTCTCGGTTATCACCAAACTAAAACACGGTTTTCGTTTCTCTGAATCTCTTAACGTAATCGGAGACCGATTCATCATGCTTCCTTAACCGATGTTAGATGTGACAACTTGAGTTCATTATCGCCACTATAAAAGTGATCATGAAATTTCTGCTCTAGCTGCGACCAAACTCGAATGGAACCATGTGGCAAAGAAGAAAACCATGAAAATGCGGTACCGATTAATGATAAAGGAAATAAGCACTTTCAACTCATTCAGTGAGCCTGCCTCACCCAATTGTGCTAAGTATTGACTAACATGCTCCCATGTGGTTTTGTGCCCTCTCCATTGAACTTAACAAAATCTGGAATTTTATATCACGGAGGCCTTTGGATGGCATCAAAGTACTCGAAGTGCGGCTTTTGGTAAATCCGATTCGAGGTAACTCAACTCCAAAATTCTCTCGAAGCATCTTAGCCATCTCCTCTCTAAGATTAGCTAAACCATCATCCATAGTGGACGATGAAGCTTGTGGCGATGGCATAGGAGGAGTAGGGTTACTAGCTGTAGGTAGGAATTGTGGCATGTATGTCGACCCATAATTTGGTAGTGGTCAGTGGTTGTAGCTGTAGGTAGGGTTTGGTTGGCGTCACCACCGACCTGGCATGCTCATAATAGGATTAATGGGTGCAGCCACAATCTGATTTGTTTGGGTAGGATAATAAGTCATCGACGCGGGGGCGCCGATGAGATAGGTAAAAACCAGATTAGGGTTTTGCACACTAGCAGCTACACCATCATTACCACTAGTCGATTGAGATGTATTCTTGAGCATTAGTATTTTCTATGAAAGTTTGATAGACTAGATTGTTACCATCAGCAATCGACTTTCAATCTCAGCCTTTGCTTTCGGGAGAAAAGCGATACTACGAGAGGTTTAACTGCTTGGCTTGCAAAGGAGGAACTTGATTTCTTCAATCGGAGTGATGTTGCCTTGGCGATCCTTCTTGAACTTTGCAAGGAACTCCTGCAAGTCCTTCTCCTCGCGCCTTCTTGTACTCCTCATAGACTTGGCGATGATCGGCGATATCTCATCAAGGCGGGCTTAATGATGTTATCGGCGTCTACCTCGAGATGGCTTGGGAAGATCGGACATGGTGGATGATGATGATTGATCTTGATCCCCAGTAGAGTCGCCAAAAGTGTGTTGACACACGAACCGTCACGTGTACCCTCGGCGCGGGGTGATGCACGCAGCTCACGTCGAAGGAGACCCGACCGACAACAGCGATCGCAAGGCGATCGGCGGGTGCTTTTGCGGACCGAAACCCAGCACACCCGGGAGGGACCCGTCGAGGAGTGCGGCGGCTATGGGCTGCCCTAGGTCGATTCGCTCGCCCCTAGAGCCTCGGGATTCACAGCTCTCAAACACGAAGAACAGCGAAGAGCGAGAGAAAAAAGCGGTGTAGAGATAAAAAGTAGCGGAAAAAGTAGTATATTGATTTGTTCGATTGTGTGTTGTTCAATCGGCCGTCACCCCAACATATATAAGAGGCGGCTGGACTTCCGTACAAGTAAAGGATTCATCTAGGCTTTCCTTACAAGAAAAATTACATCAATTCACGTCCTAGAGTCCTAGTTCTATTCCAACTCGGATCGATCTGAATCTGGCCCAACTTCTGTCTTCCTCCTTGTGCAGGCCGCCGAGCCTCCATATGACCTCCGATCAAGATGGCCCAAATATCAAACTTGTGCGCCTCGGCGATCTGAACAACTCTCATGTTGATCACTTTTTCAAATAAGGCCATCTTGAATACTTTTCGAGGTCATCTTTACCTTCGGTCGGACTCGGTCTTGCGGTAGACTGAATTATCCGAGTCTTGTAGTGAATTTGCAGGCCATATACTATCTCTGATGGCGATGACTCCAAAAGCAAAGTTTACCGTCTTGACGATCGCACAACTTCTGTATTGAACACTTCTTCATCCGAGATCATCTTGATAAACTTTTGGGCACATGTTCAGTTTCACTCGGTTTGAGCTCATCCACTCGGATTTTAGAGTCTTTCACTCGGATGGTCCGATTGGACTTTTCACTCGGATGACTATATTTTCACTCGGAAGACAATCAATCGGTAGGTTTTCACTCGACCTTTTACTCGATCGGTCGGTAGGTTTTCACTCGACCTTTTACTCGATCGGTAGGTTTTCACTCGACCATTTACTCGATCGGTAGGTTTTCACTCGACCTTTTACTCGATCGGTAGGTTTTCACTCGACCGGTGACTCGATCGGTAGGTTTTCACTCGACCGGTGAGTTTTCACTCGGATGGTAAGCTTTTCACTCGACCAAAAACATAGCCTGATCTTGATTTGCCTCTCCAGGTTACATCGACCTCGGATTGAGACGAATTTTATATGAAAATCGATCGGCTCGGCGAGGCGAAACTTTTTGTGTTGAAGGTTTTTCGATTCAAGGACTTCTTAAGGGCCTAATTGCTCGCGCGACCCATCAGACATGGCGTCTGATACTTTGCGCCAGATTTCCACTCAGCTTCGGCCTGCAGTGTATTGCCTCTAACTTTTGCATATGAACTCGGATTGAGATGATTTATATATCAAAATCGATCGCCTCGGCGAGGCGAAGACAATTCCTTTAGAATACTCCTTCATCCGAGGTCGTCTTAAGGGCATGATCGGCGAAAACCACTCGGAATGTTGAATTTTGTCACTCGGTACAACTTGCCACCGAGATAAGGTCGAATGGCGATAAGTTAAACACCAAAGTTATTCCACTCGGCGACCTGAAACTTTGCATGCTTGAAAACTCTTTTACTTGAGGCCACATGTCACTTACTTGCCTTTTGTACCTTGCCAAAATCCGATGTCAATAAATAGAAGTGTGATGATCCTTTTTCCACATTTGTGCTTCAAAGTAGCACCATGTTCTTCATATAGATAGTCTCATTAGTTGTCACTTTCATATACTAGTGGGAATTTTTCATTTTAGAACTTGGCTTGTATATTCCAACGATGGGCTTCCTCAAAATGCCCTAGGTCTTCGTGAGAAAGCAAGTTGGATGCACACCCACTAGTTTCTTTTGTTGAGCTCTCATACATTTATAGCTCTAGTGCATCCATTGCATGGCAATCCCTACTCCTCTTGTTGACATCAATTGATGGGCATCTCCATAGCCCGTTGATTATCCTCGTCACTATGGGACTTTCTCCTTTTTTGTCTTCTCCACACAACCTCCATCATCATATTCCATTCCACCCATAGTGCTATATCCATGGCTCACGCTCATGTATTGCGTCAAAGTTGAAAAAAGTTTGAGATTACTAAAGTATGAAACAATTGCTTGACTTGTCATTGGGGGTGTGCAAGATGAGAGCATTCTTGTGTGACGAAAATGGAGCATGACCAAACTATATGATTTTGTAGGGATGAACTTTCTTTAGCCATGTTATTTTGAGAAGACATGGTTGCTTTGATTAGAAAGCTTGAAGTATTACTATTTCTTATGTCAATACGAACTTTTATTTTGAATCATTTGGATCTAAACATTCATGTCACAATAAAGAAAATTACATTAAGGATTATGCTAGATAGCATTCCACATCAAAAATTCTGTTTTTATCATTTACCTACTCGAGGACGAGCAGGAATTAAGCTTGGGGATGCTTGATACGTCTCCAACTTATCTATAATTTTTTATTGTTCCATGCTATTATATTACCCGTTTTGGATGTTTATGGGCTTTACTTTAAAGTTTTATATCATTTTTGGGACTAACCTACCAACCGGAGGCCCAACCCGAGTTGCTGTTTTTTTGCCTATTTCAGTGTTTCGAAGAAAAGGAATAAAAAAACAGAGTCCAAACGGAATGAAACCTTCGGGAGCGATCTTTTTGGAACAAACGCAATCCAGGGGACTTGGAGTAGACGTCAAGCAACAAACGAGGCGGCCACGAGGGTGCCCGACGCGCCCCCTGGGGGTGGGCGCGTCACCCACCCTCGTGGGCCCCTCGAGCGTCCACCGACCTACTTCTTCCTCCTATATATACTCCCATACCCTGAAACCATTGGGGGGCACCACGAAAACGTAATTCCACCGCCGCAACCTTCTGTATCCGCGAGACCCATCTTGGAACCTTCACCAGCGCTCCGCCGGAGGGGGGATCGACCACGGAGGGCCTCTACATCATCTCCAAGGCTTCTCCTATGAGTTGTGAGTAGTTTAGCACAGACCTTCGGGTCCATAGTTATTAGCTAGATGGCTTCTTCTCTCTCTTTGAATCTCAATACAAAGTTCTCCTGGGTCTTCTTGGAGATCTATTCGATGTTACTCCTTTCGCGGTGTGTTTTTCGAGATCCGATAAATTGTGGGTTTATGATCAAGTTTATCTATCAGGAATATTTGAATCTCCTCTGAATTCTTTTATGTGCGATTAAGTTATCTTTGCAAGTCTCTTTGAATTATCAGTTTGGTTTGGCCTACTGGATTGATACTTCTTGCAATGGGAGAAGTGCTTAGCTTTGGGTTCAATCTTGCGGTGTCCTTTCCTAGTGACAGCAGGGGCAGCAAGGCACGTATTGTATTGTTGCCATCGAGGATAAAAAGATGGGGTTTATATCATATTACATGAGTTTATCCCTCTACATCATGTCATCTTTCTTAATGCGTTACTCTGTTCTTCATGAACTTAATACTCTAGATGGAGGCAGGAGTCGGTCGATGTGTGGATTAATAGTAGTAGATGCAGAATTGTTTCGATATACTTGTCACGGACGTGATGCCTATATAAATGATCATGCCTAGATAATCCCATAACTATGCGCTTTTCTATCAATTGCTCGACAGTAATTTGTTCACCCACCATAATACTTATGCTATCTTGAGAGAAGCCACTTGTGAAACCTATGGCCCCGGGTCTATCTTTTATCATATAAGTTTTCATCTATCTTTTATTTGCATCTTTTACTTTCCAATCAATATCATAAAAATACCAAAAATCTTTATCTTATTATATTATCTCTATCAGATCTCACTTTTGCAAAGTTACCGTGAAGGGATTGACAACCCCTTTATTGCGTTGGTTGCGAGGTTCTTGTTTGTTTGTGTAGGTGCGCGGGACTTTTGAGGAGCCTCCTACTGGATCTATACCTTGGTTCACAAAAACTGAGGGAAATACTTATGTTACTTTGCTGCATCACCCTTTCCTCTTCAAGGAAAACCAACACAGTGCTCAAGAGGTAGCAGGTACCTGCTTTGGCGTGATGGAGGAGGGCGGCGGTGTATTGGCGCGATGGGGTGGAGGATGGACGAGGATCGGGTTTCACAGCTGGTGGAGAGGGTGTTTTGGCGCCCACGGAGTATGAATGGGGAAACAGAGGGAGGGGTAGCTAAGGGGGAACAATGTTCTAGCTTGGGACGTGCTTGTTTGAAATTTGGGGTAAGTTACATACTTTGCGCCCATCTAAAATTTCGGACATATTGCGGGTTGGGGGTAGGACGGTAATCTTAGGTGTCCCAAATAGTGTGCGGGAGCGATTTTGGCCGTGCGCATGGGTGCTTAGGCGCCCACAGTGTATGAATGTTTTTCGGAGGCGGTTGACTGACGTCTTGGTGAAGTTACAACCCAACCCCAGTTTGGTCCTTTGGACATCGGGCTGATAGGCTACACCGGCCAGAGTCAGTACAGTAATTTCCTACCACCAAACATTGGTCTCACGCGGTTTCGGGCGACCAGAGGCTTATTTGGCGCTTCGTTTATTATTTGGGACCAGAAGCATTAACGTTTACATTTCTCTTAAATTGAACATTCGGGATTTGTCAAACTTAAAAAATCTTGACTCTTGAAAAACCTAAAACTACGACTATTTTGGAATGGAGGGGGTACATTTGAATCTACATTGTACACGAGTATATATTAAAAAAATTACAGCTTAGTTCAATTCATGCATGGTTCCAGATATAATCTCCTTGGTTGCCAAAAATTAAGTTAGACATGCGTATGAATATATAGCATGTTCAAATGCACAACAAAGATTGATGCCCCCTTTTAGATGTGATTTACAAATGCCATTATTTCCAATTCAAATAGTTGAATGCACTACCTATGAATTCGAATCTTTAAAACCACTTTTATGTTGAATTCAACACGTATTCTAGTTCGTAGCTAGCAAATGTATCCATGTATGTGCAAATGTATAAAGTTCTCGACACTGACAACATGTAGTGCACTCATGTTTATATATGAATTACAAAAGCCATGTATTGTCTGGATTTCAAACCACACTCGCTCTGTGGATCAATAATGTGAAATAAACCCATACACATGCTTGAATTCAATAGAGTATGGGCATTTGATACAACAATGTCTGTTCATATGCAAATTGCAAAATTCATGATCCCATCCAATTTTCTTAATACATTTATATTTTAATTTAATGCGTAGAACCACCTTTTACTCAAAGATGCACTCTGCCTCGGCCCCTCCTCACAAATGCACTATCTCTCTATCTGACGCATAAGCACACACACTATATACATCGACATTTCTCTCTCACACATGCTCACACTCTCTCCCGGGGTGTCTCACGCACATTCTCTCTATATATCTCCCTCTCTCTCTTACAACTATCTACGACTCTTTTCACTAATCTTAGTCGGAAACACTATTTCTCTCACATGCATACACGCGCATGGTCTTTGCTGGCCCTCTATATGCACATATATCTGCCTATGTGTCTCCTGCACGCACGCTCTCTTTAGGCCTCTCTCACACACATTGCCCCCCTCACTTACTAGTTAGCGGATATGCTTCCAGCAGATCATCGGTAGGATATCCCTACGGTTAGGTTGGATGCTAATAATAGGCAAAGTTTTACCCATGTCCGGGCCCTTGCGATCAAGGAAATACCCTACTCTCTTGGTAGTGTATATTTCTGATTGGGGTGTGTACAAAGTACACGTGAATAGCAGGGATTGTGTGTGTGTGTATATACTATCGATGAACTACCCCCGGGCTTATATAACATACTCAGGGCCTAGGGTTACAAATCATAATTGGCTTATCGTCAGTGGGGATAGAGTCCTCCATGACTCCGGTATCTTCATCTTGTACATCGAGTCCTCGATGGGTCTTCGTATAACGCGTCTCGGTCTGACCTATGTGACGCAGGACGAAACCGACTTATGAGTCCTCACCTCGACCCACCACACCTAGAAATGATGTTCCCACCACACCTCACACACCATCCACAACTAAGAAAATAAACATATACTCCCTCCGTTTTAGAATATAAGGTTTATTGGTTTCCGTGCAATTCAACTGTTAAAAGTTTGACCAAGATTATTGAATAAAACAATAACATCTACAATGGCTAATATATAAAATATGAAACTACTTTTCATGATGAATCAAATTATATAAATTTCTTATTGTGGATATTGATATATTTTTCTAAAACTCGGTCAAACATGCACTCGTCTGACTTTTGAAAAAACAAATGCACCTTATATAAACGAATGGAGGGAGTATAATAGAAAGTTATACATGAAAGTTAATTGCATGGTGTATCCAATGATATTTGTTCTGTATTGTGAATGTTTATATTTTTCTCGTATAAAATTAGTAACTGTAAAGAGAAACGAAGGGCGTATCTCTTTCTCTCTCCGCCGCACACCCCCTCTCTCTACACCACTTTCACATACACACACAAACTATCTCTTGGCCCTCTAAAAGTACGTCCTGGGAAATTCACGTGTTACGGTCATTCTATTTCAAGCGAAAGCACAATATGGTCACTAGACTTCAGAATATGCTCATTACAGTCAACATATACATTCTTGTGGTGATTATATGGTCTCTAGATCACCAGACTGCTCTGTGTTTTGTTGTTGATACTGACGGTCATTGTATTTGAAGTGTGCTCCATATTTTTTTGATGATACTAGCGGTCATTGTATTTGAAGCGAAAGCATGATATGGTCATTGGAGTTCAGAATAAGCTCATTACGGTCACCATATACATTTTGTGGTGCGAACCAACCTGTGGTTGGATGGTTAGGAGGATAGTGGCATTCCTAGCCCACCAGGGTTCTAGTGATGGTGCTCGCATTTATCCTGGACTAATTTTAATATTTCTGGCGATGCGCGTTCACTGGGAGGAGATGTTCCCATCGACTACGAGGCGCCTACGGTGACTTCATAAAATCTCAAGATGATATGCTGGCTCACTCTCGCGAAGGTGCTTGTAGGGGTAGGGTGTGCATGCGTTCATAGGGGTGAGTGTATGCGCGTATATATGTGTGCTTGTGTCTATACTATTTAAAAAACATTTTGTGGTGATTATACAGCCAGTGGTGCACCATATAGCTCCGTAATTTGTTGATGACACTATCAATTGACCAGTCAAACAGTCAACGTGGCGCAACTAGTGTTGTGCCATCAGCGCACCTTACCTAGGGCCCACCTATTAGTGCGTATATGAAAGAAATGGTAATAAATTAGTGGTCGATGGGGATTCGTGACCTCAGGTTGGCAGCCTGCGGGCTCTAACCACAGCGGACAAGGTCACCTTGTGATGATATGTCAAGCCGCCCCTTTTAATTGCACGCACTAATGCACAGACGAGCTACTGTGGTGAATACAAACACATCACACATGCACACAAACACACCCGAAACGTCCCGCATGCATGCATGCAATACTCACACATACATATGCATGCACGCAACACTTGCACAAACACACGCACACATGCATCCATACAACACTGACACGTGCACATGCACGCATGAACACATGCACACATGCATGCATGCAACACTGAAATGTACACATGCACGCAACACTCACTCGTACACATGCACGCACGCAACACTCACATGCCTACATGCATACAACACACCGATGCAAGACACACGCTCAATCTATACGTGCATGCACCCTTTGTTAAGGACATGGATTGTTACGAGTATTAATCAATCTTATCTGTGATAAGCAGAACATTAATGTCTGCAACACTCTTTTTGAATCACAACGTATCGAACGGGCTATCAACGTATGTGTGAAAAAATTAAAATTCTCTTACATTATATAGTAGGCCTATCAACGTACATGAATTAGATAACGTCACACTCAATGAACAGTCATCCGTTTATGAAATGCCCGCTTCTCACTGGTGTGGCCCATCAAAAAAAATCCTCCCTCCTCCCACGCGTGATTCCCCCCAGCGCCAGCTGCCCGCATTCTTGCGAAACCGGCTCCTCTCCTGCGTGCTGCCTACGTTGGGTCACTAACATGTAGGCCAAGTACCCTATGGGCCCACACGTCAGCGGAGGAATGGCACATTGCCATATGTCAAATGATCTCGTCGAGGGTGCCGCCCGCTGCACGCCCGGCTGAACATGCCTCCTTGCCGCATTCAAACACCTCCATGAAACCCGCACGGAAGCCGAGGAACCCACTCCAGGCACACGCTCGTTCATGACTGATACGTCTCCAACGTACCTATAATTTTTTATTGTTCCATGCTATTACTGTTTTGGATGTTTTATATGCATTAATATGCTATTTTATATTATTTTTGGGACTAACCTATAACCGAGAGCCCAGTGCTAGTTCCTATTTTCCCCCTGTTTTTGAGCTTCGCAGAAAAGGAATACCAAACAGAGTCCAAACAGAATAAAACATTCACGATGATTGTTCTTGGACTAGAAGACAACCAGGAGACTTGGAGATGAAGTAGGAGGAGCCACGAGACAGCCACAAGGACAGAGGGAACGCCTAGGGGGGTAGGGCGTGCCCCTCACACTTGTGGGCCCCTCGTGCACCTCCTGACCTAATTCTTTCGCCTATATATTCCCATATATCCCCAAACCACCAGAGGCATCCACGAAAACACTTTTCCATCGCCGCAACCTTCTGTACCCGTTAGATCCCAGCTAGGGACCTTTTCCGGCACACTGCCGGAGGGGGATTCGATCATGGAGGGCTTCCACATCAACACCATTGCCCTTCCGATGAAGCGTGAGTAGTTTACCATAGACCGACGGGTCAATAGCTAGTAGCTAGATGGCTTCTTTTCTCTATTTGATTCTCAATACCATGTTCTCCTCGATGTTCTTGGAGATCTATTCGATGTAATACTTTTTTGCGGTGTGTTTGCCGAGATCCGATGAATTATGGATTTATGATCAGCTGATTTATGAATATTATTTGAATCTCCTTTGAATTCCTATATGCATGATTTGATATCTTTGTAATTCTCTTAGAACTATCGGTTTGGTTTGGCCAACTAGATTGGTTTTTCTTGCAATGGGAGAAGTGCTTAGCTTTGGGTTCAATCTTGCAGTGTCCTTTCCCAGTGACGGTACGGTATATTGTATTGTTGCCATCAAGGATAAAAAGATGGGGTTTTAATCATATTGTTTGAGTTAATTCCTCTACATCATGTCGTCTTGCTTAATGCATTACTCTGTTCTTTATGAACTTAATACTCTAGATGCATGCTGGATAGCGGTTGATGTATGGAGTAATACTAGTAGATGGAGAATTGTTTCGGTCTACTTGACACGGACGTGATGCCTATATTCACGATCATTGCCTTAGATATCGTCATAACTTTGTGCTTTTCTATCAATTGCTCGGCAGTAATTTGTTCACCCATCGTATTATTTACTATCTTGAGAGAAGCCTCTAGTGAAACCTATGGCCCTCGGTCTATTTTCCACCATACAAGTTTCTGATCTAGAATATTAGTTTCCGATCTACTCTTTTTGCAATCTTTTACTTTCCGATCTATAAACCAAAAAGACCAAAAATATTTACTTTATCATTTATCTATCTCTATCATATCTCACTCTTGCAAGTAACCGTGAAGGGATTGACAACCCGTGTATCGCGTTGGGTGCAATTTTGTTTGATTGTTTGTGCAGGTACTCGGTGATTTGTGCATTGTCTCCTACTATATTGATACCTTGGTTCTCAAACTAAGGGAAATACTTATATCTACTTTGCTGCATCACCCTTTCCTCTTCAAGGGAAAAACCAACGCAAGCTCAAGAAGTAGCAATGGCCGGGCCAGCATTAAACACAACACCGGCCGAACTCCTCTCGCCCGCCCTCTATTTAATCTCCTATTTAAATGAGGCTAGATGCCATCCAAGAATCACAACCCTCCGTTGTTCCCCTATCTCCTCCTTCACCATTTTCTCCACTCTTCCAATAGCTTATGAGGAGTAGTATTTCGGCATACAAGCCGCCTAGGTTGCCTACCGAGCCCACCGGATACGAGTTATGCAGCCTGCTGGTCCACCACTCTCCCCTAGCTCGACGAAGCCAGTTGCCGCCCCAAGCCGGCGCGTGGTTCAGCAACTCGTTGCTCCAGGCTAGGTTGATGAAGAACGATGAGTTTCTCCATGCTGGCATGACGGAGAGCATGGGCATCATCACTACCGTCCATGAATTCGCCTCGTACCGCGCCTCCCGTGTCTGTGGCCGCGACACCCATGACTACGGTTGCGCATGCAGGAAGAGACAGAAGCCAGGTGTGTGAAGAGCGATGAATCAGTGGCCAGCGCTTCCGCATCCGCGCCATCATTGAGGAGAACCAGAACACGGGAGGCCGCCACCGCTTGGGTCCCATGAAGGACGCCGTTGAGGCGACACCGACGTACACAGCAGGTGTCTTGTTGGGTCCTTCTATTGCGAGGACCTTCATCGACCCCGCATGGGCTCCATGGAAGTGGAGAAGCCTCCTTCAACTCCATCTTAAGCATCAGCAAAGGATTTCACTCAATTGAGCGGTAATCGTTTGTGCTAAAGCATATACCTCCGGGGCTCCAGGCAGTCCGGTGATCGTCCTGCCAGACATGAGGAAGACAAAGGTATCTACGGCCGACCATTTAGATTAGGTATTATTATACCTGCATTTCAGGAGAAGCACTGCTTAGTTGATTTAAATGTAATGAAATACATCATGTTTATATGAAAATTCGTTATTTGATATGAATTTCGTCATGTTTATATGAAATATCACCTTGTTTGCATGAATTTCGTCCGGTTGATAGAGTTGTTGTGAGAATGTGTGCAACTATGGTTGGATGTGTAATTTGTGGGTGGCCGTTCGAGATGTGCATCCAGGTCATGCAGTGAGGTGGGACTAATAAAAACCAGCTCATGTGAGCTTGTCTCCGGCGCGCGCATTGGAAGAGGATCACCCGAGCAATACCTCGTTCATCGGTGGCAAAGGCACGGGCGGCCAAAAGGCTAGCCAATATTTTGGCTACCCCGACGAGGGAGTCCTGGATTAGGGGGTATCCGGACAGCCGTACTATATACATCGTTCGGACTATTGGAGCGTGAAGATACAAGACTCAAGACTCCGTCCCGTGTCCGGATGGGACTCTCCTTGTCGTGGGGGCACGATCACCTATGGGGCAGGGAGCCCCTTCTGGTCCGGCGGGGGCGGGGCGCCTGAAAAGCGGTCGAGGTCGGCCTGGGAGATTTTACCCAGCTTCGGAGCTCTCCGGAGAGATAAAACTCCTACTGCTGCATTGTGTTTGTATTCTGTTCTTGCTCGATAGCGTGGGTATGCTGTGGTCTCGAGGGGGGTCGAACTGACCGAACTGCGGAACCCCTTCTACGTGCGCATGGGCCTCCTTTTTATAGTCTAAAGGGGTCACCGACAGGTGGCAACGCAGAGAGAGGGGTAGAAAGGTAAAAGCGTGGGTTGGTACAAGCTGCATCAGCAGTGTCCCCTACCTAACTCTGACGGCAGGGGACAAGAGCATTTAATGCCCGTCTGGTCGCCCCAACAGTGCAGGAAACGACCGTTAGGGGCGCCACCGATCGCCACGATGGCCTCCTAGTCACCTCCGCTCGCCACCTCGCACCGCTAGGCTGCACAGCCACACGCCACGTGCACCAGGAATGATCTTGTGGCGACACGTCGTCGGGTGAGCTGGAGCATGGGCGCAAAGTGGTGTCTTCGCCGCGGCAAGTACCTTGCCGCGGCCCCTGTCTTGTCGCACCGGCAAGCTTGCCACTCGCCGGGTCTTGCCGGGACGCGTGGAGCGGCGCGGCAAGTCTTCTGAAGTGCTTTGGTTGTCCTTCCCGGCAAGCTCCTCTTGCCGGGGTCTTGTCCTCCCCGGCAAGCTCCTCCTGCCGGGGCCTTGACTTCCTTAGTTAGTATTTTGTTCTTGAATGGCAGTGAATGGGAGTGACGGAGGGCCTTGGCGGGCGTCCGGCAAGCTTGGCTTGTGGCGCTGCCTGTTGCCCGTGCCCAAGTTCGGGTACTAAGGTACCCCTACTTTAGTACACCGACAGAGCCCGGGCTGGGCATTACGGTGCCGAGCGCTGTTGGGCGGGCCCAAAGCAGGCACGACGCACGCGCGCACAGGTCCAAGCCAGATCCACTCGAATCCACCGCATCCTCCGTAGCAGCACGCGTCAATCGCGGCGTCGTGGGAGAGTTCATGGGTAATTTTAATTCCGAAATCGTAACATTGGCTCCCTGTTTATAAGCGGAGAAGCAGTGGTCGTTCCCGCCGCCACTTGCAGTTCCTTCCTCCGAAAGCTCCGCCGCTCCCCTCCGATTCCCAAGCCGAAAGAGAGCTGCGCTCTGCCGCCCGTCGCCGCCATCGTCCTCAACACTTCCGCGCTCCTCCGCCGCTTCCGCCATGGCTCCAAAGACCAGTAAGGCTGAGAAGTCGGCCGAGGCATTGCGGCTTGAGGCGCTGCGCAAGAAGCACGTGCTTTTCGCCCCCGAGCTCACCCGGTAGGCGCTGCGGCGGGAGTTCTACCTCTTCTGGTCGACGCAGACGCGGGCGCATCCGCGCATGCCGGTGCTTTCTGCTGAGGCTTCGAAATCGAAGCGGTGCCCAAAAGGGTACTATTTCATTCCGGTGTTCTTCTATTGCGGGCTCTGCCCACCTTTTTCGGATTTCTTCTGCGACATTATGAATACCTATGGGTTTCATCTTCTTGATTTCACCCCCAACGCCGTTCTGACTATGGCGGTTTTCGCACACCTCTGCGAGAACTTTGTTGGCATCTACCCAAGTGTCGCTCTTTTTCGCCACTATTTCACCCCCGAGCCGAGAAAGGAGAGCCATTGTCCGGCGGAGTTGCCTGGGTCTCACGAATCAGCATCAAGGAGGTGTATCTGGCGGGCGAGCTCCGCAGCAAGTGGGATGAGTGGAGGGCGGAATGGTGCTGGATCTGTGATGCCAATCCGCAGCCATTCACTAACCTGCGCAAGGCTCGGGTAGTTCGCGGCAGCAACTGGGGCGCTCTGTCGCCGGACGACGCCAAGCTGAAGATTGCCACCACCCGAATCCTCCGGCTCAGGCTTGCGGAGCTCACAGCGAGGCGGTTAGCGCGGATTTCCTTCGCCGTCGCGCCGCCCCTCTGAAGAGGGGAGGCCCGCATGGCGGTTTGGCGGTCGGCGGATATCATGAGGCTGCGCCCAGGCCTCAATTTCAACTTCACGATTCGGGCTTGGCGGGATCTTTGAGGAGCTGTTCAAGCATGGCGCCGACCATCGAGTGGTTCAGGCTGCCGCAGGCGTCATCCCATTGTGCTGACAACTCGGTAGCGATCACATCTGCGCAATGATGCCAGTCACGATTCACGGGATAATCCCAACTTGGATGGAGCCCGCTGACGGCGTCGTGCAGCAATTCTTCGATGGCAGCGGAGGTGGCGGTCAATGCCGGCGAAAAAAGCTTCTCACCGCGCCACCATCGAGCGAGATCACGGTACATCGCCCGGCGGGGCGAAGAAGGCGGCATTTCTGCGCCGCGGGCGAATTCGGCTTCCGCGGAGGAAGCGAAGCGGCTGGCGGCAAGCCTCGCCGACGAGGAGGACCTTCTTTGGAGAGGTCTAGGGAACTGAGGCGAAGCGAAGCGAGCCGTCGGGCGCGGCGGCCAGCCGTCTTCGAGCAGCTTGCTGCAGGCGAGCCCCAAGCGCAGCCCAATTCCAACCAAGAAGCGCCTCCGCCCGGCTGGAGATCTGCGGGAGGACAGGCAGCCGAGAAGCCGAGGCGCCGTGGGACACGCTCCACCGCGGCAAGTACGGTTGCCGCGGGAGGGTCCCGGGCTGGGCCGTCAACTGAGGCGGGGTCTTCCCGGGCCGCCACACCTGATCCTGCCGCAGCTCCCGGCAAACGTCGAAGGGAGCCTACTCCTCTGCCGCGCCGCGCAGAGAGGGTACCGGATTTCGACCTCTCCGCGCTGAGTTCCGATGACGACGAAGAGGAGGAGGAGGAGGAGTAAGACTTTCTTCTCGCTGTCCTTGATTCTCTTTGATCTTTGTCGTTTCTTGTCTTATATTTGATCTGCTTCTCCTTGAATCTCTGTTTTATTTCAGGACTCTGGCCGAAAGGGTGGCGAAGAGGGCCAAGATCCCTGTGGTCGACATCGAGGACGATCCTGCTGTGACGGCAGAGGATACGTCCGAGACCACCTTGACGGACCCGATCCCTTCTCCTCGCAGCAGCCCCCAGCACAACCCTCAGCGTAAGTGTTTGGTTCACTTTCTGTTGTGGGGTGTGCATGGGTGCTTTTTCTTTTGCTGACATCTTGATCGTTGATCCATTTGTGTAGGAGCAGAACAAGCCCACCAGGAGCAACCAGAGGCCGCCCCGGAGGTATCGTCGGCTTCGACTACGCCGCTAAGGGCCGATTCCCCGACAAGGGAGCGCTCCCCGGCAAGGGATAAATCCCCGGTAAGGGGCGAAACCAGTGAGCCCCCAGTGGTGGAGCCCATGGTCACGGAGCCCAGCACAGGTAACCCTCCTTGTCGGAAACCTTCCCTTGGATTCTTCTTCTTTTTCTTTTTCTCTCTTTTTTGGATATTTGCTTGACTTTTCCTTTCTCTTCTGTCTTGAGATCCCCCCTTGGGGACCCGATGAAGCGAGGCCACCGGCGAGGGGGGCCTTGCTGCAACAACTTGGGGATGTTGCGGACGGAAGAGGCAGGCGTGATGAACCCGCCGATGAAGAAACCGCCAAGGCAGCTGGCGCTTGAGGCTGGAGAGGGTCGGCGATTGCACTAACGACCGGGGCGCGGGGCCTTGGCGCTGCACCGACCGCCCGACCCGCCGCCAGTGATGCTCGCCCGAGCTCCGAGGCCCAGCCAGCCGCATACTTGAAGGCGGCGGCGTGTACATCAAGCTTCCTGGCGTCGAGCTCAGGCGCCGGTCGAAGAGAGGAGTTTGACGGGAGGTACTCGCCTCTGCCGGGCTGGCGATGGTTAGCCGCGGCGGCAGCGATGGCGAAGTCGAAGAGGAGCATTGCTCGGAAGTTGGTGTCACTCTACGCGCCCGCAAGCGGCTTCGAGTCGGGGCGCTTATCGCGCAGCGGGAGTTGACATAGAAACACGCCAGGAGCTCGGAACCGCAACAGGAGGCCCTCCGATCCATTGCGGAGGAGAGGGCTCAACTTAGCGAGCAAAGGCGTTCATCTGGAGAAGGCTGAAGCCGAGGAGCAGCGAGGCTTCGCCGCCGAGAGATGTCGGCGGGAAGGTGGTGACCTGAAGAAGGCTAGTCTGGACAGCCACGAGGAGGAGCTCGAGTGCAGAGCGATCATGGCGGGGTGCTCAAGGAGGCAAGGAGCGCGATTCTTGACGCCGAGGCCGCCAAGTAGGAGTTGGAGGAAAAGTGGCACAACTGGAGGCGGATATGGGAAAGAAGGACGAAGAGCTTGCGCACTCAGCCTTGGCCTTGAAGGATGCACTTGCCCATGGCGATTTGCAAGCTCAACTTCGCCGAGAAGGCCAAGGCTGAATGCCGCCAAGGACTCAAGCGCTGATCTGGGCTGAAGCTGGCCACCTTAGCGGAGACACTGGGCGCCAAGAAGCGGGAGGATGACTTGAAGAAGGAGCTCAAGGCGCGAGGAGGCTGGCGACGAGGCAGCCGAGACCAGAACACCTTCAAGGCCACGGTGGAGCTCTGGACGGAGGGCCTCGTCAACATCGCTGCATCCATCGACGAGGAGCTGGCGGAGCTGGACGTGGCGGGCTTCGGGTACTCCACTAAGGAAAACCTCCAACCCAGCGCCAAGCTCACGCTTTTCTTCAAGGGCGTGGTGACGGCCCTTCAGCAACTCCAGGAAAGGATCCCGAAGAAGCTGGCGGACGAGTCGCGCGCAATCTGCGCCAAGGTCTTGGAAAAGGTGCTGGTGAAGATACTCTTCCGCAATCCTAGCGTCGACCTCATCCGCATCCTCGAGAAGCTGCCGGCGGGTGCTGATCTTGAAGAACTCAAAGCCATCGTCACACCCATTATGGACAAGGTGAATGAGGTCAAGAGGATCGACAGCGAGCGCGTGGATTAGGCCACCCTTCTTCTCCCTTTCCTTGCCGCTGCTAGATATGTCATAGGAATAACTCATCAGAGCGCGGCAAGTTATTTATTGTAATATAACTTTATCCTGGGTACTATCTGCTATGTTACTTCCTTTACTTGATTCCATTCCTTGTATGTTTTTACCCTCGCTTTACGGAAACTTGTCGGCATAAACACACTTCTTTGAGTCGCGGAACATCGACAACCAGTGGGCGGTGTTGCCTCCGACAAGTAACCTTGTCGGGCTAGTTGCAGCTCACTTGTATTGTTGAGCGGACTCGAAACAAATTAAGGGCGCAACTTAGCCACGAGTCGCTTCCTCTGCGCACAGGTTTTCCATACAAAGTACGGTCGTTCAAGGAATGTAACTCAAAAATTAAAAATGATGGTGCTCAAACTTTGGCAACTTAGCTTTTCTGTCGTTTGTGCCCCGGTAAAGCTTGTGCTTCTTTGAACGACGCCTGGTCCACATGTTTATCCTCTCCTCCCCCCCTGGTGAACTTGTGGGTGGAGGAACCTTCTTTTGAGCAAAAGAAAGAAGAGAAAATAAAGTTATGGAGCCTTGAGGCTTGCTATCGCTTACCGGGAGCAAGTTCTGCACAAAATGTCAGTGTATACATGCTACAAAAGAAAAAGGCACACAATTTGACAACATGTACTAAACATACGATCTTTATTTATGCACGGGATCTGCGCCCGGCTTTGTACAAAGGGTTACATGCAACAGCGGCAAGGCTTGTACAAAAGGTGGTTCTTGGGACAGCGAGTTAAACAACCGCGCTATGGGTAAAATTCTGAAGATGCTCTATGTTCCAGGAGTTGCTCCACCGGAATACCATTTTCGGTCTCAAGGCGGACAGCGCCAGGCCTAGTGACTCGTTTTACCCGATAAGGGCCTTCCCACTTCGGCGTCAACTTGTTGGAATTCTTGGCGGATTGAACACGCCGAAGAACAAGGTCGCCTTCCTCCAAGCTTCTGGCATTAACTTTGCGGCTATGGTAGCGGCGCAAAGCTTGCTGGTAACGAGTAGCTCGTCTGCGGCTGAAGAAGCGATCCTCCTCGAGGAGCGCGTCATCTTGGCGCAGCTGCTCTTGCTCAAACTCATCATAGCGAGCACTCGAGGCGATCCGTATCTGAGTTCCGTGGGGAGAACTGCCTCCGCTCCATAGACAAGAGCAAAAGGTTATACGTCGATGGCTCGATTTGGCGTCGTCTGATCGACCAAAGAACCACTGGCAGCTCCTCGATCCAATTTCTTCCGCACTTGTGCAGCACAGCCGAGTTACGGTCTTGAGCCCGCGCGGCACCTCGGCGTTCGCCCTCTCCGCTTGACCGTTGCTTCTCGGATGAGCAGCGAAGCGAAGCAGATCTTGGTGCCAAGATCTTGGGCGTCTTGCATGAAGGTGCGGCTCGTGGTGTGTGTGCCGTTAGCCGGTGATGATCTGTTAGGGACTCGAAGCGGCAAACAATTGACTGAAGAACTTGATGCTTGTTGTCTTGTCACCTTTCTCCTTGGTTCCGCCGGGCCACTTTGTGAACTTGTCGATTACAGCGTACAAGTACTCAAAGCCCCGACAACTTCGAGGAAAAGGGCCGAGGATGTCGAGCCCCGGACCAAAAATGGCGGGATAAAGGGATTGTTTGGAGAGCTTGAGCTGGTTGATGTATTTGCTTGGAGTGGGCACGCTTCACACTTGGTTACTTGTGCGATTGCATCTGGAGGCTGTCGGCGGAAGAAACCTTCTTGAAAGCCTTGCCGGCAAGTGCTCTTGTGCCAATGTGGTGACCACATATGCCTCCATGTATCTCCTCCAACAGCTCTTGTCCTTCTTCCCGGGAAATGCACTTCAATTTCACTCCGTTGAATCTTTTTTTGTACAGTATGTCATCGACAAACTGGTACATACGTGATTGCCGGGCTACTTTCTCCGCTTCTTCTTGCCCTTCGGGAAGTTCTCCTGTCTGAAGGAAATGGACTATCTGCTGTGCCCATGTCAGAGCTTGCGGCTCGACAACAAGGACTAAAGATGCAAATGCTGCTGTGGGAACATCTGCTTCTACGGCAAGGATCTGGGATCTTGCCGGAGCGTGATGCTCCCTGGCAAGCGTGTCGGGACACAGCTTGTCGGGAGCGTCTGCTTCTACGAAACAAACCCTAGGTCTTGTCGGGGCAGACTGCTCCTCAACACTTTCTGTGTTGGTTCTGGGGACCTTCTTGGCGGTGGCTTCAGGGAGCTCTGCCGGAAAGTAGTTGCCAGTAACCAACTTTCTCTTCTTGATCTGTCCAGTTGATGGTGTTACAAATGGCTGAGTCAGCTTGAGCACAAAAATCCCTGGTTCCACAGGCAACTTAAGTGCGGCGCATTTTGATAGGCCATCCGCAATGTCGTTCTGAGCTCTTGGGACATGTTCCATCTGCAGGCCGTCAAAATGCTCTTCCAGCTTCCTCAGTTCATCAATGTATGCTTCCATCAACGGGCTCTGATAATCTTTGTATACTTGACGGACGACAAGCTGCGAGTCACCCCTGACAATAAGCTTCTTGATCCCAAGTTCAGCAGCGACCCTGAGTCCGGCAAGCAAGCCTTCATACTCTACAGTATTGTTTGTTGCTTGCTCCTTGGGAAAGTGCATTTGGATCACGTACTTGAGGTGCTCTCCGGTGGGTGCAACAAATAGTACGCCTGCACCGGCGCCTTGCAGCGAGAAAGCACAATCAAAGTACATGATCCATTCCTTGTTCGCTTCCTTGACGGGGATGCTCTTCTCCGGAGTTTCTTCATCGGGTGTTGGCGTCCATTCTGCTATGAATTCTGCCAACGCTCGGCTCTGAATAGTTGAAGTACTTTCAAACTTGAGGCCAAAGCTTGACAGTTCTAGTGCCCACTCGACAATCCTGCCTGTTGCTTCTGGATTTTGCAGTATCCTCTTCAACGGAAAGTGAGTGACAACTGTGATCTCATGTGCTTGAAAATAATGGCGCAGCTTCCTCGAGGCCATGAGAAGGCCGAAGAGCAACTTCACACACGGAGTGTCTGGATCTAGCCCCTGCGAAGGGAGCTGACAAAATAAACTGGTATGCACCATCTTCTTCAGTTTTTCTTCCGGCAACTGCGCAGACCCATCCTTGCCGGAGCCGGAGCTTGTCGGGGAAGCCCCCTGCTTGCCGCTGGACTCGCTTGCCGCGGCCGCTGGCTCATCATCTGCCTCCCTCTCCGCTACTAACGCAGCACTAACCACTTGATTGGTTGCCGCCAGATATAGCAGCAACTTCTCTTGTGGTTTAGGTGCGACAAGCGTTGGAGTGGAAGATAGGTATCTCTTCAAGTCCTGCAGCGCAGCCTCCGCTTCTGGAGTCCATTTCATCGGACCTGCCTTTTTCAAATTTTGAAAAACAGCAGGGCGCGCTCAGCAGACTTAGAGATGAACCTACTGAGAGCAGCAACGCAGCAGGCAAGCTTTCGTACATCCTTGACGCGCTTCGGGGCTTCAATCTGCTCGATGGCTTTGATCTTCGGGATTGGCTTCAATCCCCCTCTAAGATACAAAGAATCCGAGAAGCTTGCCAGAAGGGACTCCAAACACACACTTTTCGGGATTCAGCTTGAGATTGATCTTGCGCAGATTTGCAAAAGTCTCGTCCAAATCTTGGATCAGAGTCTCTTTGTCCTTGCTCTTGACCACTATGTCATCCATGTAAGCTTCTACATTTCTGTGCAGCTGTGGCTCAAAAGCATGTTGACTACTCTTGCAAATGTTGAACCAGCATTCTTGATCCGAAGGGCATCCATACAAAGCGATGCGTGCCACATGGAGTAATGAGCGTGGTTTTCTCTTCATCCTCTTACGCCATGAAGATCGATGATATCTGATGCGCATCAAGGAATGAAAGCGGATCACATCCGGCCGTGGAGTCGACAATCTGGTCAATGCGCGGCGGAAATGGATCCTTAGGACAAGCTTTATTAGCGTTAGTGAAGTCAATACAAAGCCTCCACTTCCCGTTAAGCCTTGCGCCGACTCTTTGGATTGGCTAACCACGTTGGATGGAGTACCCCTCGGACCAAGCCTGCTGCTTCCAACTTCTTGATCTCCTCTGCAATGAACTCTTGATGCTCCATTGCTTGCTTCCGGACTCTCTGCTTGACGGGCCGCGCGTGAGGATAGACGGCAAGGTGGTGCTCAATTACTCACAGGAACAGGGGATGTCGGATGGTTGCCATGCAAACACGCCGACATTACGCCCATGAGAAAACAACAGCGCTTTCCTATTTAGGGTCGAGTGTGGCGATGGTGAAGGTACCACCAGTGCCGTCCTCCTTGGCGGCCACTTTCTTGGTCTCTAGTGAAACTGTCTTCGCCTTCTTGCACTTGCCGGTGAAGCTCGATGGTGCGTCCTCAACGGCAGTGCAGCACTCCGAAGAGGTGCGCTTGCCGGGGTGGGCATCAGAGCTACTCTTGCCGGACTTGGTCTTCTTCTTCTTCCTCCCGGGAGCTTCAACGGCAAGTGGTTTGCACTCTGCTGCAGCTGCTGCTTCCCGGTAGATCTTGTCGGTACAGATAAGTGCATCCTTCTTGTCGACTTGGACAGAAATGACGCTTATCGGACCAGGCATCTTGAGCACATTGTATGCGTAGTGAGAGGCTGCCATGAACTTGGCGAGCGCTGGATGGCCAAGTATCCCATTGTATGGCAACGGGAAATCAGCAATATCAAATGTGACTTTCTCTGTCCTGAAATTCAGCTTGCTGCCAAAAGTTACTGGCAGTGTGATCTTCCCCTTGGGCTTGCTCCTTCCCGGATTGATTCCTTGAAAGGTACCAGTCTCTTCGAGTTCGCTGTCGGGGATCTGGAGCTTCTTGAGTACTGCGGAGGAGATGAGATTCAGGCCAGCCCCGCCGTCAACCAACATCTTTGTGACCTTGAGGTTGCGGATGGTTGGCGAAACCAACATCGGTAAGCACCCGACCGCGGTGACGCGATCAGGGTGATCCTCAACGTCAAAGACGATGGGTGTGCTGGACCACTTCAGGGGCTTGCGCGATTCGACTGATGGTTCTGCTGCATTCACCTCCCGCACCCATTGTTTGAGTTGACGGTGCGAGGTGTGCAGAGAAGCACCGCCGTCAATGCACAAAACCTCCGTCGCCTTCTGAAACTCTTGGTCGTCGGTCTCATCCTCATCAATCTCCTCATCCTCATCTTCTTCTTCGTCCTTGTCGTGGCCACGGGGAGGTCTGTCTCCTTGCCGCTGCTTGGACTTGCCGCGGCGCCCTCCCTGGGCGGGAAGCTTCTTGCCGGATCCTCCGCCACCTTTCTGGGCCTTCTCCTTGTCGCGGCGCTCATATTCAACTCTCTGTAGCTCCGCCATCTGCTCGACTTTCTTGCATGCTTGGAGGTCATGGCCGTTGGTGCAATGGATCTTGCAATCTTGCTTGCGGGCAAATCACCTTGTCGTGGCCACCACAGCCTCGCCAGTCATCGGCTTTGGCCTTGTCGGATCGCCTCCGTTCTTTGGACTGCTCAACAACTAGCACATCCTTAGCCTTTCTCTTTCATTATTCCGCCTCCGGTTCCTCCTTGGGGGCGTCCTCCTTGTCGAGATCATACGCTCCTGCGTTCTCTCTGGGAGTTTCCTCCCCTCTTGACATGGGCACACTTGTCGGCGAGCATAGAGCTCGTGACATCTCGATCTTTCACATCGCCATCTCCTCCCTCATCCTGCGATTCGTATGTTACGATGGAGCAGCGGCGATAACCTTGGCGGGTGGGCGTCTGGGATGTTCTTGCACTGGCTGAATCTCTGTATGTACTTGCGGGGTTCTCCTTCATACAGGCTAGCAAATGAAGATCGCTCTCCTGACCATGGGGTTTGTGGCCGCCTGTGAAAGCGCTGACAAACTGATGGCACAGGTCTGCCCACGAGGAGATGGAGCTGTCCGGCAAGTGCATGAGCCAAGATCCGACGTTGGGCTTGAGCACTAGCGGGAAGTAGTTGGCGAGGATCTTCTCATCGCGCCACCCGGCAGCTTGTACCGCAATGGTGTAGACGCTGAGGAACTCTGACAGATGTATCCTGCCATCATACTTCTCGGGTGTGTGCGGCGAAGTTCTTAGTCTTGAGCCCTTTGGACTTGCCGCAGCTCACGGGTGAGCGTGGGGCATCCTACGCGTCTGACAAGTCGCTGGTTCCCTGGCGCATGCATATTGACGATGGGCCCAGCGCGCTGTCGGGTGACGTCGCGCCTCTCTCCGGCCTTCGTCTGAGTCGCGGCGTCTTCGTGTCGTCGTTCTTGGATAACTTGGCGTTGATCGCGGCGAGTTCGCGGTCGGCGATGCGATGGAGTCGGCGTCGAGTTGGCCCGGCGAGTCGGCGATCTTAGCCTTGAGGCGGGGAGTGCAAGGTAGTGGTACCCCAGCGGCCTTATCGGCGTTAACTTGCGCTGGCGCCTGCGAAACCGATGCGCTTCGGTTGCGAGGCTTGTCACCGTTAAGCGAAGCCGATGAGGCTCTGAATGGTCATCCTCCGGTCATCAATCTTGTGTGGCGCGGAGGTAATCTAAGCGGTTTGAGCTCGGGCCAGCGTTTCCTCTGAGTCTTAGGTGGCGGTGGCGGCGAGCGGTAGCGAGTGCGGGATGTGCTCGGGCTCCCAAGCTGGATTGGAAGGAAGCGATACCCGTCCGGCGACCGCACCTCGCTTCGCGCCCGGCATCTTTGGCGTGCTGCGCTGGTCTTGAACGTCTCGCGACCCGCCAGCTTGGCCTTGCTCCAACGCAAGTACGGTGCTAGGAGCACTGTGGCGTTGTCAACCCTGCACCTCCTGGGAAGGGCGTGGCGTTTGTACGGTTGCCGAAGCTTGCGGGGCCTTGTCTTTGGACCTGGTGACGACGTGAGTCCCACCGTCGGCGCCCGCTTCTCCGCCGGCGTTTACCCCACCGCCAGTTTGCTCCGGCGGCGGTGGTGGAATGTCGATGGCATGTCGATGAAGATGTTGATGTAGAGCGCGTGGAGACCGGATCAGGTTCGCATGACCTCGACGCCCCCTACTTGGCGCGCCATAGATGTCGTGGGGGCACGAGCACCTATGGGGCAAGGAGCCCCTTCTGGTCCGGCGGGGGCGGGGGCGCCTGAAAAGCGGTCGAGGTCGGCCTTGGGTGATTTTACCCAGCCTCGGAGCTCTCGGAGAGATAAAACTCCTCTGCTGCTTTGTGTTTGTATTACATTCTTGCTCGATAAGCGTGGGTATCTTTGTGGTCTCGAGGGGTCGAGCCCGGCGAACTGCGGAACCCCTTCTACGTGTGCATGGGCCTCCTTTTTATAGTCTAAAGGGGTCACCAACATGTGGCAACGCAGAGAGAGGGGTAGAAAGGTAAAAACGTGGGTTGGTACAACAGCTGTCAACAGTGTCCCCTACCTAACTCTGACGACAGGGGACAAGAGCATTTAATGCCCGTCTGGTCGCCCCAACAGTGAAGGAAACGACCGTTAGGGGCGCCACCGATCGCCATGATGGCCTCCTAGTCACCTCCGCTCGCCACCTCACACCGCTAGGCTGCACAGCCACACGCCCCGTGCACCAGGAATGATCTTGTGGCGACACGTCGTCGGGTGAGCTGGAGCGTGGCGCAAAGTGGTGTCTTCGCCGCGGCAAGTACCTTGCCACGGCCCCTGTCTTGTCGCACCGGCAAGCTTGCCGCTCGCCGGGTCTTGGCGGGACGCGTGGAGCGGCGTGGCAAGTCTTCTGAAGTGCTTTGGTTGTCCTTCCCGGCAAGCTCCTCTTGTCGGGGTCTTTTCCTCCCCGGCAAGCTCCTCCTACTGGGGCCTTGACTTCCTTAGTTAGTATTTTGTTCTTGAATGGCAGTGAATGGGAGTGACGGGGGGCCTTGGCGGGCGTCCGGCAAGCCTGGCCGCGGGGCGCTGCAACTGCCCGTGCCCAAGTTCGGGGTACTAAGGTACCCCTACTTTAGTACACCGACACTCCTTTGCATGGAAGACAAGCTTGGCGATCCGGATATTGTGTTTCCTTCCTTGTAACCGACTCCGTGTAAACCCTAGCCCTCTCCGGTGTCTATATAAACCGGAGAGGTTGGTCCTTAGAAGGCCGATCACAATTACAATCATAATCATCATAGGCTAGCTTCTAGGGTATAGCCTCTACGATCTCGTGGTAGATCTACTCTTGTACTACTCATATCATCAATATCAATCAAGCAGCAAGTAGGGTTTTACCTCCATCGAGAGGGCCCGAACCTGGGTAAACATTGTGTCCCTCGCTTCCTGTTACCATCAGCCTAACATGCACAGATTGGGACCCCCTAGCCGAGATCCGCCGGTTTTGACACCGACATTGGTGCTTTCATTGAGAGTTCCTCTATGTCGTCGCTACAAAGCTTGATGGCTCCTTCAATTGTCAACAACACGGTCCACGGTGAGACTTTTCTCCCCGGACAGATCTTCGTGTTGGCGGCGGCGCTGCTTGAATAATTAAGCAGCCAGCTGGGCGAGATCTAAAGCTACGCCCCTTGCCACTAGGTCAGGTTCGGAAACCTGAATCACACGACCGATATCCGCGGAGACTTGATCTTTGACAGAATCAGGCCTGTGCCAGGAGCGCCGGACGGTCACAATGAGCACGGCTTAGACCTGCTGTCGAACAATGCTCGGGATATCACCCCTGCAGTAGCCCCGGACCTAAATCCAGAGCAGACTACATGGCCCAAGGACGGGTGGATAGACACCGCCCCGCGGGCCGCACACTCATCGGCAGTAGAACCAGACACAGGCCTTACCTATAAGGAAGCCAGCCACACCGGACCCCCGGACTCGTATCCGACTGTAATTTCCAGTCCGCGCGCTCTCGATCCCGCCGAGCCTGGTTGGGCTCCAGCAATGGAGTTTACCGCCGCGGATATCTTCCAGCACTCGCCCTTTGGCGACATGCTGAACTCGTTAAAATCTCTCTGTTTGACAGGAGACTCTCGGCCGAACTATGTCCAGCTCGAGTGGGAAGAAGGCGATGAAGGAATTCGTTGCCCACCCACAACCCATCTCATTGCCACGATCAATGATTAACCGACGTGCTTGACTTCGACTCCGAAGACATCGATGGTATGGACGATGATGCATGAGAAGAAGAGGAACCACCACTCACAGGGTAGTGGACAGCCACCTCGTCGTACGATATATACATGGTGGACATGCCTAAGGTGGATGACGACGACAATCCGGATGACGAAACCACCGGGCAAACACCAAAGCGACGGCGCAAACGCCGCTCCAGGTCCAGCAACAGTAAAAATTGCGACAAAAGCGCCAGAAAGATCGACACCCCAGTCAACTCCGAAGGTAACAACAACCATACGGACTCAACGATGGAGCAGGGCGAGCCAGGTCACGCCGAACACAGTTCGGAGCAGACGCCCGATCACAATGATCCCGAGGGACGAGTCCATCAAACCGCCCCAGGACAAGAACACAGTCCGGATGACGATGCATTCATCATCCCGGAAACACGAGTGGAACGAGATAACCTCCATAGAAGTCTTATGGCCGCCGCGAGAAGTCTAAAGAAGCAGAAGCAACGGCTAAAGGCCGCACAGGAGACGCTCAATCGCAGATGGAATAAAGTACTAGACACCGAAGAAAGATACGGCGACGATCGCCATACAAATAGCTATCCAAAGCGCAAGCTAGTCCCAGAATTCGACGACGAGGCCGTTCCACCAAAAATAACACGACCAGGAGGCCGGATGAACCACTTCATAAATGCAACAGTGCAGCTACCGACGCCGCGCACGATTTACGTGAACACCTCGATAAGAAAGCCTGCGCGGCTAGGTCCATCTACGGATTTAAAGGACACACCCCTGTTGTCGGTGTTCTGGGAACTGGGGTACCCAGACTTGCCTGCCTGCGGCGTGGCTCAAGGAGTGGCCCAGTACGGCCCATCTTCATCAACACATGCTCAAGACCCTCGCGAGGGGCCAAGCCTCGTGGAACGGACGACGGGAGGCTTCCTCGGGCACGGCCTCATCAGGCTGGCTTGCGAGGAGGCGGAGAGATCAAGGCGGGGTACCTCACGAGGTGCTCATGACGCAAGCCATGACGACCAAGGCCAGGCGGGTGCCAGGCAGGCGCCGGCCTGCGCAAAGTCCTTGTTTCCTCTTTGGTGCAAAGGGGGCAAGCGTAGGCAAGAGTATCAAGCAAAGGCAACCATTTCGGTGCAACAAAACCAAGACCAGCAGGACGGCAGAACGGAGGTCATCGTGGTGCCCAAGCCGGCGTCACCATCACGGTCTTTGGCAGGCGAGGACCGACTTTAGTCAGGATAAGTGTACTAGATGTTCCCCTTCAAAATGGCCAATTGTTGGCGCCCTTCCCGCTCAATATTTGGGGAGAGGCCCAGGGCCTTTGCCTATAAATAGGACTAACCACCCACAGGGTAGAGGGATCCGCACCGGCAGACGAAGGAAGTTAGAGGCATCTGGTACAGAGAGAGAGAGAGAGAGAGGCGACTGAACTCCCCTAGCAGTTCATCGCTCCGGCCAAGAACAGACCCTCGCGAGGCTGTTCTTCCATTGTACTGTTCATCATCAGCCCCTGAGGCAATCCAGACACCTCAAACTGGAGTAGGGTATTACACCACAATGGTGGCCTGAACCAGTATAAACCTCGTGTCCTCTGTGTTGTTCTTCGTGTTGTTTAGGTCCTTGTGAGGCGGCGAAACATGGGTCGGTAGGGGGTGTGATCTTCGCGTGCACCCCAGAGTTTGAACCTTGAGGGTCTGCCGGAACCCGAAATCCGACATTTAAGCGCTTGGTAAGTGCGCGGAATCTGCCTTCAAATCGCCTTGTGTTTTGCTGCCCGTCCCATCCATGTCAGACGCTTGTCGAGCCCGCGCCGAGCGCCGGTCTGCTCTCGGCACTCGTGCCTCCCAGACGGCCCCCGTCGGCGGGCGCCCCCGCTGTTCCCCGTCGCCTGCCGTCAACACCACCACCGGCCCGGCGGGAAACGAGCAGCTAGCGTCGTCCCTGCATCCTTCAATGCGGCGAGAAGGCCGCACCGCCACCCCGTCGCTGACTCCAGCCGGTTCCTCCTCCAACGCCTGCCGCGCTCCTACGGACGCGCACGCTGCGCTGCTCCTGGTGCGGGAGCTCCTGCACAACCGTCCCGTCGATGACCTCTACGACAAATGGCTCGCCTGCATCACCGAGCTCGTCAACGCCACCGGGGGCTTCCCCGCGCCATCCCTCTCGCTGCACCGCGCCCCGTCCTGTGCGGGCGACGAAGCTCTGGGGGCGCCTCAGCCGCCTCCCCCTCAAGAAGGTGCCTTGGCCCCAAGGCGCGTGGCCCCTGGGCGGAACCCACTTCGCCTGGCGCCGGCACAGCAAGAGAAGAGCTGCCAAGAGATCCCACGCCCCCAAGAAGCCGCCCATGTGCTCCCCGCACCGGCCCGACACGAACGCGCTCCTGCTCCAGCGCATCAAGACCCTGTGCTACACCTGGCGGCAGCGCACAGAGACTCACAAGATCAAGCTCTCCGTCACCCAAGGCCTCCTGCGGCCACTGCAGGTTGCCGTGCGTTCACCGCCGAGCTGTGCAGCGTGGCCTGGCCAGGCAAGTTCAAGCCAGACCTGCCCTTGCGCTACGATGGCACGGCTGACCCCGCGGAGTTCCTCCAACTCTATGAGTTGGGCATCGAAGCCGCCAACGGGGACGAGAAGGTCATGGCAAACTGGTTCCCCATGGCGCTCAAGGACGGCGCCCGCACCTAGCTCCTGAACCTGGCTCCTGGCACGATATCCTCCTGGGATGAGATGCGCACCCGATTCATCCCCAACTTCCAAGGCACCCACGACCGGCCCCCGGCCATGAGCGACCTGCGCCGCATCAAGCAGCAGCCAGGAGAGACCCTGCAGAAGTTCATCCAGCACTTCAACAGCGCTCGCCTTAAGATCCCCAAGGTGTCTGAAGAGGCCATCATCTCGGCCTTCTCCGACGGCGTGCGTGACGTCAAGATGAAGGAGGAGCTCGCGATCCATGAGGACCTGTGCACCTCCCTGGAGCTGTTCAACCTTGCGAGCAAGTGCGCTAGGGCTGAGGAAGGGCGCCTTTCCCTCCTCGAGCTGCCAGCTGCTGACCCGGAAGAGAAGAAGCCCAAGGCCAAGGATGTGAAGCGCAAGGGGGCTGCCGTGCTTGCAGCAGAGCCGGATACCAAGCGCGGCAGGGACCAGCCTGAGTCATCCAAGGGCAGCCGGTACTGTGTGTACCATGACCTCCACACCCACAACACCAACGAATGCCAAGAGCTCAGGGCCGTGCGAGACGTGCGTGCCGGCCGACGCCCTGAGCGCAGCGACCTGGGCTATGGCTGAGGAGGAGGAAGAGGTGGAGGATGATGGGAGGACCATGGCCCTCGCCAAGTGTGGCGTGACCGACCTCGCGAGGACCGCTTGTAGGACCAGCCTCGTGAGGGAGGTTGGAGGGACCCACCTCGCGAGGGGGGTTGGAGGGATCAGCCTCGCAAGGATCGCCCACAAGGCAACGCGGGCCTCCCTCCTCTGCCACCATAGCCAAGGAGGAATGAAGACCATCATCAGGACGAGGGGGCTGGAGGCTTCCAGGAGCCGCGTGCAATCGCTTGCATCTTGGGCGGCGCTCAAGCCCTGGCCTCTCAGCACATCTTCAAGCAGTTTGCTCACGAAGTGAATGCAGTCCTCCCCAAGCTTGAGGCCACACGCCCTCTCAGGTGGTCAGCGTGCGCTATCACGTTCAGCTCACCGGATCAGCTCAAGTGCGCGGCCACAGCCGGAGTCCTCCCGATGCTTTGTTCCCCAATCATCAGCAATGTGCAAGTCACCAGGACCCTCATCGATGGCGGAGTAGGGCTCAATGTCCTATCCGTTGAGACGTTCAACAATCTTCAAGTGCCCTACAATCAGTTGCAGCCGACCAAGCCTTTCTCAGGAGTCACTGATGGTTCCACGGTTCCGATAGGCCAGGTCCGCCTGCCTGTTACCTTCGGGAAGCGCGACAACTACCGCACCGAGCTCATTGACTTCTACGTCGCTCACATCCGCCTGCCGTACAATGCCATCCTCGGGTACGCAGCCCTGGCCAAGTTCATGCCCGTGACCCATCACGGTTACAATGTCCTCAAGATGCCAGGAAGTGGTGGAGTCATCACGGTGCCTTGTGAAGAGAGAGACGCTGTGTGTTCTCTGGAGCGTGCTTTCCAAGCCGCATCAATTGAAGACCCAGACCACAGGAGCGGGAGGCTTCCCGAGGCTGCTCCTAAGAAAAAGAAGACATCGCCTGGCCCGACACCTCAGGAGGCAGGCCCCTCAGGGTCCGCGCTTGTTCAGGGGGCACCTCCTTCTGTCGCATAGGAAGGCGCGCCCGGCGCCCTCCTCGAGCAAGGATCTGGGGCTCTCTCCTGGAGGGCCATCTACTTTTCTAGGAACACGAGGGAGGCGCTCGGGCACTGCTTAGAGGTGTGCTTCAACGCATGTTTCCCTCAGGAAGGAGCAAGGCAAGGAGGGCCAAACCCTCGGGAGTTCGTGAGCGAGATCATTCAGGAGCTGCAGGAGTCAAGAGTCATGAGTGGCAGCCGCCGCTTGCCCGCCGTAGCTGCCCATCCAGGCGAGGATGGTGGGCTGCGTGTCTGCATCAACATACCAGGTCTCAACCGAGCCGCCTCTCAGGAGCGCCTCTGGCACTCACGCATGGGACGCTGAGAAGGTCCACCCCACAGCTATGTTCGCATGCCTTACGGCCTGCCAAACGCGGCTGCCACGCGTCAGCGCCTCATGAGGAGCATCCTGAAGGCTCAAGCGGTCAGGCATTCCGCAGTCGTGGAGGAGATGGAGATGGTCCGCGAGGAGCCGCCAGCGCCTCCGGAGCCTCCCGAGGCCCCTGAGCCTGGGGGCTCGTGAAGACCATCTCCCGCAGCGCACGCCATCCACTACTTCAGCATTCCTTCATCTTCGACATTATTAGGTGACACCCTTCGAGTTTCATTTTCAACTGGGAGCGCCCCCCAGGGCTGCATCATTCCCAGGTCGCGTGGGTCCGTCCCTGCGACATGTATCCTTTTGATTTATGTTCTTTAGCTTACTTTATTGGGGGCGCCCCTTGGGCTGCGTCATCCCCAAAGTCGCTCGGGCCCGACCCAGCGGTGTTCGTCCTTTTCTGTGCCTATGTAAATGGATTTGCTCCTTCATGATTAACGTGCTTGACCTAATAGCCCGCTCGATTGACACCAACTGACGGAGCTGCTCCCTCACGGCACGACGCTTGCGCATGGGTCCGTCCCTGCAACGTTGACAAACCTGGATGGCTGAGGTCTAGCCGCGGCAACCCCGTAGGGCGCCACCTCACCAGGCCTTCAGTGCCTCGTCACCTTCGCAGAGCAACCAGCAGCTAGTCGGCAATTGTAACGACAAACCCCACTTTTCTCATGATGAACTCGGAGGATCGCTTTAAGGAGCAGCGTCGGGCGAGGCCTCTGCAGCGTCTCCTTCGCTCTCGTCCGCGCGAACCGCTTGCACGTTAAAGGGGGGTACCTGAGCATCGCGACTCATGGGCTCTTACTGGCTCTCCAGCCCTCACCCTCTGGCCTTGACCACGGCATCGCGACCTGGCATACCAGCGACGGCTAAGCTTGCTCGAGGGCCGGGACCTGAGGACGTAGAGCACGAGGGGGAGCAAAGGTGAGAAGGAAGAGGCACGTGGGGACCTCGCCACGCAACTCCTCAGCTATCAATGCGCGGGCCCGGCGCCGTGCCAAGGAGTGGTTTCTGACCCCCTAGATAAGTCATCCTCCGGAAACACTAGCTATCGCAGCACCAGTCTTGCACCTAACGCAGTTCCGTTTTGGCGACGTCACACTCCTTTCTCACCAAACGATGGCTGCTTGAGTGCTAAAGGGGACCTCCTGAGCATCGCGACTCAGGGGCTCTTACTGGACCCCGGGCCACTCACCTCCTGGCCTTGACCACGGCATCGCGACCTGGCATACCAGCGACGGCTGAAGCCTACCTTGGGACCGGGACCTCTCAGCGCAGAGCGTCGAGTCCTCGTGAGGTTCGAAAGGAGGAACTAAGCTAAGACGGGACGAGCATCCCTCACCGCTTCACGATAAGGATCATATTAACAAATGGAACTACAAGCACCTTACAAACCCCCATGGGGTGTGTTCCTCGATTCCTCACAGGGAACAAAAGGAGCAAATCCTAAAGAGTGCTAACTATGCGCGCCTCCGCAAGAGATGCCATCATCAACAGTGGGTCGTCAGCCACCGGCGTCAACCCCATACAGATCAATGGCGACAGCGTCCTGACGAGCCCGCCCTGCTTCGAGAGCGACGCAAGCTCGGGGGCTCGTAGCGATCGTCGCTCATCTCCGGAGTCGCGAGGAGCTTGGCGGAGTCGCTGGATCCTCCGACACCTCCGCTGCCTGAGGAGCTGCTGGGGAAGCGATTGGCGAGCCTAGTCCTCGCCGCGGCAGGGCCCCGGCCGCCTTTCTCGGGGCAGCACTCCAGCCGGCATCCCTCCTCGTCGAAGACCTTGAAGAGCATCAGGGAGGCGTTGTCGTACTCGAGGTGGATTGCGAGGGCGCCACCCGTCCTGCAGACCCGGGCGATCTCGCGCCAGCCACGGGTCAGTGGAGACCCGCCGGGCGGCGACCTCGACCTCCGCTTGATCGCGAGGGTATCGCGGTCAAGATGCTGCAGCCAAAGCTCGATAAGCCCCCTCGGTGGGATCTCGAAGGCGAAGGAAGGAGGGAGGCGAATCCAGGACCGAGGAGGCATGGCGGCGTGAAGCACGAGCTCGCGAGAAGAGCCCTCGGTGTGAACTCCAGGAGGAACGACGCGCACCGCCGTGATCCGCCGCCGGCGACGGCGCCTCTGGCGATGCCACTCGGCGCCAGCGCCTTCAGGACCCTCGATCCGGGCGTACAAGGGCAGTGGGAATCCCGGCGGCGGCCGCTCGAACAATGGCCTCGACACCTCCTGTCAAGCACCCCCTTCCCCGTGGCAAGAGACGAGCCGTTTCTTCGGAGGAAGCGGGACAGGACTCTCTCGGGGGGCCTTCCCCTTCTCTTTGGCAGAAAACCTACAGATCGGTGCCATTGGCACAGGGAGGAGCGAGGACGTAGAGGAAGACGAAGAGTAGCGGGAAGAGATGGACTGGAAGGGCTCGTGCCATTCCGTATATATAGCCGAGGGAGGCCAACCGTCGACTTCCACAATCACAGGTAATCATGACCCGTTTTGCATGCAGGGACTTGTCAACTCGTGCAGGTGCCGAGGCATCGTGGGGGAGCCAGGACGCCCACGTCCAATCAACCACCACGCGGCGCCCAAGGCCGCAGGCTATTAGGGCCTGCGGCACTTTGCGCTTGCCCCTTCGCTTCTCTACTAAGCCAAGTCCAAGCGTGCCTTGGGCCCAGGGGCTACTATCGGCGTTCTGGGAACGAGGGTACCCAAACTTGCCTACCTGAAGCCTGCGGCGTGGCTCAAGGAGTGGCCCAGTATGGCCTATCTTCATCAACACATGCTCAAGACCCTCGTGAGGGGCCAAGCCTCGCGGGACGGACGATGGGAAGCTTCCTCGGGCACGGCCTCATCAGGCTGGCTCGCGAGGAGGCGGAGAGATGATCAAGGTGGGGTACTTCACGAGGTGCTCATGACGCAAGCCATGACGACCAAGGCCAGGCGGGCGCCAGGTGGGCGCCGGCCTGCGCAGAGTCCTTGTTTCCTCTTTGTTGCAAAGGGGGCAAGCGCAGGCAAGAGTATCAAGCAAAGGCAACCATTTCGGTGCAACAAGACCAAGACCAGCAGGACGACCGAATGGAGGTCATCGTGGAGCCCAAGCCGGCGTCACCGTCAGGGTCTTTAGCAGGCGAGGACAGACTTTAGTCAGGATAAGTGTACTAGATGTTCCCCTTCAAAATGGCCAATTGTTGGCGCCCTTCCCGCTCAATATTTGGGGAGAGGCCCAGGGCCTTCGCCTATAAATAGGACTAGCCACCCACAGGGTAGAGGGATCCGCACCGGCAGACGAAGGAAGTTAGAGGCATCTGGTACAGAGAGAGAGAGAGGCGACTGAACTCCCCTGGCAGTTCATCGCTCCGGCCAAGAACAGACCCTCGCGAGGCTGTTCTTCCATTGTATTGTTCATCATCAGCCTCTGAGGCAATCCACACACCACAAACTGGAGTAGGGTATTACACCACAATGCTGGCCTGAACCAGTATAAACCTCGTGTCCTCTGTGTTGTTCTTCGTGTAGTTTAGATCCTTGCGAGGCGGCGAAACATGGGTCGGCAGGGGGTGTGATCTTCGGGTGCACCCCAGAGTTCGTACCTTGAGGGTTTGCCAGAACCCGAAATCCGACACCGGTGCGGGACTATGGTCACCAAAACGATCATACCGATCGGATACCAGTTCGGAATAAACACCGGACACAACAACAGCCGACGGCATGCCACATCACGCCCAGATAAAGAGGGGCTGCTCACCCCCTGTGCTTCACCGAAGAAGTACTGGACCATGAATTTCCACAGGGTTTTAAACCTGTGAACATAGAGGCATACGATGGAACGACAGACCCAGGGGTCTGGATCGAGGATTTTATCCTGCATATACACATGGCTCGTGGGGACAACCTCCACGCCATCAAATACCTTCCCCTCAAACTGAAGGGACCAGCTCGACACTAGTTTAAAAGCCTCCCCGAAAATTCAATTGGAAGTTGGGAGGACCTCGAGGACGCTTTCAGGGTCAATTTTCAAGGGACTTACGTCCGGCCACCGGATGCGGAGGATTTAAGTCACATGATCCAATAGCCCGGAGAGTCCGCCCACAAGCTTTGGAACAGATTCCTCACTAAGAAGAATCAAATTGTCGATTGTCCGGACGCCGAAGCCGTAGCGGCATTCAAACACAGCATCCGCGATGAGTGGCTCGCTAGACACCTCGGCCAGGAAAAGCCAAGGACAATGGCAGCCTTAACAAGCCTTATGACCCGCTTTTGCGTGGGAGAAGATAGCTGGTTGGACCATAAAGGCACCAGCGACCCAAGCACATCTGAAATAAGGGATGGCAACGGGAAGCCACGACGTAATAAAAACAACGTCAAAACAAGGAAGAGAGCCTGTGTAAGTGCATCTAGTGCCCCTTAATGATTTTGGTGTATTGAAGACTTATAGGTTAAGTAACTGATGCGTTTGTGCGTGTACACAGGTCTATAAGTCTATGAGGAGTTTGATATTTACAGAGAATGTCGACCCCTAAAAATGAAGTTCTTCAACTGAAGACTTTGATATTCTGAAGACTTTCTGAAGACTTTGAAAGTGAAGAAATTGGTGTGACCTTGAAGACTTGATATTCATTCGAGGAATAGGAAGTGTGAAGACTTTTCTTTTCGTAGTTTCATTTTCTCTTTCTTGAGTCATAGGAAACACCGTACTGTTAAAGGGGGTCGAGGAAATACTAAGGAAATTTTTCCATGTGATGCTCAACTCAAAATCCTAAACCTACCAATCCCTTCGAGTGAAGCCATTGGAAATCTCATACAGTTCAGTCAAATTCATCGATGTGAGACGCAGTTCTTACATTCACCGAGGACTTTGTTCTGACTGAGGAGTTAGGAATTCGCCAGTGCGAATTGCTTACACAGTGAGGAACATGATAGCCATGAGGAATTTGAGAGTCAAATTTCCGACCGTTGCTGTGCTGCGCGCCGACTGTCCCAAAATATCTTATCCACCTAACGGTCATATCATTGAAGGGCATTTATGTCTTATCATATCGGGCTGCTCCCTAGGCTATAAATAGCCAACCCCTACAACCACTAGCTGGTTGGCTGCTCCGAGAGAACTTGACACTTGTCATTTGAGAGCAACCCATCCTCCGAAGACTTTGAGCAAAAATCATCAAGTGAGGAAAATCCCAAAACCAAACCCCCACAAACCCAAAGTGATTGAGCATCCTTGAAGAAATTGATCTGCGTGGATCCGGCGCTTGTTACCTTTGAAGATCGTGCTTCTTCTAGACGGTTAGGCGTCAAGGTCTAGAAACATCAAGAGGAATTGTGGATCGCCGAGTGACCAAGTCTGTGAAGGTTTGGAAGTCACCAAGACTTACCACGAGTGATTGGGCGAGGCCTGCGTGGTCTTAGTTCAAGGAGAATACGGTGAGGACTTGGTGTCTGAGTTGCGGCTCGAGATCGGGTGTCCGGATGTGTGTCCTTGAGTTTAAATACTCACCGCTCCAACCAGATGTACACCGAGACAGCAGCTTGGAACTGGTGTACCAAATCATTGTCTTCACCAACCGACCGGTTCTATTTCCTCAACTCTTTCATTTCCTCATTACTATGTTGGATGTTGTTCATATCTGCTTGAAGACTTTGATGAAGACTTTCACAAATTCCTCGATTCAATTTCTTGATCTGTTTGTCTTCATCTTGTTATCCTGTGTTTACGCTTTCCATACTCAGTTTTAGTCTTCATTTCATCATGCCGACTATGTGTGTATCTGTTATGTTTACTTCGAGTACATATTCCGCTGCAAGTAGTTCTTAGCTAAGGAATTTCCTCACCAACAAATTCCTCAATGAAGAATTCATAAAATCGCCTATTCACCCCCTATAGCGACTTTCAATTGGTATCGAGCAAGGTACTCCTTGTTACGTGGGATTTTGGTTTAACCGCTTTGGAGTTTTAGTTATGTCGACCGCAGTATGATCAAGGTCTCGGCCGGGTGTCCTACCTTTGATGGAGCGGACTACCCCTCTTTGGAAGAACAAGATGCGAATGCATCTTGAGGCAATTGACAATGATCTACGGTATGTTGTGGAAAATGGTGTCCCCTCATCCTTTGAAACACCGAACGCTACCGATGTGAAGAGATTCAAACAACTCGATTCTCAAGCGAAGAATATCATATGTGGTCATCTCGAGCAAAGGACAAGATGGAAGAGTGAGTGCTTTGGAAACTGCTAAGCTTATATGGGATAGGCTGTCCAAAGTAAATGAAGGAGTTTCAACTCAGCGTGACTCTCGAGTCGATGTTCTTCGGAATCTCTTCAACTGCTTCAAAAGACTCGACAATGAGAATGTCCAACAAACCTTTGATCGCCTCACTGACATCTCAAATGAGCTTCAAGCCCTCGGTGCCACTGACATCACTGATCATGAAGTTGTGAAGAAACTGCTGAGATCGCTTGATTCCTCATTTGATACTCTGGGACTGATGATACAAGAACGTGCTGACTACAAGTCGCTTGATCCTGCTGATATCCTCGAAAGGCTAAACACTCACGAGTTCTAGCTTGCTGAAAAGAGAGATCTCTATGGCTCAAACTATGGCAAACCACGTGCCTTGAAGGCTAAGGTTGTGTCTGACTCTGAATGTGAGGATTCTGGTAGTAGCCTTGGTGATCCTGAAGAACTGAGCCAGGATCTAGCTCTGGTTGTGAAGAAATTCCAGAAGTTCACAAGACGTGGTCGCTATGGAAAACCCTCAAGAGGAAATGATTCCTCATCCAGTGACTACAAGAGAAGACTTTGCCACAAATGCAAGAAGCCTGGTCACTATATTCAAGATTGTCCTCAGTGGGAAAAGGAAATGAAGAAGAAGAAATACAAGGATTACAGTTCTGATGATATGAAGAAGAAGAAGAAATCGTCAAAATCTTAGTCATCAAAACCCTCAAAGTCTTCATCTCACAAGAAGGGCAGCTCCAAGAAAGCTCGGGCATTCATTGGCAAGGAAATGGACTCTGAAGCTGAATCTGAGGAAAATGATGAAGAGGAGGAATCTGAAGAATCTGAGTCTGGTGTGGCGAGTCGGCCATTGCTCTCGCTTTCGTCGACAAGTCCATCTTCAACATCAAGAAAGCTGACTCCACCGACAAGCCCGATGAAGATAATGTTGGCTCGCTCCCACCTATTGCTTCATGGCAAAAGGAGCTAAGGTACTCAAATACAACTCCTCTGATTCTAGTGAAAATGAATCTGATGAGGATCTTAAGCCTAGCTACTCTAAACTTGCTAAAATTGCTATGAAACAACTACAGGCTCTTGAAAAGGTTCAAAACATGCTAGATAAAAGTGATGATATGTTGGGTGAAGAAATGGATCGCACTAAAGCCTTGATCGAAAATCTTGAGAGACTTGGTCTAGGTATGATAATCTTCAAGGTCATCATAACTCTCTCTTGTCTGATCATGAGAAACTTTCATATGAATTTCTTCAAGAAAAGCAAGATCATGAGAAGCTTTCTCTTGAAGCTCTTCAAAGAAAGGAAGATCTTGAAAAGCTAAGAGTGTGTTATGAAGATCTTCAGAAGGAGCGCGATTCATTACTAGCTCAACAAATCAGCGCTTCTTAGGAAGAATTTGTTCCTCCATGTTTAAAGTGCATCTGCTAATTCTTCACCTGAATGTTCAAATGCTTCGAATGTTACAAATTCTTCATCTGCCTCTGCTATCACTAATTCCTCATCTGAGGACGTTGCTAGTATCACTGACAATGCAGGGCTGAAGGAATTGTACATGACAGGCATGTACAAAAGTCTCAAAGGGCATCAGACACTTTGTGATGTGCTCAAAAAGCATATCCTCAACAGAAACACTAGGAAAGAGGGTATTGCCTTTGAGCGGAAACTCAATGCCGATGGAACATATTGGAAGCCTGAGCAGTACCCCAAAACCTTATGGGTTGCTGCAAAGGGACCTCCAGTTGATCCATCTAACTTATCTGGCTTTACATGTGAATCTCCTCATTCTTCTGATGAGTCATTTGACTCCAACTATAAACTGTTCAAAAATCAAAATGGTGAAGTATTTGCTAGATATGTTGGCACTAAGCTGCAGAACGGTTCCCCATGAAGAAAATCTGGGTTCCCAAAAGCTGTGTTGAAAGTCTTCAGGTGAATGTCCTCATGACACCACACAGAAGAACAGGAACCCCAGATCAAATTCTTCATATGAACCAAACTCTTCATATGGATCCAAGTCCTCATTTGGACCAAATTCTTCACGAGGATCAAATTCCTCAACTGGATCAAAGTCCTCATATGATTATTATCGTGCTAACAACTCTGTCTCGCAGGGTAGAGCTAAGGGCTATGAATATGTGCATTATTCTTCAAACCATTATGTTCATAAGTCCTCGAAGAATTATTCTGCCTATTCATATGCATACCCTAACCCCTCCTATGCTAAGAGAAATGGTTTGGCATCTTTGCCACCTTTCTCACATGGTGCTCGCAGGATGATGAACTCTTTGCCACCCCTCCAGATGTGGGTGGTGAAGAAAAAGAACTAATCTCTTCTGCAGGGTCAGGTCTCGGGCGTGCTCTAACGTCTGAAGAATTTGTCATGGACTGACAAAATGCCTGAAAGGACACAGGCAAATCATGATGAAATGAACTGTCATTTCACACGTCCTCATACTGCTATATCTGTTTACTGCTTGATGATTATTCTCGATATACATGGGTACACATTGTTACTTACAAACATGAAGTGCAGGAAGTCTTCAAACGATTTTCCTCGAGGGCTTCAACCAACTTTGGTGTGAAGATCAAGCATATCAGAAGTGACAATGGAACTGAGTTCAAGAATTCTGGTCTTGATGCCTATCTTGATGAACTTGGTATTACTCATGAGTTATCTGCTCCTTATACTCCTCAGCAGAATGGCGTCGTGGAGCGCAAGAACAGGACTCTTGTTGAGATGGCTCACACTATTCTTGATTAATATAAAACGCCTCAGCGTTTTTTGATTGATGCAATTGATATTGCCTGCCACATCATCAACAGAGTATATCTTCACAAATTCTTCAAGAAGACTGCCTATGAACTCCTCACTGACAAGAAACCCAATGTGAGTTATTTCAAAGTCTTTGGTGCTAAATGCTGGATTAGAGATCCTCACCACAACTCTAAATTTGCACCGAAAGCACATGAAGGTTTTATGCTTGGTTACGGAAAGGACTCGCACACCTACAGTCTTCAACATTGTTCTTCACAAGATTGTTGACACTATAGATGTGCGGTTCGATGAAACTAATGGCTCGCAAAGAGAGCACCTACCTTCTATGTTAGATGAACCAGCACCTGAGGATGCTATCAAGATCAAGGCAACTGAGGATGTCATTCCTATTGAAGAATCTGCTGAAGAATTCATTCCTGTTCATGAAGAACGTCGAGCTGATGCACCTGAAGAACGTGATGAGGAAAATGGTGCTGAAGAAAATGCTGATCAAAAGCCTCAGCAACAACCAACTCATCCACGTATTGCAAGAGAAGTGCAAGTGGAGAAGATCATCGATGACATTAGCGCACCAGGTCCTCTCACACGCTCAAAAGCCTCACACTTATCTAAATTTTGTGGGCACTATGCTTTTTTCTCTATCTCAGAGCCCACTAAGGTAGATGAAGCATTTCTGGAGCCGGAGTGGATTCAGGTTATGCAAGAAGAATTACATCAGTTCGAGCTGAACAAAGTCTGGGAATTGGTTAATCGCCCAGATCCTCGCAAGCATAATATCATTGGCACAAAGTGGATCTACCGCAACAAGCAAGATGAAAATGGCCTTGTGGTGAGGAATAAGGCACGACAAGTAGCTCAAGGCTACACACAGGTTGAAGGAATTGATTTCGATGAAACTTTTGCACCTGTTGCTAGACTTGAGGCTATTCGCATTTTACTTGCCTATGCTAACGATCATGATATCATCTTATATCAAATGGATGTGAAAAGTGCATTCCTCAATGGTAAGCTTGAGGAAGAAGTATATGTTGCTCAACCCCCAGGTTTTGAAGAGCCCAAGAATCCTGACAAAATCTTCAGACTCAATAAGGCCCTCTATGGCCTCAAGCAAGCCCCTCGGGCATGGTATGACACATTGAAGGAATTCTTCGTGAAGAATGGCTTCACACCCGGTTCACTCGACCCTACTCTCTTTACTAAATCATATGATGGTGAACTGTTTGTGTGCCAAATATATGTTGATGATATTATCTTTGGCTGTACTAACCAACGATATATGATGAATTTGCCTATATGATGAGTGAAGAATATCAAATGTCTATGATGGGAGAATTGAAATTCTTCTTAGGTCTTCAAATTAAATCGGCGCGAATGGCATATTCATATCTCAGAGAAATACCTCAAAGATGTCTTGAGGAAATTCGGCATGCAAGATTGCAAATCGTCAAAATTCCTATGCCCACAAATGGCCATCTATGCAATCGATGAAAATGGTATTGACTTGATCACAAGGTATACCGCTCCATGATTGGTTCTCTATTGTACTTATGTGCATCTAGGCGGATATAATGCTTAGTGTTTGCATGTGTGCCCGATTTCAAGCTGCAGAAGGAATCACACCATAAGGCTGTGAAGCATATTCTTGATATCTAGCTCACACACCAACACTAGGATTATGGTACCCCAAGGTCTCTGCTTTTGATCTCATTGGATATTCGACTCGACTATGCTTGGTGATCGTGTGGACCGCAAGTCAACATCCGCACTTGTCATTTCCTTGGGCGATCTTTGGTGCATTGGTCCTCGAAGAAAGCAGAACTGCGTATCACCGCTCTTCGCTGAAGCTGAATACATTGCTGCTGGCTCATGCTGTGCTCAACTGCTTTGGATGAAGAATGTGCCTCTCCTCTGCGACAATGAGAGTGCCATCAAGATTGCTCACAACCCAGTTCAGCACTTGAAGACTAAGCACATCCAGATTCGTCATCATTTTCTTCGCGATCATGTGTTGAAGGGCGATATCTCCATCGAGCATGTGAAGACTGAAGAACAGCTAGCTGATATCTTCACTAAGCCCTTGGATGAAAAGAGATTTAGCAAGTTGCGGTGTGAGCTAAATATCTTAGAATCTTCGAATGTTCTTTGAAAAGGACACACATCCTAACCCTTATGCAGAATTGATGACTTAGATGTGCAACACATGAAGAAACGCTTTTCTTCAATCAATGAAGAATAACACTCTAAGTGTGAAGAAATTAACGAAGAATTTGATTCTCGTAACCCTCGACAATTGTACGCTGTGTCTGAAATCATCATTCTTATCTGATGAAATACGCCACCACAAAAGTTGAAAATCTTCAATTTGAGTTTTTCCTCATTTTGAAATTCCTCAGTTTTTCAAATTCTTCAACTTTGCAAAATCTTCACTATTTCCGTCGTATTTCTTCATTGGCTATATATATATATGAGTTTATGTCCTCTACAACATTCACTTATTGCTAATTCTTCAAGTTGCGATTTCTGCTAAGTGAATGTGATCGGACCCTTCCCCCTCTATGCTATACTCAACCCAATCTATTCACAAATTCTTCATGTGCGTTCGATTGACACTGTTCAAAGTCTTCACTTTGTGTCCTTGACACCAAGAAATTGCGAACGAAATTTTAAACAAATCTTATCCAGATTTTCGGTTTTACCGCTCAAACCGTTCCGCGTCCCCACGATACATTAGTTTATTCACCCACGATGTTACGATCTCATCTCAGACAAGTGGGTGACACATGTCGCGTGAAGAAGAAAGGGCAGGGGCATGTTCGTCCCAAAATCTTCGGGCGAACAGTTTTCACCGTGGCTATAAATACCCCTTTCCCTTCCTTACTTCATTTACTCTGCTCGGTCGCTGTCTCTCGCTCGAGCTCTCCTCAAACCCTAGCGCCGCCGCTACTCCATCGCCGTTGGTGAGGAAGAGCTTCACTGCCTCGACCTCGTCGCCGTCGTACTCGCGCCGGTCGCGGAAATCTTCACTCCGCCGCCGCCGTAGCTGTCTCCCTCTGCCAAGTTAGGGCGTGGGAGATCTAACGTGACGAACTTCACTACAGTTCATCTCTGTTCGTCGTGTTCTTCAGTTCGGGTAATTAAAAGTCATTTTTATTACTCACTTTGATTCTCAAATCTTTCTGAAAATCTTCAAAGGTGTTTTGTTCTTCAAATCTTCACATATGAACACCTCACACATTGTATGCTCTTGATTTATCTCTCTAAGCATTCATTTCTTCAAGATTCCTCAATTGTGCGGATTTTCAATCTGTACAACTCTGCAAACCTAAGACAAAACGCTTAGTGAAATTTCTCAAGGCTCAACTGGTCAAATTCCTCAAAACTTGTTCCTTTTTGAAAAATCGTCTGAGAACGCATATGACCTCTCCAAATTCCTCGCACCTACACTCTGTTCACAGGTACTCATGTCCGCTGCTGAATCACTAGGTTCTCATCAACTTAACTCATTTGCAGCGTTCCTCGAAGAAAAACTGCATACTTCTTCAGAGTGTTCTATTGTTCAAATTCCTCATCTGAAGGAAATGGCAGAAGGCAAGAGACCGCAGAAGGGTGGAAAGAAACCGGAGGTCATGACTGCCTTTGAGATCCCTGATGAAATTTACAAAGATTACTGCACACCTGATGAAGCCACATTTGGCAAGGAGAACAAAAATCAGCGCAAAGTGCGCATCCAGAGAATAGAACGAAGATGGGCACGAGAATGGAGGGAATATCGCTATGTTACTCCCAAGTACATGAAGAAATTCGCCTTAAACCCTCCATGCCCAAGAGCTCCTTTGGCACCTGGCCAAGTCGCTGATCCCACTAGCATCAAGCGTGGTGAAGACTTTCCTGAAGAATGGTCCAGGCGCCAAGCCAAACTGGCAAGACAGGCCAAGGAGGCGGTGAGGAAATTCAATGAGGATTCTGCTGCTTGTTGCTGCGCGAGACCTCGGTCAAGCCGAGAAATCAATGCCAAAGAAGCCTTTCGCAAGCCAAGTGCTTCACCATCAGCGCCCTCACGGCCCAGTTCCTCGGCCAGCGCCCTCACGGCAAATTCCTCGATCTGCTGCTGCTCCTCAAAATCCTCGGCAGCTCCTCCAAGTCCTCAACTCCTGTGCATCCGGCTACTTGTCAAAGGACTCGGGGTTTCTCGATTGCTTCGGTGTCTCAAAGCAAGTTCCTCGGCTGCACCAATGTCCTCATCAGCCCCACTCTGAAGACAAAAGCAACAATGGACGCGGTCCTCGGCCAAGTCCAAGAAAGAAACAGGTTGCCTTCAACGTGCCCTCTGATGACGAAGCTTCTGATGAAGAACTTGCAGAAATCATCAGAGACAGACTGACAAAGGCCACTAGAGCCAAAGGAACAACTGTGCCTCTACTTTTGGATCCAAAGAAGATCCTTGACTTCATCGACCTATGGCATCAAGATCCAAACACTCCTATACCTGATCTGCCACTGACTCCTGGTCAAAGTCATATGCTGAACCATTTCATCGCTGAAGAGAAATGGAAATTTGAAAAGGCTCATGAAATAAAGAGAGCACAAGCCAGAAAGGAGAAGCTTCTGCGGAAGAACATCGTCAACTTGACTCCTGAAGAACTTCTCAAAGCACAATCTGAAATCCAAGCCCTCAGCAAGGATTTCGATGCTTACAATGCTGATTGGCAAGGAGCTAAGGTGAGATTCGTCAATTTGATGAAGAAAATGTCAACTGTTGCAGCCCCATCGCAACAAGAAAATCCTCAGGCTGAAGACTCTGCTCAGCTTGCTGAAGAACATGCCAGCACTGCTGATGACTTTCAGCTTGCTGATGAGAATACAAGTTCGAGGGCTGATGACTCCATTCCAGCCACCGAAGAAATTCCTGTGCCATCCACTAGTGATGTGCTCAAGAAATCAAGAGATCGAGGCAATTGCACGATTCCATGAAGAAATCGAACCACGCCCTCAGCTCCTCCTGCGCCAACACCAACTCCAATTCTTCCTTCTGCTTATGAAGTGAAGAAGACAAAGGCTGCAGAACGAGCCGCAGTGAAGAAGAGGAAGGCATCAGCTGCGTCAAATTCTTCGGCTGCGAAGAAAATGAAGCCAATGACCAGCTCGTTTGAAAATCCCATTGATGCCGTTCCCATTTCCTCCATGTCGTCTAAGGAAATTGTTCCTTATGGAGAAGACTACAAGATCCCAAGCGGATCTGATGAAGAAAATCAATATGTTGCTACCTCAGAACAGTTTGATGAAGAAATTGAAGTGGAAACATTCCCTTCACCGCCAGTCGTTTCCTCACCCATGCCTCAGTTCACAGCTGAAGAGGCTGGTGTTGAGGAAATTGAAAAAGGAGATGAAGACGTGGATATTGGATGCACTACACCAGTGATGAACGATGACTTTTGGGAAAGTCATCATCCCAATACTCCTCTCTTCACTCCAATTCAACAAATTCCTCTGTCCCCGGCTACAACTGTTCAATTGGGATCTGAAGAAACTCATGCCACATCGTCTGTTAATGAGGAAATTCTAGCCGCTAATGCTGAAGAACCTGCTGTTGATCCCCAAATTGCACAAGAAGAGGAACCAGAAATTCCTCAGCCTGAAGCACCTGAGATCGCGATTCCTGAGGTTGTGCTGCAAATCACTGATATTCCTCTGACCAAACCGAAGAATCCGTTCTCAAGCAAGCAAAAATTCAAGGCTGAAGACTTCTTTTCTGACCAGGTGTTCTTCACTGCTTATAATCCATATGACTCTGCTTGTATGAGGAAAAGACGATTCTGGACTGCTACTCAAGCCAACTTCTATTCCTCAGTGCTCTTTGACAAGGATAAAATCTTCGATCATGAGCATATTCCTCATGTGGATATGGAATCTCTGCCGTGCTTGAGCCAATTACTCGTGTTATTCATGATGCAGACTCTGAATTTCTGATCGACATCTGTGGATCGGAATGAAGAACTCATTCTTCAGTTCTATGCCACCCTGCACATCACCGGACATGCTGAAGATGTCAATTCATGGGTGCTGGATTGGATGATAGAAAACACTCACTACAAGGCACCAGCAACTGAATTGCTTCGTGTCCTTCCTCTTGATCCTCCACATGAAACTACACGTTGCATCTACAATGACTGCGAACTGTCTGATCATTTTATGCAAGTGCTCATGAAGCCTTTGAAACCAGGGCAAGCCCCTCGAACCAAATTCCTCGTCAAGGAATTGATGTATGTGCCTCAGACTGTCTATCGAATTCCGACGAAGACAATGAGTCCCATCAAAGGCCACGACTCAAATGAAGAAGATGTCGTTGGCATCATGAAGAACATGCTTTTCAACATCATTCATGGCGTTCCTGTTAACTTCCATGATTTCTTCATGAGGACTCTGGCTAATGTTGCAATGTCACCTTTTGAGCCGAAGCCCTATGCGCCTTGGATTATGAGATTCATAAGGGCAAGATCTTCACTGAATTACAAGGCTGACACTCTGAACCATGGCAGCTACTTGCCGCCCATTGAAGTCCTCAAGCGACCAGTTTCATCATCAAGGGCAAGGCAGCTGCTGTGATTGATGAAGGCATTCGTCCATTGGATGGTCAATTTCGCAAGGCTGCATCTTACTCCACCAATGACGATTCTGCAACACATGACACTGCCGCAAATACCTTAGCCAAGAAAAAGCCTCAAGCAACAGCACCCAGGGTGATGACTGACCGTGAGTTACTCCTCAGTCTTCATCAGAAGGTTGAACGCAATCAGAAATGGGTGAAGTGTCAATTTGCTGCAATTCTTCACAACATGACTGTAACACCCTCGATGCGGCTATATCTCCCACGTGTCGAAGCACGACTTAGAGGCATAACCGCATTGAAAGCAATGTCGCAAGTGAGGTAATCTTCGCAAAATCCATGTAATACATAAGGGAAAGAGATACATAGTTGGCTTACAGTCGCCACTTCACACAATACATAAATAAACATCCATCATTCAGTTTACAATCAAGGTCCGACTACGGAACCAAAATAAAAGAAGACTACCCCAAATGCAACACAGATCCCCGATCGCCCCAACTGGGCTCCACTACTAATCGTCTCGAAATGAAACATAGACGACCAAGGGCCTCATCAAATTCCCACTTCAGCTCGATTCGCCATCTGCTACCGGCATCACCGTACTGCATCTGTTTTGGTAGAATCATGAGCCACGGGGACTCAGCAATCTCACACCCGCGAGATCAAGACTATTTAAGCTTAAGGGAAGGCTGGTGTAAAAGGAGGAGCTGCAGCAGCGACTAGCATATATGGTGGCTACATCGCAAAAGAGAGCGAGAAGAGAAGCAAAGCACGGTCGTGAAGCTAGTAGCGATCAAGAAGTGATCATAAACTACTTACGTCAAACATAACTCCAACACCGTGTTCACTTCCGGACTCCGAGAAAGAGACCATCACGGTTACATACACGGTTGATGTATTTTAATTAAGGTCAACTTCGGTTTTCTACAACCGGACATTAACAAATTCCCATCTGCCTCATAACCGCGGGCACGGCTTTGAAAGATAATACCTGCGCAGGGTGTCCCAACAGCCCATCACAAGCTCTCACGGTCAACGACGGAATAAACCTTCACCCAAGACACTCCGATCAGACTCGGTATCCCGGTACATCAAGACATTTCGACAATGGTAAAACAAGACCAGCAAAGCCTCCCAAATGTGCCGACAAATCCCGATAGGAGCTGCACATATCTCGTTCTCAGGGCACACCGGATGAACGATGCGTAGGGCAACCGAAGATACCCCAAGTTGCCTCAGGGCGGCACCGCAAGTGGCTCTAGTTTGGACCAACACTCGAGGAGCATTGGCCCGGGGCTAAAATAAAGATGACCCTCGGGCTCGCGAAAACCCAAGGGAAAAAGGGTGTAGGTGGCAAATGGTAAAACCAAGGTTGGGCCTTCTTTGGAGGAGTTTTATTCAAAGCGAACTGTCAAGGGGTCCCATAAATCACCCGACCGCGTAAGGAACGCAAAATCAAGGAACATAACACCGGTATGACGGAAACTAGGGCGGCAAGAGTGGAACAAGTCACCAGGCATAAGGCCGAGCCTTCCACCCTTTACCAAGTATATAGATGCATTAATTAAAACAATCGATATTGTGATATCCCAAAAATATCCGTGTTCCAACAAGGAACAACCTTCATCTTCACCTGCAACTAGCAACGCTATAAGAGGGGCTAAGCAAAGCGGTAACATAGCCAAACAACGGTTTGCTAGGACATGGGTGGTTAGAGGTTTAACATGGCAATATAGGTGGCATGATATAGCAAGTGGTAGGTATCGCAGCATAGGCATAGCAAAAGAGCGAGCATCTAGCAAGCAAAGATAGAAGTGATTTCGAAGGTATGGTCATCTTGCCTGCAAGGTTCTCAGAGTTGTCGAAGGCTTGATCCTCGTAGGCGTTCTCAATAGGTTCCTCGTACACATACTCATCTCCCGGCTCTACCCAAAGCAAGAACACAAGCAACGGAACCACAATCAAACAAGGAACAATGCACAAGCGATATGATGCAATACATGACATGCTATGCGAGATGTGATATGCAATGCATATGTGTGCTCCGGAAGGAAAATGATGAACCGGGCATCAACTTGGCAAACCAAGTATGTCGCTGGAAATATGGGATGATTTCTGGTGAAATCGATATAAAGATCACCGGAATCGGATGCACGGTTTGCAAACGACAAGCAAAACAAGAATGGCGCAAATCTGCGTTTAACAGCCCGATGCTACTTAGCAAGCAACAAGAAACTATGCTACAGCACCCCAACATAAAAACAAAGCATATGGCAGAGATCTACAGGAGATGCTTAACAAAAGAGGATCACTGAGCTACGGCTAAATCACATCATAACATGTTCAAACAAGCATGGTGAAAGTGCAAAAAATATCAGGTTCACAGACTTGGTGAAAATACTAACATGTCAGGAATTAACATCAGGAAGGCATGTTTAGAGCAAGCAAAAAACATGCTACAAGAACTTATAATAGCAAAACAAGGCATGACATGATTCTACTCAAAGCATATATCAATAGTCCCTTACTGACCATAAGCCAAAAAGGACTAGAGGATATGATGGCACCCATGTAAACATAGCAAGTTTTATTACAGATTTCAGACTTAGCAGAAAAACTGGACATGGCAAAAACAGATAACGAGTAGGCATGTTCGTGAGCTCGATGCACTCACTACAGAGCATCTCATGATAAACTAAGCATACACCCATCAAGAAGACATGGCATAGAAGCTATACATGGCAAGAACAACATCATAGCATATACGGATCAACTACAACGACCTCGTGAAAATTGAATCTCATGCAAACAATCTGCCAGGAAACATTTTCAAGCAAAAGTAGAGCACGAAAATGACATGCTAGACTACTCCATAAATGCCAACAAAGGCATGGATGGATAGAGCACATCCATATGTTCAAAACACCCTTACTTATCATGCTCAAAAAGGGCATAGATCTCTCTGTAACCACATGAACATATGGCATAAAAATAACAGCAGGACAAGACTTAGTGAAAACACTAAGTTCCTGAAATCAGCAACATCATCATCCCTACTTTGCATGCTTGTTCTAGTCAACACATAACTCAAAAAAATACATGGCATACACCCCTGGAAAGATGGCATGGCAAAGTTCAACTCACATGTAGGACTCAAGTTCATAGGGTGCACACATAAATCATGGCAAAAATGACAAAAGAGCTCGTGCTGATAAGATTCTGAAACTAACGATCTGAAGCCCTTTTCCAACAACATTTCGGGCATCAAGATGAGCTCAAATGCAAATGATGCAATGGAATGAAATGATGTACTCTTCTAGGCGAAAAATCTGACATATTATACGCCCAAAACGGAGCCACGGGTGCGGAGATGTGATGTGATGAAGATGCAATGATTTTAACACAGACATGGGACTTAGTGAAAAAAACGAGGGGGAGAGGGTCAACCTGCCCGATCGGATCTGACGCGCGCGAACCGAGGCGAGGCCGGGCTCGCCGGAGACGGGGACGACGGCGGCCGGAGGGAGGAGAGCGAGGCTGGCGCGCGCGCGGGGGCCGGAGGCGGCGCGAGGAGATCCGGCGGCGGCGGCGATAATACCGAGACGGGGGCAAGGGCGCTGGCGGCGCCGGCGGCGCGGCGGCGGCCGGCCGGCGGCGCGGCGCAGCGGCGGCGGGCGGCGGCGGAGCGGGGCGGCGGGCGGAGCCAGGGGCCGGGCGCTGCTGGCGGGAGGCGGCGCTGGGCGGGGGTTGCGCCGGCTGCGCTGGCAGGCGGCGTGGGCTGCGGCGGAGTGCCACGTGGCGAGGCCGGACTGGCCGCGGGCCGAGCGCGGACGTGTCCGGCGCGGTGGATCTGGGATTTTTAGGGTTTCAACCGGGATTTCGGGGGAGGGGTGTATATATAGGCATAGGGGGAGCTAGGAGAGTCCAAATGGGGTGCGGTTTTCGCCCACACGATCGTGATCGAACGACCGAGGGCATGGAGGGGAGTTAGATGGGTTTTGGGCCACTTTGGAAGGGGTGTTGGGCTGCAACTTAAAAGAGGCCTTTGCGAGAGTGCGGTTAACCGTTGGAGTACCAAACGAACTCTAAATGACCCGAAACTTGACAGTGGTCTACGGTGCTATACCAGGCCACTTGGCAAGGCTCGGTCCATTCCGAGAATGTTCAACACCCGCTTTGCGGAAAAATGTAAAAGGAGACGCCGGGGAACATAGGAGTGCCGGATTGCAAAACGGACAACGGGGAAAATGCTCGGAATCATGAGACGAACACATATGCAAATGAGATGCAAATGATGACATGATATGAAATGCATGACATGGACAAAATGCAAAACAAAAACGAAACCCAACCACGGAGGGAATATCATAGCACATATCCGAAAATGGCAAGAGTTGGAGTTACAAATATGGAAAGTTACATCCGGGGTGTTACAATGACCTCAACACATAATGCAGTGAAGAAAAATCAGTACTACCTTCATGAAACCCTCAACCGCACCTGGGTTGTTCTCAATCATGTATATTCCGCGGGAGAATTGAAGACTATGGGTCTCCAGGAAGCATTTGACTGGTCTGCACCACCTCCGAATAAATTCAAGAGAGTCAAAGTTCCTGATCTAGTGGCCAGCTCTTATTCTTCATCGCGTGAAACTGATGAACACGAAGATTTGGACGACACTGCGGCAGGCCCTACTTCAACAACCAATCCCGACAACGCTAGCGCTCCTCCATCAACTTGAAAATCTTCAGGGGCGTTAGTCCTCAGTTTCGATCCTTTTGGTCATTTGATGACAAAGGGGGAGAAATCTGAGTTAGTCTTCAAGCGAGTTTATATTATGGGCGTTTTTATTAAGTTATAACTCTCGTTCTTCCGAAACTTTTATTGGATCGAGTTGTAATCTTAAATCCGATGGTGCCTTGATACTTTTGGTCGTGCTCTGATGCTTTTGAAGCACTGAGCTCTGAAACTTTTGATGTGATATTATGCATGCTTATTTCTAGTTAATATCATTGCACGCATGCTGAATCTCATCAGGCACCATATTTCATCATGCATTTCAAATTCTTCATATTATATATCAAATGCGTGTATGAATTACAAGATATAGGGGGAGATCTCCATGATTCAATTCTTCAAATGTGCATTGCCTCAAAAGCAAATTCCTCACTATGCACATATTCAGGGGGAGTTCTTCTATATCTTGCAATCAAATTCCTCAATATCAGTATTTACACTTCATATGTTTATCCCCGTTGAAAACTTAACCTATGTTGTCATCAATCACCAAAAGGGGAGATTGTAAGTGCATCTAGTGCCCTTAATGATTTTGGTGTATTGAAGACTTATAGGTTAAGTAACCGATGCTTTGTGAGTGTACACAGGTCTATAAGTCTATGAGGAGTTTGATATTTACAGAGAAAGTCGACCCTAAAAATGAAGTTCTTCAACCAAGACTTGATATTCTCAAGACTTTCGAAGACTTTGAAAGTGAAGAAATTGGTGTGACCTTGAAGACTTGATATTCATTCGAGGAATATGAAGCGTGAAGACTTTTGTTTTCGTAGTTTCATTTTCTCTTTCTTGAGTCATAGGAAACACCGTACTGTTAAAGGGGGTCGAGGAAATACTAAGGAAAATTTTCCATGTGATGCTCAACTCAAAATCCTACACCTACCAATCCCTTCGAGTGAAGCCATTGAAATCTCATACGATTCAGTCAAATTCATCGATGATGAGACGCGTCGTTCTTACATTCACTTGAGGACTTTGTTCGGCCGAGGAGTTAGGAATTCGCCAGTCTTGAATTGCCTACACATGAGGAACATGATAGCCCCGAGGAATTTGAGAGTCAAATTTCCGACCGTTCTTGTCTTCTTGCTACCGCTGTCCCAAAATATCTTATCCACCTAACGGTCATATCATTGAAGGGCATTTATGTCTTATCATGTCGGGCTGCTCCTAGGCTATAAATAGCCACCCCTACAACCACTAGCTGGTTGGCTGCTCGAGAGAACTTTACACTTGTCATTTGAGAGCAACCCATCCTCCAAGACTTGGAGTGAAAATCATCAAGTGAGGAAAATCCCAAAACCAAACCCCCACAAACCCAAAGTGATTGAGCATCATCAAGAAATTGATCTGCGTGGATCCAACGCTTGTTACCTTTGAAGATCAGGCTTCTTCAGACGGTTAGGCGTCAAGGTCTAGAGCATCCAAGAGGAATTGTGGATCACCGAGTGACCAAGTCTGTGAAGGTTTGGAAGTCACTGAAGACTTACCACGAGTGATTGGGCGAGGCCTGCGTGGTCTTAGTTCAAGGAGAATACGGTGAGGACTGGGTGTCTGAGTTGCGGCTCGAGATCGGGTGTCCGGACTGTGTGTCCTCGAGTTTAAATACTCACCGCTCCAACCAGACGCATAACCGAGACAACAGTTCGAACTGGTCTACCAAATCATTGTCTTCACCAACCGACCGGTTCTATTTCCTCAACTCTTTCATTTCCTCATTCTTGTGTTGGATGTTGTTCATATCGTGCTTGAAGACTTTGGTGAAGACTTTCACAAATTCCTCAGTTCAATTTCTTGATCTATTTGTCTTCATCTTGTTATCCCGTGTTTACGCTTTCCGTACTCAGTTTTAGTCTTCATTTCATCATGCTTGATATGGTGTGTATCCTGTTATGTTTACTTCTGAGTACATATTCCGCTGCAAGTAGTTCTTCGCTAAGGAATTTCCTCACTAGCAAATTCCTCAGTGAAGAATTCATAAAAATCGCCTATTCACCCCCCCTCTCTAGTCGATATAACGCACTTTCAGCCCAGACAACACAACGGTCAACACCGGATTCAGGGGCTCTCAACCAGATCAGCAAAAGAAGCCATTTAAAGGCAGTAAAGAGGGACCATCCGCTCTGAACAGAGTCCTGGACAGACTGTGTGAGGGATCGAAGAAGGTGAGAGTGTCTAGAGGGGGGGTGATTAGACTACTCGACAAGATAAAAATTCTGTCTTTTATCAAGGACAGATTTTGGCAGATTTTGCATAACACACAAGTCAAGTAGCACACTACACATGCAATTCTAGAGTATGGGCAGCGGAAAGTAAATTGCACAAGTAGTAAAGAGAAGTGGAGAAGATCAAACGCAATTTGGAGATGCAATGATTTTTCCCGTGGTTCCGATAGGTGGCGCTATCGTACATCCACGTTGATGGAGACTTCAACCCACGGAGGGTAACGGCTGCGAGAGTCCACGGAGGGCTCCACCCACGAAGGGTCCACGAAGAAGCAACCTTGTCTATTCCATCATGGCCTCACGCCCACGGAGGGCTAGCCTTACTCGGGTAGATCTTCACGAGTAGGCGATCTCCTTGCCCTTACAAACTTCTTGGTTCAACTCCACATCTCGACGACGGAGGCTCCCAAGCGACACCTAACCAATCTAGGAGGCACCACCCTCCAAAAGGTAATAGATGTTGTAGATGATGATGAACTCCTTGCTCTTGTGCTTCAAATGATAATCTCCCCAACACTCAACTCTCCTCACCGATTTGGCTGTGGTGGAAGAAAGTATTGAGTGGAAAGCAACTTGGGAAGACTAGAGATCAAGCTTCATATGGTGGGAGTGGAGCAACTTGATCTCAACACAAGGGTAGGTAGTTCTCTTCTCGAAATGTAAGGTAGGAGTGGTAGTTCTTTCGATGGCTCTCTCCACGAATGAAGAGGGGTGGAGGGTATAAATAGCCTCCACACAAAATCCAACCGTTACACACATTTGAGCAATCTCGGTGGGACCGAAGTGGACAACTCGGTGAGACCGATAGTTCAAATAATGTGAGCGTTGGGATTTTCGTGGGACCGAATATACAATCTCGGTTAGTCCGATTCGTGCAATGACAAGAGCATGCCAGTTTGGTGGGACCGACTTCATCATCTCGGTGACACCGATTTGATGACGAAGATTCTGAAGCTTGGCAACTCATGTTTCGGTGAGACCGAGTTCGAATCGAAAATCCGAGTTTACTAGGGTTTGGCTTATGGCTGAGGTGGTTCATCTCGGTGTGGTGAGTTTGGAATATCGGTGGGACCGAGACTACTTATGAGTGTATATGGCGGTGAAAGTTGCTTGATAGTTTAGGAGATGTATCACTAAGCACTTGAGCAACCAGATCATCATCATAACCTCATCCCTTTTAATAGTATTGGCTTTTCCTATGGACTCAATGTGATCTTGGATCACTAAACCAAAAATGGAGTCTTGAGCTTTTGCCAATGCTTGCCTTAGCATTTTGAGGGTCCACTTCTTTAGTCCTTTTGCCATGCCAATGTGATTGAATTTCCTGAAACATACTTGATAAAAGCATTAGTCCAACCACAAAGTATGTTGTCATTAATTACCAAAACCACCCGGGGAGCAAATGTGCTTTCAATCTCCCCCTTTTTGGTAATTGATGGAAACACACTAAACAAGACATCAAAGCTTATTGAAAGAAAGACAGAATTATCACAAAGCTTTGACAAACATGTAGTACACAGGCTCCCCTACAAGTGTGCAAGATTTTCATAAATTATGGTTTTGGACTACCAAAAGCACACAAGAGAGATAAGCAAGATGTGCTACATGCAGCTTGGCTATATGCATCGAGCGAGATGAAAAGAAGTGAGTGATAATGCATATGTGCATGGTGATTTCTTGCAAACACGTACTCACAAGCAAGTCACCATCATGCACATTCTGCAAAGTGCATATACTTACCTTGAGGTTCCTTGGCATTGTACCAAGAGATAAACTTGGGAAAACAAGGTTAGATAACACAAGAGTATTTCTTCAACCAACTGCAAGAACATCAAGAGTACCAAGCCAGGATGACATGTATAAAGAGTGTCTCATATTGAGCACAAGCTTGAATCAGCAAACATGTCTCCAAACTAAAAGATTTTCAATGAACTCGAGAGATTTTGCTTTCCACAAGATATCAATTGTGAAGATTCCTCTCCTTTGAGTTCTCTCGGATCAAGGGTTTGATGGAAAGAGCAAAATCAAAAGAATGATGCCAAATGAGAATGACGCCAATTGTAATGTCCAATGTGAAACACGGCAAGAAATTCTCTTATAAGGAAAAACACGGCAAAGCTTTGATGTGATTCTCTCCCCTTAAGGTAAGATTGCTCTTCTTCTTCCCTAAATCTTCTCTTCTCCCCTAAGTCTTCTCCCCTTTGACATCAAGTGTCGAAAAGGACAGCAAACTAGGAAGGTCAGGAAGATGGAAAGAAAGAAGTGGGATCCTTAAGAATCACAACAGGCAAAAGGAACATGCATAGAGAATCATTGAGTGGAGCTGCGAAGATGATATCTGGAAGAAATAAATCGGTGACACGAATTAAGGTGGATCGGTGGGTCCGAAAGTCGTGGACTTAGGGTAGATCCTTTTCGGTTAGACCGAAATATTTAAATCGGTGACGCCGAGTTTAATTCAAGGAAATACAGAAATAATTCAGCTCACTTTGCGAGGAAAGTTTCAAAGGATTTGCAATGAATTTGTGAATGATTTTCGAGGAATTGATCGAGCCGAAGGATATTCACAAAGACGAAGAATAGAAATGAAAAAGATTCCTAGATGAAGTTTTTTTAATGAAAACTCAATGAGAGAACATAAGAGAAAATAGAAAGACTCCAAAACATATGTACTTCATCTAGATAAAGGTCGGCGACAAGGTCACCTATGTTTGAGTATATTGACTTAGGAGTCGAATGAGGACATTTGATCATAGGTCATACTCATCATTTAAGCTCAAAACGGGGTTGCCATTTTTCGATTAAGCATTCGATGTGATCACATCTTATGAAGCTGCTTGTACTCATGACTTTGAGCAAAGCTCCTTAAAGATGTGAAGAACATACCTTGGGCTTGTTGTTGCTTTCTTCATGTAGGTAAACTTGATGTAGGTGCTCATTGAATGTGAAGTTGGAGCGCCATTTTCACTTGTGTAGTTCATCTTCCTACATGGGTTTGGCAAGCAAGGAAATACTCAAGGATATCCAAGATGACAAGAGTGAAATACTAGATGTATAAGATGTCAAAAAGGATATGTGGAATTTTGTTCCTTGTACTCAACATCCCAAAGGGCTCGATACTTGGTCAATGACAAGATTACTCATGATTTGAGTGTGTGGTAATCTTGTGGAATGCAGATCATCTAAGTACCTGCAAGGAGTTAGATGCAACACAAGGAGGCAAGTGTGTCCAAGACATATGATCACCATCATAAGAGAAATATCAAGGATTAGTCAAGTGGGCTCATGCCTTGCATGCATCAATGGAGTTCTCACTCCAAGTTTGAAGCATCAATGATGTTCAACTCACTCCTTAAGCGACAAAACACCTTCTCATCAAGAGGTTTTGTAAAGATATCAGCGAGTTGTTTGTCGATCTGAACATGCTTAAGATTGATGTCACCCTTGGCAATGTGATCACGAATGAAATGGTGACGAACTTCAATATGTTTCGCTTCGAGAGTGTTGCACGGATTGTGTCCAATTTTAATCGCACTCTCATTGTCACAAAGCAAGGAACATGTCTCACATGTATCCCATAATCCTTAAGCGTTTGTGTCATCCATAGCAATTGAGCACAACACGAACCAGCAGCAATATATTCCGCTTGGCGGTGGATAATGATACGAATTTTGTTTCTTGGAGGACCAAGATACAAGGGATCGACCAAGGAATTGACACGTACCCGAAGTTGACTTTCTATCAACCCTGTCACCGGCATAGTCCGAGTCGGAATAGCCAACAAGGTGGAAAGAGGCCCTCTTAGGATACCAAATGCCAAAGTTTGGTGTGTGTATCAAATATCTCACAATCCTTTTAACAGCTTTAAGATGACATTCTTTAGGGGTGCTTGATATCGAGCACACATGCATACACTCAACATTATGTCAGGACGAGAAGCACAAAGATATAGTAGAGAACCAATCATAGATCGGTAAACCCTTTGATCAACGGGTTCTCCATCTTTTGTCAAGTCATTATGTCCACTTGTAGGCATGGGGGTTCTCATACCTTTGCTTTCTTGCATGTTGAACTTCTTGAAGAGATCCTTGGTGTACTTTGTTTGTGAGACAAAGGTACCCTCCTTAGATTGCTTGATTTGCAACCCAAGGAAGAATTTGAGTTCACTCATCATGGACATCTCATACTTCTCCGACATGAGCTTTCCAAACTTCTTGCTAAAATGAGGGTTAGTTGAACCAAAGATAATATCATCAACATATATTTGGCACACAAATAGTTCACCATTAACCCTTTTAAGTGAACAGCATTGAGTCTATCTTTCCAATCTCAAAGCCTTTTTCAAGAAGAAAGCTAGTCAAGATTTGTACCAAGCTCTAGGAGCTTGTTTAAGACCATAAAGAGCTTTGTGCAACTTGTAAACATGATTAGGCTTTTGGGATTCACAAATCCGGAGGTTGTTTCACAAATACTTCCTCCTCAATTTCACCATTTAGGAAAGCACTTTTGATATCCATTTGATAGAGAGTAATATCATGGTGATTGGCATAAGCAAGAAGAATGCGAATGGACTCAAGTCTAGCAACGGGGGCATAGGTCTCACCATAGTCCATACCTTCGACTTGTGTGTAACCTTGAGCTACGAGGCGAGCCTTGTTGCGGATGACTTGTCCATCTTCATCTTGCTTGTTCAAAACACCCATTTGGTTCCAATGACGTTTTGATCATCCTTGGGCTTCTCTACCAAAGTCCATACCTTGTTCCTCTCGAAGTTGTGTAGCTCTTCGTGCATAGCGTTCACCCAATCCGGGTCTTCAAGTGCTTCTTCTACCTTCATAGGTTCAATACTAGAGATAAATGAGTAATGCTCACAAAAGTTAGCTAGGCGAGTTTTAGGCGAGTAATTCTCCGGAGTTGATGTCGTTCATCATTTGTTCCACGGGATGATTTTTCTTGACTCTTGCTCGGACTCGGGATAGCTTTTGTTGAGGTTGTGGCTGAGCTTCCTCATCATCTTCATCTTCCTCTTCTTCTTCTTCATTGTTGTTGGTGTTGTCTTGAGGCGGTGGAGAAGGAGGTTGTGGTGGATCTTCTTGTTGCACTTCCTCATCTTGGTGAGTTCCACTTCTGGAGGCCTCCATGTTGCCTTGAGGTTCATCTCGCCGTGAGGTAGGGGGCTCCACATATGTAGATGAGGTACTCTCCATCACTTCCATGGGACGGATCTTTCCAATAGATAAATCTTGGATAGCTTCCGATGGGTCCTTGTCTCCTACATCAATAGGCATTTGCTCTACTTGCGAGCCATTAGATTCATCAAACTTCACGTCTACCGTCTCTTCAACCTTTCGGGTGAAATTATTGTAGACGCGGTAGGTGTGGGAGTTTGATCCATAACCAAGAAAAAAGCCTTCATGAGTTTTAGGAGCAAATTTAGACCGACGATGCTTATCAAGGATATAGCATTTCGAACCAAAGACACGAAAGTATCCCACTTGGGGTTTGTTACCGGTGAGGAGATCGTATGATGTCTTGCCGAGGAGCTTATGAAGATAAAGCCTGTTGATAGCATGACATGCTGTCTCGACCGCTTTCCCCCAAAAATGCTTCGGTGTCTTGTATTCATCAAGCATCATTCTCGCCATCTCTATGAGCGTTCGGTTCTTCCTCTCAACAACTCCATTTTGTTGAGGAGTGTACGTAGCCGAGAACTCATGTAGAATCCCTTCCTCATCGAGAAAAGAGTCTACATTGGCGTTCTTGAACTCCGTTCCATTGTCACTCCGAACTTTCTTGATCTTCACCTCAAATTGATTTTGGGCCTTTCTGGCAAAGGTTTTGAAGATTCTCTAAACCTGCGATTTGTCATCAAGGAAAAATACCCACGTAAATCTGGAATAATCATCAACTATAACTAGACCAAAGGAGTTACCACCAAGGCTTTTGTAAGCATTGGGACCGAAGAGATCCATATGAAGAAGCTCAAGCGGTCTCCTTGTGGTCATGATGTTCTTCACGGGATGACTTCCACCTACTTGTTTTCCTGCTTGACAAGCACTACAAAGTCTATCTTTGTCAAAGAAAACATCTTTAACGCCAAGAATATGATCACCTTTGATCAGCTTGTCTAGATTACGATACCAACATGTCCAAGCCTTCTATGCCATAACCAACCTTTAGAGGATTTAGCAATGAAGCAAGCTCTAGGTTGGGCTTTCTTAGTGAAATCAACAATATATAGATCACCTCTACGGATACCGTAAACGCCATGTTATGATTGTCACGACGAAAGACTTGGCAATCTACTTCGGTGAATAGCACATTGAATCCAAAGTCAGCTAATCTAGACACGGAAAGTAAATTGTATCCAAGAGATTCTACAAGCATGACATTTTGAATAGAGCTATCATGAGATATGGCCACCTTACCAAGGCCAAGTACCTTACCCTTGGAGTTGTCTCCAAAAGTCACATACTTGCGTGGACCATCGTTCTTTGCAAGCTCTCGAAACATGTCTTTGTTTCCGGTCATGTGGTCGGTGCATCCACTATCAAGAATCCACTCTTTTCCGCCGGACATGTAGTCTCTCAGATTTGCCATAAGATTGAGACTCTTCATGATCTTGTCTAGCTCGGTGTCCAAATCGGAGTAATCATCATCATGCTCATGCTCATCATCATATTGACCCATAGATTGTTCATCATCAACACCTAGGTCAATTTGATAACTACTTGCATTAGTTTTGTCAATGTGACAATAATCATCGAAATGCAATACAAGAGCATTTCTAATTAGAACATTGATAAGACCGGGATCACCCTTCTTTTTCATAAGATCACGAAGCTCAAAGAAGCATTTATCAAAGTTGGGATCATTGGGGCGCATCATATCAAATTCAATGGTCTTGTATAGAATTTCATCAAGACCTCTCAAAGAGTAGTCCGGATAAAGTTCTTCCAGAACTTCCACATAGCATAGGCGCACTCAAAGTTTGTAACGAGCTCAAGCAAGTTATCGGGTAACCCTCTAATGATAAGATTTACAGTCCTAAGGTTACTGAAGCAAATCAAGCTCTTCATCCATGGTAGGGTGCAAGGGGTCAAATGGAGGCACATAGGGGTCTCAACATATTTGCATAAATTGTACGTCTTAAACATAATAAGCATTTCAATCCTCCACGAGTTATAGGACACTCCATTAAGAATAGGCACTCTATGGCTAACACTCCCAAACGTGAACACGTCCATCTTCCTCCAATGGTGTGTAAACCAAAGCAATGGAGACCAAAGCTCGATACCAATTGAGGGATCGAAGAAGGTGAGAGTGTCTAGAGGGGGTGATTAGACTACTCGACAAGATAAAAATTCTGTCTTTATCAAGGACAGATTTTGGCAGATTTTGCATAACACACAAGTCAAGTAGCACACTACACATGCAATTCTAGAGTATGGGCAGCGGAAAGTAAATTGCACAAGTAGTAAAGAGAAGTGGAGAAGATCAAACGCAATTTGGAGACGCAATGATTTTTCCGTGGTTCCGATAGGTGGCGCTATCGTACATCCACGTTGATGGAGACTTCAACCCACGGAGGGTAACGGCTGCGAGAGTCCACGGAGGGCTCCACCCACGAAGGGTCCACGAAGAAGCAACCTTGTCTATTCCATCATGGCCTCGCCCACGGAGGGCTAGCCTTACTCTGGTAGATCTTCACGAGTAGGCGATCTCCTTGCCCTTACAAACTTCTTGGTTCAACTCCACATCTCGACGACGGAGGCTCCCAAGCGACACCTAACCAATCTAGGAGGCACCACCCTCCAAAAGGTAATAGATGTTGTAGATGATGATGAACTCCTTGCTCTTGTGCTTCAAATGATAATCTCCCCAACACTCAACTCTCCTCACTGATTTGGCTGTGGTGGAAGAAAGTATTGAGTGGAAAGCAACTTGGGAAGACTAGAGATCAAGCTTCATATGGTGGGAGTGGAGCAACTTGATCTCAACACAAGGGTAGGTAGTTCTCTTCTCGAAATGTAAGGTAGGAGTGGTAGTTCTTTCGATGGCTCTCTCCACGAATGAAGAGGGGTGGAGGGTATAAATAGCCTCCACACAAAATCCAACCGTTACACACATTTGAGCAATCTCGGTGGGACCGAAGTGGACAACTCGGTGAGACCGATAGTTCAAATAATGTGAACGTTGGGATTTTCGTGGGACCGAATATACAATCTCGGTTAGTCCGATTCGTGCAATGACAAGAGCATGCCAGTTTGGTGGGACCGACTTCATCATCTCGGTGACACCGATTTGATGATGAAGGTTCTGAAGCTTGGCAACTCATGTTTCGGTGAGACCAAGTTCGTAATCGGAAAATCCGAGTTTACTAGGGTTTGGCTTATGGCTGAGGTGGTTCATCTTGGTGTGACTGAGTTTGGAATATCGGTGGGACCGAGACTACTTATGAGTGTATATGGCGGTGAAAGTTGCGATAGTTTAGGAGATGTATCACTAAGCACTTGAGCAACCAGATCATCATCATAACCTCATCCCCTTTTAATAGTATTGGCTTTTCCTATGGACTCAATGTGATCTTGGATCACTAAACCAAAAATGGAGTCTTGAGCTTTTGCCAATGCTTGCCTTAGCATTTTGAGGGGTCCACTTCTTTAGTCCTTTTGCCATGCCAATGTGATTGAATTTCCTGAAACATACTTGATAAAAGCATTAGTCCAACCACAAAGTATGTTGCCATTAATTACCAAAACCACCCGGGGAGCAAATGTGCTTTCACTGTGCCAAATTCATGGCACCCCCGACAAACCTGCGAACCACACTCACAGAGAGTGCTGGGTCTTCAAGCAGGCCGGCAAATTAAATGCCAAACACAAGGGAAGGGAAACACCAAGTGAGGACGAGGATGAACCTCGCTAGCCGAACACTGGGGGACAGAAAAAAATTCCCATCAGAGGTTAAAACAATAAACATGATCCACGCGACTCACACATGCACGAGAAGGCACAGACGCGCGCTCAGACACGCGTACGCTATAGAGCCCATCGTACCCATACCTAACTACTGGTTGGCTTGTCTGATCACCTTCGATCACACGGACTGCCTGACTAGTACTCGGTGCAGACGATCAGAGGCCTTGGTGCTTGACCCAATAATCGACGGATACCATCTCACCCACGTCCTTATGGATGGTGGTAGTAGTCTCAATTTAATATACGAGGACACTGTCCGCAGGATGGGGATAGACCCATCCAGAATTAGCCAAAACACCACCACCTTTGAAGGGGTGATACCAGGCATTGAAGCCTACGGTAGGGGCTCCGTCGTACTGAAGGTAACATTCGGCTCCCCAGGTAACTCCAGAAGCGAAAAATTACTCTTCACCATCGCACCCTTCCAAAGCGGCTATCACGCATTGCTGGGGAGAACGGCCTTCGCCCGCTTCAACGCAGTACCGCACTATGCCTACCTTACACTCAAGATGCCTGGTCCACGGGGCGTCATCACCGTTACCGGAAACACAAAGTGCTCTTCACGCGCAGAGGAATACGCGAGGGCTCTAGCAGCCGGACTCTAAGCGGCCTCTGATACCAGAAAGCATGACTAGTCGTTAAGACCACAGACACGGTTAGACGAGTCCGGCAGCCCGGATAAAAATGAGCCAGGGCGCCGTATATGTAATCCCATAGAGGACACCAGGAGCTATAAATATTTAATAAAACCCCACTGTTGGCCTGACCTTATTTACAGGCCAATGCCTTACACTTTTACCATCCATCGCACGCTTACGTCGTACTCTTCTACACGAGTTTTTCTTTTTTATAGACGCAATGCGTGCGACACCCTTCCAAGAAACGGCACAACAGAGACAAAGGCGCAGACATGCAGCAGGGCCTTGCTCAAAGGTTTCTCTTTAGATTAAGCCCATGTGTAAACCTTTTATATTGCCTCTTGTTGTTTACACATCCCATGAGTACTATACCCACAAAGGATACTGCCGTTATTGGCATTTCGCCACGACAGACCAATGCACGTACCTAGAAATACAGGGTTTATAATGAAAGGGCGTTCTTCAGCCCATTTTCTGTTACAAAGTCCGAATACCTTCGGGAGTGTTCGACATCACGAGTTTGGCCTTATATGCATCAGCTCCGAATCATGTCTTTGGTCAAATGTTGGGTTTGCCCGGCTCCTGGGTTTGCCGGCGTGCCCTAGTTATTCCGGATGAGCACCGCAGTAGAGAAAGCCGAAAATTGACTGTCATGATACAGCGAGAAACTGTTCAACCACTCGGAGACTTACCGGAATCTTTAGGATTCCTCCGCATTAACGAAGGGCCGTTTCCCGGACATGTACGCACGCGCCCGTATTCGGATGCATGCAAAAGTACTAGGGGCTACATAGTAGCCCCACCGTCAAACTCCTATGGCTAAGTGAAAGTGTTACAACTATATAGTCTGGTTGCCTAGTCCGACGTGCAATCACCTCCTTAATGGACCAAGACGTTGGGTCAAGTGTGATTATGCATATCTTTCGCGAACACCCTTGCATTGTATGCGTGGGGGCTGAAGCCAACGACTGCGAACTTTCAGAATTACACGTATACATAAAAACGGCCGCGCAAGAGGCACCATAATACTTTCGGGCACAAAGTATAAATATAGCCTCATAACCAAATTACATTGTTTTCACAATGACACGAGTTGTCACTCAAACATGACATTCTTCGAGCACTGAGCCTCTATTAAGCGAGCACCTTCTCTTACCTGTTCCAAGTAGTGCTCGGCCGGATCCTGGCCTCCCGCCGGATTCTGGGTCGCAATGAGAGTGGCCTCCATATCTGTCCAATATGCTTTAACGCGGGCAAGTGCCATCCGTGCTCCCTTTATAAATGCCGACCTCCTCAAGGCATCGATTTGAGATACGACACCGAGGAATTGTTGCACCAAACCAAAATAACTATCCGGCTTCGGCCCCTTCGGCCAAAGATGGTCTATTACAGACCGCATGGCAAGCTCGGACAACCTATGAAGCTCCGCCAAAGCAGTCATCTTCTCACTCAACGGCAATGGACGCGCGGGAGCATTGAATTGGGATCAGAACAACTTCTCCACTTCTTTATCACCTTGATTTTCGAAAAACTTGGCGGCATCAGCTGTGCTCTTCGCCAAGTCCGCATAGGCATCTTCAGGACTCCAGCGTCGATCCAGGAGAGCATACTTCGGATCCAAAAACTTCATCTGCAGCAAGTAGGGGCTCCCAGCCGAGATTTTTCCGGCCTGTCGAAGCTCCTCCCGCACATCCCTGATTTCGGTCCGCATCTCCTTGGCCGCATTAAGTGCCTTGTTCAGGTCAGCCGAATTAACCTGACTCTCCTTTTCATGGAGCTCATACCGGTCGGCGGCATTTTTCAACTCAACAGCCATTTCGGCTATCTTGTCTTCGCTTCGGCGATGAGCAGCCTGTTCCGCTCTCAACTCTTCGGCCGCCTTTAGGGTAGACGCATTGCTAGCCCGAGCTTGTTCCTTGGCCTGGGCAAGTTCCACACTCAGGGCTTCCATGGCAGCTGCACCGTCTGCAATCCACGCATGTCGCATTAATATTATGCCACTCTCATATTTTCCTGTACAACATAATAAGGAAAACAGAGCACATACCCTGTGACTCGTTAAGCCGCTCATTTACCAGCGTGATATCAGCATCAATAGATCCAATCTGCCTCCTTAGTTCGGCACCTTCAACGGACTGGTCGCTCGCTGGATCCTTAGATACTTGTGCTTATGTACAACGCAATCAGTACTTACACACTATGATCCCTCGTTTGCCGCCTAGGGCGGGCAACCACAGTCTCAGGGGCTACTATCCATATGGAGCACACCTAGCGCATGCCTCACAGCCAAAAAATAGTTTATTTTTCACTAAATAACTCAAAGCCTTTGAGCAGGCTCGTAAATGCTTCATTCAAACCGCTCGTGGCGGATGAAATCTTCTTGAGCACTGTGCTCATTAATAAGTGGTGCTCCTCCGAGAGCACAACTCGCTCCAGAAGGCCCGTCAGTATGTCCGGCCGGACACTGAACTGTGCTGGACCCTTCTCATTGCCCACCGTGGGAGCCGAACGCTTCGACAAATCCATACTCCTCCATGATGACACCTCGGTGTCGCCCGCCTCATGAGGCGGAGAGGCTGGTGGGGTCTCACTCTCCATCATCTCCGGAGGAAGATCCCCCGAAGACGAACTCTGTTGAGAAGAGCTGCTAGCCGGGATGCAAAGAATGGATCCTGGTTAGTGTACTCGGAGAAAGGTAGTACCTTCGAATTTATGGATAACTTACAACTCGTTGGAGGGCTGGCCCGTTGGCGGGCACGACGCGGTAAGGATGCCCTTCGGGGCAGGGCCCCCTAGTGATGCCTTCTTCTCTTGTTTGGGCACCTTTGTCTCCAAGTCTTTGGAGGCGGCCCTCTTCTTCCCGCGCTAGGAGGAGGCTTTAGACTCCCCTTCCCGACTATCCTCCTTAGGGGAGGTAGCAATTCCCCCGGTTTGGATGCGCAGTATGTGAAGTTCGGTTACTCTGTTCTTCTTCCCTTCGTCTTTCCCTGAGGGCATTTTGCTGAGCACCCGGCCAAGCATCTTAGCAATGGAGGGACTAGGCGAGCCTTCGGAAAGTGGCGCCGGACACCTGATTCTCTCCGCCTTGCTGATCCATTCCTGGCCACAGAGGGTTTTCAGAATAATGACTATGACAAATATGAACGGAGTGTCTGTTTTCAAGGTTACTTACTTGGGTATCTAGGCGATTGCAGCTTAGGCCCGCATCCTCGGTGGTGTCCGGAGAGTTTACTTGTGGTCCGAAGAATAATTTACACATCCCTTCGAGCTTCAGGCCGAAGAAGTGCTTAATAGTCCACGGACCCTCTGGATTGAACTCCCACATCCGGAGAGGCCAGCGTTTGCACGGCAACATCCGTCAGATTAGCATTACTTGAATTATGCTGACATGGTTGATGTCCTTCTCAAGAAGCTCCCTCATATGGCTCTGTAGTATTGGAACATCACTAGCGGCCCCCCAATTCCGTCCTACGTCGGTCCATGCCGCCAATTGTGACGGAGGGCCCGAGCGGAACTCGGGGGCGGCCACCCAATTTGTGCCTCTCGGAGCTGTGACGTAAAACCACCTCCGCTGCCATACGTCGGATACCCCTGGAAAAGAGCCCTCTGGCCATGGGGCGTTGGCGTTCCTGCTTATTATGGCACCTTGATACGTCTCCGTCGTATCTATAATTTTTGATTGTTTCATGCCAATATTATTCAAATTTTATATACTTTTGGCAACTCTTTATACTATTTTTTGGGACTAACATATTGATCCAGTGCCTAGTGCCAGTTCCTGTCTGTTGCATGTTTTTTGTTTCGCAGAAACCCAATATCAAAGGGAGTCCAAACAGGATAAAAACGAACAGAGATTTTTTTTGGAATATTTATGATTTTTGGGAAGTAAAATCAACGCGAAACGGTGTCCGGGGTGGCCACAAGACAAGGGGGTGCGCCCTCCCCCTGGGTGCGCCCTGGACTCTCGTGGGCCACCCGTAAGGAGGTTGACACTCTTCTTCCCGCACAGGAAAGCTAATTTTACGAGAAAAATCTGGGCGAAAGATTCACCTCAATCGGAGTTACGGATCTCCGGATGTTTAACAAACGGTGAAGGGGTAGAATCTGAGAACGCAGAAACAGAGAGATAGATCCAATCTGGGAGGGGCTCTCGCCCCTCCCACGCCATGGGAGCCAAGGACCAGAGGGGAAACCCTTCTCCCATCTAGGGAGGAGGTCAAGGAAGAATAAGAAGAAGGGGGGCTCTCTCCCCCTTGCTTCCGGTGGCGCCGGAACACCGCCGGGGGCATCATCATCACCGCGATCTTCACCAACACCGTCGTCATCTTCACCAACATCTCCATCACCTTCCCCCATCTATATCCAGCGGTCCACTCTCCCGCAACCCGATGTACCCTCTACTTGAACATGGTGCTTTATGCTTCATATTATTATCCTATGATGTGTTGCCATCCTATGATGTCTGAGTAGATTTTCGTTGTCCTATCGATGATTGATGAATTGCTATGATTGGTTTGAGTTGCAGGTTTTATTATTGGTGCTGTCCTATGGTGCCCTCTGTGTCGCGCAAGCGTGAGGGATTCCCGCTGTAGGGTGTTGCAATGCGTTCATGATTCGCTTATAGTGGGTTGCGTGAGTGACTGAAACACAAACCCGAGTAAGGGGATTGTAGCGTATGGGATAAAGGGGACTTGATACTTTGATGCTATGGTTGGGTTTTACCTTAATGAATATTTAGTATTTGCGGATGCTTGCTAGAGTTCCAATCATAAGTGCATATGATCCAAGTAGAGAAAGTATGTTAGCTTATGCCTCTCCCTCAAATAGATTTGCTATCATACTACCTGTTACCGACAATTTCATTGCTTGCAGAAATTACCTTGCTGAAAACCGGTTGTCATTTCCTTCTGCTCCTTGTTAGGTTCAACACTTATACTTATCGAAAGCACTAAGATTGATCCCCTATACTTGTGGGTCATAAACACTCTTTTCTGGCACCGTTGCCGAGGAGTGAAGCGCTCTTGGTAAGTGGAAATTGGTAAGGAAAAAATTATAATACGTGCTAAAATTTATTGTCACTTGTTACTATGGAAGATAATCCTTTGAGGGGTTTGTTCGGGGTATCTCCACCTCGACTGAAAGCACAAAGAGTTTCCCTAAAACCTACTACACCAACTAAAAATATTCGTTATGAAATTCCTTCGGGTATGACAGAGGAACTGCTAGCTAATCCTAATGCAGGAGATGGAACAACGCATCCCGATATGCATTTGATACATGTGGATGAAATTTGTGGATTGTTTAAGCTTGCCAGTTTGCCCGAAGATGAATTCAAGAATAAGGTTTTCCCTTTATCTTTGGGGGGGAAGCATTGTCATGGTATATGCTATGCAATGATACTGAACCTTGGACCTGGAATCGATTGAAATTGGAATTTCACCAAAAGTTTTACCCTATCCATCTAGTTCATCGTGATCGGAATTATATATATAATGTTAGCCTCGGGAAGGAGAAAGTATCGCTCTAGCTTGGGGGAGGCATAAGTCAATGTTATATTCATCACCCAATCATGAGCTCTCAAGAGAAATTATCATTCAGAATTTTTATGCTCGACTTTCTCGTAATGATCAATCCATGCTCGATACTTCTTGTGTTGGTTCTTTTATTAAGAAGACTATTTAATTCAGATGGGATCTTTTAGAAAGAATTAAACGCAACTCTGAAGATTGGGAACTCGAGAAGGTAAAGACTCAAGTATTAAGCTTGAGTTTGATTGTGTTAAATCTTTTATGAAAACCGATTTCACAATTTTAGCACTTAATATGGACTTGACTCTGATATAGTAGCCTCTTTTTGTGAATCATTAGCTACTCATCTTGATCTCTCTAAGGAGAAGTGGTTTGAACATCATCCCCCTATTAAAGAAGAAATTAAAGAACCGCTTAAAGTGAAAGATTAAACTATCATTTACAATGTTGATCCAGTTGTGCCTACTGCTTATATTGAAAAGCCACCTTTCCCTGATAGGATAAAGGAACATGCTAAGATATCGATAGTGGTCCGCAAATGTAATATTAAAGCACCTAAACCCACTCAACAAATTAAAGTAGAACCTAGTGTTGTTATGGTTAAAGATCTCTTAGTCGATAATATTGATGGGCATGTTATTTAATTCTGTGATGAAGCTGCTAGAATTGCCAAACCCGATGAAAAAGATAAACACAGACCTATTGTTGGCATGCCTGTCGTCTTAGTTAAAATAGTAGATCATTACTATCATGGCTTATGTGATTTAGGTGCTAGTGTGAGTGCTATCCGTTTTACTCTATACCAAGAAATTATGAATGATATAGCACCCGCTGAAATAGAAGACATAGATGTCACCATTAAACTTGCTAATAGAGATACTATCACACCACTTGGGATTGTTAGAGATGTTAAGTCTTGTGTGGAAAATAAAATACCCTACTCATTTTTCAGTTCTTGGTTCCCCACAAAATGAATTTTGCCCCATAATTTTTGGTAGACCTTTCTTGAACACTATCAATGCTAAGATAGATTGTTGGAAAGAAACAGCCAGTGTCAACTTTATTCATGTGTCTCATGAGTTTAATTTCTCTAATTTTTGTAGACAACCTCATGATAAAGAATCACCTAGTAAGGATGCAATAATCGGTCTTGCTTCTATTGGTATACCTCCTACTGATCCTCTAGAACAATATTTGCTAGACCATGAAAATGATATGCACTTGCGTGAAAGAAATGAAATATATAAAATATTCTTTGAACAATAACCTGTCCTTAAACAAAATTTGACTATTGAAACTCTAGGTGGTCGTCCTCCACCTAATGGTGATTCTGTGTTTGAATTAAAACAATTGCCTAACACTTTGAAGTATGCTTATCTTCATGAGAAAAAGATATAGCCTGTTATTATTAGTGCTAAACTTTCAGAACACGAAGAAGAAATATTATTAAAATTCTTAAGAAGCAACGTGCTGCCATTGGATATACTGTTGATGATCTTAAGGGCATTAGTCCCACTCTCTGTGCGCACAAGATAAATATGGAACCTGATGCTAAACCCGTTGTTGATCATCAATGACGATTGAATCCAAAGATGAAGGAACTGGTAAGAACTGAAATAGTAAAGCTTCTGGAAGCAGGTATAATCTACCCTATAGTTGATAGTAGATTGGTAAGTCATGTTCATTGTGTCCCTAAGAAAGGAGGTATTACCGTTGTTCCCGATGATAAAAATTAACTTATATCACAAAGAATAGTAAGTGGCTATAGAATGGTAAATGAGTTTAGAAAATTAAATAAATCTACTAGAAAAGATCATTACCCTCTGCCTTTCATTGATCAAATGTTAGAAATATTATCTAAGCACACACACTTTTGTTACCTTGATGGATATTCTGGTTTATCTCAAATACATATATCACAACCTGATCAAGAGAAAACCACTTTTACTTGCCCTTTTGGAACTTATGCTTATAGACATATGCCTTTTGGTTTATATAATGCACCTGCTACCTTTCAAAGATGTTTGACTGCTATATTCTCTGATTTTTGTGAAAGGATTGTTGAGGTTTTCATAGATGATTTTTCCGTTTATGGAACTTCTTTTGATGATTGCTTAAGCAACCTTCATTGAGTATTGTAGAGATGTGAACAAACTAATCTTGTCTTGAATTGGGATAAGTGCCACTTTATGGTTAATGCAGGCATTGTCTTGGGGCATAAAATTTTTGAACGAGGTATTGAGGTGCATAAATCTAAAGTTAATGCAATTGAGAAAATGCCATGTCCTAAAGGTATTAAAGGTATTCGTAATTTCCTCAGTCATGCTGGTTTGTATAGGAGGTTCAGTAAAGACTTCTCTAAAGTTTCTAGGCCTCTTACTAATCTTTTACAAAAGGATGTTCCATTTGTTTTTGATGATGATTGTTTAGAAGCCTTTGAAACACTTAAGAAAGGCTTAACTTATGCACTTATCGTTCAACCACCTGATTGGAACTTGCCTTTTCAAATTATGTGTGATACTAGTGAATATGATGTTGGTGTTATTCTAGGACAAAGAGTCGATAAGAAATTAAATGTTATCCATTATGCTAGGAAAACTCTAGACAGTGCCCAAAGAAATTATGCGACTACTGAGAAAGAATATTTAGCAGTTGTGTTTGCTTGTGACAAATTTAGATCTTACATTGTTGACTCCAAAGTAATTATGCACACTGATCATGCTGCTATAAAATATCTTATGGGAAAGAAACATGCTAAACCTAGACTCATTAGGTGGGTTCTCTTGCTACAAGAATTTGACTTGCATATTACTGATAAGAAGGGGTCTAAGAACCCCATAGCTGATAACTTGTCTAGGTTAGAAAATATTATTGATGACCCACTACCTATTGATGATAGCTGTCCTGATGAACAATTAGCTGTAATAAATGCTTCTCAAAATACTCCTTGGTATGCTGACTATGCTAATTTTATTGTTGCTAAATTTATACCGCCTAGTTTCACATACAAACAAAAGAAAAGAAAAATCTTGTGTGACTTAAGACATTACTTTTGGGATGACCCACATCTTTATAAAGAAGGAGTAGATGGTATTATTAGACATTGTATACCTGAGCATGAACAGGAACAAATCCTACGGAAATGTCACTCTAAATCCTATGGAGGACATCATGCGGGAGATAGAACTGCACACAAGGTATTACAATCTGATTTTTATTAGCCTACTCTTTTCAGCGATGCCCATAAGTTTGTCTTATCTTGTGATGAATGTCAAAGAATTGGTAATATTGATAAGCATCAGGAAATGGCTATGAATTATTCACTTGTTATTTAACCATTTGATGTTTGGGGTTTTGAATATATGGGACTTTTTCTTTCCTCTAATGGGTATACACATATTTTGGTTGTTGTTGATTATGTCACTAAGTGTGTAGAAGCTATTCCAACTAGTAGTGTTGATCATAACACCTCCATTAAAATGCTTAAAGAAGTTATTTTCCCAAGGTTTGGAGTCCCTAGATATTTAATGAGTGATGGTGCTTCACACTTTATTCCTAGTGCTTTCCATAAATTGCTTGCTAAATATGATGTTAATCATAGAAGTGCATCACCCTATCGTCCTCAATCTAGTGGTCAGGTTGAACTTAGCAATAGAGAAATAAAGTTAATATTACAAAAAACTGTCAATAGGTCACGAAAGAGTTGGTCTAAGAAACTTGATGATGCACTTTGGGCCTATAGAACAGCTTATAAAAATCCTATGGGTATGTCTCCATATAAAATGGTTTATGGAAAAGCTTGTCATTTGCCTCTTGATTTAGAACATAAAGCATATTGGGCAATTAAAGAACTAAATTATGACTTCAAACTTGCCGGTGAAAAGTGGTTATTTGATATTAGCTCACTAGATGAATGGAGAACCCAAGCTTACTTGTAAGCTTGCACGTGTAACACATGTATTATCGTGTGATTTTTTTATCATTTGTCCTAGAAATAAAATATATCAATAAAATGAAAAAAATATAAGTTAGACAATAGAAACGTAGAGATGTTTAACAATTGTGAAATATTATATTTTTTAAACGGAGGCAAAAGCTTTGCCTCATCTCATTAATAAAGAAGAGAATTGCCCGGTTAATTACTAAAAACCATGCAAAAATTGATACAACCCACAAAGGGGCACCACCAGCCAAATTGTCTATCCACACAAGACACACACATGCCGTCGAAAGAGGAGCGCTGTCAAGGCGGACTACAACTGTTATCGTCATCACTCCTCCGCAAGCCAGTGACTCCGACTTCACCACAAACCACCATCATCGTTGCCAAACAGGACACCACCCCGAACCTCCACATCGTATATTGACTGCTGCCAACCAATGCACCCTCTGCCACCCGCAAACTATGCTGCCGCAACCACAACACCATCACGCTTCTACGCCCCGGCTCTGGCCTGTGGCACGCCGGCCCCATCATCGGCAGCAACCACACCTCACTGCAGCCCACTTGTCATAGCTCACCGCAGCCCACACACAACAGACCACTCCGACTGCCGCAGGTTGCAGACACCGCCAACCCACACCATTGCATAGATGAGCTCTGAAATCCCAAACCATTTTTCAAGTCTCACATGCTACACCTCTGAGAGTTTCGGGTAAAGCAAATGTTCAAATATTAGTCGTGGTACAAATATTAAGAAACTTGATGTACTATCATCCATTTGTTTGCATACAAACAAATAAACAAACATCACTCCAGTTCAGAGTAGCAAGGCAAACAAAATAAAGACTACATGCATACAAGAATGAAAAGTATGTTAATAAGCTACACGGTGCCACTTGAATGGGAGAATACATGTTGCTAGTACACTTTGTCACTCCTCTCATGGTGAATGAATGAATTGCAATTAGTGAAAATTTCTTCCAATTGAATGAGTGCATCAAGGTAAAATTGTAGAGACATGATTATATCATTTGTGGAGACAAAAATACCTGGCAGAAAGCAACAACTCAAATGATAATTTACGACTTCTAGCTCAGGAGGATTCGCCTCCATCGCCAGCATATAAAAGACCAATGAACTAAAGATTGAAGGTACCAAAGGCATAGAAGTTTCAAGTGATATTTCCATTTCCAGTAAACTGATGAAATATAGTGATAAAGGATAAGCTAATGCCATGTGTGCACGACCAGCATATGGAAGACCAATGTATTACAGGAGGGTATATTTAGTTCATAGATAATCAGTGAACAAGAGGGCATAATTTCAGTTCATAGCCAGCCTCTATAGAAATCATAATAATTAAAAAGACTCTACTCTTAACCCATCATCAATAATTCTACAGCCAGAGCAAATTAGGACACTACTTCTAATCATAAATTCATTTTCTAAGAAGACATTTTCATCAAGATGCCATGTTTTACAAAGTTCCTCTGGCCAAAGGTTAAAATCTAAGAAAAAATGCATTTCAACTGTCAGTGGAAACACAATTTTTTTGGTACTGTGTGTAAGGTGGTTTGGTAACCCCCTTTACAGAAGTTTAATGGCAAAAAAACCTAAATGTGAGAGTGGGCCTTACCACACTTCCAAGAACTTTAAAGCCTCATCTCAGGAGCATTTCAAGCCAAATTCATGGTCAGGCAATATAAAATCTCTAGAAAATAATACAACTGAGGTTATTATTGCAAGGCAGCCTTGTCGCCAAACTCTTGTTACAACTTGAAGAGATAAATGCTTCAGCAATTATTAGAGTTTTCCTGGCCTGATGGCACCATGAGGGGGCATCAGGAGTGAGTGGCTCATTTTCGGTGAGTTGATGCTACATTGTTGTCATCGGAAAGAAGAGTTAATACATACTGAATGAATGCGACAAATAAGCATTACATATGCTCTTGCATTTAATTGGAACCTCAGATAGCTAGAAACAAGTGGGGCCTCACCAAAAGCTGCAATTAGAAACACATGATGTTAGATATGAGAATTGTTGTACAGAGATTAACCATAGCACAGTCTAATAGAAGGACACATGTTTGTGATAATTGGCCCTGGTTAAGACAGTCGAGAGCTTCAACTCTCTTTTGTGATCAAGATATATGATGCTTCACATTGTATTCTACTTTATTCTCATGCAACATTACTGCATACCATGACTGAACACTCTTCCTTTTAGGATCGTCCGTTGGATTATGTGTCATATTTGTACTACCATCCATGATTGCGTTTGTTAGGTCCTTAAACAGGAAACATTTTCTTGATTCAAACAGAGGCACATCCATTTTTTTCTTACTCATCTGCAGATATAAAAGTACAAATGATAAACAATATATAGAAGGGCATAGAGAGAATGGTGAAGATCATTTAAGCACGGAGCATAGTCATGTGAACCAGGTCATGACTATTATGTACAAAGCTTCACCAATTAGTTTCTTAAAAATAAAATAAAGATTTCAGTATTAACCTACATATGACTTAAGAGCAATGTACGTGTATAGTATGGTATTAAATATTTTAGGGTGTTTGGCATCAACAAATCTTGCAGTACCATAGTATCATCTATACTGTATGTTTTTGGACTATTAAAAAAATGTCAGGACCTCTTTTTTCTAAACTAAGAATGCTTTCTTTTTCCCTTCTCTTTCTCACCCCATCCAGCCTTCAGTTCTGCCTTGTATTTTCTACTTGAGTGCTTCAGTTGCATCTTGGTTCTCAGCCGTGCGCACAGGTTTTAAAGCGTTGCTAGACAAAGATACTAGTCCATTGTTCATCGGTTAGGATACTGATGGGCAAAAGTGGACAGTGGTTGTGGAAGGTCCAGCTCCTTGAACATGGCGCCAAGCATGGCCTTATTGGGATTTTGACAATGCCCATGGCCTCATCCTATGAAGAATGCATGGTGTCATTGGGTAAAGGCAAAGGAGGAAAATAACAACTATGGTAGTTGCATATAAAAAGCACTCTACAATTAATCAGTTTGGAAGAAGGGTGATTTTAACTTTCAGTATCATTCTGGACTTATAGTATGAAACATATCTTAGCTAAATCATGTATAGTCATGTTGTGTATATATATAATCCATGTCAAATATAGACATACAGAAGTCTGTTAGTACTTACTCCATGCATCACGACAATTATAAAGCAGTAAAAATAGATGAATACATTTTCTAGTTTGTCCTAGTGAAGAACCCAAACTAAACGTGAACAAAAATCTTCTATTCTTAAGAAGGGATTCTCTGAGAGTTATTTGCTCAAAACCACCACATTATGGGCTAGGGTAACAGATCGATACCACATTTGAGGCAGGGCACACAAAACCACCAAAATGGGGCTAATCTATAACGCAGAGCACTGACGCTGTGTTTTAGCCCAGAAAACAGCGAATCCGACAGGTGGGTCCCGCCTGTCAGGCTGACGTGATGCGTGTTGACGGATGTCGTTAGACGGCGAGAGACGGCCGTTTCGGTGCGCCCATTTAAGTGGCTGCACCGGTCGGTGTTCAAACCAGACCAGCCAGTTCATCACTCTCGCTCTCCTCTCTCTCGACCCCGACCACCGCCAGCGCCGCCACTGTCGAGTCGCCGCCTTTCGCCGCTCCACCATCGTTTCTTGGAGCGAGCCGTCCTCGAGCTCTTCCTCGGACGGCAAAGAAGTCACTAGCCAGGTATGCGTGTTCGCCTCTCGCCTCCCCCACGGATTAGGGTTCATCCCGCTAGGGTTAGGGTTCATCATTTGGGGATTTTTCACCAGGTCGCTGATTTGTGCAATTTGTGTGCTTCCTAGGACAATCTCTTGCTATGAATGGAGTGGCATTGCTCACGATCTATCATCTTGTTGTTTGCATCAAGAACCTTGCGTCGGGATTGTTGCATTTGAATATGTGGACACAGGCAGACATTTTCTTGCGTGTCCTGAGCAGAAGGTATGTTGGTTAGTAGTGTAAGTAGATTAGCTTAGTTAGTTTATGCTCCTGGATAGTTGTTGCTTCAGTACTCCAATTTTGTGTATTAAAGATTTGTTCCTGGATAGTTGTTGCTTCAGTACTCCAATCTTCTCTTCCTTCAGTTGATGTAATAGTTGTTGCCCATAATCTATGCATATACAATCTTATAGATGTAAAAAATTATATATGCTGTTATAATTGTTTCTGCCTAGAATTTGCATACAATTTTGAGAATATATCTATTAATTAATGATGTAATATTTGATTTAGGCACCAATTGATGGATAGAATATAATTCAGTGGATAGAACTAAACTAAAATTCAGTTGATATAAGTGAACTACAATTCAGTGGATAGAACTAAACTAAAATTCAGTGGATATAACTAAACTACAATTCAGTGGATAGAATTAAACTAAAATTTAGTGGATAGAACAAAAACTAAAAATTGTGCACATTTGGGTGGAAAGAATTAAACTACAATTTCATACAGTATTATATAATTTGTGCACATTTCATACAATTTCTTATTGAGAACATATTTATTTAACTGTAGGTAGAACTAAAGTGCAACTATATGGAGTGGATAGACCTAGAGTGGTTAGTGGCTACGCAGTTCACCCTCACTGAATTGTGGAGCATGTATGACAAAGATATCAAGGATAGGCTGAAAGAAAATGTTGAGCTTGCTGACAGAAATTTCAAACTAGTTGGAGAAAAGAGGGAGATGGAGGAAGATCTGTGGTTTTTCAAACTGGAATTTGCTAAAATGGTTGCTGACAAGGAGGATGCTATCACAGAGTTGGGCAATGTTAGGTTGGCTCTAAGTGATCTCAAAGAGGAGATGGAGAAGAAGAAGCTGGAAGACCATGGTTGTACCAATCTTCATCAGGTACTTAGGGCAAAGGTAGAGAAAGAGAGGGACCAGCTAGTGGTAGAGAGAGATCAAGTTGTGACAGAGAGGGACCAACTGAAACAAGAGAAGAAAACACTGGAGTACATCATTGCAGATCTGCTCAAATAGAAACATGGGTACAAGGACAAGATCAAGAAGTTGAAGGAGATATGTGATGATTTTTAAGTATGTATTGTGGTGTGGTTTAGGGTAGCACTGCGGTTCATATGAATGTGCTCTTATGCACTTAATAAGTTGTAATGCTTTATGTATCTTTATGTCCAAGACTTGTGTTGTGTACTCTGAAGACTTGTGTTGTGTACTCCCAATAAGTAATGTTCAACTTATTATCATTGCATCTTTGGATCAATGTCCTACTTATTAATGTATTTTGTTTGTATCAACTGAAATGTTTGTGGTTGTTTTGCCATAATATTTGCAGAGAACATATATTCTAAATGATTGTGGTTGTTTTTCCATGATCTGTTACCATTTACTTTGCACATAAAATATTTTGCACAGATCTTTTTTGCTCAAAATTATTTTGCACACAACATATATTGCACAGAACATATATTGCGCAGAAATTACTTCAAAGTGCCATATATTTGCACAGAACATATATTTGCATAGGATTTTAACAGCACGAGATAAACATAGATAACTTCACAGTGCTATACATAGGTTCATAATGCCATACATAGGTTTAACAAACATAGGTTCTGAGTGTCATAGTGCCATAGTGCCATAATGCCATACATAGGTTCATAATGTCATAAATAAAGTGATGTAATGCCTGTTTTAGCACACATGCACTTGCATACAGACTTCAAATTTGAGCATTTAGTAGTTCCCATTGGCATAGAAGTACCCCTCCATCCTCTTGCTCATGTACTTTGTCCTCTTTGGCCTACTGCCTACAGGCTGGCTAGTAGAAGCTTCTGCAGAACTTCTTCGAGGCTTGAACCTTTTTGCACCCCTACTAGCAGCAGTGGAAGATCTTGCACCTCTCCCAGCAGTAGGAGAAGAAGTAGCACCCCTTCCGTGAGTAGTAGCGGACCTTGCTCCTCTTCTAGCAGCAGCAAATGAAGTAGCACCCCTTCCAGCAGCAGGAGATGAGGTTGCTCCCCTTCCAGTAGCACCCCTTCCAGCAGTAGTCTTTGCACCTCTTGCAGTAGCAGGAGAGGAGTTTGTAGTAGATGATGATGGTGCACCCATAGCACTTCCAGTAGCTGATGAAGCTGCACCATGGTGCCATTCAGGTACAGTCCTCTTTTCCTGTAATTAAAAAATTAAACAACTTTATAATAATCAGTCAAGTACAGTCCTATTTTGCTGTAATTAAAAAACGAACACTCAAGTAATTTCAAAATGAAAATACCATGTGCTTGTTCCTCCTGATTTGCAGATCAGGCCTTAATGGCTTAGGACAACTTGTGTACTCGTGTCCTTGCAGCTTGCAGTTCCCACATGTTATAGTAGCCATCCTAGATGTCTGTTTTGCTTGAGGTGGCTCAAACTTCCCTTTTTTCCTTTTCTCTTCTGCTGGCCCCTTCTTGTCATCTTTGAACGGTGGTGGTTCAATGTCAGGTGTTGGAGTTTTCACCGAGCTATCTGGACTAGGAACAGGGTAAATTACTGGCTTATATGCCTCCAAGTACATAGATTTCTTGAAGAACACATTGATATGATCCTCTGGCAGCTGTTTAGACCTATAGATGGCAGAACAAGCATGGTTGCAAGGAACTCCAGTGATGTCCCATTTCTTGCACCCACATATCTGTAGGTTTGTGTCAACACCATAGGTCTTGTCACTACAAAAAATACACTTCCGTGATGATACGTGTTTGTCACAGTAGGTCGCGTTTTTTGTCATGCATGTACATCCATGACGATTTTATGATAGAATCAAGATAGTCATACCTGTGCTGTCGTAGAAGTGTTCCATGACATTACCAAAATTATCATCACGGAAGTGTCCACTTCCATGATGATAAATTGCGCGTCACATAAGTGCTTTCATCACGGGTGACCGACACGTGGCATCCACCGTAACGGAACGCCGTTAAGCTATCGGGTCAGTTTTGGATCCGATAACCCGTTAACAGGCCCGACCAATGGGGATTTTCCATGTGTAAAATCATCTTTGGCTGGAGGAAACATGTGTCGGCTCATCGTTGGGACAGATGTCATCCACTCATTGGACAGAAGGCGCCTATGATACGTCGACATGTGGCATGGCCCAATAGAGGCCCATTCCTGTGAAAAGGCCGGCCCGTTTGACTTGGTCAAAAGGTGGCGGCCGGTCCATGGAAAGCCTGTTAACGACATGTTCACATATAGCCCATTTACAGCCCGCTAACCCAAGGCCCGTTACGCCCTATTTGAATTAGGCCCAGTAGCGTCATCTGGGCCATCTAATATGATTCCAGCCTATTTTCACTTCTGGCCCATGTATGGCCCATGACGTCTTTCGGCCCTTATGAGGCCCTTTATAACTCTCGGCCTATTAACGGCCCGTGGTGAAACTGGCCCGTAATGAATAGTGTATCACTTTACACCCATTAACGGCCCATGGTGAAACTGGCCCGTAATAAACAGTGTATCACCTTATACCCATTAACGACACAATATTCCGTTGGGCTGTTTCCAGCCCATGTTATCTTTCGGCCTTCTCAGAGCCCATTTATTCTTGGGCTCATTTCCAGCATTCATTTAATTATGGCCCGTTACTGTCATTTTCTGCTTGTGGGCCAAATTCATCTTGTGGTCACACTTGACCCATTTGTGGTCCGTTAATATGTTGGGCCGTTTTCATAACGTCATCAAATATGACCTATTAACGATGGCCCGTTATGGTCGGCCCATGAATGGACAATTCCAACTCTAGCCCGTTTACGGCCATAATGCGGTCTGTTTGGCCCATGTTTGTGTCGATCGATCATGACCGTATAAGGCCCATTGATGATCTGACCCGAAGGCCCATTGTTTCTACGACCCGTAGAAGGCCCATTGTTTCTACGGCCCATAGAAGGCCCACTGTTTCTACAGCCCATAGGAGGCCCAGTGTCACTACAGTAAATATTAGCCCATGGTTATTGTGGCCTAGAATTAAAAAATAGGTTATTGCAGCCACTAGCAAACCGCGGAAAAAGAACTGCAATGACTACAAGCAAACAAATAAACAAGACAACAAGGAAATAAATAAGCGAGCAACTAACGCTAGGCTATCACGGCTATTACACATATTACATCCACTAGGCATCAAAGTTCGCCACCAGTGCAAATATAGGGAACAAAGCAGCATATCACACTGGTTGTCAAAGGGCGACCAGCGGAAATAAACGCTGCAGCAAAACAAATCCAGAGCTGAAACCACTTCAGAAGATGTCAAGAAACAATATCCTGGGTACCCATAATGCTGGCAACATGCTTAGCAAGCTTATTAACTTTCTCTTGTTTGGCGCTTAAATCCTCCAGCGCTTGCGGTTGGACCAGGAAATATGCATCTGAATTCTGCAGGGACTTCCTCAGTCCTTGACTTCAGTCAAGACATCCGATCGGCGTCTTTCAACTTGGAGTTGAGACTCAAGATGACGAACTGATTCAGCAAATGAGTTCAAGAGCTTGTGCGGCAGATGAGTGGCCAATAACTTTCGAACACTACATCAAGACAGGACTTTTGGGTTCTCTCACTGTCGTCAAGATAGTTTTTATTAGCTTTCTTGGAGACCAACAGGGATGTCTCACTATCCTGAACCTTATCTGCATTACTTCCTTTACCATTGGATAACGCGGTACTGTTCTCCAATATTTTGTCCGTATTCTAAAAGAGAAACAAGCAGACACATCACATGTTTACCATGTTGGATATGAAACTCATTTTGGTAAATGAGTTCAGTAGTAAAGTGGACAAAATAACAGCATGAAACAAACATATATCTATGTACCATGGTCACTTTATGGTCTATATCATTCTAGTTTTTGTTGCCAAATCAAGATAGAGACACAGCTCAAATAATATTTGTCAAGACAAAGCAGAATAGACAGAATATAATTGTGGGAAACTATAGAGCAATAACAACACTTGTAATGTGCATGACATGAGAACATAACTGTTTATTCAATTGAAACTGAAATCAACATAGAGCAGGTTACAACAGCAAACCAGTTAAAGAAACAGGTTTAAAACATACCTGTTGCGCCATTGGAGTTTCAATTCCATCCTCAAATTTGAAAATAGTTGGTATGAGTAAATACAGTAATGCAAGAGCAAAGGAGTATGAACCATAGCTACAGAACCTGACCTGAGAACAAATCTTCTTCTCCTTTAAGCGTTGAGTTGGGATTCAGAGTGGTGGTCCTCGTGCTTTGGAACTGCAGTTCCCTTACTAACTGCTCGTGTTTGGGTGCTCTGTGGTGGAGATGGTGTTGTGTCAACTGGAACTGGGTTACTATCTACCGGGGTTGGGGTTAGAAGGGGTGTAGCTGGTTCTCTGTCCAACTGGGTAGGGGTACAATCTGCGAGAGTCTGGGTTATGTGTGATGTATCTGGTCCTTGGGCAAGTACAACTGTGGTTCTATTTGCATCAAGTGGTAGCACTATCTTTTCTGAAGATCGTGTTGTTACTCCCTTAGATACTGCCATCACCCTCTCTAATTCAAATGGCTGATAAACAAGAAAAGTAATTGAAAGTATAAACATTGTATGATAGACAGGTGCAATGGATAGTGGGGAATAAAAGAGGGCATGAAATAATTCATATTTATGTTGTCTAACCAAACAGGATAGCATGACACAATTTCACATATATGATGGCTAACTAAACAGGATAGCATGACACAATTTCACATTATGATGGCTAACTAAAAAAGATGGAAAGACATAGTTCAAAATATGAGACTATGTAAACAGGATGACATGATATAACTATATAATGTGTTTATTAAATAGGTTGGCATGCCATAATTCACATACATTGACGGATAGAATGCCATAATTCAAAATATGATGACTATAAACACTAAATAGGATGAGATGATATAACTATATGATGTCTTTATTAAATGGGTTGCCATGCCATATTTCAGATAGATGATGTGTATGTACTATATAAACATGATGGCATGATATAATTCAAATATATGATTTATATAGTAAGCAAGTAAGAAGATGGAAATCCATATATGATGTAAAAACTAAGCAATGCAAGACAACAGGCATGACATGAGTAATATAACCCTGCCAAGTTTGAGCATAGACCTCAGGGGGGAAATAGGACTGGTCATCAGTCTCTGAATCCTCCTCTGAGGAGCTCTCTGTAACCAGCAAGATGTCTGCTTCAGTAGGTAGCATTGTCTGCTTTGAATACCTTGTTTTCACTCCAAATACTTCCATCACCGCTTCAAATGGCTGATGCACAGGAAGAGTAGTTGAATATACAAACATTGTCAACATATGGAACACGTAATACAAAAAAATGATAGCCTGATATAATTCACATACATGATGATTGGCTAAACAACATGGCATTCCATAATTCACATATATAACGCCTTTGCAACAAGATAGCATTGTACAATTCACAAATATAATGTCTTGCAACAAGATGTCAATGCATAATTCACATATATGGTAATTAGACACTGAACAGGTGGCATTCACACAAAGCATGTCTAAACTAATCAAATGACATAGCAATGCGAGACACCATACGCACGATATGAGCAACATAACCCTGCCAAGTTAGAGCATACACCGGGGGGTAGGACTGGTCATCTGTCTCTGAATCCTCCTCTGAGGAGCTATCCGTAACCAACAAGATATGCACTTCGTCAGATAGCGTAGTCTGCTCTGAAGACCTTGTTTTCACTCCAGAATTTGCCATCACCGTGGCAAATGGCTGATGCACAAGAAGAGCAGTTGAATGTACTAACATTGTTTACAAATATAATATGTAACGAAAAAAGGATGGCCTGATATAATTTACATATAAGATGACTAGCTAAGTAGGATGGCATTGCAAAATTCACATATATGATGCCTGGCTAAACAAGATGGCGTTGCATAATTCACATAAACAATGAATAAACTAAACAGATGGCATTCGCACAAAGGATGTCTAAACTGAGCAGATGACATATTTGATGTATAAAGTAAGCAATGCAAGACACCATATGCATGATATAACAACCATCAGCGTGCCAAGTTAGAGCAAAGACCTCAGGGGGTAAATAGGAGTTGTCTTCTCCTTCTGAATCCCCCTCAGAGCAGATATCTTCCTCTCGATTACAATCCGAAATGCATGGAGGGGGGGCTGCCTTTGCGCCTACCATGGAGCGACGTTTGCATGAAATTTTATTGCCACGCAAGGCTCGTCTCTTTTGCTCTACATGTTCAGTTCCATTGTTTACCATAACTATCATGCATAGGAATAAAACATAGTGAGATTATGTAAGGAGTGCATGCAGAAATCCAGTGTGATGGTAGCAACCTGTGGATAGACCCAAAACCAATAATAGCAGGCAGATAATGGCTTCGGTTAAAATATACAGATAATGGCTTCTTTACTATTTGTTTCCCAGCCAACATGAAACTCATAGTAGACACCGGAGATTAACCAGATAGTAGATAGATACTATTGATTGCGGCCCCAATATGTACCCCACAACCATTTAAAAACACAGGTTTGACCATTAGTTTGGAGCTGACTCAGAGTCTAATCGGTGAACAGGACGATAAAGTAGCATGTAATATTAAGCGATGCATAACGTAAGCAGACACGAAAGAGTGCCGCCTCTCTTGCGGACCCGTGTAGTCCTCGAGGTCATCTGCTCGGTTGATGATGGTAATGTAGTTTTCATGGCTGTCGGCAGCGGGGAAGAAGATCTGAGGCAGCGAAAGACGGTCTGGAGGCCGGATCCCTGCTGTGCCGGACCCTTCTATTGTTGGAGCAGCTAAGCTGGGGTGGACAACGGCGCAGCAGGAGCGGGATAAACCACGCAAGGTTTTCTTTGACAACTATCTGTAAGAGAAGTAATTCTGTAAGGGCTTGTTTGAATTGGAGGATTCCAACAATGCAGGGATAGGAAATAGACAGGATTAGGATAGGAATGCACGTGCAAAACAGAGAATTTAAAAACACAGGATTTCTGCCAATCTGGGTGTTTGATTCACAACAATTGGAAGATCACAGGATGCAAAGAAGCATGGTGAGATTAAGTAAAACCACAAGAAAATGTACGGTTATAATGCTATTATGGTACTATCTCTTAGTCTTGTGCTTCATGAATAGGAATTTGAAAAGGAGGACAAGTGAAAATTAAAATTCCTATGTTTTTTCTTTCAAGGAGACACTAAAGGAACAAATCTGTGTGCTCAGTGGACAATATATGTAACATGTAGAGTAAAAAAGAGATGCAACAAGTGTACAACCTCTTTGGCGAAGCCATGTCGATCTCAAAGATGATTGGGTTGGCGGTGAGGATGCTCCGCTGACTTGGCTGTCGGAGGAGGAAAGAAGATCTTAGGCATCTGGAGATGGAGCCAGTCTTGCTCATTGTGATGGAGGGTTTAAATCGTTGGAGCAGCTCCGGTAAGTTGTATGACGCCGAGGCTGAAGCAGGACAAGAGAGACAACATTAACCTAAGTGGAATTCTAATAGAATCTCCAATACATGACATAAAATACATAACCCTGCCAAATTAGGGCATGCACCTCAGGGGGGAAATATGACTGGTCATCTGTCTCTGAATCCTCCTCTGAGGAGCTATCGGTAACCAGCAAGACATGCGCCGTCGAGATAGCATTATGCGCTCTGAAGACCTTGTTTCCACTCCAGATTTTTCTATGACCGTGCCGAATGGCTAATGCACAGGAAGAGTAATTGAATGTACTAAAATTGTTGACAAATTTAACACATAATAAAAAAATGATGGCATGATATAATTCACATATAAGATGACTGGCTAACCAGGGTGGCATTGCAAAATTCACATATATGTTGCATGGCTAGACAAGATGGCATTGCATGATTCACATATACGATAAAGAAACAAAACAGATGGCATTGACACAAAGCATGTCTAAACTAAGCAGATGACATCTTTAATGTATATAGTAAGCAATGCAAGGCACCATATGCATGATATTACAAACATCAGCATGCCAAGTTAGAGCAAATACCTCATGGGGTAAATAGGAGTGCTCTTCTCCTTCTGAATCCCCCTCAGAACAGTTATCTTCCTCTTGATTACTATCCGAAATGGGTGGAGGTGGGGGCTGCCTTTGCGCCCACCATGGAACGACGTCTGCATGAAATTTTATTGCCATGCAAGGCTCGTCTCTTTTGCTCTACATGATCAGTTCCATTGTGTACAATAACTGGCATGCATAGGAATAAAACATAGTGAGATTATGTAAGGAGTGCATGCACAAATCCAGAGTGATGGTAGCAAACGTGGATAGACCCAAAACCAATGATAGCGAGCGGATAATAGCTTTAGTTAAAAATACAGATAATGGCTCTTTTAATGTTTGTTTGCACCCAACATGAAACTCATACTAGACACCGGAGATTAACCAGATAGTAGATGATAGTAGTCGATTGTTGCCCCAATATGTACCCCACAACCATTTAAAAACTCAAGTTTGACATTAGTTTGGACCTGACTCGAGTCTAATAGGTGAACACGACGATAATGTAGCATGTCATCATATTAAGCGGCGCATAACGTGGCGGAACCTGTAAGAGTGCGACCTCTCTTGCGGACCCGTGTAGTCCTCAAGGTCATCTGCTTTCGATTGATGATGGTAATGCGGTTATCGTGGCTGCGGTAGGGGGAAGAAGATCTCGAGGCGAAAGACGACCGGAGAGTGGATCCTGCTGTGGTGAACCCTTCCATCGTTGGAGCAATGAGCTAGGGTGGAACACAAACAGCAGAGCAGGACAAACCACACAAGGTTTTCTTTGACACATATCTGATGTGAAGTAATTGAGTAAGGGCTTGTTTGAATTTGAGGATTCTAACAATGCAGGGATAGGAAATAGACAGGAATAGGATAGGAATGCACGTGCAAAACAGAGAATTTAAAAACACAGGATTTCTGCCAATCTGGGTGTTTGATTCACAACAATTGGAAGATCACAGGATGCAAAAAAGCATGGTGAGATTAAGTCAAACCACAAGAAAATGTACGGTTATAATGCTATTGTGCTACTATCTCTTAGTCTTGTGCTTGATCAATAGGAATATGAAAAGGAGGATAAGTGGAAATTAGAATTCCTACGATTTTTCTTTCAAGGAGACACTAAAGGAACAAATCCTACAGTTTTCCTTTGCTCCATTGCTTTGCACCAAATTCATGAAAAGTAGTACCATAGGAAACTTTCCAATTCCTATGTTTTTCATTCACTTTTCCTTTCAAGCACTGGCGATTCTAGTAGGCAGGCTTGAGCAAGGAAAATCCTACACTAAAAAAATGTTTTTGTGCTACTTCTATTACTTTGGACCCAGGCCACTGCCATACTAGCTCAACTCCCAAGCCCATCGACAAATGCACAGCTCAAACGTGCAGAGATAAATAATGATGGCGTTCAAGAGAGTCCATCACGGATAGCTAAGTTGCCTGGTACCTCACTGCTTGTCATATAGTAGGATAAAATAATCGTATTTTCCGTTACTACGAGTGCTCAGTGGACAATATATATATAACATGTAGAGTAAAAAAGAGATGCAACAAGTGTACAACCTCTTTGGCGAAGCCATGTCGATCTCAGCGTGATTGGGTTGGCCGGTGAGGATGCTCCGGCTGACTTTGCTGTCGGGGGAGGGGAAGAAGATCTTAGGCGTCTGGAGATGGAGCCCGAGGTACTGCTCCACTGTGATGGAGAGTTTTGTCGTTGGAGCAGCTCCGGTGAGTTGTACGACGCCGCGGCGGAAGCAGGACAAGAGAGACAACGAACAACGTTAACTTGAGTGGAATTCTAATAGCATCTCCAATACATGACGTAAAATACATAACCACAAAGTGCTAGATGTAAAATACATCAGCCGCTCATCTCTGAACTTAACTGTCGAAACTGAATTTAACTGTAGAAACTGAACTTCACTGTCGAAACTGAACTTAACTGTCGAAACTGAATTTTGTTGTCAAAACTGAATTTTGCTGTCGAAACTGAACGCACTAGCAAGGTGAGGCAACACGTCGGTCGACTGACTTTTTCATCTCTGGTCAGTCGATTTTGCAGCCATTGGATACGAAATCAAGGGCATACGGTTCATCTTCAACCTCCACCCCCCTGAGCCGCCAGCCACCACCGGCCAATCAGCAGCCTCCGTCACCCGCGGCCGGCGGTGCGCCGCCCCGCCCACCCCGAAAACACTCCCCACCGCTGGTCAGCCACCGCCCCGGCCATCCCTCTAGGCCCCCCCGTGCCGAGCTTTTTCTCCGGCGATCCCCACGCCACCTCCCCGCCAACGCCCCGCCATCGCCGGCGACCACCGCCCCACCCTGAACCCTAAGATAGATATTGGGGTACCTCTCCGGCGAGCCCCCTCCTTGTTGCGGCTGGTTCTTCCTTCACCCCGGCGAGCCCCCCCTGAAAATCGACTGACCCAAAAGTTGATTCAGTCGACTGAAGTGTAGCTAAATCGGAGCGGCATCGCAAGCAAGAGCAAGAGCGACAGCAGCAGCGCGAGCAAGAGCAATAACAAGAGCAGACCAGGCAGGGGACCGAGAGCAAGAGCAGAGCAGCAGCGCGAGCGAGAGCTAAAGCAGCAGCAGCTCCTACTGATGTGGACGTTGCCGCCAAGGGAGCGACACCATGGAGGAAGTGGCCGGCGACGCCGTCATGGATGGAGCCGCACCGTGTCAGCCCGGGACCGAGCGCTGGCAGCACCATGAGATCGAATCAAGAAGAAAATGCGGCGATTAGTGTACAACCTCTTTGGTGGCGCCGATTAGGCCGCAGCTTCATCCGAGGAAATGGTGATGATGATGCTCTTTCGGTGGTGCAGGTGCAGACGGCAGTGTGGGAATGGAGGTGGTGCGAAAGACGAGGGGAACGTCGGGGCAGCTCCTTGGAGGTGGTGGACGGGTTGGTTGAACCGGTGGGACGACAAGATCGACGACGGATCCTCATCCTGTATGGTGGATGAGGGACGTCGAGGTGTTGCTGTGGATGACGTCGTCGGGGAAGAGGCTCCGGCTAGGTGGCAGACGGAGCAGGGTGTGGGGTTTCGTCGCGGGTTTTCGCGGCCTCGGTGTACGAATGGGTGGGCGGATGGGATGGCAGTGGGGAACCATAGCTTAGGGACGCGTTTGTCCGAAATGTGGGGTAAGTTACGAAAGTACCCCCACCGATTTGAGGCGGATCTTTTGGTTCAGGGGTAACACGGGCATTTCGCGTGTCGGGATTTCACAGGAGGTGGGAGTTTCCGCGCGCGTTGTAATTTCGGAACAGCAAGGCACGGGTTGAGATGGAGGGAGTTGTCGGAGCACAACGAGACAAAGATATATCTTAAATATTTCGGGCTAACAAGGCGCGGGTTGAAATTTCCGGACAAGTCTAGCGTGTACTGTACCAAATCAATGCGCACTACAAGTGTCATTCAAAACTTTGAATTCATGTTATGTTCAATTAAAATATTTTGCTACGTGTATAATGCATACAACCTACTACTCAAATGAACGTTTTAGTGCATTCCAAACGTATATACTACTGCTTCAATATGAACTAAATTTGAATTCGTTTCTCTATTTGAATAAGATCTATAGTAATGATTGTTGTGAAGTCAAAGCATTTGAATTCATTTCTCTGTTTTAATTATATCTACAATCATCATTATTGTCAAGTCAAACCATCGTTTGTGTATTATCTTCACAGCACACCACATGATTAGTCTCGAGTTACATATGAACTATGTGTACTATATGAACTCGAACTCGATTTTTTGAATCCACTTTATGTTGATTTCAAACCACATTACATTTCTAGCTCTAGCTAGACCTTCATAATCTAAACCATGTCTCATATGTATAATGTGTTTATCACATTATGTATGGTGCCCCGCCCCTACGCCTACAAGTATTTAGATGTGAGTTGCAAACACCACACATTACCACAAATTCAAATAAAATGTGAGAATGTTTGATATATAGTATTGTTTAGATTGTTCGATATTTAGTTGTAAGCTGCAAACGCCAAACATTATCACAAATTCAAATAAAATGTGAGATTGTTTGATGTATAGTATGGTTTAGATTGTTCGGCATTTAGCTGTGAGTTGCAAACGCCATGCATTATCACATTATGGTATAACATGTGCACAACACATGTATCACCGCTATATTCATGCATGCAATGTTTAAAACACTATGTTCTCCTGTTCAAATATATGAATCCGCTTTCATATCAAATTATGATCTTTGTTAGTCTCTTTCACCCACACAATCCTCTAACTGTTGTAGCTACCACTAACTTTCTCTCGTGCATGCACACGCCCTCCTCGCCCTCGCCATCCCTCGGCATTCTATCCACCGAGCACATTCATTTTTTTTATTTAGGTCATTCTCCTAGAGTCTCCACAACTCCTTTCTGACACACACCGATCGATAAACCTCTCCAGCGATGCCTGCCTACAACATACACACACACCTTCAATCTCCTCCTTTATGTGTCCTTGCCCCGTGTCTCTCATACGGTCACACACACGTGTAAACTCCCGCCCCTCTTTTCATCAATCTCACAACCGCACACTCTTCCCCCTATCTAGCTAGTAGCTGGGCCTCTCGCACCACCTGCTAGCTCCATTCTCTCTGTCTATCCGTCTCGCTGGGCCTTATTTGCCTCTAACAAATGGACGTACACCGACCGATCTCTCGCTATACATATAGCTAGCTAGGTCCTTATAACTCGTTTTTACCCACGTGTCGATCGATCTACCTCATTAGTTGTGTCCCTCCCTTCCTCCGACAAACAACAATTGATCTACTGATCTAGTTAGGTTTTCTTACCAAACACATGGTTCCCCTTCATCATCCATGGATGCGTCCCGACAGATCTATCACGCACAGGAACACACAGAAACACAACCCCACTCTTAATGATAACATTGCAGTTCCACGCTCAGTTTGTCTAGTAGGCCTCTCCCACCATCTTCGAGAAGCAACTCCATCACCCATCCAGCACTCTACCCCTCGCCCTCCCTCTCTCTCCTCTCTCTCTCTCTCTCTGTCCCATCATATTTCCCGTCCTTCAGTTATGTATGGATGTCGACCGATCTCCCTCAAGACATAGCTGGGTCTCTCCTTCTCAACACATATGCGAGTCGTTCTACCTCTATAGTTAGGCCTATGCCTACCCCTCCACCCACCCCCTCCCCCACACACACCGATACATCGAGTGCTCTAGTCATGTCTGCCTGCCACACACAAACTTGACATGTGCCCTCTAACGTTCCGGTAGGCCAGTCGCCCTATACCTTTTACTTGCATACACACACAATTTCGATGGCTCTCTTCATCGATCTCGCACCCACCCACTTGATCCTCTCTTCGACTCTATCGATAGCTATGACCCCTCCCTCTCTTCTCGTGGATTGCCCGACCCTCTATATATGATATGGATAGGCCTCCATTTCACACACATTGCATGCAAAATTTTTCTTGAGATGTCATCGACACATATTCCCACAAATAATTCATGAAATCAACACCCACCCCACCCCCACCCCCACCCCAAAACAAAAAACACTCATGAATGTGGTTTGTATCTCTCACACACACCCACGTAGGTGGGGGACATGCACGAAGAGAAGAGGTGCATGCACGGCACACGTACTCACGTCTCTTTCCCAACCACACCCACACGGGTACACGGTGGAGCTCATTTGTGTATGAAAAAGGCAGCCCACGTGGTAATTTGGCATGTGTACTGGTTGTCCACTTGGTGGAGGGAGCATCATCTACCACGGGTGAACAAACAAATTTCGACTTGACGCGTTATGTTAAATTAAAAAAAGAGGCAAACCATGTGGGGCCTACCTTAGAGGCAAGGCTCTATACACTGGAGTACTTTTGATGTGTCCTGTCAACTCGCAGAACAAGGAGAAGCTTGCTTAGTACGTCGTCTCCCCCGCCCACGGGCGCGGTGGCTCGCAGGATGAGGTGAAGCTTGCTCCGCCTTACGCCCGCTCCCTCGCCCACGCGCGTGGTGGCTTGCTGGACGAGGAGAAAAATTTACTACTCCCTCCGTTTACTCCTCGTCCCTACTACCTTGGTTATAGAGGTTATATCATATTGTTTGAAATATATATGTCCTTTAGTAGATTTCAATATGAACTACTAGTACGTACTCCAAACACTGATGTATATAGACATATTTTAGAGTGTAGATTCACTCATTTTGCTCCGTATGTAGCACTCTCCCTCGCCCCTCGACCCTCACCCATGTGGTGGACGTGCAGCAATTCATTCGGTCTCATATAGCCAGAACGATATATACTCCACTACCATTATTGCTCGACTTCCCGAAGAGGCGAAGAGCCAATCGCAAGGTTAATATTTTGGAGATGCCAAGCACAAGGTTATAGGAGAACGAGTAGTAGGTGCCGCGTCATTTATAAATAAAGTTTTTTTTCTTCAGTGGCATGTACGCAATATGATAGGTTCATATGGAGAGAAAAGCAAACCGCTCCACTATATACATAGTCAGGACGGGCCAGCCTACACGGTTGCTTGCTGGGGTTGCTCTCTTCACACTCTCTCGGACAAAACGACTGTGGCCACATCTCTAACATCCCGACGGATCACGGCCGCTGGGGGAAGGGGTGGATGCTTAGTGTAGATGCGGTCGCCGTCGCCGATGGCAAAAACCCATTATCGGCACGTCCCGATCAGGGGTCCCCTCCGTTCTCTCTCACAAGCCGGTGAGGTTGCCTTCGTCCCTTGCTCACTGCCGCAACGTGGGCAGTTGCCGCCTCCCGCCGCCCTCCTCAAGGTTGAGCTACGTCCCTCATGTACAACTCCCTTTACAGCCGGCTTGCACCACTGCTCCAGCTGCCCACATCACTCCATGTGGATATTTCTCTACTTTGCCCCGCACATACCTCTACTAGCTTCTACGTACTATATTTTTGATGAGTTTATGTCTCATCAACTAGTCCCAGTAATCGTATTCTAATCACGCTTCTTCAATTTCTTTGCCACAGGGATGCTCATCTCGATTTTGGTGAAACTGCATAAAATGATCCGATGGTCAAAAGGTTGCAAACTTCATTTATTAGTAAGCTCGCAAATTGAAGTCTGGTTAGGGTTCACAGTTCAAGGGATAGGGCCTGCATGGATCATTTTTTCTTTAGCTGCCTCTTTTCCAAAATAAGTGTCAACTTTAGTAGTAATACAACTTTGTACTAAAGTTTGCACATATTTGCTATGATCTGTCAATCATTGAGATGCAATAGCATGCATGTTAGTCTCCTTTGTATTTGATGAAATGTTGCAACGGGCAACCTTGGGCGAAGATACATGTAACAAGTGGAAGCTTCATAGCATTATACAAATTTATCTCGCTGATAAATTACAGTACGTACTATACTAGTACTTCCTCCATTCCTAAATATAAGTCTTTGTAGAGATTTCACCATGAACCACATGCGGATGTATATAGATGCATTTTAAGTGTAGATTCATTCATTTTGTTCCGTATTTAGTTCACCTAGTGGAATCTCTACAAAGACTTTTCTACTAGTAATAACTAGCCCCCACTACTAGGAATTCTCTATCCTCTCCTTGAGCCACATCATCAAAATTAATGTAGCTGTTAGATGAACTAAATCAGTCCATAATAGCCGCCTGATCTAGACGTTGAGAGGCTCCGCACTAAGCCACATGCAAGCATGCAGAAATACCGTGGCATGCATGTGAGTGGGTTTTAAATCACATCAACATACCTGCATGCAAGCATGCACCGGTAGCATGCATGTAAGTGAGCTTTATGTCCCATTAACATGTCAAAAAGAAAAATATAATCCCATTATGTAGTAGGAGTTGGCTGATCTTTTTTCCTTATGTGGGATGATCTAAATGATGATGGGAGTTTATTTAGTTTGGCTACCACATTTTTCATGCGGTTATAGAGTTTTTTTAGTTCTATGAAATCGATAATTTTGCGCAGAGAGATATACGGCTGTTCCGCGGCAATTCGCGGGGACTCATCTAGTAATATTTAGGAACGGAGGGAATACTATGTAAAGAGTTAGGTGTCGCACGGTGATAGTGTGAGGTAGGCCATGTCATCACTGAGCCTGCGTGTTTTCACTGCTCTTGCACTCCTCTGCTATAAGAATGGAGAAAATTATAATCTAGTAGTACCTCCTTTCGCCAAAAGCATGGGACATCCAGCAGTCCTACCACCTCAGTAATAAAGACCAATGAGCCATCAAATCACATAGACCCATCAATAAGTTGGACGGACAAAGCAACCATAACTCTTGCGCCAGTGAGAGGTCGCGTCCGCTCTGCCCGGGCATGAATGCGGCATCGATACGTTGGAGCGGCGCTGACTGTTTTGGGCAGGAAGCGCGCGCGGGCGATGGAGGGGCTTTGGGTGGGCCAGGCTGGTCAGGAGCGGGCGTGGCAGCTGTCCGCATGTCCCTACCGGACAGTCCCGGAAACGAGAGGATGCACCGACTCTCGCGGCTAAAATCGTACACTACACACCATCTCTCTGTAGGAGTAGGTCGATCTATCACTCTCTCTAACACACACATGCTGTTAAACACACACACACACACACACACACAAACACACACACCTTGGTCCCGTTGCACCTTCTAACGTGACTTATTACACCTAGACGGAGGGAGTAGTAAGTATACGAGATATGGTGGCACACTGACTTAAGTTGAATACAAGTGCCCAAAATTGTGTGCATGTTATAATAAGGATTCACTTAAAATAGTACGTGAGCGAATAGAGGGATCAATTGGACAGTGTTCCTGAGCAGTAGCAAGATGTGTGAGGTAAGATACACCGCTGGCGCTTTTAATTTTTCTTATTAATTTGTTTGTTTCACCCTCTGACTGGTGGGACCCAATGTACTACCTATAGGGAGGTAAGGTGACTAAGGCTGCATTATTTCTGCACCACTGTGGATAGTCTTACCACCAAAGCCACATGACACGATTATGATTGAAATCCCAATGACTCCCCCCCCCCACACAAAAAAAACACGGCATGCTTGTCACACGAATGCAGGAATGTATAAAAGGTTATTTTCCTCTCGTTGAACATAACGGGAGGGTTGTGTAGCTGGTTAGCCTGTTCGCTCATCAAACTTGAGGTCTAGGGTTCGATAACTACACTTGAGCATAATTTGTGCTAGGAGGATTCTTTGACTAGTCAAAATGGATGGATGCGGAGCTATACGATCTCGTAGTGACCGTATAATCATCTCATCACATATAAGCTGCAGCCTCGATGCTTGTTTTCTAGGATTTGCACGCTTCACACTCTCTCTCCAGTATATATATACACGCTGGAACCTCAGCGCTTGTAGTTGCTCTCTTCACACTCTCTCGCCCTCTCCAGACCTAAACAAGACTTCGTTGGCCTCTCTCTCCCCTCACTGCTGCTCAAAGAGCCAGCAGGATCCGTCCGCCGGGAAGGGAAGGAGGCTCAACATTGTCGCCATCGGCGAGGGAGGGAATCCACAACCGGCGCAGCTATTCACTTTCACCCAGCGGCGGCGCGGGAGGGCCTTCGACCCCTTCTTCTTCGCCGCCGTCTCGTTGCCCACCGAACCACGCCCCAAGAACCTTAAGGTATAATTTACTTACTCCACGTGCATTGCTCTAGCTACATGTATACCATGAATCTAGGACGTGGTTCAAAGAGGAAAGGAGTGGGGGAAAGTATAGGGAAAAGTTGTATATAGCATATATCTAGGACATGCTTCAAAGAGGAAAGGAAGGGGAGAAAGTACTAGTACAGATTGGCTATCCAGCACCTACATTGGTCGAAAAGGGAAAACAATGACAAATGCAGTACGCACATCTATAACAAACTGATCTTTTGTATTGGGGGACAAGGCTGTAGAGTTTGAGAAGGACTAGATTTGCTGTGCTCACATAGGCAATGGTGTCTAAAGATAACTAAACTAGGACCAACACAAATATGCTCCTTGGTTGTTTGTTCTTTGTTGCAACAAACTGTGCAGGACCACAATACATCGGTAGATGCACATGCTGCTGGTGCGTCCACTGTCCCGTGCAACTCATTAGTTGTTGTTAATCTAAGGCCCTGTTTGGTTAAAAACTCCCTAGTCCCTACCTGCTTGGTTCCAGGGACTAAACATGGACTAGAGGTTATTAAATGACATGCTAAAAGACCATGTTACCCCTAGTAATGAACTAATAGAGACAAGGTGCGATGTGTGGCAGAGGCAACTGTTGGAAAAAGTCCCAAAAAGACTCCCTCGGGGTCTTCTTTCTTTAGTACCAAATGCCCACTTTTAGTCCCAAAAAGTCCCTCCTGTTTGGTTTAGATGGGACTGACACGGAGTTTTTTTAGTCCCTACACCAAAATGTCCCTATAAACAAACACCCTCTAATAATGCCGCTGGAAAATTGATGCAATGCCACAGTTAAAAGAAAATTACATGTTTAACGAATTTTATTGTTAATATAATCTCTATGTTAATATTAATCAATGCCACCGTTTGAGAAATTCTACTGTCTTGCTTTCTTTCCCATTTAGATAAGGTAGATGCTTCTTTTTGTTGGCTTTTGTGTCATCCATCATTATTGACCACTAATTGTTTCCTTTGCACCTCTGTGTAAACAGGGTTATCTACTTCACCTCGTTGCCATTGTGACCTTTTGTTGCACTGCACAAAACACTTTTGTTTTAAGAGTGTTTTGTGCAGTTCAACCAAAATGTCACACCGACAATGTTGCTTGATTGCTTGACCTTAGTGGAACTGCACAAGAGGAGATCTTACTTCCTATCCGTGTTGGCAAATTTGGTTCAGGTCTTCTTCTTATGAGTTGTTTGAATTCTGCATCATGATAGGTCAGTACTAGCCTTCTTTCACATGATTCTGCAGTGTGCTTTCATATGTTGTGCTACTTGTACGATAATGTTGCTTGATTTTAGTGAACTGCACAAATGGAGAAAAGACTTCCAATCTGTATGTGCACCATAATATCCCATTGAGGTAAGATAAGGATATTTCACAACTTTTGGCATGTATTTTGCTAATTTCATCAGAAAATTAAGTTTAGTACTATACTTGTGCTCCCTAATTGACATGCCAAATCTTACATTGAAGGCGAAGCTTATGCATTATTGAACCAAGTGATGAAGGGGAAGAACAAGCGGAAGAAAAACAAAATCAACTCAGCGGTCTTGTAATGAAGCCTTTGGGCTGTGATGACACAAGTAATGATACAGTTTTGCATCTTAATTTATTGCTATGGCTGGAACGAGAACTTGTTTTGCCACTGATTTAATGCCACTCTTAATGTAATACATAATTATCTCTACTTGTGCAAACAGGGATCTTCTTTGAAGATACCATATATTTTAGTGGAACTGCACAAGAAGATGTTGGAAACATTAAACTAATCGAGGAGTATATAGTAAGCATAGCCACCACCATAGATAGCAACAGATGGTTCCGGAGAAGTGCTTCATCTGTATGCTCTACACAATAAGCCTCCTAACAAAGGTTGGTACTCGCCCACTGATTTCATCCATATGATTGAGCTTTGTCATCTCTATTGGTGTTGTGCTACTGTTTAGATACTGTCATGAAAAAGTGGTATTGTCCTTGAGAAGTGCTTCATCTGTGCTGTTTTAAATATTTCCTTTCCTTTTTTCGAGCAAACAGGGATGCTAGCATTTAGTAGTCCTCTTGTCTTTGCACAACAGGATCATCTTCCTCTGAAGAAGAATATGGAGTACATGAAGTGACTAGTTCCGATTATGCGAGGATGAAGAAGCCCTGTCTATCTTCTCATCAGAAGGAGCAGTTGAAGGATGGTTACATTACTCCCCACAAGAGCAAACTAACTTCAGCTCAGAAGGACTGACAAATCTCCATTTTTTGCTCTGATGCGCGAGACAATGTTGTTCTAGGATTCTTTCTGGTGAGTTCCATTTTTCTAAAAGTGTGCTCTACATGACCACGTAGGTGCCTGTTTAAACTGTCAATTCATAGTATGGTCTGCTTTATACTAATCACTTTTTTGTATTTCTGCAAATAGGGGTGCTCAGCTTGATTTCAATGTGAACTGTACAAAATGTTCATGAATACATCGAATCATTGATTTCCACCACAAGAAAGGAGGTGCCAATAAGTTCAAGGCGTTGCAACATATAAGGGCGAAATCATACAAGCTACGCGCGAATTTGGTTGATTTTGGTGGAACTGCACAAAAAGAACAGCTGGTTTATTTAGCACGAGGTGCCATGTCAATGTCCGAACTGATGGAAAACCCTGCCCATTCCACAATCGTAGGCATTTTATATTTTGGAATGGGACAACCTTGTCAAATTTTGCTCATTGATTTTAGCAAGACAGGCGTTTGGTATTTTTGAATGGGACGCCCTTTGCTGTTAGCAGCGTCGATCAATTTTTTGTTTATTATTTAGTTGTGAAGTAAATATTGCCTCTGACATGTGAGTCGTTGAGATGCATAATCATCGGTTGTTTTGAATGTTCTCTATTAATTGCAAACCCTGTGTGTTTGATTGCAATGTACAGAAATGCTAAAAGCTGCTCAAACTCTTTGTACTCCTTCTATTCCTTTTTACTTCGCACATTGTGAAAGTGCATACTTTTTTGTATAAGATTGGTCAAAGTAGAGATACTTTGATTTGCAGATAAACTTGTATGCGACTAGAAAGGACCGGAGGAGTACATGTGAAACTGCTGCAAACGAGGTGATCACCCTAGGAATAATGCTAGTACATATTGTTTTGCATGTTCATCCAATGCCAGTGATACAGGAATTCGAACTAATCAAAATAAATTCATTCATACACGGTTGGATTTCATATAAATATGCCAGATTTCATTACATTTCATACATTCTTCAACTAAAAAGGGGTGCGCTGGAGGTATAATTAATTAACCGAAGCTACCCACTTGTGTCTCGCTTAGCCAAACAGAAGCTTCAGTGACTTAAATGCAGGTGTAGTTGCATAACTGATATGTGGCCTGTTGGGCCCATGTGTTAGTCAGCAAACTGCACCAGCAGTTAACTAGAAGCAGCGTTCTTCTCCAGCGCAGCTCTCTGACTACACGTCATCGCCAAGAAGCTAACTGGCCGTCAATGGTCAACCCGCCTAGCTTGGCTTCAACTAGAGGGTAGCAGCGGTGGCCTTACTTGGACCCGAGCGGCGGCGACCTACCGTGTTCTACTCTTCCTCGTTGTTGGCGGGGCGGGGCCTCGGCGGAGCCGGCGGTGTCCTCTGCCTTGTTGTTGGCGTCGCGGGGCCTTGGCGTAGCAGGGCCTCGTCGACGCCAGCGGAGCGGGGACTCGTCGGAGCCGGCATTGTCCTCCGCCTCGTCCTCGGTCTCGCCAAACAACGCCTCACCCGCTTCATGGCCCTCTTTGTAGGCGGCCGCAGCCTCCCCCACCTGTATGCGGTACCGCCAGCGCTCGAGGCGGTCCTTGCGGGAGGAGCGGTACGAGTAGAGCAGCGCCTCTTGCTCTGCCCGCTCTGCGGCGATCTGCTCCTCCGCTTGCAGGTGCTCCTGGAGGAGATGGTGGTTGTAGGCGGCGTCGGCCTACGCCTCCCGGAACTGCTCCTCATGCATCTGCCTCACCGTTTCCATATATTGGGCACGGGCCTCGCCAATGGTCATGGTGCAATGCACCAGCGAGGATGGCACGGAGGAGGGGGTTGGCGCCGGATCGTCGACTACCATGTTCTCCATTGGGACGTCGTCGTCCTCCGGCTGCCTGCCGGCCAGCCGGTCGGCAGCAATCGCTGCCATCTCCTTGTGGTCCGTCGTCCGCCGGTCCTGAAGAGCGCTGGAGCGTGAGGAAGCCATGGTGGGCAATAGTGGTGTGGACAGGAGAAAGGGAATGGATACGGATGACTACGGCTGTGGCCGGCGCAGCAGTTTATATAGCAATGACGGGCGGCGGAGGGACAGACATGTGGCGCCGGAGTAGCCGCCTCGGCAACCACGTATCATTAATGTGGGCGGCAGATGGATGGACGAATGACACTTGTGTCGTTTGAAGGCGGAGCAATTGCCTGCACCGGGAAGCGGGGCGGGTGGCGCTAACTGTTTCGGGTGGAAAGCGCGCGCGGGCGAAGAGATGACCTTACTTGGAGAGGATGACAATGGGGACCCACCAGGGCCATAGCCTCAGGTACGCAAGTGCCTCCTCATTGTATATATATATATATATTTATTTATTTATTTATTTATTTATAACTATAATTTATTTTGCTTTGTCCTGGTTTCATGAGATCACGGTACCACACCATTGTCAACCTATGTACTCCCTCCTTTCCGGTTTATAGGGCTTATCTCAAAATTTTATTTTTTCCATTTTATAAGGCTCAATTTGGTTGTTTTCCATCACATGTTCAGATTCCAAGGTGCATTAATTCATTGCATGCAAGTATTAAGAGAAAATTGACTAATGCATGTACTTTATGCGTGCATGCATTGCAATTAATGTATTGATAAACATAATTTTTTGAGGATAACAAGAGCATTAATTAGGTGCTTTTGCAAAACTACAAAAAGTATTCCACCACTCGCCATCTACCTTGATTGGTGAGATTTTTGAATTGAGCACTATAAACCGGAAAGGAGGCAGTAGCCAATAAACGAGAGAATTGAACAAGAAGCGGCCGACAGCTGGGACCAAGCAGCTCGGGCAGTATTTGTGTTTTTGAGGTGTGAGCACTGCAGAGTTTTTCGATGTTTAGCCCAGATATTATTTTTTCTCCTCTAAACAACAACGAAAACATCGCTGCAGGTATTAAGCGGGCTGTGGCCCGTCTAGCCCAGGCCAGATATCCAGCCCAGATATTAATTTTTTTCAAGCTGAAAATGGCTAGCCCGGATATACTTTTTTTAGGAATACCCAGGCAAGGTCAAAAGTTGTTATTCTCCGTCCCGTTGGGCTGCAAATCTTTCCTAGGAGGAATGCATTAGGCTTAACAAGAAAATGGGCTTTAAGAAATAATAAATGGGATGTAATTATAAAAATTGGGTAGTAACTATAAAAAAATGCACCAAACACGTAATTACTTCAAAAAATATTATTTTTGGATATTGAAAATTTTCATTTCATTAATTGTTGCGAGCGCAATGTTTCGTTGGATTCTTACGTAATATAAATTTATATTGAAATTGTATTTAATCTGACTAGAAATTTCGGGATAAAAATATTTCGGATCCCATCAAAATGTGGGAAATTTTATTGAATTCTGTTTTGAACGGTTGGTTGAAATGGGTTGTACTTTTAACAAACTGTAAATGGACTGTAGTAAATTCCATTAGAATTCAAAAATGGGTTGCACATTCTTACAAATCTCAAATGGGCTATAAGTTCTCTGCCACACACTTCTGGCCTTAGTAAGTTGACGCGTCCCCTAAAAAACAGAGTTGACACGTATGCAAGGCTTTGTCAACTTATAGTCAACACACGGTTCTAGCAGCAGTGGCCGTTGGATGTCCATCCAACGGATGCCATGCTTCTTCTTCAATCTCGGATATTCTAGATTCACCCGCCCAAAAAATGATTCCTCCCCCTGACATCTGGGGTGCACCATTTCGGAAGCTGTCCTATGGGCCTACTAAGTTGACGTACGAAGGGCTTTGTCAACTTAGTCAATATAAACGATTCTAGCTACGGTGACCGTACGATGTCCATCCAACGGCCGTAGTGCTTCTTCAACCTCTGGTCTTCGTGCTCCAGCCGCCCAAAGCAGCGCCGGTCGTGCCGCATGCTCCTGCCTCCCGTGGCCGGCTGTGATGCCGCAGAGGCCTCACCACCCCCTACTACTCCCACCGCTGGCCAGGCCATCCCTCTACTCGCCCACATCCTCTATTATTCTGCGGCGACGCCTCACACTGCAGCCGAACCAGTGAACCCTCGTACTCCTCTTCGCGTGGGCATCCACAGATGTGTCTTCCCTGGCTCCGGTCGTCCCCTACCTAGGCCTCGCCATCATCCACCGTCGTGGTGCTCTCAACGCGGCGTGGTCAATGTGGTCAACGACTGACTTCCATCGGAATAGTACTGTGCGTGGAGAGGCTGAGAGCTAGGTCAACGGTGGCCGCAAGGAAGCGCCTCCTTATTACGCGCAAAATAATTATTCCTCCACCTGATAGCAGGGACCCACCGGACGAGCCACCGTATTTCGCGAAAAAAATGTTTCCCCCTTGACAGCTGGGACCCACCAGCTACACCTTCGCATGCAAGGAAGTGCATCCGGGCAAAAAAAATGATTCACCCCCCTGACTGCTGGGACCCACCAGCTACATCTTCGCACACAGGGAAGTGCGTCCGGAAAAAACCGATTCGCCCCCCTGACTGCTGGGACCCACCAGCTACATCTTCGCATGCAAGTAAGTGCCTGACAGTCGGGACCCACCTGGTCGAAGCGTACGTAGTGTTGTCATTCTGGTCACGAACGTGTACGTACATACTGGTCGTAGTAGAGGCGCGCACGTGTCATAGTAGAGGCGCGCATGTGTCGTAGTAGAGGCGCGCACGTAGCATGTACACGTACGTACAACGGCCAGGGTGCACGAAAGAAAATGCAGCCACGTACGTACATACGGGCAGGGTCTCGAACGCCTACTCGCGCATATGTATGGCCAGGGCTCGTGTACATGGCTGGGTCAGAACGGAGAAACAGCGTCGTCATCATGTTCATGGGGAGCCAACCGGCTGGATCGGAACGGAATGCGTCGCCGTGCTCATCGGGAGGGCTTGGACGGAACAGGCGATGGAAAAGAGGCCTGGCGTACCGCAGAACGGAGGAATGGCCTTGTGTTCGACCTACCACGTTCGAAACGGGATCCTGTTCATCGGGAGGGGTGTGGCGTACCGCAAAACGGAGGAAACGGACCTCCTACGGTCGAAACGGGAGTCCTGTTGATCGGGAGGGGTGTGGCGTACCGCAAAACGGACGAAACGGACTTGTGTTGGAGCACTACGGTCGAAACGGGGGTCCTGTTCATCGGGAGGGGTGTGGCATACCACAAAACGGACGAAACGGACTTGTGTTGGAGCGCTACGGTCGAAACGGGGGTCCTGTTCATCGAGAGGGGTGTGGCGTACCACAAAACGGGACTCCACGGGATACTGTTCATCTCCACCGTCGACCTCCTCCAGCCTCCACGGGCTACCTCCTCCAGCCTCCACGGGCTCCTGTTCATCCAGCCTCCACCGCGCGCTACTCCACCGGCAACTGTTCAACCACCCCTCCACGGGCACCCCACCACCATCTACTGTTCATCCAGCCCTCCACAGGGTCATCCTGTTCATCCAGCCCTCCACCCCACGGGGTCATGTTCATCCAGAGGCAACGCCACCGCTCACTGTTCATACAACTCCCCCTGCAATGCTCACTATTCATCCAGAGAGGCATCATCGATCGGCTTCAGTTAGCAGCAGTAGCGAAGAAATCGCTCGATCTGGTTCAGTTAACAGCCATCGATCAATCGCTCGGGTTCAATAACACGTAACTGCGGTCAATCGCTTCGGGTTGATTAGAGCCCAACGCCTCGCTTCGGGTTGATTAGAGCTAACGCCTACGCACACGCAGCAGCGTCACGTGTCGACGAGAAAGCAGCGCATCGCTCGGCCCCCGACCGCCCACCGTACCTAGGAACTCCCCGAAATTTTCCTCGCCCTCGCTTCTACCACGGTTTTTTCCGTCATGGACGGCCCAAAGAATGTCATGCAGCTGCGTCTCCGGCCCGCCCAGGACGAAAAGACCATTTTCTGTCACAATTTTTTGTCATAGAAGTAGGAGCCCACCACATCTATGATGATACCGGGTTTTGTCAAAATTATCGTCATAGAAGTGTCATATGTATCACAGAAAAAAATCGTTCGGCCCAAAATGTCACGGTTGTGTCTTTTTTTTGTAGTGTGTCTCCACTAGTGACTTGGAAAAGTCCTTGGCCAGCTATTAGTGCTTTGCAATCCCTTGCCTACTTCTTGTTCATCTCCAACTTCTCTGCATAGGTTGGTGCAATCTCCCATCTAGCACATTTCCCACCCTCTCTCTTTGGGTGGAACCTCACTAGGAACTTGTCCTTGATCCCATTGATCATTGTGACAATTGGCTTGTTCCTTACATCTAGAATGTACTTATTAAACACTTCACTTAAGTTATTCACCACCAAATCAGTTTTGCAATTAGTGTCCATTGCATGCCTAGACCAAGCTTTAGGAGGAATTCTTGACATCCACTCCCAAGCAGCAGTGCACTCAGCCTTCATGCTTTCCATGGCCGAATTAAAGTCATGTTCAGTGTAAGCATAGGCAGCTGCATCCATGCATCTCTTCAAATCCTCTCCTCCAAATCCTGCTCTTTGGAAGTTTGCATAGATGTGCCTCAAACAGTATATATGATGGCAGTTTGGGAATACTGCTGTCACTGCATTGAGTAGACCCTGCATGAAAGTGAATTGAAATGATTTTAAATGATTCTAAATGATTTTAAATGATTAAATATGATTTTAAATGACTTTAGATGATTTTAGATGATTTTAAATGATTAAATATGATTTTAAATGATTTTTGAACTTAATGAAATAAATGATCTAAATGAAAACAACTAAATAAACTAAATGAACAACTAAATAAACAAGCAAATGAACTAAATGAACAAGTAAATGAACTAAATGAAAACAACTAAATGAACAACTAAATGAACAAGTAAATGAACTAAATGAACAACTAAATAAACAAGCAAATGAACTAAATGAACTAACCTTCTATCTATCATACATGAATGTGTACTTTCCAAACTTGCCCTCTTCACTTCCTCCTAGAGCATACTTGAGTTGTGTCAAGAACCAGTACCAGTTAACTGTATCTTCAACTCCAACCACTCCAAAGGCAATTGTTGTTTGCATCCCTTCGAGTAGCTGCTAGTATCTGTGCACCACTTGTCAATTTGATGAAGCAGCCATCTAGACCTATGAATGGCCTACATCCATTCAAGAATCCCTCACAACATGCATTCAAACTGAAAAATAGACCATGGAACCTTTGTCCAGCAGTAGGATTTTCTCTGGTTTTGCCACTAACAGTAGTGACAATGCACCTAGATCCAGGATTTGTAAGCTTCACAGTCTCCAAATAGTCTTTCAGCCTCTTATATTGCTTCTTGTGATCACCAAGCACAATATCCTTTGCTTTCTTCTTAGTCCTCCATGCCATCATCCTAGGAATCTCAAGCCCAAATTGCCTCTTTGCCTTGTCAACAATAGCAGGTACAGTAGTGTTGGGATCTGATCTGATAGTTTCAAGCATTTTGTTGCCAAGCCACCTTGAACTAATCCTAGTTTTCATAGACTGGGTGGGACATGTGTGCTCCAACCTCATCTTCTTAATGCAGAAAGTGGGCTCATTTTTATCTATGCTGCTACCATGTAGAACTGACAACCATCTCACTCACAGCAAACTATTGTCCTATCAATGCAGTTTATGTGATATTTGTATCTTCTAAGTTGTTTCACATGCAAATCGACAAGGGCCTCTCTGAATTGGTAAACATCTTTGAAACAGAGCTTTAGCTGGAATTGTTGTTCTGGATGCATCACGTCCTCATCATACCAGACCCTAGGTGGTCTTTTCTTAGCTCTACTCCTTCTGCCAGAGCTGATAACAAAGGACATTGGTTCATTGCCATCATCATCTGCTTCAAAGCTTGTATCTTCCTCTTCTGAAGATGGAAACCAATCAGGATTAATGGTTGGACCAGCACTAGAGTGGGACCTACTTGTAGGACCTGGCTTCTTTGCCTTCTTCTTAACAGGCTCAGGAACTGGGATCTCTTGGGCCTCCTCCTCATCTTCTTCCTGGTCCATGTCATATATATCTTCAGGATCTGTGTCCCCCTCACAGTGTGTACTTGATATGTATTCAGCCCTCTTCCTCGTTATTTCAGGCTCAGGTTCCTCTTTCCTCCTATTTGCAATTTGTTCTTCTACATACTGCACTGAATCTGAGTCATCTTCTTCTCCTGCATCTAAGTGGTCCACATCGACTACAAAATCTTCATCATTGCTTGAACCTTCCTCACAAACTGCATTGTCCTCCTCACCTGTGTCCATGCCTACAGGAATTTCTTCCTCACTAACTGCATTGTCCTCCTCATCTGAATCAAACTGAAAATCAGCATAATTGACACTTATTCAGTGTTAAGCTGTGTCCCAAGATGTAACTGATAGTTAGGAGGAACTGATTTGAGTGGCAAAATATTTACACTTTCATGTGTCCCAAGATGTAACTAACAGTTAGGAGGAACTGATTTGTGCACAACACCTGATTCAGCAACAACAAAAACAACAGGTGGCTCTGCATCTATTTCCCACGCATCTTGATTTTTTCCAATTGGTGGTTGAATAACTACCTTTCCCTTTATAACTATCAGTGACAATGTCTGGGTACTCTCAGATTCTCTCAGCATGTGAACTACATCAATGTTGCCTTTAATGACACAAACACCTTGCAGCCCTATATCTTCCTCTTTCAAGTAGCAAAGATTGTCATCCTTACAGTATCCATTGCTGACCATTACATTGACTAAACTAACATAAGTGATTTCTCTTTTAGACATCTTAACAAGAGCATACTTCTTCCCAGGAAACTAGAAATAGATTGACCATAAATCTTCAGGCCTAAAATAGACATACAAATGAATATTAACAAGTCAATTGTATTAACATAACTGACCATTATATCTGACCATTGCAATGCACTATTTAAAAATTTTAGAACCATCAAACTAGTACTAACATTACTAACAGTGTAAGCAAATTTTAAATTATAGAACATGACAATGCAGTGTAAGCAATTCAGGCCTAAAATAGACATGCAGTGAATATTAACAAGACAATATCTTTAGGCCTAATATAGCTCACCATTACAATGCCGTGTAAGCAAAATTACAAAGTCAATTATAGTAACATGACAATAACATAAATGAACACTACAGTGTGATTTTCTCGAAAAATTCAGACCCCTACAGTACTACTAACATAACTGAACCCTACTAAAGATGTGATATTCGACAAATATTCAAGACTACAATCAGTTCTAAATGACTAACAAATCAATATTCACACCTAGAATCTTTGTTCAATGTACAAAACAGATCCAGTAGTAAGGATGAAAGATTGAAAGAACAGATTTTGAAAGATTCAGATTACCTAGCTGAAGATGGGGCGAACAGGAGCACATCCACGGGGACCAATCTGCGAAGCTGCTTCCTCGGTACCAGGCTCTGGCAACAGGCCCGCCGCCGCGGCAGACTCTGGATCTAGGTCGCAGCCGCCATCGGTGTGGGCGGTGATGACTCTGCATTGCGAGCACAACCGCTTCTGCCTTGAAGTAGTACCACCGCCCTCGCCGCTGAGTGCACCGTCGCCGCTTCCGTCGACTCCGTGTGCGCCATCACCACCAGAGCTGGTCGCCATCGGAGCGGAGCGGGGAAGGACTAAATCGAGGGGTGGACTGAATCGAGGGGGGAACGGCTTGACCTAGTAGACGGGTGCGCCGAAACGGCCATCTCTAGCCGTCTAACGGTGTCCGTCAACACGCGCCACGTCAGCCCGACAGGCGGGACCCACCTGTCGGATTTGCTGTTTTCTGGGCTAAAACGAAGAATCAGTGCTCCGCATTACAGATTAGCCCCATTGTTGGTGGTTTTTTGTGAACTGCCTCAAATGTGGTATCAATCTGTTACCCTAGCCCATAATGTGGTGGTTTTGGGTAAATAACTCATTCTCTGAATTAGATTTTAGTAGATGTCTGAAAGATGGACGGGGAACTCACTTGAAAGTTGCTGGAAAAAACATCATGCTACACAAATCAGGTGCTTCAAATTTCCTTAGTGGTGAGCCAAAGATGAATTGCTCTTTGTAAAATCAATTGCGATGGATTCTAAAGATACAAAGGAAATGATATGGATGTTTAGAAAGAATTGTCTGTACCTTTCGGTGGAAGTCTTTTCTTGCCGAGGTTTTGTCAATGCTCGGCTGCTCTGCAGGAAAAAGAGGACGGAGGAGGGTTAGGAGCGGTATTAGCGGAATAGAGTAGATCAAAGAAAAGAACTAAGCAGATCCATGGCGTGGTTGTACCTCGTGCCTGGTAAATGAATAGTACCATGTGCAATGACTGAAACTGTAAACACGTAGTGGCTTCAAAGACCCAAGACCACTTCGCCTTGCCTCCCTCGAGCATGCAAGTCGCATGGCATCGCGAGACGGGTAGACTGCATGGTTGGATGATGGAGAGGCGTCGGTGCAAGGCGTGCGTGCCAGGCGCTGCCACAAGGTGAGGAGTTGCAGGCAGGACGGCGGCTCCAGTGTGAGGCACGACAAGGTGTTGCGAACGAAATAGCGGCGCCGGTGCACGGCAAGGTGTTGCAGTGGATGGTGTGGAAGCGCAGCTGTGGGGCGACTTCGAGGCAAGCCTGGGAGGATGGGAGGAGCGGAACCTATCGATGGAGGAGAGTGGAGGCGCAGATGTGGAGGGCATTGGTTCTGGGCCGAGCGACCAGTGCGGTAGGGCGGGCCGAGCGGCATGAAGGAGGAGGCGGGGCTGAGCGGTTGGCGGGGCGAAGAGGACGTGCGAGGTGCGAGGATTAGCGTGTTAACAAAGATTTCGTTAACGGAGATTTTAGACCATTGATCGTGTGATCAGACGGCTCATATTGTGATTTGGATCTTCTCTTTCGTGCTTTTATAGGGGTATAGTAGATGAAAATGCCAAATTGTTCAAAGAAAAAGTGAAAAGATGGCATTACAAAAGAATCTCAAAGGAGGAAATCAAAGTTGGTGAATATGTTCTATTGTATATTTCTCGTTTTAGATTTTTTGCAGGAAAACTTCTTTCCAAATGGGAAGGAACATATATCATCAAAGAAGTTTGTCGCTCTGGAGCTATCAAGATCAATAATGCCAAAGGTACCAACTCGAGGTGGTCAATGGACAAAGAATTAAACACTATATTTCATGTACACCTATTAATGTTGAAACTAACATTATCCAAACCATGACACCGGAGGAACACATAAAAGAAACCTTCCAGAACACTCTAGAACCGTGAAAAAGAAGATGTGTGTGATACATAAGTAAACGGACTCCAAAAAATCTTTCTATCAATTTTTTAATATTAGAAAAATAGGAAAAATAAGAAATAACTAGGAAGGTAGCCCAGGTGCCCATAAGACACCAGGGCGCACCTACCCCACCTGGCGCGCCCTGGTGAGTGGTGGACCCCTCGGGCACCTTCCCGGCTCTGTTTTCCTTCCGTTTGCTTGTTTCCCAAGATAAACAAAATCTTTATATATACTCGCGGACGATTTGACCACTATATCGCGGAGAAATCCTCTGTTCTTGTTTCGTGCGGTCTTTCCAACAGATCTAGATTGCCATGGCTACCCCAAGCTCTTCCAAGGACAAGTTCTTCGAGATGGTCATCAACTCCTACCTATCGGAGGTGTTGAAGCACCCTCAAGCCATTGAGATATGTGAGGGGGTGCTCCACATCTGGGATGTTCAAGGCCCCAACAGGACGGGGAGCATGGAGGCCAGGCTCGAGGCGGTGGAGTAGGAGATGTTCAAGTGCCAGGGTATGGTGGAGCGTGGACTCAGTGCCAATCACCTCATGATTACATAATTCACCCGTGATCACAAGGTGGATGGCCGACATATGAAGGACATCGTCTTCACCCTCAACGAGCAAATCAATTTTCTGCAAAGCCAAATCTATGATCTTCAAAATCAAGTTTTCGAGTGTGAAGCAAGATTTAAAGGTATGAGTTTAGCTGTCGGTTGCAGGACTCAGGAGACTCATGCTTTCTCTTCTGATGGTGAGCCGCTACAATGGAAGCCGAAGGACAAGTTTGCCTCTACCTCATCTACACCACCACCTACATCTTCATCACCAGAGAAGGAGACTTGATTACACAGGTATGGGCACTCCCCTTGACTTGTGCCAAGCTTGGGGGAGATGCCCCGGTATCGTATCACCATCATTTTTATTACCTTTACCTATTGTAGTTCAATCCTTAGCTATTTCGTGCTTTAGTTGAATAAAAGTTTAGTATGATCTATTTCTGAGTGCTAGTTTCATGATCTATCTATCTATATATGTAATTGAGTGAGAGTTGTATAATAATGTTTTGTTTGAGTTTTTGCTTCTTTACTTTTCTATTTCAATCAAATAAAATAAAATAATGAAAAAGATCATAAGCTAATCTTATGGTAAGTAATGGCATCGCATAAGGAAAAGTATAAGTGGTAAAAAAATTGAAGGTTGATAAACATAGCATTGGTGAATAATGCAATTCATGAAAGAATTAATAAGGGAAGAGAAGATTCACATGCAAATACACTATCTTGGACATCTTTTATGATTGTGAGTCCCCACTAAATATCTTATGCCAAACTGTTGACGTTGGACAAGGAAGACAACGTAATGATTTTTGTTTGTTCATATTCACATAGAAGTTATATCGTCATAGATCCTTCAACATGTGGTGCTTGCTCAATATCTTTTCTAGCCAAGAATCCACACTAAGTAGAAATACTTCTTGTCCATTCAAAACCCCTAAACCCAAAATTATGTTTGATAGTCCACCATACCTACCTATGGATTGAGTAAGATCTTTCAAGTAAGTTGTCATCGGTGCAAAAAGGCAATAAATATTTCTTATAAATGTGTCTGATCATTTAGTGTAAGGGAACCTAAGCGTTGTACAAACTTGTGATGGAAAGTAATAAAAGCGACAAACTGCATAATAAAGGTTGCTATCATACGGGGCAATATAACATGACATTCTTTTTCATTAAGAGATTGTGCATACAAAACCAAAAAGCACATGACAACCTCTACTTCCCTCTTCGAAGGGCCTATCTTTTACTTTTATGTATTTACATTTTATGCAAGAATCAAAGTATTCTTCTCTATTCCTTTTTACTTTTCTCTTTGCAAGCATCAGGTGGTGGGGAAAGATCTAGGCACATATATCTAGTTCAGTATGAGTGAGCATGAGTAATTATTGTCGACATCACCTTTGAGGTGAATAAGTTGGGAGGCGAAACTATAAGCCCCTATCTTTCTATGTGTCCGGTTGAAATTTTTTGCTCATATATATGTTGTGATTGTTAGCAATCATAGAAGATTAAATGATGGTTGAGTATGTGGACTTGCCAAAAGGCTCTGATACGAGACCCTTCCTGAAATTATATATGATGAATTATAGTTGCAAAGTTGACTGTTAACATAGTTTGTTGGTTTTCAATAAAATTTCTGATTTTTACTTCGACATTGTGATGAATTGTTCCTTGTTCATAAGAAGTTATATGATACAATTATATGATAAAGTTTTATGATCAAGTTTGTTGTTGTTATAATAATAAGCATGATGCTACTATGTCCGTATTTTGTTTTTATCGACACCTCTCTCTCTCTCAAAACATGTGGACATGATTTTAGATATAGGCTTCCGCTTGAGGACAAGCGAGGTCTAAGCTTTGGGTAGTTGGTACGTCCATTTTGCATCATGTTTTCCTACTATTGTTTATAGTGTTTTTATGCTTTATAACACTCTATGGAGTAATTCTAATGCCTTTTCTCTCATAATATGCAAGGTTTACACAAAGAGGGAGAATGCCGCCAGCTGAAATTCTGGACCTGAAAAAGGTATGTCAAAGATACCTATTTTGCACATCTCCAAATGAGCTGAAATTTTACGGAGAATTATTTTGGAATAAATAAAAAATATTGGAGAAAAGAACTACCAAAGGGAGGTTGCAAGGTGCGCACAAGACACCAGGGTGCGCCACCCCCTCCAGGCGCGCCCTGGTGGGTGGTGGGAACCCTAGCACACCTCCGATGCCCATCTTCTGGTATATAAGGTCCTTTGACCTAGAAAAAAAATAACGAGAGGACTTTCGGGATGGAGCGCCGCTGTCTCGAGGTAGAATTTGGGCAGGAGCACTTTTTCCCTCCAGTGGAGCGATTCCACAGCGGGAACTTCCCTCCCGGAGGGGAAATCGAAGCCATCATCATCACGAACAACCCTCTCATCTTTCGGAGGCCAATCTTCATCAACATCTTCAACAACACCATCTCATCTCCAAACCCTAGTTCATCTCTTATGTTCAATCTTTGTACCGGAACCTTAGATAGGTACCTGTGGTGACTAGTAGTGTTGATTACTTCTTGTAGTTGATGTTGTATGGTTTATTTGGTGGAAGATTATATGTTCAGATCCATTATGCTATCTTATATCCCTCTGATCTTGAGCATGAATATTATTTGTGAGTAGTTGTCCTTGTTCTTGAGGCCACGGGAGAAGTCATGTCGCAAGTAATCATGTGAATTTTATATTCATTCGATATTTTGATGATATGTATGGTGTGATTCCCTTAGTGGTGTTATGTGAACGTCGACTACATGACACTTCACCATCTTTGGGCCTAAGGGAATGCATTTTGGAGTAGTTATTAGATGATGCGTTGCTAGAGTGATAGACGCTTAAACCCTAGTGTACGCTATTCCATAAGGGGCTGATTTGGATCCATATGTTTAATGCTATGGTTAGATTGTTATCCTAATTCTTCTTTCGTAGTTGCAGATGCTTGCGAGGGGGTTAATCATAAGTGGGAGGTTTGTTCAAGTAAGAACAGCACCCAAGCACTGGTCCACCCACATATCAAATTATCAAAGTAGCGAATGCGAATCAAACCAACATGATGGAAGTGACTAGATGAAATTCCCATGTGCCCTCAAGAATGTTTTTCTTATTGTAAGAGATTGTTTTGGCCCATTCTTTGCTACAAAAAGGATTGGGCAACCTTCCTGCACTTTATTTACCGTTACCGTTACTTGCTTGTTACAAACTATCTTGCTATCAAACTACCTGTTACTGACAATTTTAGTGCTTGCAGAAATTACCTGGCTGAAAATTGCTTGTCATTTCCTTCTGCTCCTCATTGGGTTCGACACTCTTACTTATCGAAAGGACTACGATTGATCCCCTATACTTATGGGTCATCATGGTGTTTGTCGGTGTCAAAACCAGCGGATCTCGGGCAGGGGGTCCTGAACTATGCGTCTAAGGCTAATGGTAACGGGAGGCAGGGGACACAATGTTTACTCAGGTTCGGGCCCTCTCGATGGAGGTAATACCCTACTTCCTGCTTGATTGAACTTGATGATATGAGTATTACAAGAGTGGATCTACCATAAGATCGTAGAGGCTAAACCCTAGAAGCTAGCCGATGATTATGATTGTTATTGGTCCTACGGACTAAACCCTCCGGTTTATATAGACACCGGAGGGGGCTAGGGTTACATAGAGTCGGTTACAGAGAAGGAAATCTACATATCCAAATTGCCAAGCTTGCTGTCCACGCAAAGGAGAGTCCCACCCGGACACGGGACGAAGTCTTCAATCTTGTATCTTCATAGTCCAACAGTCCGGCACAAGTACATAGTCCGGCTGTCTGAGGACCCCCTAATCCAGGACTCCCTCGGTAGCCCCTGAACCAGCCTTCAATGACGATGAGTCCGGCGCGCAGATTGTCTTCGGCATTGCAAGGTGGGTTCCTTCCCCGAATACTCCAAGGTAGATTTTGAACACACGAATCGTGTCCGGCTCTGCAAAATAAATTCAACATACCACCGTAGAGAGCACAATATTCCACAAATCTAATTTGCTGACAACTTTATAGAATGACATCACATCGTGGCTCGGTTATTATACGAACCATTTTTCCCAGCCTGCTACTGCATGTATTGCGAGGCAGTTTTATTGGCACCTCTTGTCGAAGTAGAGATCGTGTCCCCCTTATCGCGGGATTTTCATCAATGCGGGCGTGGGTAACCCAACCGTGCCGTTAGTATGACTCCTTGGTTTTAGGAAAGTTCCAAACGGCCACACAGAGGGCACTTGGTATTCATCCTCTTTATAAAGGGGCGAAGAGCTGTCCTTTTCTTTCCATGCTCGATCCTGCCCTTCCCCTACCTCGAGTTCCAACACCCAAGGTTCAGGCTAAGCGCTTCGGACGTTCAGCCATGTCCGGATCCAACCTTCAAGGTTGATGGATGACCTCTTTTGTCATAGAGGATGACATCAAGAAGCTTAGGGAGGCTAGGTATCTGACCGCCAAAATCCCGCACAGGCTTCCTGCTAAAGGGAAGGTCATCCCCACTCCCGAACCCAACGAGAGTGTTGTATTTGTTTCCCACTTCCTCAGGGGGCTAGGCTTTAGTCTTGATCCCTTCGTAAGAGGGCTCATGTTCTATTACGGGCTAGATTTCCATGATCTAGCTCCAGATTCCATCCTTCACATCTCGTTGTTTATCGTCGTGTGTGAGGCCTTCCTCCGCATTACCCCACACTTCGGCTTATGGCTCAAGACCTTCAGTGTGAAGCCGAAGATGATCAACGGGCGACATGCGGTGCGAAGGCGCTATAATAAGCAAAGGTGCCGACGCCCTATGGCCAAAGGGTTCCTTCCCGGAGGTGTCCGACTTATGGCAACGTGAGTGGTTTTACATCACAACACCCCGAGGTACAAAGCGGGCGGCCGCCTCGGCCTTCCGCTCGGGCCCTCCGCCTCAACTGGAATCATGGGTCAACAAAGGGCTGGACTAGGGGGCAGTTAATGACGTGCTGACATTGCAAAGTCACATCCGAGATCTCCTCAAGAGGGATGTAAGTCTGGTCAAAGTAATTCAAGTAATGCTAGTTCGTAGGGTCCTGCCATGCCAACATCGATCTCTCCGTATGTGGGAGTTCAACCCGGAAGGACCGCGAACCATTCAGCACTTCTTCGGCATGACGCTCGAAGGGATGTATGGATTATTCTTCGGATCACGAATAAAGTGTCCGGACACCACCGAGGATGTAGGTCTCAACTACAACCGTCTAGATACCCAATTAAGTAACTCCGCGGCCGAACATGTTGTCTTGATATTTGTCACAACGTTATTCTGAAAAACTTCCCTCGGCCAGGACTGGATAAGAAAGGCGGAGAGGATCAGGTGTTCCGCCCCTCTTCCCGAAGGCTCGCCGGATCCCGTACTAACCAGGATGCTGGCCTGTGCATCGTACCATGTACCATCAGGAGAAGACGAGGGGAGGAATAGGGAAGCCGAAAGCGGGCTTCATACGTTACACATCCAAACCGGGGGAATTAGTGCCTCCGTGAAGGAGGATGATCGGGGAGGTGAATCTAGAATCCCCTCTCCCCACGGGAGGAAAAGGGACGCCCCTGAAGACATGGAATGGAAGTTTCCAACAGAGGGAAGTAACCTTCACCAGGGGGCCCTGCCCCGGAGGGCGTCCTTACCGCACAGCACCCACAAGGGGGCCAGCCGTCAACCGAACCGTAAGTGAATGAAGGCACTTTGGTAAATATGTCCTGCTTTTTCACTGAGAATAATAACCGAGACATATGTTTTGCAGCTCGGCTCAGAGCCCTTCTCAACAAAGTTCGTCTTCGGGGGATCTTCTTCTGGAGATGATGGAGAGCAAAATGCCTCCCCCTGCTTCCCCGCCTCGTGAGACGGACCACCCTGAGGTGTCGTCGCGGAGGATTTCTCCTGATCTGCAAAGGCCAGAAGGTAACTCTTCGGTCGCCCGAAATCCGGGGTTCTCGGCTCCTAAGGAGACCAACAGAAAAAGCCCGGGACTATTCGGTGTACAACCAGACATATTGATGGATCTTTTGGAGCAAGCAGCTATCTCAGAGGCACATCGTACCTTACTGGGTACGGTGGTTGAGAGGATCTCTTTCGCCAAAAGCGGGTTGAATGAAGCTTTTACGAGCCTACTAAGAGGCTTTTAGGTACGCAAAGTAATATATATGTTTTTGACTGTACCGCACACGCTAGGTGTGCTCTGTATAGATAGTAGCCCATGAGACTTTGGTTGTCGTCCAGAGGGGCAAGCAGAGGATCATAGTCCCAGGTAATGATAGCACTGCTTTCATGCGCAGGCAGCTGAGAGTCCGGCGGCGGACCGGACTACTGATTTTGCCAAATTGAGGCGGCAGCTTGACATGGCGGATGCAGACACCACACTTGTGAACAAGTGGCTTGACGAGGCATAGGGTATGTATATTTGGGTGGTCAGCAAATATTAAGAGGAGCATGATGCTAGTATTGATTGCAGATGGAGCTGCCGCCATGGATACACTTCGGGTAGAACTTGCCCGAGCCAAGGAACAAGCTAGGAGAAGCGATGCGGCCGCCTTGAAGGCAGCCGAAGAGTTAAAGGCCGAACAGGCTGCTCATCGCCAGAGCAAAGATAAGCTAGCCAACATGGCTCTTGAGCTGCAAAATGCCGCCAGCCGATATGAGCTCCTCGAAAGGGAAAGCCAAGGGAAGATGGCTGACCTGAAGAAGGCCTTGGAAGCAGCCAAGGAAACGCGCTCTAAAATCAGAGCGGCACGAGAGAAGCTTCTTCAAGCCGGAGATATCGCGGCCGGTAAGCCCTTCTTATTGCGGACGAGGTTCGGCAATCCGAAGTATGCCCCTCTTGGTCAATTGTGGAGTTTGACAGACGCATACTTGGATTTAGCAAAGAGTGCTACTGATGCGACGGAGTATTTCTGGTCGCAGTTCAGTAATCCAAGGCGTTCGCTGAGCAAATGGCCGAGTGGGCCGAGCTCCATAGGTTGTCCCGGCTTGCCATGAAGTCTGTCGTGGATCGTCTGTGGCCGAAGGAACCAAGTCCAGATGGTTATTTTGGTTTGGTGCAATGATTTCTTCGTGTTGTGCCGCATATCGACGCTGCCAAGAGGTCGGCGTGCATAGAGGGTGCACGGATGGCTCTTGCCTGTGTTAAGACATATTGGGCGGATGGAGGCCACCGCTGTTGCATCCAGGGGTCCACCCGGAGGCCAGGACTCGCCCGAGCACTATTTTGAAGAAGTCCTAGAAGGTGCCTGTTTAATAGAGGCTCAGTGCTCAAAGAGTACCATGTTTCAGTGACATGTATCTTGATTGTAAAAACAATGCTTTTTTTTATAATAGAGGCTATATTTATAGTTTTTCATGTAAAGTATTGTGGTACCTCCTATGCGGCCGTTTATTTACATATGTATATAACCTGAAAGTTTGCAGTCGTCGGCTTCAGCCCCCACGCGTATAATGCGGGGGTGTTCGGTAAAGCACGTAATCACACTTGATCCAACGTCTTGGTCCATTAAGGAGGTGATAGCGCGGCGAACAAGGCAATCGGACCATATAGCTATAACACTTTCACTTAGCCATAGGAGTTTGATGGTGGGGCTACTATATAGCCCCTGGTACATCCGCGTTCATCCGAATATGGTGCACGTACATACGTGACAGGGAAACCGGTCTTTGTTAATGCGGAGGAATCGTGAAGATTCCGCCGAGTCATCGAGTGGTTGACCAGTCTCTCGCTTTATCAGGACAGTCAGTTTTCAGCTTTCTCTACTGAGGTGCTCATCCAGGTGAACCAGGGCACAATCACAGTAGTTCTCCCGATGCCACCTTAGCCGATAGAGCGGCACGTAAGGTAGCAAAACACGGGAGCCAGGCAAACCCAACTATTGACCAAAGACATGATTCAGAGCTAATGCGTATAAGGCCAAACTCGCGACGCCAAACACTCCCGAAGGTATTCGGACTTTACAACATATACTGGGCTGAGTACAACCCTCGATAATGAGCCCTGAATTTCCAAGTACATGCATTAATCTAGCATGACGAAATGCCAACAACGCCAGTATCCCTCTTGACTGTTTTAAGTGCCCGGAGGGTGTGAAGCAACAAGAGATTAGATCTGCTGCATGGGGGTAAAGATGGTTGGCAACAGCCCCTCTTCATGGATATTTTCTTGCTTGCTGCTTGGAGTCTGTGGATGGAGAGAAACAACCAACACTTCAAGGGGGTTCCACACTCCTTTGAGGCATGGCTGGCTAGATTCAAACACCTCTTGAGGCTGGTAGTCCACAGCTGTAAAGAGAAACTTCATCATTTTCTCTTTGAATACATTGTAAGCTTGGGACACTAGTCGTGGTTTGATTGCTTGTAGGGCCGGGGGGCCTAAAAACCCACTGTAATACACATGTAACTGTCCTATTGTGAGTAATACAAAGGTCAGTGGGAGCCTCTCCCACTGTCGTTAACCCTAAAAAAAGACAATAAAAAAGGTTTACCCAGGGTCTTAATCTAAAAAGAAACTTTTGAGCGGGGCCCTGCTGCACGTCTGCGCCTTTGTCTCCATTGTGCCATATCCTGGAAGGGTGTAGTACGATGATCATCTGTAAAAAAGAAAACCCCAGGTGAAAGACTCTGGTATGATCGTGCGAAAAGTTGGTTATTCTTAATGAACCATCAGAATTCAATCTATTGTATATTAGTAGGGTCGAGCCGAACTATGGACCCTTTTACATGCGGACAGCCCCTAGCACCACATATGGGGGCATATCCATCGACCAAGCTCAGTTTTATCAGGGCTGCTACAACTAGTGGTGCGCCGGACTCATCTAGCCGTGTCCGTGGTCTTGATGACCGATCGTTTATTCGGGTTGGGGAGGCCGTTCAGTGGTTCGGCTGCTAGAGCCGCCACATATTCTTCCGCACGCAAGGAACGCTCTGTATTTCCGCTTATTGTGATGACACCGCATGGACCGGCATCTTGAGTTTAAGATAAGCGTAACGCGGAACTGCATTGAAACGAGCGAAGGCCGTTCTTTCGAGTAGTGCATGGTAGCCCCTTCGAAATGGAGCAATGTCGAAGATTAGTTGTTCGCTTCGGAAGTTGTCGGGCGAACCGAATACAACCTCTAGTATCAAAGAGCCCGTGCAGCGGGCTTCTACGCTTGGTATTACTCCTTCAAAGGTAGTATTGCTTTGGCTGATTCTTGACGGGTCTATCCCCATCTTGCGGACAGTGTCCTGATATATCAGATTAAGACTACTATCACCGTCCATGAGGACTCGGGTGAGATGGTATCTGTCAATTATTGGGTTGAGCACCAAGGTAGCCGAACCTCCATGTCGGATACTAGTCGGATGATCCTTGTGATCGAAAATGATCGGACAGGCCGACCGTGGGTTGAATTTGGGGGCAACTGGTTCTACAGCGTATACATCTCGGAGTGCACGTTTGTGCCTCCTCTTTGGTATGTGGGTTGCGTAAATCATATTCACTGTTTTGACCTCTGGTGGAAATTTTTCTATCCCCCAGTGTTCGGTTGGCGAGGCTCATCCTCGTCTTCACTTGGCGTCTCCCTCCCTTTGTGTTCGACATTTAGCTTGTCGGCCTGCTTGAAGACCCAGCATTCTCTGTTGGTGTGATTTGCAGGTTTCTCGGGGGTGCCATGGATCTGACATAATCTGTCTAGAATTTTGTTTAGGCTAGACGGTCCATCTTTGCTGCCTTTAAATGGATTTTTCCGTTAACTGGGTCGAGAGCCCCTGAATTCGGCGTTTACCGCTATGTTATCTGGGCTGTCTTCATTGTTTCGACGCTTGTTTTTATTGCGTCGTGGCTTCCCATTGCCGTCCCTGATTTTGGATGTGCCTGGGTCGCTGGTGCCGCTGCGGGCCAACCAACTGTCCTCGCCCGCGCAAAAGCAGGTCATAAGGCTTGTTAGGGCTGCCATTGTCCTCGGCTTTTCCTGGCCGAGGTGTCTGGCGAGCCATTCGTCCCGGATACTGTGCTTGAAAGCCGCTAGGGCTTTGGCATCCGGGCAGTCGACGATTTGATTCTTCTTGGTGAGAAATCTGTTCAAAAGCTTACGGGCTGACTCTCCGGGTTGTTGAATTATGTGACTTAAATCGTCTGCATCCAGAGGTCGGACATAGGTCCCTTGAAAATTAGCCCTGAAAGCATCCTCAAGTTCCTCCAAACTTCCAATTGAGTTTACGGGGAGGCTTTTCAACCAGTGCCGAGTTTGTCCTTTCAACTTAAGGGGCAGGTATTTGATGGCGTGGAGATCATCTCCGCGAGCCATGTGGATGTGAAGGATAAAGTCCTCAATCCAGACCGCAGGGTCTGTAGTTTTGTCGTATGCCTCTATGTTTACGGGTTTAAATCCCTCTGGAAATTCATGATCCAGCACATCATCGGTGAAGCACAGGGGGTGTGCGGCACCCCTGTATTTGGATGTGTCATGGCATGCTTCCGACGGTTGTATTTGGTCAGTATAATCATTTTGGTGGTCGTGATCCTGCGCCGGAGCATGCTTCCTAGATCCATAGATGGACAGGCCATACCAGCTTTTTTGTCCAGGTGCTCACGTAAATCGTGTGCTGACTTGTGTGCGGCATCATCAGCCGCCCTGTCGCGGCCACTGGGTGATCGGTCTGGCAGATCGGCCGTATTATTTTTCGGCGGGATGGGCTCTATGGCCTTGTCTTTGAATTCGGGCAGCATCTTGCGCTTTGCGTAGCTCTTAGTGTGGCGATCGCCACCGTATTTTTCGTCAGTGTCGAGCACTTTGTTCCATCTGCGGTTGAGTGTATCCTGCGCGGCTTTCAGCCTTTGTTTCTGCTTCTTCAAGCTCCTCGCGATGGCAATAAGCCTTCTATGGAGGTTCTCTTGTTCCAAGAGTTTTTCTGGGATGATGAGTGCATCGTCGTCTGGGCTGTTCTCCTCTCCAGAGATAGGTTTATGAGTTTTGTCTCCGCCATCGCTATGATCGGACAGCGGTTCCGGACTATGTTTTCCATCCCCTGGCTCATCCTGCTCCATCGCTGGGTCCATGGGGTCGTCGTTGCCTTTGGAGTCGTGTGACAGCCTGGTTTTTTCCCTCTCTTCTTTGCCTGGTTTTCAATTGGTTTGAATTTGAGCTTGGAGTTTTTGAATCTTTCATTTGGACTTAACCACTTGGGTACCCCTTGACTTTCACCCAAGTGCTTCAACTCCTTCTCAAACCATCACTCCCTCTCTGGTTCACCTCGTAACATCATTTGGAATATTTTTCTTTAATGAAAAATATTCAATTTCCCCTCCTAAACCCTAGCTAGCCCTTTGTGCTCCAAAGCAACCCTAATTTTTCTTGCCCATCAAATCCTGAGAAAAATCCCGATTATTCTTTGAACCCTAGGGCACCTTTTAGAGGAAATATATTTCATCACTTTTTGGAATATTTTGGCTACAGAAAATATTTTCTTTTCTGGACAAAAATCGTAGTTTCTACAGCAACTACCATTTTACTGGCTCCATTGTAGCTGGTTTTTCTTGTGCATCATTACCTTAGTAAGTGTTGGCTAGCCTCCAAAGCCCAGCCCTCAACTCCCAGTGCTTTGACCACAGTAAACCTCCAAAGTTACTGTCTAGAAACTTACCTGGAGTGTAAACTCATTTCTACTGCACCTGGTCGTGGTTGTGATCGCCGTAAGGATCATGGGCCATTTATTGGTCGTGGTTGTGATCGCCGTAAGGATCACGGGACGTTTATTGGTCGTGGTTGTTATCGCCGTAAGGATCACGGGCCATTTATTGGTCGTGGATTGTGATCGCCGTAAGGATCACGAGATTGTCTCTGAGTTTGACACGTTTGTGATCCGGAAATGATCATGTTCGATAAGCCAGTCCGAGGGACGATTATCACAAGAGCATGGTCACATCATGTTGGATATATTGTTGCATTGTTATTAATTGGTTAATTGTCATGATATTATTTGTCATTATGTTTATGCTTGTTGTGAGCTTGCAAGTACATTCAATGTACTGACCTGGCGTGTCATGCTAGATTTCAGGAAAGTCTTGTTGGAAAGGAGAGTTGTCCGAGTCTAGATCGTGTCCACGTTGGTGTCCCTGTGCTATGGAGTTCCGCTACTACGTTGTTCCGCTGCCGTGTAGTTGTCATGATTTGGAGCGGCGCCGACGTCGTCACTTTGGTTGCTTCTCCAGAGGATTATCCTCTGTTGCATCCTTCCGTTCCTTGCCGTTGTTTAATTTGGGTGTGTCCACCATGTATATATCATATGATGAGGTGGTTGTCCAGCGCCCTTTGGGCGGTGGTTGCTGTTCTTCTCCGGCATCGTGGTCCATACCGTCAATGTCTTCGGAGTCGAGATCAAGCATGTCGGTTGAGTCGTCGACAGTGGCTATTAAGTTGGTGGTGGGTGGGGAACGAATTTCTTGGTCATCCACTTCCCACTCAAGCCGGACATAGTTCGGCCAAGAGTCCCCTAACAGGGAGAGAGATTTCAGTGAATTTAGCATGTCGCCCAAGGGCGAGTGCTGAAAGATATCCGTGGAGGTAAACTCCATGATCGGTGCCCACTCAGATATGATAGGCACGGATGCGCGCGGTTCGGAGCCTATGGCCGGAGACGAGTTAGAGGTCCGATGACACAGACCTCGTTGGAGGCGAAGTCTGTGTTCGACTTTATGGCCGAGGAGTGTGCGGCCTCTGTGGCGGGGTCTATCCACCCGTCCTCGGTGGGCACGATCTGCTCTAGATTTAGAGCTAGGGCAGCTATAGGTGTGATCTCTCGAACACCGTCCGATGGCAGATCTAAGTCATGCTCATCGTGACTGTTCGGTACGCCTGTCATGGGTTCGAATCCGTCGAAGATCAAGTCTCCGTGGATGTCGGCGGTGTAGTTCAGACTTCCAAACCTGACCTGAGGGCCAGGGGCATAGCTATCGATCTACTCCAGATGGCCAAGTGAGTTGGCCCATGGTGCGAAGCCGCCGAATACGAAGATCTGTCCGGGGAGGAAAACCTCACCCTGGGTTGCATCGTTGTGGATGATTGAAGGAGCCATCAAGCCTTATGGTGACGGCACAGTGGAACTCTCAATGAAAGCACCAATGTCGGTGTCAAAATCGGTGGATCTCGGGTAGGGGGTCCCGAACTATGCGTCTAAGGCTAATGGCAACAGGAGGCGGGGGACATAATGTTTACCCAGGTTCGGGCCCTCTCGATGGAGGTAATACCCTACTTCCTGCTTGATTGATCTTGATGATATGAGTATTACAAGAGTTGATCTACCACGAGATCGTAGAGGCTAAACCCTAGAAGCTAGCCTATGATTATGATTGTTATTGGTCCTACGGACTAAACCCTCCGATTTATATAGACACCGGAGGGGGCTAGGTTACACAGAGTCGGTTACAGAGAAGGAAATCTACATATCCGAATTGCCAATCTTGCCTTCCACGCAAATGAGAGTCCCATCCGGACACGGAACGAAGTCTTCAATCTTGTATCATCATAGTCCAATAGTCCGGCACAAGTACATAGTCCGGCTGTCCGAGGACCCCCTAATCCAGGACTCCCTCAGTGTTTGATATATCAAGACCGGGATTTCCTCCTCCGATGATTGAGAGATACACTTTGGCCCCACTCGATATTACGATATCCATCATTGCTTGACCAAGCATAGTGTCTGAGTTATTAGTTATGGGGACATCATAATACAATAACAAGGAAAAGAGTGCGAACCAGTAACAAGAATAACTAGATATTGATCATAGGGATACCAAAAAGTCTCGACTTTTTGGAAAGTATCACAAATTAAAGGGATTTATCTACAATAATAGATTGTTCACTCGATAAATATATTTGTTATTATGTGAGAATTATTATGGGTGTCTAGATCCCGTTAATAATTATTAACAGGTAGTTATTTTGGACATGTCCGAATATTATCGAACGTGTCGGGTCACACGCTTAATGAATAGTGTTCTTATGATAATAGAACTTGGAGATAATGAGGAATGAGAGAATCGACTCCCGAAGTGTTCTTGTGATGTCGTGGAGTGTCTTGAAAGGTCCCAGAATTTTTGGCAAGGTTATGAAACTTCCGAAATGGTCCAAAAGGTTATGGAATCTTTCAAAATATTCTGGAGGGTCCCTAGTAGGTTGCAACCCTTGCTAGTTAAGGTGCATAACCCATCTGGGCCCAAATTCCGCCAGAAGTGGCAAAACTTGGGGGGGGGGGCAGAAGTGGGCCACTTCAGAAAACTTGCTAATGCAACAAAACACACACATCTGCTGAGTTCCTCTTTGTTGAGCTGTTTCCCCGGTGACCACATCGATACGTCTCCAATGTATCTATAATTTATGAAGCATTCATGCTATTATCCTATCTGTTTTGACTTTTGAATGATTATGGGCTTTATTATACACTTTTATATTACTTTTGGGACTATCCTATTAGCGGGAGGCCCAGCCCATATTGTTGTTTTATTGCCTGTTTCAGTATTTCGAGGAAAAGGAATATCAAACGGAGTCCAAACGGAATGAAACCTTCGGCATCGTGATTTTTTGGAAGAATATGATACTAGAGACTTGGAGTTCACGTCAAAAGATCCTTGAGGCCTCCACGAGATAGGAGGGCGCCCCTCCCCCTACTGGGGGCGCCCCCTGTCTCGTGGGCCCCTCAAGCACCTCCCGACCGACTTCTTTCGCCTATATAAGCCTACGTACCCTAAAAACATCGAATATGAAGATAGATCGGGAGTTCCGCCGCTGCAAGCCTCTGTAGCCACCAAAACCTCTTGGGAGTATGTTTCAGCACCCTGCTAGAGGGGGAACCCATCACCGGTGGCCATCTTCATCATCCCGGTGCTATCCATGACGAGGAGGGAGTAGTTCACCCTCGGGGCTGAGGTTATGTACCAGTAGCTATGTGTTTGATCTCTCTCTCGTGTTCTCTCTATGGCACGATCTTGATGTATTGCGAGCTTTGCTATTATAGTTGGATCTTATGATGTTTCTCCCCCCTCTACTCTCTTGTGATGAATTGAGTTTCCCTCTTGAAGTTATCTTATCGGATTGAGTCTCTGATTTGAGAACACTTGATGTATGTCTTGCCGTGTTTATCTGTGGTGACAATCGTATATCATGTGCCACTTGATGTATGTTTTGGTGATCAACTTGCGGGTTCCGCCCATGAACCTGTGCATAGCGGTTGGCACACGTTTTCTCGACTCTCCGGTAGAAACTTTGGGGCACTCTTTGAAGTACTTTGTGTTGGTTGGATGAATCTGAGATTGTGTGATGCATATTGTATAATCATGCCCACGGATACTTGAGGTGACAATGGAGTATCTAGGTGACATTAGGGTTTTGGTTGATTTGTGTCTTAAGGTGTTATTCTAGTATGAACTCTTGAATAGATCGATCCGAAAGAATAACTTTGAGGTGGTTTCGTACCCTACCATAATCTCTACGTTGTTTCTCCGCTATTAGTGGCTTTGGAGTGACTCTTTGTTGCATGTTGAGGGATTGTTGTATGATCTATCTATGTTTTTATTGTTGAGAGAACTTGCACTAGTGAAAGTATGAACCCTATGCCTTGTTTCCTACCATTGCAATACCGTTTACGCTCGCTTTTATCATTAGTTACCTTGCTGTTTTTATAATTTCAGATTACAAAAACCTATATCTACTATCCATATTGCACTTGTATCACCATCTCTTCGCCGAACTAGTGCACCTATAAAATTTGCCATTGTATTGGGTGTGTTGGGGACACAAGAGACTCTTTGTTATTTGGTTGCAGGGTTGCTTGAGAGTGACCATCTTCATCCTACGCCTCCTACGGATTGATAAACCTTAGGTCATCCACTTGAAGGAAATTTGCTATTGTCCTACAAACCTATGCACTTGCAGGCCCAACAATGTGTAGTAGACATCAAGCTCTTTTCTGGCGCTGTTGCCGGGGAGGCTAGGTAACCGGCACTCACTCACACCCCGTCAACTAAGCTCTTTTGTGGCGCCGTTGCCGGAGAGGTGAGTACTTGAAGGTATATCTTTAGATCTTGCAATCAAATCTTTTTGTTTCTTGTTTTATCACTAATTTAGTTTATAAAAGAAAACTACAAAAAATGGAGTTAAATTTGTCTCACACACTTCATCTTTTTAATATCTTTCCTGAGTATGATGGAAAATAAAATTGTGCTCAAGTGCTAGAAGAAGAGTGCATTAAAATGCTTGGTACTGAATCTTTGAATGATGAGAGTGATTATGCTTATGATATGAAAAGGCCCAAGCTTGGGGAAGCTATGTTTGATGAGTATGACATATTTGAGATTATATTTGCTGAAATTAATGATTGTCCCAAGCTTGGGGATGCTACGTTTAATGAAGATGATATTTTTAGCATCCCAAGTTTTGATATGCAAAGTTGTTATGATGATAGCATGCCTCCTACCTATGATGATTATATTGATGAAAGTGGGTTTGGAAGAGTGTCAACTTTAGGAAGTAGTGATCCCACTATTTTGGAGGATGTTGAATTTTATTGTGATGAATACAAAAGTGGATTTGGAAGAGTGTCAACTTTATTTAGTGATTCCACTATCTTGGGAGAGATTTCAATCGATTATGATCAGAACGAAGTTGCTACTTATGATGATTATGGTGATGAACTTATGCTATAAAAAGTAGTGATGATTAAATTTGCAAATCATGTCATGATTATGATTACCCTTTTTCTGAACATTACTCTTTTAATGTGGAAACAATTTTTAGTGTTCAAGTCTCTTATGATACTCCCACTATTCCGAATGAGAAGAATTTTGCTTATGTGGAGAGTAGTAAATTTTATATGCTTGTAGATCATGAAAAGCATTCTTTAGGTGCTGGTTATATTGTTGAATTCATTCATGATGCTACTGAAAATTATTATGAGGGAGGAATATATGCTTGTAGGAATTGCAATAATGTCAAGTTTCCTTCCTATGTGCTGAAAATTTTGAAGCTATGCTTGTTTTACCTTCCTATGCTTGTTGATTATTGTTCCCATAAGTTGTTTGATCACAAAATCCCTATGCATAGGAAGTGGGTTAGACTTAAATGTGCTAGTCATATGCTTCATGATGCTCCCGTTATGTTTCAATTCTTATCTTTTACGTGAGCATCATTGTCATCAGCATGCCTAGCTAGAAAGGCATTAAAGAAAAGCACTTGTTGGGAGACAACCCAATATTTACCCTTACTGTTTTTGTGTGTCCACATGATTATGCTACTGTAGTAATCATGTTTTATAGCTTTTGTTTCAATAAAGTGCCAAGTAAGACCTTTAGGATAGCTTATGGTGATAGTTGTGTTGATCCTGCTGAAAATCAGAAACTTTTGCACCCAGTAAATTAGTTTTGTTAATTCACAGAAACGTGATTATGATCTGATTATCTTTTCTATGGATTGTTACACAAATTTCTGAGTACTTCCTAATTTGGTGGGATTTTTAGAGTTCCAGAAGTATACGTTTGATACAGATTACTACAGACTGTTCTGTTTTTGCCAGATTCTGTTTTCATTATGTTGTTTGCTTATTTTGATGAATCTATGAGTAGTATCGGAAGGTATGAACCATAGATAAGTTGGAGTACAGTATATATTACACCAATATGAATTTATAATGAGTTCATTACAGTACCTAAGTGGTGGTTTTATTTTCTTATACTAACGGAGCTTACGAGTTTTCTGTTGAGTTTTGTGTTATGAAGTTTTCAAGTTTTGGGTGAAGATTCGATGGACTATGGAATAAAGAGTTGAAAGAGCCTAAGCTTGGGGATGCCCAAGGCACCCCAAGGTAATATTCAAGGACAACCAAGAGCCAAAGCTTGGGGATGCCCCGGATGGCATCCCCTCTTTCGTCTTCGTTCATCGGTAAACTTTACTTGGAGCTATATTTTTATTCACCACATGATATGTGTTTTGCTTGGAGCGTCATTTTCTTTTGTTAGGATTTTCTTGCTGTTATTTAGAATAATGTTTTGCATCTTTATTTTCAATAGAAATTTCAAGGATAGCCTTGACCATGCTTATTTTGCTAGTATACATGTTGCTGTTTGAAAACAGAAAGTTTACCGCTGTTGAAAAAATTCCCTAGAAAATTCAGAGAATGATATAATGATGAAACTTTTTGCAAAATGAGCTCTGATAAATTTACTACAGTGGGAATTTTATTTCATAATTTTAGGAGATAGGTAAGTATGATGAATCTTGCATTCTTTACAGACTGTACTGTTTTGGCAGATTGCTGTTATGTTTGCATTGTTTGCTTATGTTTGCTTGTTGAATGATTCTATTTGAGGATAGGAGTATTAATTATGCATAGACATTTAGTATGCAATGTTGAATAATAATTTTAGTGATTTTTTACAGTAGAAAATGATAAGGTTTTGCATTGGTTTACACTAACCTATCTCACGAGTTCTTGTTGAGTTTGGTGTGGATGAAGCTTTTGATAAATAGAGAAACCATGATATGAGAGGAATTAAGGAGACAAAAAAGTTCAAGCTTGGGGATGCCCAACGCACCCCAATATAATATTTCAAGAAGTCTCAAGCATCTAAACTTGGGGATGCCCCGGTAGGCATCCCACCTTTCTTCTTCAACAACTATCGGTTAGTATCGGTTGAACCTAAGGTTTTGCTTCTTCACATGAGTTGTGCTATCCTTGCAATGTCATTTTATTTTGTTTTGCTTGCTGTTTGAATACATTACAAAGATCTGAAATTCTTAAATGAGAGGGAGTCTTCGCATAGTTACATAATTATTTAGCTACTCAGTGTTCTTTACTTATATCTTTTTGGAGTAGTTTGTCATTTACTCGTGTGCTTCACTTATATCCTATGAGTAAATTGTTAAATGAGTTGATTGTCATAAATCTGAAATTATATATGCCTCATTTGCTTATCCCATGGGGAGTAATGACTTCACATCTAAGAAGTAGAGGTTGTAAATTTATTGAAGTTAGCAAGCATTGTATTGGTCATTTTAACAATTTCATGAAAGAATATTGAAGTAAGAGAGATTTCACATATAAATACACTATCCTAGACATCTTTTATAATTTTGAGCACTCATTTAGTATGACATGCTAAAGAGTTGATGTTGGACAAGGAAGACAACATAATGGGTTATGTTTTCTGACATCTCAGTTAAAGTATATTGTCATGGATCATTCAAACATGTTGAGCTTGCCTTTCCCCCTCATGCTAGCCAAAAATCCTTGCACCAAGTAGAGATACTACTTGTGCTTCCAAATATCCTTAAACCCAGTTTTTTGCCATGAGAGTCCACCATACCTACCTATGGATTGAGTAAGATCCTTCAAGTAAGTTGTCATCGGTGCAAGCAATAAACATTGCTCCCTAAATATGTATGATCTTTTGGTGTGAGGAAAATAGCTTTATACGATCTCTTGTTATGGAAGCAATAAAAGGGACGGACTGCATAATAAAGGTCCATATACAAGTGGCAATATAAAGTGACATTCATTCACATTAAGATTTTGTGCATCCAACCCTAAAAGCGCATGACAACCTCTGTTTCCCTCTGCGAAGGGCCTATATTTTACTTTATGTCTTTTACTTTATGCAAGAGTCAAGGTGATCTTCACCTTTCCCTTTTTCATTTTATCCTTTGGCAAGCACTTTGTGTTGGGGTGATCCTGATGTATATATCCAATTGGATGTAAGTTAGCATGAACTATTATTGTTGACATCACCCAAAGGTGAATACGTTGGGAGGAAAAACTATAAGCCCCTATCTTTCTCAGTGTTCGATTGAAACTCCATAACCATTAGTATTGCATGAGTGTTAGCAATTCTAGAAGACTATATGATAGTTGAGTATGTGGAGTTTGTTATTCCTAAAAATAAGATGAATTGCAATTGTTTGATGACTGAGAATGAAGTTTGCTAGTTTTCAAGAAAGTTTATGGTCTATGCTTTGACATGTGAATTGCTTGTTACTTTATCGTGAGAATTTTTATGAGATGAACTACTGTTATGACATATTATCATGCTAGAAAAGGTGATTGAAATTATCATTGATCAAACTTGTGCACCTTCTAGAATTCACACTTCATAAATTCTTTTTTTTATCATTTACCTACTCGAGGACGAGTAGGAATTAAGCTTGGGGATGCTGATACGTCTCCAACGTATCTATAATTTATGAAGCATTCATGCTATTATCCTATCTGTTTTGAATGATTACGGGCTTTATTATACACTTTTATATTACTTTTGGGACTAACCTATTAACCGGAGGCCCAGCCCATATTGATGTTTTATTGCCTATTTCAGTATTTCGAGGAAAATGAATATCAAACGGAGTCCAAACGGAATGAAACCTTCAACATCGTGAGTTTTTGGAAGAATATGATCCTCGAGACTTGGAGTTCACGTCAGAAGATCCTCGAGGCCTCCACAAGATAGGAGGGCGCCCCCACCCCCCTACTGGGCGTGCCCCCTGTCTCGTGGGCCCCTCGAGCACCTCCTGTCGGTGTCAAAACCGGCGGATCTTGGGTAGGGGATCCCCATCTGTGCGTCAAGGCTGATGGTAATAGGAAGCAAGGGACACAAATGTTTACCTAGTTTCGGGCCCTCTGAATGGAGGTAAAACCCTACTTCCTGCTTGATTAATATTGAAGATATGGGTAGTACAAGAGTAGATCTACCACGATATCGTAGAGGCTAAACCCTAAGAGCTAGCCTATGATGGTATGATTTTAATTGAGATCGGCCTTCTAAGGACCAACCTCTCTGGTTTATATAGACACCGGAGAGGGCTAGGGTTTACATGGAATCGGTTACAAGGAAGGAAACACAATATCCGGATCGCCAAGATTGTCTTCCACGCAAAGGAGAGTCCCATCCGGACACGGGCCGAAGTCTTGAGTCTTGTATCTTCACGCTTCAATAGTCTGGACATTGTACACAGTCCGACTGTCCGGATACCCCCTAATCCAGGACTCCCTCAGTAGCCCCTGAACCAGGCTTCAATGACAATGAGTCTGGCGCGCAGTATTGTGTTCGGCATTGCAAGGCGGGTTCCATCTCCGAATACTCCAAAGTAATTATCGAACACTTGAATCATGTCCGGATCCACAAAATGATCTTTACACACCACTGTAGAGAGAATGATATTTCACAAATGCAATTTGCTGACAACTTTTTAGACGACGTGACATGTTATTACGGTCGGATCATTATTCGAACCGTTTTCCCACAACCAGCCTCAGCGCATATTGCGAGGCGGTTTCTTTGACACGTCTTGTCAAAGCAGAGATCGTGTCCCCTTATGACGGGATTCTCACCAACACGGGTATGGGTAATCCAACTGCACCGCTAGTCGCGGCGAGTGGGAGGCAGACGGGTTCCACCAGGCAAGTGGGGAGGCGCAAAAAGCATTTACCGCCCCTATAATGAGGTTAGGTCTCTTCCTCTTCACCCACGCCTCCTCCTTTCGCTAGTCCATTCCCCATTGTTCGAGCCCTAACGCCCAAGCACCCTTCTTCTCCATCAAAGAGAGTTTTTCCAAAGATGTCCGGATCCTGAGCAGGAGGCAGATGGATGGCCTCGACCGTCCAGGAGAAAGACATCAAGAAGCTCCGGGGAGCCGGGTATCTGGCCCAGAAGATCGGCCACCGTCTCCCACCAGCGGGACAGGTCGTCCCCACTCCGGAACCTCACGAGAGAGTCGTGTTCCTTCCCCATTTTGTCCGTGGGCTTCTACGGGATCGATTTTCATGATCTTTCCCCCAACTCCTTCCTCAATATCTCGACGTTCATCATCGTGTGCGAGGCTTTTCTCCGGATCCCACCTCACTTCGCCCTGTGGCTAAAGATTTTCAATGTGAAGCCCAAGGTGGTGAGTGGCGAACACGCCGAGTGCGGCGGCACCATGGTAAGCAAGATGCCCAAGGCCGCTTGGCCAAAGGGCGCTTTCAATGACTCCGTCAAGGAGTGGCAGGAGCAGTGGTTCTATATCACCGAACCACGCGGCAAAAAGTGGGCGGCAACTCCAGAGTTCAGATCCGGAGCTCCACTGCAGCTCACGTCCTGGCCCAAGAAGGGCCCGAACTGGTCCTCGTCCGATGAGCTATCACTGCTCCAGACACCCGTCCAGAGTGTGGTTGACAGGGACGTCAAACTCGTCGACGTAGTCCAAGTGATGCTAGTTCGCCTGGTTCTCCCCTGTCAGCACCAAGCTTGCACTCTGTGGGAGTTCGACCCAACCGAGCACCGAACCCTTCAGGAGCTTTATGATTCCCCCCACAAGGATATCTGGAAGGTGCTCTTCAAGCCCGGCAAATTGTGGCCGGGCCCCGCCGAGGACCGTGGGTATCAATTATCCCATTCTGCAAGCTCGGTAAGTTACAGCCACGCTCTGTCCATTCATGCTTCAGCTGGCATGTCATGAGGGAGACATCTTAATCGTGTTTCATGGTGACCTCAGGGATGGATAAAGAAGGTGGAGCAGATACATTGTCCGGCCCCGCTACCGGAGGAACCGGCCGGACCTCTTCTGTCGAAGATGTTGGTCCCCGCGCCTTACGAGGCGCCAAAGAAGGAGGCCTCCAAGAAGGTCAAGAAGACCCGGAGTGGCCTCCGTTGCCGCGAGGCTTCGGACACAAAATCCGAAGACTCAAGCGACGCTCCTTCTTTAGAAGGCAAAGAGGAGGAAGCAGAGGAGGACGAGCCTCACTCTGAAGGTGGGAGGAAGCGTGCAGCTTCCCCGTCCCTGGAGGCCGAATCGCCCAAGAGGGGCAAAGGTTCCCTCCCGGAGACATCCACCACGGCTGCCGACAGCAGCCCGGAGTAGGATCCCAGGGCCCAGCCCCTGGAGAAGTCGTAAGTATACGGGATCCTAACACGCATATGCGTCCGAGATTGTTTTTGGATATAGTAGCTTTAACCGTTGCCATATTTTGCACAGCCCGGCGAGGTCTCGCGCCGGACAGTTCTCATCGGAGGATTCGCTGGGCTCAGACGCCTTGGCGAGCGAGACGCCTCCGCAGGCCCCTTCCCCAAAGTCCAGGCACGACACTGAGGTGTCATCTCAATAGGACCCAGACCAGGGAGGACATATCCCTGGAGCCGGACACACGGGGGCGGATAAGGCCCCCGGGACCTCTAAGGTTCCATAATCGAGCGAACAGCCACCTTCGATGGTGGGAGGCCTGCCCACCCCGCCGGCATCCTCTGTTCGAGTAGAGCTGCTCGGCGGTCTATCGACAGCATTGAAGAACGCGTCTATCGTCGATGAGCATCGGACCCTCATGGGCGTGGTGGTTGAGAAGATTCAGTCCGTCGACCGCGGGCTAAACGAGTCCTACTTTGGCCTTATAAAGGCCATTGAGGTATGTTTCCTAAGAAACCTTTGAGGAATTGTCATAATATGAGTAGTAGCCCCTGATGCACTGTCCGGCGGAGGAGACGGAGCCGGGCAGGGGATCAAATCCTCTGCTTTCACAGGAGCCTATGTGAATGACGTATACCGCTTTGTGTGAAAACAGGCGTCTGTAGAGAGGACGGCCGCTTATAATGCGGAAGTGTCTGAACTGAAGCAGAGCCTTGCATGGGCCCAGGAAGAACTTGGCCGTGTGAGGAAGCAATTGGAAGACAAGCAAGGTATGTTGAAAACATTTGTCTTGAAGTTGGCATGAATGAATAGTTGTGCTTAGTGACAAGTGTTTGTATTGTATGCTCTAGGAGCGAGTGCCGAATACGAGGCACTAAAGAAGGCTGTGTATGATGCCAACAAGAAGGCTGCCGCTGAACAGGCGCTTCGTGAAAAACACGAGGCCAGGGTCATCGCAGCTGAGCGAGAGCTCCAGGAAGCTGTGAAGAAAAGCGAGGGCTGGGAGCAGAGTCTAATAGGGAAAGATTCCGAACTCGTCCAAGCTCTCGAGGCTGCGGAAGGTGCTCGGGAAGAAGCTCGAGGTGCTGCGCGGGACATTCAGGAGGCCCGAAAAGTCACGGCTGGTAAGGCCTTATGTATTCTTAGCCCTTTGTACATGATAATGGGAAGAATCCTAAGCGGCAAGCTGAATTCTTATTTTTCCAGGGGCTTTTGTGGATCTTCCTTGCAACATATCAGATGCCGCCCAATTCTACTGAACCGAGGAGAAGAAGTCTGCGGAGAGGGATTTCTGGTCGCAGTATTTGGCGCCGAACTCCGGTGCCTTTTATCGATCAGCTGAAACAGCTGGTCGAACTGCACCAGGCGGCCGAACTAGCCATGAAGGACTTAGTTGTCCGACTGTGGCCTGCGAAGCCAATTCCAAGCTGCCTGTTCTCGGCTTGACGCTATCAAGTGATCAGTCTGTATAGAAGGAGCGCGCATGGCGTTTGCCCGTGCGAAAGTGCATTGGGGGAAGCTTGACGCGGAGAAGCTGATGACTGAGGGGCCCCCGGAGGGTAAGGAGCACCGCAAGCCCGAGCTGTACTCTGAAGGTGTACTGAAAGGGGCCCGCCTTGCGGTGGATAAGTGTGCCAAAGACATTATATTTCCCTGAAGGCAGTCGTGCCGCTTTTTGTACTATGGATAATGGCATTTTTATTATATATTTCCTGTTTTGTTTGAACATATGTTCTTCCTGTGCGGCTATTTATTGTATGTACATCCTGAGAGTTGGCCAGTCTCGGCTTCTGTCCCCACGTAAAAAAGAATACGGGGGTGTTCGGGGTATATCTGAACGCTCTTTATCCCATAGTTGGGTCCTTTTAAGGAGGTGTTTCTCACCATGAACCAGGCAATCGGACAATACAGCTTTATTACTCTCACTTAGCCATAGGAATTCGAGTATGGTCGGTGCAGCCCCTAGTGTTCGGAAGGCCGAACTAGGGGCTCTATTGGCGCCTGATCGGAAGACCGATTTGTCGCACTCTGCATTTATAATGGCGTTGTGTGGAATAAATCTTTAAGGATTTTACAACCTCTCGAACAGCTGACCAGCTCTCGCTGCATCATGACAGTCGGTTTTCGCTTTCTCTACTGAGGTGCTCGTCCGGCAGAACCGGGACACAATCGCAGTAGTTCTCCCAGCGCTACCTTAGCCGATAGAACGGAACGTAAGGTACCAAAACATGGGAGCCGGGCAAACCCAACCAATGACCCAAGGCATGATTTGGAGCTGATGCATATAGTGCTATAAGTTCGGAGTGCCGAGCGACCGAAAAGGTGGTCGGACTTTATTGCCGTACTGCGCAGCCCCTGGCATAACCGGGCGTAACATGAATCGTGGTTGTGATGGCCGGACTGGAGGGGGTTGTGTGTGGATCAAGAGTGAGTCCGAACTGCCTTCTACCTGCATGTTCCTGCCATTGTGTGTCCGGGCTGGTTCCGCGCCGCCAATCCTGTTCTGCGTCAAAGTTAGTTTGTAAAGGCAAATGCTATGAGGCAGCTGAAGGTCCTCTTGTGGTTGGTCTAAGGGTTCCTGATCGGACCCTGGTGAACCCAGCTGTTATACCGTAAAATAGCACGGACTCCTCAGTTGGTGTCCGGATAGTTGGCTGTCATATCAAAAATTTGATAGGCATGCGCGACTCGCTACTCCGGCAGCTGTGTGATTTCCGCTCTAAGTGCGGAGTCCGGCCTTGCCCGTGGGCGTGATTATATCACACGGTGTTGGCCTGATGGTTTATCACGTGGAGTCTTAGTCGACGTGGTTCGTCCCGTTAGCATACGGTAAATTATCGTATGAGGGGAAGGTGCCGAAGAATTACTCTTTGGCGTGGTATTTTTTGGTGATTTGAAAGACAATCGTTAGGGTGGTGGGCCAATGAACTTGGCCTTTGCACCTGGCATCCTTTAGAAGATGTTATTTGTGGCTTCATACCCGTGGGGGCTTTATGTGTGATGGACCCCCAGACTACCAGGTCTAGGGGTACGGCAATTGAATTGCTGTGGTTGGTGTGATCGGGGGCGATCGGCCGTACTTTTATGCTCTGGGGGGGGTCTCTTGACTAGACGCCTCCCCTCATTGTTTTCGACACGAACAGCCGCCTTGTTTTGAGGATCCGGCATTCTCTATTGGTATGCTTTGCCGTCCTTCTAGGAGTACCATGAATTTCACATGGTTGATCGAGTGTGTGGCTCGGGCCGAATAGGCTTGAGCTGCTCTTTGTCCGTTGACTGGACTGGGGTTTGCTGGACCTGGCGCCAGTTTCCTTGACTTGACGTTTGTGACCATTGCGCAGAGGCTTGAGGGTGTCTCTTCGTGTATCCTTCTTACTGTCTTGGATGATGTGTGGACGTCGGGGTGTGTGCCCTGGGTTCTCCTGCTTGGGTTGAGGTAGCCAGTTGTGCCGTGTATGCCCTTTGTTGGGGCTGTCGAGTTCGTACTTTTCGGTGGCCAGTACCTTGGTCCACCTATCCACTAGCGAGTCTTGGTCAGCTTTAAGCTGCTCTTGCTTCCTTTGCAGGCTCCTAGCCGTGGCCATGAGCCGTCGCTTGAAGCGAACTTGTTCCACTGGATCTTCAGGTACGCCGAATTCGTCATTGCTGAGGCTTACCTCGTCGTCGGAGGGGGTGTATAATTGTCCCTCTCCAAGTATCCCATCGTGACCGGTCCGGCTTGCTTGAAGGTAGGCTGATCAGGGCTGTATTCCTCTTTGGTACCATCCGGATTGCTTTCGTCTTCGGGGCCGGTGTTGATGTGGCGCGGCTTGGAGCGGCGCCGAAGGCGCCCATGCTTTGCTTTTCCTGCTGAGGGGTTGTCCTCCATGGCCTCGTTGCCATTGGTTTCCTTCGGAGTGTCCACCATATATATATCGAATGAGGAGGTGGTCGTCCACCGCCCTGTGAGCGGTGGCTCCTGTAATTCTCCTGCATCATCGTCCATATCGTCGATGTCTTCAGAGTCGAAGTCAAGCACGTCGGTTAAATCATCGACCGTGGCAATGAAGTGGGTGGTGGGTGGGCAACGAATTCCGTCGTCGTCCGCTCCCCACTCAATCCGGACATAGTTCAGCCCAGAGCCTTCTGACAAAGAGAGAGACTTTAATGAGTTCAGCATGTCGCCAAAGGGCGAGCGCTGAAAGATTTCCGCAGCGGTGAACTCCATTACCGGAGCCCAACCAGGCTCGGCGGGCTCGGGAACGCGCGGACTGGAACCTACAACCGGATACGAATCTGGGGGGTCCGGAGTCACATGCTTCCTCAGAAGTGAGGCATGTGTTCGGCTCCACCACTGATGAGGGTACGGCCTGTGGGGCGGGGTCCATCCCTCCGTCCCTAGGCAACGCAGCCTGCTCTGGATTTGAGTCCAGGGCTACTGCAGGGGTGATATCCCGAGTGTTGTCCGACAGCAGTCGAGCCATGCTCGCTGTGGATCGTCCGGTGCTCCTGGCGCGGGCCCGAATCCGTCGAAGATCAAGTCTCCGCGGATATCCGCCGTGTAGTTCAGGTTTCTGAACCTGATTTGATGGCCAGGGGCGTAGCTATCGATCTGCTCCAGATGGCCAAACGAATTGGCCCGCAGTGCGAAGCCGCCGAACACGAAGATCTGCCCAGGGAGAAAAGTCTCCCCCTGGACCGTGTTGTTGACGATTGAAGGCGCCATCAAGCCCCGAAGTGACGACACAGGGGAACTCTCAATGGAAGCACCAATGTCGGTGTCAAAACCGGCGGATCTCGGGTAGGGGGTCCCGATCTGTGCGTCAAGGCTGATGGTAAGAGGAAGCAAGGGACACAGATGTTTACCCAGGTTTGGGCCCTCTCGATGGAGGTAAAATCCTACTTCCTACTTGATTAATATTGAAGATATGGGTAGTACAAGAGTAGATCTACCACGAGATCGTAGAGGCTAAACCCTAAGAGCTAGCCTATGATGGTATGATTGTAATTGTGATCGGCCTTCTAAGGACCAACCTCTCCAGTTTATATAGACACCAGAGAGGGCTAGGGTTTACATGGAGTCGGTTACAAGGAAGGAAACATAATATCCGGATCGCCAAGCTCTCTTCCACGCAAAGGAGAGTCCCATCCGGACACGGGCCGAAGTCTTGAGTCTTGTATCTTCACGCTTCAATAGTCCGGACGTTGTACACAGTCCGGGTGTCCGGATACCCCATAATCCAGGACTCCCTCACCTCCCGACCGACTTCTTTCGCCTATATAAGCCTACGTACCCTAAAAACATCGAATATGAAGATAGATCAGGAATTCCGCCATCGCAAGCCTCTGTAGCCACCAAAAACCTCTCAGGAGCCCGTTCTGGCACCCTGCCGGAGGGGGAACCCATCACCGGTGGCCATCTTCATCATCCCGGCGCTATCCCTGACGAGGAGGGAGTAGTTCACCCTTTGGGCTCAGGGTATGTACCAGTAGCTATGTGTTTGATCTCTCTCTCTCGTGTTCTCTCTATGGCACGATCTTGATGTATTGCGAGCTTTGCTATTATAGTTGAATCTTATGGTGTTTCTCCCCCCCTCTACTCTCTTGTGATGAATTGAATTTCCCTCTTGAAGTTATCTTATCGGATTGAGTCTTTGATTTGAGAACACTTGATGTATGTCTTGCCGTGTTTATCTGTGGTGACAATGGGATATCACGTGACACTTGATGTATGTTTTGGTGACCAACTTGGGGGTTCTGCCCATGAACCTATACATAGGGGTTGGCACACGTTTTCTTGACTCTCCGGTAGAAACTTTGGGGCACTCTTTGAAGTACTTTGTGTTGGTTGGATACTTGAGGTGACAATGGAGTATCTAGGTGACATTAGGGTTTTGGTTGATTTGTGTCTTAAGGTGTTATTTTAGTACGAACTCTTGAATAGATCGATCCGAAAGAATAACTTTGAGGTGGTTTCGTACCCTACCATAATCTCTACGTTTGTTCTCCGCTATTAGTGGCTTTGGAGTGACTCTTTGTTGCATGTTGAGGGATTGTTATATGATCTATCTATGTTTTTATTGTTGAGAGAACTTGCACTAGTGAAAGTATGAACCCTATGCCTTGTTTCCTACCATTGCAATACCGTTTACGCTCGCTTTTATCATTAGTTACCTTGTTGTTTTTATAATTTCAGATTACAAAAAGCTATATCTACTATCCATATTGCACTTGTATCACCATCTCTTCGCCGAACTAGTGCACCTATACAATTTGCCATTGTATTGGGTGTGTTGGGGACACAAGAGACTCTTTATTATTTGGTTGCAGGGTTGTTTGAGAGAGACCATCTTCATCCTACGCCTCCTACGGATTGATAAACCTTAGGTCATCCACTTGAGGGAAATTTGCTACTGTCCTACAAAACTGTGCACTTGCAGGCCCAACAACATCTATAAGAAGAAGGTTGTGTAGTAGACATCATACATTCGGGCGACTGCATGCACAACCATTCGGGGGTGCAGACCTCTGAAGCCGCGTCCCTTGAGAACCTGCACCAGACGAGGAGCAACGAGGTTCTTGGGGAGCGTTTTACTGTGATTGTCCCCTCAAGTTCGACTACATCCTAGACGACCGTATGTCTGCTTTGACTACTTCCTCTTCGAGGGACGACCATGTTGTTTCACCATCCTTGCCGAATATGTTGTTGCGTCAGTGTCCGATGCCCTAGTATGTCCTGAACCTTTCTCGCTTGACATGTGTCTTTGATCCATATGCGTATGTGCTACGTGTTCCTAATCTGTTGGACGTGATTTGCCAGTAATCTTATAGTGATGCTAATTTAAATTACGGTTAAAAAAACTGCCTAATTTCCTAACATATACTACTACCCTTATAACCATGCTCTGCATATGCTTTTCGCCCTGTGCATACAGAGCCCATTGTCTGCTGCAGCATATCCAACCCCGGCAGTCAACGGATAATTGGCCGCCTATACGGATGTGGACGTGATCAACAAATTGAACCTGAGCAGAAGCCAAACTTACATACAAACTCGCACGAGAGAAATGTGCTCGTTGTCTGTCTAAACAAAATAGCCGAACGGTCAGATATGTGGTGACAGACAGGTGCAGAAGAAACATCGCAAATCATCAGATTCCACAGCGCATCACACGGCCAAAGGACACGGATCCGAAAGCCCGGTGAGATACAGAATGCACACCACATCCGTTATTTTATTTTAACCCTTGGGAGCTGGCTCGCCGCCATTGCTATTTCTTGACAAAGATTCCGAAGCCAGGTTTTGTTTGATTTATTAGTAGGACTACTTAGCTATCCATCCATCCACAAGGCTAGCGCGGGAAGCTCTGTGCAGCATCACGGAGCACCTGAGCGGAAGAGGCCAGCCTAGCGCGCCTCTGGCACCACGGTCGCCCGGCGGCGGTGGAGCCTCTTCTGGGAGCGCATGAATGAGTCCATGTGCTGCATCTTCAGCTGGTGGTGGAACTTGTTGATGAACTCGTCAGCGCGCGCGTCCACCTCGCCGCCGGCCTCCTCGATCTCCACCTCCAACGCCGGCTCCTCCGGTTCCGCCACCAGGGGGCGGTGGCGCTCCACGTCCCTCGTCGTCGCCCGCCTGCGCTCCTCCACCTTCTTGGTGTCCAACTCGGCCACGAAGTGCGCGAACACCGGCTTGTCGCTCGCGGACATGCGCAGCCGCGTCGGCAGCCGCGGCAACTCGGCCTCGACCGCCGCCTCCGACATGCTCCTCTCCATGTGCGTGTGCTCGTCGTGCTCACCTTCTTTTGTAAACGCGTCGTGCTCACCCTGATCCTCCGGCTCCATCTGGAGCGGCGGCGGTTGCTCGTCGGGCTGTCCCAGATCCAGTACTCCGGTCACCGGGGCCTCAGGGGCGGGAGCGGTGAAGTGGGGCCGGTCGATTGCCATTGAATCGACAAGGGACAGGCTCCTCCTCTCGCCGACAGACCCGGCCGGAGCGCCTTCTCCGCTACCCGCCGAGGACGTGGCCCTGGAGGTGACGAATATGGTGGCGACTATGAGGTGTAGCACAAGGAACAGCACCCATGGGGTGAACCACCCGTGAACGGTGTTCCACAGCGCAGACATCCCCGCCTCCTGCATTGCGCCGCTTCTTTTTCTTCTTCGCCGAGTGGGGTTTGGGTTTTTGGCGTTTTGGGGGAGAGAGGCGGAGGTGGGGAAGGGGAGATGGTGGGGGCCTAGTGCGGGCGTTGGCCATTTAAAGGTGGGAGGAGAAGCGGACAGTGTAAGGCCAGAATGTTTTTCCTTCTATTTATTTCTTTTTGCAGAAATGAAAAGGAGGGTTTTATGATAAGCACTGCAGTTTCCATCTCTATGGCTGTGTACACCTTTGTTCATTGGCTTCATTGCCTATTTGCTCCTTGTTGAGCGGTGCAAAAAATACAGATGCAAGGATGCATAGTTTGTCGGACGACGCCACATGTGGATGCTGATCCAGTAAGTGTGCTTTCGGCGCTTGGCCGGACGCGAAAAAGGGGCGCCGGTTTTAATGTAAGAGATACATCGATGAGAGTTTTATGAATCGATAAGCGTCAATCGTGTATACAACTTGGCATTGTATTAATTGCTGAAACTGAAATCCATGTCAGATTGTCATCGTGGAACACGTATGATAGACGAGTGATTATGAACCATGTGGATGGGCGGGACCTTAATCGAGAAGGTTTCGTGCCGAAATGCCCTCTTAGGATGGTGCGACACGTGGAGGCTGATCTAACAAGTGTTTTTGGAGTGCCTATACAGGTCCAAAAGGGGCTGCAAGTTTGATGTTAGAGATGCTTCTATGAGGATTTTGTGGATATACATAACATTGTTGGTATGACATTTCATTACTGCAGGGAAGAATTCTACACATACGTTTATGGGATGGATGAAACTAAAATTTGTGATAAACTATCATTGTGAAATATATCTTATTACGTGGGTAATATGGAATGTAAGGAAGTTAAAGACCCTTGTCCTAAAGGGATCGTGCAGATAAAGAAACCCTCCTTGTCCTTAGGGTTGTGCTACACGTGTCTATAAAGGAGGGTTTTGCAGGAGCCCGACAGAAGGTCCGCTAGAGGGCCCACTAGGCCGAGTGATGGGACGAAGCACAAAGGAGAGGATTCACATGACAATCATCTTCACCTCCAAGTTGGTGGCAGTGGGCACCTCCGTAAAATCCTAGCCTCCAACGTGTATATATGGGGAGACTATGGACCTCTCATCCCATCTGTTCTAAGATAAACCAACTCTTGCTAGCAAACTCAACCACATCATTGTATTGCCTCACACGAGGTATCCCTTCATGAATAACAAGAAGGATGTAGGGTATTTATCTCCGAAGGCCTGAACTTGGGTAACTTGTGTGTGCGGGCTCTGTCCCAGTACTTCAGACCACGTTAGGCACACTACCAAGGGATCTGACAGTTTTCTGCATCGTCAGTTGGCGCGCTATGTAGGGGACACGCTGGTCAGAGACCTAACCAGGGGTAGAGATCCAGATGAGTTCGGCAAGTTCATGCTAGGCCTGACCTTCACCTTCAGCTCTTTTGAGTTGGTGGCTGATGATTGGGGTGGCTCTTTGACGTCACGCCCCCCGCCTTACATTCACTACATGCACTTCACGACAATCGAATTCCTCTTCTACGACCATGGCAGGACCACAGCGTGTTACGCCTACTCGACCTGTATCGCAAGGAAATACGCGTAAGTTCTTGCTTGCAGGAAAAAAACCTAGATCTACTTCATCCCACCAGCCCTCCCAACCATATACAATCAACATGATCTTACCAACGGCGGACATGCACAGAAACCAAAAGCTCGCCCGACGTGGGATCTATGCGATACAACCGAACCCTAGAGATCTCCTCGTATGGTCCGACGCCATGGTCACCTTCGATAAACACGACCACCCAAACCATAACCCCCACCCCGGGAAGTATGCTCTGGTGGTGCATCCAATCGTTGGGGGCTGTCGCCTCCCATGCATCCTGGTGGACGAAGGCCGCAACATTAATATCATCTTCCTCGATACCCTGGAAAAAATGGGGATCTCCCCATCCGACCTCTAGTCCTCCAATACCAGCTTCTAGGGTTTCGTTTTGGGACGATCCGTCCGACCCTTAGGGCGGATTGAACTCGATGTTATTTTAGGGGATGAGGAGAAACACCGAGCTGAGCAAATCGAATTCGATGTTACCCCATTTAGCACTGGCTACAGTGAAATCCTCAGCAGGCCATATATGCTAGGTTCATGGCAGTACCATCCTATGTATATTGGGCCAATTCCACCCCCCCTATTTGCGCCCAGTCTCGTCTTTACCCCTAAAAAAACTGTGCTCAACTTTGCCCCTCTTCCGTCTGGTGCCCTTATGGAAATACCCCTTTGTGACGTTTCCGTCCGGTCAAAGGGGTTTGACCGTTACTGAGACATTTCCTGGACATTTTTACCCCTCTGGAAAGAGATACTTTTGTTACTCAGGGGTGGCTAGCCTCACTCGCTGAAAGTGGGGCCTGGTCAAAGTTGACTATGCACTGGTCAAAATTGACCAGCGGTGCCACTTGGATTAAGTTAACCCTTAGCAAAAAATAATCACATGGTTAATTAAATAGGGGCCCACTTGTCATCCTCACAGTAGGGGGTTAGTGTTTAATTAGGTGCTAATGAAGGTTTGGTCAGCGGCTAGTTGCCGGTGACGCACCGGATCGACGCTCCAGACGGCGGTTTGACGTGCCGCTGGTTCCATTCGAGAGCTGGGAGTGGCGCGCGTCTAAAGGTGGTCATAGGGCTCCCAGGGGTGGGTTATAACGTCGGCGGCGATGACCTTGGCGGCTATCGGAGACCGATGGACGGCGGCGACTAGGGGCAGAGGCGGGGCAGGCCTAGTAGGGCGTGGATGCTGGGCTGGGGTGCCGCCGATGCGGCCCAGGTGGCAGATCGGGCAGCGGTTGCCTGCCGTGGCTGACGCAGAAGATGCGCACGACGCGCGGGCTGTCTGTGCACGATGGCGACGAGTGAACGTGGCAGAGGTTGGGGACGGGCGTGGGACTGCCAAATCCGATCGGGAGCGGCCAGATCCCATCAGATCCAGTCACTGTGGTGGCGCCAAAGCTGCGAGTAGCCACCGGCGATCGTCGGAGATCGAGCAGGTCAAGGCGTGTAGATGCAGAGGGAGCCCCTCCATGGTCTGCGGAAGTTCATTCCTTGTAGCAAGAAAGAGAGATCAGAGGTGGGGAAGGAGGTGAGGGAGAGACGAAGTAGGGAGGGGACGGGTAGAGGCAGTGGCTCCAACGATGGAGATCGAGGAGGATGGAGGTTGATGGAGTTCTGGATTAGGGGGTATCCGAACATCCGGACTATATACCTTGGCCGGACTATTGGACCATGAAGATACAACACTCAAGACTTCGTCCCGTGTCTGGATGGGACTCTTCTTTGCGTGGAAGACAAGCTTGGTGATCCGGATATTATATTTCCTTCTTTGTAACCGACTCCATGTAAACCCTAGCCCTCTCCGGTATCTATATAAACTGGAGGGTTTAGTCCTTAGAGACAGAATCATAATCATCATAGGCTAGCTTCTAGGGTTTAGCCTCTACGATCTCGTGGTAGATCAACTCTTGTAACACTCATATCATCAATATCAATCAAGCAGGAAGTAGGGTTTTACCTCCATCAAGAGGTCCCGAACTTGGGTAAAACATCGTGTCCCTTGCCTCCTGTTACCATCAGCCTTAGACGCATAGATCGGGACCCCCTACCCGAGATCCGCCGGTTTTGACACCGACATTGGTGCTTTCATTGAGAGTTCCTCTGTATCGTCGCTGCGAGGCTTGATGGCTCCTTCAATCATCAACAACACGGTCCAGGGTGAGACTTTTCTCCCCGGACAGATATTCGTGTTCGGCGGCTTCGCACTACGGGCCAATTCGCTTGGCCATATGGAGCAGATCGACAGCTACGCCCCTGGCCACCTAGTCAGGTTCGGAAACCTGAACTACACGGCCGATATCCGCGGAGACTTGATCAACGGATTCGGGCCTACGCCAGGAGCGTCGGACAGTCACGATGAGCACGGCTTAGACCTCCTGTGGGACGATGCTCGGGATATCGCCCCTGCAGGAGCCCCGAACCTAAATCCAGGGCAAATTGCGTCGCCCGAGGTCAGGTGGATGGACCCCGCCCCGGAGGCCGCACACCCATCGGCGGTATAGCCGAACACAGATTTCACCCCCAAGGAAGCATGTGACACCGGACCCTCGGACTCGTATCCGGCTGTAGGTCCCAGTCCGTGCAGTCTCGAGCCCGCCGAATCTGGTTGGGCTCCGGTAATGGAGTTCACCACTGCGGATATCTTCCAGCACTCGCCCTTTGGTGACATGCTGAACTCGTTAAAATCTCTCTCTTTGTCAGGAGACTCTTTGCCGAACTACGTCCGGCTCGAGTGGGAAGCAGGCGACGAAGGAATTCATTGCCCACCCACCACCCACTTCATTGTCACGATCTATGATTTAACCGACGTGCTTGACTTCGACTCTAAAGACATAGACGGTATGGACGACGATGTAGGAGAAGAATAGGAACCACCGCCACGGGGCGGTGGACAGCCACCCTCATGTGATATATATATGGTGGACACTCCGAAGGAAACCAATAGCGTGAGGCAATGGAGGATAACCCCTCAGGGAAGAAAGCAAAGCATGGGCGTCATCGGTGCCGCTCCAAGCCCCGCCACAGCAATACCGGCACAGGAGATGAAAACAATCCGGATGGTGCCGAAGATGAATACAACCCGAATCAGCCTGCCTTCGAGTAGGCCAAGCAGGAAGACGGGCAGGTCAGCCGAGACGAACAAGCGACGGACGGATATCCGGAGGAGGACAACTACATGCCCCCCTTCGAAGACGAGATTAGCCTCGGCAACGACGAGTTCGGCGTGCCTGAGGACCCCATGGAGCAGGAGCGCTTCAAGCGCTGGCTTATGGCCACCGCGAGGAGCCTGAAAAAGAAGAAGCAGCAGCTCCAAGCTGATCAAGACATGCTCACAGACAGATGGACTGAAGTCATGTCAGCTGAGGAATATGGACTCGAGCGCCACACGGCTGACCGGCCACCTTGTGGCCGGGATAAAACGGCGTATCAGCCCGAATACCAGCCCGCACACCCATGCCAATACACTACGGCCCGGGGCAATACGCAGGACCTGCAAGATATACTGGAAAACAAGGCAGGACAGCCAATATTGATCTACGGATCGCGGGGCGCGCCCCATAACGTGACGATGATCGTCATGCCGGATACCCTACCAACAAGTCCGGCCGGGCCGAATACAGCCAACCAGACTCATTCGAACTGCATAGCCACATAGCCCGGCATAGAGACGCCGCACACCCCCTCTGCTTCACTGACGAAGTGATGGATCACGAATTCCCAGAAGGGTTTAAACCCGTAAACATTGAATCATATGATGGCACAACAGACCCCACAGTATGGATTGAAGATTTCCTTCTCCACATTCACATGGCCCGCGGAGACGATCTACACGCCATCAAGTATCTTCCCCTTAAGCTCAAAGGACCAGCCCGACACTGGCTAAACAGCCTGCCGGTAAATTCAATTGGCAGTTGGGAAAACCTGGAGGATGGATTCCTCGACAACTTCCAGGGCACGTATGTACGACCACCGGATGCCGTTGACTTGAGCCACATTACCCAACAGCCCGGAGAGTCAGCCAGGAAATTCTGGACTCGGTTCCTAACCAAAAAGAACTAAATAGTTGACTGTCTAGATGCCGAAGCCCTGGCAGCTTTTAAGCATAATATCCGTGACAGTGGCTCGCCCAACACCTCGGCCAGGAAAAACCAAAGTCCATGGCGGCCCTCACGACACTCATGACCCGCTTTTGCGCGGGCGAAGACAGCTGGTCGGCTCGCAGTTGCACCACGCCAATAAATTCCGACACCTCAGATGTCCGCGACAATAGCGGCAAGCCGCGGTGCAACAGACATAAGCGACAGAACAATGGCGACAACACCGAAGACACGACAGTCAATGCCGGATTCAGTGGCTTGAAATCCGGGCAGCGGAAAAAGCTGTTCAAAAGAAACAATCAGGGACCGTCCAGTCTGGACTGCATACTTGATCGCTCGTGCCAGATTCATGGCACCCTGGATAAGCCAGCAAACCACACTAATAGAGACTGTTGGGTGTTCAAACAGGCTGGTAAAATAAACACCGAAAACAAGGACAAGGGGCTGCACAGCGACAATGATGAGGAGCCCTGGCATCCGAACACGGGGATAGAAGAAATTTCCTCCCCAGGTGAAGATAGTCAATATGATCTACGCCACCCATATTCCCAAGCGGGAACGGAAGCGAGCACTACGGGACGTCTATGCGATGGAGCCAGTCACCCCAAAATTCAACCCATGGTCAGCCTGTCCGATCACCTTTGATCATAGGGATCACCCTACGAGCATCCGTCACGGTGGTTCAGCCGCACTAGTCCTAGACCCAATCATCGACGAATTCCACCTCACGCGAGTCCTTATGGATGGCGGCAGCAGCCTGAACCTGCTTTATCAGGACACACTGCGCAAAATGGGCATCGACCCTTCAAGGATCAAGCCCACCAAAACCACCTTCAAAGGTGTAATTCCAGGAGTAGAGGCCCGTTGCACGGGCTCCATAACACTGGAAGTGGTCTTCGGATCTCCGAATAACTTCCGAAGCGAGGAGTTAATCTTCAATATCGTCCCTTTCTGCAGTGGCTACCACGCACTGCTGGGATGAACCGCATTCGCTCGATTCAATAAGGTACCTATGCATACCTCAAGCTCAAGATGCCAGGACCTCGTGGGGTCATAACAGTCAACGGAAACATGGACCGCTCTCTCCGCACAGAAGAGCACACTGCAGCCCTCGCGGCGAAAGTACAATGCGGCCTTCTCCGACAAACCACCAATCCGGCGATGACAACCTCGAACACCGTCAAGCGAGTCCGGAGCACCCCGCAATAGGTCGCCAGGCATGCCAAGAGCTTGACTAGCAGTCCGGCCTCCCCTCAAGCCCCATCAAAGGAGCATTCGTGCCGCGCATACACAATTACGCACTTAAAATACCATGGGCGTAGGCAGAGGCACAACAGTGACTCAATCAATAGTGTGGTATAACCGCAACATACTTTAATAGCCCCCCTTTTACCTTTCAGGACACTGCTTTCGGGCAGCCTCTTCAAAAGAGCCGGATCGACAGACTCACACAGGAGAGAAAACCAAGGAGGCAACAGGCTTTGCGCACAAAGGAAATATCCAGGTGGAATCTGTTCACGATCGTTATACCTGTTTTATATACCAACATGCAGCCTGACCTTGGATAGGACATGTTAAATAGTCCTATTTACTTCTGCTTAAACGCACTCATTGTAAACATATGCTTAAACGTATTATTCATCAATGGGAGATAATATACAGCGTCAGCTTATTATTCCTATTTGCGCATTTTTCTTATAAAATGTTCATTTAATATTGCATCCGTACACCTTGGTACGTTCAACTTGCCAGGGGCTTCTTATGGCGTCCCATAATACGGCAAGACAAGTCCGAACACTTTCAACAGTGCGGCACCCCGAACTTATAGAACTATATGCATCAGCTCCGAATCATGTCTTGGGTCAATAGTTGGGTTTGCCCGGCTCCCTTGTTTTGGTACCTTATGTTCCATTATATCGGCTAAGGTAGCGCAGGGAGAACTACTGCGATTGTGTCCCGGTTCTTTCGAACGAACACCTCAGTAGAGAAAGCCAAAATTTGACCGGCATGATGTGGCTAGAGCTGGTCACCGTTCGAGAGGTCTTAAAATCCTTAAAGATTTTTTTCGCTTCAGGCGAGGAATCGGCATCGTCCGATTTAGGCGTATATAGCGCCCCAATTCGGTCTTCCGAATTCTAGAAGCTTCGCAGAAATTTAAAATTGTAGACTTCTATGGCTAAGTGAAAGTTATAAAGCCGCATAATCCGATTGCCTTGTTCGCTGCGCCGGATACCTCCTTAAGGGACCAAAAATTTGGATAAAGAGTGTCCGGGTTTTTCCAGGAACACCCCGGTACTAGTTACGTGGGGGTGGAAGCCGATGACTGGCCTACTTTCAGAATTCTATAAACAGCCGCACAGAAGGTAATATTTTAAATCAAAAAGCGCTACATAGCACAAGTAACTTCCTCTTTATATTACAACAATGATAGAAGTACATTTACTCAAGGATCGTGTCCTTGGTACATTCATCGGCCACGAGACAAGCGCCCTTCATAACGCCATCATAATATTTCTCGGGACAGCGATGCGCGTTGCCCTCCGGCTGCTCGTCCTCCACCAGCTTCTCCGCATCTAGCTTGCCCCAATGCACCTTCGCACGGGAAAAGGCCTAGCGGGCACCCTCAATGCAAACAGATCGCTTGATCACTTCAAGCCGCGGACAGGCATTTACCATCCGCTTGATCAGGCCAAAGTAGCTAGTGTGCAGGGGCTCACCAGGCCACATCCGGACTATGAATAACCAATTACAAAGATGCCACTTCGGTGGTGGCCCCTATTAGAAAGTCACGACGCTTTGTCGTTAGAATAACCAATATTGTCTATCCTTTATTATATGAGAACAGGGAATCACAAACCTTTGTTCTCTTCGAGCTGCCTCTTTGTGAGGCCGAGCTCTCCCTGCGTCTGCTCCAGGTCCCGTTTGAGTCCGGCGACCTCAGCCGTGCATACAACAGCGGCAAGCAGCACTGCCTGCTTATCAACAGGCACACCTGTTATTAGACTCCTGCTAATTTTAATTGACCCTCCACTACTACAAAAAGGGCTATAGATGGAATCGCCACTAATGGCGCACCTGTGATGTGGTGCGCCATTACTATATTCTAATGGCGCACCATGTCTCGGTGCGCCATTAGTAATATATTACTAATGGTGCACCTGGTGTTTGGTGAGCCATTAGTAGTTTTCAAAAAAAACATAAAAATAAATTTGTTACTAATGGCGCACCGTTGTATAGTGCGCCATTACTGATTGACATAGTAATGGCGCACCACATCCGTCGTGCGCCATTAGTAGTTTTGAAAAAAAAAAGTAAAAATAAAAAATAAAAAAATTGTTACTAATGGCGCACCATGTCTCGGTGCGCCATTACTAGTTTTAACTAGTAATGGCGCACTGTCCACTGGTGCGCCATTACTAAGTTTTTTTCAAAAAAAATCAAAAAAAAATATCAAATTTTTTTATTTTTTTTCAAAACTAGTAATGGCGCACCGTGGGTGTGGTGCGCCATTACTAGTTTAACTAGTAATGGCGCACCACCCAACGGTGCGCCATTACTAACTTGCCCCAACACCGAATGCACCCCCCTCCCCCCCGTGGATCGCCTTTTCAGTTAAAAAAAGAAAATGATGGAAATGTCAAAAAAATAAAAGAAAATAAGTTTCCCATGTGATATGTGCTCTAGTTGTTGGGAAAATTTACAAATATGAATTTCGACTTTATTTGCCAAATCTCTCTGGAAATTTGTAAAATGGGCATAAATTTTGCATACGAACTCAGATGAAAAAGTTTTTTATATGAAAAATCATCTACTCGAAAAGTTACATCCAAATTTAACTGGGGGAACTCATTAAACATTTTCAAAATCCCCAAAAACCTAACAGAAAAAAAGTTACGGGGCTTTCAAGATCTAGAGGCAAAAAAATTAAAAAAATTTCAAACTTACTAGTGGCGCACCGTGGATGTGGTGCACCACTAGTAACAGAAAAAAAAAGTTGGTTTTGAATTATTTTTTTTGATTTTTTTTTAAAAAATGATACGTAATATGACCAGGAAGTTTGAAATATTTTTCAAAATTTCATCATAGTCATGAACATGAACAAAGTCCTAGACATCAACAAGGTATAACAGGATTGATATGCTAGATATATCAACAAGTGCTTGTGAAGTGAGCTGTTGCTGGGGTTGGATAGAACTTTGAAGTTAAGCGTGCTTGCGCTGGAGTAGTGTGAGGATGGGTGACCTTTCGGGAAGTTTGATCACGAAGTGCAATTTGACTTGAGATTAAGCATATTGACCCGAGATTAAGCCATAGTGAACTGAGATTAAGAAAAAAACTTTTGGAAAAAAAAAATTTGAAAAAAATTGTTACTAATGGCGCACTCCTATGTGGTGCGCCATTACCCTGGGAGGAATTCTAATGGCGCACCGTGGGCAATTCTAATGGCACACTACGTGGTGCGCCATTAGAACACCAGGTACTAATGGCGCACCAGTGGTGCGCCATTAGAATTTAATTCTAATGCTGTGATGCTAGTGGCGCACCAGTAGTGCGCCATTAGAAGGCAAAACTGGTGCGCCACTAGCATGCCTTTTCCTAGTAGTGCTCCGTTTGGCTCTTCTTTCCGAACACCAAACAGAGTATCAGGGGATACTACCTATCGGGTGATGATTTTACGTTTTTATTACTTACCTCAAAGCCCGTCAGGAGGCTGGTGCAGGCTTTGGTTAGTCCGCTCTTGGCAGACAGAAACTTCTGAATCACCGCACTCATAAGAGTACGGTGCTCTTCATCCATGGAAGCGCCACGAAGCGCTTCCAGCAGACTATCCGACGTCTCTGGCGTAATGGAAGTCATCGGCACGGACGGCTCGCCCTCTCTATCGAGGGGCCGCCTGCCCGAATCCAGAACCATCGAAGGTTCTGGCACAGTATCTGGCTGAGAGCCCGGCTTGTTGCGGCTCTCATCGGCACGATCCGCGGGGATCCTGTACCCTGTGTGCCCGGCGTCTGGAATTCCGCCTCGGGGCGTCTCCAGAGTCACCTCCCCCTGGTCCGGGAGCCTTTGGGACAACACCTCCGTGTCATCCGCAGGCCGAGGAGTAGTGGCCGTCGGGAGCGAGTTCATCGCTGAATCACTCAAGGACCCATCCGAAGATGATACCTCGGGATGGACCCTGGCCGGACTGCATATATGTTCGGCGTTATAACAAGACTATGAAGCAAAGCCGCACTAAAGTACAATAGAGTGCGGATACTTATGATCATGCTAGGGGCTTCCCCCTGGGCAGCCACCCCTTCTCGCTATAGGCGGTCGTGGTGGAGCAGTCCGGAAGGGACGCCTTTCCATTCTTGGACGTCCTAGCCTCCCCCTCTGGGGCGGCTTTCCTCTTCTTCTCCTCCCCAGTGCGGGGAGGCAGAATTTCTTTGTGTTTCCCCCCGCCTCCGCGGGATGAATCTGCCTCGTCGTCTTCGGACGACGAGGGTATGACGGCCTTGCACCGGGGCCCTTTCCCAGCCCCCTGGTCCGCCTCATTAGGCCCCCCATCCTCTCCGGATGGGGCGGACCTTTCCTATTCTTCCTCCCCTTCGGGGGAGGAGTGTGCCTCGTCATCTTCGGACGAGGCATCGGGTACGAACTTACGCCGAGACCCTTCCTCATCCCCGGGACCTTCTTTTCCAATGCCTTAGGGCGTCGGGACTAGCATCTCCGTCAGGAGAGCATCGGCTGGACCTTCTGGCAGCGGAGCCAGACAGTCAATCCGCTCCACTGTCTCCACATAATCCTGGTCAAATATACACAATGACTTAAGACTCCCCCATGAATATATTGGGAAAAACTGAATCCGGAGGTAGTCAGAAAACTCACCGGACGGGGGGGGGCGTGGCATGAAGTCCACGGTCCTCGAATGTGGGAGGAGGTACTTCGAAGGCCTTGAACAGCACCTTCCATGCGTCTTTGAGCGTCATGCCGTAGAGCTTTTGAAGCGTCTGGTGTTCGGCCGGGACGAACTCCCACAGATTAAATACCCGTCTTTGGCATGGAAGAATCCGGAGGACAAGTATGACCTGGCCGTAATGACATGTCATGTTGTCTAAAAAGTTGTCAGCAGATTACATTTGTGAAATATCATTCTCTCTATGGTGGTATGTGAAGATCATCTTGCGGATCCGGACACGGTCTAAATGTTCGATAATTACTTTGGAGTATTCGGAAATGGAAACCGCCTTGCAATGCCAAAGACAAGACTGCGCACCAGACTCATCGTCATTGAAGGCTGGTTCAGGGGCTACTGAGGGAGTCCTGGATTAGGGGGTATCCGGACAGCCGGACTATACACTTTGTCCGGACTATGGGAGCGTGAAGATACAAGATTCAGGACTCCGTCCCGTGTCCGGAGGGGACTCTCCTTTGCGTGGAAGACAAGCTTGGAGATCCGGGTATTATATTTCCTTCCTTGTAACTGACTCCATGTAAACCTTAGCCCTCTCCGGTGTCTATATAAACTGGAGAGGTTGGTCCTTAGAAGGACGATCACAATCATAATCATAATAGGCTAGCTTCTAGGGTTTAGCCTCTACGATCTCGTGGTAGATCTACTCTTGTACTACTCATATCATCAATATCAATCAGCGTAAGGTTTTACCTCTTCGAGAGGGCCTATTAAACACAGCTCCTTGCCTCCTATTACCATCGGCCTACCCAGATCCGCTGTTTTTACACTCGGCTGTGGGGGCTGTCGCTGTCAAATACGGCAGATCTCGGTAGGAGGTCCCGAATCTGCGTCCTAGGTGGATGGTAACAGAGACAAGGGACACAATGTTTTTACCTGTGTTCGGCCCTCTCGATGGAGGTAAAACCCTACTCCCGCTTGATTGATATTGATGATATGGGTAGTACAAGAGTAGATCTACCACGAGATCGAGAGGCTAAACCCTAGAAGCTAGCCTGTGGTATGATTGTTGTTCGCCCCACGGACTAAAACCCTCCGGTTTATATAGGCACCAAGAGGGTTAGGGTTACACAGAGTCGGTTACAATGGTAGGAGATCTACATATCTCAGACGCCAAGCTTGCCTTCCACGCCAAGGAAAGTCCCATCCGGACATGGGACGGAGTCTTCAATCTTGTATCTTCATAGTCCAAGAGTCCGCCGAAGATGATAGTTCGCTATCCGGACACCCCTAGTCCAGACTCCTCAAGAGCTCTCGAACCAGCTTCAATGACGATGAGTCCGGGCGCGATATTGTCTTCGGCATTGCAAGGCGGGTTCTTCCTCCGAATACTTCATAGAAGATTTTGAACACAAGGATAGTGTCCTGCTCTGCAAAATAAGTTCCACATACCACGGTAGAGAGACTAATAATATTTACACAAATTCAATCTGCTGACGTATTCCATGGCGTGACAGCACACCACGGCCAAGCCTTTATTCGAATCGTTTTTACTGTTCCACCTCAGCGTGTTTAGCGAGGCGGTTTCCTTGGCACGTCTTGTCAAAGTAGAGATCGTGTCCCCTTATTCCGGGATTCTCATCATTACGGGCGTGGGTAACCCAACCGCGCCATTGATTACAGCGCTTGGGAGATAAGCGAGTTCTACCAGGCTGGTGTGGACACATAGTTTTGTCCGTCCATATAAGGGGATAAGGATCCACCTTTTTACCTACACCTTCTTCCTCCTTTGCTTATCCATTTCCGCGCACTCGAGCTCCAGCGCCCAAGTCCGCACATCTCACCTCAACCTCCCCCAGCCATGTCCGGAGTGGGAGGCAAGTGGATGGCCTCCTCCGCCACGGAGGGGCACATCAAGAGGCTGCGGAAGGCCGGATACTTGTCCAATGACATCGCAAGATCGGCTCCCCGACAAGGGGCAGCTCATCCCCACCCCCGGGCCCCATGAGAGGGTGGTGTTCCTCACCCATTTCCTCCGCGGACTAGGTTTTCCACTTCACCCATTTGTTCGGGGGCTCATGTTCTACTATGGCCTGGATTTCCACGATCTGGCCCCGAACTTCATCCTCAACATCTCGGCGTTTATCGTCGTGTGCGAGGCCTTCCTCCGCATCAAGCCCCACTTCGTCTTATGGCTGAAGACCTCCAATGTCAAGCCGAAGGTAGTGGGGGGCCAGCAATTAGAGTGCGGAGGCGCCATGGTGGGCAAGATGCCCAACGTTGTATGGCTCGAGGGCTCCTTCGTGGAAACCATCAAAGGGTGGCAATCGGAGTGGTTCTATATCACCGAGCCGCGTGACCCTGAATGGGCAGCGGCCCCTGAATTCTGATCTGGCATCCCCACACGGCTCACCTCCTAGAAAGAGAAGGGCCTGACATGGGGTAATTCGGAGGAGCTGACCGGACTCAAAACCTACGTCCAAAACCTTGTGAATAAGAAGATCAAGCTTGTCAACACAGTTCAGGTCATGCTCATCCGCTGGATCCTCCCGTGCCAACAACGGGCCTCCAGCTTGTGGGAGTTTGATCCGGCACAACACCAAACCTTGAGCAGGCTCTTCGACACTACATACGAAGATGCCTGGAAGGTGCTACTCAAGGGCGCCGAAGCTTCCGCATCCGCTACCGAAGATCGCAGATTCAGCTCGCAGCGTCAAGCCGGCGAGGTAAGCTACTTTACCCTTTACAGGACACTTATTTTCCATAGTTTGACTCTATGTGGGACCTAAACTCCCCTACCTTTGACAGGCCTGGCAGAAGAAGTCCGAGCAGGTTAACTGTCCGGCTCCCTTGCCCGAAGACCCAGCGGACGCCCAATTAATCGGGAAGGCTGCTCCGCACCTTATGTGGTGCCGGAGAAGAAGGCCAAGAAGAAGGCCACGGGAACCCGAAAGAGTTCCCGGCGTCAGGTGTTATCGGACTCATCGTCCAATGACTCCAAGGCGGACTCCTCCCGTGAATATGAGGAGGAGAAAAAAGAGACCTCTCCCCCAACGGGGGGAGAGAAGAAAAGGAAGGCCTCCCCAACTAGGGAGGCCGGAGGGTCCAAGAAGGGAAGGACCCTTCATCCGGACTACTCCACCAACGTCGACGACGGCGAAGAGGAGTGGCCACCGAGGGCTAAGCCCATGGCGACGTTGTAAGTGTCCGGATACCAGAATAACTCATGGAGTTTCGTTTGTCGCATAGAATCTCTTAACGCCGTATATAACCCTGCAGCCCGCCCAAGGACGGGCTCGACACTTCAACGAGCGGCTCCCTGGCACCATCGAATGTGGATAGCACTTCACTTCCGGCCGTCTCCTCCCCTCGCGCCGCGGATGATGCCGAGGTGGGGTCCCAAAAGGGGGCTAGCTAGGAGGAGGAGGTCCCGGAGGCGCCGCAAGGCAACCTCCCGGACTCTGGGCACAAGGGGGATCAAACCCCAAAGGGCTCTAAGTCCGCCCGGCCGACTCCGCACCGAACCTTCAAGGGTTCCGAGTCCGGCGGGCGCCCCTTCAGAAGAAGGGCGAGATCATGACACCGGTGACCTCACCCAACCAGAGGCAAACGAGGAGCACCGCCTGTTAGGAGTGTGGCGATCCAGAAAGTTCAGTCCGCCAAGAGCGGGCTGACTGAAGCCTGCGCCAGCCTTCTAACAGGCTTTGGGGTATGTATTTAAGATATGTAAAAATAATACCACATAGACAGTAGCCCATGATGCTCAGTTTGGTGTTCGGAAAGAAAAGTCGAATTGAGGATCTTAAAAAAAATATGTATGCAGGAGTCTAACATAAGTATGTCAATATGGGAATGTAGGCTGCGCTGCTGACCTCTGCCGCACTAACTGCGGAGGTTAATGCATTGAAGCAGAGCCTCGAGCGGTCCGAGAACGAGCTCGGCCATGCCAAGAAGCAGCTCGAGGACAAGGAAGGTAAGTAATACCTTATGGGAGTATATAAAAAATGTGGTTGCAAAAAAGAACAGGAATAACGTGAAAATTGTAGGGGCCACGAACGAGGTGGCGACCCTGAAGGAAGCGGTGTCCAGGGCCGAAAATGATGCGGCCGCGGAACGCACCGAGCGAGAGAAGCAGGAGGCGCGGGTGGCGGAGGTGTGGCAAGAGCTCCAGGCTCTCGTGGAAAACCACAAGGGTTTGGAGCGTGACTCAAAGACTCGAGAGTCCGAGCTCGCCTCGGCTCTTGAGAGCACCAAAGCCGCTAAGGCCAAAGCCCAAAAGGCCCTCCAGGAAATTGAGGCAATAAAGAAGTTAGCGGCGGGTAAGGCATTCTTCATGCAAGGCAAGCACGTGAAAGTGAATTACTTTTTACTTACCCGAATCCGGAGCTCTCCAGGAGCATTCGCAGATCCGCCCCGTAGTGTGTCCGCCACCGCCGCATTCTACCGGGCAGAGGATGGGAGCTCAACGGAGAAGGTGTTCTGGTCTCAGTATGCTGAGGCCGGACACCCGGTGCCCCTGAGCGACCAGCTGAAGCAGCTGGTCGAGCTCCATAAGGTGGCCGAACAGGCCATGAAGGGCCTCATAGTTCGGCTGTGGCCCGAGGAAACCGTGCCTGGGAGCTACTTCGGGCTGGTGAGGCGGCTGGTGTACGCCTGTCCATGGATTGAAGTCGCTGCGCCTCCGCTCAGATCGAAGGTGCTCAGAGGCCCTTGCCCGTGCTAAAGTGCACTAGGGCAAGATGGACACTGAGAAGCTTGTGACAGACGCTCCGCCGCCGGGCAGGGAGTATCGCAAGCCCGAGATGTATTATGAGAACGTCCTGAAGGGTGCCCGCCTTATAGCAGGTGAATGCTCCAAAGATGTAATTTTTGAGTAAACTTGCATTTGTTATCCTGTACGCTTGAAAACTTGTTCATATGCGCTAAGCAACGCTTGTGAATTTAAAATATTACCTTCTGTGCGACCGTTTACTAAATTTGAGAGATGGCGAGTCGTCGGTTTATGCCCCCATGCCATGAGTGCTGGGGTGTTCGGGATAAACTTGAGCGCTCTTTTTCCCATTCTTGGGTCCTTCGAGGGAGGCGCTCAACGCAACGAACAAGGCAACCGCACTATAATGCTTGAACACTCTCACTTAGCCATAGAATTCTATAATTTTAAATTTCGGCGAAGCCCCTAATATTCGGAAGACCGAGTTCGGGGCGCTATCCATGCCTGGGTCAGACAAAGCCAACTCCTCGCTCTAAGCGGCATGAGTCTTTAGGGACTCAAAGAGACCTCTCGAACAGCGACCGGCTCTCGCCCTATCATGACAAATCGTTTTAGCTTTCCATCGAGGTGCTCAACCCAGCTCAACCGGGGCACAATCGCAGTGGTTCTCCCAGCGCTACCTTAGCCGATATAACGGAACGTAAGGTACCAAAACATGGGAGCCGGGCAAACCCAACTATTGACCCAAGACATGATTCGGAGCCGATGCATATAATGCTATAAGTTTGGGGTGCGGCACTTGTGAAAGTGTTCGGACTTATCACACCATATGTTGGGGTACTTAAGCCCCTGGTGTATTTGGCCGCACTAAATCGCATTTGATGCAACATGTCATAAGTGAACATATATAGATAAGAAAAAGGAATGCAATAATAGGCAAAAGATGTGCATTGTTTATTAAAAAAGCTGCGGTAAAAGCAGAACGATACGAATAGTGCAATAAGCAAGGGACGGGACTATTTGACATGTCCCCCTCTAGGAGCGAGCTGCGGGATGATATGTTAAACAAGTATACCGCTCGTTATAGAGACCACCAGTACACTGACGAGCTTTCGCTTCCCTGGCTGTTGCATCGTGTGTTCGCAATTCTACCACGGATAGGGCTTCTTGAAAAAGGAGTCCTGAAAGTAAGAGGAAAAAGAAGAATGACACAATTGGGAGCCCCTGGTGCGGTTGAGCCGCCCTTCTGGGCTTGCCGTGGTCGTGCCCCTCCCCCTATTCCCATGGTATTTCCAGAGCGTAATTATGTACGCGTAGTACTGGTTTCACGATTTCGCGAGGGCTGGGGTTGGGGCCGCATTGCTACGCGTGGTCGGAACGCGCCAGGCGGTCTTGTTATTGGTTACTCCGGGCGCGCTTGACGGTGTCCGGCCGTTTAATAGCCGGACTCGAGAATTACCTTAAGAGGCTGCTTTGTACTTCTGCCGCGAGGGCCGCCGTATGCTCCTCCGTTCGGAGAGAGCGTTCGGTGTTTCCGTTGATCGTAATGACTCCTCGAGGGCCTTGCATCTTGAGCTTGAGGTATGCGTAGTGCGGCACCGCATTGAACTTTGCAAATGCAGTTCGTCCGAAAGCGAGGCGTGATAGCCATCGGAACTAGACTATGTCAAGATTAATTCCTCGCTCGAAGTTATCCGGTGATCCAAAGACCACTTCAAGTGTAATCGAGCTCTGCATACTTGGCCTCCACACCTGGTATGACGCCTTTAAAGGTCGTCTTTGTGGGTTTAATCCTTGAGGGGTCTATGCCCATCTTGCGCACTATATCATGATAAAGCAGGTTCAGGCTGCTGCCGCCGACCATCAGGACTCTAGTGAGGTGAAATCTATCAATGATTGGGTCTAGAACCAATGCGGCGAAGCCGCCATGGAGGATGCTAGTGGGGTGGTCCCTTTGATCAAAAGTGATCGGGCAGGAGGACCCCAGATTGAACTTTGGGGCGACTGGCTCCATCACATATACGTCCCTCAGTGCACGCTTCTGCTCCCATTTGGGTACGTGGGTTGCATACATCATGTTCACCGTCCGCACTTGTGGGGGAAAGCCCTTCTGTCCTCTATTGTTCGGCGGCCGGGGCTCATCCTCGTCATCGCTATGCAGCCCCTTGTCATTGTTTTTGGCAGTTAGCTTCCCTGCCTGCTTGAACACCCAACAATCCCTGTTGGTGTGATTGGCTGGCTTTTCGGGGGTGCCGTGTATCTGGCACGAGCGATCGAGCATTCGGTCCAAATTGGACAGGCCCGGAGTATTTCTTTTGAATGGCTTTTTCCGCTGACCGGGTTTAGAGCCTCTGAATCCGGCATTGACTGCCGTATACTCGGTAATATCGCCATTCATGCGGCGCTTGTGCTTGTTGCGACGCGACCTGCCATTGTTGCCCTTGGTATCCGAATTACTAGGGCTCTTGGTCATGTTGTTACTACGAGCTATCCAGCTATCCTCTCCCGCGCAGAAGTGGGTCATGAGTGTTGTGAGGGCTGCCATGGATTTCGGCTTTTCCTGTCCTAGGTGCCAGGCAAGCCACTCGTCGTGGATGTTATGTTTGAAGGCTGCAAGGGCCTCTGCATCCGGACAGTCGACGATTTGATTTTTCTTGGTTAGGAACCGTGTCCAGAATTGTCTGGCCGATTATTATGGCTGCTGAATTATGTGTCTTAGGTCATCGGCGTCTAGTGGTCGCACATAGGTGCCCTGGAAGTTGTCGAGGAATGCGGCTTCCAGATCTTCCCAACAACCAATTGACTCCGCTGGCAAGCTGTTAAGCCAATGCCGAGCTGGTCCTTTAAGGTTGAGTGGGAGGTATTTGATGGCATGTAGATCATCACCGCGGGCCATGTGGATATGGAGGAGATAGTCCTCGATCCAGACCGCAGGATCTGTTGTGCCATCGTATGATTCAATGTTTACGGGTTTGAAACCCTCAGGGATTTGATGATCCATCACTTGGCTTGTGAAGCATAGTGGCTATGCGGCGCCTCTGTATTGGGCTATATCACGACGCAACTCAAATGAGCTTTGTCTACTGTGTTCGGCCCGACCGGAATTGCCATATCCGGCGTGACGGTTATCATCACGTATCGTGGGGCACTCACACGATCCGTAGATCGATCTTGTTTGCCTTGCCTTGTCCTCCAGTATATCCCGCAGGTCTGGCGCATTCTCCCGCGTCTTGGTGTTTTTCGAGCGGCGCCGAGGTGCAGCTTGAGTGGAGGGCCGAGATGCCTCTCTGTCGCGGCCACGAGGTGGCCGGTCGGCCGTATTATGCACTGGTGATGTAGGTTTAGGTGCTTCCTCCTCTAATCGAAGTAGCAGCCTGCGTTTTGGGTAGCTCTTGGAGGGGCGTTCGAGTTCATACTCTTCGGCCGCAAGGACTTCAGTCCATCTGTCGGCTAGCAAGTCTTGGTCAGCTCTAAGCTATTGCTGCTTTTTCTTGAGGCTGTTTGCCGTGGCCATAAGCCTGCGTTTGAAACGCTCTTGTTTTACGGGATCCTAAGGCACGACAAATTCTTCGTCGTCGAGGCTTGCGTCGTCTTCGGAGGGAGGCATGTAATTATCGTCCTCCACCTCTCTGCCTGCCGCTCTCTCATGAGGGTTGGCTTCTCCATCCTCCCGCACTGAATCCTGCTGGAGGGAGTTGTCTTCGACACTATCTGGGGTGTTATTGTCTCCCGTGCCGGAATCGCCGTTTTTGCTGTGGCGGGGTTTAGAGCGGCGCCGCTGACGTCGGCACTTAGGTTGTTTCTTGGAGGGGTCATCCTCCGTTGTTCCATCGCCATTCCCATCTTTTGGGATATCCACCATGTAAATATCGTATGACGAGGTGGCCTTCCAGTGCCCTGTAGGCGCTGGTTCTTGGCCGTCTCTTGCATCGCCGTCCATACCGTCGATGTCTTCGGAGTCGAAGTCAAGCATGTAGGTTAGATCATCGACAGTGGCTACTAAGTGGGTGGTGGGTGGGTTTTAAATTTCTTCGTTGTCCGCATCCCAACCTTCCTGACCATAATCCGACCAGGGCTCTCCTGATAAAGAGAGAGACTTTAGTGAATTCAGGATGTCACCAAAGGGCGAGTGCTGAATGATGTTTGCGGCGGTGAACTCCATAACCGGCGCCCAGTCGGATTCGATTGGCAGGGACGCGGGGGGTTCGGAGTCCGGAGAGGAGTCCGACACCTTGGAGTCACGAGCTTCGTGAAGGACAGGGTTGGTGATCGGCTCAATCGCCGTAGAGATCACAGCCCCCGAAGCTGTGTCCAGCCATCCGTCCTCGATCGGGGCAGTCGGCTCCGAGCTAAGGGTCGGAGCGGACACTGGTGTGGCCTCCAGGGCACTGTCCAGCGGTAGAGCTAGATCATGCCCTTCGTGACAGTGCGGCACGCTTGGCTGTGGCTCGAACCCGTCGAAGATCAAGTCTCCATGGACATTAGCCATGTAGTTCAAACATCCAAATCTGACCTGATGGCCAGGGGTGTAGCTTTCAATCTGCTCCAGATGGCCAAGTGAATTGGCCCGCAGTGCAAAGCCGCCTAATACGAAGATCTGTCCGGGGAGAAAAGTCTCACCCTGGACCGCATCGTTGTTGATGATCGGGGGAGCCATCGGGCCTAAAGATGACAACACAGAGGAACTCTCAATGAAAACACCAATGTCGGTGTCAAAACCGGCGGATCTCGGGTAGGGGGTCCCGAACTGTGCGTCTAGGCGGATGGTAAGAGCAGACAAGGGACACGATGTTTTTACCCAGGTTCGGGCCCTCTCGATGCAGGTAAAACCCTATTCCTGCTTGATTGATATTGATGATATGGGTAGTACAAGAGTAGATCAACCACGAGATCAGAGAGGCTAAACCCTAGAAGCTAGCCTATGGTATGATTGTTGTTCGTCCTACGAACTAAAACCCTATGGTTTATATAGGCACCGAAGAGGGTTAGGGTTACACAGAGTCAGTTACAATGGTAGGAGATCTACATATCCGTATCGCCAAGCTTGACTTCCACGCCAAGGAAAGTCCCATCCGGACATAGGACGGAGTCTTCAATATTGTATCTTCATAGTCTAGGAGTCCGGCCTAAGATGATAGTTCGGCTATCCGGACACCCCCTGGCCCAGGACTCCCTCAGGGGCCCTGGGTGAGCACAACCCACCAGGGCGCCCCCCTCGAGGCGCACCCAGGTGGGTTGTGCCCACCTGGTGGCCCGCAGACCCTAGCTCCGATGCTATAAAATCCTATTTTTGGAGAAAAAATCAGAGAGGAATAATTATCTCGTTTCGCGGTACGGAGCCGCATCACCTCCTGTTCTTCGGGAGGCCAGATCTGGAGTCCGTTTGGGGTTCCGGAGAGGGGAATCCTCGGTCTTCGTCATCATCAACCCTCCTCCATCACCAATTCCATGATGCTCTCCTCCAGGAGTGAGTAATTCCTTTGTAGGCTCGCTGGTCGGTGAGGAGTTGGATGAGATTCATCATGTAATCGAGTTAGTTTTGTTAGGGCTTGATCCCTAGTATCAAGTATGTCTGAGATTGATGTTGTTATGACTTTTCTATGCTTAATGCTTGATACTTTGGGCCCGGGTGCCATGAATTCAGATCTGAACCGTTTATGTTATCACCATTATATCTATGTTCTATATCCGATCTTCCAAGTCATAGTCACCTATTACGTGTTATGATCCGTAAATCCTATAGTGACAATATGCGGTATACTTTTCGATGATGACGTAATTTGAGGAGTTCATGTACTCACTATGTGCTAATGCTTTGTTCTAGTACTCTGTTAAAATGAGGCCTTAATATCCCTTAGTTTCCTTATGGATCCCGCTGCCATGGGAGGGTAGGACAAAAGATATCATACAAGTTCTTTTCATAAGCACATATGACTATTTACGAAATGCATGCCTACATTATATTTATGAATTGGAGCTAGTGCCGTATCGCCCTAGGTTGTAACTGTCACATGAAGAATATCATCCAACAAATCGCCGATGCAATGCCTACAATTTTCCTACATATTGATCTTGCTAAGTTACTACTGCTGTTGTTACTATTGTCACTTCTACAAAACTATTACTATCACTGTTACCATTACTGTTGCTGCTACCACTACTATCAAAGCTATCATATTACCGTGCTACTGATCACTTTGCTGCAGATAATTAATCTCCAGGTGTGATTGAATTGACAACTCAATTTATAATAGTTGCAAATATTCTTTGGCTCCCCTTGTGTTGAATCTATAAATTTGGGTTGAATACTCTACCCTCGAAAACTTTTGCCATCCCCTATACTTGTGGGTTATCATCGGTTTACTTACCGCACTACGTACCTATTTTTTCAGGATTATAGAGTGCTCTGGAAGGTTTGTTCTATGAAGCCTTCCAGTGTAATTACTTGAATAATGTCTGGATCGATGTTAATGGGGATACCCGCAATAAACTTTTAAGTCTTTGTACATTAACCACCTTCGGTTTGTTTCCCTCAGCATTATTAATCTTGATAGCTCCAGAATGATAAACTTTTTTGACTTCCCATTTGGAGAGAAGTTTGCCTGCGAAATGTCTAATTGATAATTGTACAAAAGAACTTTGTCACCAATATTAAATTCCCATTTCAAAATTCTTTTATCATGCCATCACTTAACTTTCTCTTCAAACAACTTGGCATGTTCATAAGCTTGTGCGCTCCAGTCATCTAGTGAACTTAAATCAAATAAACTCTTTTCACCGACAAGTTTAAAATAATAATAAAGTTCTTTACTTTCCATAAAAGCTTTATGTTCTAACTCAAGAGGGAAATGACAAGCTTTTTCGTAAACCATTTTATACGGGGACATACCCATAGGATTCTTATAAGCGGGTCTATATGACCGCAATACATCATCAAGTTTCATAAACCAATTCATTCTTGACCTGTTAACAGTCTTTTGGAAAATTAATTTTATTTCTCTATTACTCAATTTATTTTGCGCACTAGACCAAGGATGATAAGGTTATGCTACTCTATGGTTTACATCATATTTAGCTAGAACCTTGCGGAAAGCACCATAAATAAAATAGAACCCACCATCAATCAGTAGGTATCCAGGGACACCAAACCTTAGAAAAGTAACCTCCTTAAGCATTTTAATAGAAGTCTTATGATCAACACTATTAGTTGGAATAGTTTCTTCCTACTTAATAACATAATCAACAGCAAGTAAAACATGAGTGTACCCATGCGAGGAAGGAAAATGTCCCATATAATCAAAACCCCAAAGCTCAAATGGTTTAATAAAAAGTGAATAATTCATAGACATTTCCTGACGTCTAATGATATTTCCAACTCTTCGACATTCATTACAAGAAAGGACAAACTTACATGCATCCTTCAACAGAGTAGGCCAATAAAACCATATTGCAATACCTCCGTATGGACCGGAGTGGCACTTTCTCAATATTTATTCTTCTTCATGCTCAAGTATACAACGTCTAATAATACCATACTCCTTTATATAAATGTGGGCCATCCCAAAAATAATGTCTCAAATCAAAGAATAACTTTTTGTTTTGTTAGTACGTATAACTAGGTGGTATATATTTTGCAACAATGTAATTGGCATAATCAGCATACAAAGGATTGTCACGACAAGAATTAGCATTTATAAAAACTAATTGCTCATCAAGAAAACTATCATTAATAGGTATTGGGTCATCAAGAATATTTTCCATTCTAGACAAATTATCTGCGGCAGGATTATCAGCTCCTTTTCTATCAACAATATGCAAATCAAACTCTTGTAATAAAAGCACCCACCTAATCAACCTAGGCTTTGCATCTTTTTATCCATCAGATATTTAATAGAAGCATGATTAGTGTGAATAATAACTTTAGAATCAACAATATAAGGTCTGAGTTTATCACAAGCGAACACAAGTGCTAAAAATTATTTTTTAGTGGTAGCATAATTTCTCTGGGCAGTGTCCAATGTCTTACTATCATATTGTTCACGACGATGTGTAGAGAGTGGTCGTGTGCTACTACCTCCGTCCTGGTTTATTAGTCCCCTTTATATTAGGTGCCATATTTTGACCTTAAATTCAACTAACAAAATGTTAATGCATGTTATAAAAATAATATAATTGGAAACTATGTTCAAATACAAATCCAACGATATAATCTTTGGTGACATGCATTCGTATTTTATTAGTTAAATCTCTCTTCAAAATTTGGCACAAAAATACAAAGAGGACTTATAAATTAGGATGGAGGTAGTAGGTAATTAAATCACAAATGTTTTTTCTGTTAACCATATGTGTACGTGTCATTTCGTCCTCCTCTGGCACGTCTTGTCACCCCGCTGCCGCAGACGGCTTCGAGCGCAAGCTTGAGCACCGCGCATGCATTCTTTTGGCAAAACGGTGGCTCGAGGTGGCGCCAATGAATCATCGGTGAGCCTGTTCCCGCGCAACCACACAGGTTCCTGTGCATAGCCGCGTAAGCTTCCCACCCAACTCGACAAAATCCCTCAAAATCCCAATGCTTATCGGCCTGCTATATAAACCTTCATGGTCGGCGAGTCCAGCGTCGCATTTTCCGCTCACTCCCTATAGCTTATCTCGTCTGCTTCTCCCACAATCGCCAATGGCATCGGTCTGTCATCGTCGCTCAGCCACTCCGTCGTCATTAGAGGCCAGCTCTAGCTGGGAGGCTACATCGCGATGGCCGCGCAGTCCCCAACGTAGTGTAGTGCGTGTGGTGCTCCTCTTGGGTGTGCGTGCAACACCCACCACATGCTCCACCGCCCCTGCCCATGGATAGCTGTTTCTGGCCGCCATTCCCGCCACCCCACTGTCTGCAACCGTGGCCACCACACCACAGTCGAAAGCCAGGGCCATCACCCGCTCCGCCACCGTGGCCCAAAGGAGGGAGCTGGCCGTCGTGGCCGCCAACCCACTATTAGCCACTGTGGCCATCACCCGCTCCGCCACCGCAGCCCAAAGGCGGCAGGTTCCCATCATGGCCTCTGAGGGAGTCCTGGATTAAGGGGTCCTCGAACGGCCGGTTATATACATGGGCCGGACTGTTGGGCTATGAAGATACAAGACAGAAGACTTCTTCCCGTGTCCGGATGGGACTCTCCTTTGCGTGGAAGGCAAGCTTGGAGATTCATATATGTAGATTCCTTTCTCTGTAACCGACTTTGTACAACCCTAGCCCCCTCCGGTGTCTAATTAAACCGGCGGGTTTAGTCAATAGGAAACAATCATAATCTCATAGGCTAGACTTCAAGGGTTAAGCCATTACGATCTCGTGGTAGATCAACTCTTGTAATATTCATACTCATCAAGATCAATCAAGCAGGAAGTAGGGTATTACCTCCATAGAGAGGGCCCGAACCTGGGTAAACATTGTGTCCCCCGTCTCATGTTACAATCAACCTTGGACGCACAGTTCGGGGCCCCCTACCCGAGATCCACCGGTTTTGACACTGACATTGGTGCTTTCATTGAGAGTTCCGCTGCGTCGTCACCAAAAGGTTTGATGGCCCCATCAATCGTCTACAACAATGCAGTCCAGGGGGAGATTTTCCTCCTGGGAAAGATCTTCGTATTCAGCGGCTTCGCACTGCGGGCCAACTCGCTTGGCCATTTGGAGCAGATCGACAGCTACGCCCTTGGCCATCGGGTCAGACTTGGAATCTTGAATTACGTGGTCGATATCCGCGGAGACTTGATCTTTGACGGATTCGAGCACACGGCTCCCTGTCACCGTGATGAACATGACCTAAATCTATCATCGGACCGTGCTTAGGAGATAGCACCTACAACTGCTCTGGCCCTAGATCCGGAGCAGATCGCGCCATATGAGGACGGGATGCTCAACCCCACCACGGAAGCCACAAACTCAGTGGTGATAGAGCCACACACAGATCCAACCTCAAGTGGGCCCTGTGCCATCGGAACCTCAGATTCGTTTTCGGCCATAGGTTCCGAACCGCGTGCATCCGTGCCCATCGAACCTGATCAGGCGCCGATCGTTAAGCTCAGCTACGCGAACATCTTCCGGCACTCGCCTTTGGCGATGTGATGAACTCATTAAGAGCCCTCTCCTTATCATGGGAATCTCAACCGAACTATGTCCGGCTTGAATGGGAAGCTGATGACGGAGAATTTCGTTTCCCACCCACCACCCACTGCATAGCTACTGTCGAAGACTTAACCGACATGCTTGATTATGACTCCAAAGACATTGACGGTATGGACAGCGATGCCGAAGAGGAGCTGGCACAACAACCACCGCTTACAGGGCATTGGACAGCCACCTGCTCGTATGACGTATACATGGTGGATACACCAAAGGAGAACAGCGACGACGATGAGAAGGATCCAGTTAAGGAGAAACCTCCTGAGATACAGCCAAAGCGCCGACGACAGCGGTGCCGCTCTAAACCCCGTCATGGAAAAGACAGTAGTACTGGCACAGGAGAAAATAACAGTCCGGACGATGCCGAAGACAATGAAGATCTCATGGAGCCAACGTCCGGACAAGACGAACAGGAACATGGGTGAGCTAGCCCCGATGAATAGGTTGTGAATGAAGACGTGAAGGACAGTAACTACCTTCCGCTCTCCCAGGACGAGGTGAGCCTTGGCGACGAAGACTTTATCATGCCTGAGGAGCCTGTCGAGCAGGAGCTTTTTAAGCGCCGGCTAATAGCCACTGCAAGGAGCCTAAAAAAGAAGCAGCAACAGCTTCAGGCTGATCAATATCTGCTCAATGACAGATGGACTGATGTCCTGGCAGCCGAGGAATATGGCCTCGAGCGCCCTACCAAAAGTTACCCAAAGCGCAAACTGTTACCACAGTTCAATGACAAGGTGTTGGAGCCAGTCCTACCAACAGATAATGCGGCTGGCCGGCCACCACGCGGCCGGGATAAAGCGGCACCTCGAGCCAAACACCAGCCCGCACAACCTCGCCGTAAAAACGGAAATACAACAACTCGGGGATACACATATGGCCTGCGGCATGACCTGGAAAACAGAGAAGGTCAGACCAGATCAATCTAAAGATCACAGGGGCGTGCCCCGATGCGCGACGACGGCCATCCGGCTGGACGTGACAAACATAACCACGTCCAGGACAAAAACCATAGGCGAACTCCATCCGAGCTACGTCACGATTTGGCCGAATATAGAGGCGTCGCACACCCCCTTTGCTTCACTGATGAAGTAATGGAACATGAATTCCCAGAAGGGTTTAAACCCGTGAACATCGAATCATATGATAGCACAACAGACCCCGCGGCATGGATTGAGGATTTTCTTGTCCATATTCATATGGCCCACGGTGATGATCTTCACGCCATCAAATACCTCCCACTCAAACTCAAGGGACCAGCCAGGTACTGGTTGAACAGCCTGCCTGAAAACTCCATTGGTAGCTGGGAGGACTTGGAGGATGCCTTCCTCGACAACTTCCAAGTCACATATGTCCGACCTCGGGATGCCAACGACTTAAGTCGCATAGTTCAACAGCCCGAAGAGTCAACCAGGAAATTCTGGACTAGGTTCTTAACTAAAAAGAACCAGATCATCGACTGTCCGGATGTTGAAGCCCTAGCAGTCTTTAAACACAGCATCCGTGACGAATGGCTCGCCCGACACCTCGGCCAAGAATAGCCGAATCCATAGCAGCCCTCACGGCACTCATGACCCGCTTTTGTGCGGGCGAAGATAACTGGCTAGCCTGTAGCAATAACAACACAGGTGAACCTGGCACTTCCGAAGCCAGAAACAGCAACGGCAAGCCCCGACGCAACAGACACAAGCGTCAAAACAATGGCGACAATGCCAAAGACTTGGCGGTCAATGCCGGATTCAGTGGCTCGAAATCCGGTCAGTGGAAGAAGACGTATAAAAGAAACAATCCAGGCCCGTCCAGTTTGGACTGCATACTAGATCGTCCATGCCAAATCAACGCCACTCTTGATAAACCAGCCAATCATACAAAGAGAGTGTTGGGTCTTCAAACAGGCCAGCAAGTTAAATGCCGAGAACAAGGAGAAAGGGTCCCAAAGCAAGGACGATGATGAGGAGCCCCGGCCATCGAACACAGGGGAACAGAAGAAGTCCCCCCCCCAGTCAAAATGGTGAACATGATATATGCTACCCATATCCCCAAGAGGGAGCGCAAGCGCGCACTCAGTGACGTCTACTCGATAGAGCCAGTCGCCCCAAAGTTCAATCCATGGTCATGCCCGATCACTTTTGGTCGCAGGGATCATCCAACCAGTATCCGTCATGGCGATTCAGCCGCACTGGTCCTTGACCTAATTATTGATGGGTTCCATCTGACGCGAATCCTCATGGACGATGGCAGCAGCCTGAACCTGTTTTATTAGGATATAGTGCGCAAAATGGGTATCGATCCCTCAAGGATCAAACCCACTAAAACCACCTTTAAAGGTGTCATACCAGGTGTAGAGGCCTGCTGTACGGTCTCAATCACACTAGAAGTGGTCTTCGGATCTCCGGATAATTTCCGAAGCAAAGAATTGATCTTCGATATAGTCCCATTCCGCAGTGGCTATCACGCACTGCTCAGACGAACCGCATCGCTCGATTCAATGCGGTGCCGCACTATGCCTATCTCAAGCTCAAGATGCCTGGACCACGCGGTGTTATAACAGTCAATGGAAACACGGAACGCTCCCTCTGCACTAAGGAGCACACTGCCACCCTTGCAGCAGAAGTACAGAGCAGCCTTTTCAGGCAGAACTTCAATTTTGTAGCCAAGCTCCCAGACACCGTCAAGAGAGTCCAAACTACTCTGCAGCAGGACAGTCCAGCTCGTCCAGAGCTCGACTAGCAATTTGGCCTCCGTCCCAGTCCCGACCAAGCGGTGACACTCATGCAGTGCGTACATAACTACGCACTCAAAATACCATGGACATAGACGGAGGCACATCTAGATCGCGATCCATAATACGGCTCAACCGCTCTTGGATCCGCATGCTTTTACTTTTCCTTTTTCTTTTCAGGTCTATTTTCTTTCCCAGGTAGTTCCTGGTGACCTAATCGACGGACCTATAGAGGGACGGGTACACAGGACGGCAAGAAGCATTAACGTACGATGAAATTTCCAGGTGGTTTCTTTGAATAATCATCATACCTGTCTTGAGGACCCGCACGTAGCTTTCCCTTGGTTGGGGCATGTTAAATAGCCCTGGTGCTTATCACATTACTTGTACAAAATACGCTTTGACGTATTAATCAAACTACAATGAAAAATAGTTTGCGGCCCAATTTTTGCAGCATTAGCCTATTATTTCATTTTTTCCTTGTCTTGGTATTTTTATCAAATCACGCCCGTACACTCTGGTATGACTTAATTCGCCAGGGGCTTCATTACGCTCCGTAATACGGCAACAAAGTCCGAACACGTTTTTACAGTATAGCTCGGCACCTCGAACTTATAGCATTATATGCATCGGCTCCGAATCATGTCTTTGGTCAATAGTTGGGTTGCCCGGCTCCTGTGCTTGCTACCTTACGTTCCGCTATATCGGCTAGGGTAGTAAAGGGAGAACTGCTGTGATTGTGTCCTGGTTCATCCGGATGAGCACCTCAGTAGAGAAAGCCGAAAACTGACTGTCATGATGAGGCGAGAGCCAATCAGCTGTTCGAGAGGTTTTCAAATCTTTAGAGATTTTTTCTGCATTATGCAAGGAATCGGTTTTTTATCTGATCAGGTGTTAGGATCTTTAGAGATTTTTTCCGCTATTCCAAGTTAGGACTTACAAACACTAGGGGTTGCGCCTAAACTTGTATTGTCAAACTCCCATGGCTAAGCGAGGCTAATAAAGCCACATAGTCCGATTGCCTTGTTCGTTGCGCTAAACACCTCCTTTAAGGACCAAACTTTGGAGTAAAGAGTGTTTAGATTTATCCCGAACACCCCGTACATTATCTACGTAAAGGTGTTTACGATCGACCAACTCTCAGATTTCACAATACGGCCGCACAGGAGGTAAAGTTTTAAATAACAAGCATTATTACATAACGATCTTGTTTCATAATACATGACAGGATAACATGAATGCATTCACGAAAATATAACATCCTTTGCACACCGCTCCGCTGCAATGCGGGACTCCTCCATGACATTATCAAAATACAGTTCGGGCGTGCGGTGCTCCTTGCCCACGGGCGGCCCCTCGGTCGCAACCTTCACGGTGTCCATCTTCCCCCATTGCATCTTGACTCGGGCAAAGGCCATGCCCGCGCCTTCAATGCAGACCGACCACTTGATGGCATCCAGCCGAGGGTAGGCACTAACTAGCCGCTTCACGAGCCCGAAGTAGCTATTGGGGATGGCTTCGGCATGCCATAGCCGGATTATCAAATCCTTCATGGCTAGTTCGGCGCTTTGTGCAGTTCGACCAGCTGTTTTAGCTGGTCGCTCAATGGCATCGGATATTCTAGCACAAGGTATTGCAACCAAAATAGCGCCTCTGTAGAGCTCCCCTCTTCGGCTCGAAAGAATTCCGCAGCGTCTGAAATGCTGCGCGGTAGATCCGCAAACACCCCTGGAGAACTCCAAATCTGGGTTAGTAATAGAAACCTTGTCTTCAAATATTTGCTCTGCATAATAAAGCCCTTACCCGCTGCGATTTTCCTGGCCTCCTGGATTTCTTGGGGGCGCCTTGGGCTTCAACCCGGGCATCGTGTGCATTCTGGACGGCCTTGTCCAGTTCGGACTTTTGATCCGCAAGGTCGCGCTCCAAGGACTCGCACTTCTTGACGGCATCCTGGAGCACCTGCTGACCTCACTGACCCTAGCCTCGTGCTTCTCGCAGGTGGCCTTCTCTTTGGCCGCTTTCTCCTCGGCCTCAGCCAGCGCCTTCTTGAGGGTTTCCACCTTGGTCGCTGCTCCTAACAAATAAAATGGCAGTTCAGCCACTATAATTTATTCATCCTTCCTGACTGTTTACAAGATTATTGCATACCTCATTTATCCTCCAGCTGCTTTTTAACGCAGCCGAGCTCCTCCTTGGTCCGCTCCAGACTTTGCTTTAGTTCAGAGATTTCTGCAGTATGCGAGGTCGCAGCCAGCAGCGATGCCTGCTTATTCACATAAGACATATTAAGTTAGAATCCTGCGAAAATTATTTGATCCTCTGTTCGGCTTTCCTTTCTGAACACCGGACAAAGTATCAGGGGCTACTGTCTATACTGTGACATTCTTTTATAGTGGTGTTGCTTACCTCAAAGTCTATTAGAAGGCTTGTGCATGCTTCGGTCAGTCTGCTCTTCGCGGACTAGATTCTCTCAATCACCATACCCATAAGGGTACGGTGTTCGTCAACAATGGAAGCACCTTGCAGCGCTTCCAGTAAACTGTCTGGTGCCTCTGGATGGACAGAGGTCACCGGTGGAGTAGGCGCGCCTCCCTCTTTCGAAAGAGGCGGCCTGCCTAATTCCAGAGCTGCATGGGTCTCCGGAACTGTATTCGGCTGAGGGCCAAATTGGATATGGCCCCCATTGTCGGTGTCCATGGGGGTTTGCTCCCCCATGTGTTCGGCAACCGAGGTTTCACCCTCCAGCGCCGCCAGGACGGCCTCCTGAGCCTTTCCCTGGCCTGGGATCCCTCGAGACAATGCCTTGGTGTTGTCCACGACCTTGGGGGAGGAGGCCGCAGGAAGGGACCCGCTGTCCATCGCCTCTGGATCCGGCGAACCCTCCGAAGAGGAGGATAGCTTGAGGTTGGATCGAGCCGGACTGCAAATACATAATTCAGCACATTAAAACAACGAAATAAAGAGGCCGGATATATGAACGTGTCCGGACACTTACAATTTGACCAGGGGCTTCTGTCTGGGCTCCCACTCCCAACTGCTGTTGGTGGCCGCTGCGGAGCTGTCCGGAATGGAGGTTTTCCCCTTCTTGGACGCCTTGGCTTCCAGACGCATGGAGGTCGTCCTCTTCTTTCTCCCCCCTGCAAGGGGGGAATGGCTTTCTTCTTCTTCCTCCTACTCCTCCTCGTCGTCCTCGACAACGGAGGAGTGAGCCTCGGCTTCTTCGGACGTCACGTCCGAATAGCCCTTGCGGCAGAGACCACCTCTGGTCCCCTTGACCTTCTTCTTGGCCTTCTTCTCCGGCACCTGATAAGGCACCGGAACCAGCATCTTCGTTAGAAGCGGGATTGCTGGGTCTTCGAGTAGTGGAGCCGGACAGTTAATCTGCTCCGCCATCTCTGTCCAGGTCTAAAAAAATTAATAGGGAGGCTTAGATGCCTTCCTCGAATATGCGAGTAAAGGGAATACCTTGAAAACATGAAAGAACTTACTGGACTAGAAGGGTCAGTTAAGTCATGCCCGCGATCCTCGGTCGTGGGCGGTGGTGCCTCATTGGCCTTGAAGAGCACCTTCCAGATGTCTTTGTGCGTCGTGTCGAAGAGCTCCAGTAGGGTCTGGTGCTTGTCCGGATCAAACTCCCATAGATGGCAAGTCCGGCGTTGGCATGGAAGGATCCGGCGAACAAGCATCACCTGGATCACGTTGACGAGCTTGATTCTCTTGTTTATCATGTTCTAAACGCACGTCTGTAGCGCCATCAGCTCGTCCGAGGAAGAACAGGTCAGGCCTTTCTCTTGCCAGGAAGTGAGCCGCATCAAGACTCTGGATCGGAATGCGGAAGCCGACGCCCGGTTGGTGCCACGCGGCTCTGTGATGTAGAACCACCCCGACTGACACCCTTTGACAGTCTCCAGGAATGAGCCTTTGGGCCAGGTGACATTGGGCATCTTGCCCACCATGGTGCCTCCGCACTCTGCTTGTTGACCACTCACCACCTTCGGCTTCATGTTGAAGGTCTTCAGCCATAGCCCGAAGTGAGGTGGGATGTGGAGGAAGGCCTCACACACGACAATAAATGCCGAGATGTTGAGGATGGAGTTGGTGACCAGACCGTGGAAGTCCAGCCCGTAGTAGAACATGAGTCCGCGGACAAATGGGTGGAGACGGAATCCTAGACCGCGGACAAAGTGTGAGATGAACACCACCCTCTCCTGGTGCTCCGGGGTGGGGACGATCTGTCCCTTGGCCGGAAGCCGATGGGCGATTTCCTTGGCCAGGTACCCGGCCTCCCGGAGCTTCATGATGTCCTTCTCCTTGACAGAGGAGGCCATCCACTTGCCTCCTGCTCTGGATCTGGACATGGTTGGAGTGCTTTTTTGGACCGAAAAGGTGAGAGCTTGGGCGCTGGAGCTCGAGAATGGATGGGCAGAGGAAGGAGAAGGCATGGGTGAAAAAGGGGTGAACCCTGTCGGTGTCAAAACCAGTGGATCTCGGGTAGGGGGTCCCGATCTGTGCGTCTTAGGCTGATGGTAACACGAAGCAAGGGACACAATGTTTACCCAGGTTCGGGCCCTCTCGATGGAGGTAAAACCCTACTTCCTCCTTGATTAATATTGAAGATATGAGTAGTACAAGAGTAGATCTACCACGAGATCGTAGAGGCTAAACCCTAGAAGCTAGCCTATGATGGTATGATTGTAATTGTGATCGGCCTTCTAAGGACCAACCTCTCCGGTTTATATAGACACCGGAGAGGGCTAGGGTTTACATGGGGTTGGTTACAAGGAAGGAAACACAATATCCGGATCGCCAAGCATTCCTTACACACAAAGAAGAGTCCCATCTGGACACGGAACGGAGTCTTGAGTCTTGTATCTTCATGTTTCAATAGTCCGGACGATGTACATGATCCGGCTGTCCGGATACCCCCTAATCCAGGACTCCCTCAGTAGCCCCTGAACCAGGCTGCAATGACTATGAGTCCGGCGCGCAGTCTTGTCTTCGGCATTGCAAGGCGGGTTCCTTCTCTGAATACTCCAAGGTAATTATCGAACACTTCAATCGTGTCCGGATCTGCAAGATGATTTTCACATACCATAGTAGAGAAAATGATATTTCACAAACGTAATCTGCTGACCACATGACATGTCATTACAGTCGGATCATTATTCGAGCCGTTTCCCACGACCAGCCATAGCGCAAATCGCGAGGTGGTTTCTTCTGCATGTTTTGCCATAGCAGAGATCGTGTCCCCTTATCGCGGGATTCTCATCAATACGGGTATGGGTAATCCAACCGCACCGCTAATCGCGGCGAGTGGGGACCGAGCGGGTTCCACCAGGCAAGTGGGGAGGCACAAAAGGCTTTTGCCGTCTCTATAAAGGGAGAAGGTCTCTTCCTCTTTACCCACGCCTTCTCCTTCCGCTAGCCCATTCCCCTCTGTTCGAGCCCTAACGCCCAGGCATTTTCCTTTTCCATCGAAGAGAGGTTTTCCAAAGATGTCTGGATCCGGAGAAGGGGGTAGATGGATGGCCTCTACCGTCCAGGAGAAGGATATCAAGAAGCTCCGGGAAGCTGGGTATCTGGCCAAGATCGGCCACCGTCTCCCACCGGCGGGACAGGTCGTCCCTACACCGTAGCCACATGAGAGATTCGTGTTCCTTCCCCATTTTGTCCGTGGGCTCGGGTTTCCCCATCACCCATTTGTTCGTGGAGTCATGTATTACTATGGGATTGATTTTCATGATCTTTCCCCCAATTCTTTCCTCAATATCTCAACGTTCATCGTCGTGTGCGAGACCTTTCTCCGGATTTCGCCTCACTTCGGCTTGTGGCTGAAGATTTTCAATGTGAAGCCCAAGGTGGTGAGTGGCAAACACGCCGAGTGCGGCGGCGCCATGGTGAGCAAGATGCCCAAGGTCGTTTGGCCGACGGGTGCCTTCAACGACTCCGTCAAGGAGTGGCAGCAGCAGTGGTTCTATATCACCGAACCACGCAGCAAAAAGTGGGCGGCAGCTCCAGAGTTCAGATCCAGAGCCCCACTGCAGCTCACGTCCTGGCCTAAGAAGGGCCCGAACTAGTCCTCGTCCGATGAGTTGTCGCTGCTCCAGACGCGCGTTCAGAGCGTGGTCGACAAGGACGTTAAGCTCATCGACATAGTCCAGGTGATCTTAGTTCGCCAGGTTCTCCCTTGCCAGCATCGAGCCTGCAACTTGTGGGAGTACGACCCAACCGAGCACCAGACTCTTCGGGAGCTCCATGATTCCTCCCACAAGGATATTTGGAAGGTGCTCTTTAAGTCCGGCAAATCATGGCCGGGCTCCTCTGAGGACCGTGGTTATCAATTATCCCATTCTGCAAGCCCGGTAAGTCATAGCTACGCTCCGTCCATCCATGCTTCAGTTGGCATGTCCTGAGGGAGACATCTTTATCGTGTTTTATCATAACCCCAGGGATGGATAAAAAAGGTGGAGCGGATACATTGTCCGGCCCCGTTGCTGGAGGAACCGGCCGGACCTCTTCTGACGAAGATGTTGGTCCCCGCGCCTTACGAGGCGCCAAAGAAAGAGGCCTCCAAGAAGGTCAAAAAGACCCAGAGTGGCCTCCATCGTCGCGAGGTCTCGGACGCCAAATCCGAAGACTCCAGCGACGATCCTTCTTATGAAGACGAAGAGGAGGAAGCAAAGGAGGACGAGCCTCACTCTGGAGGTGGGAAGAAAAGGACGGCCTCCTCATCCCTGGAGGCCGAATCGCCCAAGAGGGGGAAAGGTTCCCTCCCAGAGGCATCCACCACGGCTGCCGATAGCAGCCCGGAGTGGGATCCCAGGGCCCAGCCCCTGGAGAAGTCATAAGTATACGAAATCCGAACGCGCATATGCGTCCGGGATTGTTTTGGGTATAGTAGTTTTAAGTGTTGCCATATTTTGCACAGTCCGGCAAGGTCTCGCGCCGGACAGTCCTCATCGGAGGATTTGCTAAGCTCGGACGCCTTGGCGAGCGAGACGCCTCCAAAGGCCCCTTTCCCAAAGTCCAGGCACGACACTGAGGTGTCGTCCCAACGGGACCCGGACCAGGGGGAGCATATCTCTGAAGCCGGACACGCGGGAGCGATGGCCCCTGAGTGTGCCAACGGCGGGGGCGATCTTGGGCTCGGCCCACACAGCCGGACAAGGTCCAGGAGACCTCTAAGGCTCCCGGATCGGGCAAGCAGCCACCTTCGATGGTGGGAGGCTTGCCTACTCCGCCGGCAACCTCTGTCCAAGCAGAGCTGCCAGGCAGTCTGTCGACAGCGTTAAAGAACGCGTCTATCGTCGATGAACATCGGACCCTCATGGGTGCGGTGGTTGAAAAGATTCAGTCCACCGAGAGCGGGTTAAACGAGTCCTGCCTTGGCCTTATAAAGGCCTTTGAGGTATGTTTTCTAAGAAACAATTGAGGAATCATCATAATATGAGTAGTAGCCCCTGATACACTGTCCAACGAAGGAGAGGGAGCCGGGCAGGGGATCAAATCCTCTTCTTTCGCAGGAGCCTGTGTGAATGACATATACCCCTTTATGTGAAAATAGGCGTCTGCAGAGAGGACGGCCGCTCATAATGCGGAAGTGTCCGGACTGAAGCAGAGCCTTGCACGGGCCGAGGAGGAACTTGGCCGTGTGAAGAAGCAATTGGAAGACAAGCAAGGTATGTTGAAAACATTGTCTTGGTTGGCACGAATGAGTAATTGTGCCTAGTGAAAAGTATTTGTATTGTATGCTCTAGGAGCGAGTGCTGAATATGAGGCACTAAAGAAGGTTGTGGCTGATGCCAACGAGAAGGCTGCCGCCGAATAGGCGCTTCATGAGAAACACAAGGCCAGGGTCATCGCAGCTGAGCAAGAGCTCCAGGAGGCTGTGAAGAAAAGCGAGGGCTTGGAGTAGAGTCTAGTAGGGAAAGAATCCAAACTTGCCCAAGCTTTCAACGCTGCGGAAGATGCTCGGGAAGAAGCCCGAGGTGCTGTGCGGGACATTCATGAGGCCCGGAAAGTTGCGGCTGGTAAGGCCTTCTGTATTCTTAGCCATTTGTACATGAGAATGGGAACAATTCTAAATGGCAAGCTGAATTCTTATTTTTCCAGGGGCTTTTGCGGATCTTCCTCGCAGCATATCAGATGCCGCCCAATTCTACCGAACCGAGGAGAAGAAGTCTGCGGAGAGGGATTTCTGGTCGCAGTATTTGGCGCCGAACTATCTGGTGCCCTTTGTCGATCAGCTGAAGCAGCTGGTCGAACTGCACCAGGCGGCCGAACTAGCCATGAAGTACTTGGTTGTCCGGCTGTGGCCCGCGGAGCCAATTCCGAGCAGTTACTTCGGGCTCGTGAAGTGGACTATGGGCGCCTGTCCTCGGCTTGATACTGTTAAGCGATCGGTCTGCATAGAGGGTGCGCGTATGGCGTTTGCCCGTGCAAAAGTGCATTGGGGAAGCTTGACGCGGAGAAGGTGATGACTGAGGGGCCGCCGGAGGGTAAGGAGGACCGCAAGCCCGAACTGTACTATGAAGGTGTACTGAAGGGAGCCCGCCTTGCGGCAGGTAAGTGTACGAAAGACATTATATTTCCCTGAGGGCATTCGTGTCGTTCTTTGTAATATGGGATACTGGCACTTTTATTATTTATTGCATGTTTTGTTTGGACACTTGTTCTTGCTGTGCGGCTAAATACTGAGAGTTGGCCAGTCGTCGGCTTTTGCCCCCATGAAAGAAATTCGGGGGTGTTCGGGTCATACCTAAACACTCTTTATCCCATGGTTGGGTCCTTTTAAGGAGGTGTTCCTCAACACAAACTAGGCAATCGGACTATAGTGCTTTACCACTCTCACTTAGCCATAGGAATTCGAGTATGGTCGGCGCAGCCCATAGTATTCGGAAGGCCGCACTAGGGGCTCTATTGGAGCCTGATTGGAAAACCAATCTGTCGCACTCTGCATTTATAATGGCGTTATGCGAAATGAATCTTTAAGGATTTTACAACCTCTCGAACAGCTGACCAGCTCTCGTTGTATCATGACAGTCGGTTTTCGGCTTTCTCTACTGAGGTGCTCGTCCGGCAGAACCGGGACACAATCACAGTAGTTCTCCCAGCGCTACCTTAGCCGATGGGGCGGAACATAAGGTACCAAAACATGGGAGCCGGGAAAACCAAACCAATGACCCAAGACATGATTTGGAGCTGATGCATATAGTGCTATAAGTTCGGGGTGCCGAGCGACCAAGAAGGTGGTTGGACTTTATTGCCGTACTATGAAGCCCCTCGCATAATCGGGCGTAACACGAGGTGTCGATGAAAAGCGACGGCCGGTAAGTGTTATTTAAGTCTACGCATTGTAGTAAGATGATATGTCTATGCATATGAGTACGATTTATGATTATGAAACGAGGTGTTTTTGGCAGAACCTGTGATGGCCGGACTGGAGGGGGTTGTGATTGGATTTGAAGTGAATCCGGACTGCCTTCTTTAGGGGGGCTCCTTGTGTGTCCTGGCCGATTCCACGTCGCCAATCCTGTTATGCGTCAAAGTTAGTTTGTAAGGGCAAATACTTGGAGGTAGTTGAACGTCCTATTGTGGTTGGTCTGAGGGTTCCTGATCGGACCCTGGTTAACCCAGCCGTTATACCGTGAAGTAGCGTGGACCCCTTAGTTGGTGTCCGGATAGTCGGCTGTCATATCAGAATTTTGATAGGCATGTACGACTCGCTACTCCGGCAGTTGTATGATTTCCGCTCTAAGGGCGGGGTTCGGCCTTGTCCATAGGTGTGATTGCATCACACGGTGTTGGCCTGAGTGATTTACCACGTGGAATCTAGTCAACGTGGTTCATCCCGTTAGCATACGGTAAATTACCGCATGGTGGGAAGGTGCCGAAGATTTATTCTTTGGCGTAGCATTTTTTGGTGATCCGAAGACAACCGTTAGAGTGGTGGGCCAATAAAACTTGGCCTTTGCGCCTAGCATCTTTTAGAAGATGTTATTTGTGGCTTCATACCCGCGGGGGCTTTATGTGTTATGGAGCCCCCGGACTACTAGGTCTAGAGGTACTGCAATTGAATTGTTGTGGTTGATGTGATCAGGGGCGATCGGTCGTACTTTTATGCTCTAGGGGGGGTCTCTTGATTAGACGCCTCCCCTTATTATTTCCGGCACACGACCATCTGCTTTGTTTTGAGGATCCGACATTCTCTATTGGTATGCTTTCACGTCCTTCTAGGAGTACCATGAATTTCACCTGGTTGATCGAGTGTGTGGCTCGGCCGGATAGGTCTGAGATGTTCTTTGTCCGTTGACCGGATTGGGAGTTGCTGGACATAGCACCAGCTTCCCTGACTTGACGTTTATGACCATTGCGCCGAGGCTTGAGGATGCCTCTTCGTGTGTCCTTCGTATTGTCTTGGACCGTAGTGATGTGTTGACGTCGGGGTATGTGCCTTGGGTTCTCCTGCTTAGGTTGAGGTAGCCAGTTGTGCCTTGTGTGCCCTTTGTCGGGGCGGTTGAGTCCATATTTTTTGGTGGCCAGGACCTTGGTCCACCTGTCCATGAGCAAATCTTGGTCAGCTTTAAGCTGTTGTTGCTTCCTTTGCAGGCTCCTTGCCGTGGCCATGAGCCGTCGCTTGAAGCGAACTTGTTCCACTGGATCTTCAGGCACGCCGAATTCGTCATTGCCGAGGCTTACCTCCTCTTTGGAGGGGGCGTATAGTTGTCCCTCTCCAAGTATCCCACCGTGGCCAGTCCAGCCTGCTTAAAGGCAGGCTGATTAGGGTTGTATTCCTCTTTGGCGCCATCCGGATTGTTTTCGTCCCCTGGGCCGGTATTGCTGTGGCGGGGCTTGGAGCGGCGCTGACAACGCCCATGCTTTGTTTTTCTTCCTGAGGGGTTATCCTCCATTGCCTCATCGACATTGGTTTCCTTTGAAGTGTCCACCATGTATATATCATAGGAAGAGGTGGCTGTCCACTGATACGTCTCCAACATATCTACTTTTCCAAACACTTTTGCCCTTGTTTTGGACTCTAACTTGCATGATTTGAATGAAACTAACCTGGACTGACGCTGTTTTCAGCAGAACTGCCATGATGTTGTTTTATGTGTAGAAAAGAAAAGTTCTCGGAATGTCCTGGAAATCCACGGAGGCACTTTTTGGAATTAATAAGAATTTTTGGCGAAAGAATCAATACGAGGGGGCCCACAGGGTGTCTACGAGACAGGAGGCGCCCCCCCCCCTACGGCGCGCCCTCCTATCTCGTGGGCCCCTTGGACCTCGACCGACCTCAACTCCAACTCCATATATTCACGTTCGATGAGAAAAAAAATCAAAGAGAAAGTTTCATCGCGTTTTACGACACAGAGTCGCCGCCAAGCCCTAATCTCTCTCAGGAGGGCTGATCTGGAGTCCGTTCGGGGCTCTGGAGAGGGGGATTCGTTGCCGTCGTCTTCATCAACCATCCTCCATCACCAATTTCATGATGCTCACCGCCGTGTGTGAGTAATTCCATCGTAGGCTTGCTGGACGGTGATGGGTTGGATGAGATTTACCATGTAATCAAGTTAGTTTTGTTAGGGTTTGATCCCTAGTATCCACTATGTTCTGAGTTGATGTTGCTATGACTTTGCTATGCTTAATGCTTGTCACTAGGGCCCGAGTGCCATGATTTCAGATCTGAACCTATTATTTTCATGAATATATGTGTGTTCTTGATCCTATCTTGCAAGTCTATAGTCACCTATTATGTGTTATGATCCGACAACCTTGAAGTGACAATAATCGGGATACTTCTCGGTGATGACCGTAGTTTGAGGAGTTCATGTATTCACTATGTGCTAATGCTTTGTTTCGGTTCTCTATTAAAAGGAGGTCTTAATATCCCTTAGTTTCCGCTAGGACCCCGCTTCCACGGGAGGGTAGGACAAAAGATGTCATGCAAGTTCTTTTCCATAAGCACGTATGACTATTTACGGAATACATGCCTACATTATATTGATGAACTGGAGCTAGTTCTATATCACCCTATGTTATAGCTATGACATGAGGAATCGCATCCGGCATAATTATCCATCATTGATCCATTGCCTACGAGCTTTTCACATATTGTTCTTTTCTTATTTACTTTTCCGTTGCTACTATTACAACTACTACAAAACCCCAAAAACATTTATCTTTGCTTTTGCTACCGTTACCTTTATTATCATACCACTTTTGCTACTAAATACTTTGCTGCAGATACTAAGTTATCCAGGTGTGGTTGAATTGACAACTCAACTGCTAATACTCAAGAATATTCTTTGGCTCCCCTTGTGTCGAATCAATAAATTTGGGTTGAATACATTACCCTCGAAAGCTGTTGCGATCCCCTACACTTGTGGGTTATCAAGACTAATTTCTGGCGCCGTTGCCGGGGAGCATAGCTCTATTCTCTGAGTCACTTGGGATTTATATATGTTGATCACTATGAAGAACTTGAAAGACGACCGAACTACTATTTTGCCCTCAACTACGAGGGGAGGTAAGGAACTGCCATCTAGCCTTGCACTAGATTCTCCTTCCGTTATTAGTAGGCTTGCGACACCTAAACCTGCTATTGCTATGAATTCTGATATGTCGCATGTTATTGATGATGCCACTTCTGCTATGCATGATGAAACTACTTCTGTGCTTGATACTACTTTGCCATTAGGTGAATTTCTTGATGAACAACTTTCTAGAGTTAGGGGGAATGATATTACTGAAGAACCTATTATTGATGATAGTGATGATGAAGGTTCTCCCAATGATTATGTATTACCTGTTGTTCCTAAGGGTTATGTTATGAATGAAGAAGCTGCTAGGGAAATTTTTGCTTGCAATGATAGATATGATCTTAAGAAATTATTAGCTAAATGGAAGCAGTAGTCTCTTAATGCTAGAATGAAACCCGATCCTGCTTTTGCTACCTCACCTATCTGTGTTACTGATAAGGATTATGAATTCTCTTTTGATCCTAAAATTATTACTTTAGTTGAATCTGATCCTTTTTATGGCCTTGAATATGAAACTGTTGTGGCACACCTTACCAAGTTGAATGATATAGCCACCCTATTTACTAATGATGAGAAGTCCCGCTATTATTATATCCTTAAGATATTTCCGTTCTCATTAAAGGGTGATGCTAAGACTTGGTATAATTCTCTTGCTCCTGGTTGTGTGCATAGTCACCAGGATATGATTTATTACTTCTCTGCTAAATATTTCCCTACTCATAATAAACAAGCTGCCTTATGGAAATATATAATTTTGTGCAAATCAAAGAAGAGAGTCTCCCACAAGCTTGGGGAGGCTTCTCCGATTATAATGCTTTGCCCGATCATCCTCTCAAGAAAAATGAAATACTTGATATCTTTTATAATGGACTAACCGATGCTTCCAAGGACTACTTGGATAGTTGTGCTGGTTGTGTTTTCAGGAAAGAACGATCGACGAAGCTGAAATATTATTGAATAATATGTTGACTAATGAAAGTAATTGGACTCTTCCCGAGCCAATTCTGAAGTAATTCTGAACCAATTGAGCCAACTCTGAGCCTATTCCTAAACCCACTCCAAAGAAGAGAGGTGTTTTATTTCTCATCTGAAGATATGCAAGAGGCAAAGAAATCAATGAAAGAAAAAGGTATTAAACCTGAAGATGTTAAGAATTTATCTCCTATTGAAGAAATACATGGTCTTAATATACCGCCTGAAGAACCATATTGTCTTGATAACCTGACACAGGTAGTAAAGGTAAATTCTCTCTATAGATATGATAAAGTTGAAGTCCCCTCTACTAAATTCATAGCCCATGCTTAGATGAATTTGATGACTTTATGGCTAGACAAGGAAGTTTCAATGCTTATGTTGGTAGAGAGTTAAAGAATAATGCTTTTGAGATTGGACGCGTAGGCGATAATATAGCTAGAGTTAAAGATGAACTTCATCTCGTTAGCAAATATGCTTCTATTGTTGCTACTCAAGCTGAGCAAGTACTTAAAGCTCAAAATGATTTGCTTGATGAATTAAATAATAAAAATGACTTTGCTGTTAGAGTGGCTACTAGAACTGGTAGAATGACTCAGGAACCTTTGTATCATGAAGGCCACCCTAAGAGAATCGAGCAAGATTCTCAGACAAATAATTTAGAGGCACCTAGTTCTTCTAAAAAGAAGAAAAAGAAAGACGATAGAACTTTGCATGCTTCTAGTGAACCTATTGTAGACACACCTGAGAATCCCAATGATATTTCTGTTTCTGATGCTGAAACACAATCAAGTGATGAACATGAACCTAGTGATAATGTTAATGATAATGTTCATGTTGATGCTCAACCTAGCAAAAACAATGATGTAGAAATTGAACCTGTTGTTGATCTTGATAACCCACAATCAAAGAATCAACGTTATGATAAGAGAGATTTTGTTGCTAGGAAGCACGGTAAAGAAAGAGAACCATGGGTTCAAAAACCCATGCCCTTTACTCCTAAACCATCCAAGTCAAAGGATGATGAGGATTTTGAGCGCTTTGCTGAAATGATTAGACCTATTTTCTTGCGTATGCGCTTAACTGATATGCTGAATGTAAATCCTTATGCCAAGTATATGAAGGATATCATTACAAATTAAAGAAAGATACCGGAAGCTGAAATTTCCACCATGCTTGCTAATTACACTTTTAAGGGTGGAATACCAAAGAAACTTGGAGATCCGGGGGTACCAACTATACCATGCTCCATTAAAAGAAATTATGTTAGAACTGCTTTATGTGATCTTGGAGCCTGTGTTAGTGTTATGCCTCTCTCTTTATATCATAGACTTGAATTGAATAAGTTGACACCTACTGAAATATCTTTGCAAATGGCTGATAAATCAACTGCTATACCTGTCGGCATTTGTGAGGATGTGCCTATTGTGGTTGCAAATGTCACTATCTTAACGGACTTTGTTATTCTTGATATTCCCGAGGACGATAGTATGTCTATTATCCTTGGTAGACCTTTTTTTAATACTGCAGGGGTTGTTATTGATTGCAACAAAGGCAATGTCACTTTTCATGTTAATGGTAATGAGCATACGGTACACTTTCTGAGGAAACAATCTCAAGTTCATAGCATCAATTCTATTGAAAAGTTCCAACTATCATTTTTGAGGTTTTGAATTTCCTCTCCCTCTTGTCAAGAAAAAGTATGATATTCTTATTGTTGGGGATTTTCATATCCCCGTTGAGGTAACTTAGTGTTATTCGAAATTTCTTCGGTTCCGTGTTATTCGGAATGAGTTTGTTAACAAGACTTGATCAACCTTGTTAGTGGATTCATTTTGATGATCATGAGATGGATGAAACTAGAAGGCACAACCTTCTGTGCCCTCTTTTTACTTTCTGTTATTTAGAATAAATATAGCAAAAATAGTATTATCTGTCTATTTTCTGAATTATCCGTTCATTAAAAAATAGTCCGAAAATAAAAGTGCTCCAAATGCCCTGCAAATTTAGTATGATTTTTTCTGGAATATTTGAGGATTTTAGGCACTGAAAACACTGCAGGAGGGGCAAGCACCAGGCCACGAGAGTGGAGGGCGCCCCCCCTATAGGGCGCGCCCCCTGTCTCGTGGGCCCCTGGTGGCCCCCCTCCACTTATGCCAGCACCCACACACTTCATCTTCTACCCAAAAAAATCCCCATCCAGCTCAAGCACGAGTTCTAGCTCGTTTTGCTGCGATTTTCGATCTCTTAGGTCAAAGCTCCATTCACAAAACTGCTTTGGGAGATCCTCCATTGGTCCAATTAGTTTTTGTTCTAGTGCTTTATTCATTACAAATCCTTGCTGCATAGGTGACCATGTTCTTGAGCTTGCATGTTAAATTTTTGAGGTCCCAAGCAATTCTAATGCATGATATAGGCTCTAGGCACTTGTAGGAGTAGTTGCTACCAATCTTGTTTAGTTTTATTCACTTTTATTTTGAAGCTACTAAAATTTCAGAAATTTTCAGAAAATGTTAATAAGCACATTGAGATTATTATTTTGCCTGCGCCTCTGTTGTTTGATTTGCTTGCAGAAAATTTTCTTGTCACACCGGAAGTGGTGAACAATCATCGAGCTCAAGCTTTTACTCCAGAACCTGAACCTGAGCCGGAGCCTAAACTGGACCCTTATCGTGCATCATCTGTCCAGTGGGATCCGGAGATGACCAGCCAGTGGTATCCTGATTACACCTCCCAATACAACGGGGAGAGTAGCGGCGGTCCTTGGTATTAGACCAACTTAGGCCAAAAGCCTAAGCTTGGGGGAGTACGTATTTCTCACCGACTTTACATTCATGTTCACACACTAGTCGTCGGTGCTCATACTCTTTCATTGTATTATCCATGCTAGTTTAAATTTCTTTTTTCTAGTTTTCTTCTTGTGTGTTTGATAAACCTTAAGAAAAACCAAAAAAAATAGTTAGTTTAATTTCCATGCTTATAGTAGAATTAAAATGAAAATCCAAAAAGATTTCTAGTTCTTCTTTTTACTTGTTGGGAGCTTTCCCGTGTAAATAGTTTTCTTTTCTTTCCTTTGGGGGTCGAGAAGACCATATTGAAAATGTTTAGTGGCTCCTATATGCATGATTGTTTATTTAACTTAGAGCCCATATTACCCTGTCTTCTCTCTTGAGTTGAATGCTTGCAGATTCTAGCTTAGTCCAATGCACGTGCACTCTTATTATTATACACATCGTTCGGTCATGCAAGTGAAAGCCAATAATGACGATATATGATGGACTTATTGGGATGAGAAAGGCTGGTATGAACTCGACCTCTCTTGTTTTTGTAAATATGATGAGTTCATCGTTTCTGAGTCAACTTATTATGAAGTAAACATATTCGCAATGACATTTAGAGATTATAGTTGCTTGTGCCATGCTTGATTAGCTATGAGTTATAATGGTTTACCTTGCGTGCCAACATGCTATTAGAATGATTATGATGTGATATGATGGGATGGTATCCTCCTTTGAATGAATTGAGTGACTCGACTTGGCACATGTTCACGCATGTAGTTGAATCAAATCAACATAGCCTTCATGATATTTATGTTCATGGTGGATTATATCCTACTCATGCTTGTATTCGTGTGAATTAATTTTAATGCATGTTTACGATGTTGTCGCTCTCTCGCTTGGTCGCTTCCAGGTCTTTTGCTAGCCTTCACCTGTACTAAGCGGGAATACTGCTTGTGCATCCAAACTCCTTAAACCCCAAAGTTGTTCCATATGAGTCCACCATTCCTACCTATATGCGGTATTTACCTGCCATTCCAAGTAAATTTGTATGTGCCAAACTCCAAACCTTCAAATGAAATTCTGTTTTGTATGCTCGAGCGGCTCATGTTTCAACTAGGGCTGCCTATATCTTCCATGCTAGGTGGGTTATTCTCAAGAGGAGTGTACTCCGCTCCTCATTCACGAGAAAGGGCCAGTAACCGGGATGACCAGTCCCATGATCCAAAAAGATCAAAGCAAATCAAAATAATTAAACAAAACTCCCCCAGGGCTGTTGTTAGTTGGAGGCACTCGTTTTTTCGAGCAAGCCATGGATTGATGCTTGTTGGTGGTTGGGGGAGTATAAGCCTTTACCATTCTATTTGAGAACTGCCTATAATGCATGTAGTATGGAAGATACAGCCATCTCATAGTTGCTGCGTTGACAGCGAAAGTATGCCGCTCAAAATGTTATTCAATCTCTATTTTAAAATCGAGCTCTGGCACCTCTACAAATGCCTGCTCCCCTCTGTGAAGGGCCTATCTATTTACTTTTATGTTGAGTCATCACCCTTCTTATTAAAAAGCACCCGCTGGAGAGCACACTGTCATTTGCATTCATTATTATTGGTTTATATTGGGTATGACTTGACTGGATCACTTTTACCATGAATTACAATGTTTAGTCAGTCCTTGATCTTTAAAGGTGCTCTGCATTTGTGTTTTGCGGTCTCAGAAAGGGCTAGCAAGATACCATTTTATTATATCATGTTATGATTATTTTGAGAAAGTGTTGTCATCCAAGTTTTATTATTATGGCTCGCTAGCTGAGTATGCTATTGATATGAGTAATTGTGAGACCTAAGTGTTATTGTGAGTATGGTTCATAATATTTGCTGAAACTTGAATGCTGGCTTTTCATGTGACAAGAACAAGAGCAAACCGAGTTTGTAAATTTTTTTCTTTATCACTTTCAGTTTATCAACTGAATTGCTTGAGGACAAGCAAAGGTTTAAGCTTGGGGGAGTTGATACGTCTCCAACGTATCTACTTTTCCAAACACTTTTGCCCTTGTTTTGGACTCTAACTTGCATGACTTGAATGAAACTAACCCGGACTGACGTTGTTTTCAGCAGAACTGTCATGATGTTGTTTTATGTGTAGAAAAGAAAAGTTCTCGGAATGTCCTGGAAATCCACGGAGGCACTTTCGGAATTAATAAGAATTTTTGGCGAAAGAATCAATACCAGGGGCCCCATAGGCTGTCCACGAGACAGGGGGCGCCCCCCCCCCCAAGGGCGCGTCCTCCTATCTCATGGGCCCCCTGGACCTCCACCGACCTCAACTCCAACTCCATATATTCACGTTCGGTGAGAAAAAAATCAGAGAGAAAGTTTCATCGCGTTTTACGACACGGAGCCGCCGCCAAGCCCTAATCTCTCTCGGGAGGGCTGATCTGGAGTCCGTTCGGGGCTCCGGAGAGGGGGATTCGTCGCTGTCGTCATCATCAACCATCCTCCATCACCAATTTCATGATGCTCACCACCATGCGTGAGTAATTCCATCGTAGGCTTGCTGGACGGTGATGGGTTGGATGAGATTTACCATGTAGTCAAGTTAGTTTTGTTAGGGTTTGATCCCTAGTATCCACTATGTTCTGAGATTGATGTTGCTATGACTTTGCTATGCTTAATGCTTGTCACTAGGGCCCGAGTGCCATGATTTCAGATCTTAACCTATTATGTTTTCATGAATATATGTGTGTTCTTGATCCTATCTTGCAAGTCTATAGTCACCTATTATGTGTTATGATCCGACAACCCCGAAGTGACAATAATCGGGATACTTCTCGGTGATGACCGTAGTTTGAGGAGTTCATGTATTCACTATGTGCTAATGCTTTGTTCCGTTTCTCTATTAAAAGGAGGCCTTAATATCCCTTAGTTTCCGCTAGGACCCTGCTTCCACGGGAGGGTAAGACAAAAGATGTCATGCAAGTTCTTTTCTATAAGCACGTATGACTATTTACGGAATACATGCCTACGTTACAATGATGAACTGGAGCTAGTTCTATATCACCCTATGTTATAGTTGTTACATGAGGAATCGCATCCGGCATAATTATCCATCATTGATCCATTGCCTACGAGCTTTTCACATATTGTTCTTCGCTTATTTACTTTTCCATTGCTACTGTTACAACTACTACAAAAACCCAAAAACATTTATCTTTACTTTTTCTACCGTTAACTTTATTATCATACCACTTTTGCTACTAAATACTTTGTTGCAGATACTAAGTTATCCAGGTGTGGTTGAATTGAAAACTCAACTACTAATACTCAAGAATATTCTTTGGCTCCCCTTGTGTCGAATTAATAAATTTGGGTTGAATACTTTACCCTCGAAAGCTGTTGCGATCCCCTACACTTGTGGGTTAGTGGTTCATTTTCTTCTCCTGCATCGTCGTTCATACCGTCGATGTCTTCGGAGTCGAAGTCGAGCACGTCGGTTAGATCATCGACCGTGGCAATGAAGTGGGTGGTGGGTGGGCAATGAATTCCGTCGTCGCCTGCTTCCCACTCGAGCCGGACATAGTTCGGCTGAGAGCCTCGTGACAAAGAGAGAGACTTTAATGAGTTCAGCATGTTGCCAAAGGGCGAGTGCTGGAAGATATCCGCAGCGGTAAACTCCATTACCGGAGCCCAACCAGGCTCGGCTGGCTCGGGAGCATGCGGACTGGAACCTACAGCCGGAGACGAGTCCGGGGGTCCGGAGTCACAGGCTTCCTCAGAAGCGAGGCCCGTGTTCGGCTCCACCGCCGATGAGTGTACGGCCTGCGGGGCGGGGTCCATCCCTCCGTCCTTAGGCAACGCAGCCTGCTTCAGATTTAGGTTCGGGGCTACTGCAGGGGTGATATCCTGAGTATTGTCCAACAGCAGGTCTAAGCCGTGCTCGTCGTGACTGTCCGGTGCTCCTGGCATAGGCACGAATCCATCGAAGATCAAGTCTCCGCGAATGTCCGCCGTGTAGTTCAGGTTTCCGAACCTGAGCTGGTGGCCAGGGGCGTAGCTGTCGATCTGCTCGGATATGGCTGAATTAGCCCGATCTGAAGCCACCGAACACAAAGATCTGTCCGGGGAGAAAAGTTTCACCCTGGACCGTGTCGTTGACAATGATTGAAGGATCCATCGAGCCTTGCAGCAACGACACAGAGGAACTCTCAATGAAAGCACCAATGTTGGTGTCAAAACCGGCGGATCTCGGGTAGGGGGTCCCGATCTGTGCATCTTAGGCTGATGGTAACAGGAAGGAAGGGACACAATGTTTACCCAGGTTCGGGCCCTCTCGATGGAGGTAAAACCCTACTTCCTGCTTGATTAATATTGTGGATATGAGTAGTACAAGAGTAGATCTACCACGACATCGTAGAGGCTAAACCCTAGAAGCTAGCCTATGATGGTATGATTGTGATTGTGATTGGCCTTCTAAGGACCAACCTCTCCGGTTTATATAGACATCGGAGAGGGATAGGGTTTACATGGGGTCAGTTACAAGGAAGGAAACACAATATCCGGATCGCCAAGCTTGCCTTCCATGCAAAGGAGAGTCCCATCCGGACACGGAATGGAGTCTTGAGTCTTGTATCTTCACGCTTCAATAGTCCGGACTATGTACATAGTCCGGCTGTCCAGATACCCCCTAATCCAGGACTCCCTCAAACCCTTATCCCTTTATAAAGGCAGTAAAAATTGTGCGCCTCCCCACTCGCCTTACAAATCGTCTATTCCCCAAGGGCCGTGCGTATGGCACGGTTGGGTTACCCATGCCCGTATTGATGAGAATCCCGCAGTAAGGGGACATGATCTCTGCTTTGACAAGACGTGCCAATGAAACCGCACCTCGAAATATGTAGCAGCAGGTTAAAAACGGTTCGAATAATGGCCGGGAAGTGATGTGATGTCACGCTACAAAAAGTTGTCAGCGGATTGGACTCGTGAAAATTATACTCTCTACTGTTGTGTGTGGTACTTGTTTTGCAGAGTCGGACACGATTCTTGTGTTTGAAGTCTACTTTGAAGTATTTGGAGAAGGAACCCGCCTTGCAATGCTGAAGACAATCTGCACGTCGGACTCATCGTCATTGAAGCCTGGTTCAGGGGCTACTAAGGGAGTCCTGGATTAAGGGGTCCTCGGACACCTGGACTACAAACATGGGCCAGACTGTTGGGCTATGAAGATAAAAGACAGAAGACTTCTACCGATGTCCGAATGGGACTCTCCTTTGCGTGGAAGGCAAGCTTGGAGATTTGGATATGTAGATTCCTTTCTCTGTAACCGACTTTGTACAACTCTAGCCCCCTCCGGTGTCTATATAAACCAGAGGTTTTAGTCCATAGGGAACAATCATAATCTCATAGGCTAGACTTTTAGGGTTTAGCCATTACGATCTCGTGGTAGATCAACTCTTGTAATATTCATATTCATCAAGACCAATCAAGCAGGAAGTAGGGTATTACCTCCATAGAGAGGGCCCGAACCTGGGTAAACATCGTGTCCCCCGTCTCCCACTACCATCGACCTTAGACGCATAGTTAGGGCCCCCCTACCCGAGATCCGCCGGTTTTGACACCGACAGCCTCCACGCCACCGTCGACCGCTGGGGTCATCACCCGCTCCGCCACTGCCGCCCGAAGGCGGGAGGTGGAGGTGGAGCCCCGCATGTGCGTCAATGACCTTGCGTGCTACATCGAGTTCCTGCGGGAGGAGGAGGAGCGCCTGGTCGAGCATGCAAGGAGTCTTATAGCCGTCATGGCCGCAGCACACGCCGCCGCAAAGGCGCAGAATGAGTAGATCTATGAGGAGTCCCGCCACTTTGAGAGGGTTGTCTGGAGCGGAAGAGGGTGTTTGAGGTGAGCGTTGCTAAAGGTGCAACAGTGGCAGGCACCGGATTCTAGTTATCCAGCTCGTTAGTAGGCTCCTCCTCCTCTGCCTCTTACTAAGCGCACTCGGCAGAGGAGAGGGCACCACTCGTCATCACGGACCCTCGTCGGCAAGGCGTTTTGTAGCGGGTTTTACTGGCCTACAGCACTCAACGACGCAATCGAACTGGTGAAGGATTGCGAAGCCTGCCAGTTCCACGCCAAGCAGATTCATCAGCCAGCTCAGGGCCTGCAGACCATCCCACTCTCGTGGCCGTTCGCGGTCTGGGGGCTGGATATCCTGGGTCTGTTCGCCCGAGCGCCTGGGGGCTATCGCTACCTCTACATCGCCATTGACAAGTTCACCAAGTGGGCGGAGGTGGAAGCTGTCCGCACCATCCCAGCTGGCTCTGCAGTCAAGTTCATCAAGGGCCTCGTGAGCCGATTCAGGGTGCCTAATCGCATCATCACCGACAACGGCTCGCAGTTCAGCAGCAATCTCTTCAAAACATATTGTGCTAACCTTGGAACGTAGATATGCTACGCTTCGGTGGCACACCCACGGAGCAACGGCCACACTGAACGCGCCAACACAGAGGTCCTGAAAGGCCTCAAAACTAGGACCTTCAAGAACAAGCTGGAGGCCTGCGGCAGGGGCTAGTACGACGAGCTCTAGTCTATGCTATGGTCCATCCGCACTACCGCCACCAAGTCGACCAGCGAGACCCCGTTCTTCCTCGTCTATGGAGCAGCGGTCCTCCCTCACGAGGTCAGGCATCGCTCCACGCGGGTTCTGGCGTTTGATGAACCGCAGCAGGACGCCATGCGGGGGATGGACCTCGTGCTGGGGGAGGAACACCGTCGAGGGCAGCCACTGGCAGCAAGATACCAAAGGTATTTGTGGCGGTACCACTGCCGCAACATCCGCCCCAGGACTCTCGAGGTAGGTGACCTCGTGCTCAGGCGGATGCTCTCCAGGGAAGGGCTGCACAAGCTCTCGCCCATGTGGGAGGGCCCGTTCAAGGTTGTTCATGTTTCCAGACGTGGCACCGCGCGCTTGGAGACCCAGGAGGGGCTGCCCATTCTGAATGCGTGGAACATTCAGCACCTCCGGAGGTTCTACCCTTGAAGTAAGGCCCAGTGCCTGTAAAGAAGGCCCGGCGCCTGTAAAGAAGGCCCGGTGCCTGTGAAGAAGGGCCCAGCACCTATAAAGAAGGTCCGGTGCCTGTAAAGCTCGCTGCCCCAAGAAAAGGCCCGGTGCCTGTGAAGAAGGCCAGTGCCTATGAAGCTCGCCGCCCATGACACTCTCACATAATAATGAGTTGGGGTTGTACACGCCCCGGAATCTCTGGAGTGCCGCCCTTGGGCCTCGGGGGCTCCCGCCCACCCCCAGTGGCAGCACTTAGCTCCAGGCTGGTGAGAAGACGTCGAAGACTAGACTAGGTGCTGGACGCGGCTTTTCATTTGCTTTCCACAGTTGGCTTGTTCACCCTTGTTTGAAACTTTATTGGAGTTGCTTCTAGTGTTGTTTGTCGTCCCCTGCCCGTGATTCTCTGTCTTTGTTTTTCGCCTGACTCGTTCTCTCTTTCGCAAACCTCGCGAGGGGGCTGCGCGGGCTCCCTTGTGAGCACCTTCTTGCCTAAATTTCGTGAGGCTTCCTCACTCAAGTTCACAGCGAGAGCACCCCTCCCGGTCCATGCCCCATGGGCATCGCGACCCAAACGCAGAACCTGAGCTGGCCACCCTCGCGACGAAGGTTTGAAAGCTATCCTCCCGACTGACTTTTGCAGGCCTTAAGACGCCCGGCGAGGCCTCAGGCAGGTACCTCGCGAGGCGAAAACTGCAGTGAACCCCCCGAGCTAAGTTGTTCCTACGCGCAAGCACACAGCCGCAGCACCATGACATAGCACGGGAATGGTAGAAATAGCATGGTAATTAAGGGTAATAGTCTTGCACGCCCCCACCGGGCTCCATACTTCTCTCTCTCTCTCTCTCTCAATGCAGGAAAAAGAGAAAAACAAAATAAACGCGGCACGCCCCGCGACGGCTCGCGAGGAGGGATCCGCACCACCCTCCCGAGCTCAATCAGACTCCTCCTCGCGCTTCACCGAGGCGCAACGACGGGACGACCCGCTACCGCCCTTGAAGCGGGGACGACGACGCGGTGGCTGATCACGGCCACGGCTAGAGGAGCTGTCACCAGAGGAAGAGCCACTGAAGCTCGGCGAGCCGCGGGCACCGCCGGGAGCGGGCTCGCCCTTGCCTTCATCATGGCCATCGCCAAGGCCCAGCACCTCGTCGCCGTCGTTGTCTTCAGGGAAGCACCCGACACGGCGGCCATCTTCTTCGAACACCCTCACGTAGAGGGTCGCTTCACCATCAAACTTGAAGAGGAGGGTGCACCGCTGACCCAGGCCACGCGCGCGGGCAAACGTCTGCCAGCCGCGGGCCAGAGCCACATTCCCGGCGACGGAGATCTCCACCGCAACCCAAGAGGCCCTGCTGCTGCAGCCGTCCGCCTGGAGCCAGAGCCCGTCAGGGGCACCAGCCGGCAGTTCATTGGCGAAGAAGTAGGGAAGCTGGAGCTAGTTGCCGGCCGGATCCGCCGACCACGCGAAAAACTCCGGCAGCACCTCGGCCGAGTGAAAGCGCGGCCGGGGAGGCCACGCGGCCACGATGCGCCTTCCTCCGCCCACCGGGCGACCATTACCGCGCGAAGGACCACCGCTGCGACCATGAGGAGCTGTTGCACGACCTCGGCCGCGTTTGGGTGGAGGGGAGCCAGGCCCTTCCTGGCGAGCCTTCCCCTTTTCCGAGGCCGAAAACCTCTTCGTGGGCACCATGGGACACGGCGAGCAATGCTACGTCTTGAGCTCGTGTTGGTTTTCCTTGAAGAGGAAAGGGTGATGTAGCAATAGTAGCGTAAGTATTTCCCTTAGTTTTTTAGAACCAAGGTATCAATCCAGTAGGAGGCTCCTCAAAAGTCCCACGCACCTACATAAACAAACAAAGAACTCTCAACCAACACAATAAAGGGGTTGTCAATCCCTTCACGGCCACTTGCAAAAGTGAGATCTAATAAATATAGTATGATAAGATAAATATATTTTTGGTATTTTATAATATAGATGCAAAAAGTAAAGATGCAAATAAAATTAGATTGGAAGCAAATATGATAAAAGATAGACCCGGGATCCATAGGTTTCACTAGAGGCTTCTCCCAAGATAGCATAAGTATTACGGTGGGTGAACAAATTACTGTCGACCAATTGATAGAAAAGCGAATAATTATGAGATTATCTAGGCATGATCATGTATATAGGCATCCCGTCCATGACAAGTAGACTGACTCCTGCCTGCATCTACTACTATTACTCCACACATCGACCGACTCCTGCCTGCATCTAGAGTATTAAGTTCATAAGAACAGAGTAACGCCTTAAGCAAGATGACATGATGTAGAGGGATAAACTCATGCAATATGATATAAACCCCATCTTTTTATCCTCGATGGCAACAATACAATACGTGCCTTGCAACCCTTTCTGCCACTGGGTAAGGACATCGCAAGATTGAACCCAAAGCTAAGCACTTCTCCCATCGCAAGAAAGATCAATCTAGTAGGCCAAACCAAACTGATAACTCGAAGAGACTTGCAAAGATAACTCAATCATACATAAAAGAATTCATAGGAGATTCAAATATTTCTCATAGATAAACTTGATCATAAACCCACAATTCATCGGATCTCGACAAACACACTGCAAAAGGAGTTTACATCGAATAGATCTCCAGAAGAGAGGGGGAGAACATTGTATTGAGATCCAAAAAGAGAGAAGAAGCCATCTAGCTAATAACTATGGACCCGAAGGTCTGTGGTAAACTACTCACAACTCATCGGAGGGGCTATGGTGTTGATGTAGAAGCCCTCCATGATCGATTCCCCCTCCGGCGGAGCGCCGGCGAAGGCTCCAAGATGGGATCTCGTGGATACAGAAGGTTACGGTGGTGGAAATTGTGTTTCGTTTGCTCCCTGGATGTTTTCGGGGTACGTAGGCTTATATAGGAGGAAGAAGTACGTCGGTGGCCGCCCGAGGGGCCCACGAGATAGAGGGCGTGCCCTGTAGGGTGGGCGCGCCCTACCCTCTCGTGGACGCCTCGGCTGCTTCTTGACTTGCACTCCAAGTCCTCTGGATCACGTTCGTTCCAAAAATCATGCTCCCGAAGGTTTCATTCCATTTGGACTCCGTTTGATATTCCTTTTCTTCGAAATACTAAAATAGGCAAAAAAACAGCAATACGGGTTGGGCCTTCGGTTAGTAGGTTAGTCCCAAAAATGATACAAATGTGTAAAATAAAGCCCATAAACATCCAAAAGGGGTAATATAATAGCATGGAACAATCAAAAATTAGAGATACGTTGGAGACGTATCAAGCATCCCCAAACTTAATTCCTTCTCGTCCGCGAGTAGGTAAATGATAAAAACAGAATTTTTGTTGTGGAATGCTACCTAGCATAATTCTCAATGTAATTTTCTTTATTGGGGCATGAATGTTCAGATCCAAATGATTCAAAATAAAAGTTCATATTGACATAAGAATGAGTGATACTTCAAGCATACTAATCAAAGTAATCATGTCTTCTCAAAATAACATGGCCAAAGAAAGTTATCCCTACAAAATCATATAGTCTGGCTGTTGCTCTATCTTCATCACACAAAGTATTTAATCATGCACAACCCCGATGACAAGCCAAGCAATTGTTTAATACTTTAATAATCTCAAACTTTTTCAACTTTCACGCAATACATGAGCGTGAGCCATGGACATGGCACTATATGTGGAATAGAATGGTCGTTGTGGAGAAGACAAAAAGGGAGAGGATAGTTCACATCAACTAGGCGTATCAACGGGCTATGGAGATGCCCATTAATAGATATCAATGTGAGTGAGTAGGAATTGCCATGCAACGGATGCACTAGAGCTATAAATATATGAAAGCTCAACAAAAGAAACTAAGTGGGTGTGCATCCAACTTGCTTGCTCACGAAGACCTAGGGCATTTTGAGGAAGCCCATCATTGGAATATACCAGCCAAGTTCTATAATGAAAAATTCCCACTAGTATATGAAAGTGACAACATAGGAGACTCTCTATCATGAAGATCATGGTGCTACTTTGAAGCACAAGTGTGGAGAAAGAGATAGTAGCATTGTCCCTTCTCTCTTTTTCTCTCATTTTATTTTTTTTTTTCTTTTTCTTTTTTTCTTTTTTTTCCTTTTCTCTTTTTTTTTCTTTGGCCTCTTTCTTTTTTGGCCTTTTTTTCTTTTTGTAAAGACCGAAGTCTCATCCCGACTTGTGGGGGAATCATAGTCTCCATCATCCTTTCCTCACTGGGACAATGCTCTAATAATGAAGATCATCACACTTTTATGGATTTACAACTCAAGAATTACAACTCAAAGCTAGAACAAGATATGACTCTATATGAATGCCTCCGTGATGTGCGGGATATGCAATGAATCAAGAGCGACATGTATGAAAATTATGAAGGTGGCCTGGCCACAAATACAATGTCAACTACATGATCATGCAAAGAGCAATATGACAAAAGTAATGCGTGTCATATGAACGGAATAGTGGAAAGTTGCATGGCAATATATCTCGAAATGGCTATGGAAATGCCATAATAGGTAGGTATGGTGGCTGTTTTGAGGAAGGTATATGGTGAGTGTATGGTACCGGCGAAACTTGCGCGGCACAAGAGAGGCTAGCAATGGTGGAAGGGTGAGGGTGCGTATAATCCATGGACTCAACATTAGTCAAAAGAACTCATATACTTATTGCGAAAATCTAGAAGTCATCAAAAACAAAGTACTACGTGCATGCTCCTAGGGGGATAGATTGGTAGGAAAATACCATCGCTCGTCCCCGACCGCCAATGATAAGGAAGACAATCAATAAATAAAATTGTGCTCCAACTTCATCACAAAGCGGTTCACCATACGTGCATGCTACGGGAATCACAAACCTCAACACAAGCATTTTTCATAATCACCTCAAGTAGCATGACTTTAATATCACTACCTCCATATCTCAAAACAATTATCAAGTATCAAATTGATCATAGCATCCAATTCACTTTCTATGATAGTTTTTATTATACCCAACTTGGATGCTCATCATTCTAGGACCAAATTTGTTACCATAGAAAATACCATGCTGTTCTAAAAGACTCTCAAAAAGATATAAGTGAAGCATGAGAGACTAGCAATTTCTTCAAAATTAAGCCACCATCGTGCTCTAAAAGATATAAGTGAAGCACTAGAGCAAAAACTATCAAGCTCAAAAGATATAAGTGAAGCACATAGAGTATTCTAGCAAATTCTAATCAAATGGGCTTCTCCCAAAAGGTGTGTACAGCAAGGATGATTGTGCTAACTAAAAAGAAAAGACTAATATAATACACGACGCTCCAAGCAAAACACATATCATGTGGCGAATAAAAATATAGCTCCAATTAAAGTTACCAATGAACGAAGACGAAAGAGGGGATGCCTTCCCGGGGAATCCCCAAGCTTAGGCTTTTGGCTATCCTTGAATATCTTGGGATGCCATGGGCATCCCCAAGCTTAGTCTCTTGCCACTCCTTATTCCATAGTCCATAAAAGCTTTACCCAAAACTTGAAAACTTCACAACACAAAACTCAACAGGAAATCTTATAAGCTCCATTAGTGAAAGAAAACAAAACCACCACATAAGGTACTGTAATGAACTCATTCTTTATTTATTTAGGTGTTAAACCTACTGTATTCCAACTTCTCTATGGTTTATAAACTATTTTACTAGCCATAGATGCATCAAAATAAGCAAACAACACACGAAAAACAGAATCTGTCAAAAACAGAACAGTCTGTAGAAAGCTGTAACTAACGCAAACTTCTGGAACTCTAAAAATCCTAACAAAATAGGAAGTCCTGGAAAATTTGTCTATTGATCATCAGCAAAAAGAATTAACGCAAAAGCACATTTCTGTGATTTAACAAAACTAAATTCGTGCGTGAAAAGTTTCTGTTTTTCAGCAGAATCAAATCAACTAACATCATAGGTTATCATGTAGGTTCTACATGGCACAAACACTAATTAAAAGATAAAAACACATCTAAACAGAAGGTAGATGCAAGATTTATTACTAAACAGGAAAAAAACAAAAAAACACAAAGAAAATTGGGTTGCCTCCCAACTAGCGCTATCGTTTAACGCCCCTAGCTAGGCATAAAAGTGAAGATAGATCTAAGTAGTGCCATCTTTGGCACTAAATTCATAAGTAGCTCGCACGATAGATTCATAAGGTAATTTGACTTTATTTCTTGGAAAGTGCTCCATGCCTTTCTTTAATTGAAATTGGAACCTAATATTCCCTTCCTTCATATCAATAATCGCGCCAATCGTTCTAAGGAAAGGTCTACCAAGAATAATAGGGCAAGAAAGATTGCAATCTATATCTAGAACGATAAAATCTACGGGCACCAAATTTATATTTGCAACAATGAGAACATCATTGATCCTTCCCATTGTCTTTTTAAGGGTGGAATCCACAAGGTGCAAATTTAAAGAGCAATCATCAAGATCAAGGAAACCTAGAATATCACATAAAGTTTTCGGAATCGTGGAAACACTAGCACCCAAATCACACAAAGCAAAACACTCATGATATTTAATTCTAATCTTTATAGTAGGTTCCCACTCATCATTAAGTTTTCTAGGTATAGAAACTTCCAAATTAAGTTTTTCATCATAAGATTGCATCAAGGCATCAACAATATGTTTGGTAAAAGCTTTATTTTGACTATAAGCATGAGGAGAATTAACAACGGATTGCAACAAGGAAATACAACCTTCTAAAGAACAATTATCATAATCAAATTCCTTGAAATCCAAGATAGTGGGTCCAATACTATTTAAAGTCATGACCTCTCCAATCCCACTTTTACCAAATTTAGCATCAAGATCTAAAAACTCCAAATTTTTGGGACGCCTTCTAGGTAAAGTTGACTCATCTTCAGTCCCATAATTATCAAGATTCATATTGCAAAACAAAGATCTAATTGGAGACGCATCAATAACTTTAAGATCTTCATCATTATTTTCATGGAAACTAGAAGAGCACGCCTTTATAAAGTAATCTTTCTTAGCACGCAATCTAGCGGTTCTTTCCTTGCACTCGTCAATGGAAATTCTCATTGCTTTGAGAGACTCATTGATATCATGATTAGGGGGAGAAGATCTAAGCTTAAGAGAATCAACATCAAGCGAAAGTCTATCAACGTTCCTTGCCAAATCATCAACTTTGAGCAATTTTTCTTCAAGCAAAGCATTAAAATTCTTTTGAGAAATCATAAATTCTTTCACACTATTCTCAGAATCAGAGGGCATCTTATTAAAATTACCATAAGAATTATTGTAGGAATTTCCATAATTATTAGAGGAATTACTAGGGAATGGTCTAGCATTAAAGTTTCCTCTATAAGCATTGTTTCCAAAACTATTCCTACCAACAAAATTCACACCCATAGATTCATTATTATTCTCAATCAAAGTAGACAAAGGCATATCATTGGGATCAAGAGGAGTATTCTTAGTAGCAAACAATTTCATAAGTTCATCCATCTTTCCACTCAAAACATTGATTTCTTCTATAGCATGCACTTTTTTACTAGAAGATCTTTCGGTGTGCCATTGAGAATAATTAGCCATAATATTATCAAGAAGTTTTGTAGCATCTCCTAACGTGATTTCCATAAACGTGCCTCCCGCGGCTGAATCTAAGCGATTTCTAGAAGCAAAGTTCAAATGGCAGAAAATTTTTGTATGATCATCCATAAATTCAAACCATGAGTAGAATCATCAATTTCATTCTTTCCCAAGATTGGGCAACATGCTCATGATCAAGTTGTTTAAAATTCATAATATCATTCCTAAGAGTGATAATCTTAGCAGGAGGAAAATACTTAGAGATAAAAGCATCTTTGCACTTGTTCCAAGAATCAATACTAACTTTAGGCAAAGATGAAAACCAAACTTTAGCACGATCTCTAAGTGAAAACGGAAATAACTTCAATTTAACAATATCATTATCCGTATCTTTCTTCTTTTGCATATCACACAAATCAACAGAGTTGTTTAGATGAGTAGCGGCATCTTCACTAGGAAGGCCAGCGAATTGATCTTCCATAACAAGATTCAGCAAAGCAGTATTGATTTCACATGACTCAACATCATTTAGAGGAGCAATCGGAGTTGGTATTTGAGAAATCACACAATTTGGTATTATCTTGCGCCATGGCAACAAGTAATCCAACACACAAGCAAACAGAAAAAGGCAAGCGAAAGAGAGGATGTGATTGGGAAAGACAGGGCGAATAAAACGGCAAGGGTGAAGTGGGGGAGAGAAAAACGAGAGGCAAATGGCAAATAATGTAAATGCGAGGGAGATGAGTTTGTCATGGGTACTTGGTATGTCTTGACTTGAGCGAAGACCTCCCCGGCAATGGCGCCAGAAATCCTTCTTGCTAAGTCTTGAGCTTGCGTTGGTTTTCCTTGAAGAGGAAAGGGTGATGCAGCAATAGTAGCGTAAGTATTTCCCTCAGTTTTTGAGAACCAAGTTATCAATCCAGTAGGAGGCTCCTCAAAAGTCCCACGCACCTACACAAACAAACAAAGAACTCGCAACCAACGCAATAAAGGGGTTGTCAATCCCTTCACGGCCACTTGCAAAAGTGAGATCTAATAAATATAGTATGATAAGATAAATATATTTTTGGTATTTTATAATATAGATGCAAAAAGTAAAGATGCAAATAAAATTAGATTGGAAGCAAATATGATAAAAGATAGACCCGGGATCCATAGGTTTCACTAGAGGCTTCTCCCAAGATAGCATAAGTATTACGGTGGGTGAACAAATTACTGTCGAGCAATTGATAGAAAAGCGAATAATTATGAGATTATCTAGGCATGATCATGTATATAGGCATCACGTCCGTGACAAGTAGACCGACTCTTGCCTGCATCTACTACTATTACTCCACACATCGACCGACTCCTGCCTGCATCTAGAGTATTAAGTTCATAAGAACAGAGTAACACCTTAAGCAAGATGACATGATGTAGAGGGATAAACTCATGCAATATGATATAAACCGCATCTTTTTATCCTCGATGGCAACAATACAATACGTGCCTTGCAACCCTTTCTGTCACTGGGTAAGGACACCGCAAGATTGAACCCAAAGCTAAGCACTTATCCCATTGCAAGAACTACCAATCTAGTTGGCCAAACCAAAAAGGATAATTCGAAGAGACATGCAAAGATAACTCAATCATACATAAAAGAATTCAGAGGAGATTCAAATATTTCTCATGGATAAACTTGATCATAAACCCACAATTCATCGGATCTCGACAAACACACCGCAAAAAGAGCTTACATCGATTAGGTCTGCACAAGAGAGGGGGAGAACATTGTATTGAGATCCAAAAAGAGAGAAGAAGCCATCTAGCTAATAACTATGGACCCAAAGGTCTATGGTAAACTACTCACAACTCATCGAAGGGGCTATGGTGTTGATGTAGAAGCCCTCCGTGGTCGATTCCCCCTCTGGCGGAGCGCCGGCGAAGGCTCCAAGATGGGATCTCGTGGATACAGAAGGTTACGGTGGTGGAAATTGTGTTTCGTTGGCTCCCTGGATGTTTTCGGGGTACGTAGGCTTATATAGGAGGAAGAAGTACGTCGGTGGCCGCCCGAGGAGCCCATGAGACAGGGGGCGCGCCTTGTAGGGTGGGCGCGCCCTACCCTCTCGTGGCCGCCTCGGCTGCTTCTTGACTTGCACCCCAAGTCCTCTAGATCACGTTCGTTCCAAAAATCATGCTCCCGAAGGTTTCATTCCGTTTGGACTTAGTTTGATATTCCTTTTCTTCGAAATACTAAAATAGGCAAAAAAAATAGCAATACGGGCTGGGCCTCCGGTTAGTAGGTTAGTCCCAAAAATGCTAGAAATGTGTAAAATAAAGCCCATAAACATCCAAAAGGGGTAATATAATAGAATGGAACAATCAAAAATTATATATACGTTGGAGACGTATCAAGCAGTTGGAGGAAGGAGGAAGAAGAAGCATGCGGGGAGAGGGGAGATGTGCAACGGGGGCTTGCGCCCCTCCACATTTATAGCCCAAAGGAGGCCAACTGTCAGCCTCCACGATCGCATGTAATCATGACTCTTTTTACATGTAGCAGGGACTCGTCAAATCGGGCAGTTGCCGAGGCAGCGTGGGGAAGCGGAGACGCCCACGTCCAATCAACCGCCACACGGCGACCGTGGCCGCAGGCTGTTGGGGCCCGCGGCGCTCAGCACTTGCCCTTTCGCTTCGCTGCTAAGCCAAGTCCGAGTGCGCCTTGGGCCTGGGGGGCTACAGTCGGTGTTCTGGGAACAGGGGTCCCCAGACTTGCCTGCCTGCCTGCGGCCTGTGGCGTGGCTCAAGCGGTTGCCCAGTATGGCCCGTCTACATCAACCAAGGCTCAAGACCCTCGCGAGGGGCCAAGCCTCGCGGGGCGGACGATGCAAGGTTTCCTCAGGGGCGCCCTCACCAGGCAGGCTCGCGAGGAGGCGGCGAGATCAAGGCAGGGGTACCTCGCGAGGTGCTCATGACACAAGCCATGACGATCGAGACTAGGCGGGCGCCAGGCGGGCGCCAGCCTGGGCAGTGTCCTCGTTTCCTCTTTGGTGCAAAGGGGGCAAGCGCAGGCGCGGAGTACCGAGGTATCAAGCAAAGGTTACCATATCGGTGCAACAAGACCAAGACCAGCAAAGCGGCAGGGCGCAGGTCATGGTGGAGCCCAAGACGGCGTCATTGCTAGTGTCTTTGGCAGTCGAAGACCAACTTTAGTCAGGATAACTTGTACTAGCTGCCCCCCTTCAAAATGGCCGTTGTTGGCTCCCTTCCCGCTCGATATTTGGGAAGAGGACAAGGCCCCTATAAATAGAGATAGACATCACAGTAGGAAGGGAATCAAATCCTTCCCTAGCAGAACATCGCACTAGCTCAAGAACACCTCTCGCGAGGCTGTTCTTCCCCTGTATTGTTCTTCATCAGCCCCTGAGGCAATCCACCACACCACAAACTAGAGTATGGTATTACACCACAAGGGTGGCCTGAACTAGTATAAACCTTGCGTCCCTTGAGTTGTTCATCAAGTATCTTAGATTCACAGCAAGGCGTTGGGATGTGGATCGGTAGGGGGAAGATCTTCATGCGCTCCCCAGAGTTCGAACCTTAAGGGTTTTGCCGGAACCCGATATCCGACACAATATCATCGCATATCCTATACCATGTCAATGTTTTTCCCTTCAAAGATAAAGAGTAAACCTTCTTCTTAGCTTCATCTTCGGGCAAACCTGCAAGCTTAAACAATCCACAAATTTCATCCACATATATCAAGTGCATATCAGGATGTTCGGTTCCATCTCCTGCATAAGGATTAGCTAGCAGTTGTTCTACCATACCCAAAGGAATTTCATATTCAATATTCTTAGTGGGTGCAGTAGGTTGAGGGGCAACTAATTGTGGTTCCAATCGAGGTGAAAATACCCCGAACAAACCCCTCAAAGGATTGTTTTCCATAGTAGCAAGTGGCAATAAATTTCAGCACATAGTAATAATGTTTCCTTACCAATTTCCACTTACCAAGAGCGCTTCACTCCCCGGCAACGGCGCCAGAAAATAGCCTTGATGACCCACAAGTATATGGGGTCAATTGTAGCCTTTTCGATAAGTAAGAGTGTCGAGCACAACGAGGAGCAGAAGGAAATGATAAGTGGTTTTCAGCAAGGTAATGTCTGCAAGTGCTAAAATTGTAAGTGGCAGAGTAGTTTGATAGCAAGATAATTTGTAACGAGCATGTAACGATAGTAGTAACAAAAGTGCAGCAAGGTAGCCCAATCCTTTTGACGCAAAGGACAGGCCAAAATGGTCTCTTATGATAAGCAAAGTGTTCTTGAGGGTACACGGGAATTTCATCTAGTCACTTTCATCATGTTGGCTTTATTCGTGTTCGCTACTTTGATAATTTGATATGTGGGTGGACCGGTGCTTAGGTGATGTTCTTACTTGAACAAACCTCCTACTTATGATTAACCCTCTCACAAGCATCCGCAACTATGAGAAAAGTATTAAGAATAAATTCTAACCATAACATTAAACTTTTGGATCCAATCGGTCCCTTACGGAATAGCACATAAACTAGAGTTTAAGTTTATGTCACTCTCGCAACCCATCATCTCATAACTACTCCACAATGCATTCCCCTAGGCCCAAATATGGTGAAGTGTCATGTCGTCGACTTTCACATGACACCACCAAGGGAATCACAACATACATATCATCAAAATATCAAACACATATCAAGTTCACATGATTACTTGCAACATGATTTCTCCCGTGACCTCAAGAACGAAAGTAACTACTCACAAATGATAATCATGATCAAGATCAGAGGGGTATTAAATAGCATAATGGATCTGAACATATAATCTTCCACCAAATAAACCATATAGTAATCAACTACAAGATGTAATCAACACTACTAGTCACCTGCAAGCACCAAACTATAGTTCCGGTACAAAGATTGAACACAAGAGATGACCTAGGGTTTGAGAGGAGTTGGTGTTGTTGAAGATGTTGATGAAGACAGCCCTCCCCAAGATTGGAGAGTTGTTGGTGATGATGATGACGATGATTTCCCCCTCCGGGAGGGAAGTTCACCCGGCAGAATTGCTCTGCCGGAGGGCAAAAGTGCTCATGTCCAAGTTTCGCCTCGAGACGGCGGCGCTTCATACCCAAATTCCTCCCCTTAATTCTTTTAGGTCAAAATTACTTATATACCAGAAGACGGGCACCGGAGGTAGGCCGAGGGGGCAGCACCCACCAGGGTGCGCTTGGGCCTCCTGGCGTGCCCAGGTGAGTTGTGCCCACCTGGTGGCCCCCCTCTGGTACTTATTTGCTCCAATAATTCTTAAATTCCCTAAAAATCCTCATGAAGTTTTAGCTCATTTGGAGTTGTGCAGAATAGGTAGCTTGGCGTAGCTTTTTCAGGTCTAGATTTCCAGCTGCCAGAATTCTCCCCCTTTGTGCATACCTTGCATATTATGAGAGAAAAGGCATTAGAATTACTGCCAAAAGCATTATTATACAATAAAACAATATAAATAACAATAGGAAAACATGATGCAAAATGGACGTAACAACCCATACCACGGAACCCAAGGCCACGTGCTCCCATTCGGGTGGACCAACGGCGTTCCAACAAAACCGATCTATTGCCATGACACTCTCCCAGCCACTTCGACAAACTCCCCTTGGGCTAAGTCATGGGTGGCCCCGATGTCACCTTGTGACATCCAACGACCACCATCGTGGCAAAACAAAACAGTCCCAAACGGGGACAACCCGGATAAAACAGCAGGCACACAAGGTTACTGCCACCTACCTGGCCAAGGTAGCTCGTGCACCTAACCTTCCCTAGTTGGAGGCGCCGGTGAGAGGCATGACAATAGACCGCATTAGGGCCTTCCCATAAATGCAAATGTGGTTGCACTAGTCAGCTCGTCTCGATGGTAGTATGACTCAGCCAACAGGTGTTCAAGTTTGATTAAAGTCCGGTTAAACTTGAATGCAAATGATGTTGAGTCACACAATATAACATGATGAACTGACCATGATAATAACATGAACATGGATGGGAAAAGCATAATCACTCAACATATCAACAGTAGTAAAGCATTAATACCGATGAGCATGACATGATGATGGACATGAACAAAATAGTATAACCAGGTCACATAAGAGCATAGCATGATCATTAGCATCAAAATAATTATTTGACTCGAGTATAGCAAGAGCATAAACAAGTAAACATCTACACAACTAGATGCAAACAATCATAGCACAAGCCTAAGCATGCAAACATGAGCATGGATAAATCATTCACGGAATAATAGCATGCACAACCAAATTAAAGGTTCAAGTTGAAAGCCATTGCTATTGCAATGCTATCATGCAAGTGGATGTCGTAGCTTGCCTTGGGGGAAGGATAATCCGGGGAGAAGTGCGGTGAAGCCGCGGAACAATTGCCAGAAACAGTTCTCTCTCGGAGGGGCTATTTACAGGCAAGGGCATAAAGGTCATTTTCATAGTGGGACCACCTAGTGAAAATGATACTAACAGATAGAGCTCGACGATATGAAGAAGTGGGCTTTGGATTCACCTGGATCAGAGTTACGGTCACGAAGATACAAGAGGTGGAAGTCCAGGGACTAATCTGTAAAGATTTCTCCACAAACAAGTCCCTGGCGGCTGAAAACGGAAGGCGCCTTTTAAAGGAATACACTTTCAGAATAGAGAAAGCATATTTTGAGCTGCAGTAGAAAGGAATGTGCTTTTGGAGAAGCGAAAGCGTAAAGGAGGAAAGAAATACAATAGAAAACGTATTTACAGAAAGCCGTATCCACTTACGTGACATGGCGAGGCTTGAGCCACTAACGCGTGGGGTCGGGGAGAGGATCGGGGCCCGCCTGGCCCCTGGTCATATTCATCCTCCCGTCGTCCCCGAGAGGAACAGAGGAACCAGGGGAGGGGCGCGCGGCCGATGCAGGCCTTGCCGCCTCTGGCCACCTCCGACCGAGGGGGCGATTCCTATGGGTGTGGGCGAGGCGCTGCTCCCACCTGGAGCAGCAGCAGGCACCAGGGAGGGGCCAGGTGGTCGTGACCCGCGGTATCAGGGGCTCAGGCGGCGGCCAACTACGGGGAGGTGCGGCCACCGGGTCTCCGGCAACGAACGGAGGAGATGGGGAGGACCACCGGTGAGAGGGGGAGCGGTGGAATGGAAGGTAGAGGTGGCTCAGGCTCGCAGGAATCAAGAAAGGACCAAGGCGGACGGCGACAGCCAAAGAAGAGGGAGAGGAGCTCCGGTGGACTTGGATGGCTATGGAGAGGGAGGCGAGCTGCGGAGGGGCTCGAGGCTCCTATATATAGCCGCGGGGAGTTCTCTGGAGCACACAGGAGAGCTCGGGCTATCGGCCATGGCGAGGACAGAGAGCTGCAGGTCACGGGCACGGCGATGGCGACTAAACCACCGCGAGATAAGGGAGGACAGCAAAGGAGAAATGACCGCACGATCATGGGCTAGCTACTAGACATGGATATGCATGGAGAGGGTGAGGAAACAGACGCAACGTGGGCGGGAAAGCTCCAGAGCGTGTGGTTTGGCACGTCTGCCCTATGATCACCGCGTGAACTAGCGTATGCGGTGCACGGTGATCGGCCAAATCATGTCGCGGATACAAGGTGCACAGAGGGTGTTGCTAAGGAGGAGAGAGCCAAGCATAGTGAGCAATGGTGTGACCTCGGATAGCATGAAAACAAGTGAACAACAAGGTGTCTGTTGCTTGTTGTGGCTCATGAGCTTGGAGATCAAGGCTGAGATTTGATTGGGATTGATCACTCACTAAGGTGATTAAGATGGCAGGGTTTCAGCTCAAGAAGATGTTTTAATCTAGCACTTGCAGTACAAAATGCCACACTGTCCAGAAATGCAAATATTGAAGTTGCACTCTCATACTTGCTTGTATTGAGCTGAAACTTGGCAAGGGATAATGATATGTTCATATGAGTGTGCCATTAAATTTTCATACCATTTGAACAAGCCAAAGTGGTACTTCTTTCATAATGCACCTCTCTGAACAGAATCTTAGGAAAAATGCAGAGGGCCAATGGCTTGATAAAATGATCCCAAATTTTGTGGAGAGGGTTTATATGGGTAGGATCATGTCTTGGTAAATTTTCAGCAAAAATGAAGCATTATAAAATTTAGTTGCTTCACAACCTGAAAATCTGACCAGAAACCAAGAATTGATGGTGACCTCACATAGAGTGATGACATGAGCTAAAATCTTGAGGAGAGTGATGATTTGATCATATGAAGGACCTTGCAAAATTTCAACTCATCTGGATTACCCTAGTTAGTACTTCCTTCACAAAGCCTTCCTTCAGACAAGAACTTTGGAAATTTGCTGAGGAAGGTTCACTAGGAAAATTAAGTTGAATTTTGGCATGTGGCCAAGATATGGACAGGAAAAGGTGTCCAAAAAGTTTGGGGTCAATCAAGCAAAGATAAATGACACTTCCTTCTCAAAAAGCCACTTAGGGCAGAATGAGAAAAGGAATATTTGTGAATTATCTTTGACGATACCAAGGAAGGGTTTTGACATATCTGTGGAAGATATGACCCAAAAAATTAATTATTTGGGAATTTTGGGAGTGACAGAAATATAGGTTGTTTGACAACCTAGGGAAAATAGGGCTATTCCTTTAATAGAAAAGGAATATTCCCAATAAAAAGAATATTGGGATTGGTCCAAGGTGGAAATGGCAAGGTCTAGGGATGAATATTAGGATGGCAAGCCACTTGGGAGAGGAATCAAGAGTGATCTCTCCAGGTTTCAAGACCACATAACCACAGAAAAGCATATCCAAAGCAAAAATTCAAAGAAAATCAAAAGAAAAAGAAAGGGCCAAAAATCAGGGTGTGACACCAAAGATGGTGAAGTGCCATGTAGTCGACATTCACATGACACTACTAAGGGAATCACAACATACATATCATCAAAATATCGAACACATATCAAATTCACATGATTACTTGCAACATGACTTCTCCCGTGACCTGAAGAACAAAAGTAACTACTCACAAATGATATTCATGCTCAAGATCAGAGGGGTATTAAATAGCATAATGGATCTGAACATATAATCTTCCACCAAATAAACCATATAGTAATCAACTATAAGATGTAATCAACACTACTAGTCACCCACGGGTACCAATCTAAGGTTCCGATACAAAGATTGAACACAAGAGATGAACCAGTATTTGTGATGAGATGATGTTATTGAAGATTGGCCTCCCAAAGATGAGAGGGTTGTTGATGATGAGGATGGCTTTGATTTCCCCCTCTGGGAGGGAAGTTACACAGGCAGAATCGCTCCCCCGGCGAGAAAAAGTGTTCCTGCCCGCCTCGAGACGACGGTGCTCCATCCCCAAAGCCCTCTATTTATTTATTTTCTAGTTCAAAAGACCTTATATATCAGAAGATGGGCACCGAAGGTGGGCTGGGCTGCCCACCACCCACCAGGGCGCGCCCTGGTGTCTTGTGGGCACCAAACAGCCCCCCTCTGGTGGTTATTTTCTCCAGTATTTTTTATATATTCCAAAATAATTCTCTGTAAAATTTCAGCTCATTCGGAGATGTGTAGAATAGTTATCTCTGACGTAGCTTTTTCAGGTCCACAATTCTAGCTGCCGGTATCCTCCCTCTTTGTGCAAACCTTGCATATTATGAGAGAAAAGGCATTAGAATTACTCCATAAAGCACTATTATGCATGAAAACATTATAAATAATAGTAGGAAAACATGATGCAAAATGGACGTATCCGCAATATTGGGTTTGAATCAATTACATGCGTGAACATATGTCAAGAGCCACTTGAATTCTTGAGAGGAGGATCCCATCCTAACATACTACATCATGATCATTTTAATGCATGTTGACACGCAAGATAACATATTATCCACTCCTAGCTACTTAAGCATGGCATGAGCAACTACGAACTCTAATCATCATCGTACACATGTTTACTCGTAATGGACTGAATCAGGACTACTAAAGTAAACATCTTTACAAAAACAAAAACAAGCAGAGTCCATAACAGCTTTCTTCACCACGGTCACTTCATCAAATCATCGTCATTATTGCCTTTACTTGCATGACCGAATGACATGGAAAATATAACATAGTGCAAGTGTGTCGTGGACTTAGCTGAAATCTGCAAACACTATATACATAGGAGAAGACAAGAAGATATTTGGTCTTTCATTAGATCAACAACAAAGCACATAATTAAGAGCCACTTAGGAATTCTTTGCAAATTGTTCTCCTTACTATGACTCGAGAAAATAAATTCAGAGAAACGCACCAAAATAATTTTGGAGTTTTTAGTTTTTCTGAACAAAGCAAAATAAACAAAGAAAAACAAAAAAACGAGAAAACTATTTACACCGATGAACTCCAAACAAGCGACAAAAGAAGAAACAAGAAATCTTTTGGGGTTTTCTTTTAATACAATGTTTTTTGAGTTTTACCAAACACATAGAAGAAAGCAAATAAAAGCGAACATGGATATACCAAGAAATCGGTGAACACCGACAAGTATAATGAATGTGATAACATGAAATGTCGGTGAGAATACATACTCCCCCAAGCTTAGGCTTTTGGCCTAACTTGCTTAATGTCGTTGATGCTATGGATAGAACTCATGATGGTAACTCTGGCTGTCATTCGGTGCATCAGCCGCTGCATGATGAGTGGTTGCCTTCGTTGTCTGTTGCGTCCTGGCTTCCTCCATTGTGACATAGTACCTCCCTTTGGTCTGATAATCAAATAAAGCAGGAGCAGGCAGGGTAACAGAAACAACATCGTACATATCAAAGATTAGCCTATATCGATACTCATTTGTCTCATGCGCAATAAATTTATGATGAAGCATAGCCTTAAAACTAGAAAAGTAGTAGGCAACTCATAAAACATTGTCTTTCGTAAGCATGCCAAGATGGGCAGCTATATGAGAAGCATAAATTCCTCCATAAAGATCACCATCACCAGCATTCCTGCCTAGGTGACGTGCAACCACAACACCCATATTAAAAAAATTATCACCATGCAAGGCACAACTAAGGATGCTTAGATCAAGACCACAAGTGGCACTTGGATCATGTTTACCAGTTAAACATCTTCCTATGAAGAGAGCGAAGTAATGAATGACAGAAAAATGTGAACTCCCAGTTCTACCTTAAGTTACCCCTTTAGTTTACCCATGGCAAATAATCCTAAGAAACACCTCATAATATCTTTGATGAGGCTCATCGAAGGAACCCAAAAATGGTATTTTGCAGGCATGGCAAAACTAAGTACAGGAAACACTCACAACAACAAAATTGTAGAAAAATCCTTCTTCAATCTTGAAACTACCAACACATTGACTAATAACTTCGACCATCGTCGTCGCTGGAGAGGAGAAGAAACGGTTGTCGGTGTCAAAACTGGCAGATCTCGGGTAGGGGGTCCCGAACTATGCGTCTAATGCTAATGGTAAAAGGAGGCGGGGGACACAATGTTTACCCAGGTTCGGGCCCTCTCTATGGAGGTAATACCATACTTCGGTACTTCCTGCTTGATTGATCTTGATGAATATGAGTATTACAAGAGTTGATCTACCACAAGATCGTAATGGCTAAATCCTAGAAGTCTAGCCTATGAGATTATGATTGTTGTCCTACGGACTAAACCCTCCGGTTTATATAGACACCGGAGGGGGCTAGGGTTACACAAAGTCGGTTACAGAGAAAGGAATCTACATATCCGAATTGCCAGGCTTGCCTTCCACGCAAAGGAGAATCCCATCCGGACACGAGACAAAGTCTTCTATCTTGTGTCCATAGTCCAACAGTCCGGCCACAGTACATAGTCCGGCTATCTGAGGACCCCCTAAACCAGGACTCCCTCAATGGTCTCCACTAATCCAAGAGAAATCCATAGCGGCAAAGCTGCACTGTGCGCCTGTGAACAGGCGCCACCGTGAATGGGGCCGCACTTGTTGTTAGGAAACATAGTAGAAAATAAAAAAAATTGCCCTACGTTCACCCAGGAACAATATGAAGATGCATTAACAGTTTGGACTTAATCGTTACCTACTCTGAGTTGCAGCAGAAGAAGACGAGACGGTGTATATCATACTTGGAGTCCTCGAACCTTAGATGAACGATCCCGCGAACCACCCACAAATAGTCCCTTGAACGAAAGACTGAAAGCACGGCCTCTCTACGAGTTGCAAGCGTACAGTCTTCACGATCCGGCAGTGCTTCACCGTCCAGAGCTAATCGTCACCGGAGAATTAGAGGGAGGAGATTAGAACCACATTGGTCATCTAATTATGAGGATTAGAGGATCTAGGTCTAATTGATGAACTAGGATCAACTAGAACTAGAGAACTAGAGGAGGCTCCAAAACTTGTGTACAGAAAAGGTGCAAAAGCCTCTAAGATATATAGGTTAGAGGGGAGAAGAGGGGGCGCAACAAGGAGGGGAAGGACACCCCTCCTTGTGCTGGTCAAGGGGGGGAGGGGATGTACTTCCCCCACCCCAATTCGGCCTCCCCTAGAGGGAAAGCAAGGCGCCTCCCCTCTTGGGCCCTTATGGCCCAAGTTGACTTCCACCTCTTGGCCTTTTAAGGCCCGTTCATATTTAATAAATTATAAAATCCTCCTAACAATTACTAGAGCCTATTATTAATAATTTAACTTCTCTAGAAATTGGTAATACTCAATTTTGCCTAATAAACTCCGAAACCCTTCCGGTGACCCCGAAATGCTTCGAGTTGCTCTCGAAACTATATCAAATATTAATGAAACTATTTCACAAATAAATCCTTGTCATTCTCGTGCTACTAAAACTCGGCAAATCATGATTACCTTAAGCTTGTGACCTTGTAGGTTCGGTAAAACATAGACATGAATAAAACTCCTTTGTTCAATGACTGATAACGGAACCGTGGACGACCATATCAATCCCTATGAGTACGCGAATAACACTCGAGTGAATCATTGGTTATCATGTGCTATTTACATTGCTTTGCGATACTTTATAAAACACAAGGTGACATGTATCAATATCCTCTTGAGTCATACACATGCACATTATACCGTTCTCCTCGTTACCGGTTTTGTTCTTCTTTCTCATTGAAATGTTCCGACATCCCATGACATAGTCACCTATGTATAGCCAGACAATGATGGATGTCGTCACACCGAGAGGGCCCAAAGAATATCTCCCATCGTCGGAGAAGCAAATTCCACTCTTGAGCTACCTAGTCCCATGTCAAACTTTCCAATGAACATGTAAGTTGTCGTTATGATCATCGTGTTACCGATGATGTTTGAGCAACCCCAAAGCTCATCGTATGGTAAGAAGTGACTATGATACTCTCATGGTCTAAGGAACTAAAATGCATGTTAACACTTCATGTTATAACAATTGATTTCAGACGATATTATCTCAATGTATAACAAACAAGTTTGGGTTGATTCAATATGGTCGTTCTTCTAACATCATACTTTCAATGTTGTTTTAGGACTATCGTTACACTTAAAGATATCCTAATATCCGAAAAACATGATCACCAACAACACTCGAGCCAATTTTAGAGGCAAGACCAGGAACCTAATGATACGTCTCCAACGTATCTATAATTTTTGATTGCTCCGTGCTACTTTATCTACTGTTTTGGACTATATTGGGCTTTATTTTCCACTTTTATATTACTTTTGGGACTAACCTATTAACCGGAGGCCCAGCCCATAATTGATGTTTTTTGCCTATTTCAGTGTTTCAAAGAAACGGAATATCAAACGGAGTCCAAACGGAATGAAATCTTTGGGAACGTGATTTTCCAACTGAACGTGATCCACGAGACTTGGACCCTACTCCAAGCAGTGCCAGAGGCGGTCACGAGGGTGGAGGGCGCCCCCCTGGGCGCGCCCCCTACCTCGTGGTCCCCCTGACGCTCCACCGATGTACTCCTTCCTCCTATATTTACCTACGTATCCCCGTACGATAAGAAGAGGAGCCAAAAAACCTAATTCCACCGCCGCAACCTTCTGTATCCACGAGATCCCTTCTTGGGGCCTGTTCCGGAGCTCCGCCGGACGGGGCATCCACCATGGAGGGCTTCTACATCAACACCATAGCCCCTCCGATGAAGTGTGAGTAGTTTACTTCAGACCGCTAGGATTCCCACTAGATAATTTCCATTGATGAGTGCAAGGAAAGAACCGCTAGGATGTGTGCTTCCAAAGATGCCTTTATTAAAGCGTGTTCTTCCAATTCCTATGAAAATTGAGATGAAGATCTAAAAGTTATTGATGTGTCCCCCATTAAATCTTTGTTTTGCAATATGAATCTTGATGAATCTGAATATGATCTTCCTTTACCTAGAAGGCGTTCTAAGAATTCGGAGTTTCTAGATCTTGATGATGAAATTGATGAAAGTGGGATTGAAATAAATAAAAACCGTGATGTTGCTAAACCCACTATTTTGTATCTCAAGGAATTTAATTATGAAAATTGCTCTTTGATTGGTTGTATTTCCTTGTTGCAATCCGTGCTAGATTCTCCTCATGCTTATAGTCAAAATAAGGCCTTTACCAAACACATTGTTGATGCTTTGATGCAATCTTATGAAGAAAAACTTGAGTTGAAAGTTTCTATCCCTAGAAAACTCTATGATGAGTGGGAACCTACTATTAAAATTAAAATAAAAGATTTTGAGTTTCATGCTTTGTGTGATTTGGGTGCTAGTGTCTCTACTATTCCCAAAACTTTATGTGATTTACTAGGTTTTTGTGATTTTGATGATTGCTCTCTAAACTTGCATCTTGTGGATTCCACTATTAAAAAGCCTATGGGAAGAATTAATGATGTTCTTATTGTTGCAAATAGGAATTATGTGCCCGTAGATTTTATCGTTCTTGATATAGATTGCAATCCTTCATGTCCTATTATTCTTGGTAGACCTTTCCTTAGAATGATTGGTGCAATTATTGATATGAAGGAAGGGAATATTCTATTCCAATTTCCCTTAAAGAAGGGTATGGAACACTTCCCTAGAAAGAAAATAAAATTACCATATGAATCTATCATGAGAGCCACTTATGGATTGCCTACCAAAGATGGCAATACCTAGATCTATTCTTGCTTTTATGCCTAGCTAGGGGCGTTAAACATAGCGCTTGTTGGGAGCCAACCCAATTTTATTTTGTGTTTTTGTTTTTGCTTCTGTTTAGGAATAAATAATCCATCTAGCCTCTGTTTGGATGTGGTTTTATGTTTTAATTAGTGCTTGTGCCAAGTAGAACCTATAGGATAACCTACGATGATAGTTGATTTGATTCTGCTGAAAAACAGAAACTTTGCGCGCACGAATTTAGTTATGATAAATCACAGGAACGTGCTTTTGCGTTGATTCTTTTTGATTCTGATCAATAAACAAATTTTCCTGGACTTCCTATTTTGGTAGAATTTTTAGAGTTCCAGAAGTTTGCGTTAGTTACAGATTGCTACAGACTGTTCTGTTTTTGACAGATTCTGTTTTTCGTGTGTTGTTTGCTTATTTTGATGAATCTATGGCTAGTAAAATAGTTTATAATCCATAGAGAAGTTGGAATACAGTAGGTTTAACACCAATATAAATAAATAATGAGTTCATTACAGTACCTTGAAGTAGTCTTTTGTTTTCTTTCTCTAACGGAGCTCACGAGATTTCTGTTGAGTTTTGTGTTGTGAAGTTTTCAAGTTTTGGGTGAATTCTTCTGATGGATATGGAACAAGGAGCGGCAAGAGCCTTTGGGGATGCCCATGGAATCCCCAATATAATCCAAGGAAACCAAAAAGTCAAATCTTGGGGATTCCCCGGAAGGCATCCCCTCTTTCGTCCACTGTCATCGGTAATTTACTTGGAGCTATATTTTTATTCACCAACATGATATGTGTTTTGCTTGGAGTGTCTTGTATTATTTGCGTCCTTGCTTTTTAGTTTACCACAATCATCCTTGATGTACACATTTTTTGAGAGAGCCATACATGATTTGGAATTTGTTAGAATACTCTATGTGCTTCACTTATATCTTTTGAGCTTGATAGTTTTGCTCATAGTGCTTCACTTATATCTTTTGAGCATGATAATTTTTGCTCTAGTGCTTCACTTATATCTTTTAGAGCAAGGTGGTGGATTTGTTTTAAAGAAACTATTGATATCTCATGCTTCACTTAGATTATTTTGAGAGTCATTAATAGCATGGTAGTTTGCTTAATGTTAATATACTTAGTGTTTGAGATATGTGAAACTTTCTTTTGAGTTAATTGAATACTAAGATAAGTTTGATGCTTGATAATTGTTTTGAGATATGGAGGTAATAATATCAAAGTCGTGCTAGTTGATAATTGTGAATTTGAGAAATACTTGTGTTGAAGTTTGCAAGTCCCGTAGCATGCACATATGGTTAAAGTTGTGTAACAAATTTGAAACATGAAGTGTACCCGGCTTGTGCATCCTTATGAGTGGTGGTCGGGGACGAGCGATGGTCTTTTCCTACCAATCTATCCCCCTAGGAGCATGCGCGTAGTACTTGAATTTTTTCATGGCTTCTAAATCTTTGCAATAAGTATATGAGTTCTTTTGACTAATGTTGAGTCCATGGATTATACGCACTCTCACCTTTCCACCTTTGCTAGCCTCTTGATGCAGTGCATTGCCCTTTCTCACCTTGAAAGTTGGTGCAAACTTAGCGGTGCATCCAAACCCGTGATACGATCGCTCTATCACACATAAACCTCCTTATATCTTCCTCAAAACAGCCACCATACCTACCTATCATGGCATTTCCATAGCCATTTCGAGATATATTGCCATGCAACTTCCATCATCATCATCATGACATACATTACTTTTGTCATATTGCCATTGCATGATCATGTAGTTGACATCATATTTGTGGCAAAGCCACCATGCATTATTTTCCATACATGTCACTCTTGATTCATTGCACCATCCCGGTACATCGCCGGAGGCATTCATATAGAGTCATATTTTGTTCTAAGTTTCGAGTTGTAATTGTTGAGTTGTAAGAAAAATAAAAGTGTGATGATCATCATTATTAGAGCATTGTCCCAAGTGAGGAAAGGATGATGGAGACTATGATTCCCCCATAAGTCGGGATGAGACTCCGGACAAAAAAAAAGAGAGAGAAAGGCCAAAAAGAAAAAAAAGAAGGCCAAAGAAAAAATGAGAGAAAAAGAGAGAAGGGACAATGCTACTATCCTTTTACCACACTTGTGCTTCAAAGTAGCACCTTGTCCTTCATGTAGTGAGTCTCATATATTGTGCTTCAAAGTAGCACCAAGATCTTCATGATAGTGAGTCTCATAAGTTGTCTTTTTATACTAGTGGGAATTTTTCATTATAGAACTTGGCTTGTATATTCCAATGATGAGCTTCCTCAAAATGCCCTAGGTCTTCATGAGCAAGCGAGTTGGATGCACACCCACTAGTTTTCTTTTGTTGAGCATTCATAGCTCTAGTGCATCCGTTGCATGGCAATCCCTACTCCTCATGTTGACATCAATTGATGGGCATCTCCATAGCCCGTTGATTAGCCTCGTCAATGTGAGACTTCCTCCTTTTTTGTCTTCCCCACACAATCCCCATCATCATATTCTATTCCACCCATAGTGCTATATCCATGGCTCGCGCTCATGTATTGCGTGAAGGTTGAAAAAGTTTGAGATTATTTGAGTATGAAACAATTGATTGGCTTGTCATCGGGGGTATAGAAGTTGGGAACATCTTTGTGTGACGAAAATGAAGTATAGCCTAACTATATGATTTTGTAGGGATGAACTTTCTTTTGCCATGTTATTTTGAGAAGACATGATTGCTTTGATTAGTACGCTTGAAGTATTACCATTTTTGTGTCAATATGAACTTTTGTCCTGAATCTTTCGGATCTGAATATTCATATCACAAGTAAGAAGATTTATATTGAAATTATGCCAAAGTATCACTCCGCATCAAAAAAATTTGTCATTTACCTACTCGAGGACGAGCAGGAATTAAGCTTGGGGATGCCTGATACGTCTCCAACGTATCTATAATTTTTTATTGCTCCATGCTACTTTATCTACTGTTTTGGACTATATTGGGCTTTATTTTCCACTTTTATATTACTTTTGGGACTAACCTATTAACCGGAGGCCCGGCCTAGAATTGCTGTTTTTTGCCTATTTCAGTGTTTCGAAGAAACGGAATATCAAACGGAGTCCAAACAGAATGAAACCTTCGGGAACGTGTTTTTCCAACCGAACGTGATCCAGGAGACTTGGACCATACTCCAAGCAATGCCAGAGGCGGTCACGAGGGTGGAGGGCATGCCCCCTACCTCGTGGGCCCCCTGACGCTCCACCGACATACTCCTTCCTCCCATATTTACCTACGTATCCCCGTACGATCAGAAGAGGAGCCAAAAAACCTAATTCCACCGCCGCAACCTTCTGTATCCACGAGATCCCATCTTGGGGCCTGTTAGGAGCTCACGGGGGGCATCCACCATGGAGGGCTTCTACATCAACACCATAGCCCCTCCGATGAAGTGTGAGTAGTTTACTTCAAACCTTCGGGTCCATAGCTAGTAGCTAGATGGCTTCTTCTCTCTTTTTGGATCTCAATACAATGTTCTCCCCCTCTCTCGTGGAGATCTATTCGATGTAATCTTCTTTTTGCGGTGTGTTTGTTGAGACCAATGAATTGTGGGTTTATGATCCAGTGTTATCTATGGAAAATATTTGATTCTTCTCTGAATTCTTTTATGTATGATTGAGTTATCTTTGCAAGTCTCTTAGAATTATCCTTTTTGGTTTGGCCAACTAGATTGGTAGTTCTTGCAATGGGATAAGTGCTTAGCTTTGGGTTCAATCTTGCGGTGTCCTTACCCAGTGACAGAAGGGGCAGCAAGGCACGTATTGTATTGTTGCCATCGAGGATAACAAGATGGGGTTTTTATCATATTGCATGAATTTATCCCTCTACATCATGTCATCTTGCTTAAGGTGTTACTCTGTTTTTAACTTAATACTCTAGATGCATCTTTGGATAGCGGTCGATGAGTGGAGTAATAGTAGTAGATGCGAATCGTTTGATCTACTTGTCTCGGACGTGATGCATATATACATGATCATTGCCTAGATATACTCATAACTATGCTCAATTCATCAATTGCTCAACAAGAATTTGTTCACCCACCGTAGAATACTTATGCTCTTGAGAGAAGCCACTAGTGAAACCTATGGCCCCGGGTCTATTCTCATCATATCAATCTCTATCACTTTATTTACTTGCTTTGTTTTTACTTTGCCTTTTATTTTTTACTTTGCATCTATCTATCAAAAATACAAAAAATATTATCTCTATCAGATCTCACTCTCGTAAGTGACTGTGAAGGGATTGACAACCCCTAAGCATTGGTTGCGAGTTGCTATCATTTTGTGTAGGTACGAGGGACTTGTGCGTGGTCTCCTACTGGATTGATACCTTAGTTCTCAAAAACTGAGGGAAATACCTATGCTACTTTGCTGCATCATCCTCTCCTCTTCGGGGAAATCCAACGTAGTGCTCAAGAGGTAGCACCAAATCTTTACCATTTATCATTCCACACATGCATATGAGTTTTCCACTGAATCACATATTTCAGGATCCTACCAGTTATAGTATAGAATATAAACTCTTAATATGAAAAGAAAAATATAGTAATACAATATTATTGCCTCTAGGGCATATTTCCAACACTTGTTGTTGTAGGTTGCTGGCTGGAACAAATCTCCACCCCTCTTGGATCGTGAGCCTGAAGGTCTTGAATGGCAGACACCAGAATCGTCAACCATCTTCCGCTAGTGAAGACACTCTTGGTGCACCATCATTCGGATGAGACCGCCGCTGCAGCGCCAGCCACCTCCAACACAAACACTTTCGACTCTGCGATGGTGATGGAGGAACCGCTGATGTGACATGGAGAGAGCCGAAGAAACAAGACCCTCAGCAAGACCTTCACCATCGTCTTGAAGGTCTTGCCTAGACACAAATCCACGGCTCCTCGACACCGTTGTAGAACTTCATCGAGCCGATGGCCCAGAAACATTTGTTGCGATGATGACACTAGCACCAACCAAGACAGTCACCTGACAAATTAATCATATGCCTGGACACTGAAGAGAGGGACCCAAGGCTCCCCTGCCCAGGCTCCACCGCCGGTTTGATGAGCTGAGGGAACGGGAGCCAGCGACAAAGGTACAGGAACCACTCGCCTCGATCGTGTGAGAGAGATAGAGAGAAAAGCCATTTCACTACAGCATATGCTTTGCAGGCAGTTGTCTGGAATAAAAGGCACCCGAGGAGAAGCCAAACTTACATGTACAAAACCCACACGATAGAAATGTGCGTGTTGTCTACTTGTGCCTGAGGCCAACTCCAATGCTAGACCCCAAATTGTCCGGCCGTGTCTGTTTGCTTCAATTGGACAGAAAATATGGCCCAACCGCAGACCCCATGTAACGCCCCGGATTCGTTGCGCCAGGTGTCTGCCAGTTATTCTCCATCATTGCCATGTCATTTGCTTGTGTGTTGCATTTTATCATGTCATTATGTGCATTTTATTTTGCATACGTGTTCGTCTCATGCATCCGAGCATTTTCCCCGTTGTCCGTTTTGCAATCCGGCACTCCTATGTCCTCCGGCGTTCCCCTTTTGTCTTTAGTTGTGAGCGGGTGTTAAACATTCTCGGAATGGACCGAGGTTCGCCAAGCGGCCTTGGTATAACACCGGTAGACCGCTTGTCAAGTTTCGTGCCATTTGGAGGTCGTTTGGTACTCCAACGGTTAACCGGGTAACCGTAAAGCCCTCTTTTGCTTGCAGCCCAACACCCCTTCCAAAGTGGCCGAAAGCCCAGCAAACTCCCCTCCATGCTCTTGGTCGTTCGATCACGATCGCGTGGCCAAAAACCGCTCCTCATTTGGACTCTCCTACCTCCCTCTACCTATATAAACACCCCCTCCCCCGAAATTCCGGATCAAATCCACCCCTAACCCTAGCCTTTCCTCTTCCTCCCACAGCCGGACGCGTCCGTGCCGTGCCGGACATGTCCGCCCGCCGCCGCCGCCAACCACCGCCGCCACGTGGCCTCCCGCCGCCGCCCGCGCCGCCGCCCATGAGCCCATCCGGGGCCAGCGTGGGCCCGATCCGACGCCGCCGCGGCCACGACGCCCACGCGCGAGCCAGCGTCCTGCCGCCGCGCCTCGGCTCTGGTTCCGTCGCCGGCGACCAACTCCGGCGATCGAGTAAGCCGTCAACGCCGTCGCCCTCGCCGCGGATCTCCCGCGCTCGCCGCCGCCCCACGCCTCGCTGCCGTCGCCGCCCTTCTCCTCGCTGCGCCCGGCCGCCCAGCCCAATGCTGCCGCCCCTCCCGCCTTGCCGCCGCCCTCGCCTCCATCTCGCCGGCCCGGATCTCCCCCCGTCTCCGGCGACCCGCGCCTCCTTGCGCCGGATCCGGCTGGATCCGGCCGGGGACGAGCTCCCCTCGCCCTGCTGCACCGTCTCTGGCGCCCCTTCTCCGCCCCTGGCCCGAGCTCGAGGACGACCCCGTGGGGCCCGCTCATCAGCCTCCCACGCCGGACGTGTCCAGTTTGGCCCGGACATGTCCACCCCCCTGCGAGGTCCATTTTTTTCACCAAGTCCCCGATTAATTTTGCATAATCATGCCATGTTCGTTGCATCGTATCTCTGCATCCGTAGCTCCGTTTTGTGCGTGTAATATGTCAAATTGTTCGTCTCAACGAGTACTTCATTTAGTTCCATTGCATCATGTTCATTTGAGTTCATCTTGATGCCCGAAATGCTGTTGGAAGAGTGCTTCATGATGTTAATCTGCTGAAACTGTTATAACTTGCTCATTTGTCATTTTTGCCATGATTGATGTGTGCATCCTATGAGGTTGATGTCTACATGTGTTTTGATCTATGCCATGTCTTCTTTACAGAGGTGCTCACCACGTATTTTTGTGATCAATGTGGTGACTAGCACAAGCATGCAAATTAGGCTTCGTGATATTGCAGATTTTAGTCCCTGTTCTGCTGTTATTTTGATGCCATGTAAACTTGTTTCTACAGAGAGATCCATGCATATTTTGAGTTACTTCAGTAAGGGTGTTTTGAACATGTGGTTATTGTCTATCAATTCATGCCCTTGTTTACAATTATGGAGTAGTCTAACATGTCATTTGAGTGCTCTACTTTTGCTTCAAAATGTTTCCTGGCAGATTGTTTACATGTTATTCAATTTGGCCAAGCTTGCTATAGTTGATCCTTGCATGCTATGGACTTGTTCTTGACTTGGTTTGTTTCACAAACATGTCTTCTTGATGATGCTATGCTTATTTTGTCATGCAATGACTTGTGGTGAGTGAATCGAGCTTGTTAAGTAGTGTACTTGCTGTTGCTGTTTTGCTAGGCTGAATCTGTTATTTCGTGATGCTATATAAACATGTTGCTACTAATAATTCTATGCATAATCTGGAGATGTTCTGTAAACATGTTTTGATCTACATGGCATCCTCTAACCATCCATGCCTCTGGTTGCATTTATAGCTTGCTGTAGGTTGTTCATATCTTGCTCCAAAGTTGCTTCATGATGTTGCTGTCAACCTGTTAACACGAAGTTCAGTTTTGGCCATATGCTTTTCTAGTGATCCATGCATCCTATGAACTTGTTCTTGCCATTCTTAGCTTCATAAACATGTCTTCTTACTGTTGGGTGCCTTGACATGCCATGTATTGCTCTGTAGTGAGTTGCACAAGCTCATCTACATGCCTTCATAATTCTGTTCCTGCCATGTTTAAATCTGTAATATAACTTGCCATGTTTACATGGGTGCCATCATATTTTCTATGCCTTTTTTTGGCTCATGGTCAGTAAGGGACTTTTGATCTATGCAATTAGTAGATTCATGCCATGCCTTTGTTTTCCATGATAAGTTCCTGTAACATGTTGTTTGATAGCTATAAACATTGCAACCTGATGTTATTTCTGCTAAAGTCTGAAACTGTTATTATTTGCAATCTTACCATGTGTGTTTGAGCATGTTCTAGTGATTTCTGGAGATAGCTCAGTGTTCATGTTTTGTAGTGCTTTACATGTACTTCATGCCCATGCCTTTTGTTCTTATGTTGGGGTGATGTAGCATATTGTTTTGATGCTTGCAATATGCCTAGTTGCTGTTATGGACAGATTGTTGCTATGACTTGTATAGTGTGTGTGTGTTGAACCGTTGCTCCGTTTTGAGTGTGCTCTATATGAAACTTGCTTGATTTTGCATGTAGCTTCATATTATCATGTTGCATCCTTGTTTTGAGGTGTTTGCTTGATGTTTGGATGCGTTTTGCATCAATGCCATGCTTAACTTGTTTTGCTCATATCTTCTAGGCCGTAGCTCCGAATCTAATGAACTTTATATGTAACTTGACTAGAATTTCGTCTAGATCCTCTTGGTGCTCTTTAACTTGCTGTTTAACAACTTGAACATAAGGTTTATTCAGATCTGGACCAATTTCGAAATTTGCATATGAGGACTTACCGGAATTTTTATATGTTGTTCCCGGCCTCATTTAAACTTGCCTTGATGTGTTGTTCTTGTTTGCATCATCCCTTGCCATGAGTAGCTTCATGTAGCCTTGTCATGCATCATGCTTGTTGTGCATCATGTCTTGTTCATGTGTGGTGTGTTTACTATGTTGTGTGCTTCTTCTCGATTGTTCCTGTTTCGTTGCGATCGTGAGGATTCGTTCGTCTACGCTTGGTTCGTCTTCGTGGCTTCATCTTGTTCATGGACTCGTTCTTCTTCCTTGCGGGATTTCAGGCAAGATGACCGCTACCCTGGATCTCACTACTATCATTGCTATGCTAGTTGCTTCGTTCTATCGCTATGCTGCGTTACCTATCTTTTGCTCTTCAAGCCTCCCATTTTGCCATGAACCTCTAACCCTTGACACCATTCCTAGAAAACCATTGTTTGGCTATGTTACCGCTTTGCTCAGCCCCTCTTATAGCGTTGCTAGTTGCAGGTGAATTTGAAGATTGCTCCATGGTGGACAGGATTTTGTTGGGATATCACAATATCTCTTATATTATTAATGCATCTATATATTTTGGTAAAGGGTGGAAGGCTCGGCCTTATGCCTGGTGTTTTGTTCCACTCTTCCGCCCTAGTTTCCGTCATACCGGTGTTATGTTCCCGGATTTTGCGTTCCTAACGCAGTCGGGTGATTTATGGGACCCCCCTGACAGTTCGCTTTGAATAAGACTTGTCCAGCAAGGCCCAACCTTGGTTTTACCATTTGCCTCACCACCACCTATACCCTTCCCTTGGGTCGGCCAACCCAAGGGTCATCTTTATTTTAGCCCCCTCCCCGGGGCCGGTTGCTGTCTAAGTGTTGGTCGAATCGAGCTACTCATGGGCCACCTCGGGGAAACTCGAAGTCTGGTTTTACTCGTAGCTAGTCTCATCCGGTGTTGCCCTGAGAACGAGATATGTGAAGCTCCTATCGGGATTGTCGGCGCATCGGGCGGCTTTGCTGGTCTTGTTTTACCATTGTCGAAATGTCTTATAAACCAGGATTCCGAGACTGATCGGGTCTTCCTGGGAGAAGGTTTATTCCTTTGTTGATCGCGATAGCTTGTCATGGGCTAAGTTGGGACACCCCTACAGGGTATAAACTTTCGAGAGCCATGCCCATGGTTATGTGGCAGATGGGAATTTGTTAATGTCCGGTTGTAGATAACTTGACACCTGATCCGAATTAAAACGCATCAACCGCGTGTGTAGCCGTGATGGTCTCTTCTCGGCGGAGTCCGGGAAGTGAACACGGTCTTTGGGTTATGATTGACGTAAGTAGGTGTTCAGGATCACCTCTTGATCATTGCTAGCTTCACGACCGTTCCTTTGTTTCTCTTCTCGCTCTTATTTGCGTATGTTAGCCACCATATCATGCTTAGTCGCTGCTGCAACCTCACCACTTTACCCCTTCCTTTCCCATTAAGCTTTGCTAGTCTTGATACCCATGGTAATGGGATTGCTGAGTCCTCTGGCTCCTGATTACTACAACAACGATTGCGGTACAGGTTATGCGACGATCTTGACGTGAGAGCGATGTTGCTTGTTTTGGAGTTCTTCTTCTGCTTCTTCTTCGATCAGGGGATAGGTTCCAGGTCGGCAGCCTGGGCTAGCAGGGTGGATGACATTCGAGTTTCTGTTTGTGATTCATCCGTAGTCGGATGTTGTTCTTGTATGTTGTATTGTTGTATTCATGTGACATTGTATGTATTGGATGTATCCCCATCTATTATGTAATGTTGATGTAATGATATCGACCTTGCAAAAGCGTTCCAATATGCGGGTCTATCATTGGTGGGACCTTCGAGTTCCTTTTGGATAGGGTCGCATATTGGGCGTGACACCCCATCCCTATTTTTTATCTGATCCAAGTCCGTTCTGCTCCTTTTGTAGACCAAAATTGCTCTGGATTTGGATCCAAAGCAGACAAAAAACGAATGTCTTTCCATCCTCTTCATCCGGATGTGTTCGGGACTAGCCCACGTGTCACCCTCTCTCATATTTTCTCTCCCCTAACCCACCATTCCGACCAACCCACCCACGTAGACAACCACGGTTGCCGAGGAAAGAGCACGCAACATGGCGGGGCCGACTTCCTCCAGCGGCACGCAGCATGGCGGTCCTCCTCAGCGACGGGCGTAGTGGGCGCGGCGGCAAGGTGCGAGTGCGGGTGAGCGAGGCGCGCATAGGCGAGCGCGCCCAGTGAGGCGAGGGGCACCCGGTTCCCGTGTAGGCGGCGACGCGGGGCTGCTCCCGTGCGGGCTGGCGCGCAGGTGAACATGGGCAGGGCGCGGGCGAGCGCGACGCGAATGCGATAGAGCAGCAGGCCGCCGGAGCAGGGTGCGGGCGAGCGCGGCACGGGAGTTGGAGTGTGGCAAGCGGGTGCGAAGCTGGAGCGTGACAAGCGGGCTCGGTGGGCGCGAGGGAGCGGGAGCCCGGCACGGGCGGGCATGCACGTGCACGAGCATGGCCTAGGGGCGGCGGCCGCTCTGGCGGGCACGGGTGAGCGTGCAGCCACGAGCGCGGGAGCTGGAGCGTGGCGAGCAGGCTCGGTGGGCGCGAGGGAGCGAGAGCACGGCACGCGGGCACGTGGATGAGCGCGGCCTGTGGGCGGCGGGCATGCTGGTGGGCACGGGTGAGCCTGTGGCCGCGGGCGCGGGAGCTGGAGTGCGGCGAGCGGGCTCATTGGGCTTGAGGCAACGGGAGCGCGGCGCGCGAGCGCGCATGCGTGTGGGTGAGCACCCGCAGCCGCCCTCCTTGGTCACCGCGCGCGCTCGAGGACAGCAGCGTCAAGTTCGCCGAGCAGGAGGGAGCGCGACGCGCGGGCGCTCGAGCGCAGCAGCGTCACGTTGGCCACGCCTACTAGGTATTCGAGGAAATGACGAGGACGGACCTCTCGACAAATAGGGTAGAACCATTGGGTGCAGAGGCCATGTCTGCCTCTCCGTCCGCGTCCGTTGTCCGTTTTTCTATCTCATCTGTCTTAGATCGATGGTTGGAGTTGGCCTGAACACCCTATGCACGGTCGGTTGCTGCTGCAGGTGTCGCATGCTCGAGAAGTCCGTCTCTCGGCACCCAAGAACGAAGACCAGTCCCTGCAAAAAGAAAGAATAAATGAAGGCCAGAACATGTTGACAATTGTCCATTTGTATTTCATACTGTAACATGTTGTACGTAGACTAATCCTTGTTGTACGTAGACTGATCCTATATTTCAGGATGCACTCGCCCGTTGTCCTGCGTGCCTAGTCTAACGGGCGCTATCTCCCCTCTCTCGAGGGCATATAATCTGTAATGTGTAACAGAATCAATCAAGGATAAGGAAACATTCTTCTAACTTGGTATCAGACTCCAGGTCTCTCCATGGCCGGCACTCAGCCTCCCTCCTCTAACGCCACCTCGCCAGCCAAAACCTCGCCGGGCTCCCTCTCCACTTCGACGGCGCCGGCTGCGCACTCCTCTGCGGCCACCTCTTTTGTGTCGTCCCGGCCGTTCATCTTCGGCACCAATCCCTCTTTCCTCACCAACTCCTCTGCCGCATCTGGATCTCAATTTGCCCCCCTTTTCACCTCCGGCACCCCTCCCTCCACCGCACCACCAGCCCCCACTGCTCGTGGCTCCATCTTCCAGGACCACATCACCAACCACATCAAGTTTCTCCTCAATCCTGTTAATCACAACTACCACAAATGGAAGACTTTCTTCCTCATGGTGCTCGTTCACTATGGCATCACCTATCTCATCGAGCACCCACCACCACCCAATGCCCCTTCCCACTACCTTGAACTAGATTCCCACGTTGTCTTGTGGATCTATGCCACTCTGTCCGACACCATGTGCGACCATGTCGGCGGCGCCACCACCACCTTAGCCCTCTGGCACAAGATCAAAGACTACTTCCTCGCCAACCGCGTCGCCCGCTTCATGATTCTAAACCGCCAGTACCGCAATCCCAAGCAGGGGGATCTCTCGATCTCTGAGAACGCATGTCGCATGAAGCAGCTCACCGACGCTCTCGCTGACATCGAGCACGCCATCACCGAGGTGGATCTCACCACACAGTTCCTTCATGGCCTCGACAAGCGCCTCGAAACTATTCGGGTCGTTCTCGGCGACCAGACGCTCCCCTTCCACACAGTCCTCTCCCGTGTCGTCCTGGCTGAGGAGTCCCAGGCTCAGCGCGTGGCGAAGGAGAGTGCGTCGGCTTTCGCCATGTCGGGCGGCGGCTCCTCCAGCGGCACCTCCAGCGCCGGTGGGCGCGCTCCCACCGACCGTGCTGATCGCCCCTCCGGCCACCCCACCGAGCACTCCCATGGTGCCTCTCACCCGTCTAGACGTGGGCACGGTGATCGCTCTGGCAACGACGGTGATCGTGGCCGCGGGCACGTCCGCGGGCATGGCCGTGGCCGTGGCCGTGGTGACAGCGGCAGTCGTGGCCAACATCATCCAGCGCCCTTCTCGCCGTTCACTGGCTACTTCGCCCCCTACATCATGGCGCTCCCGGCTCCCCCTTTCGGCTAGATCCCTCCCAATACTGCTGGCGTGCTTGGCCCCCGTCCAGGTGCCCATGCTCAGGCGTACCACACCTACTCGCCACCGACGCCACCTGCGCCGTGCTACTCGCCGCCCCAGCCCGCGTGGGATCATCTCGCTATGCTCAATGTCGCCTTCAGCAACGGTGGATATCCCACTCCCCTGGCCCCTGAGTGGTACCTCGATAGCGGCACCTCATCCCACTTCACCGGCACTCAAGGTAACCTGGCCAAGTCTAGTTCATCTTTAAAGCATTTATCGTCTAGCATTCTTGTTGGTAATGGGCATCATCTTCCTGTCACTGTTGCTGGCTCCGCAACTCTTCCTCCTTATGACTTTCGTCTTACCGATCTTCTTATTTCTCCCACTGTTGTCACTAGCTTAATTTTTGTTCGCAAATTCACTAACGATAACTCTTGCTCTATTGAATTTTACCCATGTGGTTTTCTTGTGAAGGATCTTCGCACTAGGAGAGTTCTCATGATCTCCGTTAGCCATGGCGATCTCTATCTCTTTGTCGGCAATAAACTAGCTCAGGCGTCTGCACTCCTCTCCATCACCGCCTCGGATTTGTGGCATCGTCGCCTCGGGCATCCCGGCGCTCAAAATTTAGCTTGCATCTCTGTCGTGGATTTGTCACGGCAGATGTCCTAGTGAAAGGACTTAGTCGTGGAGCCACCGCTACGGGTTAACTTGAAGGGGTTAAAGCGGACATAAAGACACGAGGGTTTATACTAGTTCGGCCCCTTCGATGAAGGTAAAAGCCTACGTCTAGTTGTGATGGAATTGATGTGGTCTCGATGGCTAGGGAGCAAACAAGCTTCACCTAGGCTCGAGTTGTTGTTGTCTGTCCTGAACCGCCGCCGGGTCGTCCCCTTATATACACGGGTGACGCCCGTCGGTCCGTGGAGTCCCATACCGGTTCATATTCGTATCCCGGTTGGTCTCTCTCTATTCCTAACTTATAATACAAGCTTACATATCATGCGGTTTACTCTGGTTTCTAAACCGACTACAGGCCTTGGGCCTTCATCTACTTATACTACTACTGAAGTTAACCCGGCCCAGGTAGGCCGGTTTACGCCCGGTGGTAATATCCCCAACATTAGGCCCCAGATTGATTTGAACTGGTTCATGTCAATCCTTCACCAAATCCTTGTCTTCAACATCTTCTGGTAATTGGTAAACCGCCATGTCGTCATCATTTCTGGTTGTTGTAAACCGGCATGACGTCATCACGAAGTTAACACTTATGACGCCTTCTTTCATCAATAGATCTGCGATACCCAAGTCATCAGCTCCACTTCCGAAATTTTGGCTCCTGGATTCGCGCGCCTGACCCACGTCTGTTACCTTATAAATAGGACCGAAGGGTCACTTCCTTTTCTCCTCTTCGTCTCTTTCTCCTCGTCTTCCTCACGTCGCCAGCCTCGGAGCTCCGCCGCCGCCGTCGACCTCTACATCGTCTTGGGCCGCTGCATCGACCTGAACGCACCAGAGCACTGTGGTCGCCTTCCGCGTCTTCTTCGTTTCCAGTAAGCCTTCTATTCTTCTTGACATAGATCTATTCTTAGGGTTTCCTGTTCTTGCCGCGTTCATCGCTTGTTCATGCTCGTGCCTGCACTCCTTGATAAATCTGTGAACCCCCGCCCTGATTAGCAGTAGCCTTTTAGCATCCGCCTGTAGTTTCACGCTTAAGTCCATAGATCTCATCTACATATCTGCCCGTTGGTTTACTTCCGTTCTGTCTTTACCCTTTTGAATATCTTACGCTTTTACGAACTTGCTTCGATCCATCTTTACAATAAGACTTTGCGAAACCTTTTTCTGCATACTTAGCCATCCGCAACCTCGATTGCCGTCAATGTTTAGATCTGGCAGTTTAACTCAATATAGAAAAATTTAATAAACCGGTATGTACCATTAGTCCCCTGGTTGAACCGCCAAAATTCTTTAGCCATACGATGCCGCTTCATAGAAATCCGGTTTAAATATACTGCCTCCGGTTTAGCATTGCTCATACTAGCGCCTTCCTTTATCCAATATGTTCTTGAACAGGAATCACCTATTTCTTGTAGATCTCATCATGGCCAAACAAGTATATGAGTGCAATTGGGTTCCTTCTCGCGTCACAGAAACTTAGCTGGATGATTTAGTCTTGATCGGCGCTTTAGACAGCAAAGATACGATCCACTGGAGGGTTCCTGGAAATGAATGTCCTCCCACACCTCAAGAGGGAGAGGTTGTGATCTTTGCAGATCATTTAGCCCGGGGCTTCAAACCGCCCAGTTCTAAATTTTACCGAGATGTACTAGCCAATTTTCAGCTCCGCCCGCAAGATATTGGCCCCAATTCTGTTACCAACCTATGTCACTTCCAAGTGCTCTCTGAGGTATACCTTCAAGAGGAGCCTTCAGTCGAATTGTTTAGAGACTGCTTCCACTTAAACCGCCGCACTAAATTCACTGTCAGCCCCAATACTGAATTGGGCGGTATGGCAATTCAGAAAAGAAAAGAGATCACTTATCCCCACATCAAACTACACAGTCACCCCAAGGAGTGGAATGCAACATGGTTCTATTGCAAAGACACCTCCCCTGACAATGAAAATCCCTTGCCTGGCTTTCGTCCGGAGCGGCTCAGCAACACTCACCCCTTTCCACAAAGATTAAGTGCCAAGGAGAGAAGTAGATATGCTCTGCAACTGTCCAAGCTCCGAGCCTTCATGGCCAACGGTTTAACTGGAATAGACCTTGCACGATGTTGGATATCATGGAGCATACTGCCTCTCAGCCGGCGCTCTGGTTTGATGTGCAAGTATACTGATAGCGTCGATGACCCACTCCGACACACTAAAATCCAGCTCTCTGATGATGAAGTCACAGATTCTGTGAAGAAAATGTTGAATGAACCGGAGCACCTCTGCGCTCAAACCGGCCTGCTCCCTTTCTGCGCTACCAACAAACCGCCAGCTGTAAGATTTTGATTGTTCTTTTATTGAACTCATTCATCGCTACCTTCGTCGACATCAATTCTCGCTAACTAGGGTGATAATCCGTTTTGGAGCAAGAAGCTTCCACAAGACAAAACGGAGAAAGCAGAACGGCCAACCCGGCCAAAGACCAAGGTCATGAAGAAGCCTGCTAAAAAGAGGAAAACCACTGCTTCATCTGATCCGGCTGTTGACGATGATGTGGGTAACTCGGACCTTGAGGTAGAACTCGATTCACTAGGCTTACTTTTTACACGCCTTATTGATGATGATACTTGTCGGGCGACGAAGCCATAATGCCGATGTCGCCGAGGTAACTATTCTCTCTTCCGATTCAGATCCTTTGCCTTTGCCAAAATTTCGCCAGCAAACCGGAAAGTTAAATTTTCTCATCCTCTTGCTTACTTGGATCCCAAATTTCTTATGAAGACTCAAGAACATGAAGCTCGCCAAGACAACCCTAAGACAATGGCGGTAGTTACCTCCGCCGGTTTACCAAACAGTCCGGTTCAAACGCCTCCGAGGTCTCCGCCTTTTATTAATTTATATCCTAAAGCGGGTTTCATCCGTCAACCTCTTAATCCGTCCGACTCGATTATCGGGTTACTTCTCATTCTTCCTCCGTGAATCATCGCCACCACTGCCGCCATCGAAAACGGTCCTTGGGAAAGCTAGGCTGAACATATGCTTCTGGTATACTGTGTTATAACTTATGTCGTTTCTTGACTCTTTGTTTCTCTTTCAGGGCTAAACCTAAACCGAGCAAGAAAGCCCGCCTGGACAGAGCGGCTGAGGAAGATGTCGCCCCTGAACAGGATAAAGCACCAGATCTTGAAGCGTTTGTTCATGAGCATATTCCCAATGATCCTCCTTTGCAAGACGATGCTATTCCTAAGGAAAGGCCTATCAATACTTCAGTCCCTGCTGACCCGCCTGCCAGCTCCGTCCGGATTGAAAGATTCTGCAGTCCTGCTGATAAACCGACCGCGCCAACGCAAACCGGTGAGTCCAAGGATGATGATGTTGTAATTACCGGCGTAGGTCGCTTTGAACCAGGGAATCCTGTCGCTTTAATCAAGCATACAGTAAAAGAGGATTTTTCTGCCAAGAACAAAGGCAAATGGTATGTAGAACTGGAAACATATGCTGCTCTGAGTGCCCAAGATCTTCATTCTGGTTACTTGAACCAGCTATATACTAGTCGCGATCGTGAAGTGGCACTCGTAAAGATGATGAGAGACAAATTTGAGGTAACTTCCTTGTGCTTCTTCTTTCTTTACTTATCGCCATCAGATTAATCCTCCTAGCCCCCAAGGCGGTTTGTAACCTTCTTCAAACCGGACTTGAATATAATCCTCGATGCTTTGAAATCATTCAATATAGCCCCCAAGGGCTGGTTCAACTTAGCATAGTTAAACCGAACTCCCATAAAGATTCTAACATCGAACATAACCGAGCAAATAGCCATTAGCCCCAAGTGCCAAGTTGAATACCAGTATTGAGCTTGGGACTTTGTAAAATAATAGATTTAAAATTGAAGGTGCATTAGCCCCCAAGTATCAAGCGTATAACTTGTTATGTGGTTGGTACTTCAAATTCTTGTACCGTTTTTTTAAAGCCAAGTACTATTTGTATGTAGGCTGAAGTGAGGGTCAAAGAGGACTGGATTACTGATCTGCAAGAAACTCTGAAAACCCAACAAGCCGAAACTGACAAAGCAAGGGAGGAATTGACCAGCGCCTTGAGCATCACGGAACAGTTGAAGGAGGGCTTCAAGAAGGAGCGGGCTGATTGGGCCACTGAGAAGGCCGCTTTGATAAAAAGAGCTGAAAATGCTAAAGCTGCTCTTAAACCGGTGGTAGATGAGCTGACGACCGTAAAGCGACAAGTGCATGCCATGACCGCTGCTATCTTTGGTAAGCTCCTTTTGGTTTGTTTGACAACTTCTTCCTTCTTACAATAGATCCGGTTTGTGATCGTTCTTGTACTGTTGCAAGCACACGCATTGCTCACTTAGGGTCAGATGTTCGGAAGAAACTAAAGGTTGCCTACACCTTAATTGAACAGCTGTATACCGGAGCGCAGCGGATCATCACCACTGCATCCCATAACAATCCGGCACCCACTTTAATCCAAGATACTCTGAAGAGGTTGTCAATGCTTCCTGCCCAGATTGAAGAGCTGAAGAAATCTGCTACTCGAACCGGAGCAATTAATGCCTTGATCCGGGCAAAAGCATGGGTGCCGGATTTCGATCCTGTTGAAGCAGCTCAAGGCTATCCCAGCTTGAAGGAAGATGGCTCAGAATTCAATGAAGAGGATTTAAGGGCGATAAACCGTGCAGTGCGCCCTCTGGCTTGTCAATTAGCTGAAGAGGCAGACTTGTCGCATTATCAAGCTCAATACAATGATCAGAACAAGCGAGTGGCTGCACCAGTTCTTGAAGCGGAGAATCTGATTCCTCCAAACCATAAGCATACTTACGCTCCTGAACCGTCTTATCTGATCCATGAAGAGGCTGTCTTTCAAGCTTTAATGGGAATCGACTGGACCACTGTTGATTTCCAGCCAATGGATAGAGATGAAGATTCTGAAGCGGCGCAGGACGATGAGCAGGCTTGAACCGGAAGCCGGTTTAAATAGCTACTTCATTATGATCCGCCAGAAGAACAATGATCTTATTTGGGCACTGCGTTGCCTTGTAATAAAATAGCCAATACTTCCGCTTTAAATATGCCTTCGTGCATAAGTACTGATGTTTTTGCTTGAAATCCTCAATTTATATTTCCTGCAATCAGAAAATCTTGAACTGCGGTGGCGGTTATACCGCCAGCCGTTTTATGACCTTGATATATATATCATCAATGTATTTAAGTCATATAACCAAATATGCGATACAAAATACCTGCCATCGCTGGGCATGAAGTTGGCTTAGCCAGGCTTGAAACGGAGGTGTTATAAACCATTACCGTCAAAGGGGAGAAAACAACTCCCATGCAAACCGTGCTAGGTCATTATGAGCCCCCCTGTTACTCCATGATGTTAACAGGAAAGGTAAACCGGGCATATTTCTTCGGATTAAAAATGTACCGAATCCGTCAGCTGAACCGGTAAGAAAGTGTTGTTGGTGTAAAGGAAACACAACAAAAATTAAGAAGTAGCCATAAAAGAAATATGGAAGCAAAGGCAATGATAAAACCGCTTTGCAAAAACATGCTATCTTGAGCTGATCGGATGGTGTTACTGTGGTCGGACAGACCAAGCCCCAATAGGAGTGACAATGGTTCAAGTCAGCCAGTCCCCAAATGAAACTGTGGCATATATGCCAATCAAAAGGCGTGGCAATGGTTCGGGTTCACCAAGCCCCCAAGTGATTTTGTGGCCTTAGGCGATCAAGAGGCGTGGTGGTTCAGACTTGACCATGTCCCCAAGTGATTTGGTGGCTTTAAGCCTATCAAAAGGTGTCGCGTTGGTTCGGACACCACCAAGGCCCCAAGTGATATAAAAAGCAAATTTCAAGGGGTAAACCGGAGGCCGCTTTAAAATGCAGAACCACTCCATGTAACCACGCATGATATGAAAAGACAGAGACCCCGCTTTAGCCGAGGCTCGGTTTTATTATATCAAAGATAATATATACACTTGTCATAATATGTACATAGATAGAGCCAATGGCTCGTGTAGTAAGGTCAAGATGAGCTATGTTCCACGGCTGTTGGTCTCCTCCTCGATGTGCGTGAGTCTTTATGCTCTCGAATATCAATCGAGATAATACGACCCGTTGTGCAGATTCTTGCGACCACGAAAGGTCCCTCCCAAGGTGGGGATAACTTGTGCATATCATGCGGTCTTGGATGAGCCGAAGCACCAAATCTCCTTCTTGAAAAGTTCTGGTTCTGACCCGGCGGCTGTGATAGAGACGAAGATCTTGTTGATAAATCGCCAAGCGGGCAGCCGCTATATCGCGCTCCTCGTCCAACAGGTCCAAAGCGTCTTGTCGTGCTGTCTCATTGTCCGCTTCAACATAAGCTACCACACGAGGCAAATCGTGCCGGATATCACTAGGGAGAACCGCCTCCGCTCCGTAGACCATGAAAAACGGCGTGTATCCTGTGGATCGGTTGGGTGTAGTATTGATACTCCATAGCACAGATGGTAGTTCTTCAACCCAACATCCTGGTGTTCTTTGCAATGGAACCATAAGCCGGGGTTTGATGCCTCGCAAGATCTCTTGATTAGCCCGTTCGCTCTGCCCATTGGACCGGGGTGAGCCACTGATGATACGTCAAGTCGGATGTGCTCACGTTCATAGAACTCCTTCATAGCACCCTTGGATAAATTGGTACCATTGTCAGTAATGATACTGTGTGGAAAGCCAAACCGGAAAATCACTTTTTTAATGAACTGCACCGCTCTAGCTGCATCACACTTGGCCGACAGTTCTCGCTTCAACCCACTTGGTAAACTTGTCAACTGCCACCAAAAGGTGGGTTTTCTTATCCTTGGATCTTTTAAAGGGTCCGACCATATCCAGCCCCCATCTTGCAAACGGCCAAGTAATTGGAATCATCCTCAATTCTTGAGCCGGTATATGAGCACGCCTTGAAAATTTCTGACAGCCATCACACCGTTTAACCAAGTCCTCCGCATCAGCATGAGCTGTCAACCAGTAAAACCCGTGACGAAACGCCTTTGCCACCAGAGACTTTGAACCGGAGTGGTGACCACAATCCCCTTCATGGATTTCTCGTAAGATTTCACAGCCTTCCTCAGGAGAGACGCAGCGTTGAAACGCCCCTGATACACTGCAATGATGCAATTCGCCATTGACAATAGTCATAGACTTGGATCGCCGGACTATCTTCCTGGCTAGTATCTCATCCTCTGGCAACTCTCCCCGGTTCATGTACGCAAGATAAGGAACTGTCCAATCCGGTATGACATGCAGGGCTGCCACCAATTGAGCCTCCGGATCAGGAATAGCCAAATCCGCTTCACCCGGGAGCTTGACTGACGGGTTGTGCAACACATCAAGAAAGATATTAGGCGGGACCGGTTTACGCTGAGAGCCCAACCGGCTTAAAGCGTCCGCCGCTTCATTCTTTCGACGGTCCACGTGATCCACCTGATAACCCTTGAAGTGGCCAGCAATATTATCCACCTCACGACGATATGCAGCCATTAGCGGGTCCTTAGAATCCCAAGTGTCAGACACCTGTTGAGCCACGAGGTCCGAGTCATCGAAGCATTTAACCCGGCTTAAGTTCATCTCTTTAGCCATCCGGAGACCATGGAGCAAAGCTTCGTACTCAGCTGCATTATTAGTACAAGGGAACATTAAGCGGAGAACATAACAAAACTTATCACCTCGTGGGGAAGTTAATACGACTCCAGCCCCCGAGCCTTCCAATTGCCTGGATCCATCAAAATGGATAGTCCAATATGTGTGATCCGGCTTCTCCTCTGGTGCTTGCAAGTCCGTCCAACCATTGATGAAATCAACAAGTGCTTGAGACTTCACCGCCGTCCGAGGCACGTACTTCAATCCGTGCGGCCCAAGTTCTATAGCCCACTTGGCAATCCGGCCAGTCGCCTCCCGGTTCTGTATGATATTGCCCAAGGGAGCTGAATTGACCACTGTGATGGGGTGCCCTTGAAAATACTGCTTCAACTTCCGGCTTGCCATGAAAACTCCATATACCAGCTTCTGCCAATGCGGATACCTTTGCTTGGATTCAATAAGCACCTCGCTGATATAATAAATTGGCCGCTGAACCGGATATTCCTTGCCTGCCTCCTTGCGTTCCACCACAATAGCCACGCTAACCGCACGAGCATTGGCTGCTACGTATAACAATAACGGCTCCTTGTCGACCGGAGCCGCAAGAACGGGCGGATTGGCTAATTGCCGCTTCAAGTCCTCCAACGCTTCATCAGCAGCCAGACTCCAGATGAATTGATCTGTCTTTCTCAGCATCTGGTACAAAGGATAGCCTTCTCCGAGGCGGCCGATAAACCGGCTCGATCTTGGCGATCCGACCCGCCAAACGCTGAACATCGTTGATACACTTCGGTTTAGCCAGGGAGGTGATAGCCGTAATCTTCTCCGGATTAGCCTCAATTCCTCTGTTGGACACAAGAAAATCCAGTAACTTGCCTGCCGAAACACCAAAGACACACTTGGCCGGGTTAAGCATCATCTTGTAAACCCGCAAATTGTCAAAGGTTTCCTTCAAATCATCCACCAGCGTCTCCTTCTGCCTTGACTTGACTACAATATCATCCACATAGGCGTGCACATTGCGGCCGATCTGTACACACCGTTGATAAGTGGCTTGGGCGCTCTTGAGCCCAAAAGGCATAGATACATAGTAGAAGGCTCCAAAGGGAGTAATAAACGCTGTCTTCTCCTGGTCCTTAACCGCCATTTTGATCTGATGATATCCAGAATATGCATCCAAAAAACTCAAACGCTCACAACCCGCCGTGGCATCAATAATCTGGTCAAGGCGGGAGGGCAAAAGGATCCATTGGCAAGCCCTGTTAAGATCCGTGTAATCCACACACATACGCCAAGTGCCGTTTTTTAAGAACCAGACCGGATTAGCAAGCCACTCGATGGAACACCTCAATGATAAAGCCACCGCTAAGAGCCTGGCCACTTCCTCTCAATAGCTTTATGCTTCTTTCGTTAAACCGCGGAGAAATTGCTTTACCGGTTTATACTTAGGATCAACATTAAGAGTGTGCTCAGGGAGTTCCCTCGGTACACCTGGCATGTCAGAAGGCTTCCATGCAAAAATGTCCCGATTCTCACGGATGAACTCGATGAGCGCTCTTTCCTATTTAGGGTCCAAGTTGGCACTGACAGTGAACTGCTTGGACAAATCGCCGGGCACGAAGTCAACAAGCTTGGTCTCAGCCACCGATTTAAACTTCAGATCTGAATCATGCTCCGTGGTTGGCTTCTTCAAAGGGGTCATGTCCGCCGGATCAACATTGTCCTTATAATATTTCAACTCCTCCGTGGCACAAACCGACTCTGCATAGGCCGCATCATCTTCCTCACATTCCAAAGCAATCTTACGGCTCCCATGAACCGTTATTGTCCCTTTGTAACCCGGCATCTTGAGCTGCAAGTAGATATAACAAGGTCGTGCCATGAATTTGGCATAAGCCGGCCGCCCAAACAAGGCGTGATACGGGCTCCGGATCTTCACCACCTCAAGGTTAGTTTTTGGATCGGAATCATGCTCGTCCCCAAAAGCCACGCCCGTGGCTATCTTACCAACAGATATGCTGATTTACAAGGCACCACACCATGGAACATCGATTAGACGGTGCGAGATCTTTGTCTGTTAGCCCCATGCGCGGAATGTCTCATAGTATAGGATGTTAATACTGCTCCCTCCATCCATGAGTACCTTGGTGAATTTATAACCTCCCACCGAGGGTCTACCACTAATGCCGCCGGCCGGATTGTCAACCCGGGTGGGTGGTCCTCCTACTCCACATGATAGGCTGCTCCACCAGCGAAGAAACGTGGTACGGCCGGTTCAACAGAGTTCATCGCCGCTTGTGGAGTTTTCGGTCGCGCTTATCCAAGCTAGTTGTGAAAACATGATACCGCCCATTGTTCAACTGTTTTGGCTGGCTCGATAACCCGATCTTTGCTGCTTTGTTGTTGACCGCTTACGATTATTCGGTTGTTGTGACCGCCGATTGAAACCTGAAACGGAAGCTCCATCGTGACCCGGCCCATGGAAACCAGATCCTGAGCCACCACCTGACCCACGGTCATACCGGAAGCCATTAGAATTTTTAAATTCCTGCATAATGTAGCAATCCTTCCAAAGGTGGTTAGCCGGCGCCTCCTTTGTCCCGTGCTTTGGGCAAGGCTGATTCAACAAATAGTTTAAGCGATCCGGGTTAGGATTTGGAGCCCCATTACGATTCGCCACTTTACCTCTGGCGCACGACCCTTGTCCTGCGATTAGTGTTAGCCACAAAGTCCATGCTGCTATCCGCCTTTACGCTTGCCTCCGTTTCCATGGCCCGCCGGTCAGATCGATGCCCTTGAATTGCTATTCTTCTTTCCCTTCCTCGCTTCATCATCGCGGTCTCGGATCCTTGGTACTATCGAAATCAGCATACTTTACCAAAGCAGCCATGAGAGTTCCCATGTCATTACTGAACCGCTTCATACGCCCCAATTTCAGCTTTAAAGGCATAAACCGCGCTTGCCCTCCGTGGTTAAGATCGCAGAATCAGCATTGATCCCGTCGACGAAGTGCAAGACTTGAAACGCGGCGTACCCAATGGGTTGTTGACTCTCCGTCCTCCTGAACACAAGCCGCCAGGTCTACTATGGATTTGGGCTGCTTACACGTATCTTTGAAATTCTGGATAAACCGGGCCCGCAACTGGGCCCATGAACTGATAGAATTAGGCGGCAGGCTCTTCAACCAAGTACGGGCCATGCCTTCAAGCATCATAGTGAAGTACTTTGCACACGCGGTCTCATCCACATCCAGCATCTCCATGGCCATCTCATAACTTTCTACCCATGCTTCTGGAGATAAATCAGCGGTGTAATTCGGCACCTTACGCGGACCCTTGAAATCTTTGGGCAGGCGTACATTGCATAAAGCGGGGACTAAAAAGGGTACTCCCAAAGCGGATGCGACCCCTGGCCCGGCAGAGGTGGTGGGATGAACGGTGTAAGCTGACCGCCTCGCTACGTATTGCTAACTCGCCTCCCCGTGCGGGCCCGTCCACTACCTCCTGAGCATCGCGAACACCACCTGCCAGGTTATTGCCACGAGCCGCTTCACGGCCTCGCGCATTGCTCGATATGGCTGGTTCGTCCAAGCACCTGCTATAGCTCCGGCTTGGACGAGGTGTGGAGTGAATCCGATCGCGGCTGTATGAATATGCCTCCTGCTGAATCAAAGCGGTCCGGAGAAGTTCCTTAACCCGCGCGTCTCTATTGCTTATGGGAGAATCTCCTTCGACCGGGATAGCCTCTAATCGCGCAGCAGCTGCAACAAGATTGTCCATAGGATTAGAATAATGACCCGGAGATGTCTGAACCGGCGGAGGAATCACAATGTTCTGTTGAGGAGGTTCCATCAGGCGGGGTTGGACCGTTGCTCCTGGCCCTGGTGCCTCGACCCGGTTTGCCTCTAGGTGCCCCGGCGGATTACTGGTTCCAGCTCCCGGAGTGTGAAAGAGATTTTGAGGGTCAAACCCTAACGGCAGGCGTGATCTGTGCTTCCGCTTCAAGACCTCCTGTGATGCGTTCTGGTCGAGCATGAGCTTATAGGCCTGGGCGTCCAAAGCGGCCCGCTCTGCGGCCATCCTGTCCTTTTCTGCTGCCAGATCCGCTTTGCCCTTTACGATATGCTCTCTCACCTTTGCAATCTCTGCATCATGGGCCTCCTGATCCGCCGGATTGGCCTCTGCCATAAGTACCGCTAGTGCGTCAAACAGATCAGACAGAACTTGAACCGACGGGCGCACAAGGCCTCCTGCCCTTACTGCTGCCGCTGCTGATCCGGAGAGCATTGCCTGCGGTCGAAGAGTGATTCGCCGCTGCGTGCGCCGCCATGAATATTCCACCCGGCCGACCTGATCCGGGGTCCGGAATCGCCGCCATCGAACAGCCCCTAATCTGGTCGTCTCGCGAATCGGTATAACGATTCGGTCTCTCCAGTCGAGGACTCGTCGCCGGAATAGATGACGGTCTCACCACCGTATTCTGACTCGTCCTCATGCTCTCCTCTGTGGATGACTCCGACGAAGGCACGCTTCACGGCCGGTTTAGCCTGGGTAGATCTCGCCGCGCCGAGCCGTCTCGACGAGGTCGGTGCGGATGTCCGGCCGCACCTGTGCTCACCGATCTTGCCGATGAAAACGTGTATGCCACCAAAGGGGGCCCGGTATCCGTACTCGATCGAGCTGGCTTCGGGACCCCATCCTGAATCGTCGATGTAGAGCTTGTCGCGACGACTCTTGGTCATCCGGCCCACGGCATAGCCTTCGAGTCCTTTGAGCTTGCCCTCCAAGATCATCAAACCATCGTGCGATAGCCCCACGGTGGGCACCAACTGTCGTGGATTTGTCACGGCAGATGTCCTAGTGAAAGGACTTAGTCGTGGAGCCATCGCTACGGGTTAACTTGAAGGGGTTAAAGCGGACACAAAGACACGAGGGTTTATACTAGTTCGGCCCCTTCGATGAAGGTAAAAGCCTGCGTCTAGTTGTGATGGAATTGATGTGGTCTCGATGGCTAGGGAGCAAACAAGCTTCGCCTAGGCTCGAGTTGTTGTTGTCTGTCCTGAACCGCCGCCGGGTCGTCCCCTTATATACACGGGTGGCGCCCGTCGGTCCGTGGAGTCCCATACCGGTTCATATTCGTATCCCGGTTGGTCTCTCTCTATTCCTAACTTATAATACAAGCTTACATATCATGCCGGTTTACGGCTACAGTTTCTAAACTGACTACAGGCCTTGGGCCTTCATCTACTTATACTACTACTGAAGTTAACCTGGCCCAGGTAGGCCGGTTTACGCCCGGTGGTAATATCCCTAACATTCTCCAAAGATTTCCTTAGTGAATGTAATAAGGCTCCACACTCCCTTGTAGTGCCTGCCAACTTGGCCGCCAACCTCGACTTCCTTTCCTATCCTCTCTTAGCAAAACCTATGCTCCATTTGATTTAATACCTTGTGATTTGTGGACCTCCCCTGTTGTAAGCTTCTCTGGTTTCCAATATTACCTTGTTGTGTTGGACGACTTTACGCATATTTTGTGGACGTTTCCCCTACGCAACAAATCCGACACATCCACTGTTCTACAATGCTTTTTCACTTTCGTTCACACTCAATTTCACACAGTCCTCAAAATCATGCAGTGTGATAACGGTGGCGAGTTCCTCAATTCCTCCCTTTGTACCTTTTTCTCCACTAATGGCATATCTTATCGCTTCTCTTGTCCTCACACATCACCCCAAAACGGCAAAGTAGAACGTATGATTCGTACCACCAATGACTTAGTGCGTACCCTCCTCCTACAAGCCAACCTCACTCCACCCTTTTGGGTTGAGGCACTCCACACCGCCACATACTTGCTCAACCAGCGGCCGTCCCATGCCATTACTCCTCACACGCCTCATTTCCTTCTCCATGGTGTGCCCCCGACCTATGATCATCTTTGCGTTTTCGGTTGCCTCTGCTTTCCGAATTTGTATGCCAATATGGATCACAAACTTGCTCCTTGCTCCACCCGCTGCATCTTCCTAGGATATGCACTCGAACACAAAGGCTATCGCTGTTATGATCTCACCACCCGCCGCGTCACTGTATCCTGTCATGTTGTTTTTGACGAAACCATTTTCTCATACACCCCTCCCACACCAGACCACACCCATTCTACGACCATAGAAAATCCCCACGCAAAACCCCCTGTCCATCCCACTTTCCCGGATCCCCAGGCGGATCCCCAAGTGGACCCCCACCAGCTGGCCCTGATCGGTCGCCCAACGACTCCCCACTCTCCACGTCGCCTGCATGCAGCCCCTGCCTCGTTCCCCGGCATCCCCCGCCAGATCCACCTCAACTGCCATGCCGGTTCCCCACGATTCGCTCGCCTCCCCCCTGGCTCAACTGCCACCTGATCCGCCTCGGATCTGCCACCCACCAGCCCTGCCGCACCTTCTGCTGGACCCATCGAATCCACACTGTTTCCGCTCCACCCAATACCCCGCTGCCAGCTCTTCCCAAACATGCAGTTCCAGTAGAGCCATCCCAAAATTCACACATGATGTCCACCCGTGCCAAATCTGGCTATCTTATGCCCCGCCGATATTTCTTGATGATGCCTCCACCACACCCATCTCACCTATTCCTCCAATGTACAAATCCGCTCTAAAAGATCCCCATTGGCGCCAAGCAATGCTCGACGAGTTTAATGCTTTAATGAATAACTCTACTTGGTCTTTGGTGCCTAAGCCTGCAGGTGCAAATGTGGTCACGGGGAAATGGATTTTTTGTCACAAATTCAATACGGATGGTTCATTGGCTCGGTACAAAGCAAGGTGGGTTGTTCGTGGGTTCACTCAGCAAGAGGGCGTGGATTATTCCGAGACTTTCAGTCCTGTCGTCAAGCCAGCCACCATTCGGGTTGTGTTGAGCCTTGCCACCTCTCACTCATGGCCAATTCATCAACTTGACGTCAAAAACACATTTCTCCATGGTGAACTCAATGAGACAGTGTACTCTTCGCAACCGGCTGGTTTTGTTGATTCCTCCAAGCCGGACCATGGTTGTCTTCTTTGTAAGTCCCTCTACGTCCTCAAGCAAGCTCCTCGGACATGGTTTCTTCACTGTCAGGCCTTCTTGCTTTCTCTTGGGTTTCGTGCTTCAAAGAGTGACACTTCACTTTTCATCTTGCATCATGGCAATTCCCTTGCGTATCTGCTTGTTTATGTGGATGACATCATCCTTACCGCAAGCTCCACACACACGCTCACCTCCATCATCTCCGCCCTTAAGAAGGAATTCACCATGACCGATCTTGGTGCCCTCCACCATTTTTTGGGTATCATTGTCACCACCAATACCTCCGGTCTCTTTCTCTGTCAACAACAATACACCCTAGAGCTTCTTGAGCGTGCCAAGATGCTCAATTGTAAGACCGTTTCCACCCCAGTTGACACCACAGCCAAGTTGTCATCTCATGACGGCCAACTTCTCTCCAACCCCGCCCATTACCGTAGTCTGACCGGAGCACTACAATACCTCACTCTCACACGACCCGACATCGCCTATGCGGTCCAACAAGCCTGCTTGTTGATGCATGCCCCCCGCGACATCCATATGCAGCTTGTGAAGGGATCCTCCGGTACCTCTAAGGCACCTCTCACTACGGCCTTCAGATCTTTCGGTCTCAATCCAAGGATCTCACCGCTTATACGGATGCGAATTGGGCAGGTTGTCCCGACACCCGCAAGTCGACATCTGGTTTCTGTGTCTATCTTAGCACCAATCTTGTCTCATGGTCCTCCAAACGGCAACCCACCATTTCACGTTCAAGTGCGGAGGCTGAATATCGTGGTGTTGCAAATTGTGTGGCAAAATCTTGCTTGTTGCGGCAACTACTTCTCGAGCTCAAGGTGCCACCCACCCGTGCTACTGTGGTGTACTGCGATAACATCAGTGCCCCATACCTTGCCAGCAACCCAGTTCAACATCAGAGGACCAAACACATCGAGATCGACTTGCACTTTGTTCGTGATCGTGTGGCACTTGGTGAGGTGCGGGTGCTTCACGTTCCATCCAGCTCCCAGTATGCAGACATGTTCACCATTGCAGATCTTCCACGAGTCTCGGTCCAGCCTAAACACCCTTCCAAATGGTGTTCCGGCTGAGGGGGGTGTTGACAAGTGTACATTGTATTTCATACTGTAACATGTTGTACGTAGACTGATCCTATATTTCAGGATCCACTCGCCAGCTGGCCTGCATGCCTAGTCTCACGGGCGCTCTCTCCCTTCTCTCAAGGGCATATAATCTGTAATGTGTAATAGAATCAATCAAGGTTCAGGAAACATTCTTCCAACTGAACATGTTTTAGCAGAAAATAGAAAAGGAAGAGCACAACGGGACGGGGAAAACCATTTGTTACTATGTGCAGTGACAAAAAGATGCAAAAGAAACCTCATCAGTGTTAAACACATCGAATTCCACATCGCATCGCATCGCAAGGCCGGACGACACGGATTTGAAAGCCAGGAGAGAAGAGATACATCTGGTTTCACTCTTGAAGCTGGCTCGCCACCATGCCAGTTCTTGGCAAAGATTCCAAAGCCAGGAGCCCAGGAGTGTTGTATCCATCATGTTCGTCCACTAGGGACGTGTTTGATTGTCTGCATACACCTAGACCAGGCCCGCGTGGAAAGAATCCGGTATGTTTGGTTGCATGTATACACTGTTAGGCCTGCATAGCACGAAACTTAAAGCACCTTTGAGCCTGGCTCGCTGGAAACGCTCAGATCGGCAGTTTCTTGCGAGCCAGGCCGAGGCGAGCGCAAGCAAGCGGGTCCTTGCATGAGTGGAGATGGAAGAGATGCGAGGTGATTATGTAAAGTCTTCTTCAACATCCATTAAGCTTCTATCTAATCTCCTCTCTTCCTTGTCCCTCTTATCTACACAACAAGGCAACATCCATTAAGCTTCTATCTAATCTCCTCTCTTCCTTGTCCCTCTTATCTACACAACAAGGCTTCGATTTGAGGTAAGCTTTACATGAAAAAGATGCACCTCGATGCTACGGTTCCATTCAGGCGATCGGTTTGTAGTTTCGTCGGCCGTAAGTTCTTAATTTCCTGTTCCCGTTTCGAGCTATTCTGGATGAAATTTGTCAAATTCGTCGCGCACGATCAATCATTTGAAATTTCCTTTGATCGGCAATCTAATCTCGCAGTTCCTCACAACATTCGTGTTGTAAGTTTTTGGTTTCAACGATCGTAGCTTCATCTCTCTTTTAACAGCAGTCTACTGCACTGACGCGGTCATGTCGAGGTCCTCTGTCCTCTCCTTAGAGCACTCCTATTTTTCCCTCTCGACGCCGAAGCCCTTCCCCTTGATCTCTTTGCCCACGTCCTACTACACTAGAGTCGTTTCCGGCGTCGCTCATCTTAGCCTACTCTCTATCGTCCTCCCATCGCCTTGTGCCGCAAAGGCGCACCTGCTGCTTTTCTTGTGTCCTCTTGCCTCTGTGCCGCAGCTCATTCGCCGCGTCGCCGACGGGGTCGATCATCTTGGCCTCCTCTCTCTCGCCCTACTACACTGGAGTTGTTTCCGACGTCAATCATCTCGCCCTCCTCTCTCGTCCCCTGCACTGACGATACCATGGCACGAGCATTGCATTCTCCTCCTTTGTCGACTGTCTTTGCGCGAGCACCGCAACTAGTTCATCGACGGTGTCGCTTGCCGTGCCGCTGACAGGGTCGCTCGCCCACGACTCCATGCTCGTCATGTCGGACACGACGCCACGGCCAGTATCCATCGCAGTCGCCATGGTCCGGCGCACACTGTATTTCTTCCCCCCTTCCTCTGCTAGCTCTTAACCTTTGTGTGCTAAGTGCAAGTGCTAGCTCTTAATCATACCTCATGCGTGCAACCAAACACCGTGTCCATGTGCCGTTTGTACCAATGCAGGCAACCAAACAAAGTACACTTGCGTATTACCTAATGTAGGGACCCTAGATGCAAGCAACCAAACAACTTGTAGATGGCGCATTAAGACCTGTTTATGCTCAACCACGCTCGGTTGAGAAGTGTATGCTATGTAGGTTCTGTTCATAACTTGAACAAGTGTATGCCATGTAGGTACATTTCATATCTTGAACAAAACACGCCCTACGCCCTAGGCTGCTACCTAGCGCGGGAAGCCTCCTTTGTGGAGCACCTGCGGAAGACGCCAAGCTAGCGCGCCACGGTGTCACCTCATCAGATGCCACACCACTCGCCATCTCATCAAATCCAGAGCGTGCCTCCACTGCACTCGTCCACAGAGCCCCTGATTGATCTGAGCTTCCCCTTTATACTCGATTCGAATGCGCCAAGAGAGGTTTCAGACTTCAGACGCAGAATCTATCTATCTGTCCATCTCATCTCGAAAGTCTGAACTACTCACTCGAGGCTCCGAGCTCCGAGCTCCGTCCGTCCAAGTCCTGGAGGTCAATGATGGCAGGCAGGCAGGCAGGCTGCCGCATTTCCTCCAACTGACACGCACACTGCTCGGTGCTCCGTGCTCAGTATTCCTCCACGGGCGCCTCTTTTGGGCCTCGGAACATGTCTCGGCGGGTTGCCACAACCGGTAGGCCACCACGCCGTGGCAGAGTCACTCGTCCTCTCCTCAGTGGCGATCGAATCATGCTGTCCCTGGCTAGAGCTCCCGGTCCCGGACACTGGATCGATGTCCTCCACGACCAATAGTTCCTTCCCATTCTCTGTTTTGTCCCGGTCCTTGGAGATTCCATTATCTGATAGGATATGGTACATTTGAATTAGCTAGCAAGTCTCTTCTAACTTGGCAGGTGATGAGCCCGGCAAAGAAAAAGGTTAACCTTTCTGAAGAGATTCTGCGCGGCTACCTTACCAGACTGTCCCCTCATGTCTAGTAGTACTCCTATCTCCTGCAAGAGCACTAGCTCGTAACTTCTTTGATGGCTGAACCTGAATTTACCTGATGAGAGTGCGATGTGCTCTTAATCCTCACTTAGTGATCATCCCCTAGTTTTGATTGCTCTCCAGGTGATCCAACTTATTTTCTCCTTTTTCAGCGAAACATTAGCCTACGGTTGATCACTAATGGCATGTCCCAAACAGTTCCCTAACTTAACAGTGGCTCCGGATGTGAGCAGCACGAGCAAAGCTGGCAACAACACACGGACCTGAACCCTTTCTATCTCAACAACGAAGATGCCCTCCAGACTTTGCAGGATCCGGTGTCTGGTCCAGGGAGGATATGACAAGAGAATCTGCCGAGGCCACAGATGGTATCACAACAGCCTCTTGGATTGCTGATGATGAACGAGCTTCAGGCTTCAGATGCATTATCAGTAGCCTTTCAGTCGACGTCCATCGACTCAAGTGTGACATGATCAATATCTCTAGCAGTGAGATTTTCCAGGGAGCAATGGGTTGGCTCCACCTTGCGACTCATGATCCATCCATATGACTGCACTCGCCTTCCCGCCAAGTACCCTATTTCTTCTAGTTGGCAAGACCTGTTTATGACATAGCAGAAACATCAGTACGTACATCGAATTGTCGACAATTCAACTTTTGCATCAGAAATTATAGTGGGCGTTTGGTTCCACATCTGTGTCTGCTCTTCCACAGTTTAAAGGAGCTTCATTACAGCATATTGATGGCACAAGCACTACCATAACGAAGATTATGCACATGCTATTTTCATCGCGATAAGCAATTATGTAGGCGAAACTAAATCCATTTTGTCCACTAGTACCATTCAAAAATCGGGCACATTATTCCTATCAGTTCCGTGTCATGTAGTAAATGTTAGAAACCATCAAATTTAGAAGAATGAAAAGAAAAGAGATAATTTTCACTGAATTTGAGCACACTAATCAAAGGTTCAACTTAGACTTGGTCTTTCTACTGTAATGTTACTACTGTACCAGAAAACAAGAAAAAAGGAGGCCTGCATAACCAGTCCCCTATAAAGTAATGGTGATAACTCGCACAACCATATTTGTCGGTGGGTAAAAGCAACAGAGGATGGTAAGGCTGAAAGAATGCAGCAATTTACAATTTTGAAACATGGGCATTTTATATGTCCAGGAACAATATGTCCCATAAGGATTATACGTAGCTGGTTTACCTTCTTGCACAAGCTGCCTGGATCATATGTTTGCTCACAGGCCTCTGCTGGAAAACCATACAAATGCACTTGAAGTAAAACACTCAGATCACAAATCTTACATTTGTCGACAGTATGTGTAAAGCCATCAACAGAGAACATTGGATAATATATTATACAGCAAACAGAACCAATATAATACAATTCTTGTTTGAGGGAATATACAAATAAATGATACAATACATATGTGTTGTTCAGCACAAGCATGGGTTACTGGAACTTGAGAAAAACATAACCAAATATAAGATATACTGCAGTAGAATCTACCAAAGTCATCTAGCTCAAGTCATCCGGAAAAATCTACATTATTATAAGTAGAGACATAGATGAATGAACTGTATTTCGACAAAATTAATCATGGTGTACAAATGAATCTGCAGTCCAGCAACAACAGTATCAACGAACTGCTTCAATTACAAAAAAAGAATAAAGGATAAAGAATTTCTGCTGCATCATATTCAATCTTTGTATGATTGGTATTTAAGTTGAGAAAGATCAGTAACCTTTATTCCATATATACAACCAAAATAGTGCTAACAGGTGCGGCAAAAGAGTCAGGCGTGAGTTCATAACCATCCTAATTTCAAACAGCACCTGCGATTGTATTCGAACAGTTGAAGCGAGTTTCAGAAGATCCACATTGATGTATGTGCAAGATTATACTTGAGAACAGACAAGGCCTCTTATCTAACACCGAGGATGAACTGTACATCTGCAAAGACTGGTGGGACTCGTAAACTCTTTATTCCCTAACTAACTTGTCCCAATTCTGTACCACCACAATGTACCCCAAAGAGGGACTTCCTTTTCTATGACCAAAAGAGGACGTTACACGGCCCAGCACCATGGAAGAACAAACAAAAGAATGGACAGCGAAAGGAAAAGCCTCCCATCTTACTCAGTTACTGGTAGTTAGGCAACAAGTCGTAGTGCATTGATCGCCAAGCAGCCTGTCCCAAGCTTCAATAATCCTCACTTGCACTAAGCCCAGATAGCCAGTGATGACATGGCAATAGCCCCGACAAACAAGGCAACGTATGAGCACACTTGCAGCCTCGGATTGCAGCTCATCCTCCGGCTCAGGAAATCAGCAGCAATGAGATCCACTAATGCCATATAGATCAGTATACCAGATGACATTGAATCCAGAATGCCTTCCACCACCAATGCCCTGGGGCTGTTGGCGTTGTAGAACGACGCAATCCCCGCCCCCACGGTGATCCCAGCAGGTGTTGTGATAGCAAAGAAGAAAGCCATCAGGAGTGCAGAGAAATTCTTGAACTGCGCCTGCATTTGTTCATACAGAGTGTGTTGAATTGATGCAATTAACATGAAGGGGACATGAGTGCTAACTTCGAGTGAGGAACTGTTAACCATAGAGCAAAAATGAAGTGGACATTAACCTCAGAAATGCAGCCACCCAAGGCAAAACCCTCGAAGAACTGGTGGAAGGAGAGGGCGGCAACAAGAGGTTTAATGGTACATGGGCTTTGCGAAACGCCCAAGGATAGCCCGATGATCACCGAATGAGATACAATCCCCATCTCCAGAATCTTGTTGAGAATAAAGAAAATCATTATTCAGTATACTTCACAGATACACTACTGAAAACATCAATGCAGGAGACTACATTTTGTATCTTTGGTCGTCTGTGCAGTTGTACTGACATTTTTCAGATATAACTTAGCAAAGGAAATTTCACTGACCAGAACTCAAACATACGGGACAGAGAGCACTCCAATAGCTCCTGTAAAAGTGATTTTACCGGGGTGCACGTATAATTTAGGGGAAGTTGTTTTGTGAGGTCTTTTCTCTGTTCCCGTAAACATCTTCCCCTAAAATCTGTTTTTCTCTTTCTATTTCCCATTAAACAAGCATACAAATGGCACATACATGTACTCCCTCTGTCCGGAAAAGGTTGTCCCTCAAATGGATGTATCTAGCACTAACTTGGTGCTAGATACATCCATTTGAAAGACAAGTTTGGGACAAGTTTTTTCGGACGGAGGGACTATATACTATCATCATAATAATTCAAACAATGCTATTTCTGACACACATACTTGATACTTATGTCAAATTCACAATTTACGAAATATGATTTGAAAGTCAAATTCAAACATAACAAATTCAGTAAATAATCCAGAGTGGATATAAGAAACTGTTCAAACACGGGGATGTACTATGTGTTTACAAAGCTACTGCATAGAACGGTAGTAATAATACTATGATTTTGCGAATTTTAAGTTGTCTGATCTAGTGATCTTTAGGATAACTGGATTCAAAAATGTACTGTATAAAAGATGTCACTTGTGTTTAAGTAGAAGTTTGTCGCCCTAAGAACTGGCAACAACATTAAATTGCCCGTACCTGCGAGACAACCACATGATGAGCTTGGGACGGCCTCTCCTCGCTGCCATGCCCATGGTCATGGCCATGGCCCTGGGCGTGGGCGTGTGCATGGGCGTCGTACACGGCTCCACCATCGCACGCGTCATGGCCATGCGCATGGCTGTGCTGGTGCGCCGCCGCGTGCGCGCGCATGCCCACGATGTGCATGGCGTCCTGCTTCTCGTCGTCGCCGCTCACCGCGGCGGCGGCCATCCCTGCGAGCGCGCCGTCCTCGAGCAGCGCCGTGGTGTCGTCACGCGCGGCTGTGGCCGCGGCGGCAGCGGCCTCCTCGCCGTGCCTGCGCTCGTAGAAGCGGGTGCCGACGAACTCCATGACGAGCGTGCCCAGCGCGGCGAGCATGGCGATGAAGCCCGGGAAGGGGAACCGGCGCCACGGCATGGCCGGGAGGCACGGGTCGGCGAACTTCTCCTCGGCGTCGTGCATCATGTGCACGAACCCCGTGGCGAGGATGACCCCCGCCGCGAACGCCTTGGCGAGCACGAACGTCCCGCCGCCGGAGGACCCGCCCTCGCCGCCGCCGCCCCCGCCGCGCCGCCTCCGGCCGACGAGCGGGATGGCGACGCCGACCGCGCCGGCGATGAGGATGGCGGCGACGGCCACCATCTTGAGCCTGAGCGCGGCAGCCTCGTCGCGGCACTCCTCGTCGTCGCCCGCCCCCTCCTCGCAGCTCGCCGCGGAGACCGACGCTGCCATCGCCGACGACCAAGCGGTGCCCCGCCCCGTCAGAATTTCGAGCTCGATAATGGGTTTAGGCAGGAAATAACCATAAATAGCCCCTTAATCAGCCTACGTACCTGCGAATTGGTGTAGGTGGGCGCGGAGGTAGGGGACGTAGTACGACTCCGTCTCCTGCCATTAGAGGGACGGAAGAACCGAATGATTAACGAATTTTCTTCACGCAATTCAGCGCTGTGTAGTAGAACAACGCGGCAGCAGGACAAACAAGCAGCAGGGAATTCTGAACGCCATGGCTGCCGCTGTGAAGAAGAAGAAGAAGAAGAAGAGAGGACGGACGGCAGGGGAAGGCGCTAACCTCGAAGAACGCCATGGCTGCCGCGGGCAACGGAACAATCCACTCTCCAGAACAGTCGACGGATTATTCGATCCGATTTCGAGGAATGAAATTAAACCAATTTATCACCGCTGCTGCATGCGGCGGGGAGCAGACACATGCGATGCGTCGCCACATCGGCGCGCGGGGCCCCCCACCACGGGAGAGGGTGTCGTCATCCCCGAGCCGCCGCCGTCGGTTGGGGGATCTTACGGGCCCCTGCGGGCCAGCGCCGCGGGTGGGCCCGGTCGGGCGTGCGTGCGAGCGGGTGCTGCGGGCCCAGCCGTCAGTGGGGCGCCGCGGAGGGGGCCGGTCAGGCGTGCGGGGTGGCGGGCATGGGGGCCGTTATCAGTGGCTCGCGCGGGCCGGCATGATTTCGTTACGGTGGACGCGGGCAAGTGGACGTGGAGGTACGACGATGTCGACACTATGGCGCCCGCGCCCGTGCCGCCGGACCGGCGGTCGTTGTGGGCGGCATGATCTACGCTAGGATTGCCAACTGCGATCTCGCCTTGGCTCTACACGCATTGTCTACGAATCTCACAAACAATAATCTACTGGGAAGAGTTGCGTTGCGTTCTTTTTTCTTTGCGGGTAAGAGTTGCGTTGCGTTCCACTAGCTCTTTCCGACGAAAGGTACACTCTCGCCCGTTTTTTTATAAATCAGTACAGACTTAAGCGCTTATACATACGCGCATACACTCACCCCTATGAATGCACACACATACATCCTACCCCTATAAGCACCTCCGAGAGACTGAGCCGGCATGTCATCTTAAAATTTACGAAGTCACTGTAGGCGCATACACTCACCCCTATGAATGCATACACATACATCCTACCCCTATGAGCATCTTCGAGATCGAAATGCAAGATGTCATCTTAAAATTTACGGTCATCAGAGGCGCCGTCGTCGTTGACAGGAACGTTTCCTCCCACTGAAAGCGCATCGCCGGAAATCCCGAAATAAATCCAGGAATAATGCGAGCACCAAGACTTGAACCCTGGTGGGCTGGGGATACCACAGTCCCTCTAACCATCCAACCACAGGTTCATTCGCCTCTCGCCCGGTTTTTATACGTGAAGCCTCTCGGGAATTCCCAGTCCACTGCACGACCCCAAACGGACGTCCGTTTTGTCCGGATTTTAACCGTTTGGATAGGGCAATGAGGTCGTGTCCGGGCCTTTTCTGGGATGCGGTGACCGTGCGCCCAACACGCGGACGCATCCTTTGGCCCCATCTTGTTCGCCTCCATTTTCAAACGCCATCTTTCGAAAATAACACGCCCTAGTTTAGGCCAGCGGCCCTAGTTCACGCCGGCAACAGAGCCAGCGGCATCACGTCATCGCCGGCAACACAGCCAACGGCCTACATGTCCTCGCCGGCAACACAGCCAGCGATCGACAACACAGCTAGCCTACAAAATGAATAGTTTTGTCGCCGGCAACACAACCAGCCTCTAAAATGAATGTGTTTCTCGCCGGCACACAGCCAGCGGCGGGCACCCATGACAGACTCCAAAAAAGAACGGCCACGGTCGATCAAACGACCTAGTTCAAGCCGTCGGCGTCGAACATCTCCTTCTGCCTGGCCTCGAACCAGCTCCTCGTCTTCTCGCTCATCTTGGTCAAGTCCACGCTCATGATCGCAAGGGCCACCTTCTTTGCTTTGGTTGCGGCATTGGTGACCTCGATGTCGAGCTGCCTTTGCCTGGCCGTGACATTGGCGGCCTCGATGTCGAGCTGCCTTTGTTGGGACGCCTCCTCCATGTCGATCTTCCTCCTCTTGGCCGCCTCCTCCATCTCAAGCTTCTTCCTTTGAAGCTCTAGGTATAGCTTCATTTGCTCCTCCTTACTTTGTCGCTTTTTCTCGTTCCTCACATCCTTTTGAGACATCATGTCGTACAAAGTCTCATGCAAGGCCATGGATGACGCATCACGTATGTCGTCCACCTTGGAGTTGGTCTTGCCCCTCGGCCTCTGTTGGAAATATGCCCTAGAGGCAATAATAAAAGTATTATTATATTTCATTGTTCATGATAATTGTCTTTTGTTCATGTTATAACTGTATTATCCGGAAATCGTAATACACGTGTGAACACATAAACCACAATATGTCCCTAGTGAGCCTCTAGTTGACTAGCTCGTTGTGATCAACAGATAGTCATGGTTTCCTGACTATGGACATTGGATGTCGTTGATAACGGGATCACATCATTAGGAGAATGATGTGATGGACAAGACCCAATCCTAAGCATAGCATAAAGATCGTAGTTCGTTGCGCTAGAGCTTTGCCAATGTCAAGTATCTCTTCCTTCGACCATGAGATCGTGTAACTCCCGGATACCGTAGGAGTGCCTTGGGTGTATCAAACGCGTCACAACGTAGCTGGGTGACTATAAAGGTGCATTACGGTATCTCCAAAAGTGTCTGTTGGGTTGACACGGATCGAGATCGGATTTGTCACTCCGTATGACGGAGAGGTATCTCTGGGCCCACTCGGTAATGCATCATCATAATGAGCTCAAGGTGACCAAGGTGTTGGCCACGGATCATGCATTATGGTACGAGTAAAGTGACTTGCGAGAACGAGACCGAACAAGGTATTGGGATACCGACGATCGAGTCTCGCAAGTAACGCATCGATTGACAAAGGAATTGTATACTGTGGTTTTGATCGAATCCTCGACATCGTGGTTCAACCGATGAAATCATCGAGGAGCATGTAGGAGCCAACATGGGTATCCAGATCCCGCTGTTGGTTATTGCCCGAGAGTCGCCTCGGTCATGTCTCAGCGTGTCTCCGAACCCGTAGGGTCTACACACTTAAGGTTCGGTGACGCTAGGGTTAGTAGGAAGACTAGTATGTGACTACCGAATGTTGTTCGAGTCCCATGAGATCCCTGACGTCACGAGGAGTTCCTAATGGTCCGGAGGTGAAGTTTTATATATGGGAAGTTGTCATACGGACACCGGAAAGATTCGGGGTCTATCGGTAATGTACTGGGGCCACCGGAGGGGTTCCGGGTCCACCGGAGGGGCCACCTCCCGGAGGGCCACATGGGCATAAGGGGAGGAGCCAGCCCCGGAGGTCTGGGCGCCCCCCACCTTGGGCCCATGCGCCTAGGGTTGGGGAAACCCCGAGGGGCAAGCCTCCTCCTGCCGCCGCCTCTAGATCCCATCTAGAGGGTCGGCCCCCCTTGCCCCTTCCCCTATAAATAGAGGGGTGGGGGAGGGCTGCTGTACACACATCTCCAAGGCGCAGCCCTCCTCCCCAACACATCTCCTCCTCCGTGGCGCTTGGCGAAGCCTGCCGAGATCTCTTTGCACCAACACCACCACGCCGTCTTTGCCGCTTGAGCGAGCTTCCTCAACCTCTCCTTCCCCTTGTTGGATCAAGAAGGAGGAGACGCCTCCGTCCCCGCACGTGTGTTGAACGCGGAGGTGCTGTCCGCTCAAAGACTTGGACATCGGTGATTCGAATCACGTTGGTACGACTCCATCATCACCATCACCTTGCAAGCTTCCGCACGCGATCTACAAGTGGTATGTAGATGCAAACTCTCTCCCATGACTCGTTGTTTAGATGAACTCATAGATGGATCTTGGTGAAACCGTAGGAAAAAATTTTATTTTCTCGCAACGCTCCCCAACAAAGGGCATCATGAGCTAGGTATATGCGTAGTTCTCTAATGCACGAGTAGAACACGATTTTGTTGTGGGCGTGATCTTGTCAACTTACTTGCCTCTACTAGTCTTTTCTTGCTTCAACGGTATTGTGGGATGAAGCGGCCAGACCAACCTTACACGTGCGCTTACGTGAGACCGGTTCCACCGATTGACATGCACTAGTTGCATAAGGTGGTGGCGGGTGTCTGTCTCTCCCACTTTAGTTGGAGCGGATTCAATGAACAGGCCCTTATGAAGGGTAAATAGAAGTTGACAAAATCACGTTGTGGTTATTCGAGGTAAGAAAACGTTCTTGCTAGAACCCAATTGCAGCCACGTAAAAGATGCAACAACAATTAGAGGACGCCTAACTTGTTTTTGCAGCGATTGATCATGTGATGTGATATGGCCGAAGTTGTGATGAATGATGAATTGTGATGTATGAGATCACGTTTTGTAATAGGATTCACGACTTGCATGTCGATGAGTATGACAACCGCAGGAGCCATAGGAGTTGTCTTTATTTTTGTATGACTGCGTGTCATTGAAGAACGCCATGTAAACTACTTTACTTTATTGCTAAACGCGTTAGCCATAGAAGTAGAAGTAGTCGTTGGCGTGACAACTTCATGAAGACACAATGATTGAGGTCATGATGATGGAGATCATGGTGTCAAGCCGGTGACAAGATGATCATGGAGCCCCGAAGATGGAGATCAATGGAGCTATATGATATTGGCCATATCATGTCACAACTATATAATTGCATGTGATGTTTATTATGTTTATGCATCTTGTTTACTTAGGACGACGGTAGTAAATAAGATGATCCTTACAAAATTTCAAGAAGTGTTCTCCCTAACGTGCACCGTTGCTACAGTTCGTCGCTTCTAAGCACCACGTGATGATCGGGTGTGATGGATTCTTACGCTCACATACAACGGTGTAAGACAGTTTTACAAATAAAACACTTAGGGTTAACTTGACGAGCCTAGCATGTACGGACATGGCCTCGAACACGGAGACCGAAAGGTCGAACACGAGTCGTATGGAAGATACAATCAACATGAAGATGTTCACCGATGATGAATAGTCCGTCTCACGTGATGATCGGACACGGGCTAGTCGACTCGGATCGTGTAACACTTAGATGACTAGAGGGATGTCTAATCTGAGTGGGAGTTCATAATTTGATTAGAACTTTATTATCATGAACTTAGTCTAAAACCTTGCAAATATGTCTTGTAGATCAAATGGCCAACGCTAATGTCAACATGAACTTCAACGCTCCTAGAGAAAACCAAGTGAAAGATGATGGCAGAACTATACGGATCGGGTCCTAACCCGAGGATCATCCTCATAGCTGCCAGAAGCAATATGTCCTAGAAGGACCGCTAGGTGACACTCCGTCCCTGCAGAACCAAGACGTTATGAACGCTTGGCAAGCTCGTCTGATGATTACTCCTCGCTCAAGCGGCATGCTTTACACTTAGAACCGGGCTCCAAAAGCGTTTTGAGCATCACGGAGCATTTGAGATGTTCAAGAGCTGAAACTAGTTTTCCAAGCTCATGCCCGGTCGAGAGATATGATGTCTTCGACAAGTTCTACAGCTTGTAAGATGGAGGAAAACAGTTACGTCGGTGAGCACATCCTCAAGATGTCCAGGTTGCACAACCGTATGACCCAATGAACATTAACCTCCCAGATGAGGCGGTCATTGACAGAATCCTCCATCGCTCCCACCTAGCTACAAGAGCTTTGTGATGAACTACAACATGCGGGGATGGTGAAGACCATTCTGAAGTGTTCTCGATGTCAAGTCAGCAGAGGCTGAAATCAAGAAAGAACATCAAGTGTTGATGGTCAATAAGACCACTAAGTTCAAGAAGGGCAAGGGTAAGAAGAACTTCAAGAAGGACGGCAAAGATGTTGCCGCGCCCGTAAGCCAGCTTGCGGGAAGAAGTCAAAGAATGGACCCAAGCCCGAGATCGAGTGCTTTTATTGCAAGGGAAGGGTCATCGAAGCGGAACTGCCCCAAATACTTAGCGGATAAGAAGGCCGGCAACACCAAAGGTATATTTGATATACATGTAATTGATGTGTACCTTACCAGTACTCGTATTGATACCGGTGCCGTTGCTCATATTTGTAACTCACAGCAGGAGCTGCGGAATAAACGGAGACTGGCAAAGGACGAGGTGACGATGCGCGTCGGGAATGGTTCCAGAGTCGATGTGATCGCCGTCGGCACGCTGCCTCTACATTTACCCACGGGATTAGTTTTGAACCTTAATAATTGTTATTTAGTGCCAAGTTTGAGCATGAACATTGTATCTGGATCTCGTTTAATACGAGATGGCTACTCATTTAAGTATGAGAATAATGGTTGTTCGATTTATATGAGAGATATGTTTTATGGTCATGCTCCGATGGTCAATGGTTTATTCTTAATGAATCTCGAGCGTAATATTACACATGTTCATAGTGTGGATGCCAAAAGATGTAAAGGTGATAACGATAGTCCCACATACTTGTGGCACTGCCGCCTTGGTCACATTGGTGTCAAGCACATGAAGAAGCTCCATGCTGATGGACTTTTAGAGTCTCTTGATTATGAATCGTTTGACACATGCGAACCATGCCTCATGGGCAAATGATCAAGACTCCGTTCTCGGAACAATGGAGCGAGCAACCAACTTGTTGGAAATCATACATACCGATGTGTGCGGTCCAATGAGCGTTGAGGCTCATGGAGGATATCGTTATGTTCTCACTCTCACCGATGACTTGAGTAGATATGGGTATGTCTACTTAATGAAACACAAGTCCGAGACCTTTGAAAAGTTCAAGGAATTTCAGAGTGAGGTGGAGAATCAACGTGACCGAAAGATAAAGTTCCTACGATCGATCGTGGAGGAGAATACTTAAGTCACGAATTTGGTACACACTTAAGGAAATGTGGAATCGTTTCACAACTCACGCCGCTGAACACCTCAACAGAACGGTGTGTCCGAACGTCGACTCGCACTCTATTGGATATGGTGCGGTCTATGATGTCTCTTACCGATTTACCGCTATCATTTTGGGGATACGCCTAGAGACAGCTACATTCACTTTAAATAGGGCACCGTCTAAATCCGTTGAGACGACACCGTATGAATTATGGTTTGGGAAGAAACCTAAGTCGTCGCTTTCTAAAAGTTTGGGGATGCGATGCTTATGTCAAGAAACTTCAACCCGAAAAGCTCGAACCCAAGTCGAAAAATGCGTATTCATAGGATACCCTAAGGAAACTGTAGGGTATACCTTCTACTTAAGATCCAAGGCAAGATCTTTGTTGCCAAGAATGGATGCTTTCGAAAAGGAGTTTCTCTCGAAAGAAGTAAGTGGGAGGAAAGTAGAACTTGATGAAGTACTACCTCTCGAACGGAAAGTGGTGCAACAGCAGAAACCGCTTCTGTTATGCCCACACCAACCAAGAGGAAAACAATGATGATGATCAAGGTACTTGGATCAAGTTGCTCTTGAACCGTGGGTCCACAAGGACACGCTCCGCACTGAGTGGTACGGCAACCCAGTCCTGGAAATCATGTTGTTAGACAACGGTGAACCTTCGAACTATGGAGAAGCGATGGCGGGCCCGGATTCCAACAAATGGCTTGAAGCCATGAAATCCGAGATAGAATCCATGTATGAAAACAAAGTATGGACTTTGACAGACTTGCCTGATGATCGGCGAGCGATAGAAAACAAATGGTTTAAGAAGAAGACGGACGTGGATGGTAATGTTGCCATCTATAAAGCTCGACTTGTCGCTAAAGGTTATCGACAAGTTCAAGGGATTGACTACGACGAGACTTTCTCTCCCATAGCGAAGCTGAAGTCCGTCTGAATCATGTTAGCAATTGCCGCATACTATGATTATGAGATATGGCAGATGGACGTCAAAACGGCATTCCTTAACGGACATCTTAAGGAAGAGCTGTATATGATGCAGCCGGAAGGTTTTGTCGATCCTAAGAACGCTAACAAAGTATGCAAGCTCCAGCGCTCCATTTATGGGCTGGTGCAAGCATCTCGAGTTGGAACATTCGCTTTGATGAGATGATCAAAGCGTTTGGTTTATGCTTGACTTATGGAGAAGCTGCGTTTACAAGAAAGTGAGTGGGAGCTCAGAGCATTTCTCATATTATATGTAGATGACATACTCTTGATGGGAAATGATATAAAACTTCGGACAGCATTAAGGCCTACTTGAATAAGTGTTTTTCAATGAAGGACCTTGGAGAAGCTGCTAATATATTAGGCATCAAAATCTATAGAGATAGATCGAGACGCCTCATAGGTCTTTCACAAAGCACATACCTTGATAAGATTTTGAAGAGGTTCAAAATGGATCAGTCCAAGAAAGGGTTCTTGCCTATGTTACAAGGTGTGAGATTGAGCTCACTCACCACCGACCACGCAAAAGATAAAGAAGAGATGAGTGTCATCCCTATGCTTCAGCCATAGGATCTATTATGTATGCCATGTCTTGTGTACTGCACTGATGTAAACCTTGCCGTAAGTTTGGTAGCGAGGTACCAAAGTAATCCCGCAAGGAACACCGGACAGCGGTCAAGAATATCCTGAAGTACTGAAAAGGTGTAACGCCTTGACACACCCGCCGGTGGTCGTTATTCTGGCGGGATCTAGACTGCCCCACAGATCAATACTAGTCTTTTCTGCGACTTTGTCCTCACTCGTGCGCACCGGGAGCAACTTCGGTCGGTCACCCATCCTGAAACTACTCCAAGCTGAGCACGCTTAACTTTGGAGTTCTTTCCGAATGGGCTCCCGGAAAAGAAGGAATTCCTTATTGATATGAGTAGTCTATCATCCCTAATAAGCCAGGCTATTACATACACCCACACTCATAGGAACCGACGTCCTCGTCGGGCCACAGAACATTCCTCTTGGTACAACCGTCTCGTGCATCCATCCCGTACATGTGCCATGCCGTGTGCCACGACGGGTCACAAACGCTATGAACAACATGATCACGCACCGTCCGCAACCATCCATGTAACCGCGAGGGTCGGCTCGATACCAACTTGTAACGCCCGGACACACCCGCGGTGGTCGTTACTCTGGCGGATCTAGATCGCCCCACAGATCAATACTAGTCTTTTCTGCGCACTTTGTCCTCACTCGTGCGCACCGGGAGCAATCTTCGGCGGTCACCCATCCCAAACTACTCCAAGCTGAGCACGCTTAACTTTGGAGTTCTTTCGAATGGGCTCCGGAAAAGAAGGAATTCCTTATTGATATGAGTAGTCTATCATCCCTAATAAGCCAGGCTATTACAAAGGACAAAGGACATGTTTCTCGTTTATGGAGGAGACGAAGAGCTCGTCAGAAGGGTTACGCCGACGCTAGCTTCGACTCAGATCTGATGACTCTAAGTCACAAACCGGATACGTGTATATGTTGAATGGTGGAGCAAGAAGTGGTGCACCGCAAGCGAAGCGTCGTGGCGGGATCTACGTGTGAAGCGGAGTACATGGCAGCCTCGGAGGCGGCGCATGAAGCAATTTGGGTGAAGGAGTTCATCACCGACCTAGGAGTCATACCCAATGCGTCGGGGCCGATCAAACTCTTATGTGACAACACTGGAGCTATTGCCCTTGCCAAGGAGCCCAGGTTTCACAAGAAGACCAGCACATCAAGCGTCGCCGCTTCAACTCCATCCGTGAAAATGTTCAAGATGGAGACATAGAGATTTGCAAAGTACATACGGATCTGAATGTCGCAGATCCGCTGACTAAACCTCTCTCATGAGCGAAACATGATCAACACCGTAACTCTATGGGTGTTCGATTCATCACAATGTAACTAGATTGGTGACTCTAGTGCAAGTGGGAGATGTTGGAAATATGCCCTAGAGGCAATAATAAAAGTATTATTATATTTCATTGTTCATGATAATTGTCTTTTGTTCATGCTATAAGCAGTATTATCCGGAAATCGTAATACACGTGTGAACACATAGACCACAATATGTCCCTAGTGAGCCTCTAGTTGACTAGCTCGTTGTGATCAACAGATAGTCATGGTTTCCTGAATATGGACATTGGATGTCGTTGATAACGGGATCACATCATTAGGAGAATGATGTGATGGACAAGACCCAATCCTAAGCATAGCATAAAGATCGTGTAGTTCGTCTGCTAGAGCTTTGCCAATGTCAAGTATCTCTTCCTTCGACCATGAGATCGTGTAACTCCCGGATACCGTAGGAGTGCCTTGGGTGTATCAAACGTCACAATGTAATTGGGTGACTATAAAGGTGCATTACAGGTATCTCCGAAAGTGTCTGTTGGGTTGACACGGATCGAGACTGGGATTTGTCACTCCGTATGACGGAGAGGTATCTCTGGGCCCACTCGGTAATGCATCATCATAATGAGCTCAAGGTGACCAAGGTGTTGGCCACGGGATCATGCATTATGGTACGAGTAAAGTGAATTTCCGGTAACGAGACTGAACAAGGTATTGGGATACCGACGATCGAGTCTCGGGCAAGTAACGTACCGATTGACAAAGGGAATTGTATCTGAGGTTTTGATCGAATCCTCGACATCGTGGTTCAACCGATGAAATCATCGAGGAGCATGTAGGAGCCAACATGGGTATCCAGATCCCGCTGTTGGTTATTGCCCGAGAGTCGTCTCGGTCATGTCTGCGTGTCTCCCAAACCCGTAGGGTCTACACACTTAAGGTTCGGTGACGCTAGGGTTAGTAGGAAGACTAGTATGTGACTACCGAATGTTGTTCGGAGTCCCGGATGAGATCCCGGACGTCACGAGGAGTTCCGGAATGGTCCGGAGGTGAAGTTTTATATATGGGAAGTTGTCATACGGACACCGGAAAGATTCGGGGGTCTATCGGTAATGTACCGGGGCCACCGGAGGGGTTCCGGGGGTCCACCGGGAGGGGCCACCCCTCTCGGAGGGCCACATGGGCCGCGAAGGGGAGGGAGCCAGCCCCTGGAGGGCTGGGCGCGCCCCCCACCTTGGGCCCATGCGCCTAGGGTTGGGGGAACCCCGAGGGGCGCCTGCTTGCTTGGGGGCAAGCCTCCTCCTCGCCCGCCCTCTAGATCCCATCTAGAGGGTCGGCCCCTGCCCGCTCCCCTATAAATAGAGGGGTGGGGGGAGGGCTGCTGTACACACATCTCCAAGGCGCAGCCCCTCCCCTCCCCAACACATCTCCTCCTCCGTAAGCGCTTGGCGAAGCCCTGTCGGAGTACTGCTGCACCAACACCACCACGCCGTCGTGCTGCCGTTGGAGCAAGCTTCCTCAACCTCTCCTTCCCCCTTGCTGGATCAAGAAGGAGGAGACGTCTCCCGTCCCGTACGTGTGTTGAACGCGGAGGTGCTGTCCGTTCAGCACTTGGACATCGGTGATTCAATCACGGTTGAGTACGACTCCATCATCACCATCACCTTGCAAGCTTCCGCACGCGATCTACAAGTGGTATGTAGATGCAAACTCTCTCCCATGACTCGTTGCTTAGATGAACTCATAGATGGATCTTGGTGAAACCGTAGGAAAAATTTTAATTTTCTGCAACGTTCCCCAACAGCCTCTTCAACGCCTCACCATCTCCACCTCCCACAAACACGGCCGCCTTCTTGCCTCTCTTCCTTTGAAGTTTACGGTATTGATCTTTGAACTTTGGGCAATTGTTGATGAGCGTCCAACAATGCGTAAGAGTGAATGGCTTGTCATTGTGCCGGGCCTTGAATGCTTCCGAAGATTGAAATGCCTACACCACATGATCAAGAACAAATGAACATGCAAACATATACAAGGCCGAAGTCTCATGGTCGTAGGAAAGAAAGAACTAGGATGAGGAGAGCATACCAAGTCCCCAATGTCGAGACCACTCACGGGTCGTGCTTCAATGCTCTCAAGTGCGGCACAATACTTGTTGCACTCTTGTTGGATGAACAACCACCTTTTTTGAATCGAGGTGATGCCACGGTTGCTCATAATTTGGTAGGGCTCAAACATCTTTCTCTCATGGAATGTTTTGTGGACTCTTGTCCAAAAAACGAGGCCCTTTTGTTGCGCGCCGGTCCTTGGATCTTGGCTAATGTCCATCCAACAATTGCAAATCAACTTGTCCTCGTCCTGTCAATATGAACCCGTGCGAATGCTCTTCTTCCTCTTTTGTGCTTCCGCTCTTTGGGTGAGCTCGTCGATGAACAATGGCTCACCCAAAATATCAATATCGATGTCATCTTCTTCATCACAATCACCTTCGCAATAGATGTCATCATCTTCATGCCATGAGTCACCATGGTCGTAGTCCGCATGGTCGTGGGCCTCTTCATCCGCAACGTACTGGGCGCGGTCATCCTAACTTTGGGTCTCATCGGGATCGTTGGCAACGCCATGCCCACCCTCGTAGATCACTTGCTCCATGAACTGATTGTCAAAGGGGTCGTCGATCGTTGGTGTTGGTGTTGCCATTTCGTAGAACAGGACGCGGGGCGATGGCATGGTGCCCGTAAACGGTGGCAGTTCTTGCTTTCTTTGCATCTCCACGGACGGCCAGCCGCCGCTGCTGGACCCTGGCGTGACGTTGAGGTCGATGACGACCGAGGGGCGCAGGGTGGACGGCACAATCACGCCAACGTCCGGCGAGCGTGAAAAATGGGTGTAGCCATCGTGCCATGGCGGGGGAAAGCCAGGCGACATAGGCGTGGTCCGCGACATTGGCGACGAGCAATGCTGAGGCCCGGCGACCGACCAGCTTGTGCTTGCCGGGCCGACGGCCGCACCAGTAAAACCCGTCGGACGGCATAGGCCAAGCATTAGGAGGGTGTGCGCTTTGTTGACGATGGCCTCCCTTGCGCCGCGCGGCCTCCACCGCATCACGCTCCGCGACGAACTTGGCCGCGGCGGTCTTGCCCTTGACGGCCGCCCTCCGGTTCCTCCTCTTCGCCGATTCCGCGTCCATCTTGGCGAGCTCCTCCGGCGTGCACTCCGACCGCGGCTTCCTTGGGCCCTTGGCCGCCTTCTTCTTCACCTTTGCAGGCGGGTCGACGGCCAGACCGCCGGAATTCGGTGGGGCGTCGGCCATGGACGGGGGAGGGTGGGGGCGGGACGTGGGAGGGTTTGGGGGGAAATGGCGCCAAATGGGGCACGGGGGGTTTTGCTTTGTGCCACCGACGGGCGGGCCAGGGGAGGACATGTTGGGGAACGTAGTAATTTCAAAAAATTTCCTACGCACACGCAAGATCATGGTGATGTATAGCAACGAGAGGGGAGAGTGTTGTCTACATACCCTTGTAGACCCAAAGCGGAAGCGATCACAACGTAGAGGAAGTAGTCGACGCTCTCCTCACGATCCGACCGATCCGGCGCCAAGCATCTCGGCGCCCGAGTTCTTGACACACGACAGCTCGATGACGCCCCTCAGACTCGATCCAGCCGAGTGTCGAGGGAGAGTTCCACAAGACGACGGCGTGGTGGCGATCTTGATGTTTCACCGGCACAGGGCTTCGCTTAAGCTTCACGACGGTATGACCGAGGTGGAATATTGTGGAGGGGGCACCGACACGGCTAAGGAACGATCTAAAGATCAAACTTGTGTGTCAAGGGTGCCCCCTGCCCCGTGATATAAAGGAGGGAGGGGGAGGCCGGCCGGCCTAGCTAGGCGCGGAGGAGTCCTACTCCCACCGGGAGTAGGACTCCCCTTCCTAGTTGGAATAGGATTGGGGGAGGGAAGAGGAGAGGGGCGCCTCCTTGTCCTATTCGGACTGGGGGGAGAGGGCGCGCCACCTCCTGGCCGGCCCTCCTCTTCTCCCTCGAGGCCCACCGAGGCCCATTTACCCCGGGGTTCCGAACCTCCGGTACTCGTAGAATTCTGTTTTACCGAACCATTCCGAACTCCAAACATAGGCTTCCAATATATCAATCTTTATGTCTCGACCATTTCGAGACTCCTCGTCATGTCCGTGATCACATCCGGACTCAACTTCTTCGTACATCAAAATACATAAACTCATAATAACCGCCATCGAAACTTTAAGCGTGCGGACCCTACGGTTCGAGAACAATGTAGACATGACCTAGAACTATTCATGGTCAATAACCAATAGCGGACCTGGATGCCCATATTGGTTCCTACATATTCTACGAAGATCTTTGTCGGTCGAGACCGCATGACAACATACGTTGTTCCCTTTGTCATCGGTATGTTACTTGCCCGAGATTCGATCGTCGGTATCCAATACCTAGTTCAATCTCGCTACCGCAAGTCTCTTTACTCGTTCCGTAATACATCATCTCACAACTAACTCATTAGTTGTAGTGCTTGCAAGGCTTCAATGATGTGCATTACCGAGAGGGCCCAGAGATACCTCTCCGACAATCGGAGTGACAAAACCTAATCTCAAATACGCCAACCCAACATCTCGCCTTTGGAGACACCTGTAGTACTCCTTTATAATCACCCGATTACGCTGTGACGTTTGGTAGCACCAAAGTGTTCCTCCGTAAACGGAGTTGCATAGTCTCATAGTTACGTGAACATGTATATGTCATGGATAAAGCAAGAGCAACATACTAAACGATCGTGTGCTAAGCTAAGGGAATGGGTCATGTCAATCGATCATTCTACTAATGATGTGACCTTGTTAATCAAATAACAACTCCTTGTTCATGGATAGGAAACATAACCATCTTTGATTAACAAGCTAGTCTAGTAGAGGCATACTAGTGACATATTGTTTTGTCTATGCATTCACACATGTATCATGTTTCCTGTTAATACAATTCTAGCATGAATGATAAACATTTATCATGAAATAAGGAAATAAATAATAACTTTATTATTGCCTCTAGGGCATATTTCCTTCATCTCCCACTTGCACTAGAGTCAATAATCTAGATTACATAGTAATGATTCTAACACCCATGGAGTCTTGGTGCCGATCATGTTTTGCTCGTGGAAGAGGCTTAGTCAACGGTCTCGCAACATTCAGATCCGTATGTATCTTGCAAATCTCTATGTCTCCCACCGGACTAAGTCCGGATGGAATTGAAGCGCCTCTTGATGTGCTTGGTCCTCTTGTGAAATCTGGATTCCTTTGCTAAGGCAATTGCTCCATAGATTGTCACGAAGATTTTCATTGGACCCGATGCACTAGGTATGACACCTAGATCGGTTATGAACTCCTTCATCCGCATCCTTCATTAGCTGCTTCGAAGCTGCTATGTACTCCGCTTCACATGTAGATCCCGCCACGACGCTTTGTTTAGAACTGCACTAACCGACAGCCCTCCGCTTAGTGTAAATACGATCCGGTCTGCGATTTAGAATCGTCCGGATCGGTGTCAAAGCTTGCATCAACGTAACTGCCATTTATGAGCTCTTTGTCACCTCCATATACGAGAAACATATCCTTAGTCCTTTTCGTATTTCAGATGTTCTTGACCGCTGTCCGATGATCCACTCTGGATTACTTTGGTACCTCCTGCTAGGCTTATAGCAAGGCACACATCAGTCCGGTACACAAGATTGCATACATGATAGAGCCTATGGTGAAGCATAGGAACATCTTTCATTTTCTCTCTATCTTCTGCAGTTGGTCGGGCATTGAGTCTTACTCAACTTCACACCTTGTAACACGTGCAAGAACCCTTTCTTTGCTTGATCCATTTTGAACTTCTTCAAAATTTTGTCAAGGTATGTGCTTTGTGAAAGTCCAATTAAGCGCCTTGATCTATCTCTATAGATCTTAATGCCTAATATGTAAGCAGCTTCACCGAGGTCTTTCATTGAAAAACTCTTATTCAAGTATCCCTTTATGCTATCCAGAATTCTATATCATTTCCGATCAGCAATATGTCATCTACATATAATATCGAAATGCTACTGAGCTCCCACTCACTTTCTTGTAAATACAAAGCTTCTCCAAAAGTCTCAGATAAACCCAAATGCTTTGATCACACTATCAAAGCGCTTATTCCAACTCCGAGATGCTTGCACCAGTCCATAGATGGATCGCTGGAGCTTGCACACTTTGTTAGCTCCTTTGGATCGATAAAACCTTCGGTTGCATCATATACAACTCTTCTTCCGTAAATCCATTCAGAATGCGATCTTTACATCCATTTGCCAAATTTCATAATCATAAAATGCGCAATTGCTAACATGATTCGGACGGACTTAAGCATCGCTACGGGTGAGAAGGTCTCATCGTAGTCAATCCCTTGAACTTGTCGAAACCCTTTGCGATAAGTCGAGCTTTGTAGATAATATTACCGTCGGCGTCGGTCTTCTTCTTGAAGATCCACTTGTTTTCTATTGCTTGCCTACCCTCGGCAAGTCAACCAAAGTCCATACTTTGTTTTCATACATGGATCCCATCTCGATTTCATGGCCTCAAGCCATTTTGCGTAATCTGGGCTCACCATCGCTTCTTCATAGTTCGTAGGTTCATCATGATCTAGTAGCATGATTTCCGAACAGGATTACCGCACCACTCAGTGCGGATCTTACTCGTTGATCTACGAGGCTCTGCGAAGAACTTGATCTCAAGTTTCATGATCAACATCATCAACTTCCTCACTACTTGGTGTAGGTGTCTCGAAACCGTTTCGCGATTTAACTACTTTCAAGTAAGGGAGAAGGTACTATTACCTCATCAAGTTCCACTTTCCTCCCACTCACTTCTTTCGAGAGAAACTCCTTCTCTAGAAAGGATCCATTCTTAGCAACGAATGTCTTGCCTTCGGATCTGTGATAGAAGGTGTACCCAACTGTCTCCTTTGGGTATCCTATGAAGACACATTTCTCCGATTTGGGTTCGAGCTTATCAGTTGAAGCTTTTTCACATAAGCATCGCATCCCCAAACTTTAAGAAACGACAACTTTGGTTTCTTGCCAAACCATAATTCATAAGGTGTCGCCTCAACGGATTTCGACGGTGTTCTATTCAGGTGAATGCGGCCGTCTCTAGAGCATAACCCCAAAACGATAGCGGTAAATCAGAAGAGACATCATAGATCGCACCATATCTAGTAAAGTCCGACACGACGCTCGACACACCATTACGTTGTGGTGTTCCGGTATGTAAGTTGCGAAACTATTCCGCATTGTTTCAAATGTAGACCAAACTCAGAACTCAAATATTCACCTCCACGATCGATCGTAGAAACTTAATTTTCTTGTTACGATGATTTTCAACTTCACTCAAATTCTTTGAACTTTTCAAACGTTTCAGACTTATGTTTCATTAAGTAGATATACCCATATCCGCTTAAGTCATCTGTGAAGGTGAGAAAATAACGATATCCGCCACGAGCCTCAACATTCATTGGACCACATACATCTCAGATGTATGATTTCCAACAAATCTGTTGCTCTCTCCATAGTACCGAGAACGGTGTTCTAGTCATCTTGCCCATGAGGCACGGTTCGCATGTGCCAAGTGATTCATAATCAAGTGACTCCAAAAGTCCATCAGTATGGAGTTTCTTCATGCGCTTTATACCGATATGACCTAAACGGTAGTGCCACAAATAAGTTGCACTATCATTATCAACTCTACATCTTTTGGTTTCAACATTATGAATATGTGTATCACTACTATCGAGATTCATCAAAATAGACCATTCCTCAAGGGTGCATGACCATAAAAGATATTACTCATATAAATAGAACAACCATTATTCTCTCGATTTAAATGAATAACCGCCTCGCATCAAACAAGATCCAGATATAATGTTCATGCTCAACGCAGCACCAAATAACAATTATTTAGGTCTAAAACTAATCCCAAGGTAGATGTAGAGGTAGCGTGCCGATCGCGATCACATCGACTTTGGAACCATTTCCCACGCGATCGTCACCTCGCCCTTTGCCGAGTTCGCTAATCAGTAGTCCCTGCTTCGAGTTGTAAATATTAGCAATGTAACCAAGATCAAATACCAGTGCTACTACGAGCTCTAGTAAGGTACACATCAATAACATGTATATCACATATACCTTTGTTCACCTTGCCATCCTTCTTATCCGCCAAATACTTGGGGCAGTTCCGCTTCAAAGGACTACCGCTTGCGGTAGAAGCACTCGGCCAGGTTTAGGGCCGACTTGGGTTTCTTCTCCCGAGCAAAGAACTTGCTTGCTGTTCTTCTTGAAGTTCCCTTCTTCTTCCCTTTGCCTTTCTTCTTGAAACTAGTGGTCTTATTGACCATCAACACTTGATGCTCCTTCTGATTTCTACCTCCGCAGCTTTTAGCATTGCGAAGAGCTCTGTATAGTCTTTACTAACCCTTGCATATTATAGTTCATCACGAAGCCTTTGTAGCTTGGTGGCGGTGATTGAAGAATTACATCAATGACACAATCATCCGGAAGATTAACTCCCAATTGTGTCAAGTGATTGTAGTACCCGGACATTCCGAGTATATGCTCACTAATGTAACTATTCTCCTCCATCTTGCAGCTATAGAACTTATTGGAGACTTCATATCTCTCAATCCGCATTCTGTTGAATATTAACTTCAACTCTGGAACATCTCATATGCTCCATGACGCTCAAAACGCCGTTGAAGTCCCGGTTCTAAGCCGTAAAGCATGGCACATCGAACTATAGAGTAGTCATCGACTTTGCTCGCGAGACGTTCTTAACGCCGTCGGTTAGATCAAGAAGAGTTCGGCACCTAGCGGTGCATCCAGACGTAACTCTTCAGGCAGCAATGAGGATAATCCTCGTTACGGACCCAATCCGTAATTGCTACCATCATCTTTCAACTTTGCTTTCTCAAGGAACGCATTAAAATTCAACGGAACAACAAAGACGAGCCATCTATCTACAATCAAACATAAACAAGCAAGATACTATCGGTACTAAGTTCATGATAAATTTAAGTTCGATTAATCATATTACTAAAGAACTCCCACTTAGAAAAACATCTCTCTAGTCATCTAAGTGATCACGTGATCCAAATCAACTAAACCATAACCGATCATCACGTGAAATGGAGTAGTTTTCAATGGTGAACATCTTATGTTGATCATATCTACTATATGATTCACGTTCGACCTTTCGTCTCCGTGTTCCGAGGCCATATCTGCATATGCTAGGCTCGTCAAGTATAACCCGAGTATTCTGCGTGTGCAAAACTGGCTTGCACCCGTTGTAGATGGACGAGAGCTTATCACACCCGATCATCACGTGGTGTCCGGGCACGATTTAACTTTGGCAACGGTGCATACTGGGAGAACACTTCTTGATAATTTAGTGAGAGATCATCTTATAATGCTACCGCAATCAAAGCAAGATAAGATGCATAAAAGGATAAACATCACATGCAAATCAATATAAGTGATATGATATGGTCATCATCATCTTGTGCTTCGTGATCTTCATCTCCGAGCACCACCATGATCACCATCGCCACCGGCGCGACACCTTGATCTCCATCGTAGCATCGTTGTCGCCTCGCCAAACTTATGCTTCTACGACTATCGCTACCGCTTAGTGATAAAGTAAAGCATTACGTAGCGATTGCATTGCATACAATAAAGCGACAACCATATGGCTCCTGCCATTGCCGATAACTTCGTTACAAAACATGATCATCTCATACAATAAAATATAGCATCACGCCTTGACCATATCACATCACAACATGCCCGCAAAAACAAGTTAGACGTTCTCTACTTTGTTGTTGCAAATTTTACGTGGCTGCTACGGGCTTAAGCAAGAACCAGTCTCACCTCGATCAAAACCACAACGATATTTCGTCAAATAGACTCCGCTTTAACCTTCTCAAGGACCGGCGTAGCCACACTCGGTTCAACTAAAGTGAGAGAGACAAGCACCCACCACACCTTTAAGCAACGAGTGCTCGCAGCGGTGAAACCAGTCTCGCGTAAGCGCACGCGTAATGTCGGTCCGGGCCGCTTCATCTCACAATACCGCTGAACCAAAGTATGACATGCTGGTAGGTAGTATGACTTGTATCGCCCACAACTCACTTGTGTTCTACTCTGCAAAACATCAAACCATAGAAAAACCTAGGCTCGGATGCCATTGTTGGGGAACGAGTAATTTCAAAAATTTCCTACGCACACGCAAGATCATGGTGATGTATAGCAACTAGAGGGGAGAGTGTTGTCTACATACCCTTGTAGACCAAGCGAAGCGATCACAACGTAGAGGAAGTAGTCGACGCTCTCCTCACGATCCGACCGATCCCGCGCCACATTACTCCGCCCCGAGTTCTTGACACACGACAGCTCGATGACGCCCCTCAGACTCGATCCAGCCGAGTGTCGAGGAGAGTTCCACAAGACGACGGGCGTGGTGACGATCTTGATGTTTCACCGGCGCAGGCTTCGCTTAAGCTTCATGACAGTATGACCGAGGTGGAATATGGTGGAGGGGGCACCGACACGGCTAAGGAACGATCTAAAGATCAAACTTGTGTGTCAAGGGTGCCCCCTGCCCCGTATATAAAGGAGGGAGGGGAGGCCGGCCGGCCTAGCTAGGGCCCGAGGAGTCCTACTCCCACCGGAGTAGGACTCCCCTTCCTAGTTGGAATAGGATTGGGGGAGGGGAAGAGGAGAGGCGCGCCCCACCCCTCCTTGTCCTATTCGGACTGGGGGAGAGGCGCGCCACCTCCTGGCCGGCCCTCCTCTTCTCCCTCGAGGCCCACCGAGGCCCATTTACCCGGGGTTCCAGAACCTCCCTAGACTCAGTAAATTCTGTTTTCCGGAACCATTCCAACTCCAAACATAGGCTTCCAATATATCAATCTTTATATCTCGACCATTTCGAGACTCCTCGTCATGTCCGTGATCACATCCGGACTCAACTTCTTCGTACATCAAAATACATAAACTCATAATAACTGCCATCGAAACTTTAAGCGTGCATGGACCCTACGGTTCGAGAACAATGTAGACATGACCTAGAACTATTCATGGTCAATAACCAATAGCGGGACCTGGATGCCCATATTGGTTCCTACATATTCTACGAAGATCTTTGTCGGTCGGACCGCATGACAACATACGTTGTTCCTTTGTCATCCAGATGTTACTTGCCCGAGATTTGATCGCTCGGTATCCAATACCTAGTTCAATCTCGCTACGCAAGTCTCTTTACTCGTTCCGTAATACATCATCTCACAACTAACTCATTAGTTGTAGTGCTTGCAAGGCTTCATGATGTGCATTACCGAGAGGGCCCAGAGATACCTCTCCGACAATCGGAGTGACAAAACCTAATCTCAAATACGCCAACCCAACATCTCGCCTTTGGAGACACTGTAGTACTCCTTTATAATCACCCGATTCGCCAGACGCTTGGTAGCACCAAAGTGTTCCTCCGTAAACGGAGTTGCATAATCTCATAGTTACAGAACATGTATATGTCATGGATAAAGCAAGAGCAACATACTAAACGATCGTGTGCTAAGCTAAGGAATGGGTCATGTCAATCGATCATTCTACTAATGATGTGACCTTGTTAATCAAATAACAACTCCTTGTTCATGGATAGGAAACATAACCATCTTTGATTAACAAGCTAGTCTAGTAGAGGCATACTAGTGACATATTGTTTTGTCTATGCATTCACACATGTATCATGTTTCCGGTTAATACAATTCTAGCATGAATGATAAACATTTATCATGAAATAAGGAAATAAATAATAACTTTATTATTGCCTCTAGGGCATATTTCCTTCAGGACACACGCGCGCGTCCTGCCTATCCGGACGCTGTCTGTTTCACCCCAAAAGCGGCGCAAAGTTGGGCCGGGGATGGGTCGAAAGCGGACAGAAAATGGACAAAATTCTATTTTTGCTCGTGCGCTGGGCCATCTGATTTGTCCGTTTTGCCCCAAACGGACGCACCCGGACAGGATGGGGCGCGCGCTGGAGTTGGTCTAACCTATCAATCGATTGTTTCCCTCTTGTCCGTGGTGGCTGGGGTTCCAGGAGAGGTCAATCTTCCAACGCCGTCTTCCAGCGGCTCCTCTTTGCGGGCGACCTCGCTCGTCGGTGATGAGGGGGTCGCTGGATCCACTCGTGCGGATCATTTTTACTCCTTCATAGTCTAGATTTTTTAGATTATTTACAGTCTTGGCTTCGGCGCCACGATGACGGTGTTGAATAAAGATTTTTCGGATCCTTACCTGATGAGGTCATCGATCCTATGGTTGGGAATGGATTTGGAAACCAGTCCCTTCAAGGAAGGATGGCGTGGTGGGGGCGGCATCCTCGTGGTGGACCTGTGTCCACAGGCTCCGCTGTTGCGACGGCGTTTGCTCCAGCGTCGGCTCGGAGCTTGGGAGGTAGTCCAGGCGCGGATGCGGGTTGTGGTCTGCATCGACGACATCTGAAAGACAGAACGCGTGTTGGGTTTGTGGTTCGTGGATGGCAGGTATGGGTTCCTCCTTTGGTGTCTTAGTCGTGGTGGGGTGCCAGATCTGGAGTTCGATGGCACGTCTGGGGTGTTGCCCCGGTCTAATTCGTTCATCGACAAGGGCTTCACTTTTGATGAGTCACCTTGGAGGTCCGCAAAGCTGCATATCAGCGATGGAGCCACGTCGAGCTCGGATGAGAAGGTGATGTGTCATTCTTTTCTTCGGTGGCTTCTATGGTGGTGGCGGAGGTAGGTGATAGTGTTGGTGTCAAGCTCAAAGATGTTCTACTATTTTTTAGTTTTATCACGTTGGTCCTTACATGACTTGTACTTTGATCTTTACGATATGAATGAGACACATATTATTATTAAAAAAAAGTCTTAAGCTCTACTAGTTCTCTGCGGTCCTGCTTGTATAATATTCTGTGGGATCACTGCCACCAATTGTCTTCTTTATAGTAACATAAGGGTAAACAAATATACACGCTACTCATCTGACCTTCTCTTTCAACTCTTGATGAGGATTAGAATCACGCTTCGTCGTTGAATCACACAAAGTGACAGATCATATATGCCTAGATTAATTCAGTAGTTTAGAGGAAGAATATTTGGTGCACCAGCTGCTTGTATAGCAAACAATGAACCAGGCCCGATGAACCAAGCCCAGTTGACACCTTTAAGTTATTTTAAAAATGTGAAATAATAAGACACACTCTCTCCCCCTTATACGTCTAAGTCACCTGTGAGTTTTTTTTCGGGGGAGTTATGCGGGACGCAATGCCTTTGAAATGAAGGAAACTATAGTAGAAAGCATGGAGAAGAAACCGCTGAAACTATTTAAAGAATATTGAGGGGGTCACATGTAGATATGTTGAGGTCAGTGTTTCGGTGCACAAGAGCATATGCTCCCGCGGATGAAAAATAAAATTGAGAAAATAGGGGGGAAACCAAACAAAATTGAATTTTTTGGCACCAAAGATGAACAAGTTTTCTAGGTGTGTCAAAAATTTCGTGGAAATACTACATCAGAGCAGCTCTGGACAATTTTTTTTTTACAAAACTAGGAGTTTTGAGAAATGCTCAACTTGGAGCATTGGTTTTGTTTTTTCTTACCCGGGGTTTCCTGGTCCAATCATATTCTCATGAATTTTCGTGCTTTATATTTGGAGTACAAAAAACAGTATTTTTTTATTTGCTTGCTATTTTGTTTGAATTACTGGTCACCCGTAAGCATATGAGCTCGTGATCAGCTATGGATTTTCGGAGCCACCTAATGCTTGTATTTTTACTTATATTTTGATTGAATGGTGTTGTTGATATTTACCTTAAGCTATGTTAGTCATTCTTAGCCCAAGTCGTAGGCAGGATTTCCGGTCAAGGTGGTCCAATTGATATTCAAAATATATTTACACCACAACACAACATGCTAGCAGACTCGGGGCTATGCGTTAATCTGACAGGACCACTGCCCACCCCTAGCTTTGAAGAAATTTATGATATTTCTTATTGGGGAACGTTGCATGGAAAACAAAAAAATTCTACGCGCACACGCAAGATCTATCCATGGAGATGCATAGCTACGAGAGGGGAGAGTGTGTCTACGTACCCTCGTAGACCGTTAAGCAGAAGCATTTATCACGCGGTTGATGTAGTCGTACTCTTTGCGATCCGATCACGATCCAACTGATCTAGTGCCGAACAGACGGCGCCTCCGAGTTTAGCACATGTGCGGCTCGATGACGTCTCCTCCTTCTTGATCCAGCAAGCGGGAGAGGAGAAGTAGATGGGATAACAACCAACACGATGGCACGGTGGTGATGGTGGTGGTGGAACACCGACAGCGCTTCGCTAAGCATCGCTGGGACAAGGCAGTGGAACTACGGAGTAACGGGAGAGAGGGGGCACCAAGGGCTTGGTGTGTCCTCTTGAGGCGCCCCCTCCCCACTATATATAGGTAGAGTGGCGTGGTAAACAGTCCCTCCAAGCCCTAGGGCGCAACTAAGGGGGAGAGGACTTGGACTCCATGTCCAATCCTATTCCTACTAGGACTCCTTTCTTTTTTGCCTTCCCTAGCCACATGGACTTTTGAGGACTTGGTGCGCCTAGCCCAATAAGGTCATGGCGCCTCCCCACAGCCCATTCTACCCCTTGGGTCGTGGTGGAACCACTTGTGGACTTCTGGACCCCTCCGGAATCCTCCGGAACCTTCTAGAAGCTTCCCGGTACAATACCGAAAAAACTGCATCTTTTTCTGGAACCCAAAATATGACTCCCCATATATAAATCTTTACCTCTCGACCATTCCGAGACTCCTCGTGACGTCCGAGATCTCATCCGGGACTCCGAACAATATTTGGTTACCACTCATCAAATATCCCGATACTACTCTAGCATCAACGAACGTTAAGCATGCGACCCTGCGGGTTCAGGAACTATGGTCATGACCGAGACACCTCTCCGGTCAATAACCAATAGCGGAACCTGGATGCCCATATTGATTCCTACATATTCTACGAAGATCTTTTATCGGTTGAACCTTTATGACAACATAAGTAATTCCCTTTGTTTGTCGGTATGTTACTTGCCCGAGATTCGATCGTCAATATCTCTATACCTAGTTCAATCTTGTTACCAGTAGGTCTCTTTACTCATTCCGTAATACATCATCTTGCAACTAACTCCTTAGTCACTTTGTTTGCAAGCTTCTTGTGATGTATATTACCGAGAGGGCCCAGAGATACCTCTCCGATACACAGAGTGACAAATCCCAATCTCAATTCACACCTACTCAACAGACACCTTCGGAGATACCTGTAGAGCATCTTTATGATCACTCAGTTACGTTGTGACATTTGATAGCACACAAGGTATTCCTACGGTATCCGGGAGTTGCATGATCTCATGGTCGAAGGAACATGTATTTGACATTAAGAAAGTAGTAGCAGTAAAGTGAATGATCATATGCTATGCTAACGGTTGGATCTTGTCCATCACATGATTCTCCTAACGATGTGATCCCGTTATCAAATGACAACACATGTCTATGGTTACGAAACCTTAACCATCTTTGATTAACGAGCTAGTCTAGTAGAGGCTCACTAGGGACACGGTATTTGTTTATGTATTCACACATGTATTTAAGTTTCCGATCAATATAATTCTAGCATGAATAATAAACCTTTATCATGATTTAGGAAATATAATAATTATTATTTTGTTATTGCCTCTAGGACATATTTCCATCATTTCTGTGGGAGGGCTTGTGTGGGGAAAAATAGCCTTTGTCCCCCCTCCCACCTCAAACACATACTATTATATAATTTATCAAAAGGACATATCAATAAGTTTAATTTTGCGACAAACTAACAATTAAAAAATAATTTACCAATTGTCAGTTCGAATGAATCCATAATAATCACTAGTCATTCATTTCAATTTATCAATTCTGAGTTTCAATTTGTGATCATAATTAAATATTTGAACATTGAAGGCAAAATCTTACTTTCAATTGAAGAAGATGGAAATGATACTTTGAACCGGATAGATGAGAAGTCGGTGGAGTTCCTGCCTCAGTCTACCAGTCGGCGCACATGCCCGTGCCAAACTTGTTCAAGTCATTCAGTTGAAGGATCGCACTTGCCATAGCCAGGATTTCCGGTCAGGGTGGTCCAATTAATATTAAGAAAATGTTTACACTAAATACACAACATACTAGCACAGGTGGAGCTATTTGTTAAACCTCGCCCCCCCCCCCACCCCACCCCCACCCCACCCCACCCCCCGTGCGCTTTGAATCAATTTATGATATTTTTATGGGAATTACATGGGGGAAATGAGCATTTCCCTTCATCAAATATTCATATTATGCCTTTGGTCCTGTCTCGCCAGATGATGTCTAACTCCTCCACTACTTACTAGTATATGATCTATCAAAAGTTAACATTTCAATAAGTTCAATTTTGTACGAGTCTGCAATAAAAAGGTTAATTTATCAACTGACAATTTGAATGAGGCCATAATAATTGTTAATCAGTCGACACAATTTATTAGTTCTGAGTTTCAATTTGCACTCACAATTAACTTATTCGAACCTCGAAGGCAAAATCATACTATGAATTAAAGAAGATAGAAATCATATTTTGAATCTGAGAGATGACGAGTTGGTGGAGTTCCTGCCTCAGTCCCCTAGTAGGCGCACACATGCTTGTGAATATGTCAGCAACGGATTCATGCCATGGAGCCGCGGAAGGGACGTCGGCGCCCAAAAACCTGACTCGAGTAATCATTTATTTGGTACCGTTAAAAGAGCGGGACTGCCATTCTATGTTGGGGGATTCCATCCACAAACGCGAAGTTTGTTGGCTTTAGACTTGAGCGTACGTTGTGGCTTGCCTAGTTTTATTTATAACTATACTGAAGTATTGGTCGATTTATAGGATGGTCCATGGACCATCATGTCCACCGTGCAGATACACCACTGGAGAGACACATGTGAGTCACTGTCAGTGCATCACTTTGATTGTCAACCCTATTTTACAAGCCATGTTTCGCTAATGGATAGTTACATTCTTGAAGTTTTGATTGCAGATGTTTCCCGATAGTATTTGTTCAAACAGTTTTGTTAAGGCACATCTAGATGTGTCATAAGTATTGGACATCTAAGTCCTATGTTATTGATTTTATGTGAAGATTCGTGTCGGTATTTTTTTTCTTTCTAGACTTGATTGTGTCATTTAGATGTGCAATAATTATGGCACATTTAGATGTGACAAACCCTCTCCAATTGTACTATGTCAATACATAAGATATGGTGGTGATTGCCCGGATAAACTTCTCAACCCACCGATCCAGCATCCTATCTGCCAATTGAGCACTAGTCCCTGCCAAAATTTACTAGCAGCAGTGAGAAGACCAAAATGAGGAAGGCGTTACTTCAGATCCAAGCACGTCCGTGAGGGAAAGGTGAAAAGAACCCCCGATGGGTAGTGAAATAGAACGTGAAGCTGTGTTGTAAACCGTTGACAAATCGTTTTTCTTGGTTCCTCCTGTCCCAAGAAAAGTTAGGGTTTCTCTGCTTCCTGCCACCGCCACCGGTCCGCTTCGTCTTTGATGGCCTTGGGACCATAGGGGTGTGATAGATCCCGACCTTTGCCGGTGGGAGGGCTTCGCTTTTTGACTCTTTTTTTAGGTTTTTAGGGGTTTTGTCCTGCTCAGGAAGGTGAGACGGCGACGGCTCCCTGAAGATGTAATAAGGTTCTCCCCGCCTAGCACCCGTTCCGGTGGTGCGTCTAAGCATCGTCAGTGGACATGTGAATGTATGTCTCCGGTGGATTTGTCTTTTGTGGATTTGCTCGGATTTGGTCGTTGTTCGCCTATGTTCGTGCATCTTTTGGTTGGATCCTTTCGATCTAAGCTACTTTTCACCGGCAGCTGTTGTTGTTTGATGTGTTGGCCTTATGAGGCCTTAACATAATGACTTTTCTAACACGACGACTTCTATTTTTATTTTATTTTTAATTTTCGTTTGTACCGCCATGATTGAAGATGAACACTACCGGTTTATTAGTTCCCTTTACATTCTGTTCCAAATTTTAACCTTAAATTTAACTACTCCCTCTGTCCAGAAATACTTGTCATCAAAATGAATAAAAGAGGGTGTATGTAGACATATTTTAGTTCGAGATACATCTCTTTTTATCCATTTTAATGACAAGTATTTTCAGACGGAGGGAGTAATAAAATGTTACCTCATGTTGTAAAATATAATATAATTGAAAACTATGTTTAAATACAAATCCAACGATATATTTTTTAGTGATATGCATTCATATTTTATTATTTAAATCTTTAGTCAAAATTTGACACAAAATACAAACATGACCTATAAACGAGGACGGAGGTTAGTACATCGGAAGTTTTATAAAAAAAATCAAGTACGGCGTGACCTTCTTGTGGTGAAATCGAAGTTGCCGGTGTGCACAATGGCGATTTACGATGACGCGTTGGTGTACCCTCCCGCGTGTCATGTGTTATACCGACGTCTTGCATGTCTTGTGATGCGGGTCTTTCATTAATCCAATCTCTTCTCAAATCTCAAAGCACTTGCATCGTACGGTGTCCACCTCGGTGGCAAACTATTTTCCAAATCTAAAACTTCAAATATTTTGAAACAAAGGGATTATGTGCTTAAAACTGACTGATGCCATCTAGCTACAGTCCCAATATTCGGGTCACAGATATGCTAGCACTTAGCTGCACGGCACGGCTGGGCAGGACCAAAATGCAAAAGAGACATCACAGTCTAATTAGAGCAAGTCAATTCTGCCAAGAGTTAGGTTGCTTGGTGAGACTGTTACATCGTAATCCATCGTACCAACACATAGATATTGTTCCTATCACAAAGTTGGGTTCGACTTTTAAAGGGTTCTAATGAATACAACAGTGTTTTAGCTGAAGCTCGGGCTGATTCAGTTTTCAGTGACTAGAATCTAGATTTGTGTCCGATACAATGCCAGTGCAATGCAAGAATGCAAAATGTTCTGATCCGACAAAGTCAATGGGGTGTTGCAACTTCTCATAGCAGAAATGAGCGGGTGTATGTGTTTATTATCAGATCCTAGGAACCAGCTGTGGACTCATTTCCCGTATGGGTGGTACCTGCCCGAGCCTCGACCACTCGCGCTTCCACCACCACCCATGCTTCCAGCTCCCCCATAGCCACCATACCCGCCTGCACCTGCACCATAGCCGCCAGGTGCACCATATGCGCCACCTCCGTAGGCACCCCCATATGCCCCATAGGCACCATACGGGCCTCCATATATAGAACCACCATAAGCAGAGCCAAAACCTGACCCATAGGCAGGGTTACCTCCATATGCACCATACCCTCTACCGTAGGCACCATATCCTGCACTACCATAGTAGGCGGCTGCAGCTGATCGGTAGTCAGCTCCATACCCATAACCACTGCTGCTGCTGATGGCGGAACGGCCTCCACCACCACCGCCACCTCCACCGCGGTATGAACTACGGTGGCCACCTCCTCCATGGCTATGTCTACTGTTAGAGCTTGAATCACCACCACCAGGTTTCTTTGGCTCGGCTCTTTTTATTTCAACCTGCAAAACCCAAGTGGAGAAGTTATCAAAACAATTTATGCTAACCCTGATTCATGTGATGCTTAACACTCGCAGGAAACATTTGACTGTGATTGCCAACCAAGGCCGCGTTCGGCAGTCCACCGCTCCTTCAAATCCTAGAATCTACGGAGTAGCTGTTAGCTCGCTCCAGGGATTATAACTCCAGCTCCGTCCGCTCCGGGAGCGGAGCAGAGCGGAGCGGAGGGACACCGAACGCTCCCCAAGTAAAGCCTCTAAATGACATCAAATCACACATCTTATTCCTAACTCCAAAATAAACAAAGGCAAGAATCATGTGGAGAGAGGAGAGAATAGAACTGACTCTCTCGGTTAAAGCCAGATTTTCCACAATACATCTCATTGCATTTGAGGTTGACTCTTCGTGTAGAACCTTAAGACACCACATCGTATGAGTTATTTTATTTTATTGTCGACTCTAGATGACATAGAGAAGACAAAGAGCCAACACTCAACAACTGCATCTACCTTTATGTATGCCCTAAGTGGGTTTTTTAAAGAAGTGACACATATTCAGGAGAAATTGGATATTTGGAAGTGATTTCCAGTGAATTTAATTCAGCCAAGAAAGAATAGACTTCCATCCAAAATCACATGCAACAGAATATGTAGAACAGTCAGAGCCTACAGCAGTATGATTTTGAACATTTCATTTCTAGAATAGATTCAGCAAGTCTGGACACTTGGACAGGGTAACAAAAGCACAGCACAAGCAACATTCCCTTCAAAATGCAGATGAAAATCATACAGAGATTTACAAAGAAATATTCAATAGTTTCTTCCATGCTAAAGACAAAAGTGTTACCTCAGTACAGACTAGAGTTGACATGAATAATGCATTCTGAGTAAGAGTAATTTTTGGTTTTGATGTGGATATTCAAAACTGAGCCTGGCCTCACATGCTCGCAGATGAACAGTTAAATACGAAAAAGGAACTGAAAAAAGAAATTATAAACATGTTCCTGCCTTCTACCCGCGTGCAAAGTTTCGTTAAGAAATGACGTATGTTGTCTGCTGAGAAGAACAAAATATGTGATGTAAAAAGGCCATTTTTAAAGCTGTTTAGAGCACAGTTTTTTTTCCAGATCACAACACGTCACTTCGCAATAAATTGCATGCAGTCAAAAGACACTGACATGTTAGCCGTACAAAAGATGAAATTCTTCTAAATTTCAACTGTTTTTTTTTTCGATTTAGCATGTGCTAAATTTCAACTGTTTTTTTTTTATTTAGCATGTGCTCCCGGGAGCCAAAATGCCGCCATCTCCATTAAACACCTCTTGAATGCTACTACCTCTGTTCATAACATAAGACGTTTTGGCAGTTCAAATTAAACTGCCAAAACGTCTTATATTATATTAATGAACAGAGGGTGTATTAAGCTACGAGTTACAAAACTGTGCAGTTTGACATTACATGTTAAACTATCTCGATACTAAAAAAACACAGGACGAAACGTTGATTGACATGGTTGAAAATTCGACAGCAACATTAACAGTAGTCGCTAGCGCTACTGAATCTAATAACTGGAGCAAGAGAAAAATATTAATTCTCATATATAACAAGAGAAAGCTGGTGACCTGCTTCCCTCCAAGATCATGCATTCTCCCATCTGACATAACCCTTTCAACAGCGTCCTCACTTTCGAAGGTAACAAAGCCAAAGCCTCGTGAACGGCCAGTGCTATGGTCAACCATGATTTGATGCTCAGCCACCTTGCCATATGAGGAGAAGTGCTCCTTTAACTTATCTGAAAAAATTCGAGTCAGTCATGTTTCACATGAAACAAATATGCTCAAAACTTAGCATATGTTAACATTGGGACTTGGGAGTATTCAAGTGGTACTTAATACTTGTGACCAAGTTCAAAAAATTTGTTCGCACACAGAAAACACCTTTCACTTTTATATGTACCTTCAGTTAGAGATGCTGGAATGCCACCAACAAAGATCTTTCTTGTCTTGTTAGGAGCATCTTTTGTTGACATCTCCTCTCTAGGCACAGTTCTTTTGACTTCAACCTTAATAGATAAAAAAAATGTGCAAGAACAGACCCACTCAGATTTGCATGTTTTGGTTGTTAATGCTACAACATAGAAGAGCGTTTTCACCTAGCTGTCAACAAAGGAGGCCTTACCGTTCTTCCATCTATAGTATGTTCATCCTCCAGAACCCTATCAATCACAGATGGATCAGAAAATGTAACAAATCCAAATCCACGAGGCATCCCGGTATGCTTGTCTTTCATGATCACAGAATCAGTTATAGCTCCATATTTCTGAAAATGCTTGCTGAATTTTTCTGCACACAAACAAATGAGTCATCCGTTACAGCTCCATATTTCTGAAAATGCTTGCCAAACTAAGCAATTGATAATAAATAATCATAACTCATGTAACGACAATATTGATGGAAACAATTGACACTATTAATAGTTTTCTCCAATGAATTCATAAATTTTAGTGAATTCAAATGTCCAGATTCTGGTCCTCTTTTCTTGTGTTTAATTAGTAACTAACTGTAAGCTCCAATGTCCAAAAGTTGTATCAGCAGTTTTTTCATATAAAACTGGTAAGCTCCACCATTCAAAAGTTAACAAACACAGGAGTTGCGAACAGATTCACACACAGCTAGAGAACAGACGCAGAGTATCATTAATGAACAAGTAGCACCCCTTATCAGACTGCAAACTGATCAATGTGACATCAAAACTATAATCTCCTACGATCAAGCTCCTCTGCCAAAGTAAATAAATTAAACAGCACTGGATGAGATATGTGAGAAACATTTGTTAAACTCAAATAACCACATAGTATTAACCGGCACAACCAACAAAAATCTGAAACTGAGATGCATAAGAAGCACTTGTTGGACTCAAACAAAGCAAGGTATGAATAAACCAGGCTAACCTTACAGCATGACCGCAGAAAGAACATTATCATGGAAACATAGACTATAGAATTTTCTGCATAATTGTAGTTTGGAAGCAAGTTCCCTTTCCCCTATCCCCAACCTTCAGACCTTTACCCTACCCAAATCAACTCGTTATGGATCACAATTTCCTAATTTAGCGTGACAAAAGAATTTCAGCATCCTAAACAGGAGTCAGCACACACAGCAGTCCAAACACACCCCAATTACAGTTAGTCGATTATCAATATTATCATTCATAGCCGTTAAAATTGAGAATTTAATACATCATTCATAAAGATGCATCTAACATGAAACAAAATCTCAAATCCACACTCAATCCATACATAGAGAAACTAAAAGGACAAACTTGGCTATAAATAGTAGCTAAAACTGTTCATTTGCTCCCTCTGTTCCTCAATACCCAGCATAAAATTGGTTTCTTGCTTATTTTAAAAAATTACCCAGAATATTTTGTTTCTCTCCCAATTGGATTACCTATTTCACCCCTTCCCATTAGCAACCAGAAGCCAATTACACTGCATGCATGTGCATGGGGGAACAGGAGGGTGAAGCGACATGTGAGGGGAAAGAGGCTAGTGCCAGTTATGGCCAAAGGCTGCGGAGAAAGAGAGAGAGAGGTTACTCTTGAGTTTTGAGGGTATAATCACCCATCCAGCACAATTTTATCCACACTTTGCCCTTATCGTTAGGCATGCTGGAGCTAAAACACTAAAAATATGGGCAATATGGAGTGGAGGGAGTACTATTTAGAGCCGAATTTATTGTTTTTGTTTCTTTATATGTGCATAAATTTTGGACCTGAAATGTACTCCCTCCACTCCATGTAACAAAAAGTTTGTGTGAACATTGTAACACAGAGTTCAGAATTTCAACACTTTTTGGGTATCTGAGCAAATCGATCTCAGTATCTCACAACTCTCAACGCAAGTTTCCCTCAGATTAACTAATTTCTTGATGATGGCACCATTCATGAAAATACATGTTCCACCTAAGCAAGCTTGCAAGGCATGCAGGAATGGAGAATTTAATCGTTAATAACAGACACCAAAATGGCTCTAGATAGAATTAAGGAGAAATGTGTAGCCATATATTCTTGCTCTGTGTCCCCTTTTTCTTGACTAATGTGCGAACCAAAAGATCACTGGGAGTTGGTTGGCCCACAGATCAAAAAATTCTAATCCTGGTTCCTGCCCATTGAAAATATACGGCTGAAAACAATGTATAAGCTTCTTACAGTTACAGCAGAAGAAATAAGCAATTCAGAACAACACTGTATTTCATGTGATGAGGTGAATCAGACAATCTAAGCCTAGCTGTGAAAGGACGTTGAGATGCACTTGTCTTGTAAATGCAAAACAAGTTTGTTTTATATTGATCTAATGCACCTAACTACTTTTTTGTTCTCAACTCTTTTTAAATGTTTGTATAATCAATCACCCACAGCTGGAGCATTTTGTATGACAATTCCAAAAACTAAAATCGTCCCCATCCTTGGCAAAATACCCTACAGGAATTACTTATCTACCTTCGGTTGTCTCCCAGGCTACACCCCCAACGAAAATCTTCCTGTAGAGAAGCACAGACCAAACCAAACGAGTTAACCAAACCTCATCCATTCCAACAGACCAAACCAAAACCTGAAAGCGCAACTAACTCACCCGGACCCGTCGGCGGGCTCGGCAGGCACGTCCCTACCGCCTTGCAGGCCACCAGCCTCTCCGCTACCAACGGCCTCCCCTCCACCTCCTCCATCTCGAGATCCCTCGGCGGCGGGCCTCTCCTCCTCCTCCTCTTCCTCCTCCACCTCCTCTACCTCCTCTTCGACCTCCTCCTCCACCTCCTCGTCCTCCTCGTAGCCATTCATGGCGTTCAGGTTCTCCTCCTCGTACCCCGCCATACCGCCGCCCGAGACCACCACCACCCCGGCGCCCGAACGGGACTTAGAACCGCGGAACCCTAGCCCCGGATCGAAGCGGGCGGCGAGGCGCAGCGGCTAAATTGCCTTGTAGTAGTCGGTGATGGCGGTGGGACAGTGGTAGGGTTTAGGGGGGTTCGTGGCCGGAGCTAACCCTAGCTGCGCCGCTTCGAGAGCTCGAGTGAGGTTGGTGGGAGAGAAGGAGGGGCGGTGGACGGTAGGGGTGGCGGCGGAGCGGTCGGGAGGGGATTTTAGCCCGGTGCCGTGGGTGCCCGAACTGGCTGGGACCGTCGGATGGCGCACAACGATTCGTGCCGTCGCTAGGAAAGTGCCGGGCTATGCTCTCGCTTTTCCGTGGCTTTCCTGAATGGCACCGTATTCGATTTGACATGAAGAACTAACAAATCATTATCCGGAATGGATGGACGCTCTGGATTTGTTCGAGTGAAGGGCGATCAACGCCTGAGATGAACCAAGCACTCCTATGTTCCTCCTCACGTCGTTGCCATCAACTCCGGCTCAGTGGCGGAGGACGAAACTTTTCTGAGGTGAGGCGAATCTTAAGCTTAATTTTCTGTATACAAAACCAACTATAATACACACTATAATAGTGCACACCAACATAGATAATAGTAATACACACCATTATCTCAAATTGAAACCAAGATCCAAAAAAAAAACTATAGCATGTACGCCGGGTGCGCCAGTCTCCAACTCACTCGCTCTCGCTTGGGCGAGGGTCTGGAGCATGGCGTGTCGTGGACTAGGTTGAGCGAGGCGTGTGACATCATGACCTGCTAGCTGCTACGGGCTACGGCCCGATAAGGTGTCCAGGTAGGTGGCATGTTCAATCACGGACCAATAAAAACTTTTAGCGCTGATTTTTCTTTTCCAACGATCTTTTAGCGATCGAACATGTATCGGTAAAACAAAATCGCCAAAAATCAAGGTAGGGCGAGCGCCTGACCTCGCCCTACCGGGAGCTCCGCCTGTGACTCGGCTTGTGCTACGGTGTATCGGTCACGCCATTGCTTGTTTGTCATTATTACCCTCCTCTCCCCTAGCTATAAACCCCTCCACAGTTGGTGGATCGGTATCTTACCTCTTCTCCAAGTTGTAATAGCTAGCTCTAGTGTAGAATCCTAAACTTACTTGGTAGAATTGGTTGATCCTCGGTTTGTGTCCGAACTTAAACGAGTATCCGTGAGTAAATCAAGTTAGTTCGTGTGAATTTCGTGTTGATCGTATCGTGATCATATCAATTGGTATCAGTAGTCAGTCGATTCCTTAAGGGTGCGGCGTATGTTGGGTTTCGGCTTGGTAAAATCCCACTCGTTGTTTTCGATTAGGGTGGCCGTTTTTCGTGGGGTCACCGGGAAGGGTTCCAGGTACTTCCCGTGGTAAAATTCTAGTTGTGTTCGACCCGACCATGGGCACTTGCACGAAACACAACTGAGATCACTGAAGAGTCGGATGCTCCGCGCTATGAGGTGATGGCGATGGGGCTCAAGCAAGACAAGATCCATGAACAGATCGACGAAGTCAACACGTGTTTGGTCAAGGTGGAGTCACCGGAGAAGCAAATTGGGAAGGTGGAATTACTCGTGAAGACAAATTCAGGGGTGTAGACCGAGATCTTCTTAATTTTGAAGAAAATGCAAGGTGAAACTACCCCCCACCCCACCCCACCCCCCACCCCCGCGCGGATCTCCAACTTCTACCTCTTTAACTGTTGAGAATGAACCACCTCAAGTGCAAGTGCAACTGCAAGTTGCAAGCGAAAAGGAAAATGAAAATCAAGGTGAATCTCTAGCACGTTACGGTTGGAGGAGTTACAGTTACATAGACTAAAAAACATATTAACAGTAAAAAATGATATAAATATGAACGTGCTACTCAATTTATGAAAAACATTTCCAAAGGTCATAAAATGTTTTCCCCTGTTTCAATGGCGACAACCTTTTGAGTTGGATCAGACAAGTGAACAAAAAAAATTCCAACTAGCTCAAGCTCGCGAAGAATGCAAAGTTGACCTTGATTTGAAATAGGTAGATTAGCAATAGTACAAACGATGCTAGGGATAGTGATTATCAAATTTCTCTTGGCATTATTACCTCTCCCCCTATCTTGGTCCTGAGGATGTGCATGAGACTACATTCATGACATATCTTGGCCATTTTGAGTGCCTGGTAATGTCATTTGGTCTTACTAATGCCCCTGCAACATTTCAAGCATTAATTAACAAGATTTTCCCTCCATATCTCATGAAGTTTGTACTAGTGTTTTTTATGACATTTTCATATACTGTAAAACTATTGAAGAGCATAAACACTACTTGATAAATGTTATGGAAATTCTGTGATGACTTTTCCTCAAGAAGTCTGAATGCACCTTTGGTTCACCTACTATTGAGTATCTGGGACACATCATTTATGTTGAAGGTGTAGCAAGAAACCCCAGTAAAATTGCAGCAGTAACATGAAGTCGGTTAAATACATTTGAACGGTTGATAGAAGATCTAAAATGGTTAGGCATGTGCAAGACGAACACTTCTCACATTCTAACAATAATGTTGACGTATGCAGGCAGAGGGATCACAAAAACCGGCCATATATTACGTTGTGTCTCGGTCGAGCTGATTTTCTTTTGCATTTTTGATGAGGCCACATACTTCCCATTTCCAACATTCACAATTATAGATAGAAGATAGAGGAACAAATAAATTAATCCAACAATAACGGTAAAAAGCTAAACTTAAAGGAGAGAAAATGAGAATAGAAAGCAAATATGATATTTCGTTCAAATTGAACATACTTGAAATCAAATCACAAGAAATTTGAATGGAAATAAAGGCAATTCTAAAGCAAACTAACAAAAATGTCAAACAAATATATAACCAAAAATGAACAAATATAATATATAGTCGAAAGTCGGAACACAATGGAACAAGTTTGAAAAGCAAATTGCATGGAGTGTCAACGCATGTAACCATGAATTGTCGTGCTAGTGGGTTGCTTCATTTGCTCCACACGGTGATCTTTGTTCCCCCGTGGCTCTATTCAAGCCTCTTTGATTAAAAGGATTTTCATGGATAAATTCGAGAACCAGAATCATTGGAATTTTTTCCTATGTGAATTTTTTAATTGTACGATTGAATCATATAGGATTTCTTTTAAGGAGTCATTCACACTATATTTCATAGGAATTGTTTTCCTCTAATCAAACCTCCTGGAAAGATTCATTTGTTTTTGTTGTTTTCAACCGAACAAAGTTAGTACAAACTCAGCTATAAGTGGGCTAAAATTGCAGGCCTAAGTTTTTTCTACTGCTCTGTATTCTGAATCCTGCAAATCGAAAGGCCCAAGATCTGGATCATATGGTCTTTATCAGGATGAGACGTTTTCACTCTAGCCATCCTCCCAACCGCACTACTTCCGCTCTTAGGATGATTATTGTATATGATACATATATATACACAATTGACACACACACATGTACTGTAGTCGCTAAATATGTTAGCCCAACTCCAGTGCACGACCCCGAACGGACGTCCGTTTAGCCCGGATTCTGTCCATTTGGATAGGGCAATGGGGTCGTATCCGGGCCTGTCCTGAGATGCGTTGGCCGTGTGCCCAACGCGCGGACGCATCCTTTGGCCTCATCCTGTCCGCCACGGCCAAAAATGCGCATATAGTCATATTTCAATGTTCAAAACTAGTTTTCACGTCCAAATATTAATTGTCTGAAAAAAAATAGTTTTACAACCCAATCAAAATTGCCTCTAATAAAATAGTTTTACAACCAAATCGACATTGTCTTGAATGAACATAAGAACCAATACATCTATTGGTTACCAATGTGAGTCCACACGTGCTCAACCAAGTCATTTTGAAGATCCAAATGAGTGTGCCAATCACGCAGATCACGATGAAATTGGCAAACTGTTCAAACATGGCCGGTTCTTGGTGCAAGGGTTCAACATTTTCACCTTGAAAATCAAACCCTTGGTCGAAGATGCTATTATCACGCTCGTCCTCGACGATCATGTTGTGCATGATCACACAAGCAGTCATCACCTCCCAAAGCTTTCCTTCATCCCATGTCAGTGCAGGGTTTCGAACGATACCCCATCGGAATTGAAGCACACCAAAAGCACGTTCCACATTCTTTCTAGCACTCTCTTGCATTTGGGCATTTTTTTCTCTCTTCTCACCTTGGGGCTTGGAGATTGTCTTCACAAAAGTAGACCACTGGGGATATATATCATCAGTTAGGTAGTATCCCTTATTGTACTGGTGGCCGTTGATCTCAAAGTTGACAGGTGGGGAGTTGCCTTCTGCAAGCGTTGCGAAGACAGGAGAATGCTGCAACACGTTGATATGATTGTGAGAACCTGCCATGCCGAAGAAAGAATGTCATATCCAAAGATCTTGCGAAGCCACTGCTTCTAATATGACAGTGCACGCTTTAACATGCCCCTTGTACTGTTCCTGCCAAGCAAATGGACAGTTCTTTCACTCACAGTGCATATAATCTATGCTGCCAAGCATGCCTGGAAAGCCTCTAGCTGCGTTGGTGGCCAACAACCATTCTGTATCAGCGGCATTGGCTGCCTCAAATACTCAGGGCCGAACACTGCCACCATGGCCTTGCAGAAGCTGTACAGTGACAGTAGACATGTGGACTCACTCATGCGCACGTACTCATCCACCAGATCGCCTGAAATTCCATATGCAAGCATGGATGGCCACGGTGCATTTCTGGCGAGAGGAGAATCTAAGCTTGCCAAGGGAATCAGTCTTGCACTCGAAGTATGGGTCATGAGCAACCACTCCCTCTCGAATATGATTGAACAGATGCCTTGACATACAAAAACGGCGACGGAATTTATCCGGCTTGAAGAGCGGGGTGTTCGCAAAGTAATCGGCATAGAGCAGGGCGTGGCCTCTCTCTCTGTTGCGGTTCAGGTTGGGAGCACGACCAGGGACTGACCCCTTGTACCGAGGAAGCTGCCGTTCAATGTGGTCGTGAACGACCAGTGCAGCCACCACAAGATCTTCGTCATCCGAGGACGAATCGTCCGATGAATAAATGAAGTGGTGGAAGAAAAATTCCATCTCCACTGTCCATACCATTGTGGGAAAAGTGTCAAACAACTTGCGGTCGTGGTGGCAAAGAGGCCGCGGTGATCACCTCGATGCAGCAGGGGTGGTTGGCGGCCGGCTAGTGGCCGCTCTGGGGCACTCGACGGAAGCCGCCATGGTCCATATCCGTCGCCGGCGGTCGTATCCCCTCTGGCACCGGCTATGACGTCGACGACCAAATCTCCTCCAAGCGACGGCCAAAACTCTTACAAAAGCGCGGGCGTGGTGGCGGCCTGTCGAGACGTGGTTTGGCAATTGGTATGGACGGCCAGGGGGGTGAGCAGTGAGGAGACGACCGGAGAATAGTGGCGGCGCCGGCGACGGGGTGGGGCGAGGGAGAGCGGGTGGAGGCGAATGGACTGCTAGTGTCCCCGACAGGCGGGCCACGGGAGGACAAGGGCGTGCGTCCAGCCCGTTTGCGCGATGTCCGTTTCACCCCAAACTCGGCACAAGTTTGAGCCGAAAATGGGTCGAAAACGGACGAATTCCGGACATTTGTCCGTTTGGGCCCGCATGTTGGGCTGCACTATTCGTCCGTTCTATCCCAAACGGACGCACCCGGACAGGATGGGGTCGCGCGCTGGAGTTGGCCTTATCATTGGCCAACATCATGGATAGATAATGTAAATGGATCATTAGCAATGCAAGCAAACTGCATCAGCAACTCAATGTGGAAGAGAGAAGACTGGCTTTTTCCAAATTATGCTGCGCGCAGTGATTTTCCGCACCATGGAAGATAAGGTTTCTGCTCATTGTATGAATGCTCACTAACACTGTAGTATAGGAAAGTCTAGTACTATGAACAACCAAGAATACAATGATCGGTTCTGTTCAGCAGGCATGGCCGCATGGGCAATGCCACTACTACCAGCACTGCAGATAACAAAGTCACAAGGATAGTCAAAATTGCAGATATACATATACTGTCAGCTATCTCGGTAGGTTTGTCTCTTCCAACTGAAAGGGGCTATACTTTTTACACGGCTGGCTTCAGAACTTCTACTTGGGGGTAAGGCCACCAATTACAACCCAACATTTCTTACACAAATGGACAAGAAAAAAGAACAGCAACAAATTGAAAGAAAAAATTAGGCTGGACAAAGAGAAAAAAATCGCCTTATCACTCGGTGAAGCCAAAAACCGCTGCCTTGCAGGAGCACGTAAGGCGACAACTACTGTCGACGAGACTACCAGATGACTCAGAGGTGTTCTACGCTACAGTATGGATGGTTAACGATGGGCTTTTCTTATGCAACCTCCCCTTGAGCTGCTTAATCTTTGCGTCTACCCTTGCGGTGAAACCAATCTTGGTCCTCTGTCTTGCCTTAGACCGTTCCCTCTTCCACATTGTTTCGTCTTCGACGTCTTTCCGTAGGTACTTGATCTCCTGAATCACATGGTGATCAAGTGGATTGCATGATCTCTGGTAGGATATGTGAATCAGGTAGGGGATGTTGCAAGCAGCAGTCACCAGAAGGGTCGCTGCCCAGTAAATGGGAGCTGGCCCGAGAACTTCTGTCATAATCTGGAAGTTGTCTCGGGACTTCAAAGCCATCCCGTATGTGATAATGAAGACATACCAAGTCCCTATGCTGCCCCACACAAACAAATGTTGAATCCAGGTGAAATGGCTCATTGTCAGAGCAATCTGTATATTGACAGCCCAGATGATGCAGGAGAACATGGTGGTTCCCACTGAAGCCATGTCGGCAGTCTGTCCACCAGAGCGGATTGCTTGATCATAGAATATACAGATGTTGAGAAAGAATATCGCCAGAGATGAGTAGAGGCCATTCGCCATCCATCCTAAGATCCGGTACCAGTCAAAGAAAAGGTTATTTGGTCCTTGCTGATATAGCGCCGGGAACTGCAAAGTGAAAATTATGCCATATCAGTTGGTGGATATCCAGATTAAGTCCTATGGTGCAAAGGGCCAACACATAGAGAAATTTAAATGGAAGTGCATAGAATGACTTGTGCCTTTCATTAGGATCACTCATCCATAAATACTTGAAGTAGATATTCATAGAACTGTGAATTCATGTTATTGAATAAAGAATGAAGAAATGGAATTCAAAACCAAACTATATTTCTAAAATTCCAACATTCTATATCAACGGAAAGGGACACGCATGAATTAAATGAACAAGCATACTGAAAGAGGATAGAAACTTATTGTAAGTGTAACCCAAACATGGATAGTACTTATGGAGTAAATTTTAGAGTACTCACAATTCCTTTGTACTTCTCTTAAACATGCATAGCAATGTCATGAGCATAATGTTGTTATTCTGGTACTAGGCAGTGGCGCAATACTACCTAACCCCCAGATGGGACTATATTCGGGATTCATAGTTGATGAAACAAAGTTCGACACATTATTCATATCTCCTTTGTTAGCTTCAACTTCGGAAGCGTACTGATATGGATGAAGCAAATAAACAAAATAAAGAGAATCTTCTGCAACAGTCGCAGGCTCTTAGCACCCCCCAAAAAAAAACAAAAAAATAAGACCCCACATACAGCGTAACAAAATGCAACACACCATTACAACACATCCCAGAAGTCCACTTTATGGTGTTCCCTTTCCGAGCATGTTTATTTTTCATATAAGCCATATATGTCACAGGCTTAAGTAAGTCGAATATTCTGTCACATACCTGCAAGCAGATTTCAGCAGAAACATCTTGCTCAAATACTCCAAGTGATATAACAGGTAGAGAGGTAAGAACAACGTTGAAAAGCAGCATAAACCAATCATCATAAACTGATTGCCCAGAAAATCCAGCGAATGCCTCGAAGTAAAATATTGTAAGTCCAAAGGTAATATTCTTGTAAAAGAAGTAGCAGATCTGCAATTCAATGGAAGAGGACTCAGAAAACATTATACCACATATTCGAAACAATATAGTTCGACAGAATGTAACAAAACAAATGAAGCGTTTTGAGTGGCACCATTTGGGCAATTCTCTTGTAGCACCAATGGCCATGTACAACAAGAAGTCGCTCAAGGAACCGAAATTGGGAAATAGAAAAGTCACTCGCCATCACAGCCTGGACAAAAGAAAGAAGCCATCGTCATTTACAATTAAACTATTAATACATCTCCTCGCAATGCACTAGTTCCCAAGAGAATAGTAATAATCTAGACAGACCTGCATGCCTTCGACCCCACTAATACCAACACCAATATCAGCTTCTTGAATCATGCCCACATCATTTGCACCATCACCTACTGCTAAAGTGGTTTTTCCAAGGCCTTCTTTGACCAGTCGGGTCACCTGCAACGCGAAAACGAGCAAACTCAGCATTGGCTTATGTATAAAACCCAGATCATGGATTGGCGATAGATGAGGTTACCAGTGCTTTCTGTCTTGGAGACACGCGGCAACATATGACAGAAGCACACTCTACTGCTAGATTCAAGAACATATTCTTCATGTCATCTTCCAAAGCAAATGTAAGAGCTTTTCCATCAATAACAAGAGCAAATGCTGCGTCAGGATCCTTCTCTAGCTTTACCATTTGTGAAGCATTGGCAATTTGCAACATAAGACTCTCTTTCGCAGCCTGCTCAGGTTCCAAAGACGAATGCAAAGCAAAGATGACTGCCATATAGACCAAATCCATCTATAGTACTCCTTCCGTTCCTAAATATAAGTCTCTTTAGAGATTTCAATAAGGACTACATACGGATGTATATAGACATATTTTAGAGTGTAGATTCAATCATTTTGCTCCGTATGTAGTCCACATTGGAATCTCTAAAAAGACTTATATTTAGGAACGGAGGGAGTATATGAGAAAATGCTGTGCAAAGGTACCTTCTGTGCATCCTGGGCTACTTGGTCACCAGCGGTTGTGGACAAGGATATCTGTTTCATGCCTTGCCTTAGTAAACTGCATGCGTATCTGCAAAGAAGAAATGAACAAAATGTTCAGAAGTAAGACGCATTGTCACACGTAGGATTACAAATATTACTGTTAAGAGTAACTCTTATAGGAAAGAGCTTACCCTATGTTAATTGCAGTTTCCATCTTATCGCCCGTCAGAACCCAGATTTTGAGACCTGCTTGCGCCAAGCGATCAATGCACTGAGGAACCTGATACAATATGAGAAGAAACATAACAAGTCAAAACAGCTACTAGCGTGATAGCAGGATCAGCGACATAACTTAACAACTCAAAAATCAACAGGTCATTGTTACCCCTGTTTGTAGTTTGTCCTCAACCGCTGTTGCACCAACAAGGATCAGTTCCTTCTCAATCAAATCTGCGACCCGCTCAAGTTGCAATTCCCTATCAGGTCCAATGGATGTCTTTGCTTTAAGAAACTCAGCATTCCAAGATTCATATTCTGATTCCTCAAGCATTCTGTATGATAGCGCTAACGTACGCAAGCCTGCCTCACCATATTCATTGAGATGCTTGGTTGTATCTGGCTCATACAACCTTCCATTTTTTGCTAGTCTATCAAATATAATGCTGCTCGGTTGAATAAAAAAAACATAAGATAGTCAGATTAAAGCATGAGTAGCCCATGTGGAGAATACCTAATCGGAAATCAAGCGTACACGGTACTCTTTTGGTGGCACTTCTTTATTTTTCATCTTTTTAGTTTATGACCAACAAAGTAGCAGAGTGTGAGTGTACACGCTACTCTTTTGGCAGCATTTTCTTATTTTCATCTTTTTAGTCTATGATCAATAAAGTAGCAGACTGTAACACAGATGACAGCACATGTTGATGTAATAACTGACAACATAACCATCAGAAAACAAAACTATTTGGTATAGAATCTTACGTATCTGCTCCTTTGCAAAGAAGAACAATACGGTTATCTTCATCCCTCATAATTACCGTCATTCGCTTTCTTTTGCTGTTGAACTCCAATAAATTGAGAATTTTGAACTCCCTAAGAAATCCCAATCGAAGATGAAGATACATGAATAAATAGCGATCAGAAAGCTAAATACTCCAAGCTGAAGATAGAAAAGCTAAGGACAACAGCAATTTGATATACCTCTCAGTTGTGCCATTAGAGGAAGTGTATTTCTCTTTGAGGAAGACACTCGCTTGTGTTCTCTTGAAAAATTCAAATCCAAATTCTCTGGCTGCCACAAGAAAAGCCCCCTCGTCAGGTGATTCTGCTTCATAAGTAAGAGCACCTGTTGCCTCATTCACCTCGGGGATTGCAGTGTGACAAATAGCAAGTATCCGGAAGAACATAAGAAGTGTGGGGGAATTTGGTTCATTGGTCCAGTGCCCTTGCATAAGACGGTCATCCTCAAAACTAAAGCCTTTTATCGAGGATTTTTGGGTCTTTCCCACGCTGAAGGTAACTCCTTCCACTAACTGGATTTCATCCTCATTACTCTCCCATACATCTTGCACAGGAATATCTTGGTCAGCAGCGCCTGATGCCATCTGCTTTGCAGCAGCCCTTTCAACTTCACTCGCACGCACGCCATAAGAAACCCCAGCAATTGAACACTTCAAGAAATCCATCTGATTACAGGTCAAAGTGCCGGTTTTATCTGACAAAATCGTATGAACTTGGCCAAGCTCCTCATTCAAGTTTGACGTTCGGGCCTGAGCAGTATTGCCAGTCTCCTCATCAAACATATGAATGTCCTGGTTAATGAAGTGTGCTTGTGCCACCTTCACAACTTCAATTGAGACATATAGCGAGATCGGAATCAAATACCCGTAGAGAATGAGTGCTGTAATGAGATGGAAAATCCCAGAAAGAGCAGGGCGTGTTGGATCGTCCAATTTGTTGGAGTTCTGAGGCTGCAAGTACCACCATCTGGGCAGATCAAGCTTGATCCTCACAGCAAAACCAATCGAACTGATGAGCGATATTAAAACCAGCACAGTGAACAAAATATATATGATCAAATCCATCTTCTTCTCAATCCTGCTCCTCTTTGATGGCGACTCGGTTGAATTCTGCATCACCTTACTGTCATGCCCTGTAAAAATGACTACTCCATAGATGAAGGCTGTGTTCCTGAGCTTTGAGTCCCTGAGAAGTATCTGAGACGGATCGAGGGCATACACCTGCCTCTCATAGTCTAAGTTACCAATGAATGTGTACAAGCTCGCGTTTGGGTCTTCACACCTTATCACTCCCCGGAAATCCTTAAACGTCTCATCCTCTTCCAATGGCAGCGTAACCTCCAGTGACCTTTTCAGCTTCAGGTTTGTCTCACCATCCAGGTTCATTGTCTCAACGTAGCAAATGCCATCCTCATAGCTCGACGACAAGAGCAACAAATCAGCCGGGAAGAACTGGTCCTTCTCAACCTTGACCACATCACCAACGCAAAGGTCCTCCCAATGTCGGAACTCAAATTCACCTTCACCCTTGTGCACGCTGACCTTGCGGTTGTTCACCTTCATGTCCTGCATGAACCTTCGCCAGTCCTCCAGGGCCTCCTTGATCATACTGAGCCCGACCACAAAGGCCAAGGGGGCGATCATGCTGACGGGGGAGAAGGGGCAGACCGGGGTGAGCGAGAGGATGGCGGTGAGGAGGAAGTAGAGGTTGGCGACGCGGCGGAACTGCTCGAAGATGGCCTTGGGGAGGAAGGTGAGGACGTTGTACTTGGTGGTGGAGATGTAGTTGGTGGGGTACTTGAGCGGCTTCCGGCGGTGGAGGATGGAGTTGTTGCAGTGCACGGTGCGCGAGAAGCCCGGGCCGCCGACGGGGCTGCCGCTGACGGCGGCGGGCCCGGCGGCCTCGTCGGTGTGGGGCTGGTGGAAGCAGGAGAAGGTGTAGAGCTTGCTCCATCGCAGGCGGTCGCGCTTCCGCGCACGGGCCATCTCGGCGGCCTGCTGCCCTGTCGACGCGCGGGGTCCGGTTCCGGCTACGCGGGGGGCAGCATTGGGGTCTCCTCCCGATCAAATCTCGGGCGAATTCCTGCGGGGATTCCTACGCCGTCGGGGCGAATTCGACCTGCGAATTGCGGGGGAAGGGATCAGGCCGTGATCTCGCGAGCAAAATAAGATGAATAATAAATAAATCCAAAAAATCGACGAGGAAATCCGTGCCCCCAATTATTTTTTCTGGAATCCGGCGAGCCGCATTCCGCGCCACGCGTGATTACCCAGCGAATTCATCCACCGTCAGGGAAGAACAGCAACACGAAACGCAGAGAGCGAAAAAAAACGCGTGGAAAAAACGGAGAGAAATCCGAAACTCGTACTAGAAAGCGGAGGGGAGGGGAGGGGAGGGGGAGAAACCACGGCACGCGGAAGGAGCGTTAGGAGCATTAGCACCCGACGCCCGCCGGAGCTCGGGCCGAGGGGAAGGGGTGTCGGCGTCGGCGTCGCTCACCTGGGAGGGAGGGAGGGAGCGGCGAGTCCGGGTGGCTGGCTGGCGGAGGGGCAGGCGGCCGTCCTCCGATCCCTCCTCGGGATTCTCGCGCGGCGGGCGGGGATGCGGGGGAGCTGGCCTGGCCTCGCCTCGCCTGCCGTGTAGGGGATTGGAGGGCGGAGCGAGAAGGCAGGAGGGGAGGGACACAACGGGGGGCGAGGTGGGAGGCGACTAGAGGGAGAGAGAGAGAATGGGGAGCGGTGAGAGATGGATTACTAATTAAACCTCCGATTAACTTTCGAAATACGCCATTTCGCGAGCGAGGCGTATTCATGGTCCCTCCCTCCGTATCTCCATCCCCACGTAGAGTAGAGTAGAGTAGGACAGCGGGGCAGGCCGGCGCACGGGCAGAGGCTCGGTCCGGTTTGGTCTCTTCGCATTGATATACTGCGCCTTTATTATTTTGGTTTATTGATTGATTGGGGTTTCTCCGTTCCGATCGCTCAATTAAGAAGATCGCGAGTGGTCATTTTGAATCCGTTGAGTACGGCAGGATACTGCGCCAGGCTGGGCGTGGCCTTTTGTCAACTCGTTGCTGGTGAGGAGAGAGCACCATCTGTGATGTGCTCATGGCATGGCACGTCGAGGTCGTCGTGATGTTGGCTGGTGGAAGCGACAGCGGCAGCCAGGTGGAGGTCTGTAGAGAACGGGACGCACGAACAAAGTGCTGGACTGCTGGCATCCCACTGGGCTTGTACGGGAAGAGAGACTTGGGGCAAGTATATGTGAGCAGTATCTCTTGCGGATCTTGTCTGATTGTTACCTGCCCTAGGGCCGCCCCAGCTTGTCCCCCTCTGCCACCGTCTTCTTGTTGGCGCTACTGCCGGTCTTCGCAGCGGTGGCGGCGGCTCCGTACCGAAGGTGTCGGGGCTCCCAATCTTGTTTCCACGGTGGGCGCCCGTCGGCTGTTGAGAGCGACGGTGGTGGTCGGTCTGCCTAGATCCGACACCCCTGCATGTGGATCGGATGCGGCGTCAATGCACGGGCTGATGCATTGCGGTGATGGGGAGGCCTATCAGATCATGTGGATGTGGCATGATGCACGAGTGTTGGCTCGGTGTGGCGGGGATGTTGTGTGAAGCGTCAGTACCCCTCTCCCTCGCTACTGCTAGTGAACCCTTGGGGGGAGGGGGCCTTATGGAAGGCGGTTGTTGTGGTGCTATCATAGCTCGCACGACAACCATCAACGAGATGAAAGTAAGGCAGTGATCCAAAGCGATGCGACGGCGTCTTCATTTTCGATGATTTCTCCTTTGGTCGGCTATTTATATGTGTCGGTAGGACGGTAGAGACGTAGAGTGGTGGATGGCGATTACGTCGTTGACATCGCAGTTGTGTCATCTTTAAGTGAGAATCGATCGATCTAGCCTGATCGGTCAATGTCGATGTATATGCGCCGTTGCCGTTTGGGGTGTTGGTTCAAAGATCTGCTTTGGGAATGATCGCTCTGGCCTAACATGCGGTTGGACCAGACAATGTTCGTGTGTGAGCGATGATTTAATTTTGAAGGCATTTTTCTTTGGAGTGTTTGCACCCTTTGTCAGTTCACATGCCACTCGACTAGTGGATTGACTCACGGTCATAGGATTTGTGGTAGTAGGATTTTACACATGTTGTTGTGAGGTATGCCCTATGTGGATGGCATCAAAATTTCCTTTTCTTTTTCATATTTTCCGTAGGTTTGTTTGTTCAACACTAATGCCTGGCTTTACTTGGCATTGTTTTGAATTAAAAAATATGTGTGTGCATCATCCCATGGATTTATGCTCCTTTTAAAATAAAACCATAAATTTAACTACTAAAAGCCACTTATTATAAGCCTTCATAAGAAGAATTTAAGTAGCGAAAGGTTGTGAACCGGAAGATCCCAACTTAGCCCTCAATATTTTTTTTCCATGTCAATTCAATTTTGATGATTGGGCCACACACATTTCAACAATATTTCAAAACCATTATTTTCAAATCTAATGATTTAAAATCCAGTCACATTTGCGCAAGAATTCAACCAAGATACGCATAATATCATCCAAAGTAGTTCATCATAATGTAGATCATCCCAACACAATAATATTGAACAAAGTGCATCCCCCCCTTCTCGAATGTCTAGTCCCACTACCTCCACGAAGTGTGTACCTTACAACACGAGTGAGCTCCCATAGGCTCTTAGTTCTCGTACATCCTGAATGCATCCATGGACACAATTCTTGCCTCTCGCGCCTTGATCTTGTTTATTAACCTCTCGACCTTTATGGAAGAGCATGGTACCCCCGTGTTTGGTTTTGGTAATTGATGACAACCCCTATGGACTAATGGTTGCTTTGAGTTATACTTTAAGGTTTGTCCATAAGCATTTCTTGAAGACCGTATGTTGGTTTCAAGGTTATAAGAAGGAGATTATGTGTTAACCAAGGAGTCATTCAAGGATTTATCTAAAGATTGGTCATGTAAGAGTTGAGCCAATTGCAAGCATGTCTTGAAGAAGAAGATTGTGTAAACATTCATGTTTACCTTCCAGACATCATCTTTATGAAGAGTGAAGATAAGATACAAGGTTGATCAAGACTAAAAGATGAGAGTGGATTCAAGTTGATCAACACATAAAGTGTAAATGATGTACCTAAGAGTGGCTCTCCCATGATCTATGTGAGGTTTGTCCATTACGCTTTACGTACTAACCCGTGATCTATGTGAGGTTTCTAAGTAGGGTTAGGTATTGTTCTATGCATTTGCGTCAAAAGAAATATCTCATATAACCCATGGAGGATGACATCAAGTGGTGATCATCGTCAAGGTTGCGGTGTGCAAGTTCAAGAGGAGCATCACAAAGAGATCACATGCTTCAAGCTTGCCGACCATGTATTGTGAAGATGTGCCTAAAAGTGGCTCTCCCATAGTGGAGTATGGGGGAGCAAATTGCGAGTCTTCACCAAGGGGATTATGCGCAAGGCAAATGTTTGTCCTTGATAGATTTTTTATTTTACCAGTCTCATGGTGTTAGTTGGGAGACCGGGTTATAGGGTTGATTGTCGTACTACCAAGGGGGGACTCTTGAGTGAGTAGCTTGATTGTATCGTTCGTATAGATATCAAAACATTACATCCTTGGCATAGTCTTTATTGGTTCTTATTTGGTTTTTCTTTATGTGAGTTTTTAGAGTTTTGGTTCGTCTTCTTGTCAAACTAAAACTAATCGAAAACAGAGCTCGTATGCATCATCTTTGTGTTCTCAATGTTGGACATTTTGCTAGTTCATATTTGGGGAAGTTTATCTTCTTTCTCTGTCGGTGTACTAAGATAGGGGTACCTTAGTATCCCGAACTTGTGCACGGGCAGTCGCAGCGTCCCGCGGCAAGGCTTGACGGGTGCCCGCCAAGATCCTCCGTAGTTTCTATTGATGCCATTCAAGAACAAAGTGTTTTAACTGAGAAGACAAAGCCCCGGTGAGAGGAGCTTGCCGGGAAGGACAAGGCCCCGACAAGAGGAGCTTGCCGGGAAGGCCAACCAAGGCACTTCGAAGAACTTGCATGACGCGCCACAAGATCCGGCAAGACCGGCGAGCGACAAGCTTTGGTAGCGACAAGACAACGATCATGGCAAAGGCGCTTGCAGCGGGCCACCACTGCGCCCACGCTCCGGCACATTAGTCGACGTGTCGCCTCGAGACCGCTCCGGACACACGCGCGGGAAGTCAGGCACCAAGCGGTGCGAGGTGGCGGCGGAGATGACGAGATGGCCATCGTGGCAGCGGTGGCGCCCTAACGATCGCTTTTACGCCTTTGTTTAGGCGACGCGACGGAATTTAATGCCTTTGTCCCTGCCGTCGAGTTAGGTAGGATCCATCAGAGATGGCGCTTGTACCAACCACCTCTTTTTTTACATTTGTACCCTTGCCTGTGTTGCCACCTGTTGGTGACCCCTTTAGCCTATAAAAGGAGGCCCACGCGCAACGTAGAAGGGGTTCGACTCATTCGAAACTAGAACACTCCCACACTCTCGAGCAAGAGCATAATACAACCACAAAGCAGCGGAGGAGTATTATCTCTCGGAGAGCTCCGGCCGGTAAAAATCGCTCGCGTGTTCCGCCGATCCGCTCTTCGGCGCCCTCCGCTCCGCCGGACCGAAGGGGCCTCGCCCCATAGGTGCTCGCTTCCACGACATCTTTGGCGCGCCGGGTAGGGGGCGTCGAGGTTGTGTGAACCCGATCCGGCGTTCACGCGAGCCAGATCTTCGTCTGTTTCATCATCTTCATCGACATGCCACCGAAGAGCTTCGGAGGTGTCCGCTCCGTCCACATCGATCCCGCTGCCACAGGAGCAAACGGGCGGTGGCGTGGACGCCGGCTGTCGTGGATTTGTCACGGCAGATGTCCTAGTGAAAGGACTTAGTCGTGGAGCCATCGCTACGGGTTTACTTGAAGGGGTTAAAGCGGACACAAAGACACAAGGGTTTATACTAGTTCGGCCCCTTCAATGAAGGTAAAAGCCTACGTCTAGTTGTGATGGAATTGATGTGGTCTCGATGGCTAGGGAGCAAACAAGCTTCGCCTAGGCTCGAGTTGTGGTTGTCTGTCTTTGAACCGTCGTCGGGTCGTCACCTTATATACACGGGTGACGCCCGTCGGTTCATAGAGTCCCAACCGGTTCATACTCGTATCCCGGTTGGTATCTCTCTATTCCTAACTTACAATACAAGTTATACATCAGGCCGGTTTACGGCTACAAGTTCTAAACCGACTACAGGCCTTGGGCCTTTCTCTGCTTATACCACTAACGGAGTTAACCCGGCCCAAGTTGGCCGGTTTACACCTAGTGGTAATATCCCCAACATTAGGCCCCAGATTGATTTGAATTGATTCATGTCAATCCTTCATAAAGCTTGTATCTTGGACATCTTCTAGTAATTGGTAAACCGCTGTGTCGTCACCACTTCTGGTTACTGTAAACCGGCATGACGTCATCTTATCATTTATAACGCCTTCTTTAAACGGCAGTTCCTGGATCCGTGCGCTGACCTAGCCCTGTCGCTATATAAATAGGACCGAAGGGTCATTTCTTTCTTTTCCCTTCGTCCTCTCTCCTTCGTCTTCCTCGCGCCGCTGGTCTTGGAGCTCCGCCACCGTAAATGCCGACTTCCGCCTCGTCCTAGGCCATCGCATCAACTCGATCGCATGCGAGCATTGCGGCCTCTTTCCGCGTCTTCTCCGCTCCCTTAAGCTTCCTCCCTTTCTTGACCTAGATCTGTTCTTTAGGGTTCCAGCCTTCCGTCTGCGTTCTTCGCATGTTCATATCTGTTATTTTGATTTTGAATGAATCCGTGAACTGTGCTGCTTTTAATGGTGATCCTTGTGCATCCGCTGTAGTCTTCTCATCTAAGCCCACGATCTTCCGCATATACCGCTCCATAGCTCACTGTTTTTGCCTTACTCCTCGAAATATTTTACATTTTAGAAGCTCGCTTGATCCGCAGCCATAATAGGATGTTGTGAAACTTGTTTCGCATACTAATTATCCATAGCTTCAATCGCTTCCAAAGCCTAGATTAGGCGGTTTAACTTACCACAGAAAAGACCGCTAAACCGCACATATATATCATTAGTCCCTTGTTGAACCGCCGAAATCCACCGATATCATATCACAGAAACCGGTTTATAGACACCGCCTCCGGTTTATCATAACTTAGATCAACACCTTGTATCAAGCATGCTCTTGAACCGGATTAATTATTTTTTGTAGATCTTATCATGGCCAAACAAGTGTATGAATGCAATGGGTTCCTTCTCGCGTCACGAATCACAGTTGAAAGATCTAGTCTCGATTGGCGCTTTAGATGATAAAATACAGTCCATTGGAGGGTCCTCGAGAGGAATGTCCTCCCACACCCTGTGAAGGAGAAGTTGTGGTCTTCGAGATCACTGGCCCGGGCTTCAAACCGCCTGGTTCAAAATTTTACCGGACGTGTTAGCCAACTTTTAGCTCCGTCCCCAGGACATTGGCCCCAACTCCGTCACCAATTTATGCCACTTTCAAGTACTATATGAAGTATATCTTCAAGAGGAACCTTCTGTTGAACTGTTTAGAGACCTCTTCCATCTAAACCGTCGCACTGAATTCACCGACGGCCCCAATACTGAATTGGGTGGCATGGCTATTCAAAAGAGGAAGGAGATCACCTATTGTAAGGGCTCATTTATCCGTAAGTGTTTTGGTGATTGATGACAATACTCGTGCGGACTAATCGTGTGCCTTGAGTCCCACAGATATTTCTTCATTAGGCACAGGACGATCCGGTGCCCCTCGGAGATTAGTGAAGCCGGCGTTGTTCTACGTTTCTCTTTGGTGGAGTTGAGTCGTAGGAGAGCCGTACTATTAAGAGGGGGTCCACGTCGGAAAGGTAGGGTGGAATCACACGTACACTTGCCCCTCCTTCCCTTGCACCTTGGAGCTGTCCATCGTTATCATGGTTGTGCGAATCGACGATCGTCATTGTACTTGCGGTAGTACCGCAAAGTACCAGCGGTAGTACTGCAAGGGAACCACGGTAGTACCGCCCTCGGTATGATAGTACCGCGGTACCTTAACCTAGTGCCGCCCAACATGTAGTAGTAGGGCGGATGTAATTTTACATCCGCCCCCACGGTAGTACCGCCTTTTGCGCGGTAGTACCGCCAAGACTGCCTAGTGCCGCTCGGTCTGTAGTAGGGCGGATGTAATTTTTACATCCGCGGCACCCACGGTAGTACCGCTCGCTCTGCGCGGTAGTACCGCGGGGGCCCACGGTAGTACCGCTCCCTTGGAGTTGTAGTACCGTGGCCCTTCTGCCTAGTACCACTGTGTCGCGGTAGTAGGTGCGGATGTAATTTTTTACATCCGTGCCTACCACGGTAGTACCGCGCCTTATGGGCGGTAGTACCGCGTCGGGTTTTTGCGCCACCCTAATTTCTGCGAAAGTAGGCACGGATGAAATTTATTTCGTCCGCGCCCTTCCTAGGCCGTGACCCTCCTGCCTTGCGGTAGTACCGCAAGGGGGAGCGGTAGTACCGCGTCAGCAGTAGTACCGCCCTAGCTCAGGCTTGGTCCGGCCTGTGGAGCTGCCACGGTAGTACCGTGGTCTCGCACGGTAGTACCGTGTGTCGTCGCGGTAGTACCGCTCCCCTGGAGCGGTAGTACCGTGAGTCGCGGGCAGAATTAGTGGGTAACGGTTGGATCTTTTCCCCGACTATATAAGGGATGTCTTCTACCTCTAGTTGACTACCTCTTCCACCTCTAAGCTCCATTGTTGCTCCAAGCTCCATTTTCGCTCGATCTCTCTCCCTAGCCAATCAAACTTGTTGATTTGCTCGGGATTGGGTGACAAGAGCTCGATCTACACTTCCACCAAAGGATATTTGATTCCCCCCACTTATCCCTTGCGGATCTTGTTACTCTTGGGTGTTGAGCACCCTAGATTTGTTGAGGTCACCTCGAAGCCATACTCCATTGTGGTGAAGCTTCGTGGTGGTGTTGTTGTTGGGAGCCTCCGATTGTTGTGGAGATTGCCCCAACCTTGCTTGTAAAGGTTCTCGCCGCCTTCAAGGGCACCAATAGTGGAATCACGGCATCTCGCATCGTGTGAGGCGTGAGGAGAATACGATGGCCCTAGAGGCTTCTTGGGGAGCATTGTGCCTCCATACCGCTCTAACGGAGACGATTTCCTCAAAAGGAAGGAACTCCGTAACACATCCTCGCTTTCACCGTCTCCACTCTTGGTTATTTCGTGCCTTTACTCTCGCAAGCTTACTTATTGTTACATCTCTTGCTTGCTTGCTTGCTAGTTGTTATTGCATCATATAGGTTGCTCACTTAGTTGCATATCTAGACAACCTATTTGTTGCAAAGTTTAATTTGGTAAACAAAAGCTTAAAAATTGTTAGTTGCCTATTCACCCCCCCTCTAGTCAACCATATCGATCCTTTCAATTGGTATCAGAGCCTCGTCTCTTTATTAAGGACTTTACCGTCCGAAGAGTATGGTTGACACCAACGATGGTGTGGAGGAACACTCGGTGTGAATCCCATCTCATCTTCGTCGAAGGGGAACCTCGGTCTCGTGAGGAGTTCAATGTGGCTTTGGACACATTGAAAACCTCCATGACGACGAGGTTAAAAGCATGTTTAATGATTTCTTAGAGGGACTTAACTATCTATCAAGACCTATGAAAGTGGGAGATCCCACTAAACAAGGCGACGGATGCTTTCTCCGATAAGGGGAAGCTAGTAATGAAAAGAGTCCTTCTACTAGTGGTAGAAATGGCACCGCATCTTTGCCCATGTGGAACCCCGGTCTATGGAGGGCCTATCCCTCCACTCATTTAAATCATGCCGTCCACCTCCTAAGTATGAAAAAGGTGTAGATTTTGATAATTGGGTCTATCGCTTTAAGCGTCATTTGAAACATGTGAACACTAACCTTTGGAGAGTCATTGAAGAAGGTTTTTATCCTCATGACCCAAGCAACTTCACCCCTTGAGAAGCCGTGGACAATCAATTCAATGAGAGTGCTCTTCATCATTCAAGATGCAATTCTTCCCAAGATCTCCTCACCTTCACCCCACGTCGTGGCTAAAGAAGCATGGAAATGTGTTGAGGGCCTCTATCGTGGAAGTGCTAGCATTCAACGGTCCAACTATGAAGTGGTGCAAGATGAAGCCGACGAGTTTGCAATGAAAGAAGATGAAGAACCTCGTGAGCTCTTTCGAAGAGTAACCAAACTCGCCGTGGCACTTCGAGATCATGGAAGCAAGGATACGGATGACAATTGATCAAGCGAAAGTTCCTCAAGGCCATGATGCCCTACAACAAAGCCATGTCCTCCGTCATTCGTCAACGATCGGACTTCCACACCATGACCTCAAGTGAAGTGTTGGATGAGTTCGTTGCAATGAACATCTTGGACAAGACCGCCGAAAATGCGGTGCTCCGCTCTCAAAGAGCTAAGAAGCCTAACCTTGCCTTGAAGGCCAAGGTCATTGTCGAAGAAGAGGAAGAAGTGGAAGATGAGGAAAGCAACCCCGAAGACACCAAGTTCGACTACCATGAGCACATGGCCCTTGCTTCAAGACAATTTTGGAGCAAGAAGAGCTCAAGACCCAACTTCAACAAGAATAATTCAAGTGGCGCTAAGGGCAAGCAACGAGTTAGAACTTGCTTCAACTGTGGCAATGTGAGCCATTTCGCTGCGGATTGTCCTTACGAGAAGAGGGAAGACAATGGTGGCAAGTTCATTCGAAAAGACAAAGCCAAGTCCATCCCCAACAAGAACAACTTCGCCAAGAAGACTCCCACTCGTGGGTTGGTGGTTCAAGAAGAATACCAAGAGGATGACGATGATGATGAGAATGAAGAAGCAACGGCCATGGCATCCATTGCCATTGCTACTCCTCGGGTGTCTCTCTTCGAATCACCCAACGAAAACATCACCGCTAGATGCCTCATGGTGAAAGCTTCAAACAAGGTAACCCCCAACATCACAACCACCATCATTTCTAATCCCTCCATGGAGGATTGCATTGATGGACATGTTGAGTCTAATGAGGAAGTGAATGAATTAGAGTCCTTCATGAGTAAGCTCAAGGGAAAGTCCAAGAAGCACTTTGTTGCTCTCTTGGAACAACTTGGTGAGGCCAATGACATGATCGAGGCTCACGAAGAAACCATCTCCAAGATGGAAGGTCATAGTCGTGACTATGCCGATGAGATATCGGATCTCTCAAATGCTCTTGAGGAAGAGCGTGTGCATCGCTTGACTCTTGAGGAGTCACACAATGATGCCCATGCTAAGTTAAAGAAAGATCTTGATCATGCTATTGTCATGTCTCGTGTGCTAACCTCCGAGAAGGCTAAACTTGGGGTTGATCATGCTAGACTCAAAGAGGAGTTTGAGATACTTGACAAGGCCCACAAGGTCTTAAAGGGTACTCATGCTACTCTCAAAGAGTCTCATGCTCAACTCCAAGTTAAGCTAATCAAAGAAAAAGCCACCTTTCCTCATATGGTATTAATTGATAATGCATGTGCTACTAACCCTTGTTGTGAGCATGTGCATCTTGTGGAGGAAAATGCTAAGTTGAAGGATCAACTTGAGAAGGGCCTTGTGACTTGCATTCAAGGTGAGAAAAACCTCAACGACCTTTTGAGCAATCAAAAGGAAGTTGTGGGCAAAGAAGGAATTGGGTTTGCACCCAAGTCCAAGAGCAAGAAGAAGAAGAACAACAAGGCCAACCGTCCTCCTTCCCTCAAACAAACTTTTGTGAAAGAGGGAGACGGAGCTTCCAAGAAGAAGAAGGAGAAAGTGAAGGAAGTTGATGTTCAAAAGGACAAGAATGCTTCCTCAAACAACTACCGCGGCCTATCACGGTAGTACCGCTGATGGGAGCACGGTACTACCGCACCCAAGCGGCAGTAATTTTTATCGCTTTGATGGAGCGGTACTACCGCCACGGCGCAGTATTTCATCACTGGCGGTACTACATGATGACTCATGCGGTACTACTGCCACGGTTCGGGCTCATGGGATAAGGTCGGGCAGGGGAGTTCTAACTCCCCATACCCATTCGCCTTTCTCTCCACAACGCCTATTCGTCTCTCAAGCCTGACGAACGGAGCCGGCGTTAAATCGCCGGATCTCCTCCACCGCTACCCTCCGTGATTCCGTCCGGTGGGATTGTTCCCCACCACGTGCTCTTGCTATGGACCAAGGTTTTCCCCAAATCCTTCTCCGCTTTGATTGTATTTGGTTCTTTTAGGTTTTGGGGAGACTTGCATGTTCTTGAGATTTATAGGCTAGATCTCTGCAAGGGTAGGATGAAGGAGTGTAGTATTGCATAGGATTTATACTTGTATTGTTGTCTTGCACTAGATCTGTCACCGTAGCACCGCCATGGCTTCGCTGGGTCTTTTCGATTCAAATCGCTTGATCCAACGCGACGCTACTTACCGCTTTATGGCGCGGTATTACCGCTCCCGCAGTATTACCGCTTCTATGGCGCTGGTACTACATCGCCGTCTGCGGGGTATTAACGTCAGATTATCGCTTCACCACGGTACTACCGTGACCCCTCACGCAGTACTACCGCGTCGAGCTGTAGTAAGACCTTAGTATCACACCCATGGCGCTTCTACCATGGCTCACCTCTATCGCATGCTAACTTTCTTGTTTATCTTCTATGGGTTTCATGTGCGGTCTTTAACCTTTGCTCGATCCTATTCGACTTGTTTTGGTGCTTTGCGTGTGTGTTTTAGGTGGTGGCTCTCGCGGCCAATCCTGTCCGTGACACTTTGGTTCCAAGCGTCACAAGCAACCCAAAGCGAAGTTCCAGAGGGATCATCTGCATCAAAGCGCAATGTCAAGTCCACCGCCAAAAGCACAAGGAGCCGCCCAGGCATGGATGAGATAGGCGCCAAGAGTATGTCCGTGACGTGCAGCTTCACCCATATGCGACCCCACGCCCACTATCGAGGATGTGAACTGTTCGAACAAGACTCAAACCCAGATTTACTTGGATGTCATCAAGAACAAGCGTAATACCTATGTAGAGGTGAAGTGGATTGAGATGCATCACATGAGGAAGGACAAGTTCGTGACTACTTTGGGGAGGCTCGACTTGGTGGAGCAGTTTGAATTGAGCATGTGATCTCGTTCCACATGGACTATGACCCTGAGATCATTTGTCAGTTCTTTGCCTCCGTGTACTTCCACACCAATGATGAGAGAAGGATGACGTGGATGACCAATGGCCGCCAGCTGTCTGCCACCTGGAAGGAGTTCATGGATCTGCTTCAAGTTGCTGATGATGGACTTGACACTCCTGTTGGTGTTCGCCCTCACGGCAATGCTAACTCTGCTGACAAGGACAAGCTTGCTCCTTTCATGGTTGAGAAGAAGCTCGCCACTGGGAAGATAGTATCGGTTCTCAACCCATTTCTAGATATCATGTACCGCATCTTCCGCAACTCTCTGTTCCCACGCATCGGTGACAAAGACAAGGTTCATGCCTACATGGTGGACATGATGCTTCTGTGCAAGGAGGCTCGCTCTTCTCAGACTCAGCCCCTTGATGTCTCTCACATCATGTGGTGCGAGCTTCGATTTGCCGTGTTCAACCGCAAGGTGCCCATTTATGGACCTTACCTGTTTCTGCTGATTTCGAAGACTTGGGAGAAGATGTACCCCACGGAGGAGTTCCTGGCGCCAGACTGGATTCGCCATGAGCCCATTTGTCTGAGGGTCAAACCCAACTGGGCCAACACTGCTACTCGTCTTTGGCGCCTGCTGCTAGAGCTGCTCTTGTTGATGAGGATGTTCTTGAGCCGAGGATGTTATTGGGGCCGCTCTGCTAGGCCCTCTCAGAGTGACTCTAGGCCATCTTGGGCCAAGAGGTTGACAGATAAGATGAAGTCACTTTTCTCGCATGCAAGCCAAGGGTCAAGACAGGCTCATGTGGAGTCCAAGGAGAGTCGTCGCCCGACAACAAGGTCTTGAAGCTCTTTGGCGAGGATGTGTCTCAGTGTCTGAGGAGCACATCACTCCCGAGACCGAGTGGATGGAGAAGCAAGGGTTCAAGTGGATTGATTCTCGAGGAGGAGGCCGAGGAGTCCATTCCACCATGGAGGAGTCTGACGAAGAGGAGGGGACAGCCTCGCTGCTTGAGCCACCTCTTGTGTGTTTAGGTGTCCTCTCTGCCTTTTTGGCGCCTCGATGCCAAAAGGGGAGAGAGCGAGGATTTGGATTTGCGAGTTTGTGTGTTTGCTAGTTGAACTCTTTGTCGCTTTTATCGTGAGAACCTTGATTATCTTATCTCATATGGTGTAAGACATATGCACTCTATCTATCCTAGCTAGCTTGTGTTATTCTCATGCTACCTTCATGCTATGCTAGGTTTATTATCATGTCTTGGTCTCTAAAATATAGGGGAGTGTTGATCCTAGGTTGTGTGCCATGCAGTCCAAAGCATTCATATATAGTGCACACATCTAGGGGAGACTCGCCTATATTTTAGAGAAGTGGGGTTTGCTTTGCTTTAAACATATTTTATCTATGTGCAAATCCGTGTTGTCATCAATACACCAAAAAGGGGGAGATTGTAAGGGCTCATTTATCCCTAAGTGTTTTGGTGATTGATGACAATACTCGTGCGGACTAATCGTGTGCCTTGAGTCCCACAGATATTTCTTCATTAGGCACAAGACGATTCGGTGCCCCTCGGAGATTAGTGAAGCCGGCGTTGTTCTACGTTTCTCTTTGGTGGAGTTTGTTGGGGAACGTAGTAATTTCAAAAAAATTCCTACGCACACGCAAGATCATGGTGATGCATAGCAACGAGAGGGGAGAGTGTTGTCTACGTACCCTCGTAGACCCGGGCGAAGCGATCACAATGTAGAGGAAGTAGTCGACGCTCTCCTCGCGATCCGACCGATCCCGACGCCGTTATTCGGCGCCCGAGTTCTTGACACACGTACAGCTCGATGACGCCCCTCGACTCGATCCAGCCGAGTGTCTAGGGAGAGTTCCGCCAAGACGACGGCGCAGTGACGATCTTGATGTTTCACGGCGCGCAGGCTTCGCTTAAGCTTCATGACGGTATGACCGAGGTGGAATATGGTGGAGGGGCACCGACACGGCTAAGGAACGATCCGTAGATCAAACTTGTGTGTTCTAGGGTGCCCCCGCCCCGTATATAAAGGAGGGAGGGGGAGGTGCGGCCGCCTAGAGGCGGCTGGGAGGAGTCCTACTCCCACCGAGTAGGACTCCCCCTTCTAGTTGGAGTAGGATTGGGGAGGGGAAGAGGAAGGGCGCCGCCTCCTTGTCCTATTCGGACTGGGGGGGAGGGTCTGTGCCACACCTGGCCGCCCTCCTCTTCTCCCTCGAGGCCCACTAAGGCCCATGCAAGTGCCGGGGTTCCAGAACCTCCGGTACTCCAGAAATTCTGCTTTCACCCTAACCATTCCAACTCCAAATATAGGCTTCCAATATATCAATCTTTATGTCTCGACCATTTCGAGACTCCTCGTCATGTCCGTGATCACATCCGGACTCAACTTCTTGGTACATCAAAATACATAAACTCATAATAACCGCCATCGAAACCTTAAGCGTGCGGACCCTACGGTTCGAGAACAATGTAGACATGACCGAGACATGTCTCCGTCAATAACCAATAGCGGGACCTGGATGCCCATATTGGTTCCTACATATTCTACGAAGATCTTTATCGGTCGACCACCGCATAACAACATACGTTGTTCCTTTGTCATCGGTATGTTACTTGCCCGAGATTCGATCGTCGGTATCCAATACCTAGCTCAATCTCGTTACGCAAGTCTCTTTACTCGCTCCGTAATACATCATCTCACAGCTAACTCATTAGTTGTAATGCTTGCAAGGCTTCAGTGATGTGTATTACCGAGAGGGCCCAGAGATACCTCTCCGACAATCGGAGTGACAAAACCTAATCTCGAAATACGCCAACCCAACATCCGCCTTTGGAGACACTGTAGTACTCCTTTATAATCACCCAGCTACATTGTGACGTTTGGTAGCACCCAAAGTGTTCCTCCGTAAACGGAGTTGCATAATCTCATAGTTACGTGAACATGTATAAGTCATGGATAAAAGCAGAGCAACATACTCAACGATCGTGTGCTAAGCTAATGGAATGGGTCATGTCAATCGATCATTCTACTAATGATGTGACCTTGTTAATCAAATAACAACTCTTTGTTCATGGTTAGGAAACATAACCATCTTTGATTAACAAGCTAGTCTAGTAGAGGCATACTAGTGACATGTTGTTTGTTTATTCATTCACACATGTATCATGTTTCCGGTTAATACAATTCTAGCATGAATGATAAACATTTATCATGAAATAAGGAAATAAATAATAACTTTATTATTGCCTCTAGGGCATATTTCCTTCATCCTCCCACTTGCACTAGAGTCAATAATCTAGATTACATAGTAATGATTCTAACACCCATGGAGTCTTGGTGCCGATCATGTTTTGCTCGTGGAAGAGGCTTAGTCAACGGGTCTCGCAACATTCAGATCCGTATGTATCTTGCAAATCTCTATGTCTCCCACCGACTAAGTCCGGATGGAATTGAAGCGCCTCTTGATGTGCTTGGTCCTCTTGTGAAATCTGGATTCCTTTGCTAAGGCAATTGCTCCAAGATTGTCACGTAAAATTTTCATTGGACCCGATGCACTAGGTATGGCACCTAGATCGGATATGAACTCCTTAATCCGCACTCCTTCATTAGCTGCTTCCGAAGCTGCTATGTACTCCGCTTCACATGTAGATCCCGCCACGACGCTTTGTTTAGAACCGCACCAACCGACAGCTCCTCCGCTTAGTGTAAATACGTATCCGGTCTGCGATTTAGAATCGTCCGGATCGGTGTCAAAGCTTGCATCAACATAACCGCTTTTATGAGCTCTTTGTCACCTCCATATCGAGAAACATATCCTTAGTCCTTTTCGTATTTCAGATGTTCTTGACCATGTCGATGATCCACTCTGGATTACTTTGGTACCTCCACGCTAAACTTATAGCAAGGCACACATCAGTCTGGTACACAGATTGCATACATGATAGAGCCTATGGCTGAAGCATAGGAACATCTTTCATTTTCTCTCTATCTTCTGCAGTGGTCGGGCATTGAGTCTTACTCAACTTCACACCTTGTAACACAGTGCAAGAACCCTTTCTTTGCTTGATCCATTTTGAACTTCTTCAAAATTTTGTCAAGGTATGTGCTTTGTGAAAGTCCAATTAAGCGCTTTGATCTATCTCTATAGATCTTAATGCCCAATATGTAAGCAGCTTCACCGAGGTCTTTCATTGAAAAACTCTTATTCAAGTATCCCTTTATGCTATCCAGAATTCTATATCATTTCCGATTAGCAATATGTCATCTACATATAATATCGTAAATGCTACTGAGCTCCCACTCACTTTCTTGTAAATACATGCTTCTCCAAAAGTCTCAGATAAACCCAAATGCTTTGATCACACTATCAAAGCGCTTATTCCAACTCCGAGATGCTTGCACCAGTCCATAAATGGATCGCCGGAGCTTGCATACTTTGTTAGCTCCTTTGGATCGATAAAACCTTCGGTTGCATCATATACAACTCTTCTTCCGTAAATCCATTCAGAATGCGTCTTTACATCCATTTGCCAAATTTCATAATCATAAAATGCGTAATCGCTAACATGATTCGGACAGACTTAAGCATCGCTACGGTGAGAAGGTCTCATCGTAGTCAATCCCTTGAACTTATCGAAAACCTTTTGCGACAAGTCGAGCTTTGTAGACAAGAACATTACCGTCGGCGTCGGTCTTCTTCTTGAAGATCCACTTGTTTTCTATTGCTTGCCTACCCTCGGGCAAGTCAACCAAAGTCCATACTTTGTTTTCATACATGGATCCCATCTCGATTTCATGGCCTCAAGCCATTTTATGGAATCTGGGCTCACCATCGCTTCTTCATAGTTCGAGGGTTCATCATGATCTAGTAGCATGATTTCCGAGCAGGATTACCGTACCACTCAGTGCGGATCTTACTTTGGTTGATCTACGAGGTTCTCAGAGTAACTTGATCTCAAGTTTCATGATCAACATCATCAACTTCCTCACTACTGGTGTAGGTGTCTCGAAACCGGTTTCTGCGACAAATTACTTTCAAGTAAGGAGAAGGTACAATTACCTCATCAAGTTCTACTTTCCTCCCACTCACTTCTTTCGAGAGAAACTCCTTCTCTAGAAAGGATCCATTCTTAGCAACGAATGTCTTGCCTTCGGATCTGTGATAGAAGGTGTACCCAACTGTCTCCTTTGGGTATCCTATGAAGACACATTTCTCCGATTTGGGTTCGAGCTTATCGGTTGAAGCTTTTTCACATAAGCATCGCATCCCCAAACTTTAAGAAACGACAACTTTGGTTTCTTGCTAAACCATAGTTCATAAGATGTCGTCTCAACGGATTTCGACGGTGTTCTATTCAAGTGTGAATGCGGCCGTCTCTAGAGCATAACCCCAAAACGATAGCGGTAAATCTGTAAGAGACATCATAGATCGCACCATATCTAGTAAAGTGCGATTCTGACGTTCGACACACCATTACGTTGTGGTGTTCCGGTGGCGGAGTTGCTAAACTATTCCGCATTGTTTCAAATGTAGACCAAACTCAGAACTCAAATATTCACCTCCACGATCGATCGTAGAAATTTAATTTTCTTATTACGATGATTTTCAACTTCTCTCTGAAATTCTTTGAACTTTTCAAATGTTTCAGACTTATGTTTCATTAAGTAGATATACCCATATCTGCTTAAGTCATCTGTGAAGGTGAGAAAATAACGATATCCGCCACGAGCCTCAACATTCATCGGACCACATACATCTCAGTATGTATGATTTCCAACAAATCTGTTGCTCTCTCCATCGTACATCGAGAACGGGTTCTAGTCATCTTGCCCATGAGGCACGGTTCATAAGTGCCAAGTGATTCATAATCAAGTGACTCCAAAAGTCCATCAAGATGGAGTTTCTTCATGCGCTTTACACCGATATGACCTAAACGGCAAGTACCACAAATAAGTTGCACTATCATTATCAACTCTGCATCTTTTGGTTTCAACATTATGAATATGTGTATCACTACTATCGAGATTCATCAAAATAGACCACTCCTCAAGGGTGCATGACCATAAAAGATATTACTCATATAAATAGAACAACCATTATTCTCTCGATTTAAATGAATAACCGTCTCGCATCAAACAAGATCCAGATATAATGTTCATGCTCAACGCAGCACCAAATAACAATTATTTAGGTCTAAAACTAATCCCAAGGTAGATGTAGAGGTAGCGTGCCGACCGCGATCACATCGACTTTGGAACCATTTCCACGCAAGATCGTCACCTCGCCCTTTGCCGATTGTTCGCAATCCGTAGTCCCTGCTTCAAGTTGCAAATATTAGCAATGTAACCGAGATCAAATACCCAGTGCTCTGCGAGCTCTAGTAAGGTACACATCAATAACATGTATATCACATATACCTTTGTTCACCTTGCCATCCTTCTTATCCGCCAAATACTTGGGGCGGTTCCGCTTCCAAAGGACTACCGCTTGCGGAGAAGCACTCGGCCAGGCTTAGGTCCGGACTTGGGTTTCTTCTCTGAGCAAAGAACTTGCTTGTCTGTTCTTCTTGAAGTTCCCTTCTTCTTCCCTTTGCCTTTCTTCTTGAAACTAGTGGTCTTATTGACCATCAACACTTGATGCTCCTTCTGATTTCTACCTCCGCAGCCTTTAGCATTGCGAAGAGCTCGTATAGTCTTTACTAACCCTTGCATATTATAGTTCATCACGAAGCCCTTGTAGCTTGGTGGCGGTGATTGAAGAATTACATCAATGACACAATCATCCGGAAGATTAACTCCCAATTGTGTCAAGTGATTGTAATACCCGACATTTTGAGTATGTGCTCACCGACGTAACTATTCTCCTCCATCTTGCAGCTATAGAACTTATTGGAGACTTCATATCTCTCAATCCGCATTCTGTTGGAATATTAACTTCAACTCTGGAACATCTCATATGCTCCATGACGCTCAAAACGCCGTTGAAGTCCCGGTTCTAAGCCGTAAAGCATGGCACACCGAACTATAGAGTAGTCATCGCTTTGCTCTGCCAGACGTTCTTAACGCCGTCGGTTGCATCAAGAAGCAGTTCTGCACCCAGCGGTGCATCCAGACGAACTCTTACGTGCAAGAATGAGGATAATCCTCGTGTTACGGACCCGATCCGTAATTGCTACCATCATCTTTCAACTTTGCTTTCTCAAGGAACGATTAAAATTCAACGGAACAACAAAGACGAGCCATCTATCTACAATCAAACATAAACAAGCAAGATACTATCAGTACTAAGTTCATGATAAATTTAAGTTCAATTAATCATATTACTTAAGAACTCCCACTTAGAAAAACATCTCTCTAGTCATCTAAGTGATCACGTGATCCAAATCAACTAAACCATAACCGATCATCATGTGAAATGGAGTAGTTTTCAATGGTGAACATCTTATGTTGATCATATCTACTATATGATTCACGCCGACCTTTCGGTCTCCGTGTTCCGAGGCCATATCTGCATATGCTAGGCTCGTCAAGTATAACCCGAGTATTCTGCGTGTGCAAAACTGGCTTGCACCCGTTGTAGATGGACGTAGAGCTTATCACACCCGATCATCACGTGGTGTCTGGGCACGACGAACTTTGGCAACGGTGCATACTCGGGAGAACACTTCTTGATAATTTAGTGAGAGATCATCTTATAATGCTACCGCCAATCAAAGCAAGATAAGATGCATAAAGGATAAACATCACATGCAAATCAATATAAGTGATATGATATGGTCATCATCATCTTGTGCTTCGTGATCTTCATCTCCGCAGCACCACCATGATCACCATCGCCACCGCGCGACACCTTGATCTCCATCGTAGCATCGTTGTCGCCTCGCCAATCTTATGCTTCTACGACTATCTCTACCGCTTAGTGATAAAGTAAAGCATTACAGTAGCGTATTGCATTGCATACAATAAAGCGACAACCATATGGCTCCACCATTGCCGATAACTTCGTTACAAAACATGATCATCTCATACAATAAAATATAGCATCACGTCTTGACCATATCACATCACAACATGCCCCGCAAAAACAAGTTAGACGTCCTCTACTTTGTTGTTGCAAATTTTACGTGGCTGCTACGGGCTTAAGCAAGAACCAGTCTCACCTCGCATCAAAACCACAGCGATACTTCACAAATAGACTCGTTTTAACCTTCTCAAGGACGGGCGAGCCACACTCGGTTCAACTAAAGTGAGAGAGACAGCACCCACCAATCACCTTTAAGCAACGAGTGCTCGAGGCGGTGAAACCAGTCTCGCGTAAGCGTCTGGCGTAATGTCGGTCCGGGCGCTTCATCTCACAATACCACTGAACCAAAGTATGACATGCCGGTAGGTAGTATGACTTGTATCGCCCACAACTCACTTGTGTTCTACTCGTGCAAAACATCAAACCATAAAACCTAGGCTCGGATGCCACTGTTGGGGAACGAGTAATTTCAAAAATTTCCTACGCACACGCAAGATCATGGTGATGCATAGCAACGAGAGGGAGAGTGTTGTCTCACGCTCTCGTGAGACCCGGCGGAAGCGATCACAATGTAGAGGAAGTAGTCGACGTTCTCCTCGCGATCCGACCGATCCCGCGCCAGCATCCGGCGCCCCGAGTTCTTGACACACGTACAACTCGATGACGTCCCTCGTACTCGATCCAGCCGAGTGTCTAGGAGAGTTCCACGAGACGACGGCGTGGGACGATCTTGATGTTTCACCGGCGCAGGCTTCGCCTAAGCTTCGCGACGGTATGATCGAGGTGGAATATGGTGGAGGGGGCACCGACACGGCTAAGGAACGATCCGTAGATCAAACTTGTGTGTTCTAGGGTGCCCCCTCCCTGTATATAAAGGAGGGAGGGGGAGGTGCGGCCGGCCCAGAGAGGCGGCGCTGAGGAGTCCTACTCCCACCGGGAGTAGGACTCCCTTCCTAGTTGGAGTAGGATTGGGGGAGGGGAAGAGGAAGGGCGCCGCCCCCTCCTTGTCCTATTCGGACTGGGGGGGGCGCGCAGCCACCCCGGCCGGCCCTCCTCTTCTCCCTCGAGGCCCACTAAGGCCCATGCAAGACCGGGGTTCCAGAAACCTCCGATACTCGATAATTCCTGTTTTCACCCGAACCATTCGAACTCCAAATATAGGCTTCCAATATATCAATCTTTATGTCTCGACCATTTCGAGACTCCTCGTCATGTCCGTGATCACATCCGGACTCAACTTCTTCGGTACATCAAAATACATAAACTCATAATAACCGCCATCGAAACCTTAAGCGTGCATGACCCTACGGTTCGAGAACAATGTAGACATGACCGAGACATGTCTCCGGTCAATAACCAACAGCGGACCTGGATGCCCATATTGGTTCCTACATATTCTACTGAAGATCTTTATCGGTCGGACCGCATAACAACATACGTTGTTCCCTTTGTCATCGGTATGTTACTTGCCTCGAGATTCGATCGTCGGTATCCAATACCTAGTTCAATCTCGCATCGCAAGTCTCTTTACTCGTTCCGTAATACATCATCTCACAGCTAACTCATTAGTTGTAATGCTTGCAAGGCTTCATGATGTGTATTACCGAGAGGGCCCAGAGACCTCTCCGACAATCGGAGTGACAAAACCTAATCTCGAAATACGCCAACCCAACATCTGCCTTTGGAGACACCGTAGTACTCCTTTATAATCACCCGATTCGCTGTGACGCTTGGTAGCACCCAAAGTGTTCCTCCGTAAACGGAGTTGCATAATCTCATAGTTACAGGAACATGTATAAGTCATGGATAAAAGCAGAGCAACATACTCAACGATCGTGTGCTAAGCTAATGGAATGGGTCATGTCAATCGATCATTCTACTAATGATGTGACCTTGTTAATCAAATAACAACTCTTTGTTCATGGTTAGGAAACATAACCATCTTTGATTAACAAGCTAGTCTAGTAGAGGCATACTAGTGACATGTTGTTTGTTTATTCATTCACACATGTATCATGTTTCCGGTTAATACAATTCTAGCATGAATGATAAACATTTATCATGAAATAAGGAAATAAATAATAACTTTATTATTGCCTCCAGGGCATATTTCCTTCAGAGTTGAGTCGTAGGAGAGCCGTACTATTAAGAGGGGGTCCGCGTCGGAAAGGTAGGGTGGAATCACACGTACACTTGCCCCTCCTTCCCTTGCACCTTGGAGCTGTCCATCGTTATCATGGTTGTGCGAATCGACGATCGGCTGCTGCTGTATTTCATGTAGTACCGCAAGTACCAGCCGTAGTACTCATGGCGAACCGTGTAGTACCGCCCCTCGGTATGATGATACGCATGAGTACCTTTACCTGGCCTAGTGCCGCTCAACAGAAGAGTAGGGCGGATGTAATTTTTACATCCGCGCCCTCTCACGATAGTACCGCTCTTCGGCGCTGGTAGTACCGCCGCACTCTGCCTAGTGCCGCTCGGTCGCGGTAGTAGGGGCGGATGTAATTTTTACATCCGCGCACCCACGGTAGTACCGCTCGCTCTGCTGCGGTAGTACTGCTGGGGCCCACGAATACAGTACCGCTCCCTTGAGTTGTAGTATCTTGTGTCCCTTCCGCTTAGTACCGCAAGCGTCAGCAGATGTAATTTTTACATCCGTGCCTACCACGGTAGTACCGCGCCTTATGGGCGGTAGTACTTTGCGTCGGGTTTTGTGCCACCCTAATTTCTGCGAAGTAGGCACGGATGAAATTTATTTCGTCTGCGCCTTTCGAAAGTCGTGATTCTCCCGCCTTGCGGTAGTACCAAGAGGGGGAGCGGTAGTACCGCGTCAGCAGTAGTACCGCCCTAGCTCGAGCTTGGTCCGGCTCAGGAGCTGCCACGGTAGTACTGCGGGTCTCGCACGGTAGTACTGGTGTGTCGTCATGGTAGTACCGCTCCCCTCGCGTAGTACCGTGAGTCGCGAGCAGAATTAGTGGGTAACGGTTGGATCTTTTCCCGACTATATAAGGGATGTCTTCTACCTCTAGTTGACTACCTCTTCCACCTCTAAGCTCCATTGTTGCTCCAAGCTCCATTTTCGCCGATCTCTCTCCCTAGCCAATCAAACTTGTTAATTTGCTCGGATTGGGTGACAAGAGCTCGATCTACACTTCCACCAAAGGATATTTGATTCCCCACTTATCCCTTGCGGATCTTGTTACTCTTGGGTGTTGAGCACCCTAGATTTGTTGAGGTCACCTCGAAGCCATACTCCATTGTGGTGAAGCTTCGTGGTGGTGTTGTTGTTGGGAGCCTCCGATTGTTGTGGAGATTGCCCCAACCTTGCTTGTAAAGGTTCGATCGCCCTTCAAGGGCACCAATAGTGGAATCACGGCATCTCGCATCGTGTGAGGGCGTGAGGAGAATACGGTGGCCCTAGAGGCTTCTTGGGAGCATTGTGCCTCCACACCGCTCTAACGGAGACGCATTTCCCCAAAAGGAAGGAACTCCGGTAACACATCCTCGTCTTCACCGTCTCCACTCTTGGTTATTTCGTGCCTTTACTCTCGCAAGCTTACTTATTGTTACATCTCTTGCTTGCTTGCTTGCTAGTTGTTATTGCATCATATAGGTTGCTCACTTAGTTGCATATCTAGACAACCTATTTGTTGCAAAGTTTAATTTGGTAAAGAAAAGCTTAAAAATTGTTAGTTGCCTATTCACCCCCCCTCTAGTCAACCATATCGATCCTTTCACCTATCCCCACGTCAAACTCCATACTCACCCCAAGGAGTGGGATGCGACTTGGTTTTATTGCAAAGATACTTCTCCTGAAGATGAAAATCCCTTACCTGGCTTTCGTCCAGAGCGGCTAAGCAACACCCATCCGTTTCCACAAAGATTGAGCGCCAAAGATAGAAGCAAATATGCCCCGCAACTGTCCAAGCTCCGAGCTTTCATGGCTAATGGTTTGACGGGAATAGACCTTGCACGCTGCTGGTTATGATGGGGCATACTGCCTCTGAGCCGGCGCTCCGGTTTGATGTGCCAGTATACTGACAGTGTCGACGACCCACTCCGACACACCAAAATTCAACTCTCGATGATGACGTTCTGCACTTCGGTAAAGAAGATGTTGAATGAACCGAGCACCTCTCGTGCTCAAACCGGTCTACCTCCTTATCGCACCACCAACAAACCGCTCATGTAAGTTTCTAGTCGCTCCATCATTAAACCTGTATCGCTTCATGTGTCTAACATTTAATTATTTCGGATCCAGGGTGATAATCCGTTTTGGAGCAAGAAACTTTCACAAGATAAAGCGGAGAAAACAGGGCGGCCAACCCGGCCCAAGACCAAAGTCGTCAAGAAACCAGCCCATAAAAGAAAGACCACTGCTTCATCTGACCCAACCATTGACGATGATGTGGGTAATCCGGATCTTGAGGTAGAACTTGATTCTCTTGGCTTGCTTTTTACACGCCTTATTGATGATGATGCTTGTCAGGACGACGCTGAGGACAATGAATGCAGGATTCGCTGAGGTAACTATTCTCTTCCGATTCAAAATTTGCCTTTGCCAAAATTTCGCCAGCAAACCGGAAAGTTAATTTTTCTCACCTCTTGCTTATTTGGATCCCAAATTTCTTATGAAGACGCAGCAACATGAAGCTCGCCGCACAACCCAAGACAAAGGTCGTAGTTACCTCTGCCGGTTTACCAAACAGCCCGTTCGAAAGCGCGCTCCGAGGTCTCCGACCTTTTTATTGCTTTAAATTCTAAAGCGGTTTCTTCCACAACCTCTTAATCCGTCCGACCATTATCGTGTCACTTCCCATTCATCCTCCGTGAATCATCGCCACTCGATTACCACCATTGAAGATAGCCGTCGGGTAAGCCAAACCGACCATATGCTTCTAATATATTGTGTAATGGTTTATGTTTTTCCCGACTCTTTGTCTCTTAGAACCAAACCGAAACCCAGAAGAAGTCCTGCTTGGATAAAACGGTTGAAGAAGATGCCGCCAGATCATGAGAGAGAGCACCAGATCTTGAAACTTTTGCCTCTCAAGACATTCCCAATGATCCTCCGCTACAAGATGCTTTATTCCCAAGAGAGGCTCATAACACTTCAATCTCTGCGATCCACCTGCCAAAGACCGTCCGGTTTGATAAATCCCACAGCCCTGCCGACAAAACGGCCGTGCCTACACAATCCGTCGAGTCCAAAGATGATGACGCCAGGATTACCGGTATGGGCCGTTCAACCGGGAATCTCTGCAACTTTAACCAGCACAATCAGTAAAAGAAGATTTTTCCGCTTTGAATAAAGAAAATGGGATGTTGAATCGAGACATATGCTGCTCGAGCGCCCAAGACCTTCATTCTCGCTATTTAAACCGGCTTTATACTAGCCGTGACTATGAAGTGGCCTCGGTCAAGTTAATGAGGACAAGTTTGAGGTAACCCACCTTTACTTATCGCCATTATATCAGCCCTTCTAGTTTCAAGGGCCGGTTTGTAATCTTGATCAAACCGGGACTTGAATATACTCTTTAACAATTTTGAAATCCACCTGCGTAGCCCCCAAGGGCCGGTTTATCTTGACATGTTTAAACCGGGGCTTCAATAAAAACTATTCTTGGAAACATACGTAGATCAAATAGCCATTAGCCCCCAAGTGCCAAGTTGAATACTTGTATTGAGCTTGGGACTTTGCCATCTAGTAGTATAAAAATCAAGGTGCATTAGCCCCAAGTGTCAAGCATATAACTTTGTTGTGTGGTTGAGACTTTGACTTGCTTGAACCGCTTGTTGAAAATAATCGCCTATATGCAGCCGAGGTGAAAATCAAGGAGGACCGGATTGCCGATTTACAAGAGGCGTTGAAAACCCAAAGAGGTCAAAGCGAGAAGGCCAAGAAAGAATTAACCAAAGGCCTTGAACGCCATCAACAATTGAAGGAAGGCTTCAAGAAAGAACAGCTGATTGGGCCAACGAGAAGGCTAATTTAATCAAACGAAAGCGTAAAATGTCAAGCTGCTCTTAAACCGTGGTAGATGATCCGACAAACCGTAAGCGGCAAGTACACTCCATGACCGCAGCGATCTTTGGTAAGCTCCTTTGAACAGTTGTGATGTTTTGAACCTCTTGTAGTATAAACCCGGTTTGAGACTAACTCTTTATTGTTGTAGGCACACGATTGGGCACTTAGGAAACGATGTGCGAAGAAATCAAGGTCGCTTACACCTTAGTAGAACAGCTATATACCGGAGCCCAGTATCATCACCACAGCTTCACATAATAACCCGCACCTTCCTTAATCCAAGATACTCAACCGGTTGTCCATCCTTCCCGCCCGGATTGAGGAGGTGAAAAATCTACCGCCCGGACCGAGCTATTAATGCCTTGATCCGAGCCAAGGCATGGGTACTCAGATTTGACCACATGGAAGCAGCTCAAGGCTACCCCAAAGGTGAAGGAAGATGGTTCTGATTTTAATGAAGAGGATTTACGGAAATAAACTGCAAAGGCGCCTCTCGCTTGTCACCGTCAAGAAGCAGATTTGGAGCATTATCAAGCACAATACAATGACCGTAATGCGAGTGCCTCGCCCCAACTTTTGAAGCGGAAAATCTGATCCTCCAATCCGTAAGCATACTTACGCCCGATATTGAACCGCCTTCCCGATCCATGAAGAGGCTGTTTTCCAAGCGCTAATGGGAATCGATCGACCATCGTTGATTTCACCAATGGGTAGAGACGAGGAGGTGAAGCGGCGGAGGATGAAGAGCGAGCTTGAACCGAGGCCGGTTTAAATATTCTGCTGTTGGCGGTTGCCCAAAGAACAATGATCTTACTTGGGCACCGTGTTGCCTTGTAATAACTTTAGTTAATACTTCGCTTTTGAATATGCCTTCGCATATAAGTGGTGAAACTTTTGCTTGATTCGCACTTCCCGCAACCGTAAAAATTTGAACCTCGGTGGCGGTGATACCGCCACCGGTTTATGATATTGAATATATATATCGAAATCCAACAAATATGTGATACAAATACCTGCCATGTCGGGCATGAAGTCATGAGCTGCTTAAAGCGAGGCCTTAGAAACCATTACCGCTCGGTAAAGCGGGAGAGAACAACTCAAGATATAAACCGTGGCTTGAATCAAGACAAGCCCCCTTGTTATTCAATGATGATAACAAGAAAAAGGTAAACCGGGCAGACAAACTCCAGAGTAAGATTTAACCGTGTTCTATCAATTTGTACTTGACAGTTGAACCGGATGAAAACGTTGTCGGTTTAAAAAACGCAACAAAAAATCGAATACCAATTACGAAAAAAATATGGAAACAGAGGCAACAATTTTTTGCAAAAGAAAAGCTTTACTGAGCTGGTCAGATGGCATTACCATGGTCAGACGCAACCAAGCTCCCCGAAGGCGTAGCGATGGTGCCACGGCCGTGTCCCTAAAAGACTCGTGGCATTACGCCGCCAAGTGGCATGACATTGGTTCTGGTTCACCAAGCCCCCAAAAGACTCTAAGGCCTCGTGAGGGTCACCAAGAGGCGTGACCGGTTCAGACTTGATCGTGTCCCCAAATGATCCGGTGGCTTTCGCTTATCAAGAGGTGTTGCATTGGTTCGGACACCTACCAAGCCCCCAAGTGATAAAAACAAATGTCAAGGGTAAACCGGAGGCCGCTTTAAAACAGTAATCACTCCATGTAACCACGCATGATGAGAAAGACAGAGACCCCTTTAGCCGAGGCTTCGTTTTATTATATCAAGATAATATATACATTGTCATGATATGTACATAAATAGAGCTGATGGCTCAAGTGTAGTAAGGTCAAGATGAGCTATGTTCCATGGCCTTGGTCTCCTCCTCGACGTCGTGAGTCTTGATGCTCTCGAATATCAATCGATAGTATGACCCATTGTGCGGATTCTTGTCGACCACAAAAGGTCCTTCCCAAGGTGGGGATAACTTGTGCATATCTGTTCGGTCTTGGATGAGCCAAGCACCAAATCTCCTTCTTGGAAGGTTCTGGTTTTAACCCGGTGATCGTGATAACGACGAAGATCTTGTTTGTAAATCGCCAACGAGCAGCCGCCATATCACGCCCTCATCCAATAGGTCCAAAGCGTCTTGCCGTGTCGCCTCGTTGTCCGCTTCAACATAAGCCACCACACGAGGCGAGTCGTCCCGGATATCGCTGGGGAGAACTGCCTCCGCTCCATAGACCATAAAGAACGGTGTGTATCCAGTGGACCGGTTTGGCGTAGTATTGATACTCCATAGCACGATGGTAGTTTTTCAACCCAGATCATGGTGTCCTCTCAAACGGAACCATAAGCCGGGTTTGATGCCTCGTAAGATCTCTTGATTAGCTCATTCGCTTCGTCCGCTGGATCTGGGTGAGCCATCGACGACACGCAAGCGGATGTGCTCACGCTCACGTAACTCTTTCATAGCACCCTTGGATAAATTAGTACCATTATCGATAATGATACTGTGGAAAGCCAAACCGAAGATCACCTTTTGATGAAGCGCACCGATGTTGCCGCATCACACTTGCCGACAGCTCCGCTTCAACCCACTTGGTAAATTTGTTCATCGCCACCAAAAGGTGGGTCTTCTTATCCTTGATCGCTTAAAGGGTCCAACCATATCCAGCCCCCAAGTTGCAAACGGCCACGTTATTGGGATCATCCTCAACTCTTGTGCCGTACATGAGCACGCCTTGAAAATTTCTCGACATCCATCACACCGCTTAACCAAGTCCTCCGCATCGCAGTGCTATCAACCAAGAAAATCCGTGATTTAAACGCCTTTGCCACCGTGAGACTTTGAACCGGCGTGATGTCCACAATCTCCTTCATGTATTTCTTAAGATTTCACAGCCTTCCTCAGAGAAACACAACGTTGAAATGCCTCGATACATCGCAATGATGCAATTCACCATTAAGAATCGCATAGACTTGGAGCGCCGGATTATCCGTTCGCCGTAATCTCATCTTCCGCAATTCCCTCGAGTCATATACGCAAGAAAAGGAACCGTCCAATCCGGAATAGCATGTAGTGCTGCCACCAACTGGGCCTCCGGATCAGGAATAGCCAAATCCGCTTCACCTGGGAGCCGGACTGACGGGTTGTGCAATACGTCCAGAAAGACATTAGGCGGGACCGTTTACGCCGAGAACCCAACTGCTTAAGGCGTCCGCCGCTTCATTCTTCTGGCGATCCACATGATCCACTTGATAACCCTTGAAGCAACCCGCAATATTATCCACTTCCGACGATATGCGGACATAAGCGGTCCTTAGAATCCCAAGTGCCGATACTTGCCGAGCCACTGTGTCCGAAGTCACCAAAGCACTTGACCCGCTTAAGTTCATCTCTTTAGCCATCCGGAGACCATGGAGCAAGGCTTCAGACTCAGCTGCATTATTAGTACAAGGGAACATTAAGCGGAGAACATAACAAAACTTATCACCTCGGGAAGTTAAAACGACTCAAATTTCGAGCCTTCCAACCGCTCGATCCATCGAAATGAATAGTCCAATACGTGTGATCCGCTTCTCCTCTGTGCTTGTAACTCCGCCCAATCATTAATGAAATCAACAAGTGCTTGAGACTTCACCGTCCGTGGTATATACTTTAGTCCATGTGGCCCAAGCTCTATGGCCCATTTGGCAATCCGCGATCGCCTTCCCGGTTCAGATGATATCACCCAAAGGAGCCGAATCGACCATCGTGATAGGGTGCCCTTGGAAATACCGCTTCAATTTCCGATCGCCATGAAAACACCATAGACTAGCTTCGCCAATGCGGATACCTTTGCTTGGACTCAATAAGCACCTCATCGATATAATAAACCGCCGCGAACCGGATATTCCTTGCTCGCCTCCTTGCGTTTCCACCACAATAGCCATGCTAATCGCCGAGCATTGGTCGCAACATATAACAACAATGGCTCCTTGTCAACCGGAGCCGCAAGAACAAAGCGGTTTGGCCAATTGCCGCTTTAAGTCCTCAAATGTTCATCAAGAGCCGGACTCGATTTAAATTATCTCTTTTCCTCAACATCTCGGTACAAAGGGATGGCCTTTTCTCCGAGGCGGTCGATAAACCGGCTCAACAGCAGCAATTCTCGCCCGCCAAACGCTGAACATCATTGATACACTTCGTTTAGCCAAGGAAGTAATAGCTTTAATTTTCTCCGGATTAGCCTCAATTCCTCTGTTAGATACCGTGAATCCCAATAACTTGCTCGCCGAACACCAAAGACGACTTGGCGGATTAAGCATCATCTTGTAAATGCGCAAGTTGCCAAAGGTTTCCTTCAAATCATCCACCAAAGTGTCTCCTTTTGTCTTGATTTCACTACAATATCATCCACGTAAGCATGCACATTGCGGCCGATCTGTATGCAGTAATTTCACACACCACCGATAAGTAGCTCGGGCGCTCTTGAGCCCGAAGGCATAGATACACGCAGAAGGCTCCAAAGGGAGTGATAAACGCTGTTTTCTCCTGGTCCTTAACCGCCATTTTGATCTCGATGATATCCAGAGTACGATCCAAAAACTTAAACGCCACAACTACCGTGGCATCAATAATCTGATCAATGCGGGAGGGCAAAAGGATCCACCGGATAGGCCTTGTTAAGATCTGTAATCCACACACATACACCAAGTGCCGTTTTCTTAAGGACCAGCACCGGATTAGCAAGCCACTCCGATGAAATACTTCAATGATAAAGCCACCGCCAAAAGCCCGCCACTTCCTCTCAATGGCTTTGTGCCTTTCTTCGTTAAACCGCGGAGGAACTGCTTTCACCGTTTATACTTAGGATCCACATTAAGTGTGTGCTCACGAGTTCCTCAGACACCGGCATGTCGACGGCTTCCATGCAAAGATATCCCGGTTCTCACGGATGAACTCGATGAGCGCTTTCCTATTTAGGATCCAGATTGGCAATCGACAAAGAACTGCTTGGACGAATCACCGCACGAAGTCAACAAGTTTGGTCTCACCGCCGATTTAAACTTCAGATCCGATTCATGCTCAGAGTTGGTTTCTTTAAAGGGTCATATCCGCCGGATCAACGTTGTCCTTATAGAACTTCAACTCCTCCGCGGGCACGCATCCGCCTCTGCATAAGCTGCATCACCTTCCTCACATTCCAAAGCGACCCGGCGGCTTCCATGCACCGTTATCGCTCCCTTGTAACCCGCATTTTGAGTGCAAGTAGATATAACAAGGTCGTGCCATGAACTTAGCATAAGCCGCCGCCCAAACAAGGCGTGATATGGACTCCGGATCTTCACTACCTCAAAGGTTAGTTTTTCGATCGAATCGTGGTTTCGCTCCAAAAGCCACATCCAGGGCTATCTATGGGTAGCTGGCGACTCCTTCGTCCCGTGCTTGGGGCAAGGTTGATTCAACAAGTAATTCAAATGGCTGGCATTGGGATTTGGACCCCGATTCGCTTTGCCTCTGCGCCGCTGACCCCTGTCCTGTGCATTAGTATTGGCCACGAAATCCATGTTGCCATCCGCTTTGCGCTTGCCTCCGTTTCCATGACCCGCGGTTTGTACTTGTTGCCCTTGAGTTGCCATTCTTCTTTCCCTTCCCGCTTCATCATCATCTCCTCGGGATCCTTGGTACCGTCCGAATCAGCATATTTCACCAAGGCGGCCACGAGGGTTCCTATGTCATTACTGAACCGCTTCATGCGCCCCAATTTCAATTTTAAAGGCTCAAACCGCGCTTGCCTTCTAAGGTTAAGATTGCGAGTCAGCCATGATCCCGCTCGGAGGAGTGCAAAATCTCAAACACGGCAGTACTCCAATGGGTCGTTGACTTCTTCCTCCCGGATGTAAGCCGCTAGGTCTACTATGGACTTGGGCTGCTTACATGTATCCTTGAAATTCGATAAACCAGGCCCGAATCGGGCCCATGAGCCGATAGAGTTGGGTGGTAGGCTCTTCAACCAAGTATGAGCCGTGCCTTCAAGCATCATGGTGAAGTATTTTGCACACGCCGTCTCATCCACATCTAGCATCTCCATGGCCATCTCATAACTTTCAACCCACGCCTGAGGGACAGATCGGCGGTGTAATTCGCACCTTGCGTGGACCCTTAAAGTCTTTAGGCAGGCGACATTGCGTAAAGCGGGATCAAACAGGCACCCCTAAAGCGGATGCGACTCCTGGTCCGCTAAGGTGGTAGGGCTAACCGTGTATGTTGACCAGCCATCCTCAAGGCTAATTGGCCTCCCTTCGTGCCCGGCCCGATCCACCACCTCCTGAGCATCACGAATACCACCCGTCAGGTTATTGCCACGGGCCGCTTCACGGTCCCGCGCGTTGCTTGATATGGCCGGTTCATCCACGCGCCTGCTATAGCTCCGGCTTGGACGGGGCGTAGAGTGAATCCGATCACGGCTATATGAATATGCTTCCTGTTGAATCAGTGCAGTCCGGAGAAGCTCCTTAACCCGGCGCCTCATCGCTATGGGAATCTCCTTCGACCGGGATAGCTTCCAATCGCGCGGCGGCTGCAACAAGGTTGTCCATAGGATTAGAATAATGACCTGGGGGTGTCTGAACCGGTGGTGGAACCATTATGTTCTACTGAGGAGGCTCCATTAGGCGCGGTTGGACCGTCGCCCCTGGTCCCGGTGCCTCAATCCGGTTTGCCTCTCGGTGCTGGGGCGGATTACTGGGTCCAGCTCACGGGTCCGAAGAGATTTCTGGATCAAACCCTAATGGTAGGCGTGATCTATACTTCCGCTTCAACACCTCCTGCGATGCACTCCGTCAAGCATGAGTTTGTAGGCTCGGCGCCCGTGAGCGCCCGCCTGCAGCCATCCGCTCCTTTTTCTCGCCGCTAGATCCGCTTTGGCTTGCGGATCTGCTCTTTCACTTTCACAATTTCGCATTATGAGCCGCTGATCCGTCGGGTTGTCCTCGCCATAAGCGCAGCTAATGCATCAAACAGATCGATAGAACTTGAACCGGCGGGCGCCCGCCTCTCCTCTCGCCGCCATCGCCGCCGCCGATCCGGAAAGCATCGCTGCAGCAGCTTGAGGAGTGGTTCACGCTGCGCATCGCCATGAATATTCCAACCCGGTTGATCTCGCTTGGGGGTCCGGAATATTGTCGCCATCGAACAGCCCCCGATCATATCGCCCCGCAATCGGGTACAATGACTCGCCTCTCGTCAAGATTCGTCGCCGGAATAGACGACGGTCTCACTACCGTGTTCTGAACCGTCCTCGCGTTCTCCTCCGTGGACGACTCCAACGAAGACACGCTGCATGGCCGGTTTAATCTGGGTAGGTCGTGCACGCTGAGCCGTCTCGACGAGGTCGGTGCAGATGTCCGGCTCAGGCCCAGGCTCCCCGATCTTGCCGATGAAAACGTGTATGCCACCAAAGGGGACCCGATACCCGTACTCAATTGAATCGCCTCGGGACCCCATCCGGCATCGCCGATAGATCCGCCGCGACGACTCTTGGTCATCCGCCCACGATGTAGCCTTCGAGTCCTTTGAGCTTGCCCTCCAAGATCGCCAAACCATCGTGGCGATAGCCCCACGGTGGGCGCCAATCGTAAATGGATTTGTCACGGCAGATGTCCTAGTGAAAGGACTTAGTCGTGGAGCCATCGCTACGGGTTTACTTGAAGGGTTAAAGCGACACAAAGACACAAGGGTTTATACTAGTTCGGCCCCTTCAATGAAGGTAAAAGCCTATGTCTAGTTGTGATGGAATTGATGTGGTCTCGATGGCTAGGGAGCAAACAAGCTTCGCCTAGGCTCGAGTTGTGGTTGTCTGTCTTTGAACCGTCACCGGTCGCCCCTTATATACACGGTGATGCCCGTCGGTTCATAGAGTCCCAACCGTTCATACTGTATCCCTGTTGGTATCTCTATTCCTAACTTACAATACAAGTTATACATCAGGCGGTTTACGGCTACAAGTTCTAAACCACTACAAGCCTTGGGCCTTTCTTCGCTTATACCACTAACGGAGTTAACCCTGCCCATTGGCGGTTTACACCTAGTGGTAATATCCCCAACACCGGGCGGAGGAGCGGGCGCCGACGAGGAGCTCACGCCGTTACTGATCCAAGGACAAGGCCCCGCAAAACTCCGGGCGCCCAGATACGCACCGCGCCCATCTTAGGAGGCGCTGATCGACAAATAATATGGCGCCGCAAAGACCATACTCGCATTAGAACAAGGCCAAGTGGTGGATCTTGGGCGTTTAAGACTAGCATGCACGCCAAAGATGCCGGCAGACGAGTGAGGTACGGTCGCTCGACGGGTATCGCTCCTTCAACCCGCTTGGAAGTCTCGAGCATATCCCGCCTCGCACCGCTCACCGCCGCCACCGAAGACTCGTAAGAAGCGTTGGCGAGCTCAATCGCTCTCGACTACCCTCCAATGGCGGACAAGATCGACGATTGAGGGCCACCATACGTAGCCTCATCGCCTTTCGCTAACGGCGACACTCCACGGTAGCCAGCCACATCGCAGCCATGGCAAGATTGTCGACGCGAGCCGATGGCGATAAGACGGTGGAGGTGCAACCACCGCACTCCCGCCCGAAGGCCAAGATCGCCGACCGCCAGATCAACCACGACACCGACTCCACGGCGCCATCGATCCACGAGCTCGCCGCGATCAACGCCAAGTTCTTCAAGAACGACAACATGAAGACGCTGCATACCGCATCAAGCGCCAAGAGAAGCGCGACGTCAGGACCGCAGCCACCGGGTCTTGTTGACATGCATGCGCCAGGGAACCAGCGACTTTGTCAGACGCGTAGGTTTCCCTGCTCACTCGTGAGCTGCGGCAAGTCCAAAGGCCCAAGATAAAGAACTTCAAGCCGATGTACCGGAGAAGTACGATGGCAGGTTGCATCCGTCGGAGTTCCTCAAAGATCTACACCATCGCGTGCAAGCTGCCGGGCGCGACGAAGATCCTTGCCAACTACTTCCCACTAGTGCTCAAGCCCAATGTCGATCTCTGGCTCATGCACTTGCGGACAACTCCATCTCCTCATGGGCGGATCTGTGCGTTCAGTTTGTCGGCGCTTCACAAAGCGCCACAAGCCCCATGGCCAGAGAGCGATCTTCATCTCGCCGCCTGTAGGAAGGAGAGCCCTTGCGCAAGTACATACAAAGATTCAGCTAAGTGCAGCGCGAACATCCCAGATGTCCACCCCGGGCGGTCATCGGCGCGCTCCATCGAACGCGTCGAATCAGCAGGATGCGGAGAGAGATGGCGATGTGCAAGATAAGAGACGCTGCGAGCTCACGCTCGGCGACAAGTGTGCACGTATGAACAAGGGAGGAAACTCCCGGAGAGAACACAGGAGCAGGGGGTCGGACAAGGAGGATGCTGCCCCAAAGAAAGAAAAAACGGCGGAACAACAGAGAAGGAAAGGGAAAGATGTAGTAGCTCGAGCAATCCGCAATGGAGGTGGCGCCAAGGAAGCAGAACTGTGGCGGCCGCGACAAGCAGTGGCGGTTCCGACAAGCGATCGCAAGATTCACCGCATTGGCAAGGGCCATGACCTCCAAAGTTGCAAGAAGGTCGAACAGCTCGCTGAGCTGCAAAAGGCTGAGTACGAACGACGCGACAAGGAAAAAGCCCAGAAGGTAATCAAGGGTCCGCAAGAAGCGCCCCGTTAGGGGAGGACGCCATGGCAAGGCCAAGCGCTGCGGCAAGGAGACAGCCTCCCGCGGCCGCGATAAGGATGAAGATGAAGACATGGATGATGATGAGGCCGACGAGCAGGAGTTCCAGAAAGCAATAGAGGTTCTGTGCGTTGACGGTGGTGCTTCAAGATACTTCGCACCGCCAACTCAAACAAAGGTGCGAAGTTAATGCAAGCAGAATCCATCGCTTGAGTCACGCAAGCCCTCGGTGGTCTGAAGACGCCTATCATCTTTGACATTGAGGATCACCCTGACCGCATCACTGCGGTCGGGTGCTTGCTGATGTTGGTTTCACCAACTATCCGCAATCTCAAGGTCACAAAGATGCTAGTTGACGGCGGGGCCGGCTTGAATCTCATCTCCTCCGTGGTACTCCCGAAGCTTCAAATCCCCGACAGCGAGCTTGAAGAGACTGGTACTTTCCAAGGAATCAATCCGGGAAGGAGCAAGCCGAAGGGGAAGATCACGTTGCCAGTGACGTTTGGCAGCGAGCTTAACTTCAGAACAGAGAAAGTCACTTTTGACGTTGCTGATTTCCCATTGCCCTACAATGGGATACTCGGCCGTCCAGCGCTCGCCAAGTTCATGGCAGCCTCTCATTATGCATACAACGTGCTCAAGATGCCAGGTCTGATAAGTGTCATCTCTGTCCCCGGCGACAAGAAAGATGCCCTTATCTGTACCGACAAGATCTACCAGGAAGCAGCAGCCGCAGCCGATCGCAAACCACTTGCCGCCGAAGCTCCCGGGGGAAAGAAGAAGACCAAGTCCGGCAAGAGCTCTAATGCCCACTCCGGCAAGCGCACCTCTTCGGAGTGCTGCACTACCGTCGAGGACGCACCATCGAGCTCCACCAGCAAGTGCAAGAAGGCAAAGGCAGCTCCGCCAGAGACCAAGAAAGTGGTCATTATGAGAACGGCACTCGGTGGTACCTTCACCATCGCTGCCATGCTCGATCCTAAATAGGAAAGCGCCATTGCTTTCTCTGCGGCTTAATGTCGATGTGTTTGCTTGGCAACCATCCGACATCCCCGTGTTCCTGTGAAAGTAATTGAGCACCACCTTGCCGTCTCGTCCTCACGCGGCGCCCGTCAAGCGTAAAGTCGAAAACAAGCAAAGGAGCGCCAAGAATTCATTATGAAGAGATCAAGAAGTTGGAAGCAAGAGGCCTTGTCGAGGAGTGCTCCACCCTACGTGGTCTGGCCAATCTCAGAGTCGTCAAGCGCAAGGCTTAATGGAAAATGGAGGCTTTGTATTGACTTCACCGATGTTAATAAAGCTTGTTCCAAAGATCCATTTCCCTTGCCGCCAAGCATTGACCAGATCGTCGACTCCACGGCAGATGCGATTTGCTTTCATTCCTTGATGCATATTCAGGATATCATCGATCTTCATGGCGTAAGAGGATGAGGAGAAACCGCATTCATTACTCCGTGTGGCACATACTGCTTTGTACGGATGCCTTTCGGATCAAGAATGCTGGTTCAACATTTGCAAGGGTAGTTCACGGCTTTTGAGCCACAACTTGTACGTAAATGTAGAGGCTTACATGGATGACATAGTGGTCAAGAGCAAAGACAGAGCAACTCTGATTCAAGATTTGGATGAAACCTTTGCAAATCTGCGCAAGATCAACTTCAAGCTCAATCCCGAGAAATGCGTGTTTGGAGTCCCCTCCGGCAAGCTTCTCGGGTTCTTTGTGTCTCAGCGGGGAATCGAAGCTAACCTGAAAGTGCGTTATATCGACTAGAGGGGGGGTGAATAGGCGATTTTTATGAAATTCTTCACTGAGGAATTTGCCGGTGAGGAAATTCCTTAGCGAAGAACTACTTGCAGCGGAATATGTACTCAGAAGTAAACATAACAGGATGCACTCATTGTCAGCATGATGAAATGAAAACAAGAACAGAGTACGGGAAGCGTAAACACAGGATAACAAGATGAAGACATACAGACTGAAGAAATTGAACTGAGGAATTTGTGAAAGTCTTCAGTCAAAGTCTTCAAGCACAGATATGAACAACATGCAACACAGAATGAGGAAATGGATGAGTTGAGGAAATAGAACCACTCGGTTGGTGAAGACAATGATTTGGTAAACCAGTTCAAACTCTGTTGTCTCGGTTGTACGCCCTGGTTGGAGCAGCCGAGTATTTAAACTCGAGGACACAGCCTCGGACACCCGTCTCGAGCCGCAACTCAGACACCCAGTCCTCACCGTATTCTCCTTGAACTAAGACCACGCAGGCCTCGTCCAATCACTCGTGGTAAGTCTTCAGTGACTTCCAAACCTTCAGACTTGGTCACTCGGCGATCCACAATTCCTCTTGGATGCTCTAGACCTTGACGCCTAACCGTCTGGAAGAAGCACAGTCTTCAAAGGTAATAAGCGTCGGATCCACGCAGATCAATTTCTTCAAAGGATGCTCAATCACTTGGGGTTTGTGGGTTTGGTTTTGGGATTTTCCTCACTTGATGATTTTCGCCAAAGTCCTCGGAGGATGGGTTGCTCTCAAATGACAAGTGTCAAGTTCTCTCGAGCAGCCAACCAACTAGTGGTTGTAGGGGCGGCTATTTATAGCCTAGGGAGCAGCCCGACATGATAAGACATAAATGCCCTTCAATGATATGAGCGTTAGGTGGATAAGATATTTTGGTCCGCGGCGCCAAAGACAAACGAACGGTCGGAAATTTGACTCTCAAAGTCCTCGTATATCATGTTCCTCATCGTAGGCAATTCGCTTTCGGCGAATTCCTAACTCCTCATCGAGCAAAGTCCTCGAGGAATGTAAGAACTGCGCCTCTATCACCGATGAATTTGACTGAATCTGTATGAGATTTCCAATGGCTTCACTCAAGGGATTGGTAGGTGTAGGATTTTGAGTTGAGCATCACATGGAAATTTTTCCTTAGTATTTCCTCGACCCCTTTAACAAAGACGGTGTTTCCTATGACTCAAGAAAGAGAAAATGAAACTACGAAAACAAAAGTCTTCACGCTTCATATTCCTCGAATGAATATCAAGTCTTCATGGTCACACCAATTTCTTCACTTTCAAAGTCTTGAGAAGTCTTCGAATATCAAAGTCTTGAAATGAAGAACTTCATTTTAGGGTCGACATTATCATGTAAATATCAAACTCCTCATAGACTTATAGACCTTGTGTATACTCACAAACGCATCAGTTACTTAACCTATAAGTCTTCAATACACCAAAATCACTAAGGGGCACTAGATGCACTTACATAACCCCGACAAGATCGAAGCCATTAAGCTGTGATCGAAGCAATGGCTGCGTCAAGGATGTCACGAAGGCTTGCCGCCTGCGTAGCTGCTCTCGGCAGTTGATCTCTAAGTCTGTTGAAGCGCCTACGCCATTTTTCAAAATATTGAAAAAGGCGGGTCCAATGAAATGGACTCGAAGCGGAGGCTGCTGATTGCGAGACTTGAAGAGATACCGTCCTCCACTCCAATACTTGTCGCACCTAAGCCACAGGAGAAGTTGTTGCTGTATCTAGCAGCAACCAATCAAGTGGTTAGTGTTGCGTTAGTAGCGGAAAGGGAGGCGGATGATGAGCCAGTGGCCACGGCAAGTGCATCCAGCGACAAGCAGGGGGCTTCCCCGACAAGCTCTGGTCCCGACAAGGATGGATCTGTGCAGCCACAAGAAGAGAAGCGGAAGAAGATGGTGCAGCGCTTCAGCTTTACTTTTGTCGGTTCCCTTCTGCGAGGGCTAGATCGAGGTACTACGGTGTGCGAAATTGCTTTTCGGCCTTCTCATGGCCTCGAGAAAGCTGCGCCATTACTTTCAAGCACATGAGATCACAGCTTGTCACTCGCTTTCCGTTGAAGAGGATATTGCGAGAACCCGAAGCAACAGCGGGATTGTCGAGTGGGCACTAGAATTGTCAAGCTTTGGCCTCAAGTTTGAGAGTACTTCAACTATCGAGCCGAGCATTGGCGAAATTCATAGCGTAATGGGCGCCAACACCGATGAAGAAACTCGCAGACGAGTATCCCGTCAAGGAAGCAAGCAAAGAATGGATCATGTACTTTGATGGTGCCTTCTCGCTGCAAAGGCGCGGTCTATGGCGTGTTACTTGTTGCACCCACCGGAGAGCACCTCAAGTACATCGTCGAGTGCACTTTCCCAAGGAGCAAGCGACAAGCAATCTGCTGAGTATGAAGGTTTGCTTGCCGGACTCGAGATCATGGCGGACCTTGGGATCAAGAAGCTTATTGTCGGGGTGACTCGCGACTTGTCGTCCGCCAAGTGAACAAAGATTATCAGAGTCCATTGATGGAAGCTTACATTGATGAAGTGAGAAAGCTGGAAGAACATTTTGACGGCCTGCAGATGGAACATGTTTCGAGAGCCCAGAATAACGTTGCCGATGGCCTATCAAAATGCGCTGCATTAAAGTTACCTGTGGAACCAGGGATCTTTGTGCTCAAGCTGACTCAACCATCTGTGACACCATCAACTGGACAGAGCAATAAGAGTAAGTTGGTCTCCGGTGACTACTTTCCGGCTGAGCTCCCCGAAGTCGCCGCCAAGAAGGTCCCCAAGATCAACACCAAGAGTCTTGAGGAGCGATCGCTCCGACAAGCCCTAAGGCTTTGTTCGTTGAAGCGAGCGCTCCCGACAAGTTTTGCTCCGGCAAGCTTTCCGGGAACATCAAGCTCGGCTGAACCGCGAGTTCTTGTCGTAAGCGTGATGTTACCACAGCAGACATTGTGCCTTTAGTCCTTGTTGTTGAGCCGCAAGCTCCGGCATGGGCACACGGCAGATTGTCCGTTTCCTTGAATAGGAGAACTTCCGAAGAGCAAGAAGAAGCGGAGAAGAGTAGCCCGGCAATCAAGTATGTACCAGTTTATCGATTTACATCTTGCATGTAAGAAGATTCAACGGAGTGAAATTGAAGTGCATTCCGGGAAGATGGGCGAAGCTGTTGGCGGAGATACATGGAGGCATATGTGGTTATCACATTGGCGAGAGCACTTGTTGGCAAAGCCTTCCGCAAGGTTTCTTTTGGCCAACCCTCCGGGATGCAAGCTGCACAAGTAACCAAGTGTGAAGCGTGCAGTTCCACTCCAGCGAGATACACCAGCCAGCTCAAGCTCTCGGACGATCCCTTTATCCTCGGCCATTTTCGGTGCAGGGGCTCGACATCCTCGGCCCTTTCCCGGTAGTCGTGGGCTTTGAGTACTTATGCGTTGCAATCGACAAGTTCACAAAGTGGCCGGAAGTGGAAGCGATGAGGAAGGTGACCGACAATTGTTTGCCGTTTGAGTCCCTAACGGGATCATCACCGATAATGGCACACAATTCCTGAGCCGCACCTTCATGCGAGACGTCCAAGATCTTGGCGCCAAGGTCTGCTTAACCACATTGCTCACCACGAGAAGCAGCGGTCAAGCGAAAGAACAAGCAGCTAAAGTGCTGCGCGGGCTCAAGACCGAACTTTCGACATGCTGCACAAGTCACGGAAAAATTGGATTGAGGAGCCGCGGTGGTTCTTTGGTCGATCGGGGCGATGTCAAATCGAGCCATCGCGGACACCTTCGCTCTAGTCTATGGAGCGGAGGCAGTTCTCCCCGGAACTTCGTATATGGATCGCCTCGAGTGCTCGCTTATGATGAGCTTGAGCAAGAGAAGCTGCGACAAGATGACGCCTATGCTCCTTGAGGAAGATCGTCTTGAGCTCAGTGCGAGGTGCTCGATATCGGCAAGCTTTGCGCGCTACCATAGCCGCAAAGTCAATGCCGAAGTCTCGAGGAAAGGCGACCTTGTTCTTGGCGCGTTCAATCCGCCAAGAATTCCAACAAGTTGGCGCCAAAGTGGGAAGGCCCTTATCGGGTAAACGAGTCACTAGGCTCTGGCGCTGTCATGCTTTGAGACCGAAGATGGCTTTCGGTGAGCAACTCCTGGAACATTGAGCATCTTCGTAAGTTTTACCCATAAGGCGCGGTTGCCGGAACCTGTTCTGGCAACCACCTTTTATACAAGCTTTGCCGCAGTTGCATGTAACCCTTTGTACAAAGCCGAGCGCAGATCCCGTGCATAAATAAAGATCATGTGCTTCGCACATCTTGTCAAATTTCATGCTTTTTCTTTTTGCGGTATAATCGACACTTTGTGCGGCACTTGCCCCCTAAGCAATAACGAGCCTTGAGGCTCCATATCTTTATTTTCTCTTCTTTCTTTTCCTCAAAAGAAGGTTCCTTAGCCCACAAGTTCACCAGGGGAAGGAGAAGATAATGGTGTGGACCGGGCATCGCTCAAGAAAGTATCGCCTGCCGGAATGAAACGACGAAAAGCTAAGTTGCCAAAGTTTGAGCACAATCAGTTTTATTTTTTAAGTTATCTTCCTTGAGCGACCGTGCTTTGTATGGAAAACCCATGCGGAGGAACCAACTCGTAGCTAGTTAACGCCCTTACTTTGTTTGAGTCCGCTCAACAACTTAAGTGTCTTTGAGACTAGTTGCGACAAGGTTTCTTGTTGGAGCGAAGACCGCCAAAGAGGTTTGATGTTCCACACTCGGCGCTCGAGCAAGGGTGCTGCGCCGGCAAGTTCCCTAAAAGCGTAGGGTAAAAACATACAAAGGAAGGAATCAAGTAAAGGAAATAACATAGCAAATACTGCCCAAGATAAAGTTGTATTACAAAAATGACTTGCCGCGCTCTAATAGATTGTTCCTGTGACATAGCTGGCAGCGGCAAGAAAAAGGAGAAAATGGGCGGCCTAATCTACGCGGCCACCATCAACCCTCCTGACTTCATTCACCTTGTCCACAATGGATGCGACAAGGGCTTTGAGCTCTGCAAGATCAGCACCCGCCGGCAGCTTCTTGAGGACGTTGGTGAGGTTGAGGCCTGGATTGCGGAAGAGCACCTTCACCAACACCTTCTCCAGAACTCTGGCGCAGATTGCGCGCGACTCGTCAGCCAGCTGCTTTGGGATCCTTTCCCAGAGTTGCTGGAGAGCCGTCGCCACGCCCTTGAAGAAAAGAGTGAGCTTGGCGCTGGGCTGGAGGTTTTCCTCGGAGGAGTACCCGAAGCCCTCCAGTTCCAGCTGCGTCAGCTCCTCGTCAATAACTGCGGCGATGTTGACGAGGCCCTCCGTCCAGAGCTCCACGGTATCCCTGAAGGTGTTCTGGGTCTCGGCGGCTCTCGTCAGCAGCGCCTCGTTGGCCTTGAGCTCCTGCTTCAAGTCCTCCTCCCGCTTCTTGGTGCCGTCCAACGTCTTAGTCAGCGTAGCCAGCTTCAGCTCGAGATCGGCATTGGCGTCCTTGGCGGCGTTCAGCTCCTTGCACTTCTCAGAGAGACGACCCTGCAGCTCGCCATGGGCAAGGGCGTCCTTCTCGCGCTCGCGCTGGAGCGCGGCAAGCTCTTCATTTTTCGCCTTGAGGGTGGCTTCTAGCTCCGCCACCTTCACCTCCAGCTCCTTCTTGGCGGCCTCGGTAGCTGCTGCAGCATCTTTCGCTTCCTTGAGAGCCCCGCCAAGTGTCTCCTCGCGCGCGACGAGCTCCTCCTCATAGCTGTCCAAGTTGACCTTCCGCTGCGTCAGCTCGCCTTCTCGCACGGACATCCCCTTGGCGGCAAGCCGCTGCTGCTCTTCGGCTTCCGCCTTCTCGAGGAGGAAGGCCTTCCGCGCCTCAACAAGCTGCGCCCTGTCCTCTGCAATAGACCGGAGGGCCTCTTGGTTGCGGCTCTGGAGCTCCTCCGCATGCTTTTCAATGTCTACTCCCGCCTGCGCGACAAGCGCTTCCCGGGACTCCAGTTTTGCTTGTCGGGCGCGGTAGAGCGACACCAACTTCCGGAGCAGCTACTCCTTCTTAGACTCACCGCTGCTGCTGCTTGGCGCGTCAACCACTGTCAGCCCAGCGGAGGCGAGCACTTCTCCGTCAAAAGCTTCTCCCTCGACGGCGCCACAGAACTTGGCGCCCGAGGGAGCTTGATGAATACACCGCCGCGGCCTTCAAGTAAGCGCCCGGTGGGCTCTTGAACTGGCGCGTGTCGGCAGAGGGATCGGCGGTCGTGTAGCGCCTGCGCTCCTGCTTGGTCGTTAGTCGATCGCGGACCCCTCACCAGCTCGGCCTTGACAAGAGCTTGGCGGCCTCTTCGTCAGCGATTATCGCCGGCGTCGGCCTCTTCTTGATGGCGGCGGCATCGTCGATGTTACGCGCCGTTCTCCTTGCCGGTGGCCTCGGTCTCCATCGGCTCCGTGGAGGGAGGATCTAAAGACAGGGAGAGGGAGAAAAAGTCAAGCAAATATCCAAAAAAGAAGATCAGAAGAAGAAGAACCAAGGGAAGTTTTCTGACAAGAAGGACTACCTGTGCTGGGCTCTGTAATCATGGGCTCCATCACCGGGGGATCACGGTAAACTAAAGACATAAGCAAAAGGGATACATGCCGCAGGGACGGACCCACGCGACCTGGGAATGATGCAGCCCTGAGGGCACTCCCAGCTGAAATGAACTCGAAAGATGTCACCTGATAGCATTGTAGAGGGGGTGTTGGAGTAGCTGAAGATGCGCGGTGAAGAGGCCGATCCTCACGAGCCACCGGAGACCTGAGCCTCGGGAGGCTCTGGGGGTCCAGACGGGTCCTCGACGACCATCTCCATCTCTGCCAGGACCGCGTGATGCCTGGCCTCCTGAGCCGCCAGAATGCTTCGCGGATGGCGTGGTGAGTAGCAGCCGCGTTCGGCAGGCCAAAAGGCATGCGAACGTAGCTGTGCGGCGGACCCTCGCAACGTCCCACGCACAATGGCTAGAGGCGCTCCTGAGATGCGGCTCGATTGAGCCCCGGGAAATTGATGCAGACGTGCAGCCCGCCATCCTCGCCTGGATGGGGAGCTACGTCGGGCTGATGGCAGTCGCCACGCATGGCTATTGCTTCCTGAAGCTCCTGAGTGGTCTCGGTGATGAACTCCTGAAGGTTGGGCTTTCCGCATACCCGAGACTTCTGAGAAGCGTGCATGGCACACCTCCAAGTGGTGCCCGAGCGCCTCCCTCGTGATCTTGGCAAAGTCTGAGGCCCTCCAGAAGAGAGCCCCCGAGCCCTGCTCGAGGAGTGCGCCGGGCACGCCTTCTGTAAAAAACTTTCCCCTTTTCCCTGAGGAAACCAAAATTTCCCGAAAAACCTTTTCCATTGACCCAAATTTTGGAAATTTTTAAATGGGTCTTCGGGAAAAGCCAATTTTCAAAGGGCCCCAAAAAACCGAAAAAATTAAATTAATGGGAAAAAAAAACAAAAGGGTTTTGGTTTTTTGAAATTTTTTGGGGGGAAAATTTTTATAAATTTCCCCGGGGAAACCCAAATTTTAAAGGAAAGGGTTTTGGAAAAACAAAGGGTTTGGGGGCATATTTTGGGAACCCAAACTTAAACTAAAGGGGCCCTGAAAAAATTTGGGAAAAAATTGGGAAAGGGTTTTCGGGAAAAAATTTCCAAATTTTGGAAATAAGGGTGGGTTTTGGGGTTTTAACCCTTCCCCCCTTTTTTTTGGGGAAAATTTTTTACTAGAAATGGGGGGGGAAAATTTCCCCTTTTTCAGGAAAGGGTAATTTATTTGGGTTTTGGGTTTTTTTGGTTTTCCTCGAAACCCCTTTAAAGCCGGGTTTTTTAAAGAAAAAACAAATTTGGGGAAACTCGTAATTTTGTGAAATTTTTGTTTGGGGCCCCCTTTATTTTCTAAAGCCCTTAAGTTTCCAAAAGGGAAAGTTTTTGGGGCCCCTTTTAAAAAAATCCTGGGAAAACCCTGTTCCCTTCCCCCTTTTTAATTTAAAATTTAAAAAATTTTAGGGAAATGTCCTTTCCAATTTATTTTGGGGTCAGGGCCTTTTGGAGAAATTTTTTAAAAAATGGGCCCCGGATTTGGGACCCCCGGCCCAAATAAAGAAAAAAAAGGGGTTTTTTTTTCCCCTTTTTCAATTTTAAAAAAAAAAAAAACCGAAAAGGGGCCAACCTGGAAATTTAAAAAAATTTCTTCCTTCCTTTTTTAAAAAATTTTTGAAAACATTTAAAAATTTCCCTAATAAATCCCAAACCCAAAACCAAAAACCCCCAAATCCCTTTTCCCCCCAAAATCTGGGATTTGGCAAGATGAATCAGGACCATAGTATGGGATATAATCCCGCGAGAAGGAGCTTCATAACCCTAGGGTGAGAAAATCAAATACTAAACCCTCATGATACAAGGTAACTGGTATTACCGTCGCATTGACACACTTGATGTACACCATGATTTAAAGTCTCTCCTCGCCTAATCACTCCATTGCAGGAAAGACACATTTACTTTTAGTTTTATTTTTGTACTTTGCCTTCAAGTTATTATTATTCTCGCTACAACCAACTCATCATTTCCACTATTCTGGTTTATTTGGATCTTGGAACACTAACAACTTTTGCAGATGGTTGGTGAGTCCTTAGTTAAGCAATGTACCATTCGGGATGCAACTGCATCAGTATGTTATCATTTTTCCTTTAACTTGCTACTCTTTCAAGAAGGTGTCACTACTAGGGAAAAAGCTACCAGTAGCATGGTGATTTACCTTATTAGTAGCACGGGCAACCGCGCTACTGCTAAGGTGCTACACCTAAACATTAGAAGTAGTGTGGGTTTACCAGCGCTACTGCTAACCATACATAGCAGTAGCATGCTTGCTAAACCGCGTTGCTGCTAATAGCAGCAACACCTCTATTCAGAGCGCGCTGCTACTAAACCCATGTTACTGCTACGTGCAAGCCCCGCGTTACCGCTATAATTTCTTGTATTCTTTTGGCAGCATATTGGTGATACGTCCATTTTGCATCATGCTTTTATAATGATATTTATTGCATTATGGGCTGTTATTACACATTGTGGTACAATACTTATGCCTTTTCTCTCTTATTTTATAAGGTTTACATGAAGAGGGAGAATGCCGACAGCTGGAATTCTGGGCTCGACAAGGAGCAAATATTGGAGACCTATTTGAAAGTGCGTAATATCGACTAGAGGGGGGTGAATAGGCGATTTTTATGAATTCTTCACTGAGGAATTTGCTGGTGAGGAAATTCCTTAGCGAAGAACTACTTGCAGCGGAATAAGTACTCAGAAGTAAGCATAACATAAGACATACATAGTCATCATGATGAAATGAAGACAAACACAGAGTACAGAAAGCGTAAACAAAGGATAACACAAGATGAAGACAAACAGACTGAAGAAATTGAACTGAGGAAATTGAGAAAGTCTTCAGTCAAAGTCTTCAAACACAGATGTGAACAAACACTCAACACAGTAATGAGGAAATGAAAGAGTTGAGGAAATAGAACCAGTAGGGTTGGTGAAGACAATGATTTGGTAGACCAGTTCCAACTATTGTCTCAGTTGTACGTCTAGTTGGAGCGGCTGAGTATTTAAACTCGAGGACACACAGTCCCGGACACCCAGTCACTGAGCACGCAGCTCAGGACACCAAGTCCTCACCGTATTCTCCTTGAACTAAGGTCACACTGACCTCGTCCAATCACTTGTGGTAAGTCTTCAGGCGACTTGCAAACCTTCACAGACTTTGGTCACTCGGTGATCCACAATTCCTCTTGGATGCTCTAGACCATGATGCCTAACCGTTTGGAAGAAGCACAGTCTTCAAAGGTAACAAGCGTCGGATCCACGCAGGATCAATCTCTTCAATGATGCTCAATCACTTTGGGTTTGTGGGTGTTCGGGTTTGGATTTTCCTCACTCGATGATTTTCACTCAAAGTCCTCGAAGGATGGGTTGCTCTCAAATGACAAGTGTTAGTTTCTCTCGGAGCAGCCAACCAGCTAGTGGTTGTAGGGGGCGGCTATTTATAGCCTAGGGAGCAGCCCGACATGATAAGACATAAATGCCCTTCAATGATATGACCGTTATGTGGATAAGATATTTTGGGACAGCTGGCGCGTAGCACAGTAACGGTCGGAAATTTGATTCTCAAATTCCTCAGGGCTATCATGTTCCTCACTGTGTAGGCAATCCGTGGCGAATTCCTAACTCCTTAGTCGAAACAAATTCTCGGCGACGTAAGAACGTTGTCTCATCCTTCAAAGAAATTGACTGAATCTGTATGAGATTTCAATGGCTTCACTCGAAGGATTGGTAGGTGTAGGATTTTGAGTTGAGCATCACATGGAAATTTTCCTTAGTATTTCCTCGACCCCCTTTAACAGTACGGTGTTTCCTATGACTCAAGAAAGAGAAAAACAAAACTATGAAAATGAAAGTCTTCAAGCTTCATATTCCTCGCATGAATATCAAGTCTTCACGGACACACCAATTTCTTCACTTTCACAGTCTTCATGAAAGTCTTTAGGAATACCAAGATCTTCAGTCGAAGATATTCATTTTTAGGGGTCAACTTTCTCTGTAAATATCAAACTCCTCATAGACTTATAGACCTGTGTACACTCATAAACACATTAGTCCCTTAACCTATAAGTCTTCAATACACCAAAATCACTAAGGGGCACTAGATGCACTTACAATCTCCCCCTTTTTGGTGACTGATGACAATATAGGTTAAGTTTTCAACTGGGATAAACATATGAAGTGTAAGTACTGATATTGAGGAATTTGATTGCAAGATATAGAAGAACTCCCCCTGAAGATGTGCATAGTGAGGAATTTGCGTTTGAAGCAATGCACACTTGAAGAGTTGAATCATGGAGATCTCCCCCTATATCTTGTAATTCATACATGCATTTGACATATAATATGAAGAATTTGAAATGCATGATGAAATATGGCGCCTGAAGAGATTCAGCATGCAAGCAATAATATTAACGAGGAATAAGCATGCAAAATCAGAGCACAGTGCATCAAAAATATCAGAGCACCATCGGGTTTAAGATTACAACTTGATCCAATAAAAGTTTCAGAAGAGCGAGAGTTGTAACTTAACAAAAAAAGCCCATATAATAGACCCGCTTGAAGACTAACTCAGATTTCTCCCCCTTTGTCATCGAATGACCAAAAGGATCGAACCTGAGGACTAACGCCCCTGAGGATTATCAAGTTGATGGAGGAGCGCCAGCGTTGTCGCGGTTGGTTGTCGTAGTAGGACCTGCCGCAGTGTCGTCCAAGTCTTCATTTTCATCAGTGGAACGCGATGAAGAATAGGAGATGGCTTCCAAGGAAGGAACCTTGACCTTCTTGAATTTCTTCGGTGGAGGTGCTGACCAGTCAAATTCTTTCTTGAGACCCATGTTCTTCAGATCTTCGGCGTTGTAGATATGAGATAGCACAGCCCAGGTACGGTTGAAGGTTTCATGGAGGTAGTACTGGTTTTTCTTCACTGCATTGTGGGTTGAGGTCATGTTGTGAAGAATTGAACCAAACTGACTCTTGACCCATTTATGACTGTGATCAACTTTCTGATGAAGACTGAGGAGTAACTCATGATCAGTCATCACCCTGGGTGCTGTGGCTTGAGGAATTTGCTTGGTAGAGGTGTTGGCGGCAGAATCATGTGTGGAAGAGTCATCATTGGTGGAGTAAGATGCAGCCTTGCGAAATTGACCATCCAATGGACGAATGCCTTCATCTATCACAGCAGTTGCCTTGCCTTTGTCATCAGCTGAGGAAAATGTCCGTTTGAGGACTTCAATTGGAGGCAAGAAACTGCCATGGTTCAGAGTATCAGCCTTATAGTTGAGTGAAGACCTTGTCCTGATGAATTTCATAATCCATGGGGCATAAGGCTTCAGCTCAAATGGTGACATAGCAATATTAGCCAGAGTCCTCATGAAGAAATCATGGAAGTTGACGAGAACGCCATGAATGATATTGAAAAGCATATTCTTCATGATGCCAACGACTTCTTCATCATTTGAGTCATGGCCTTTGATAGGAATCATTGTCTTCGTCAGAATGCGATAGACAGTCCGTGGCACATACAGTAATTCCTTGACGAGGAATTTGGTTCGTGGGGCCTGCCCTGGCTTCAAAGGCTTCATCAGCACTTGCATGTAATGATTTGCAAGCTCAGGTTCATTGTAGATGCAACGAGCACCATCAAGGGGAGGACACGAAGCAATTCAGTTGCTGGTGCCTTGTAGTGAGTATTTTTTCCAGACATCCAGTCCAACACCCAAGTGTTCACATCTTCAGAATTTCCTGTGATGTGCGGCGTCAGATAAATTGAAGAATGAGTTCTTCATTCCAATCACGATGTCGATCTGAAATTCATAATCCAAAGATCGTGAAGAAAACTGAGGACAGGCTCGAAGCACGGCAGAGATTCCATGTCCACGTGAGGAATGTGTGCATGCTCGAAGACTTTGTCTTTGTCGAATAGCACAGAGGAATAGAAATTTGCTTGACTAGTAGTCCAGAAACGCCTCTTCCTTATGCGACCAGAATCATATGGATTATAGTCAGTGAAGAACACATGCTCGTTGAAGAAATCAGCAGCCTTGAACTTTTGCTTCTTTGAGAATGGATCCTTTGGCTTGGGCATAGGAGTGTCAGTGAGTTGCATCACAACCTCAGGAATCACAATCTTAGGTTCTTCAGTATGAGGAATTTCTAGTTCCTCTTTAGTGGCAGTCTGCATGTTCAAGATATCAGCAGCAGCAGTTTCTTCAACACTAGTGGCTGGAATATCTTCATGCATAGATGAGGTGGGATGAGTTTCTTCAGAGCCCATTTGAACAGTTTGTGCAGGGGACTGAGGTATTTGCTGTAGTGTGGAGAATTGGGATGCTGACTTTCCCAAAAGTCATCATTCATCACAGGCGTGGTGCATCCAATGTCCACGTCTTCATCTTCAAGTTCTTCAACGCCAGCCTCTTCAGCTGTGAATTGAGGCATGGGCGAGGAAGCAGCAGGAGTTGAAGGGACCGCATCCACTTCAATTTCTTCATCAATCTGCTTTGACAAAGCAGCAGAATGATGTTCTTCATTAGATCCGCTAGGGATCACATATTCTTCACCATAAGGGACAAGCTCCTTTGATGGCATGGTGGAAATCGGAACAACATCAATAGGGTTCTCAAAAGAGCTGGTCATAGTATTTATTTTCTTCGGAGCTGAAGAATCTGAAGCAGATGATGCTTTCCTTTTCTTCACCGCAGCTTTCAGCAGCCTTGGTCTTCCTCACATCGTCGATGCGATGGAAGGGTAGGAGTTGGTGTAGGCGCAGGAGGAGCCGAGGAATCTGTGGAATTTCCTTAGGCGCAATCGATGCGCTTGCCTCGACTTCTTCATTTTCTTCAGCGCACCACTAGTGGATGCCTGGCAGTTTCTTCAAGAATGGAATGGAGTCATCAGCCCGGAACTAGCATTTTCTTCAAGCAGGCTGAAAATCATCGCCGGTCTTGGCATGTTCTTCAGTTTGCTTTGAGCGAGGCTTCACTTGAGGACTTTCTTGTTGCGATGGGGCTGCAATATTGGTGAACTTCTCGGTCGGTTTAACAAACCCGACTTTGGCTCCTTGCCAATCAGCATAATAGGAATTGAAATTATCGGCGAGGGTTTTGATCTCGATCGATCTTGAGGAGTTCATCGGTGTCATTTTAACAACATTGTTCTTCAGAACTTCTCTTTCTCGAAGCGTTCTTGATTTGCTGGCCTTCTCAAATTTCCATTTTCTTCATTGATGAAATGGGTCAAGACGTGACTTTGGCGGTGTCGATGAAAATCAGGCATAGGAGTGTTTGGGTCCTTGTGCGTAGATCAATGTAGTCGAGGATCACCTTAGGATCCAAAAGCAGTGGCACATTTGTGCCTTTGGCTCTAGCGGCCCTTTCCTGCCTGTCTCTGATGATATCTGCAAGTTCTTCATCATCAGCTTCATTGTCAGATGGCACATGGAAGGCAACTTGTTTCTTCTTCGGACTAGGCCAAGGGCCTCGTCCAGCAGTGGCCTTTGTCTTCAGCAGAGTGGGGCCCGATGAAGAATTTGGTGCAGCTGAGGAACTTGCTGAGACACCAGAGGCAATGGAGATGTCTGCAGTCCTTTGGCATGTGGCCAGGTGAATAGGTGTTGAGGACTTTGCCGGAGCAACTGAGGACTTTGGAGGAGCTAGAGTAGCGTGAGGAATTGGTCGTGAGGGCTTTGAAGAAATTGGCCGTGAGGGCTTTGAAGATTCTGGCCGTGAGGGCATTGCTGAGGAACTTGGCCGTGAGGGCACATTTGTTGAAGCACTTGGCTTGTGAGCGGGCTTCTTTGCCATTGATTTCCTAGGCTTGTCAGAGGCCTTTGTGGCAGCAGCAGCAGCAGAGTCTTCATTAAATTTCCTCACTGCTTCTTTGGCTTGTCTAGCCAACTTGGCTTGGTGCATGGCCCATTCTTCAGGAAAATCCTCACCACGCTTGATGCTGGTGGGGTCAGCTTCTTGACCAGGTGCCAATGGAGCTCTTGGGCATGGAGGATTTAGAGCGAATTTCTTCATATACTTTGGAGTTACATATCTGTACTCCCTCCATTCTCTTGCCCATCTCATTCCAATCCTCTGTATGCGCACCTTGCGCAGATTTTTGTTCTCTTGCAGAACTTGGCCTCATTAGGTGTGCAATAGTCCTTATAAATGTCATCAGAGATCTCAAAAGCAGTCATGACCTCAGGCTTCTTTCCTCCTTTCTGTGGTTTCTTACCTTCTGCCATATTCTTCAGATGAGGAATTTGAACAATCAAATTCCCTAAAGAAGTATGCAATTTTTCTTCAAGGAACGCTGCAAATGAGTTAAGTTGATGAGAACCTAGTGATTTAGCAGCGGGCATGAGTACCTGTGAACAGAGTATAGTTGCGAGGAATTTGAAGAGGTCATATGCGTTCTCAGAAAGTTTTCAAAATGAAGAAGTTTGAGGAATCTGACCAGATGAGTCTTGAAGAATTTCACTAAGCGTACTTTGTCTTAGGTTCCAGAGTTGTATAGATCTACAATCCACACAATTGAGGAATCTTGAAGAAAATGAAGCTTAGGGAAACAAATCAAGAACAGATGACTAGTGAGGTGTTTTTGTGTGTGTGGATTTGAAGAATAAAACACCTTTGAAGATTTTGTGGAGAAAATTTGAATCAAAGAGGGCAGTAAAAGTAACTTTTAATTACCCTGGTTGAAGAACACGACGAACTGAGAAGAGTAGATTAGAAGCTCGTCAGTTCAGATCTTCCACGCCCTAACTTGGCGGAGGAAGACAGCTACGGCGGCGGCGGAGTGAAGATTTCCGCTGTCGGCGCAAGTACGACGGCGACGAGGTCGAGGCAGTGAAGCTCTTCCTCACCGGCGACGATTGAGTAGAGGCGGCGCTAGGGTTTGAGAAGCTCGAGTGAGAGAGAGAGCGGTCAAGCGGAGTAAAGGAAGTGAAGAAGGGTGATGGGGTATTTATAGTCGCAGTGAAAAACTGTTCGCCCAAAGATTTAGGACGAACGTGCCCCTGGCCCTTCTCATTCGCTTGACATGTGTCACCCACGTACTGAATAGTGGAGATCGTGTTAGATCGTGGGTGAATAGATAAGTCTATCGTGGGAAACGGGACAGTTTGAGTGGCAAAACCGAAAAATTTGGATAAGATAGGTTTTAAAGTTTCGTTCGCAACTTCTTCAGCCGACAAGGACACAATGAAGATTTTGAACGGGTTTCAAATAGAAAGCACATGAAGAATTTGTGAATAGATTGGGTTGAGTATAGCATAGAGGGGGAATGGTCCGATCACATTCACTTAGCAGAAAATGCAACTTGAAGAAATAGCCATAAGTGAATGCTGTAGAGGACATAAACCCATATATATATAGCCAATGAAGAAAGACGACAGAAACATTGAAGATTTTGCAAAGTTGAAGAATTTGAAAAACTGAAGAATTTCAAAACTGAGGAATAACTCAAATTGAAGATTTTCAACTTTGGTGGTGGCGTGACCCACCGTATAAGAATGATGATTTCAGACACCGCGTACAATTGTCGTAGGGTTGTGAGAATCAAATTTTTCATTAATTTCTTCACACTTAGAGTGTTATTCTTCATTGATTGAAGAAAAACGTTTCTTCATGTGTTGCACATCTAAGTCATCAATTTTGCATAAGTGTTAGGATGTGTGTCCTTTTCAAAGAACATTAGAAGATTCTAAGATATTTAGCTCACACCGCAACTTGCTAAATCTCTTCTCATCCAAGGGCTTTGTGAAGATATCGGCTAGCTGTTATTCAGTCTTCACATGTTCAATAACAATGTCGCCCTTCAACACATGATCACAAAGAAAATGATGACGGATCTGAATGTGCTTTGTCTTTGAGTGCTGAACTGGGTTATGAGCAATCTTGATGGCACTCTCATTGTCACAGTAGAGAGGCACGTTCTTCATGTTGATGCCATAGTCCTTGAGAGTTTGCTTCATCCACAGCAATTGAGCACAGCAAGAACTAGCAGCAATATACTCAGCTTCAGCAGTAGACAGTGATACGCAGTTTTGTTTCTTCGAGGATCAACAGACCAGAGATCGTTCGAGGAAATAACAAGTACCAGATGTTGACTTGCAGTCCACACGATCACCAGCATAGTCAGAGTCAGAATATCCAATGAGATCAAAGGTAGAGCCCTTGGGGTACCATAGTCCTAGTGTTGGTGTGTGATCTAGATATTGAAGAATATGCTTCACAGCCTTATGGTGTGATTCCTTCGGTGTTGCTTGAAATCGGGCACACATGCAAACACTAAGCATTATATCTGGCCTAGATGCACATAAGTACAATAAAGAACCAATCATGGAGCGGTGTACCTTGTGATCGAAGTCAATACCATTTTCATCAGTGCATAGATGTCCATTTGTGGGCATAGGAATTTTGACTCCTTTGCAATCTTGCATGTCGAATTTCCTTAGTACATCCTTGAGGTATTTCTCCTGAGATATGAATATGCCATTGTCTTTGTTGATTTAATTTGAAGACCTAAGAAGAATTTCAACTCTCCCATCATAGACATTTGATATTCTTCACTCATCATATAGGCAAATTCATCACTATAACGTTGGTCAGTACAGCCAAAGATAATATCATCAACGTATATTTGGCACACAAACAGTTCACCATCATAAGATTTAGTAAAGAGAGTAGGGTCGAGTGAACCGGGTGTGAAGCCATTCTTCACGAAGAATTCCTTCAAAGTATCATACCACGCCCGAGGGGCCTGCTTGAGGCCATAGAGGGCCTTGTTGAGTCTGAAGACTTTGTCAGGATTCTTAGGATCTTCAAAACCTGGGGGTTGAGCAACATATACTTCTTCATCAAGCTTACCATTGAGGAATGCACTTTTCACATCCATTTGATATAAAGTGATATTATGATGATTAGCATAAGCAAGTAATATCTGAATAGCCTCAAGTCTAGCAACAGTGCAAAAGTTTCATCGAAATCAATTCCTTCAACTCGTGTGTAGCCTTGAGCTACAAGTCGTGCCTTATTCCTCACCACAAGGCCATTTTCATCTTGCTTGTTGCGGTAGATCCACTTTGTGCCAATGATATTATGCTTGCGAGGATCTGGACATTTGACCAGTTCCCAGACATTGTTGAGCTCGAACTGATGTAATTCTTCTTGCATAGCCTGAATCCACTCAGGCTCCAGAAATGCTTCATCTACCTTAGTGGGCTCTGTGATAGAGACAAAAGCATAGTGCCCACAAAAGTTAGATAAATGTGAAGCTTTGAGCGTGTGAGAGGACTTGGTGCTTCAATGTCATCGATGATCTTTTCAGCTTGCACTTCTTTCGCAACGCGAGGATGAGCTGGTTGTCATCGAGGAATTTGATCAACATTTTCTTCAGCACCATTTTCTTGACAGATTTTCTCGTACATCACCGGGGCGGTCTTGGCTTAGGAATGAATTCTTCAAGAGATTCTTCGGTAGGAATAACATCCTCAAGAGCCTTGAACTTGATAGAATCTTCAGTGCTGGTTCATCTATCACGAAGGTAGGTGCTCTCTTTGCGAGCCATTAGTTTCATCGAACCGCACATCTATAGTTTCAACAATCTTGTGAAGAGCGATGTTGAAGACTCTATAGGTGTGCGAGTCCTTTCCGTAACCAAGCATAAAACCTTCATGTGCTTACGGTGCAAATTTAGCATTGTGATGAGGATCTCTAATCCAACATTTAGCACCGAAGACTTTGAAATAACTCACATTTGGTTTCTTGTCAGTGAGGAGTTCATAGGCAGTCTTCTTGAAGAATTTGTGAAGATATACTCTATTGACGATGTGGCACGCGGTATCAATTGCATCAATGCAAAACCGATGAGGTGTTTTGTATTCATCAAGCATAGTGCGAGCTATCTCAACAAGAGTTCTGTTCTTGCGCTCCACGACGCCATTTTGCTGAGGAGTATAAGGAGCAGATAATTCATGAGTAATACCAAGTTCATCAAGATAGCCATCAAGACCAGAATTCTTGAACTCATTTCCATTGTCACTCCTGATGTGCTTGATCTTCACACAAAAGTTTGTTGAAGCCCTCGAGGAAAATCGTTTGAAGACTTCCTGCACTTCATGTTTGTAAGTAACAATGTGTACCCATGTGTAACGAGAGTAATCATCAACAATAACAAAGCCATATAGAGATGCATCATTAGTCACAGCAGAATAATTATTAGGACCGAAGAGATCCATGTGAAGCAATTCAAATGGTCGAGTGGTGGTCATGATAGTCTTCGCTGGATGCTTGGCCTTGGTCATTTTTCCAGCTTCACAGGCACCACACAGGTGATCCTTGAGGAATTTGACATTCTCAATGCCAATGACATGCTTCTTCTTTGCGAGCGTGTGCAGATTCCTCATGCCAACATGACCAAGTCGTCGATGCCATAGCCAGCCTTCTGAAGCTTTTGCAAGTAAGCACACGGCAGGTTGTTGTCCTGTAGAGAAATCAACAATGTACAAGTCTCCTCTCCTAAAGCCTTCGAAGACTTTGGAATTGTTAGCTTCCATGATCACAACACAACGATACTTGCCAAAGACAACAACCATATCAAGATCACAAAGCATTGAGATGACATGAGGTTGTATCCTAAGGACTCGACAAGCATGACTTTGTCCATGTGTCGATCCTTAGAGATCGCAACCTTACCTAGACCCAATACGACTTTTGCCTTTGTCGTGAAGATGATATGCTTGAGATGTGGCGGTGTTAATGGAGCATCCATCAATAGATTCTTGTCACCACCATGTGATTTGTACAACCACCGCCGAGGACCCACTCGTTTTCTTTGGGTTGATCATCCTGCAGATGAATTAGTGCAGCTTACAAACTCATATACTTCATTAGTGAAGAATATGACATCAAGATCATCGATTCAGTTTCATCAAGCAATAGCACGATAAGCGATATTGAGGACGTGTGAAATGAAGGTTCATTTCATCATGATTAGCTGCGTCCTTTCGTGCATTTTGTCGGGCCCCAAAGAAATTCTTGAGACGTTAAAGCACGTGCGAGACCTGACCCTGAGAAGAGATTAGTTCTTTTCTTCACCACCCACATCTCAAGGGGTGGCAAAGAGTTCATCATTCTGAAAGCACCATATGAGAATGGTGGCAAAGATGCCAATCCATTTCGTTTCACATAAGAGGGTTAGAGTAAGCATATGAATAAGCGAGATATTCTTCGAGGACTTATGAACATAATGGTTTGAAGAATAATGCACATATTCATAGCCCTTAGCTCTACCTCGCGAGACAGAGTTGTTAGCACGATGATAATCATATGAGGACTTTGATCCTTTTGAGGAATTTGATCGATGTGAGGAATTTGGTCCAGATGAGGACTTGGATCCATATGAAGAATTTGGTCCATATGAAGAATTTGATCGGGGTTCTGTTCTTCACGTGGAGGTGTCATGAGGACATTCACCAAGACTTTCAACATAACTTTTGGGAACCCAGATTTTCTTCATAGGGAACCATTCTTGCGATTAGTGCCAACATATCTAGCAAATACTTCACCATTCGATTTTTGAACAGGTTATAGTTGAGTCAAATGACTCATCGGAAGAATGAGGAGATTCACATGTAAAGCCAGATAAGTTAGATGGATCAATGGAGGTCCCTTTGCAAAGAACCCATGAGGTTTTGGGGTACTCGGGCTTCCAAAGATGTTCCATCAACATTGAGTTTCCTCTCAAAGGCAATACCCTCTTTTCCGGGTTTCGTTGAGGATCTGCTTTTAAGCACATCACAAAGAGTCGATGCCCTTTGAGGCTTTTGTACATGCTGTCATGTACAATTCCTTCAACCCTGCATTGTCAAGGATACTAGCAATGTCCTCAGGTGAGGAATTAGTGATAGCAGAGACAGGTGAAGAATTTGTAACATTTGAAGCATTTGAACATTCAGGTGAAGAATTAGCAGATTCACGTTCAATGCACTTTTAGCATGGAGGATCAAATTCGTCCTGAGTGGCGCTAATTTGTTGAGCAAGTAATGAATCGCGCTCCTTCTGAAGATCTTCATAACTCACTCTTAGCTTCTCAAGATCTTGCTTTCTTTGAAGAAATTCATAAGAAAGCTTCTCATGATCAGTTAAGAGTGTTTTATGATGACTCTGAAGGTTGTCAAACTTAGACTGAAGTCTCTGAAGATTTTCAGTTAAGTCTTTAGTGCGGTCCATTTCTTCACCCAACATATCATCACTTTTGTCTAGCATGTTTTGAAGTTTTTCAATAGCCATTTGTTGTTTCACAGCAATCTTATCAAGTTTAGAGTAGCTAGGCTTAAGATTTTCATCAGATTCATCCTCACTTGATTCAGAGGAGGGGTATTTAGTTACCTTAGCAGCCTTTGCCATGAAGCAATAGGTGGGGGCATAGTCATCATTGCCTTCATCGGCGTTGTTGGTGTTGCCATTTTCTTCAGAGTTGAAGATAGACTTGCTGACAAATGCAGTAGCAAGAGCTAGACTCGCCACACCTGACTCAGACTCCTCGGATTCCTATTCTTCCTCATTATCCTCAGATTCAGCCTCAGAATCCATTTCCTTGCCAATGAATGCACGAGCCTTCTTGGAGCTGCTCTTCTTGTGGGATGAAGACTTCGAGGATTTTGATGATGAGGACTTTGAAGATTTCTTCTTCTTCTTGGCATCATCAGAACTGTAATCCTTGTATTTCTTCTTCTTTAGTTCCTTGTCCCACTGAGGACAATCTTGAATGTAGTGACCAGGCTTCTTGCATTTGTGGCATAGCCTTCTCTTATAGTCACTTGATGAGGAATCACTTTGCTCCTTGAAGATTTTCCAAAGCAACCACGCCTTGAGAATTTCGGAACTTCTTCACGGCAATGCTAGCTCCTAGCTCAATTCTTGAGGTCACCAAGGCTACTACCGAATCTTCACACTCAGATTCGAGACCTTGCCTTGGCCTTCGAGGCACGTGGTTTGCCATAGCTTGAACCATAGAGATCTCTCTTTTCAGCAAGCTGGAACTCATGAGTATTTATCCTCTCGAGGATATCAGTGGGATCTAGTGACTTGTAATCAGCACGCTCTTGAATCATCAGTGCCAGAGTGTCAAATGACGAATCGAGTGATCTTAGCAATTTCTTCATCACCTCATGATCGGTGATGTCAGTGGCACCGAGCGCTTGAAGCTCATTTGAGATATCGGTGAGGCAATCGAAGGTTTGCTGAACATTTTCATTGTCGAGTCTTTTGAAGCGGTTGAAGAGATTGCGAAGAACGTCAACACGAGAGTCACGTTGAGTTGAGACTCCTTCGTTTACTTTGGAGAGCCTATCCCAGATAAGCTTAGCAGTTTCCAAAGCACTCACTCTACCATACTGCCCTTTACTCAGATGACCACATATGATATTCTTCGCTTGAGAATCGAGTTGCTTGAATCTCTTCACATTAGCAGCATTCAGGGAAGGTGTGACTGAGGGAACACCATTTTCCACAACATACCAGAGATCGTTGTCAATTGCTTCAAGATGCATTTGCATCTTATTCTTCCAGTAGGGGTAGTCCATGCCATCGAAGGTAGGACACCCAGCAGAGACCTTGATCATACCTGCGGTCGACATAACTAAAACTCCAGGCGGTTAAACCAAAATCACACAGAACAAGGGAGTACCTTGCTATGATACCAATTGAAAGTGCGTTATATCGACTAGAGGGGGGTGAATAGATGATTTTTATGAATTCTTCACTGTGGAATTTGCTGGTGAGGAAATTCCTTAGCGAAGAACTACTTGCAGCAGAATAAGTACTCAGAAGTAAGCATAACAGAAGACATACATAGTCATCATGATGAAATGAATACAAACACAGAGTATAGAAAGCGTAAACACAGGATAACACAAGATGAAGACAAACATACTGAAGAAATTGAACTGAGGAAATTGAGAAAGTCTTCAGTCAAAGTCTTCAAACACAGATATGAACAAACACTCAACACAGTAATTAGGAAATGAAAGAGTTGAGGAAATAGAACCAGTAGGGTTGGTGAAGACAATGATTTGGTAGACCAGTTCCAACTGCTGTCTCAGTCGTACGTCTGGTTGGAGCGGCTGAGTATTTAAACTCGAGGACACACAGTCCCGGACACCCAGTCACTGAGCACGCAGCTCAGGACACCAAGTCCTCACCTTATTCTCCTTGAACTAAGGTCACACAGACCTCGTCCAATCACTCGTGGTAAGTCTTCAGGCGACTTCCAAACCTTCACAGACTTTGGTCACTCTGCGATCCACAATTCCTCTTGGATGCTCTAGACCATGACGCCTAACCGTCTAGAAGAAGCACATGCTTCAAAGGTAACAAGCGTCGGATCCATGCAGGATCAATCTCTTCTGTGATGCTCAATCACTTTGGGTTTGTGGGTGTTTGGGTTTGGATTTTCCTCACTCGATTATTTTTACTCAAAGTCCTTGGAGGATGGGTTGCTCTCAAATGACAAGTGCCAGTTTCTCTCGGAGCAGCTAACCAGCTAGTGGTTGTAGGGGCGGCTATTTATAGCCTAGGGAGCAGCCCGACATGATAAGACATAAATGCCCTTCAATGATATGACAGTTATGTGGATAAGATATTTTGGGACAGCTGGCGCAGAAGACAAGAACGGTCGGAAATTTGATTCTCAAATTCCTCGGGGCTATCATGTTCCCCATCGTAGGCAATCCGCCTGGCGAATTCCTAACTCCTCGGTCGAAACAAATTCCTCAATGACCGTAAGAACGCTCCTCTCATCATCAAGAAATTGACTGAATCAGTATGAGATTTCCAATGGCTTCACTCAAGGGATTGGTAGGTGTAGGATTTTGAGTTGAGCATCACATGGAAATTTTTCCTTAGTATTTCCTCGACCCCCTTTAACAGTACGGTGTTTCCTATGACTCAAGAAAGAGAAAAACAAAACTATGAAAACGAAAGTCTTCAAGCTTCATATTCCTCGCATGAATATCAAGTCTTCACAGACACACCAATTTCTTCACTTTCAAAGTCTTCATGAAAGTCTTCAGGAATACCAAGATCTTCAGTCGAAGATATTCATTTTTAGGGGTCGACTTCCTCTGTAAATATCAAACTCCTCATAGACTTATAGACCTGTGTACACTCATAAACACATTAGTCCCTTAACCTATAAGTCTTCAATACACCAAAATCACTAAGGGGCACTAGATGCACTTACACTATTCTGCACAACTCCAAAAGTCCTGAAACTTCATGGAGAGTCATTTTGGAATTAATAAAAAATATTGGGCGAAGAAAGCACCAGATGGGACCCACCAGCCAACCACAAGGGTGGGGGAGCACCCTACCCTCCTGCCTTGCCGCCAGCCTGGCAGGCCCTTGGTGCCCATCTTTTGCTATATGAAGGGTTTTTACCTGGAAAAAAAATCAGACGGAAGCTTCGGGACGAAGCACCACCGTCTCGAGGCGAAACTTGGGAAGAACCAATCTAGGGCTCCGGCGGAGCTGTTCTGCCGGGGAAACATCCCTCCCAGAGGGGGAAATCATCACCAACAATCCTCTCGTCGAGAGGGGGTCAATCTCCATCAACATCTTCACCAACACCATCTCCTCTCAAACCCTAGTTCATCTCTTCTATCCGATCTCTGTCTCAAAACCTTAGATTGGTACCTGTGGGTTGCTAGTAGTGTTGATTACTCCTTGTAATTGATGCTAGTTGGTTTATTTGGTAGAATATCATATGTTCAAATCCTTACTGATAATTAATACTCCTCTGATTATAAACATGAATATGCTTCGTGAGTAGTTACGTTTGTTCGTGAGGACATGGGAGAAGTCTTGTTATAAGTAATCATGTGAATTTGGTATTCGTTCGATATTTTGATGAGATGTATGTTGTCTCTCCTCTAGTGATGTGTTATGTGAACGTCGACTACATGACACTTCACCATGATTTGGGCCTAGGGGAAGGCATTGGGAAGTAATAAGTAGACGATGGGTTGCTAGAGTGATAGAACCTTAAACCCTAGTTTATGCGTTGCTTCGTAAGGGGCTGATTTGGATCCATATGTTTCATGCTATGGTTAGATTTATCTTAATTCTTCTTTCGTAGTTGCGGATGCTTGCGAGAGGGGTTAATCATAAGTGGGAGGCTTGCCCAAGGAAGGACAACACCCAAGCACCGGTCCACCCACATATCAAATTATCAAAGTAACGAACGCGAATCATATGAGCATGATGAAAACTAGCTTGACAGTAATTCACATGTGTCCTCGGGAGCGCTTTGCTTTATATAAGAGTTTGTCCAGGCTTGTCCTTTGCTACAAAAAGGATTGGGCCACCTTGCTGCACCTTAGTCACTTTTGTTACTTGTTACCCATTATGAATTATCTTATCACAAAACTATCTGTTACCGATAATTTCAGTGCTTGCAGATAATACCTTGCTGAAAGCCGCTTGTCATTTCCTTCTGCTCCTCGTTGGGTTCGACACTCTTACTTAATGAAAGGACTACGATAGGTCCCCTATACTTGTGGGTTATCAAGACTCTTTTCTGGCGCCGTTGCCAGGGAGTGAAGCGCCTTCGGTAAGTGGAATTTGGTAAGGAAACATTTATATAGTGTGCTGAAATTTACTGCCACTTGTTACTATGGAAAATAATCCTTTGAGAGGTTTGTTTGGGGTATCTTCACCCCGACCGGAGGAGCAAAGAGTTTCCCCTCAACCTACTGAACCTACTGAAAATATTTATTATGAAATTCCTTCGGGTATGATAGAGAAACCGCTAGCTAATCCTTATGCAGGAGATGGAACATTACACCATGATATGCATCTAATCTATGTGGATGAAGTTTGTGGATTATTTAAGCTTGCAGGTTTGCCTGAGGATGAATTCAATAAGAAGGTCTTCCGTTTATCTTTGAAGGGAAAGGCATTGACATGGTATAGGCTATGTGATGATATTGGATCATGGAACTACAACCGATTGAATTGGAATTTCATCAGAAGTTTTATCCTATGCATCTGGTTCATCGTGATCAGAATTATATATATAATTTTTGGCCTCATGAAGGAGAAAGTATCGCTCAAGTTTGGGGGAGGCTTAAGTCAATGTTATATTCATGCCCCAATCGTGAGCTCTCAAGATAAATTATTATTCAGAATTTTTATGCTCGGCTTTGTCGTAATGATCAATCCATGCTCGATACTTCTTATACTTGTTCCTTTATGAAGAAAACTATTGAATTCAAATGGGATTTATTGGAAAGAACTAACCGCAACTCTAAAGATTGGGAACTCGACGAAGGTAATGAGTAAGGTATAAACCTTAAGTTTGATTGTGTTAAATCTTTTATGGATACGGATGCTTTTCGTTATTTTAGTTATGGACTTGACTCTGAGATAGTAGCTTCTTTTTGTGAATCATTTGCTACTCATGTTGATCTCCCTAAGGAGAAGTGGTTTAAATATCATCCTCCCATTGAAGTTAAAGTAGTAGAACCTATTAAAGTTGAAGAGGAAACTATTACTTATAATGTTGATCCTATTGTTCCTACTGCTTATATTGAGAAACCACCATTTCCTGTTAGAATAAAGGATCATGCTAAAGCTTCAGCTGTGGTTCGTAAGAGTTATACTAAAACACCTACACCCCCTGAACAAATTAACTTGAACCTAGTATTGCTATGGTTGAAGAACTCTTGGCCGATAATATTGATGGGCATGTTATTTATTTCAGTGATGAAGCTGCTAGAATTGCTAAAACTGATACTAAAGATAAACATAGACCCGTTGTTGGCATGCCTATTGTTTCTGTTAAAATAGGAGATCATTGTTATCATGGTTTATGTGATGTGGGTGCTAGTGTGAGTGCAATTCCTTTTACTTTATATCAAGAAATTATGAATGATATTGCACCTGCTGAGATAGAAGATATTGGTGTTACTATTAAGCTTGCCAATAGGGATACTATATCACCAACTGGGATTGTTAGAGATGTTGAAGTCTTGTCTGGGAAAATTAAATACCCTACTTATTTTCTTGTTCTTGGTTCCCCACAAGATGATTTTGTCCCATTATATTTGGTAGACCTTTCTTGAATAATGTTAATGCCAAGATAGACTGTGAGAAAGAAATTGTTACTGTAAGTTTTGGGGATATGTCTCATGATTTTAATTTCTCTAAATTTCGTAGACAACCCCATGATAAAGACTTGCCTAGTAAGGATGAAAATATTGGTCTTGCTTCTATTGACGTGCCTCCTACTGATCCTTTAGAACAATATTTACTAGACCATGAAAATGATATGTTTATGAACGAAAGAAAGGAATTAGATGAAATATTCTTTTATCAAGGGCCTGTTTTGAAACACAATTTTCCTGTTGAAATCCTTGGGGATCCTCCTCCACCCAAGGGTGATCCCGTTTTTGAGCTTAAACAATTACCTAATACTTTGAAATATGTTTATCTTGATGAAAAGAAGATATATCTTGTTATTATTAGTGCTAACCTTTCAGAGCATGAAGAGAAGAAATTATTGAAAACTCTGAAGAAGCACCATGCCGCTATTGGATATACTCTTGATGATCTTAAAGGCATTAGTCCCACTCTATGTGAGCACAAAATTAATTTGGAGCCTAATGCTAAACCAGTTGTTGATCATCAATGACGGTTAAATCCTAAGATGAAAGAAGTGGAAAGAAATGAAATACTAAAGCTTCTAGAGGCAGGTATAATTTCTCCTGTTGCTGATAGTGGATGGGTAAGTCATGTTCATTGTGTCCCTAAGAAGGGAGGTATTACTGTTGTTCCTAATGATAAGAATGAATTGATCCCTCAAAGAATTGTTACAGGTTATAGAATGGTAATTGATTTTCGCATATTAAATAAAGCTACTAGAAAAGATCATTACCATCTACCTTGTATTGATCAAATGCTAGAAAGACTATCCAAACATACACATTTTTGCTTTCTAGATGGTTATTCTGGTTTCTCTCAAATACCTGTGTCAAAAGAGGACCAAGAAAAAACCACTTTCACTTGCCCTTTCGGTACCTTTTCTTATAGACGTATGCCTTTCGGTTTATGCAATGCACCTACTACCTTTCAAAGATGTATGACTGCTATATTCTTTGACTTTTGTGAAAAGATTGTTGAGGTTTTCATGGATGATTTCTCCGTTTACGGAACTTCTTTTGATGATCTCTTAAGTAACCTTGATCGAGTTTTGCAGATATGTGAAGAAACTAATCTTGTCTTGAATTGGGAAAAGTGCCACTTTATGGTTAATGAAGGTATTGTCCCGGGGCATAAAATTTCTGAAAGAGGTATTGAAGTTGATAAAGCTAAAGTAGACACTATTGAAAAGATGTTGTGTCCTAAAGATATCTTAGGTATAAGAAGTTTCCTTGCTCATGCTGGTTTCTATAGGAGGTTTATTAAAGACTTGTCTAAAATTTCTAGGCCTCTCACTAATCTCTTGCAAAAAGATGTTCCTCTTGTTTTTGATGATAATTGTGTAGAAGCATTTGAAATACTTAAGAAAGACTTTATTTCTGCACCTATTGTTCAGTCACATGATTGGAATTTACCCTTTGAAATTATGTGTGATGCTAGTGATTATGCTGTTGGTGCTGCTATAGGACAAAGAGTTGATAAGAAATTGAATGCTATTCATTACGCTAGTAAAACTCTAGACAATGCCTAGAGAAATTATGCTACTACTGAAAAAGAATTTTTATCGGTTGTTTTTGCTTGTGATAAGTTCAGATCTTATATTGTTGATTCCAAAGTAACCGTTCACACTGATCATGCTGCTATTAATTATCTTATGGAGAAGAAAGATGCTAAACCTAGACTTATTAGATGGGTTCTCTTGCTATAAGAATTTGATTTGCATATTATTGATAGAAAAGGAGCCGAGAACCCCATTGCAGACAACTTGTCTAGGTACAAAATGTTCTTGATGACCCACTGCCTATTGATGATAGTTTTCGTGATGAGCAATTAGCTGTCATAAATGCTTCTCATAATACTCCATGGTATGTTGATTATACTAATTACATTGTTGCTAAATTTATACCAACTAGTTTCACATACTAGCAAAAGAAAAAGTTTTTCTATGATTTAAGACATTACTTTTGGGATGACCCACACCTTTATAAAGGAGTAGATGGTGTTATTAGACGTTGTCTACCTATAGCCCTTTTCCTAGTAGTGTGTAGATGGCTGACATGGTAACTTTTAAAAGGTAATTGTAGTTTTTCTAAAACTTTTAAATACTTTCTAAATATACCATATCTACATGTAGCGGGGTCTCATAGATCACTTCACCTATATGGAGATGGTGCTACCAATGATCAACCTTGATCCAAGTTCGGTATAGATAAATACATATACCTATGTCTTTGATGGTTAGAAATATTATTAAGTTGTCAATTGCGTATAGGATTACCTTCGAAGATCTATTTCTTGTTGTTTTAAACCTTTGATTGCACGGTGTCACCAAGACATTTGGAGTGATTTCAAAGAATATTAAGAAGTGAAATTTTTGGGAATTGATGCATGGGAAACAAAAAATACTACGCAGACACAATGATCTACCCGTGGAAATGCATATCAACGAGAGGGAGAGTATGTCTACGTACCCTCATAGTCCGTAAGCAGAAGCGTTTCACAACGCGGTTGATGTAATCAAACTTTCTTCGTGCTCCAACCGGTCTAGTACCGAACGCACGACACCTTCGCGTTCTACACACGTTCAGCTCGGAGACGTCCTCCGCCATCTTGATCCAGCAAGACGGCGAGGTAGTAGATGAGTTCCGATGGTACAACGGCGTGGTGATGGTGATGTAATCTCCGCAGGGCTTCGCCTAAGCACTACGAAAATATGACCGACGGAGTAAATGGTGGACGGGGGCGCCGCACACGGCTAAGACAATGTTGTGTCCTTGTGTGGTGCCCCCTCCCCACATATATATAGGTGGGAGGGGGGAGGAGGCAGCCTAGGTCAGCCAAGGCGTGCCCCAAGGGGCTGGCTGCCGGCCCTAGGGCTCCAGCCCTCCTGCGCCCCCCTTTCCTTGTATTAATAAGGGGGAAGGAAAGAGGGGGGGGGAGGGAAGGAAGGGGGAGTCCTACTCCACACTTTCCTTTCCCTCCCCTCTTTCCTTCTCCTTCTCATAGGGCCAGCCTCTATAGGGGTGCACAAGCCCCTTGTGGGATGGTGTGTTCCCTCTCTTGGCCCATAAGGCCAATATCTTTGCCGAGGGTGCCCGAAACTCCTTTCCGGTGACCCGATAAGTATCCGGTACCCCCCGAAACACTTCTGGTGTCCGAAAACCATCGTCATATATATCAATCTATACCTCTCGACCATTTTGAGACTCCTCATCAAGTCTGTGATCTCATCTGGGACTCCGAACAACATTGAGTCACCAAATCACGTAACTCATATAATACTATATCATCAACGAACATTAAGCGTGCGGACCCTACGGGTTCGAGAACTATGTAGAGATGACTGAGACACCTCTCCGGTCAATAACCAATAGCGGAAACTGGATGCCCATATTGGCTCCTACATATTCTACGAAGATCTTTATCGGTCGAACCGTTATGACAACATACGTAATTCCCTTTGTCCATCGGTATGTTACTTGCCCGAGATTTGATCGTCAGTATCTCTATACCTAGTTTAATATCATTACTGGCAAGTCTCTTTACTCATTCCGTAATACATCACCATGTGAACAACTCCTTAGTCATTTTCTTGCAAGCTTATGATGTGTATTACCGAGAGGGCCCAGAGATACCTCTCTGATACCCTGAGTGACAAATCCTGATCTCGATCTATGCCAAGTCAACAAACACCTTTGGAGATACATGTAGAGCATCTTTATGATCACCCAGTTACGTTGTGACATTTGATCGCACATAAGGTATTCCTCCGGTATCTGGGAGTTGCATAGTCTCATAGTGGAAGGAATATGTATTTGACATGAAGAAGTCAATAGAAATAAAACTGAACGATCATTATGCTAAGCTAACGGATGGGTCTTGTCCATCACATCATTCTCCTAATGATGTGATCCCGTTATCAAATGACAACTCATGTCCATCGTTAGGAAACCTTAACCATCTTTAATCAACGAGCTAGTCTAGTAGAGGCTTACTAGGGACACGGTATTTGTTTATGTATTCACACATGTATTTAAGTTTCCGGTCAATACAATTCTAGCATGAATAATAAACTTTTATCATGAATAAGGAAATATAAAATAACAACTTTATTATTGCCTCTAGGGCATATTTCCTTCACTCTCCCACTTGCACTAGAGTCAATAATCTAGATTACATTGTAATGAATCTAACACCCATGGAGTCTTGGTACTGATCATGTTTTTGCTCATGGAAGAGGCTTAGTCAATGGGTCTACTACATTCAGATCCATATGTATCTTGCAAATTTCTATGTCTCCATCCTTGACTTGTTCACAAATGGAGTTGAAGCGTCTTTTTATGTGTTTGGTTCTCTTGTGAAATCTGGATTCAGGCAATTGCTCCAGTGTCGTCACAAAAAATTTCATTGGACCCGATGCACTAGGTATTACACCAGATTGGATATGAATCCTTCATCCAGACTCCTTCATTTGCTGCTTCCAAAGCAGCTATGTACTCCACTTCACATGTAGATCCCGCCACGACGCTCTGCTTGGAACTGCACCAACTGACAGCTCCACCATTCAATATAATTACATAACCGGTTTGTGACTTGAGTCATCTGGATCAGTGTCAAAGCTAGCATCAATGTTACCATTTACGACAAGCTCTTTGTCACCTCCATAAACGAGAAACATATCCTTGGTCCTTTTCAGGTACTTTAGGATGTTCTTGACTGCTGTTCAGTAATCCACTCCTAGATTACTTTGGTACCTCCCTGCCAGACTTATGGCAAGGCACACATCAGGTCTAGTACACATCATAGCATGCATGATAGAACCTATGGCATAGGAATGGGGAATGACTTTCATTTTCTCTCTATCTTCTGCAGTGGTCGGGCTTTGAGTCTGACTCAACTTCAAACCTTGTAACACAAGCAAGAATCTTTTCTTTGACTGATCCATTTTGAACTTCTTCAAAACTTTGTCAAGGTATGTGCTTTGTGAAAGTCCTATTAAGCGTCTTGATCTATCTCTATAGATCATGATGCCCAATATATAAGCAGCTTCATCGAGGTCTTTCATTGAAAAAAATCTTATTCAAGTATCCTTTTATGCTATCCAGAAATTCTATATCATTTCCAATCAACAATATGTCATCTACATATAACATCAGAAATGCTACATAGCTCCCACTCACTTATTTGTAAATACATGCTTCATCGAAAGTCCGGACAAAACCATATGCTTTAATCAACTCATAAAAGCGTATATTCCAACTCTGAGATGCTTGCACGAGTCCATAGATGGATCGCTGGAGTTTGCACACTTTCTTAGTACCTTTAGGATGAACCAAACCCTCTGGTTGCATCATATACAACTCTTCTTTGAGAAATCCATTAAGCAATGCAGTTTTGACGTCCATTTGCCAGATTTCATAATCATAAAATTTGGCAATTGCTAACATGATTCAGGCGGACTTAAGCATCGCTACGGGTGAGAACGTCACATCGTAGTCAACCCCTTGAACTTGTCGAAAACCTTTTGCGACAAGTCGAGCTTTGTAGACAGTAACATTACCATTAGCGTTAGTCTTCTTCTTAAAGATCCATTTATTCTCTATGGCTTGCCAATCATCGGGCAAGTCCACCAAAGTCCACACTTTGTTCTCATACATGGATCCTATCTCAGATTTCATGGCCTCAAGCCATCTGTCGGAATCTAGGCTCATCATAGCTTCTTCATAGTTCGTAGGCTCGCCTTGGTCTAGTAACATGACTTCCAGGATAGGATTACCATACCACTCTGGTGCGGATCATGCTCTGGTTGACCTACGAGGTTCAGTAGTAACTTGATCTGAAGTTTCATGATCATTATCATTATCTCCCTCTCTAGTTGCTGTAGGCATCACGGGAACGGTTTTCTGTGATGTGCTACTTTCCAATTCGAGAGAGGTACAATTATCTCATCAAGGTCTACTTTCTTCCCACTCACTTCTTTCGAGAGAGGCTCCTTCTCTAGAAAGGTTCCATTCTTGGCAACAAATATCTTGCCTTCGGATGTGTGGTAGAAGGTGTACCCAATTGTTTCCTCAGGGTATCATATGAAGACGCACTTCTACGATTTGGGTTCGAGCTTATCAGGTTGAAGCCTTTTGACATAAGTGTCGCAACCCCAAACTTTAAGAAACGACAACTTACGTTTCTTGCCAAATCACAGTTCATACGATGTCATCTCAACAGATTTAGACGGTGCCCTATTTAATGTGAATGCAACTGTCTCTAATGCATAACCCCAAAATGATAGTGGTAAATCGGTATAAGAGACATCATAGATCACACCTTATGACGTTCGGACACACCATTACGTTGTGGTGTTCCAGGTGGCATGAGTTGTGAAACAATTCCACATTGTTTTAAATAAAGGCCAAACTCGTAACTCAAATATTTGCCTCCATGATCAGATCATACAAACTTTATTTTCTTGTTACGAGGATTCTCCACTTCACTCTGAAATTATTTGAACCTTTCAAATGTTTCAGACTTGTGTTTCATTAAGTAGATATACCCATATCCGCTTAAATCATCTGTGAAGGTCAGAAAATAACGATACCCGCCGCGTGCCTCGATACTCATTGGACCGCATACATCGGTATGTATTATTTCCAATAAGTCATTAGCTCGCTCCATTGTTTCGGAGAACGGAGTTTTAGTTATCTTTCCCATGAGGCATGGTTCGCAAGTATCAAATGATTCCAAAAGTCCATCTGTATGGAGTTTCTTCATGTGCTTTACACCAATATGACCTAAACGGCAGTGCCACAAATATTTTGCACTATCATTATCAACTTTGCATCTTTTGGCATCAATATTGTGAGTATGTGTATCACTACAATCGAGATTCAACAAGAATAGACCACTCTTCAAGGGTGCATGACCATAAAAGATATTACTCATATAAATAGGACAACCATTATTCTCTGATTTAAATGAATAATCGTCTTGCACTAAACAAGATCCAGATATAATGCTCATGCTCAACGCTGGCACCAAATAACAATTATTCAGGTCTAAAACTAATCCCAAAGGTAGATGCAGAGGTAGTGTGTCAACGGCGATCACATCGACCTTGGAACCATTTCCAACGCACATCATCACCTCGTCCTTAGATGATCTTTGTTTAATCTATAGCTCCTGTTTCAAGTTATAAATATAAGCAACCGAACCAGTATCAAATACCCAGGCGCTACTACGAGCATTAGTAAGGTACACATCAATTACATGTATATCAAATATACCTTTGTTCACTTTGCCATCCTTCTTATCTACCATGTATTTGGGGCAGTTCTGCTTCCAGTGACCAGACCCTTTGCAGTAGAAGCACTCAATTTCAGGCTTGGGTCCAGCTTTGTGCTTCTTCCCAGGAGTGACAACTTGCTTGCATTCTTCTTGAAGTTCCCTTTCTTTCCCTGATATGTCTCCAACGTATCTATAATTTTTTATTGTTCGATGCTGTTATATTATCATTGTTAGATGTTTTACAATCATTTTATAGCAACTTTATATCATTTTTTGGGACTAACCTATTGACATAGTGCCCAGTGCCAGTTGCTGTTTTTTGCTTGTATTTTACTTCGCAGAAAATCAATACCAAATGGAGTCCAAACGTAGCGAAACTTTTTGGTGATTTTTTCGGGACCAGAAGACACCTGTTTGGCCCAAGAAGTACCAGAGGGGGGATCCGAGGGGAGCACAACCAACCTGGGTGCACCTGGGGGCCCAGGCGCGCTTGGTGGATTGTGCCTACCTCGGCCACCTCCCGCACCGCCTCTTTGCTCTATAAATACCCCAATATTCCAGAAACCCTAGGGGAGTCAACAATAAACAATTCCAGCTGCCGCAAGTTCCAGAAACCACAGATCCAATCTATACACCATCATGGAGGGGTTCATCATCCTCATTGGTTCCTCTCCGATGATGTGTGAGTAGTCCATTGTAGACCTACGGGTCCATAGTTAGTAGCTAGATGGCTTCCTCTCTCTCTTTTGATTCTCAATACAATGGTCTCTTGGAGATCTATTTGATGTAACTCTTTTTGCGATGTGTTTGTTGGGATCCGATGAACTTTGAGTTTATAACCAGATCTATGTTTTTATCCATGAAAGTTATTTGAGTCTTTTGATCTCTTATATGCATGATTACTTATAGCCTCGTATTTCTTCTTCGAAACTTTGGTTTAGTTAGGCTGACTAGATCGATTTTTCTTGCCATGGGAAGAGGTGCTTTATGATGGGGTCGATCTTACGGTACTCAATCCTAGTGACAGAAAGGGAAATGACACCTATGTATCGTTGCTATTAAGGATAACAAGATGGGGTCTATTCCTACATGAATAGATCTTTTCTACATCATGTCATCGTTCTTATTGCATCACTCCGTTTTTCCATGAACTTAATACACTAGATGCATGCTGGATAGCGGTCGATGTGTGGAATAATAGTACTAGATGCAGGCAGGAGTCGGTCTACTAATCTTGGACGTGATGCCTATATAATGATCATTGCCTGGATATCTTCATAATTATTTGAAGTTCTATCAATTGCCCAATAGTAATTTGTTTACCCACCATATGCTATGTTCCTCAAGAGAAGCACTAGTGAAATCTACGGCCCTCGGGTCTATTTTCTCATCTTATATTTCCAGATCTATTTTATTTTCTTTTATTTGCATCTATCAATCTACTACAATTTTATCATGTCCACTTGACAATTTCTGGCACTGTTACCCGAAAGGGATTGACAACCCCTTTAATACGTTGAGTTGCAAGTATTTGTTCTTTGTGTGCAGGTACCGCTTACGTAGTGTTGCGTGGTTCTCCTACTGGTTCGATAAGCTTGGTCTCATCACTGAGGGAAATACCTACCGTTGTCGTGCTGCATCATCCCTTCCTCTTTGGGGAAATACCCACGTAGTTCAAGCCGCAATCATTCCCTTGCCCTTTTCTTGAAACTCATGGTCTTGTTAACCATCAACACTTGATGCTCCTTTTTGATTTCTACCTCCGCGGCCTTCAGCATTCCGAAGAGCTCGGGAATTGTTTTGTTCATCCCTTGCATACTATAGTTCATCAGAAAGCCTTTGTAGCTTGGTGGCAGTGATTGAAGAACTCTGTCAATGACACAATCAACTCGAATATCAACTCCCAGTTGAGTCAAGTGATTATAATACTCAAACATTTTGAGTATGTGTTCACTGACAGAACTTTTGTCCTCCGTCTTGCAGCTATAGAACTTGTTGGAGACATCATATCTCTCAACCCGGCATTTGCTTGAAATATTAACTTCAACTCTTGGAACATCTCATATGCTCCATGACGTTCAAAATGTCTTTGGTGTCCCGGTTCTAATCCGTAAAGCATGGCACACGGAACTATCAAGTAGTCATCAGATCGAGCTTGCCAGACATTCAAAACATCAACTTCTGCTCCTGCAGCAGGCCTTTCACCTAGTGGTGCATCAAGGACATAATTCTTCTGTGCAGCAATGAGGATAATCCTCAAGTTACAGACCCAGTCTGTGTAGTTGCTACCATCATCTTTGAACTTACCTTTCTCTAGGAACGCATTAAAATTCAGGGGAACGGTAGCTCGGGCCATTGATCTTCAACATAGATATGCAAAACTGTAAGACTAAGTTAATGATAACTTAAGTTCAATTAATCAAATTTCTTAAGAACTCCCACTTAAATAGACATCCCTCAAGTCATCTAAGTGATACGTTATCCAAATCAACTAACCCATGTCTGATCATCACGTGAGATGGGGTAGCCATCAATGGTGAACATCTCTATGTTGATCATATTTACTATATGATTCACGTTTAACCTTTTGGCCTCCAGTGTTTCGAGGCCATGTCTGTACATGCTAGGCTCGTCAAGTTTAACCCAAGTATTCTGCATGTGTAAAACGGTCTTACTCCCGTTGTATGTGAACGTAGAGTCTATAACACCCGATCATCACGTGGTGTCTCAAAACGACAAACTGTAGCCATGGTGCTACTCAGGGAGAACACTTTTACCTTGAAATTTAGTGAAGGGATCATGAGGGAGTCCCGGACTAGGGGGTGTCCGGATAGCTGAACTATCATCATCGGCGGGACACCAAGACTATGAAGATACAAGATTGAAGACTTCGTCCCGTGTCCGGATGGGACTTTCCTTGGCGTGGAAGGCAAACTTGGCGCCACGGATATGTAGATCTCCTACCATTGTAACCGACTCGGTGTAACCCTAGCCCTCTCCGGTGTCTATATAAACCGGAGGGTTTTAGTCCATAGGACACAACAACAATCATACCATAGGCTAGCTTCTAGGGTTTAGCCTCCTTGATCTCGTGGTAGATCCACTCTTGTACTACCCATATCATCAATATCAATCAAGCAGGAGTAGGGTTTTACCTCCGTCGAGAGGGCCCGAACCTGGGTAAAAACATCGTGTCCCTTGTCTCCTGTTACCATCTGCCTAGACGCACAGTTCGGGACCCCCTACCCGAGATCCGCCGGTTTTGACACCGACATTGGTGCTTTCATTGAGAGTTCCTCTGTGTCGTCACCGATAGGCTTGATGGCTCCTTTGATCATCAACAACAACGACGCAGTCCAGGGTGAGACTTTCCTCCCTGACAGATCTTCAGATTCGCGGCTTTGCATCATGGGCCAATTAAGCTGGCCATTTGGAGCAGATCGAAGCTACGCCCGCCATCAGTCAGATTTGGAAGCTTGAACTTCACGGCCGACATCCGCGGAGACTTGATCTTCGATGGATTCGAGCCACACCGAGCGCCGCCCGCCTTTATCGCGATCGGCATGATCTAGCTCTCTTTGCGGACGGTGCCACGAGGCGCTGAGAGTCCGCTCTGACCCTTAATTCAGAGCTGACTGCACAGATCGAGGATAGGTGGCTAGACACCGCCTCAGGGGCTGCTACCTCTACGGCGATGGAGCCGAATACTGGCCTTGTCGCTCGTGAAGCTCGTGACTCCGAGGCGCCGGACTCCTCGCCAGACTCCGAACCTCCCGCGCCCCTACCAATCGAATCCGATTGGGCACCGATCATGGAGTTCACCGCTGCGGACATCTTTCAGCACTCGCCTTTTGGCGACATCCTGAATTCGCTAAAATATCTCTCGTTATCAGGAGAGCCCTGGCCGGACTGCGGCCAGGACGGTTGGGATGCGGACGACGAAGAAATTCAAAGCCCACCCACCACCCACTTTGTAGCCACTGTTTACGATTTAACCGACATGCTAGACTTCGACTCCGAAGACATCGACGGTATGGACGACGATGCCACAGACGACCAAGAACCAGCGCCTACTGGGCACTGGAAAGCCACCTCGTCATACGACATATACATGGTGGATATCCCAAAGGATGGGAATGGCGAGGAACAAAGTGGAGGAAGACCCTCCAAAAACAGCCTAAGCGCCAAGGCGTCGTGGCGCCGCTTAAATCCCGCCACAACGAGAATGGAGATTCCGCACCGAGATAATAACACCCCTGACAAGGTCAAGACAACCCCTCCAAAGAAGATTCAGCATAGGAGGATCGGAGAAGCCAGCCCTCACGAGAGCGGCGCATTTAAGAGGTAGAGGATGATCATTACATGCCTCCCTCCGGAGACGAGGCAAGCCTCGACGACGACGTAATTCGTCGCACTGAGGATCCCGTCGAACAAGAGCATTTTAAACGCAGGCTTATGGCCACGGCAAGCAGCTTCAAGAAAAGCAAGAACAGCTTAGAGCTGATCAAGATCTGCTAGCCGACGGATGGATCAAGTCCTTGCGTCAAGAGCACGAACTCGAACGCCCCTCCAAAAGCTACCCCAAACGCAAGCTGCTCCCCCGATTAGAGGAGGAAGCATATAAACCTATATCACCAGCGCACAATACGGCTGACCGGCCACCTCGTGGCCGCGACAGAGAGGCCTCTAGGCCCTCCACTAAAACCGTACCCCGGCATCGCTCGAAAAGTACAAAGCCACGGGGGAATGCGCCGGACTTGCGAGATATATTGGAGAATAAGGCAAGACAATCGGGATCGATCTACGGATCGTGCGGGCACCCCACGATACGCGACGGCAACCGTCGTGCCGGATACAGCAAGTCCGGCCGGGCCGAACACAGCAGACAAAGCTCGTTTGAGTTACGTCGTGATATAGCCCAATATAGAGGCGCCGCACACCCACTATGCTTCACAGATGAAGTAATGGATCATCAAATTCCCGAAGGGTTTAAACCCGTGAATATTGAATCCTATGATGGCACAAGAGACCCCGCGGTTTGGATTGAAGACTATCTCCTTCACATCCACATGGCCCGCGGTGATGATCTTCACGCCATCAAATACCTCCCACTCAAGCTTAAAGGACCAGCTTGGCATTGGATTAACAGCCTGCCAGCAGAATCAATTGGGTGTTTTGAGGACCTGAAAGCCGCATTCCTTGATAACTTCCAGTGCACATATGTGTGACCACCAGACGCTGATGACCTAAGCCACATAATTCAGCAGCCAAATGAATCGGCCAGACAATTCTGGACACGGTTCTTAACCAAGAAAAATCAAATCGTCGACTGTCCGGACGCGGAGGCCCTCGCAGCTTTCAAAGATAACATCCGAGATGAGTGGCTTGCCCGGCACCTAGGACAGGAAAAGCCGAAATCCATGGCAGCCCTCACATCACTCATGACCCGCTTCTGCGCGGGAGAGGACAGCTGGCTAGCTCGCAGCAACAACCTTAGCAAAAATTCTAGCAGTCCAGATACCAAGGACAACAATGGCAGGTCGCGTCGCAACAAGCACAAACGCTGCATTAACGGCGACAATACTGAGGACACGGCAGTCAATGCCGGATTCAGAGGCTCCAAACCCGTTCAGCGGAAAAAGCCATTCAAAAGAACTACTCCGGGTCCGTCCAATTTGGACCGAATACTCACCGCTCGTGCCAGATACACGGCACCCCCGAAAAGCCAGCTAATCACACCAACAGGGACTGTTGGGTATTCAACAGCAGGCAAGCTAATTGCGAAAACAATGACAAGGGGCTGCATAGCGATGACGAGGAAGAGACCCGACCGCCCGAACAATAGAGGATGAAGGGTTTCCCCCACAAGTGCGGACGGTGAACATGATATCGCAACCCACATACCCAAAAGGGAGCGGAAGCGTGCACTCGAGGGGCGATATCTGACGGAGCCGTCCCCAAAGTTCAACCCATGGTCCTCCCGCCCGATCACCTTTGATCGAAGGACCACCCCACCAAAGATCCGCCATGGCAGATTCGCCGCATTGGTTTTAGACCCAATTGTCGATGGGTTTCACCTCACCGAGTCCCGATGGATTGGCGGCAGAGCTGAACCTGCTTTATCGGGATACAAGTCGCAAGATGGGCATAGACCCCTCAAGAATTAAACCCACAAAGACGACCTTCAAAGGCGTCATACCAGGTGTAGAGGCCAATTGTACAGGCTCAGTTACACTAGAAGTGGTCTTCGGATCCCTAGATAACTTCCGAAGCGAGGAGTTAATCTTCGACAAAGTTCCGTTCCGCAGCGGCTATCATGCTCTGCTCGGACGGACCGCGTTTGCAAAGTTCAACGCGGTGCCGCACTACACATACCTCAAGCTCAAGATGCCAGGCCCTCGAGGAGTCATCACGGTCAATGGAAACACTGAACGCTCTCTCAGAACGGAGGAACACACAGCAGCTCTCGCGGCAGAAGTACACTGCAGCCTCTTAAGGCAATTCTCGAGTCCGGCCGCTAAGCGACTGGACACGGCTAAACGCGCCCGGAGTAACCTACAACAAGACCACCTAGCATGTTTCGAGCACGCGTAGCAATGCGGCCCCAACCCCAGCCCTTGCAAAATTGCAAGACCAGTACTTCGCGTACATCATTACGCTCTGGAGATACCATGGGCATAGGGGGAGGGGCACGACCACGACAGGCCCAGAGTGCGGCTCAACCACACCGGGGGCTCCCAAGTGTGTCATCCTTTTTCTTTGTTTTTTTTCTTATCCACAGGACTCCGTTTACTAGAGGCCCTGTCCGGCAGCAGACCTGCCAAACTCACGATGCAACAACCAGGGAAGGATAAAGGCTACGACAAGTATCCAGGTGGTCTCCATTACGAGCATTAAATCTGTTTTATACACCATCCCGCAGCCTACCCCTGGAGGGGGACATGTTTAATAGTCCCATCCCTTGCCTACCGCACTATTTGTATCGTTCTGCGTTCATGGCAGTATTTCTTGAATAAACAATGCATCGCTTTTTTGCTTATAATTGCATTCTTTTCTTATACATATGTTCATTTATGACATGTTGCATCCGTACACTTTGGTACGGCCAAATACACCATGGGCTTAAGTTCCCCACGTTATGGTGTGATAAGTCCGAACACTTTCACAAGTGCGGCACCCCGAACTTATAGCATTATATGCATCGGCTCCGAATCATGTCTTGGGTCAATAGTTGGGTTTGCCCGGCTCCCATGTTTTGGTACCTTACGTTCCGTCGTATCGGCTAAGGTAGCGCTAGGAGAACCACTGCGATTGCGCCCCAGTTGAGCTGGGCGAGCGCCTCAGTGCAGAAAGCCAAAACTGACCGTCATGATGAGGCGAGAGCCGGTCGCTGTTCGAGAGGTTTTTTTCGAGTCCCTAAAGACTTATGCCGCTTAGAGCGAGGAACCGGCTTTGTCCGGCCAAGGCATGGATAGTGCCCCGAATTCGGCCTTCCGAACACTAGGGGCTTCGCCGAAATTTAAAATTATAGAATTCTATGGCTAAGTGAGAGTGTTCAAGCATTATAAGTCCGGTTGCCTCGTTCGTTGTGTTGAGCGCCTCCTAGATGGACCCAAAATGGGAACAAGAGTGCTCAAGTTTATCCCAACACCCCAAAGACTCATGGCATGGGGGCTGAAGCCGACGACTTGCCATCTCTCGATTTGATAAACGGCCGCATGTAAGGTAATATTTTAAATTAACAAGCGTTGCTAGCGCACATGAACAAAGTTTTCAGCAAGCAGGATAACAAAATGCTAGTCTACTCAAATATTACATCTTTGGAGCACTCACTCGCAATCATGCGGCACCCTTCAGACACCCTTATAATACATCTCGGCGTGCGATACTCCTTGCCCGTCGGTGGCGCGTCCGTCACAAGCTTCTCAAAGATCCATCCCGCCCCAAAGACACCTTTGCATCGGAAAGGGCCCGACGGCACCTTCAATGCGAGGAAGTGCTTGATGACTTCAACCCATGGACAAGCATCCACCAGCCGACGACCAGTCAAGTAGCTCCTGAGCATGGCCTCCTTGGGCCACAAATTAACTATGAGGCCCTTCATGGCTTGTTCGGCCACCTTGTGGAGCTCGACCAGCTGCTTCACCTGGTCGCTAAGGGCACCGGATGTCCGCCTCAAGATACTATGACCGAAGACCTTCTCCGTCGAGCTCCCTCCTCGGCCCTATAGAAAGCGGCAGATCGGACACGCCACTGCAGGGCAGATCTGCGAACACTCTGGAGAGCTCGAATTGGGTAAGTAATAGGTAATTCACATTCACATGCTTGCTTTGCATGAAAAATTTTGGTAATTGATCAAAAGGTTATTATATTAAAAACCACATCCTTTGAAAAATCTTAACTTGGATACGTTCTTTGGGATTTACTATAAACTTGATGGCAATATTATATATGTTGGTGGAAAAATTTGCTAATTTTGATCCATTTTTATGGAGGAGGTAAATTCTGGCCCTAAGAAGGTACGTGTTGAAGTAATTTTACTAAAATTAGAATATGTATTATATGTTTATTAGTTTCTTATATTGAGTACAATTTTTTTTTAAGGAAAATTTTTAATTTGGTCGGCAAAAAATTTTTATTGGTTAATAATTAACCCAAGTATGAAAAATTATTAATTTAGGAAATTTATATTTTATTTGTGTTTGATTAAAGATTGATGGATTTTTGGTTTAGCTTTTTTTGGATGTTAAGCCTAATTGCTAGAAAATTATGAATAAAATTTGAGGATTGTTATGGCAAAGGAAATTTAAATTTTAAAACCAGATAAAGACTTCTATGTGAATTTGGGGTCTTTGATTGCTTCTTGTTACTTTAAATATTTCTGAAAATTTGAATTTAGAAAAAAAATTATTTTTTTATTATGAATTTTTGAAAATTATTTAAACTTGATAGGACAATGTGATATTTGGTTTCTAAAGTTTAACCCTTTTGACAAAAATTAACTAATCCCTTTATTGTTTTTTGATGAAAAAAGTATGATTTTGTCCTTAATTTTATGGGAAAATTAAATAGATTAGCCAAGGGGTATATTTGTTGAATATTAAGAATATCAAAATTGAGAAAATTTATTTGCAATTTAAATTTTGACTATATTTTAAAAAAAAAGAAAAGGGTTCAAAGTTTAAGGGAAAAAATTGGGTTTGGGTTCTTTGGGGGGATCCCTTTTTAAAAATATTTCCCTAAAATTTTTTTTAAAAAAAATTTTTTGATTTTTTTCCCTTTTAAAATCAACCTTTTTTGGGAAAAAAATTTTGTTAAAGGGAAAACCCTTAAAACCCAAAAATCAAGCCCGACTACTCTAAACTTGCTAAGATTGCTGTAAAACAACAACGGGCTTTTGAAAAGGTTCAAAACATGCTAGACAAAAGTGATGATATGTTGGGTGAAGAAATGGATCGCACTAAAGCCACGTGAAAATCTTGAGACTTGATCTAGGTTTGATAACCTTCAAAGTCATCATAACACTCTCTTATCGATCATGAGAAACTTTTTATGAATTTCTTCAAGAAAAGCAAGATCATGAGAAGCTTTCTCTGAATCTCTTCAAAGAAAGGAAGATCTTGAAAAGCTAAGAGTGTGTTATGAAGATCTTCGAAGGAGCGCGATTCATTACTAGCTCAACAAATCAGATGCTTCTCGGGAAGAATTTGTTCCTCCATGCTTAAAGTGCATTGAGCGTGAATCGCTAATTCTTCACCAAATGTTCAAATGCTTCAACTGTTACAAATTCTTCATCGCCTCTGCTATCACTAATTCCTCATCGAGGACATTGCTAGTATCCTTGACAATGCGGGGTTGAAGGAATTGTACATGACGAGCATGTACAAAAGCCTCAAAGGGCATCGACTCTTTGTGATGTGCTTAAAAGCGAGATCCTCAATAGAAACCCTAGGAAAGAGGGTATTGCCTTTGAGAGGAAACTCAATCTTGATGGAACATATTGGAAGCTTTGCGGTACCCCAAAACCTCATGGGTTCTTGCAAAGGGACCTCCGATTGATCCATCTAACTTATCTGCTTTACATGTGAATCTCCTCATTCTTCGATGAGTCATTTGACTCAACTATAAACTGTTCAAAAATCGAGAATGGTGAAGTATTTGCTAGATATGTTGGCACTAAGCTGCGGAATGGTTCCCCTATGAAGAAAATCTGGGTTCCCAAAAGTTATGTTGAAAGTCTTGGTGAATGTCCTCATGACACCACCTGTGAAGAACAGGAACCCCGATCAAATTCTTCATATGGACCAAATTCTTCATATGGATCCAAGTCCTCATCGGACCAAATTCCTCACATGGATCAAATTCCTCAAAGGATCAAAGTCCTCATATGATTATCATCGTGCTAACAACTCTGTCTCGCGAGGTAGAGCTAAGGGCTATGAATATGTGCATTATTCTTCAAACCATTATGTTCATAAGTCCTCAAGAATTTCTCTGCTTATTCATATGCTTACCCTAACCCTCTTATGTGAAGCGAAATGGTTTGGCATCTTTGCCACCATTCTCATATGGTGCTCATGAATGATGAACTCTTTGCCACCCCTTGAGATGTGGGTGGTGAAGAAAAGAACTAATCTCTTCTGCGAGGTCAGTCTCGAGGCGTGCTTTAACGTCTGAAGAATTTCTTTGGGACTGACAAAATTGCCTAAAAGGACGCAGGCGAATCATGATGAAATGAACTTTCATTTCACACGTCCTCATACTACTATATCATTTCTTTGCTTGATGAAATTCATCGATGAACTTGATATCATATTCTTCATGATGAAGCATATGAGATTATAAGCTACACTAATTCATCGCAGGATGATCAACCCAAAACTCTTGAATGGGTCCTCGATAGTGGATGTACGAATCACATGATTGGTGACAAGAATCTATTGATGGATGCTCCTTATCACCATCACCTATGAAGCATATCATCTTTCTTGACAAAGGCAAAAGTCAGTATTGGGTCTTGGTAAGGTTGCAATCTCTAAGGATAAACACATGGACAAAGTCATGCTTGTTGAGTCCTTAGGATACAATCTCATGTCGATCTCAATGCTTTGTGATCTTGATATGGTTGTTGTCTTTGGCAAGTATCATTGTGTTGTGATTATGGAAGTGACAATTCCAAAGTCTTGAAGGCTTTAGGAGAGGAGATTTGTATATTGTTGATTTCTCTACAGACCACAACCAGCCGTGTGTCTACTTGCAAAAGCTTGAGAAGGCTGGCTATGGCATCGACGACTTGGTCCGCGAGCATGAGGAATTTGCACACGCTTGCGAAGAAGAAGCATGTCATTGGCATTGAGAATGTCAAATTCCTCAAGGATCACTTATGCGAACTGTGAAGCTGAAAAAATGACCAAGGCCAAGCATCCAAATGAAGACTATCATGACCACTACTGTCCATTGAATTGCTTCACATGGACCTCTTGGACCTAATCATTACTCAGCGAGTCACTAATGATGCATCTCTATATGGTTTTGTCATTGTTGATGATTACTCTCGATATACATGGGTACACATTGTTGCTTACAAACATGAAGTGCAGGAAGTCTTCAAACGATTTTCCTCGAGGGCTTCAACCAACTTTGGTGTGAAGATCAAGCACATCGAAGTGACAATGGGCCGAGTTCAAAATTCGGTCTTGATGCCTATCTTGATGAACTTGGTATTACTCATGAGTTATCTGCTCCCTATACTCCTCGGCAAAATGGCGTCGTGGGCGCAGAAACGAACTCTTGTTGAGATGGCTCGCACTATGCTTGATGAATACAAAAGCGCCTCGGCGTTTTTGGATTGATGCAATTGATCTGCGTGCCACATCATCAACAGAGTATATCTTCACAAATTCTTCAAGAAGACGGCCTATGAACTCCTCAGCGACAAGAAACCCAATGTGAGTTATTTCAAAGTCTTGATGCTAAATGTTGGATTAGAGATCCTCACCACAACTCTAAATTTGCATCGAAAGCACATGAAGGTTTTATGCTTGGTTACGGAAAGGACTCGCACACCTCTGAGTCTTCAACATTGTTCTTCACAAGATTGTTGACACTATAGATGTGCGGTTCGATGAAACTAATGGCTCTAAAGAGCACCTACATACGTGTTAGATGAACCAGCACTGAGGATTCTATCAAGTTCAAGGCAAGCGAGGATGTCATTCCCTCTTGAAGAATCTGTGAAGAATTCATTCTTGTTCATGAAGAACGTCGGTGATGCACTGAAGAACATGATGAGGAAAATGGTCTTTGAAGAAAATGCTGATCAAATTCCTCAGCGACAACCAGCTCATCCTCGCGTTGCAAAGAAGTGCAAGTGGAGAAGATCATCGATGACATTAGCGCACGGGTCCTCTCCTGCGCTCAAAAGCTTCACATTTATCTAACTTTTGTGGGCACTATGCTTTTGTCTCTATCACAGAGCCCACTAAGGTAGATGAAGCATTTACGGGCGAGAGTGGATTCAGGCTATGCAAGAAGAATTACATCGATTCGAGCTTAACAATGTGGGAACGGTCAATCGCCCGATCCTCATAAGCATAATATCATTGGCACAAAGTGGATCTACCGCAACAAACAAGATGAAAATGGCCTTGTGGTGAGGAATAAGGCACGACTAGTAGCTCAAGGCTACACACAGGTTGAAGGAATTGATTTCGATGAAACTTTTGCACCTGTTGCTAGACTTGAGGCTATTCGCATATTACTTACTTATGCTAACCATCATGATATCATCTTATATCAAATGGATGTGAAAAGTGCATTCCTCATTGGTAAGCTTGAGGAAGAAGTATATGTTGCTCAACCCCTAGGTTTTGAAGATCCAAAGAATCCTGACAAAGTCTTCAGACTTAATAAGGCCCTCTATGGCCTCAAGCAAGCCCCTCTGGCGTGGTATGATACATTGAAGGAATTCTTCGTGAAGAATGGCTTCACACCCGGTTCACTCGATCCTACTCTCTTTACTAAATCTTATGATGGTGAACTGTTTGTGTGCCAAATATATGTTGATGATATTATCTTTGGTACATCTTGACCAACGTTATAGTGATGAATTTGCCTATATGATGAGTGAAGAATATCAAATGTCTATGATGGGAGAGTTGAAATTCTTCTTAGGTCTTCAAATTCGTTAGCAGCGTAATGGCATATTCATATCTCAGGAAAAATACCTCAAAAGATGTCTTGAGGAAATTGGCATGCAAGATTGCAAAGGCGTCAAAATTCCTATGCCCACAAATGGCCATCTATGAGCCGATGAAAATGGTATTGACTTGATCACAAGGTATACCGCTCCATGATTGGTTCTTTATTGTACTTATGTGCATCTAGGCGGATATAATGCTTAGTGTTTGCATGTGTTCCGATTTCAAGCTGCAGAAGGAATCACACCATAAGGCATGAAGCATATTCTTTGATATCTAGCTCACACACCAACACTAGGATTATGGTACCCCAAGGGCTCTACTTTTGATCTCATTGGATATTATGACTCGACTATCTTTGGTGATCGTGTGGACCGCAAGTCAACATCGGCACTTGTCATTTCCTCGGACGATCTTTGATGCATTGGTCCTCGAAGAAAGCAGGCTGCGTATCACTTGTCTCTGCTTAAGCTGAATACATTGCTGCTGGCTCTTCTTGTGCTCAACTGCTTTGGATGAAGCAAACCCTTAAGGACTATGGCGTCAGCGTGAAGAATGTGCCTCTCCTCTGCGACAATGAGAGTGCCATCAAGATTGCTCACAACCAGTTCAGCACTTTCGAAGACAAAGCACATTCAATCTAACACTTATGCAAAATTGATGACTTAGATGTGCAACACATGAAGAAGCGTTTTCTTCAATCAATGAAGAATAACACTCTAAGTGTGAAGAAATTAATGAAGAATTTGATTCTCGAGAACCCTCGACAATTATGCGCGTGTATGCGAAATCATCATTCTTATCTGATGGGTCAAGCCACCACAAAAGTTGAAAATCTTCAATTTGAGTTTTCCTCGTTTTGAAATTCTTGAGTTTTCAAATTCTTCAACTTTGCAAAATCTTCCTTTGTTTCGTCGTTTTTCTTCATTGGCTATATATATATATATATGAGTTTATTCCTCTAGAACATTCACTTATGGCTATTTCTTCAAGTTGCGTTTTCTGCTAAGTGAATGTGATCGGACCCTTCCCCCTCTATGCTATACTCAACCCAATCTATTCACAAATTCTTCATGTGCGTTCTAATTGAAACTTCGTTCAAAATCTTCACTTGTGTCCTTGTCAATGAAGAAATTGCGAGCGAAACTTTAAAACAAATCTTATCCAGATTTTCGGTTTTGCCGCTCAAACCGTTCGCATCCCACGATGCATTATTATATACCCACGATCTTACGATCTCATCTACGATGCGTGGGTGACACATGTCGCGTGAAGGAGAAAGGGCGGGGGCATGTTAGTCCCAAAATCTTGAGCGAACAGTTTTTCACCGTGGCTATAAATACCCTCTCCCTTCCTCACTTCATTTACTCCGCTCGATCGCTGTCTCTCGCTCGAGCTCCTCAAACCCTAAGCGCCGCCGCTACTCCATAAATCGCCCGGTGAGGAAGAGCTTATTGCCTCGACCTCGTCGCCCGTCGTACTCGCGCCGATTCTTGAAATCTTCACTCCGCCGCCGCCGTAGCTGTTTCCCTCTGCCAAGTTAGGGCGTGGGAGATCTAACCTGACGAACTTCACATCTGCTCATCACAGTTCGTCGTGTTCTTCACTTTGGGTAATTAAAAGTTACATTTATTACTCACTTTGATTCTCAAGCTTTCCTGAAAATCTTCAAAGGTGTTTTTCTTCAAATCTTCACACATATGAACACCTCACACATTGTATGTTCTTGATCCATTTCTCTAAGCAATCATTTTCTTGAAGATTCCTCAACTGTGCGGATCTTCGATCTGTACAACTCTGGAAACGAAGACAAAGAACGCTTAGTGAAATTCCTCAAGGCTCATCTGGTCAAATTCCTCAAAACTTGTCTTTTTGAAAAACCTTCTGAGAACGCATATGACCTCTCCAAATTCCTCGCACCTACACTCTGTTCACGGTACTCATCTCATTTGCTTGAATCACTAGGTTCTCATCAACTTAACTCATTTGCAGCGTTCCTCGAAGAAAAATTGCATACTTCTTGAGTGTTCAATTGTTCAAATTCCTCATCTGAAGAATATGGCTGAAGGAAAGAGACCGCGAGAAAGGAGGAAAGAAGCTGAGGTCATGGCGCTTTGAGATCCCCGATGACATATATAAGGACTATTGCACACCTGATGAAGCCAAGTTTGGCAAAGAGATCAAAAATCAGCGTAAAGTGCGCATTCAGAGAATTGAACGGAGATGGGCAAGAGAATGGAGGGAATACCGATATGCTACTCCAAAGTACATGAAGAAATTCGCCCTCAATCCTCCATGCCCAAGAGCTCCATTGCACCTGGCCAAGTAGCTGATCCCACCAGCATCAAAATAGTGAGGACTTTCCTGAAGAATGGGCTAAGCGCCAAGCCAAATTGGCAAGACAAGCCAAGGAGGTTGTGAAGAAACTCAATGAGGATTCCACCGTTGCTGCTGCTGCTGAGACCTCGGTCAGACCGAGGAAATCAATGCCAAAGAAGCCTGCTCGTAAGCCAAGTGCTTCACCAAAAGTGCCCTCACGGCCAAGTTCCTCGATTATGCCCTCACGGCAAATTCCTCGAGGCCTCTTGCTCCACCAAAGTCCTCGGCAGCTCCTACAAAGTCCTCGGCTCTGTGCATCGGCTACATGTCAAAGGACTACGGGTTTCTCAATTGCTTCGTGTCTCGGCAAGTTCCTCGGCTGCACCAATGTCCTCATCGGGCCCCCTGCTTGTTGAAGACTAAAGCAATAGGCGGGCCAGCGGTCCTCGGCCAAGTCAAGGAAGAAACATGTCGCATTCCAAGTGCCCTCTGATGATGAAGCTTCTGATGATGAACTTGCAGAAATCATCAGAGATAGACAAGTGAAGGCCGCTAGAGCTAAAGGCACATCTGTGCCACTGCTTTTGGATCCGAGGAAAATCCTCGATTACTTGACCTCTGGCACAAGGATCCAAACACCCCCATGCCTGATTTTCATCTGACTCCTGGTCAAAGTCACGTGCTGACCCATTTCATCACTCAAGAGAAATGGAAATTTGAAAAGGCAAGAGAGATCAAGAAGGCTCAATACAGGAAGGAGAAGCTCCTGAAGAAAAATGTTGTCAGAATGACACCTGAGGAACTTCTCAAGGCTCAGTCTGAAATTCAAGCCCTCAGGAAAGACTTTGATGCCTACTATGCTGATTGGCAAGGAGCCAAAGTGAGATTCGTCAACCTGACGAAGAAAATGACAACTGTTACAGCCCCATCGCAACAAGAAAACCCTCGGTGCTGCAGACTCTGCTCGGCTGCTTGAAGAACATGCCACCCGGCACGTGATGACTTTCAACTGCTTGAAGAAAATACTAGTTCGAGGCTGATGACTCCAATCCAGCCGCCGAAGAAATTGCGGGGCATCCACTAGTAGTGCGCTGAAAAGCCCAGAAGAGATCGAGAAGCGCATCAGTTGCGCTGAAGAAAATAAACCAGATTCCTCGGCTCCTCCGCGCCTACACCAACTCCAATTCTTCCTACGCCTATAAGTGAAAAGACCAAGGCTGCGAGCGAGCTGCGATGAAGAAAAGGAAGGCATCGGTGCGTCAAATTCTTGATTTGCGAAGAAAATGAAGCCAATGACTAGCTCACTTGAACATCCAATTGATGCCGTTCGATTTACTCCATGTCATCAAAGAAATTGTTCCTTTTGGAGTAGACTATAAGATCCCAAGCGGATCGATGAAGAAAATCATTCTGTTGCCGTCGAGGCAGATTGATGAAGAAATTGAAGTGGATACAATCCCTTCACGACGGTCAATTCCTCACCTATGCCTCAATTCACGGTGAAGAGGCTGGTGTTGAGAAATGAAGATGAAGATGTGGATATCGGATGCTCCACACGGTGATGAATGATGACTTTTGGGAAAGTCGGCATCCCAATACTCCTCTATTCACACCTATCCAGCAGATTCCTCGGTCCCGGCAACAAGCTGTACAAGCTGGGCTCTAAAGAAACTCATCCCACTCCTCTGTTCATGAAGATATTCCAGCCACTAGTCTTTGAAGAACCTGCTTCTGATCATCGAATTCGCACAAGAAGAGGAACCAGAAATTCTTCACTGAAGAACTGAGCTCGCGATTCTGAGGTGGTCTTGCAAATCAACGACACCCCTATGCCAAAGCCAAAGAATCCGTTCTCAAGAAAGCAGAAGTTCAAGGTGAAGACTTCTTTTCGAGCATGTGTTCTTCATCGACTACAACCCATATGACTCTGCTGCGCATAAGGAAGAGGCGTTTACGGACTGCAAGTCAAGCCAACTTCTATTCCTCGGTGTTGTTTGACAAAGACAAAATCTTGATCATGAACACATTCCTCACGTGGATATGGAATCTTTGCCATGCTTGAGCCGATCCTCGGTGTTCTTCACGATGCGAGGATTACTCAATTTCTGCTTGACATTTGCGATTGGAATGAAGAACTCATTCTTGATTCTATGCTACTGCGCATATCATTTGGCGGCTGAAGATGTCAATTCATGGGTGTTGGATTGGATGACCAAAAACACTCACTACAAGGCACCGCAAGCTGAATTGCCGTGTCCTTCCTCTTGATCCTCCCCATGGCGATTACGTTGCATCTATAATGACCACAGGCCGACAAATCACTATATGCAAGTGCTCATGAAGCCTTTGAAGCACAGGAAGGCCCCACGAACCAAATTCCTCGTCAAGGAATTTCTCTATATGCCTCGGACTGTTTATCGCATTACAGCGAAGACAATGAGTCCTATCAAAGGCCACGACTCAAATGATGAAGATGTCGTTGGCATCATGAAGAATATGCTTTTCAACATCATTCATGGCGTTCCCGTCAACTTCCATGATTTCTTCATGAGGACTCTGGCAAATGTTGCTATGTCACTGAGGGAGTCCTGAACTAGGGGGTGTCCGGACAGCCGGACTATTATCATCCGTCGGACTCCAAGACTACGAAGATACAAGATTTGAAGACTCTGTCCCGTGTCCGGATGGGACTTTCCTTGGCGTGGAAGGCAAGCTTGGCGATATGGATATGTAGATCTCCTACCATTGTAACCGACTACATGTAACCCTAGCCCTCTCCGGTGTCTATATAAACGGAGGGCTTTAATCCGTGGACATAACCTCCATTACAACAATCATACCATAGGCTAGCTTCTAGGGTTTAGCCTCCTTGATCTCGTGGTAGATCCACTCTTGTACTACCCATATCATCAATATTAATCAAGAAGGACGTACGGTTTTACCTCCATCAAGAGGGCCCAAACACAGGTAAAACATCGTGTCCCTCGTCTCTGTTACCATCCGCCTAGGCGCACAGTTCGGGACCCCCTACCGAGATCCGCGGTTTGACACCGACATTGGTGCTTTCATTGAGAGTTCCTGCTGTACGTCGCCCGATAGGAAGGATGCCTCCACCCGTCTTCAAGGACGGTATTTTCGCCGAAGGGGCCTTGGCCGCCGGCCAAACTATCCGGCTAGGTGGTTTTCTTATGACCACCTGTCCGGTCACTGCTTCGACAATGACTTCTCAAGTCGTCAAAAGCAATCTTAACGTCAGCTCGGAACTTGCCGAGCGGCTGGATCCAATAGAGCTCTCGTCTGTCAACGAGCTCTTGGATCGCATCGCCGCCCTGGGAGTCGCTACGGACTACAATCAGATTGGGCTAAAAACCGATCTGAGAGAGATTAACTCTCCCCAGGTCACCCACAACGTCGCAGTGGTAGAGGAACAATGCGGCAACTCTTCTCCCGTATTGAAAACTAGCCATGTCCGGGCTCCCGAACCCTCCATGCCGGATTTCCGCGGAGGGACGGACTTCGATCAAGCACTGAACTTAAAGTCAGGCATCAGACCGGACTCGTTGGACAACATCCAGCAATCCAAGATTCCAAATTTGGAAACTTCACGGCCTTCAAGCCTTGAGATGGGTAGGGTTCCGGACTTTATTCCACCCACCCGCCCAGACATATGCAATCTATCTCTAATCGGCAAGAGCCGCTGAAGCAGTACATCACTCTTGGGCGATTCCTCCTGGTTATGGACGGGATAAAGGACTGCCGAGAGGAAAAAGCGATCTCAATCTTTACAATAATTGCGGACAAGGAATATTGAGCGCCATCGGCCGTCGTGAAATCACGCTTACGATCTGGCGTCCATAGTACAAAATCTTGTGCGATGGAGAGTTTCGGAAAACCGAAAACCAGTTTTGGGACAATCCGGCCCGAATAGAACCCTAGTCCGCAACTAAAGGGTGCATCACACTCGGGCCCCGATACAAAACCAAAAGCAAAAACCCCATAGAGACGCACGGAACCGTCTTTGGAGGGATGGCTCGGCGGACCCTATAAACTTCCAAGATCTGAGGCGCCGTCCCAACACATAGCCTTCGAGCATGTTGGATATTACGGCGGTGGCCAAAAGTGGCGAGGAGCTTCTAGCCGGAAAACCACTCCAACAATACCGATGCAGTATCAGCGATCTTGAGACCTTCGCATCAAATAATATCTGAAGCGAACAATCCGCGGCCTCGCCGAAGTCTACCAAGTAGCAACAACAAATCCATGGGCGACACAGCCATCACCTTCAACGCCCGGCAGAACCTAAATTCGAACAGCCCGAGCACCGGCCCGCCGGTACTTAGTCCTATAGTGGGCGACTTTCGACTTACAAAGGTCCTCATGGATGGCGGCCAGACTAAGCGTCATTCTGAGGAAACTCTTCAAAAATGGAAATAGGCTGGAGCCGCATTGGCGAAGCAGCACAACCTTGAGAGGAATAATCCCTAGCGGGAAGCCGCTGCACCGGAAAAATCACACTCGATGTGGTGTTATTTCGCCGGATAATTCTGATCCGAAGAAGTCACGTTCCAAGTGGCCCGTTCAACAGCGGATATCACGCTATATTAGGGCGAGAGGCATTCACGATTTTTCAAGCCGTACCCCATTACGGGTACATGAAGCTCAAAATGCAGGCCCGGCGGAATAATCACTCTCGTTAGTGATGCGGACCTGACACTCCGCACGAAAGACAAGACAGCCGCATTAGCCACGGAGGCACTATCCAAAGCCCTAGCGGCGAGAAGAACTCCTGCACGCTGTGCTCTATTGTAAATAGGGACGACGTGATACTCGATAAGAGATCCAAGTCCACCTCCTTCAAACCAGCGGACGAAATAGTAAAATTCGAGGTCCATCCAGCGGACCCAACAAAAACGGCCTCCATCGGGCACAATTGAACCACGATGTAGGCGCCGCCTTGTGAAATTCGCCGGGAAAATTGGGACATTTTCTTTGGCCCCCTCGGATATGCCGGAATCCCATGCAGATTGGCGAAACATAGCCTAAACATCCTAAAAGGATTCAAGCCGATCAAACAGGCTCTTGACGATTTTCCAAACCCAAAAGGCGAGCAATGGGAGAAGAGCTAGCCAAACTATTGGAAGCGATTCATCGGAGATATCAAACATACGGATTGGCTAGCAAACACGTAATGGTACCATAGAAGGACAAATCTGGCGCCTATCGTCGATTTTAAAGACCTCGACAAGGCCTGCCCAAGGATCCCTTCCCTCCCGCATCGACCGGATAATCGATGCTCTTGTGAAACACGATTCATTGTGCTTCCTTGGCGCATACTCGGCTATCATCAAATCAAGATGGCGAGCGGACCAAGCATAGCGGCATTCATCACTCCATATGGACCATTCTGCTTCAACACGATGCCCTTCGGACTTAAAAACACCGGCGCAACATATCAGCGCATGATTCAAACATGTCGCCACCCGGATCGACCAAAACAGTAGAGGCATCGTGAGCGGCGTAGTCGTCAAAACCAAACACGTCGAATCTCTAGTAGATGACTTGAGGCTCACATTCGACAACCTCAGAGCATATGACATCAAGCTGAATCCGGAGAAATGCGTTTTCGGCGTACCAGCTAGAAAGCTCCTAGTCTTCATTGTATCCGGTAGAGGAATTGAAGCAAACCCAGCCAAGATCCGAGCTCTGTCACAGCTAGATATCCCAAAAGACCTCAAGCAAATACAAAAATTGACCGAATGCGTGGCGGCTCTAAGCCGCTTTTTCTCCCGTCTAGGAGAAAAGGCATTGCCCTCTATCGCCTCCTTAGGCGCACGAACACCAGTGGGCGGATGCTGCCACTTGGGACTCGAAGAAATAAAGGCCATATTGGCAACAAATCCGGTCTGGCTGCGCCCAACTTGGGCGAACCAATGTTGTTATACATCGCGCAACACATCAAGTTGTGTCGCGGTACTAAATCGTCGAGCGAGAGCGGAAGGGCATAAATTCCCTCTTCAAAAACCAGTGTACTACGTCTCCTTTGTTAACCCCACAAGTCCGTTACCGCACTATCAAAAGATAGCGTGTCACGGTGTTCATAGCATCGAAGCTCGACACTACTTTCAAGAGTGTTCGATAGCGGTGGCCTCAAAGTACCACTCAGCGACATTATAAACAACATGACGCGATGGGCAGGATTGTAAAATGGGCCATTGAGCTCTTACCATTCGATATAACACAAACCTCGACGAGCTATAAAGTCACAAGTCTTGGCTGACTTTGTCGCTGAATGGACGAGCGAACTCCCTAAAGAGTACGGCGCATACTCCAATTGGACTATGCACTTGGACGGCTCTAAAATGTTGCCCGGATCGGGAAATGGCGTCGTATTGATGTCCCCAACCGGGGACATAGTCCAATCGTACTTCAAATAATGTACACGGACTCCAACAACGCGGCGAATCTGAGGCCCTTTACATGGTCTCCGGATGGCAATCTCCATGGGCATTCAACGCCTAGAGGTGTGAGATTCAAACCTTGCAATATCCCAAATAAATGGAGACTTTGGCGCCAAGGATCCGAAAATGGCAGCATATCATAGCGTTGTCCTAATAATGTCATTTCGGTTTGAAGGACTTGAATTCCATCACGTGGCAGAGATAATAACCAAGCAGCCGACGTCTTGTACGCATCGGCATAAAGCGTGGCGCTATCCTCAAACTTCTTCACGGAGCGGCTCTTCAAGCCATCCGTACTATGGGAAGAGGAGTCCGTAAGCGACAAACCTGAAAAAACCGCCAACCGGCGATTCAGCCGATGACACAACACCTTCAGCCCACGACATAATGGCGATGTCGCCCGTGGACAAAACCATTCCTAGCCTACTTGCTTGGCGGGAACTTCCGAAGACAAAATGAGGCCCGCTGCATAGTCCGTGATCTAAAGCCTACAAGGTGCATGAGAGAGAACTTTATAAGAAAAGTACAACGGAGTCCTTCAAGGTGTATCTCCGAGAGGAAGGGCGAAACCTCTGGCTGAAATTCATGCGGACTAGGCGGACACCACGCAGCAGCTCGGGCCCTTGTAGGAAAGGCATTCCGTACAGGATTTTATTGGCCGACGGCCCGGGCAGATGCTCAGGACTTAGTCCAAAGATGCGTCGGTTGTGAGCTCTTTGCTAATTAGAGCCATATGACACCCACCGCCCTCAAAACTATACCCATTACATGGCCGTTCGTGATGCAGGGGCTTGACATGGTTGGACCCTTAAAGGGGAACCCACAAGCAAAGGTACCTATTGCTCATGGTGGACAAATTCACCAAATGGATAGAGGCCAAGCTAGTTAAAGCGGCGAGTCCGGACCAGTGATAGACTTTATATCGGGGTAGTACACGTTATGGTGTCCCCACAAATCATCACCGATAACGGCCACGAACTTCACGGCCGACGAAGTTAAGTCATGGTGCAAAAACATGGGCATTAAGCGATTACGCAGTCTATCACCCTCAAACCAGCGGTCAAGTGGAGCGAGCAAGCGGTCTAATAATGGCGGCATCAAACCCGGACTAGTGCGGTCGCTTACAATCGACACGCCTTTGGGTAGAGGAGCTCGACTCCGTACTCAGGGGCTGCGGACAACGCCCAACCGTACTACGGATTCACACCATTTTTATGGTATACGGTATGAGGCGATTACGCCTGCGACATCATTCATGACTCACCTCGAGTGCGCATATACGAAGAAAGAGAGGCGAGCTGGATCGGCGGGACAGCTTGGACGTATTGGAGGAAAACGTGGCGTCGCCAAGGCTCATTCCGCATTCTATCAGCGGCGAGGCTCGAAGATATCAAAGCGAGAAATGCGGGCCAAGACTTACAGCGTTGGCGAACTAGTTCTATGCCCTGCGGACAAGAAAAAGGACAAGCTCAAGCCCAAATGGGAGGGCCCTTCATCATCAATCAAGTCTGACCGGTGGGCGTACCGTCTCTGAAATTCATCGGACAATGACTCGAGCTGAACCCATGGAGCATAGCCCGCCTCCGAAGATTCTATGCCTAGCTATTTGGACTAAGAGTTCGTCCCTTCCCCGACCAAATTTTTACACTTCAGCCGTCTTTTGTTTCCCTTTCTTCTCTTACCCCTTTTTTTCTTCTAAAAAAGCCCTTAAGGGCCTACTTGCGCATTGTTCGCACATACTTGATGTGCCATCCGCACTCATTATAGCTGGGGGCTTCTTTACCAGAAGCTCAATTACAAGGGCTTTATGCCCAGCACATGTGTCAAGCTTCCACATGTACCTTTTACTCACCATTGTATGCATCGATATGACTTAAGTTTTGGCCAAGCTGGGTTGCTGGCTCTGTGCTTACCCTCGTTCCCGATTGTTCGGCTAGGAGGTGAAGGGAGCACCTCTGCGATTATTCTTGCCGGTCGGCGGGATGTGTACCTCGGTAGGTGAAGCCGAAGCTAAGCGTTCTTAAGGGAATATTCGATTGGTAACTTGAAAGATGATTTTAACCTACTTATTTACCGCCCGGATGTTTTTACCTTTTTACAGATCCGGACATGCACTTTAGGGCATGCCTCGAGAAAAGGAACCCTTAGCGGAACTATACTCCTGGAAGATGTTTCTTACTAACCATGTAATATAACATAACTAGTTGGGCACTTATGCGATAAAGCACTAATGACCCTACTTTGGTCTCCATGCATACCCGGTTGTTTCTCAACGAGAAGGTGATCAGACACACTCCGGACTCTAGGGTCCGAGATTGAAGCGAAAAGGTCGGCAAGACAAACGATCTACAATCCGGCTAGAAGGCATTTCACATGTCATTTTACAATACATTGTCAAATTTACTGACTGTATTCCTCCTCAATCCCGTCTAACAGGCTGTCTAATTTACAGTCCCGTTGGGAAAAATTAGCGGCCAACTCTACCTGGCCGTACACTAAACTCACAGGGATCTCCTTCCCGTCGGGCCCCATAGGTCCGACCTCGGCCATATGGTTGGGATCCGCCTTCTTGTACCGCGTCTTCCCCATGGCCCAAGCCTCCCTGGCTCCTTGGCGGCAGGCCGAAATCTTCCATAAACGAAAGCGCTGCCGCATTCCCTGAAGCTTCTCCGTAAGCTCCCCAAGGCCTTGAGCAAGGAAAGGGCGGCCATAAAGCACGAACAGCGCCCGCTCATCAGCGTGCGAACTTCGTTCGGCAGCTGCAATAGATTCGGGAAGCTGATCACCCGTCGTCTGGGCATCTCCTCTGCGGGGTGACCTGTGAGTATACCTATAGACATATTTTGTCAATTGACTTCCTCGCCGAACTCTTCTTTTCAAAGGAGTTAAACTAAGCACTACTATAGATGCCGCGGCGAAGTCAGATTCTCCTTAACCCAGCTGCATACTCGGCCCGAACACCTTTTAGCTCTTCTCCAAGCTGGGCGTGGGCATCCTGGAGCTTGTTCCTCTCCTGCTGCACTCTGTTCAGCACCCTCTCGCCGGCCTTCAGCTGGCGCAGTAGTTTTTGCCTATCGGGATCTTGTCCGGCAGCACCTGCAATGTCATCATTAGACTTGCGCGCACGCTGCACAGCGCTTATATTTTTTCAAAAAAAATGTGTTACCAAGAGGGGTCTCATGTTTCCTCTGCGGCGACAAGTGCGGCCTCAAGTTGGGCCTTACACTCTTGCAGCTCCGAGGCAGTTGGGTATTCTTCTCGGTAAGATCCTGCGTTTCAAATGATCCTTAAATCAGTTAACATAACTACTTTAAGTCTCGGGGACTCTTGGCATATATAACTATTAAATTCTCTTACCCGTATGTCTTTTACATCTTGCTCAGTAGCTCTGGTAAAACCATCTTGAGCAGCACGGAGGTGCGCGTCCCAGCGTTAAAGGCATTCAACGCCTCGGGGAGAAGCACGTCACGAAATCTTGTCCGTGGCGCCTATGGTTCATGGCGCTCTCCACCTCACACTTGGTGGCGGACGATGTCCGGCATCATCCGTTGGAGGAGTGTCGGCTCGCGCCTTGCGCCGCCTCCCCCTCGGATCGGTCTTTGGAGCTGGCTGGTAGAGGTTGGATTGGCAACCTCCACGCCCGCAGATCCGGCGGGCGCTTTTTCTCTATAAAAGTCATGAGCACTCAAGCGCTTCCTAGAGCGTTGCTCCAAACAATTAATCTGAGCTATACCTTTGCGGCGACGTCTCGATCCGCGCGCGCTCCTCTTCCGCTTCTTTGGTTTGGGTGGCCTTTGTTGGTCGGCCGCCCGTGAGCTCGGCTTCCGCCTTTGAAGGCGCTGCTGCAAAACACCATCGTATCGAAGGTCGAAAATGAGCAAGGAGGAGATAATGGTGTTGGGACTTGATCACAATCACAGGAAGCGGATATAGTCCGGGGTAGTCGGTAGTAATGGCGACTAAAGCATTATCCATCTTGAGCTGGTGGAACACCCGTCGATTAATTCCACCTTTATGTCCGGATACTCTTGAGGCGGATCACAGATCTCTCTGGATCCTCGGGTTGCGAGCTGGACTTATCATGTCCTCCACAATCCGGGCGCAGTTCTGCATCGAAGACATAATGTGAGAAGCTTAAACTTGAAAGAATGGGTCGGGCCCTTAAAGTGTTAACTACCCAGCGGCGGGGTTATTCATGGAGAACCCATTCAAAGGGTTAAATCGAAGAAGTCCTCCTTCTCCCCTTATGCAGGCGGGACAGATCTCGCACGGATCCTCGGCGAATCCGTCCTTCTGGCCGTGGCATGTGGCATCATCTTCCCGTTGAAATCCCACATGGGGTGGCCTGTATTGCAGTGGCTACACCCCACGTAGATGCATGTTGCCATGACTCCAATCATGGTCAACCGGAATGGGCGATAATCTTATTATTGCCCATCGGATAATGGACACTCTTGTCTTCCTCGGTTAGGGGGCTCTGCGGGCGCCAACTAAGGCGTTCTTCGAGGAGCGATACTAAACTCCGGAGGCTGATCGAGCGAGGTCGGCAGCGGAGCATCTTCCATGTAAAACCATTAGAAGGCCGGTCTTGGACGCCTTCTTAGGGGTTCCGGATGGATATCCGGTCCGGCAATCGCCATATTTGGCGCCGCCCACTTGATATATGGACCCCTCGTGAGAACGCGAAGTGCAGGCGAACAACCTCTTCCACGGTGCAAAATGGGGCTCGATGCCCAGAAATAGCTCGCAAAGAGCTACATAACCCATGATATGCGAGGATAGGCGGGCGTAAGGTGATGGAGCTGGAGTCCATAGAACTCCGAGAGCCAGCGGAGGAGCGGATGTATAAAAACCGAGTCCCCTTATCGGATAGGGGACGAAGCATACCGCTCCCCATTGTTGGGACTTGGGGTAGCCTCCGCTTGCTTCCCACCTTGGTAGGTGGCCAACCTGGCTCGAACCGGGACCATGAAGGCGGAGGAGATATCCCGCCGCTTGGGCGCCACCAGCTCATTGTGCGGGACGAAACATCCCTTGATCTCTGGCGGTGGGCTGAGGCGAGAGGAGGAGCAGCGTCGACGATCCATGATGGAATGGATTTTTCGGTCGGAGGCGTTCCGATGAGTACTCGCGGAAGGAAGATGGTGTGATTTGGATCTAGATTCTTGCCTCTCTTATAGGCAGATTATTTGCACAGCTAGGGGGTGAATCATAAAAGGTACCCTTGCTTTTCGCATTCGTGCGACGCGTGGAAGAAGTCCATTATTGGGCGTGGAAGCCAAGAAGCACAACATTGGTAAGGAAGCCGGACACTATTCGGCAGGTACATGGAACTTAAAAGGAGAACCCGCCTTGCAACGCCGAAGACTATATCTTGTATTGGACTTATCGTCATTGAAGCACTGGTTAGGGAGACTCTTGAGGAGTCTGAACTAGGGGTGTCCGACAGCCGGACTATTATCATCATGGGACTCCAAGACTACGAAGATACAATATTGAAGACTCCGTCCGTGTCCGTATGGGACTTTCCTTGGCGTGGAAGGCAAGCTTGGCGATCTGGATATGTAGATCTCCTACCATTATGGCTGACTCTGTGTAACCCTAGCCCTCTCCGGTGTCTATATAAACCGGAGGGCTTTAGTCCGTAGGACATAACCTCCATTACAACAATCATACCATAGGCTAGCTTCTAGGGTTTAGCCTCCTTGATCTCATGGTAGATCCACTCTTGTACTACCCATATCATCAATATTAATCAAGCGGGGCGTGAGGTTTTACCTCCATCGAGAGGGCACGAACACAGGTAAAACATCATGTCCCTCGTCTCCTGTTACCATCCGCCTAGACGCACAGTTCGGGACCCCCTACCCGAGATCCGCCTTGGATTATGAGATTCATAAGGGCAAGATCTTCACTGAATTACAAAGCTGACACTCTGAACCATGGTAGCTACTTGCCTCCCATTGAAGTCCTCAAACGGACAATTTCATCAGCTGATGATAAAGGCAAAGCAGCTGCTGTGATCGATGAAGGTATTCGTCCATTGGATGGTCAATTTCTCCTGGCTACATCTTACTCTACCAATGACGACTCGCCACACATGACACTTGCATAAATACCTCATTAAGCAAAATCCTCAAGCCACACGGCACCGGGTGATGACCGACCGTGAGTTACTCCTCAGTCTTCATCAGAAGGTTGATCGCAATCACAAATGGGTAAAGCGTCAGTTTGGTGCAGTTCTTCACAACATGACCTCAACACATAATGCAGTGAAGAAAAACCATTACTACCTTCATGAAACCCTCAACCGCACCTCGGCTGTCCTCACTCATGTCTATAGCGCTGAAGAACTGAAGACTATGGGTCTCAAGGAAGAATTGGACTGGTCTGCACCTCCTCTGAAGAAATTCAAGAGAGTCAAAGTTCCTGATCTGGTGGCCAGCTCTTATTCTTCATCGCGTGACACTGAGGAGTATGAAGATTTGGACGACACTGCGGCAGGCCCTGCTACAACAAACAACCCCGACAACGCTGGCGCTCCTCCATCGATTTGAAATTCTTCAGGGGCGTTAGTCCTCAGTTTCAATCCTTTTGGTCACTTGATGACAAAGGGGGAGAAATCTGAGTTAGTCTTCAAGCAGGTCTATAATAAGGGCATTTTTTTAAGTTACAACTCTCGTTCTTCCGAAACTTTTATTGGATCGAGTTGTAATCTTAAACCCGATGGTGCTCTGATAATTTTGGATGGTGCTCTGATACTTTTGATGCACTGTGCTCTGATACTTTTGATGTGCTATTCTGCATGCTTATTCCTCGTTAATATTATTGCACGCATGCTGAATCTCATCAGGCACCATATTTCATCATGCATTTCAAATTCTTCATACTATATATCAAATCGTGTATGAATTACAAGATATCTGGGAGATCTCCATGATTCAACTCTTCAAATGTGCATTGCCTCAAAAGCAAATTCCTCACTATGCACATCTTGGGGAGTTCTTCTCTATCTTGCAATCAAATTCCTCAATATCGGTATTTACACTTCATATGTTTATCCTTTGAAAACTTAACCTATCTTGTCATCAATCACCAAAAGGGGAGATTGTAAGTGCATCTAGTGCCCTTAGTGATTTTGGTGTATTGAAGACTTATAGGTTAAGGGACTGATCGTTTGTAAGTGTACACAGTCTATTAGTCTATGAGGAGTTTGATATTTACTGAGAAAATCGACCCTAAAAATGAAGTTCTTCGATGAAGACTTTGATATTCTGAAGACTTTCTGAAGACTTTGAAAGTGAAGAAATTGGTGTGACCTTGAAGACTTGGTATTCACTTGAGGAACATGAAGTGTGAAGACTTTTGATTTCGTAGTTTCATTTTCTCTTTCTTGAGTCATAGGAAACACCGTACTGTTAAAGGGGGTCGAGGAAATACTAAGGGAAAATTTTCATGTGATGCTCAACTCAAAATCCTACACCTACCAATCCCTTCGAGTGAAGCCATTGGAAATCTCATACAGTTCAGTCAATTTCTTGATGTGAGACGAGTTCTTACAGTCACCGAGGACTTTGCTCGACTAAGGAGTTAGAAATTCGCCATCTAATTGCCTACACATGAGGAACATGATAGCCGAGGAATTTGAGAGTCAAATTTCCGACCATTCTTTATCTTCTTGGGCTGTCCCAAAATATCTTATCCACCTAACGGTCATCTCATTGAAGGGCATTTATGTCTTATCATGTCGGGCTGCTCCCTAGGCTATAAATAGCCGCACCCTAAACCACTAGCTAGTTGGCTGCTCCGAGAGAACTTGACACTTGTCATTTGAGAGCAACCCATCCTCAGAGGACTTTGGCGAAAATCATCAAGTGAGGAAAACCCAAAACCAAACCCCACAAACCCAAAGTGATTGAGCATCATCAAGAAATTGATCTGCGTGGATCCGACGCTTGTTACCTTTGAAGACTGTGCTTCTTCCCGGTTAGGCGTCATGGTCTAGAGCATCCAAGAGGAATTGTGGATCGCCGAGTGACTAAGTCTGTGAAGGTTTGGAAGTCACCTGAAGACTTACAACGAGTGATTGGACGAGGTCTGCGTGGCCTTAGTTCAAGGAGAATACGGTGAGGATCTGCGTGTCTGAGCTGCGTGCTCGATGACTAGGTGTCCGGATCGCGTGTCCTCGAGTTTAAATACTCAACCGCTCCAACCAGACGTACAAGCGAGAGGCAGCGATTGGAACTGGTTTACCAAATCATTGTCTTCACCAACTAATCGGTTCTATTCCCTCAACCCTTTCATTTCCTCATTTACGTGTTGAGTGTTTCTTCATATCTGTGCTTGAAGACTTTGGTGAAGACTTTCTCAAATTCCTCGCTTCAATTTCTTGATCTGTTTGTCTTCATCTTGTGTTATCCTGTGATTACGCTTTACGTACTCTGTGCTAGTCTTCATTTCATCATGATGACCATGCTTGTATTCTGTTATGCTTACTTCTGAGTACTTATTCCGCTGCAAGTAGTTCTTCGCTAAGGAATTTCCTCACCAGCAAATTCCTCAGTGAAGAATTCATAAAAATCACCTATTCACCCCCCTCTAGTCGATATAACGCACTTTCACTCCTTTGTATATCTTTTTAGATCCTCAGTCCAGCATTTCTTTCCGAACACCGAACCGAGCATCAGGGGCTACTGTCTATGCGGTACTACATATATTAAAATTCTTACCTCAAAGCCTGTAAGAAGGCTGCTGCAGGCCTCGGTCAGCCCGCTTTTGGCAAGCTGAACCTTCTGAATCACCGCACTCATGACAGTGCGGTGTTCCTCTTCGATGGAAGCGCCGTTGAGCACCTCCAGCAAAGTATCCGCTGCCTCCGGTTCGACGGAGGCCGCTGGCGTCACAGTCTTGCCCTTCTTACAAAGGGGCCGCCCGCCGGACTCCGGAACCACTGCTGGTTCCTGTGCCGAGTCCGGCACAAAGTCCGGGAGGTTGCCCTGTGGCACCTCCGGGGCCTCCTCCTCCTGGCGGGTCTCTTCCTGGGGTCCCACCTCGACGTCATCGGCGTCACGAGGCGTGGAGGCGATCGGAAGTGAAGTACTATCCACATCCGACGGGCCCAAGGACCTGCTCGTCGAAGCGGGAAGATCATCCTTGGGCGGACTGCGGGGTTGTATGCGGCATTAGAAAGACACCATGCGACAAAAAGAAAAATTATGAGGGGGACCAGATACTTACGATCTCGCCAGGGGCTTGGCCCTTGAGGGCCACTCCTCGTCACCGCTGCCGACGTTGGCAGAACAGTCCGGGTGAAGGGTCCTTCCTTTCTTGGACCCTTCGGCCTCCTTCGTTGGGGAGGCCTTCCTCTTCCTCTCTTCCCCCGCTGGGGGAGAGGCCTCTTTCTTCTCCTCCTCGTCCTCGGGGGAGGAGTCCGCCTCGGAGTCATCGGACGATGAGTCCGATACCACCAGGCACCGGGAACTCCTTGGGTTCCGCTGCCTTCTTCTTAACCTTCTTCTCGGCACTCGTAAAGTGTCGGGACCCGCAGCCCTGTCAAGCGGGCATCCGCTGGTCTTCGGAAGGGGAGCGACGATTAACTTGTCCGAGCGTTACTGCCGAGCTGTTAAAGGTATTGGGAGTTTAGATCCGCATAAAGACAAAATATGAAAAGCAAGTGTCCCATAAAGGATAACATGGCTTACCTCGCCACCAGGACGGCTGAGCTGAATCCGCGATCTTGATGGCGGATGCGGGAGCTTCAGCGCCCTTGAGCAGCACCCTCCGGGCATCTTACGTGCGTAGTGTGAAGAGCCGCTCAAGGTCGGTGTTGTGCGGATCAAACTCCCACAAATTGAAGTCCCGTTGTTGGCAGGGGAGAATCCGGCGGACGAGCATGACCTGGATTACGTTGACAAGCTTGAGCTTCTTGTTCACCAGGGTTTGGAGACAGGACTGGAGTCCGGTCAGCTCATCCGAACTACCCCATAATAGGCCCTTCTCTTTCCAGGAGGTGAGCCGCATGGGGAGGCCAGATCTGAATTCGGGGGCCGTTGCCCATTTAGGGTCACGCGGATCAGTGATGTAGAACCACCCCGATTGCCACCCTTTGATGGTTTCCACGAAGACGCCCTCGAGCCAAGTGACGTTGGGCATTTTGCCCACCATGGCGCCTCCGCACTCCGCTTGGCTGCCCTTCACAACCTTCGGCTTGACATTGAAGGTCTTTAGCCACAAGCGAAGTGGGGCTGGATCTGAGAGGAAGGCCTCGCACATGACGATAAACGCCGAGATATTGAGGATGAAATTTGGGGCGGATCGTGGAAATCCAGGCCGTAGTAGAACATGAGCCCCGGACAAAGGGGTGGAGGGGAAGCCCAATCCAGCGGAGGAAATGGGAAGGAATACCACCCTCTCATGGGACCGGGGTGGGGATGAGCTGCCCCTCGTCGGGGAGCGGTCTTGCGATGTCGCTGGACGATATCCGCATCGAAAGCTTCTTGATGTGCCCTCCGTAATGGAGGAGGCCATCCACTGCCTCCGCTCCGGACATGGCTGGAGAAGGTCGAGGTGAGATGTGCGGACTTAGGCGCTGGAGCTCGAGTCTTGGAGATGGATAAGCAAAGGAGGAAGAAGGCGTAGATAAAAAGGTGGATCCTTATCCCTTATATATGGGCGAATGAAACTATCGTCCCCACCGCCTGGTAAAACTTGCTTATCTCCCAAGCGCCACAATCAATGGCGCGGTTGGGTTACTACGTCCGTATTGATGGGAATCCTGGAATAAGGGGAACACGATCTCTGCTTCGACAAGACATGCCAAGGAAACCGCTTCGCTAAACACGCTGAGCTGGACACTATCCTGGTGTTCACAATCTTCTATGAATTATTTGGAGGAGGAACCCGCCTTGCAATGCCGAAGACAATATGCGTGCCGGACTCGTCGTCATTGAAGCCTGGTTTAGGGGCTACTGAGGGAGTCCCGGACTAGGGGGTGTCCGAATAGCCAAACTATCATCATCGGCCGGACTTCAAGACTATGAAGATACAAGATTGAAGACTTCGTCCCGTGTCCGGATGGGACTTTCCTTGGCGTGGAAGGCAAGCTTGGCGATATGGATATGTAGATCTCCTACCATTGTAACCGACTCTGTGTAACCCTAGCCCTCTCCGGTGTCTATATAAACTGGAGGGTTTTAGTCCATAGGACACAACAACAATCATACCATAGGCTAGCTTCTAGGGTTTAGCCTCCTTGATCTCGTGGTAGATCCACTCTTGTACTACCCATATCATCAATATCAATCAAGCAGGAGTAGCGTTTTACCTCCATCGAGAGGGCCCGAACCTGGGTAAAAACATCGTGTCCCATGTCTTCTGTTACCATCCGCCTAGACGCACAGTTCGGGACCCGCTACCCGAGATCCGCCGGTTTTGACACCGACAGATCATCTTATAATGCTACCATCGTTCTAAGCAAAATAAGATGCATATAAGATAAACATCACATGCGATCAAAATATGTGACATGATATGGCAATCATCATCTTGTGCTTTTGATCTCCATCTCCAAAGCATCATCATGATCTCCATCATCACCGGCTCGACACCTTGATCTCCATCTTGCGTCATGGTCGTCTTGCCAACTATTGCTAGTGCATAGCGATAAAGTAAAGCAATTACCTTGCGTTTGCAATTCATACTATAAAGAGACAACCATAAGGCTCCTGTCGGTTGCCTGATATCTTACAAAACATGACCATCTCATACAATAATGTATATCACATCATGTCTTGACCATATCACATCACAACATACCCTGCAAAAACAAGTTAGACGTCCTCTACTTTGTTGTTGCAAGTTTTACATGGCTGCTATGGGTTTCTAGCAAGAACCGTTCTTACCTACAGCAAAAACCACAATGGTGATTCGTCAACTTTGCTGTTTTAACCTTCATCAAGGACCGGCCATAGTCAAATTCAATTCAACTAAAGTAGGAGAAACAGACACCTGCCAACCACCTTTCTACAGAAGTAGTTGCATGTCAGCCGGTGGAACCGGTCTCTTGTGCGTGGACATATAAGGTTGGTCCGGGCCGCTTCATCCCACGATACCGCCGAATCAAAATAAGGCGTTGGTGGTAAGCAGTATGACTATCACTGCCCACAACTCTTTGTGTTCTACTCGTGCATATCATCTACGCATAGACCTGGCTCATGATGCCAATTTTGGGAATCGATGCATGGAAAACAAAATAATTTCTATGCACACGCAATGATCTATCCATGGAGATGCATAGCAATGAGGGGGAGAGTATGTCTACGTACCCTCGCAGACAGTAAGCGGAAGCGTTTTCACAACACTGTTTATGTAGTCGAACTTTCTTCGTGCTCCAACCGATCTAGTACCGAACACACGACACCTCTGTGTTCTACACACGTTCAGCTCGGTGACGTCCTCCGCCTTCTTGATCCAGCAATATAGTGAGGTAGTAGATGAGTTCCGGTAGCATGACGGCGTGGTGACGGTGATGGTGATGTGATCTCCACATGGCTTTGCCTAAGCACTACGAAAATATGACAAAGGGAGTAAACGGTGGACGGGGCACCGCACACGGCTAAGACAATGTTGTGTCCTTGTGTGGCGCCCCCTCCCCACATATATATAGGTGGGAAAGGGGAGGATGTAGCCTAGGGCAGCCAGGGCGCGCCCTAAGGGGCTGTCCGCCGGCCCTAGGGCTCCTGCCCTCCTGCCCCCCTGTCAGTGTCAAAACCGGCGGATCTCGGGTAGGGGGTCCCAAACTGCGTCTAAGGCTAATGGTAACAGGAGGCAGGGGACACAATGTTTTACCCAGGTTCGAGCACTCTCGATGCTTCATAAGATGTGATCACATCAAATGCTTAATCGAAAAATGGCAACCCCATTTTGAGCTTAAACGATGAGTATGACCTATGATCAAATGTTCTCATTTGACTCCTAAGTCAATATACTCAAACATAGGTGACTTTGTCATGACCCTATCTAGATGAAGTACATATGTTTTGGAGTTTTTCTGTTTTTCTCCTATGCTCTCTCATTGAGTTTTCTTGCTTATTTAAAACAAAAAAACTTCATCTAGCAATCTTTTCATTTCTATTTCTTACATTCTTGTGAATATCTTTTTGGCTCTGATCAATTCCTTGAAAATCCTTTACAAATTCATTGCAAATCTGTTGAAACATTCCTTGCAAAGAGAGCTGACTTATTTCTATATTTCCTTGGAATTAAACTTGGCGTCACCGATTGGAATACTTCGGTCTGACCGAAAAAGGATCTGCCCTAAGTCTCTGACTTTCGGACTCACCGATCCATATCAATTCGGTGTCACCGATTTACATTCACCAGGATATCATCTTCTGCAGCTCAACTAACTGATTTATTCTGCATACTTAGTTTGCTCAGTTGTGATTCTTAAGGATCCCACTTCTTTCCTTCCATCTTTCCTGACCTTCCTAGTTTACTGTCCTTTTCGGCACTTGATGTCAAAGGGGGAGAAGATTTAGGGGGAGCTTAGGGGGAGATTGGAAGATAAGGGGAGAAGAGAAGATTTAAAGGGAGAAGAAGAACAATCTTACCTTAAGGGGGAGAGGATCACATCAAAGCTTTGCCGTATTTCACTGTGATAATACCTTTGGCATCATTCTTTTGATTTTGCTTTCCTCGCTCTCACAATTGGTATCTTATGAAAAGCAAAATCTCTCAGAGCTTATTGAAAATCTTTTAGTCTTGGGAGACATGTTTGCTGATTCAAGCTAGTGCTCAACATGAGACACTCTTTATACATGTCATCCCTGGCTTGGTACTCTTGATGTTCTTGCTGTTGGTTGAAGAAATACTCTGTGTTATCTAACCTGTTTTCCCAAGCTTATTTCTTGGTACAATGCCAAGGAACTTCAAGGTAAGTATATGCATCTTGCGAATGTGCATGATGGTGACTTGCTTGTGAATACTTGTTTGCAAGAAATTACCATGCACATATGCATCATCACTCACTTATCCTCATCCGCTCGATGCATATAGCCAGCTGCATGTAGCACAGCTTGTTCTTCTCTCTTGTGTGCTTGTGGTAGTCCAAAACCATAATCTATGAAAATCTTGCACACTTGTAGGGGGAGCCTGTGTACTACATGTTTGTCAAAGCTTTAATGATAATTCTGTCTTTCTTTCAGTAAGCTTTGATATCTTCTTTTGTGTGTTGCCATCAATTACCAAAAAGGGGGAGATTGAAAGCACATTTGCTCCCTGGGTGGTTTTGGTAATTAATGACAACATACTTTGTGGTTGGACTAATGCTTTTATCAAGTATGTCTCAGGAAAGTCAATCACTCTGGCATGGCAAAAGGACTAAAGAGGTGGACCCCTAAGATGCTAAGGAAAGCATTGGCAAGAGCTCAAGACTCCATTTTTGGTTTAGTGATCCATGATCACATTGAGTCCATAGGAAAGCCAATACTATTAAAAGGGGATGAGGTTATGATGATGATCTGGTTGCTCAAAGTGCTTAGTGATCTATCTCCCAAACTATCGACAATCTTTCATTCCAACATATACTCATAAGTAATCTCGGTCCCACCGATTCCATAAACTCACCACACCGAGATGAACCACCTCACCATATACCCAAACCCTAGAAATTTCGGATTTTCCGATTCCAAACTCGGTCTCACGAAACTAGTGTTGCCAACCTTCAGAACCTTCAGAATCATATCGGTGTCACCGAGATGATAAAGTCGATCCCACCGAGATTGGTAAACCCTAGTCTTTGGAAGAATCGAGACTAACCGAGATTGTATTTTGGTCCCACCGAAAATCCCAACGCTCACAAGATTTGAACTTTCGGTCTCACCGAGTTGTTAACTTCGGTCCCGACCGAGATTGGTCAAATGTGTGTAATGGTTGGATTTTGTGTGGAGGCTATAAATACCCTCCACCTCCTCTTCATTCGTGAGAGAGCCATCGAAAGAACTACCACTCCTACCTTACATTTCTGAGAAGAAAACTACCTACCCTTGTGTTGAGATCAAGTTGCTCCACTCCCACCATATGAAACTTGATTTCTAGCCTTCCCAAGTTGCTTTCCACTCAATCCTTTCTTCCACCACAGCCAAATCAGTGAGGAGAGTTGAGTGTTGGGAGATTATCATTTGAAGCACAAGAGCAAGGAGTTCATCATCACCAACACCATCTATTACCTTTTGGAGGGTGGTGCCTCCTAGATTGGTTAGGTGTCGCTTGGGAGCCTCCGTCAAGATGTGGAGTTGAACCAAGAAGTTTGTAAGGGCAAGGAGATCGCTTACTTCGTGAAGATCTACCCCGAGTAAGGCTAGTCCTCCGTGGGCGATGCCATGATGGCATAGACAAGGTTGCTTCTTCGTGGACCCTTCGTGGGTGGAGCCCTCCGTGGACTCTCGCAGCCGTTACCCTCCGTGGGTTGAAGTCTCCATCAACGTGGATTGACGATAGCACCACCTATCGGAACCACGAGAAAAATCTCCGTGTCTCCAAATTGCGTTTGCTCTTCTCCACCTCTCCTTTACTACTTGTGCAATTTACTTTCCGCTGCCCATACTCTAGAATTGCATGTGTAGTATGCTACTTGACTTGTTTGCATGATGCTTGACTTGATCTCCATTGTGAACTTGCCAAAAACTTGTTCTTGTCAAAAGGCTAAATTTTTATCTTGTCGAGTTGTCTAATCACCCCCCCCTCTAGACACTCTTTCCTTCAACGATCCTACAGTGGGTAACGCAACCGTGCCATCAATCGTGGCGCTTGTGGAATAAGCGATTTTAGCGGGCAAGTGGGGAGGCGCAGGATCTCTACTTCCTATATAAGGGGATAGGAACTCCCTTTTCACCCACGCCCTCCTCTACTCATCCATTCCTTTTCGCTCGAGCCCTAGTGCCCAAGCGCTCCTCTTCTCCGCCCGAAAATGTCCAGATTCGGAGAAGGAGGCAAGTGGATGGCCTCTACCGTCCGGGAGAAGGATATGAAAAAGCTTCGGGGGCCCGGGTATCTAGCCAAGAAAATTGGCCACCGTCTTCCAACGGCGGGACAGATCATCCCCACTCTGGAACCCCACGAGAGGGTGGTATACCTCCCTCATTTTATCCGCGGGCTAGGGTTTCCCCTTCATCCATTCATTCACGTCATCATGTATTATTACGGGATTGATTTTCATGATCTATCCCCAAATTCCTTCCTCAACGTCTCGACATTCATCGTCGTGTGCGAGGCCTTTCTCCGCGTCTCGCCACACTTCGGCTTATGGCTGAAGGTTTTTAATGTGAAGCCTAAGGTAGTGAGCGGCGAGCATGCCGAATGCGAAGGCGCCATGGTGAGCAAGATGCCCAATGTTACATGGCCAACAGGTACTTTTAAGGATTCCGTCAGGAGTGGCAGCAACAGTGGTTTTAAATCACCAAGCCGCGTGGCAAGGAATGCCACCGCTCCAAAGTTCAGATCCGGTGCCCCCCTGTGACTTACGTCCTGGCACAAGAAGGGCCTGAACTGGGCTTCGTCTGACGAGCTATCAGAGCTCCAGACACGCGTCCAAGACATGGAAGACAAGAACATCAAGCTCGTCAATGTAGTCCAGGTGATGTTGGTTCGCCGGATTCTACAATATCAACACCGGGCTTGCAATCTGTGGGAGTTCGACCCGACCAAGCACTAGACCCTGCTAGAGCTCTTTGGCTCAATTCACAAGGACATCTGGAAGGTACTTTTTAAGTCCGGCAAACCATGGCCGGACTCCGCCGAGGACAGTGGGTACCAACTATCCCGCCCCGCAAGTTCGGTAAGTAACTGTACATTGACAATTCATGTGTTTTATCTGCACATCCTCAGGAAAATACTTAACGTATTTCCCATCAATTTCCTAGGGCTGGGTGAAGAAGGCGGGGTGGATCTACTGTCCGGCCCTGCTGCCAGAAGAACCGGCCGGCCCACTTCTGATGAAGATGCTGGTCCCGGCGCCTTATAAGGCGCCGAAGAAGAAGGCCGAAAAGGAGGCCAAGAAGACCAGGGGCGGCCTCCGTCGCCATGGAGCCTCGGACACAAAATCCGAAGACTCCAATGCCCATTCTTCCTCCTAAGAGGACAAGGAGGAGGAGGAAGACGAATTCCCCTCGGGAAAAAAAAGAAAAGGACGGCCTCCACATCCTTGGAGACCGATTCGCCTAAGAGGGGAAAGACTCCTCTTCAAGAGGATTCCACCGCCGCCGCCGATAGCAGCCCGGGTGGGATCCCAGGGCCGAGCCCCTAGTGAACTCGTGAGTATAAAATCCAAATACGCTCATGTGTCCAGTCTTGTCACGGCATGATATTTTAATCTGAGCCGTACTTTTTTCAGTCCGGCGAGGTCCCGCACCGAACAATCCTCGTCAGAGGATTTATCGTGTTCAGATGCAATGGAGAGCGGGACACCCCTGAAGGCCCCCTCCCCCAAACATTTGACTGAAATCAAGGTTTCATCCCAGAAGGACCCAGGCCACAGAGGGGGGGAGATCGGAAAGGCGATGCCCGGAGGCCAGACTTCAGGGTCCGGACACACAGGAGAGAAGGCTCCAGTGAACGTCGATGGTGGGGGTTATCTTGAATCCGGCCCCCAGCCAGACATGATTCTGGAGACCCACAAGGCCGTAGGGTCAGGCAGGCGACCTCCGTCGGCTGGAGGAGGTGTGTCTGTTCCACCGGCAACCTCTATCCAACCAGAGGTGCCGGATGCTTTATTGGCGGCGCTGAAGGGTGCCTCCATCGTTGATGAACACCGTACCCTTATGGGTGCGGTGGTTGAGAAGATTCAGTCTGCTGAGAGTGGACTGAAAGAATCCTATATCCGCCTCATAAGAGGCTTTGAGGTATGTTTTATGAAGTTTGGAAGAGTGTCATAGTATAGATAGCAGCTCCTGATACACTGTTCGGTGAAAGAACCGGACAGAGGATCAAATTTATGTTCGCAGGAGACTCACTTGATGACATCTATCACTCTTTTAAATAAGCAGGCGTCTGTAGCGACTGCCGGCTCTCATGCTGCAGAAGTATCCAGACTGAGGCATAGTCTAGAGCGGGCCAAAGGAGAACTTGGCCAAGTGAAGAAACAGCTGGAGGGTAACCAAGGTATGCAGAAACCTTGTTTATTTAGCACAAATGAATAAGTGTGCATGATGAAAATATTTTTATAATGTTCTCTAGGGGCGACAGTCGGAATTGAGGCACTTAAGAAGGTTGTGTCCGAAGCCGAGAAGAAGGCAGCCGCAGAGCAGGCTCTCCGTGAGAAGCACGAGGCCAGAGTTATTGAAGCTGAGCGGGAGCTTCAGGAGGCCGTGAAGAAATGCGAGTCCTTGGAGCAGTGCTTATCAAGGAAAGAATCCGAACTCTCCCAGGCTCACCAAGCCGCCAGTGATGCCCAGGGGGTAGCCCAAGGTGCCCTGAAGGAAATCCAGGAGGCGAGGGAGATTGCGGCTGGTAAGGCTTTTTCTATACAAAGCGGGTATTTGAGAGGAGAAAATCAAGTTTGATAGCTTGAATTTTGATTTCTACAGGGGTATTCGCAGAGCTGCCATGCAGCATATCTGATGCCGCCCAATTCTACCGAGCCGAATAGAGGAGTACTGCGTATAAGCCCTTCTGGATGCAGTATCTGGCACCGAATTATCCGGTGCCTTTCTCCAATCAACTGAAGCAGCTGGTCGAACTGCATAACGCGGCTGAGCTAGCCATGAAGGATTTAATTATCCGGCTGTGGACCGTTGAGCCATTTCTGAGCAGTTACTTCGGGCTCATGAAGCGGCTTGTGAGTGCCTGCCCTCGACTCGAAGTCATCAAGCGGTCGGTCTACATAGAGGGTGCGTGAATGGCCTTCGCCCGCGCAAAGGTGCATTGGGGGAAGATGGATGCGGAAAAGCTGATGACCGAGGGACCGCCGGAGGGGAAGGAGCACCGCAAGCCCGAACTGTATTATGAAGGTGTCTTGAAAGGAGCCCGCCTTGTGGAGGAGCAATGCACCAAGGACATTATATTTCCATGAATACGGTCATGTTTGTCCTTTGTAATTTTTGAACAAGGTCATTTTCTATTATGTATTTCTTGTCGTTTGAAAGTTTTTCCTCCTGTGTGGCCATTTTATATACTAATCTTGAGAGTCGGCCAGTCGTCGGCTTCCGCCCCCACGTAGTAAGTACGGGGGTGTTCGGGACAAACGTGAGCACTCTTTATCCCAGTTTTGGGTCCCTAAAGGAGGTGTTCAGCACAGCAAACCAGGCAATCGGACTATAGGGCTTTATCGCTCTCACTTAGCGATAGGAGTTTTTACAAGGAAGGTAGGCGCAACCCCTAGTGTTCGGAAGACCGCACGAGGGGATCTAAAAGCGCCTGATCGGAAAAGGCCGATCCATCGCATGCTGCATTGGTTATGGCATTATGCGGAAGAAATCCTTAAAGATTTTAGAACCTCTCGAACAGCTGACTGATAACCCGCAAGTATACGGGATAGTTGTAGCCTCTTTCGATAAGTAAGAGTGTTGAACCCAACGAGGAGCTAAAGGTAGAACAAATACTCTCTCAAGTCCTATCGGCCACTGATACGACTCTACGCACGCTTGACGTTCGCTTTACCTAGAACAAGTATGAAACTAGAAGTACTTTGTTGGTGTTGTTGGATAGCTTTGCAAGATAATAAAGAACACGTAAATATAAACTAGGGGCTGTTTAGATAAAGATGCAATAAAGTAAATAAAGCGAGTGTGGAAAAGTGGTGGTAGGAGTTGTGAAAGTGTCCCTAAGCAATTGACTACGTTACTAGACCGGTAATCACTATTGCAATTCTATTTGAGGGAGAGGCATAAGCTAACATACTTTCTCTACTTGGATCATATGAACTTATGATTGGAACTCTAGCAAGCATCAGCAACTACTAAAGATTCATTAAGGTAAAACCCAACCATAGCATTAAAGTATCAAGTCCCCTTTATCCCATACGCAACAATCCCCTTACTCGGATTTGTGTTTCAGTCACTCACACAACCCACTATAAGTGAATCATGAATGCATTGCAACACCCTACAGCGGGAATCCCTCACGCTTGCGTGACACGGAGGGCACAATAGGACAGCACCAATAATAAAACATGCAACTCAAACCAATCATAGCAATTCATCAATCACCAATAGGACAACGAAATCTACTCAGACATCATAGGATGGCAACACATCATTGGATAACAATATGAAGCATAAAGCACCATGTTCAAGTAGAGGGTACATCGGGTTGCGAGAGAGTGGACCGCTAAATATAGAAGGGGGAAGGTGATGGAGATTTTGGTGAAGATGACGGCGGTGTTGGTGAAGATCGCGGTGATGATGACGGCCCCCCCGCGGCGTTCCGGCGCCACCGGAAGCAAGGGGGAGAGAGCCCCCCTTCTTCTTCTTCTTCCTTGACCTCCTCCCTAGATGGGAGAAGGGCTTACCCTCTGGTCCTTGGCTCCCATGGCTTGGGAGGGGGGAGAGCCCCTCCGAGATTGGATCTATCTCTCTGTTTCCGCATTCCCAGATTCTGCCCTGGCACCGTTTCTTTTATATCCGGAGATCCGTAACTCCGATTTGATTGAAATCTTCGCCCAGATCTTTTTCCAAAAATTAGCTTTCTTGCGGCCAAAGAAGGGCATCAACCGCCTTACGAGGGGCCCATGAGGGTGGGGCGCCCACCGGTGGGCGTGGGCCTGTCTCGTGGCCACCTCGGCACCGCCTCGCTGATTTTACTTCCCAAAAATCACAAATATTCCAAAATAATTCTCCGTCTGCTTTTATCCCGCTTGGACTCCATTTGATAAGGGGTTTCATAAATATAAAACATGCAATGCATGAGAACTGCACTGGGCATCGGATCAATATGTTAGTCCCAAAAATAATATAAAAAGTTGCCAAAAGTATATGAAAGTTGAATAATATTGGCATGGAACAATCAAAAATTATAGATACGATGGAGACGTATTAGCATCCCTGAGGGAGTCCTGGACTAGGGGGTGTCCGGATAGCCGAACTATCATCTTTGGCCGGACTCCAAGACTATGAAGATACAAGATTGAAGACTCTGTCCCGTGTCCGGATGGGACTTTCCTTGGCGTGGAAGGCAAGATTGGCGATACGGATATGTAGATCTCCTACCATTGTAACTGACTCTGTGTAACCCTAACCCTCTCCGGTGTCTATATAAACCGGAGGGTTTTAGTCCGTAGGACGAACAACAATCATACCATAGGCTAGCTTCTAGGGTTTAGCCTGTCTGATCTCGTGGTAGATCCACTCTTGTACTACCCATATCATCAATATTAATCAAGAAGGAGTAGGGTTTTACCTCCACCGAGAGGGCCCGAACCTGGGTAAAAACATTGTGCCCCTTGTCTCCTGTTACCATCCACCTAGACGCACAGTTCGGGACCCCCTACCCGAGATCCGCCGGTTTTGACACCGATATTGGTGCTTTCATTGAGAGTTCCTCTATGTCGTCACCTATAGGCCCGATGGCTCCTTCGATCATCAACAACGACACGGTCCAGGGTGAGACTTTTCTCCCCGGACAGATCTTTGTATTCGGTGGCTTTGCACTGCGGGCCAACTCGCTTGGCCATCTGGAGCAGATCGAAAGCTACGCCCCTGGCCATCAGGTCAGATTTGGAGGTTTGAACTATACGGCTGACTTCCGCGGAGACTTGATCTTCGACGGGTTCGAGCCACAGCCAAGCGCGCCGCACTTTCACGATGGGCATGTTCTAGCTCTGCTGCTGGACAGTGCCCTGGAGGCCGCACAAGTGTCCACTCCGACCCTTAGCTCAGAGCCGGCTGCACCAATCGAGGACGGGTGGCTGGACACCGCCTCGGGGCCTGCTACCTCTATGGCGATAGAGCCGAATACCAACCCTGCCCTTTGTGAAGCTCGTGACTCCAAGGTGTCGGACTCCTCTCCGGACTCCGAACCTTCCGCGCCCCTGCCAATCGAATCTGATTGGGCGCCGATCATGGGGTTCACCACTGCGGACATCTTTCAGCACTCTCCCTTTGGCGACATCCTGAATTCACTAAAGTCTCTCTCTTTATCAGGAGAGCCCTGGTCGGGCTATGGTCAGGTAGGTTGGGATGCGGACGAAGAAGAAATTCAATGCCCACCCACCACCCACTTCGTAGCCACTGTCGATGACTTAACCGACATGCTAGATTTCGACTCTGAAGACATGGACGGTATGGACGACGATGCAGGAGACGACCAAGAACCAGCGCCTACAGGGCACTGGAAGGCCACCTCGTCATACGGCATTTATATGGTGGACATCCCAAAGGATGGGAATGGCGATGGAACAACAGAGGATGACCCCTCCAAGAAACAGCCTAAGCCAAGCGGCAACGTGGCGCTGCTCTAAATCCCGCCACGTAAAAATGGAGATTCCGCACGGAGATAATAACACCCTGACAAAGGTCGAAGACAACCCTCCAAAGCAGGATTCAGCAGAGGATGGATAAGCCAGCCCTCATGAGAGAGCGCGCATGCAGAGGTAGAGGACGATAATTATATGCCTCCCTCCGAAGACGAGGCAAGCCTCGATGACGATGAATTTGTCGTGCCTGAGGATCCCGTCGAACAAGAGCATTTCAAACGCAGGCTTACGAGCCTCAAGAAAAAGCAGCAACAGCATAGAGCTGACCAAGATTTGCTAGCCGACAGATGGACTGAAGTCCTTGCGGCCGAAGAGTATTGAGCGAGTCCTGGACTAGGGGGTGTCCGGACAGCCGGACTATCATCATCCGCCGGACTCCAAGACTACGAAGATACAAGATTGAAGACTCTGTCCCGTGTCCGGATGGGACTTTCCTTGGCGTGGAAGGCAAGCTTGGCGTCTGGATATGTAGATCTCCTACCATTGCAACCGACTCAGGTAACCCTAGCCTTCTCCGGTGTCTATATAAACCGGAGGGCTTTAGTCCGTGGGACACAACATACATTACAACAATCATACCATAGGCTAGCTTTAGGGTTTAGCCTCCTTGATCTCGTGGTAGATCCACTCTTGTACTACCCATATCATCAATATTAATCAAGCAGACGTAGGGTTTTACCTCCATCGAGAGGGCCCAACACAGGTAAAACATCATGTCCCTCGCCTCCTATTACCATCCGCCTAGACGCACAGTTGGGACCCCTACCCGAGATCCGCCGGTTTTGACACCGACATTGGTGCTTTCATTGAGAGTTCCTCGTAGCGCCACCGATAGGCTCGATGGCATCTTCAACCAACAACACCGTCCTGGTGAGACTTTTCTCCCGGACAGATCTTCAGATTCGGGCGGCTTCAAGCATCATGGCTAATTCGCTTGGCCATCCGGAGCAGATCGAAGCTACGCCCCGTCAGTCGATTCGAAGTCTAAACTTCACGGCCGACGTCCGCAGAGACTTGATCTTCGACGGGCTCGAGCCACAGCCAAGCGCCACCTTTACACGATGGGCATGATCTAGCTCTGCCGCTGAACAGTGCCTTGGTGGCCGCACACGAATCCGCTTCGGCCTTTAGTCCGGAGCCGATCCCCCAGATCGAGGATCGGTGGATGGACACCACCTCGGGGGCTCCAACTTCCACGGCGATGGAGCCAAACGCTAATCTTGTCCCTCGCGAAACTCGTGATTCCGAGGCGCCAGACTCCTTGCCGGACTCTGGACCTCCCACGCCCCCACCAATCCAATCGGATTGGGCGCCGGTTATGGAATTCACCGCCGCGGACATCTTCCAATACTCGCCCTTTGGCGACATCCTCAATTCGCTAAAGCATCTCTCGTTATCGGGAGAGTCCTGGCCGGACTATGGCCAGGATGGTTGGGATACGGACGATGAAGAAATTTAGAGCCCACCCACCACCCACTTTGTAGCCACCGCCGATGATCTAACCGACATGTTAGACTACGACTCAAGACATCGACGCTATGGACGCGATTTATGCCGAGACGAACAGAACCAGCGCCACAGGGCACTAGAAGACCACCTTGTCATACGACATATACATGGTGGACACCCCAAAAGACGGGGACGGCGAAGAAACAGCGGAGGCAGATTCTTTAAAGAAACAGCCCAAGCGCCAGCGTCAGCGGCGCCGCTCTAAATCCCGCCATAGCAAGAATGGAGATTCCGGCACAGGAGATAATAATACCCTAGAAAGTGCCGAAGACAACCCCCTCTAGCAGGACTCAGCGTAGGAGGATGCAGAAGCAAGCCCTCACGAGAGGGTGGCGGATTTAAGAGGTTGAGGATTATAACTATATGCCTCCTTCAAGACGAGGCAAGCCTCAACGACGCATTTAATTAAATGTGCCCGAGGATCCCGTCGAACAAGAGCGTTTTAAACGCAGGCTTATCGCCACGGCAAATAGCCTAAAGAAAAGCAGCAGCAGCTTCAAGCTGATCAGACCTGCTGGCCGATCGATGGACCGAGGTCCTCGCGTCAAGAGTATAAACTCGAACTCCCTCCAAAAGCTACCCAAGACGCAAGCTACTCCCCGATTAGAGGAGGAAGCATACATACCTCCATCACCAGCAAGACGATACGGTGACCGACCACCCGTGGTCGCGACAGAGGCATCCAGCCCCAACCAAGACCGCACCCGGCATCGCTCCAAAAGTACGGCCAAGAGGGAACGCGCGGACTTGCGAGATATATTGAGGACAAAGCAAGGCAATCCAGATCCATCTACGGATCACGTGGGCGCCCACGACCAATGAGCGAATACCGTCGCGCGGATACAATAACCCGGCCGGCGAACACAGCGATAACGCTCTCTCGAGCTGCGCCGTGATATTGCTCAATACAGAGGCGCCAAGACACCCGCTTATGCTTCACCGACGGCGAAGTAATGGATCATCAAATCCTCAAGGGTTTAAGCCCAAACATTGAATCCTACGATGGCACAACAGACCCCGCAGTTTGGATCGAAGATTATCTTCTCCACATCCACATGGCCCGCGGCGACGATCTCCACACCATCAAGTATCTCCCACTCAAGCTTAAAGGACCAGCTCGGCATTGGCTTAACAGCTTGCCCGCAGAGTCAATTGGGTGTTGGGAAGACCTGGAAGCCACATTCCTCGACAACTTCCAGGGCACGTATGTGCGACCACGAGACGCCGATGACCTAAGCCACATCATTCAGCAGCCAGACGAATCGGCCAGACAATTCTGGACACGATTCTTAACAAAGAAAAATCAAATCGTCGACTGTCCGGATGCAGAGGCCCTTGCAGCCATCAAACATAACATCCGCGACGAATGGCTAGCCCGCACTGGGGCAGAAAAGCGAAATCCATGGCAGCCCTCACATCATTAATGACCCGCTTTTGCGCGGAGAGGATAGCTGGCTAGCTCGCAGCAACAATCTCCATAAAAATTCCGGCAACCGGATACCAAGGACAACAACGGCAGTCACGCCGAAACAAAACAAACGCCGCATCAACGGCGAGGATAAGGAGGATACGGCAATCAACGCCGGATTCGAGGCTCTAAACCCGTCAACGGAAGAAGCCATTCAAAAGAACCACTCGGGTCCGTCTAACTGGACCGAATACTCGACCGCATATGCGAGATACATGGCACCCCTGAAAAGCCAGCTAATCACACTAATAGAGATTGCTGGGTGTTCAAGCAGGCAGGTAAGTTAATTGCCGAAAACAATGACAAGGGGCTAAACAGCGATGACGAGGAGACCCGACCGCCGAACAATAGAGGACAGAAGGGTTTTCCCCCACAAGTGCGGACGGTAAATATGATTTACGCGACCCATATACCCAAGAGGGAGAGGAAGCGCGCACTAAGGGACGTCTATGCGATGGAGCCAGTCGCCCCGAAGTTCAATCCATGGTCCTCCTGTCCGATCACTTTCGATCGCAGAGACCATCCGACTAGCATACGCCATGGAGGATTCGCCGCATTGGTTCTAGACCCAATCGTCGATGGATTTCACCTCACGAGAGTCCTGATGGACGGCGGTAGTAGCCTGAACCTGCTTTATCAGGATACAGTGCGCAAGATGGGCATAGATCCCTCAAGGATCAAACCTACAAAGACAACCTTTAAAGGTGTCATACCAGGTGTGGAAGCCAACTGTACAGGCTCAGTCACACTAGAAGTGGTCTTCGGATCCCCGGACAATTTCCGGAGCGAGGAGTTAATCTTCAACATAGTCCCGTTTCGCAGCGGCTATCACGCTCTACTTGGACGAAGCGCGTTTGCAAAGTTCAACGCGGTGCCGCATTATGCATACCTAAAGCTCAAGATGCCAGGCCCTCGCGGAGTCATCACGGTCAATGGGAATACAGAACGCTCCCTCCGAACGGAGGAACATACAGCGGCTCTCGCGGCAGAAGTACAGAGCAGCCTTTTAAGGCAATTCTCGAGTCCGGCCGTTAAACGGCTGGATACAACAAAACGCGCCCGAAGCAATTCCAACCAAGACCACCTGGCGCGATCAGAGCATGCGTAGCAATGCGGCCCCAACCCCCGCCCTCGCATGATTGCAAGAACAACCCTCCGCGTACATCATTACGCCTTGGAGATACCATGGGCGCAGGGGAAGGGGCACGATCACAATGGACCCAGAGTGCGGCTCGACCACACAAGGGGCTCGCAAGTGTCCCCCCCCTCTTTTTTATTCTCATTTTCCTTCTTTGTGTACACAGGACTCCGTTAACCAGAGGCCCTGTCCGGCGGTGAACCTGCCGAACTCATGATACAATAGTCAGGGAAGAAAGAAGGCTGCGACGAACACTCAGGTGGTCTCAATTACGAGCATTAAATTCAGTTATATACACCAAGTCCGCAGCTCACTCCTGGAGGGGGACATGTTTAATTAGTCCAAATCCCTTGCTTACCGCACTATTTGTATCAGTCCGCATTCATAGCAGACCTTCTTTTATAAATAATGCAGCACCTTTTTTACTGCAATTACATTACCTTTTATATATATGTTCATTACATGACATCTTGCACCCGTATATTTTGGTATGGCCTAATACACCAGGGGCTTATGTTCCCCACATTATGGTGTGATAAGTCCGAACACTTTCATAAGTACGGCACCCCGAACTTATAGCATTATATGAATCGGCTCCGAATCATGTCTTGGGTCAATAGTTGGGTTTGCCCGGCTCCCATGTTTTGGTGCCTTACATTCCGTTCTGTCGGCTAAGGTGGCACTGGGAGAACCACTGCGATTGCGCCCCGGTTGAGCCGGGCGAGCGCCTCAGTGGAGAAAGCTAAAACTGACCGGCATGATAAGGCGAGAGACTGGTCGCTGTTCGAGAGGTTTTTTCGGGTCCTTAAAGACTCACGCCGCTTCGAGCGAAGTTCCGGACCATGTCCGACGAAGGCGTGGATAGCGCCTCGGATTCGGCCTTCCGAATACCAGGGGCTTCGCCGAAATTTAAAATTATAGAATTCTATGGCTAAGTGAGAGTGTTCAAGCATTATAAGTCCGGTCGCCTTGTTCGTTGTGTTGAGCGCCTCCCTAGATGGACCCAAAAATGGGAACAAGAGTGCTCAAGTTTATCCCGAACACCCCAAAGACTGTGGGCTCGGGGTCAAGCCAACGAATTGCCATCTCTCGATTTTATAAACGGCCGCATGTAAGGTAATATTTTAAATTAAAACAAGCGCTGCTCAAGGCGCATATGAACGAAGTTTTCAGCGCACAGGATAATACATGGCGAGTTTACTCAAAGATTACATTTCTGGGGCACTCATCCGCAATATTGCGGGCTCCCTTCAGGACAGTTTTGTAATACATTTCGGGCGTGCGATACTCCTTGCCCGATGGCGGTGGGTCCATGAGAAGCTTCTCCGCATCCAACCTGCCCCAATGCACCTTTGTGCGGGCAAGGGCCCGACGAGCACCTTCAATATAGGCGGAGCGCTTGATGACCTCCACCCAGGGGCACGCATCCACCAGCCGCCGCACGAGGCCGAAGTAGCTCCCAGGCATGGCCTGTCCAGGCCACAACCGGACTATAAGGCCCTTCATGGCCTCCTCCGCTACCTTGTGGAGTTCGACCACCGCTTCACTGGTCGCTTGGGGCACCGGATGGCCGGCCTCAAAGATACCGAGACCGAAGACCTTCTCCGCCGAGCTCCCTCCTCGCCACGATAGAATGCGGCGGCATCGGACGCCTCTGCGGCAGATCCGCAAACGCCTCGAGAGCTCCGAATGCGGGTAAGTGTCGTAGTTTACATTAACATGCCTGCTTTGCATGAAAAATGCCTTACCCGCCGCTATCTTCTTTACATCTTCAACCTCCTGAAAGACCTTACGGGCCTCGGCCTTGGCGGACTTGGCACTTTCGAGAGACGAGGCAAGCTCGGACTCTCGAGTCTTGGAGTCACGCTCCAAACTCTCATGCTTTTCCATGAGAGCCCGGAGCTCTTGCCGTACTTCCGCCACCCGTGCCTCCTGCTTTTCTCGCTCTGCCCGTTCATGCGGCAAGACTTGTGTTGGCGCGGACACAGCCTCCTTCGTGGCTGCCACCTCGTTCGTGGCTCCTGCAATACCCATATTATCCTTGTTAATTTTATTGCAACCAAAATCCTTTTCTGTAAGGTAACTATTCAAAGTGGTGTTACTCACCTTCTTTGTCCTCGAGCTGCTTCTTGGCATGGACGAGCTCTTGCTCGGACCGCTCGAGATCCTGCTTCAGCACATTGACCTCCGCAGTCAGTGCGGCAGAGGTCAGCAGCGCAGCCTGCAAACCCATATTGACATATTTTAAGCAATCCTGCGATATCTTGTTAGATCCTCGGTCCGCTTTTCTTTCCAACACCGAACCGAGCATCGAAACTACTTGTCTATGCTACATTACATTACATAATTTCAACTTCTTACCTCAAAGCCTGTTAGAAGGCTGCTGCGAGCTTCGGTCAGCCCGCTCTTGGCGAAGCTGAACCTTCGCATCACCGCACTCATGATAGTGCGGTGTTCTTCTCGATGGAAGCACCTTTAAGTGCCTCCAACAAGTTATCCGGCGCCTCGGTTGGGCGGAGGCCGCGGTGTCACGGTCTTGCCCTTCTTTCGAGGGCCGCTGCGGACTCTGGAACCACTACGGGTTCCGGCGTAGAGTCCGGCGCAAAGTCCGAGGCTGCTGCGATGGCGCCCGAGCCTCCTCCCGATGGGTCCTCTTCGATCCCACCTCGGCGTCCTCGTCGGCGCGGGGGGTAGAGGCAGTCGGAAGTGAATCCACATCCGACGGGGCCAACGACCCGCTCGATGAAGCGGGGAGATCATCATCGGCCGGACTACGGACAGAATGCGGCATTAGAAGGACATTACGCGACATGAAAGAAATTGCATATCAGGGATCCGGATACTTACGATCTTGCCGGACGCCTGGCCCTTGAAGGCCACTCCTCCTCGCCAACGATGGTGTTGGCGAAACTGTTCGGGGGATCTATGATCTCCCCCTCTTGGACCCTTCGGCCTCCCCTATCGGGGAAGCCTTCCTCTTCTTCTCTCCCTCCTCCGGGAGAGAGTCCTCTTCCTCCTCGTCGTCTTCGGGGGAGGATTCCGCCTCGTCGTCGGACGCCTGATTACGGGAACTCTTTCGAGTCCCGCGCCACCTTCTTGGCCTTCTTCTCCGCACCACGTGCGGTGCAGTAACCAGCAGCCTCGCTAAACGGGCGCCCACTGGGTCTTCGGCATGGGAGCCGGGCTGATGAGCTGCTTGGCCTTCTCCATCCATTCCTGTCAAAGGAAAAGAGAGATTGAAACCCACAAGTGTCCTGTAACGGGGTTGAATCACTTACCTCATCAGCCGGATGTTGCGAGCGAAATCCGCGATCTTCCGTCATGGATGCGGGGCTTGGCGCCTTAAACAGCACCTCCAGCGCCGTTTGTCGATCGAAGAGCCCGCTTAGCGCTTGGTGCTGTTCGGATTGAACTCCCACAGATTGAATGCCCGTTTGGCATGGGAGAATCCGCGGATGAGCATGACTTGACCACGCCAACGAGCCCGAGCTTATTGCTCACCAGCTTCGATGCGTGCTCGAGTCCCGTCAGCTCTTCGGATTGCCCCACAGCAAGCCCTTCTCTTTCCAGAGGTGAGCTGCGTGGGGACCAGATCAAAACTCGGGGGCCGCCGCCCATGTGGGCTTGCGCGGCTCGGTGATGTAGAACCACCCCGATTGCCACCCCTTGACAGAGTCCACGAAGGCCCCTTCGAGCCAAAGGACGTTGGGCAACTTACCCAACATGGCGCCTCCGCATTCCACTTGCGTGCCCTTTACAACCTTCGGCTTGACGTTGAAGGTCTTAAGCCACAGGCCGAAGTGGGGCAGGATGCAGAGGAAGGCCTCGCACACGACGATAAATGCCGAGATGTTGAGGATGAAGTTCGGCGCCAGATCGTGGAAATCCAGGCCGTAGTAAAACATGAGCCCCTGGACGAATGGGTGGAGGGAAAGCCCAGTCCATGGAGGAATTGGGGAAGGAAGACGACCCTCTCATGGGGCCTGGGGTAGGGATGAGCTGCCCTCGTCGGGCAGCCGATGCGCGATATCGCCGTAAAGGTATCCGCCTTTGCACAGCTTGGTGATGTGCTCCTCCTTAATGGTGGAGGCTAACCATTTGCCTCCCGCCCGGACATATTCGGAGAAGGTCGGGCGAGATGCGCGAGCTTAGGCGTTGGAGCTTGAGTGCGCGGAGATGGATAAGCAAAGGAGGAAGAAGGCGAGGTGAGAAGGTAAATCCTTATCCCTTATATATAGGCGCATTTAAAACTATGCGCCCCCATCGGCTCAGTAAAACTCGCTATCTCCCAAGCGCCACCATCAATGGCGCGTTGGGTTACCCACGCATGTATGATGAGAATCCGAATAAGGGGAACACGATCTACGCTCGACAAGACGTGCCAAGGAAACCGCTTTGCTAAGCGTCTTTGGTGGTATAATAAAAACGATTCAAACAAAGGCTTGGTAGCGGTGTGATGTCACGCCGCATGATACGTCAGCAGATTGGACTGGTGTATATTTTATTCTCTCTACGGTGGAATATGGAATTTATTTTGCAGAGCCGGACACTATCCTGGTGTTCATGATCTTCTCTAGATTATTCAAGGGAGGAACCCGCCTTGCAATGCCGAACATTATGCGTGCCGGACTTATCGCCATTGAAGCCTGGTTCGAGGGCTACCGAGGAGTCCTAGACTAGGGGTGTCCGGACAGCCGACTATCATCGTCCCCCGGACTCCAAGACTACGAAGATACAAGATTGAAGACTCCGCCCGTGTCCGGATGGGACTTTCCTTGGCGTGGGAGGCAAGCTTGGCGATACGGATATGTAGATCTCCTACCATTGTAACCGACTCTGTGTAACCCTAGCCTTCTCCGGTGTCTATATAAACCGAGGGCTTTAGTCCGAGGGACACAACATACATTACAACAATCATACCATAGGCTAGCTTTAGGGTTTAGCCTCCTTGATCTCGTGGTAGATCCACTCTTGTACTACCCATATCATCAATATTAATCAAGAAGGACGAGGGTTTTACCTCCATCGAGAGGGCCCAACCTGGTAAAACATCGTGTCCCTCGTCTCCTGTTACCATCCGCCTAGACGCACAGTTCGGGACCCCCTACCCGAGATCCACCGGTTTTGACACCGACAAGTATGAACTCGAATGCCCCTCCAAGAGCCACCCAAAACGCAGGCTGCTACCCCGATTAGAGGAGGAAGCACCTAAACCTACATCACCAGCGCACAATACGGCCGACCGGCCACCTCGTGGCCGTGACAGAGAGGCCTCGAAGCCCTCCACTAAAGCCGCACCCCGGCGTCGCTCGAAAAGTACAAAGCCACGGGGGAATGTGCCAGACTTGCGAGACATATTGGAGGACAAGGCAAGACAAACAAGAACGATCTACGGATCGCGTGGGTACCCCATGATACGTGATGACAACCGTCACGCCGGATACAACAATTCTGGTCGGGTCGAACACAGTGGACAAAGCTCGTTTGAGCTGCGTCGTGATATAGCCCAATACAGAGGCGCCGCACACCCAATATGCTTCACAGATGAAGTAATGGATCATCAAATCCCCGAGGGTTTCAAACCCGTAAACATTGAATCATACGACGGCACAACAGATCCTGCGGTTTGGATCAAGGACTATCTCCTTCACATCCACATGGCCCACGGTGATGATCTACATGCCATCAAATACCTCCCACTCAAGCTTAAAGGACCAGCTCGGCATTGGCTTAATAGCTTGCCAGCAGAATCAAATGGGTGTTGGGAAGACCTGGAAGCCGCATTCCTTGATAACTTCCAGGGCACATATGTGCGACCACCAGACGCTGATGACCTAAGCCACATAATTCAGCAGCCAGACGAATCGGCCAGACAATTCTGGACACGGTTCTTAACTAAGAAAAATCAAATCGTTGACTATCCGGATGCAGAGGCCCTTGCAGCCTTCAAACATAACATCCGCGATGAGTGGCTTGCCCGGCACCTAGGACAGGAAAAGCCGAAATTCATGGCAGCCCTCACATCACTCATGACCCACTTCTGCGTGGGAGAGGACAGCTGGCTAGCTCGCAGTGACAACCTGACCAAAAACCCTGGTAGTTTCGATACCAAGGACAGCAACGGCAGGTCGCGTCGCAATAAGCACAAGCGCTGCATTAACGGCAATTATACTGAAGATACGGCAGTCAATGCCGGATTCAGAGGCTCTAAACCCGGTCAGCGAAAAAGCCATTCAAAAGAACTACTCCGGGCCCGTCCAATTTGGACCGACTACTCGCCGCTGCGCGATACACGCACTTCGAAAGTTACCAATCACACCAACAGGATTGTTGGGTGTTCAAGCAGGCAGGCAAGTTAATTGCCGAAAACAATGACAAGGGGCTGCATAGCGATGACGAGGAGACCCGGCCGCCGAACAATAGAGGACAGAAGGGTTTCCCCCCACAAGTGCGGACGGTGAACATGATATACACAACCCACATACCCAAAAGGGAGCGGAAGCATGCACTCAGGGATGTATATGCGATGGAGCCAGTCGCCCCAAAGTTCAATCCGTGGTCCTCCTGCCCGATCACTTTTGATCGAAGGGACCACCCCACTAGCATCCGCCATGGCGGATTCGCCGCATTGGTTCTAGACCCAATCGTCGACGGATTTCACCTCACTAGAGTCCTGATGGACGGCGGCAGCAGCCTGAACCTGCTTTATCAGGATACAGTGCGCAAGATGGGCATAGACCCCTCAAGGATTAAACCCACAAAGACGACCTTCAAAGGCGTCATACCAGGTGTAGAGGCCAACTGCAGGCTCACTCACACTTGAAGTGGTCTTCGGATCCCCGGATAACTTCCGAAGCGAAGAGTTCATCTTCGACATAGTCCCATTCCGCAGCGGCTATCATGCACTGCTCGGACGAACCGCATTTGCAAAGTTCAATGCGGTGCCGCACTATGCATACCTCAAGCTCAAGATGCCAGGCCCTCGAGGAGTCATTACGGTTAACGGAAACACCGAACGCTCTCTCCGAACGGAGGAGCATACAGCAGCTCTCGCGGCGGAAGTACAAAGCAGCCTCTTAAGGCAATTCTGGAGTCCGGCTGTTAAGCGGCCGGACACCGTCAAGCGTGCCCAGAGTAACCTACAACAAGACCACCTGGCACATTCCGAGCATGCGTAGCAATGCGGCCCCAACCCCAGCCCTCGCGAAATCGCGAGACCAGTACCACGCGTACATAACTATGCTCTGGAGATACCATGGGCACAGGGGGAGGGGCACGACCACGGCATGCCCAGAGTGCGGCTCAACCACACCAGGGGCTCCCAATTGTGCCATTCTTTTTTTCTTATTCTCAGGACTCCGTTTTCCAGAAGCCCTGTCCGGCAGTAGACTTGCCAAACTCACGATGCAACAGCCAGGGAAGTAGAAAAGCTACGTCGAGTATCCAGGTGGTCTCTATTACAAGCAGTATACCTGTTTTACATACCATCCCGCAGCCTACCCCTGGAGGGGGACATGTTAAATAGTCCCATCCCTTGCTTATCGCACTATTTGTATCGTTCTGCTTTCATTGCAGTATTTTTTGAATAAACAATGCATCGCTTTTTGCCTATTATTGCATTCCTTTTTCTATTTATACATGTTCACTTATGACATGTTGCATCCGTACGCTTTGGTACGGCCAAATACACCAGGGGCTTAAGTTCCCCAAAATATGGTGTGATAAGTCCGAACACTTTCACAAGTGTGGCACCCCAAACTTATAGCACTATATGCATCGGCTCCGAATCATGTCTTGGGTCAATAGTTGGGTTTGCCCGGCTCCCATGTTTTGGTACCTTACGTTCCGTTATATCGGCTAAGGTAGCGCTGGGAGAACCACTGCGATTGTGCCCCAGTTGAGCTGGGTTGAGCACCTCAGTGGAGAAAGCTAAAACTGACCGTGATGATAGGGCAAGAGCCGGTCGCTGTTCGAGAGGTTTTTTCGAGTCCCTAAAGACTTATGCCGCTTAGAGCGAGGAGCCGGCTTTGTCTGGCCCAGGCGTGGATAGCGCCCCAAATTCGGTCTTCCGAACACTAGGGGATTCACCGAAATTTAAAATTATAGAATTCTATGGCTAAGTGGGAGTGTTCAAGCATTATAAGTCCGGTTGCCTCATCCATTGTGTTGAGCACCTCCCTCGAAGGACCCAAGAATGGGAACAAGAGCGCTCAAGATTATCCCGAACACCCCAGCACTCGTGGCATGGGGGCTGAAGCCAACGACTTGCCATCTCTCAAATTTGATAAACGGCCGCACAGAAGGTAATATTTTAAATTAAGAAGCGTTGCTTAGCACATACGAACAAAGTTTTCAGCGCACAGGATAACAAAATGCGAGTCTACTCAAAAATTACATCTTTGGAGCATTCACCCGCTATAAGGCGGGCACCCTTCAGGACACCCTTATAGTACATCTCGGGCGCGTGATACTCCTTGCCCGGTGGTGGCGCGTCCGTCACAAGCTTCTCGGCGTCCATCTTGCCCCAGTGCACTTTAGCGTGGGCAAGGGCCCGACAGGCACCTTCAATGCAGACGGAGTGCTTGATGACTTCAATCCATGGACAAGCGTCCCACCACCGCCGCACTGCATCAAGTAGCTCCTGTGCATGGCTTCTTTAGGCCACAGCCAAACTATGAGGCCCTTCATGGCCTGTTCGGCCACCTTGTGGAGCTCAACTAGCTGCTTCAGCTGGTCGCTCAGGGGCACCAGATGCCCGGCCTCAGCATATTGAGACTAGAACACCTTTTTCGTCGAGCTCCCCTCCTCGGCTCGGTAGAACGCGGTAGCATCAGACATGCTACGGGGCAGGTCTGTGAACGCTCCTGGAGAGCTCCGAATTCGGGTAAATAACAGATAATTCACTTTTACATGCTTGCTTTGCAAGAAGAATGCCTTACCCGCCGCTATCTTTCTTATCGCCTCAATTTCCTGGAGGGCTTTCTGGGCTTCGGCCTTAGCGGCTTTGGCACTCTCAAGAGCCGAGGCAAGCTTGGACTCTCGAGTCACGCTCCAAACTCTCATGTTTTTCCACGAGAGCCTGGAGCTCTTGCCGCACCTCCGCCACCCGCGCCTCCTGCTTCTCTCTCTCGGCACGTTCCGCGGCCGCATTGCTTTCGGCCTTGGACACTGCTTCCTTCAGGGTCGCCACCTTGTTCATGGCCCCTGCAATACTCACATTATTCATGTCATTTTTTGCAACCAAAACCTTTCTATAAGGTATTACTTTAATAAGGTATTACTTACCTTCCTCGTCCTCGAGCTGCTTCTTGGCACGGCCGAGCTCGTTCTCATACCGCTCGAGGCTCTGCTTCAACGCATTGACCTCCACAGTCAGTGCGGCAGAGGTCAGCAGCACAACCTGCATTACCATATTGACATGTTTATGTTAGACTCCTGCGTATATCTTTTTTGATCCTCAGATCGGCTTTTCTTTCCGAACACCAAACTGAGCATCAGGGGCTACTGTCTATGCGGTACTATTTTTACATATCTTAATTACATACCTCAAAGACTGTTAGAAGGCTGGTGCAGGCTTCAGTCAGCCCGCTCTTGGCGGACTAAACTTTCTGAATCACCGCACTCATAACAGTGTGGTGGTCCTCGTCGATGGAAGCGCCATTGAGCGCCTCCAGCAAATTATCCCGTGCCTCCGGTTGGACGAAGGTCACCGGCATCGCAGTCTCACCCTTCTTACGAAGGGGCCGATCACGGACTCGAACCACTAAAGGTTCGAGACGGAGTCCGCCCAGGTCAACTCGAACCCTTTGGGGGTTGACCCCCCTCGTGCCCAAAGTCCGGGAGGCTGCCCTGCGGCACCTCCGGGACTTCCTCCTCCTGGCTGGTCCCCTTCTGGGACCCCACCTCGGCGTCACCTGCAGCGCGAGGAGAGGTGACGGCTGGATGTGAAGTGCTATCCACGTCTGATGGCGCCAGAGAGCCGCTCGTTGAAGTGTCGAGCCCGTCCTTGGGCGGGCTGCAGGGTTATATTCAGCGTTAAGAGATTCTATGCAACAGATGAAACACCATGAGTTATTCCGATATCCCGGACACTTACGGTCGCCAGGGCTTAGTCTGGTGGCCACCTCTTCATCGCCGCCGGTGTGGGTGGAGTAGTCCGGGAGGGTCCTTCCTTCTTGATTCTTCGCTTCCCCTGTTGGGAAGCCTTCCTTCCTCTCTTCTTCACCGGGAGAGGCCTCTTTTTTCTCCTCCTCGTCTTCGCGGGAGGAGTCAGCCTTGGAGTCATCGGACGATGAGTCCGATAACACCTGGCGCCGGGAACTCCTTCGAGTTCCCGTGGACTTCTTCTTGGCCTTCTTCTCCGGCACCACGTAGGCGCCGGAGCCAAAGAGCCTCTGCTAATCAAGGCGCTCGCTGGTCTTCGGCAAGGGAGCCGACAGCTTAACTGCCGGACGATTTTGCCAGGCCTGTCAAAGGTAAAGGGAGTTTAGATCCCGCATAGAGTCAAACTATGGAAAATAAGCGTCCTGTAAAGGGTAAAACAGCTTACCTCGCTGGCTTGACGCTGTGAGTTGAATCCGCGATCTTCGGTAGCGGATGCAGGAGCCTCGGCGCCCTTGAACAGCACCCTCCAGGCGTCTTCGTACGTAGTGTCGAAAAGCCTGCTCAAGGTTGGGTGCTGTGCCGGATCGAACTCCCACATATTGAAATCCCGTTGTTGGCACGGGAGGATCCGGCAGACGAGCATGACCTGGACCACGTTGACGAGCTTGATCTTCTTGTTCACAAGGTTTTGGATGCAGATTTGGAGTCCGGTCAGCTCTTCTGAATCACCCCATGTCAGGCCCTTCTCTTTCCAAGAGGTGAGCCGTGTGGGGATACCAGATCTGAATTCGGGGGTCGCTGCCCATTCAGGGTCAGGCGGCTCGGTGATGTAGAACCACCCCGATTGCCACCCCTTGATGGTTTCCACGAAGGCGCCCTTGAGCCATGTGACGTTGGGCATCTTGCCCACCATGGCGCCTCAAGACTCCGCTGGCCGCCCACTACCTTCGGCTTGACATTGAAGGTCTTCACCATAAGTCGAAGTGGGGTGTGATGCGGAGGAAGGCCTCGCACACAACGATAAACGCTGAGATGTTGAGGATGAAATTGGGGCGATCATGGAAATCCAGCCGTAGTAGAACATGAGCCCCTGCACAAATGGGTGGAGGGAAGCCCACTGTGGAGGAAATGGGGAAGGAACACCACCCTCTCATGGGGCCTGGGGGTGGGGACGAGCTGCCCCTCGTCCGAAAGCCGGTGCGCAATGTCGTTGTGCAGGTACCCGACTTTCCTCAACCTTTTGATGTGCCCCTCCATGACGTAGGAGGCCATCCACTTGCCTCCCGCTCCGGACATGGCTGGAGAAGGTTGAGGCGAGATGTGCGGACTTGGGCGCTGGAGCTCGAGTGCGCGGAAATGGGTAAGCAAAGGAGGAAGAAGGCATAGGTAAAAAGGTGGATCCTTATCCCCTTATATGGACGGACGGAACTATGCGTCCCCACCAGCCTGGTAAAACTCGCTTATCTCCCAAGCGCCATAATCAATGGCGCGGTTGGGTTACCCACGCCCATATTGATGAGAATCCCGGAATAAGGGGACACGATCTCTGCTTTGACAAGACGTGCCAAGGAATCCGCTTCGCTAAACGTGCTGAGGTGGAACAACAAAAACGATTCGAATAAAGGCTTGGCCATGGTGTGACGTCACGCCACAAAATACGTCAGCGGATTGAACTTGTGTAGATATTATTCTCTCTACGGTGGTATGTGGAACTTATTTTGCAGAGCCGGACACTATCCTAGTGTTCAAAAATCTTCTATGAAGTATTCGGAGAAGGAACTCGCCTTGCAATGCAAAAGACAATATGCGCACCGGACTCGTCGTCATTGAAGCCTGGTTCAGGGGCTACTGAGGGAGTCCTAGACTAGGGGGTGTCTAGATAGCCGAACTATCATCTTTGGCCGGTGTCGGTGTCAAAACCGGCGGATCTCGGGTAGGGGGTCCTGAACTGTGCGTCTAGGCGGATGGTAACAGGAGACGAGGGACACGATGTTTTACCTGTGTTCGGGCCCTCTTGATGGAGGTAAAACCCTCACGCCCCGCTTCGATTAATATTGATGATATGGGTAGTACAAGAGTGGATCTACCACGAGATCAAGGAGGCTAAACCCTACAGCCTAGCCTATGGTATGATTGTTGTAATGTATGTTGTCCTCTGGACTAAAGCCCTCCGGTTTATATAGACACCGGAGGAGGCTAGGGTTACAGAGTCGGTTACAATGGTAGGAGATCTACATATCCGTATCGCCAAGATTGCTTTCCACGCCAAGGAAAGTCCCATCCGGACACGGACGGAGTCTTCAATCTTGTATCTTTGTAGTCTTGGAGTCCGCGGATAATGATAGTCCGTTGTCCAGACACCCCTAGTCCAGACTCCTCAAGAGCCCCTAACCAGGCTTCAATGACGATAAGTCCGGCGCGATAATGTTCGGCATTGCAAGGCGGGTTCCTCCCTTGAATAATCCAGAGAAGATCATGAACACCAGATAGTGTCCGCTCGCAAAATAAATTCCACATTCCACCGTAGAGAGAATAAAATGTACACCACCAATCTGGCGACGATTATGCGGTGTGACATCACACCGCTACCAAGCCTTTGTTTGAATTGTTTTTACTATACCACCTCAAAGACGCTTAGCTAAGCGGTTTCGGCACGCCTTGTCGGGCGTAGATTGTGTTCCCTTATTCCGGATTCTCATCAATACGCGCTTGGGTAACCCAACCGCGCCGCCGCCACGCCTCCATCAAGGTGAATCCTTAACGGTCACGGAGACGACCCTTGGTATTTTTCCCCTTTATAAGAGGACCAAGGACCGTTCCTTTTCTTCAATCTTGCATCGAATCTCCTTCTCGCTCCTAGTTCCAGCACCCAGAGCCCCATATTCGAGCGCTTCGGATTCTCAACCATGTCCGGCTCCGACCTTCATGGTCGGTGGATACCCTCCTCCGTCACGGAGGAGGACGTGTCAAAGCTGCGGGAGGCCAAGTACCTGTCCTACGAGATTTCGCACAGGTTGCCTGTCCATGGGCAGGCCGTGCCCGCCCCCGAGCCCGGTGAGTACGTTGTCTTCGTACCACACCTCCGTCGGGGTTTAGGCTTCCCGACGGACCCCTTTGTGAGAGGGCTCATGTTCTACTACGGGCTGGATTTTCACGATTTGGCTCCGGAGTCTATCCTCCATATCTCCGCATTCATTATCATCTGCGAGGCCTTCCTCCGCGTCACCCCCCACTTCGGCCTGTGGCTGAAAACCTTCAATGTGGAGCCGAAGATGATCGGGGGGCGTCAAGCGGAGTGCGGTGGGGCGGCCATAAGCATAAGGGCCAATGCCCCGTGGCCTGAGGGTTCCTTCCAAGAGGAACTCGGACTGTGGCAACAGGAGTGGTTCTATATCACCGCTCCGAAGGGCAGCAAGCAAAAGCCACCGCCTTCATTCTGCACGGGACCTCCACGCCGACTGATGTCGTGGGTCAACCAAGGGCTCAATTGGGGGCCGTCCGAAGACGTGCCCTCATTGCAGGGCCGGATTCGAGACCTCCAAGCGAGGGAGATCAATCTGGTCGTGGTGATGCAGGTAATGCTAACCAGGCGTCTCCTGCCCTGCAAACGCCGTCCTCTCCGTCTATGGGAGTTCAACCCGGAGGGACCTCGAATTCTCCAACACTTCATGGGTGCAACACCCGTGGAGATGTACAGGTTGTTCTTCGGACCGCAGGTGGCGTGTCCGGAATTGACCGAGGACGCAGACCTAAGCCGCAATCGCCCGGATACTCAGGTAAATAGCTCAGAGTCTGGACATTTTATTTATCTGCTTTTCTAGGGTTCGCCTCCTGACCCATAACTTTTCACAGGAGTGGGTAGCGCGATCGAAGCCGATAAGGTGTCCGGCTCCTCCCGAGAGACCGTGACCGAGCCCGTGCTGGTCGAAATGTTGGAGGTCGCGCCTGTAAAAGGGGATGGGAAAGATAAAGGAGCTATTACTTACCCCAAAGGCGCCTCAAGAGGGGGGAATCAAAACCCCTCCTTCCGTGGGAGAAGAGGACCGCCCAAGATCCGGAGGCCAAAGCCCTAAACGGGGAAGAGATCTTCACCGGGGTCCGGTCCGGGAGAATCCGGACGCATAATCATCACCAAAGGATCAGCCCTCCAACGAGCCGTGAGTATGAAAAGGGGAGTTCATTAATAAGAAAATACCTCCATTTGTGCTTCTGTGGGTGACCGAAATTTTTATCTTGCTGTTCGGATTTGTAGCCTTCGCAGATGAGTTCGTCTTCGGGGGACCTTCTTCTGGAGATGATGGAGAGCGAAACGTCATTGTCTGCTGCGCCATCAGATAGGGCAGACGAGCCTGAAGTATCATCACGGAGGGTGTCCCCGAGTCCGGAGGGGCCGGGGAGTTCGGCGCCCGCTAGTGTCCGGCCGGGAGAACTGAAGAATCTACTGGAGAGGGCGTCCATCTCAGAAGATCACCGTGCGTTGATGCGTATGGTGATTGGAAGGATTTCGTCCGCCGAGAGCGAATTACGTGATGCCGCTACGAGTTTGCTGGCGGGATTTGAGGTACGCGAAAATGACGCACCTGTTGTTTTGGCCGTTTTGCACATAAAAGTGCGCCCTGTATAGGTAGTAGCCCCTGAGACTCGGTAGGTTGTCGAAAGTGACAGCGTGCCGAGGATCGAAATCGCAAGTAATGAATGTCACCGTTCCTATGCAGGTGGCGGATAGTCCGAGGGCTAGCCGGACTAGTGGGGTTGCCGAGTTAATGCGGCAACTTGACGTGGCGGATGCGGACATCGCACTTGTCAACCGGCGACTTGACGAGTCGCAAGGTAAATGAGTTCTCTACAGTCGCTTTATTAAGAGGGTCAAAGCCCTCCTCTGATAAATTAAATGTTGTTATACAGACGGTACTGCTGCTGTGGAGAGCCTTCTGGCCGAACTTGCTCAAGCTAAGGAGCAAGCCCGAAGGAGTGATGCGGCTGCCTCGAGGGCGGCCGAGGAGTTGAAAGCCGAAAGGGCTGCACACTGCCTAAGCAGGGAAGAGGTGGCCGAATTGGCCATGAAAGTAAAAGATGCTGCCGACCGCAATGAGGCTCTTGAAAAGGAGCGCTTATCGGAGCGAGAAGACCTGAGGAAGGCCACCGCCGAGGCCAAGGATGCCCGCTCTGCAATGCGGGCCATGAAGGAGGAGCTGCGCCAGGCCGGAGATATCGTGGCTGGCAAGCCTTTTCTGCTGCGTCGCCGGTTTATGGATCAAAAGTATGCTCAATTTGATCGACTGTGGAGTCCAGAGGATCCGTATATGGACTTAGTGGCAAGTGCGGCTGATGCCGTTGAGCACTTCCGGAGCCAGAAGGATCACAAGACGGAAGAGCTATTTTGGTCTCAATTCCATAGTCCGGATCGCTCACTTCCGTTGACCGACCGGTTGGCCGAATGGGCCGAGCTAAATAGATTATCCGGACTTGCCATGATTGACATTGTGGCTCATGTCTGGCCAGAGAGGCCCAAGGCGACGAGCTACTTCGGCTTACTGCAGCAATTCCTTGGAGCGGTGCCGCATATCAAGGAGATGAAGCGGTCGGCCTGCATCGAAGGCGTGGATGGCTCTTGCCTGCGTGAAGGCGCATTGGACAGAGATGGATGCCACCGCTGTTGCCGCCCGGGGTTCGGATGAAAGCCGGCTCCCCGCCGAGCACTATTTCGGGGAAGTTATGCGTGGTGCTCGTGTAATAGAGTCGCAGTGCTCAAAAAATGTCACGTTTAAATGAACGTTTTAGCTTGTAAAACGATGATTATGCTATAACCGCTTTTATACTTGTGCGCCCCAAGTAGTAAAACTTCTCCTATGCGGCCGCTTACGATACATTTGTATAACCCGAAAGATTGCGTCTTGACTTAGCCCCACGCACAAGGTGCGGGGTGTTCGCAAAAATAGCGCGTGTTCACACTTAATCCGACGCCTCGGTCCTGTTTAGGAGGTGGTAGCGTAGCAAACGAGGCAATCCGGACTATAATGCTTTATCACTTTCACTTAGCGGTGGAGTTCGAGGGTGGGGCTACGATATAGCCCACGGGGCACCGCATTCTCGATTTCGGGCGCTGTGTGCCTGACCGAAACGGTCCTTCGTCAAAGCGGGAATTCTAAACATTCCGGTAGTCGATCGAGTGGTTGACGGTCTCGCTATATCATGACAATCGGTTTTGGCTTTCATCGAGGTGCTCGCCAAATTAACCGGGGCACAATCGCAGAGTTCTCCGGTGCCGCGTTAGCCGATGATACGGAACATAAGGCAGCAAAACACAGAGCCGTGCAAACCCAACATTTGACCAAAGACATGATTCGAGCTGATGCATATAATGCCTAATCTCGAGACGCCGAACACTCCCTAAGGTGTTCGGTCTTTATGATAATGGGCAGAATAATGCCCTAAGCCCCTAGTGTCCGTGCGGGCATGGTCTTCGACGCCCGATGCCAAAACGTCGAGCTCCGCTTTGGTTATAGGAAGAAACCAAGGAGAATAACAACAAGAGACAAGAAAAAGGTTTACGCAGGTCTTAATCTGAAAAGAATCCTGCAACGGGTCCCTACCGCACGCTGCTACCAGGTTCCGTTGTGCCATTATCCTGGACGGGTATGCACATTGTTCATCTGTAAAAAGAGAGGAACGCTTAGTTTGAAAACAATTCGTGCGAAAAAAAGGTATGTGTGAAAGAAAAAATATGAATAAGCAAAGCGGGGTTTGAATGAACCCGCGGTTGTTTGTGCGCGCAGCCCCTTGTGAAGGGGTGTGCGGCTAGGGAGCCCCTAGCCTACTGATGCCGGACTCGTCTATCCGTGTCCGGGGTCTTTGGGTGACCCTTGCACTGAGATGATGCCACGCGGACCGGGCATCTTGAGTGTAAGAGACGCGTAATGTGGTATGGCGTTGAAACGGACAAAAGCCTTTCGTCCCAAGAGTGCTTGATATCCACTTTTAAATGGGACGATATGAAAAATTAGTTTTTCGCGCCGAAACTTGTTCAGTGATCCGAACACGACTTGTAGTAATAGGGAGCCTGTGCACTTGGCATAAGGGCCTGGCGTCACTCCTTTGAAGGAAGTGTGGCTGTGTCGAATTTTGGTAGGGTCTATCCCCATCTTGCGGATTGTGTTTGAATACAGCAGGTTTAAGTCGCTGCCTCCGTCCATTAGGACTTTAGTAAATTGTAATCCGTCGATTATGGGATTCAATATCAAGGCAGTCCGTCCGCGTTTGACGCTTCGGAATAGTCCGTGGTCGAAAGTGATTTGTTTTGATATCCAATCTCTATGGTCTACTGGGTTGGACCGTGCGAGGCTCTTTTTAGGAAGTGCCGCACTATTTTCCGTATTATCACATGAAGTGAGTTTACTGCTTTGACCTCTTGTGGGAAAGTCTTTTGTTTTCCGGTGCTCTGCTGGTGGGGTTTATCGTCTTTGCTTGATGCGTCGAGCCCCTTGTGTTCGGCGTTTAGTCGGCCGGACTGTTTGAAAACCCAACAGGCTCGATGGGTATGGTTTGCAGGCCTTCCGGGGGTACTGTGGATTTGACATATCCGACCCAAAATCTTGTTTAAGTTGGACAGCTCATCACCGTCATCCTTAAGAGGCGGTGTTTTGTTGTTTGGCCGCGAGCTTTTGAATCCGGCGTTGACTGCCATGCTCTTTGGGCTTTTCTCTTGATTCCGGCGCTGCTCTTTTCGCTACCGTGATTTTCCGCTTCCATCTCTTATCTCGGATGTACTTGGGTCATGGTGTCTGCATCTTGCTAGCCAGCTATCCTCTCCCGCACAGAAGCGGGCCATGAGGCTTGTTAGCGCGGACATTGTCCTCGGTTTCTCTTGGCCGAGGTGTCTGGCAAGCCATTCGTCTCGGACGTTGTGTTTAAAAGCTGCTAAGGCTTCAGCGTCCGGACAGTCGACTATTTGGTTCTTTTTAGTGAGGAACCTGTTCCAGAATTTGTGCGCTGACTCTCCGGGCTGTTGAGTTATGTGACTTAGATCATCTTTATCCGGAGGGCGGACAAAAGTCCCTTGAAAATTTGCTCTAAACGCGTCCTCGAGCTCTTCCCAACTTCCCACAGTGTTTTCTGGGAGGCCTTTAAGCCAATGACGGGCTGGCCCTTTGAGCTTGAGGGGTAGGTATTTTATGGCATGGAGGTCATCTCCTCTGGCCATGTGTATATGTAGTATATAATCTTCTATCCAGACTCCAGGGTCTATTGTTCCATCGTAGGCCTCTATGTTTATTGGTTTAAATCCTGCTGGGAATTCATGGTCCAGCACCTCATTGGTGAAACATAGTGGGTGTCTGGCGCCCAGATTTGGGTGTGCCGCTATCTTTGGACGCTTGACGTGTTGCCTTGCTTCCCGGGCCTTCTTCTTTGGCCCGTAGATGGACTGGCTGGGCCATCTGTCCTTCCAAGTTCATTCGTTGGTTTATGTGTGGCGCCGCTTTCGAATTTGGCACATCATCCGCCGCTATCCAACCAGCAGCCTCTTTATTTTTTGACCGTGGGGGCTCTATGGCCTCGTCGTCGAATCTGGTAGCAGCTTGCGCTCGGTAGCTCTTTGATTGGTGGCCATTGCCGATTTACCCGCGGTTTTGAGTACTTTGCTCCACCTCATTCTCGAGTGTGTCTTCCGCTGTTTTGAGCTTCCGCTTTTCCTTCTTCAAGCTTCTTGCGGTGTTGACGAGTCTTTTCCGAAGGTTTTACCTTCCGCGGCGTGTCCGGCGTGAGATCGTCCGAACCGCCATTTTTGCGGGCCTGGACTGATTATCGACTCGCCCCTGTTCGGACGGTTGCTTATCCGCATGTTCGCCATCCACTTTTGTGCCCTCTTGTATTGCGGGGTCCTTAGTAGCGTTGTTGTTGTCGAGGCGGGCTTAGGGCGGCGTCTGCGCCGCCGCTTTGGTTGTTTATCGGCGGGTTATCTTCGTCGCGCCCGTTGGTCCTCGTATCGCTCTCTTTTGGGGTATCCACCATGTATATGTCGTGATGACGAGGTGGTCCTCGCGTGCCCTATAGCCGCTGTTTCTTGTTCGTCTCCGGCGTCGTCGTCTATACCGTCGATGTGTTCGGAGCCGTAGTCTAGCATGTCGGTTAGATCGTCGACAGTGGCTACAAAGTGGGTGGCGGGTGGGCTCTGAATTTCTTCGTCGTCCGTATCCCGACTGTCCCGGCCATAGTCCAGCCAGGACTCTCCCGATAATGAGAGATGCTTTAGTGAATTTAGGATGTCGCCAGAGGGCGAGTGTTGGAAGATGTCCGCGGTGGTGAATTCCATGACAGGCGCCCAATCCGAATCGATTGGTAGGGGCGTGGGAGGTTCGGAGTCCGGCAAGGAGTCCGGCGCCTCGGAATCACGAGTTTTGCGGGGGACAAGATTGGTGTTCGGCTCCATCGCCGTGGAAGTTGAAGCCCCTGAGGTGGTGTCCATCCACCGATCCTCTATCTGGGCAATCGGCTCCGGACTAATGGCCGGAGCGGATTCACGTGCGGCCACCAAGGCGTTGTTCGGCGGCAGAGCTAGATCATGCCCATCGCAACAGTGCGGCGCGCTTGGCTGTGGCTCGAGTCCGTCGAAGATCAAGTCTCCGCGAACATCGGCCGTGAAGTTTAGGCTTCCGAATCTGACCCGACGGCCAGGGTCGTAGCTTTCGATCTGCTCCAGATGGCTAAGCGAATTAGCCCGCATCGCGGCCGCCAATATGAAGATCTGTCCGGGGAGAAAAGTCTCACCCTGGAGAGCGTCGTTGGTTGCAGATGCCATCAAGCCTATCGGTGACGACACAGAGGAACTCTCAATGAAAGCACCAATGTCGGTGTCAAAACCGGCAGATCTCGGGTAGGGGTCCGAGCTGTGCGTCTAGGCGGATGGTAACAGGAGGCGAGGACACGATGTTTTACCCGTGTTCGGGCCCTCTTGATGGAGGTAAAACCCTACGTCCTGCTCGATTAATATTGAAGATATGGGTAGTACAAGAGTGGATCTACCACGAGTTCAAGGAGGCTAAACCCTAAAGCTAGCCTATGGTATGATTGTTGTAATGTATGTTGTCCTACGGACTAAAGCCCTCCGGTTTATATAGACACGGAGGAGGCTAGGGTTACAGTCGGTTACAATGGTAGGAGATCTACATATCCGTATCGCCAAGCTTGCCTTCCACGCCAAGGAAAGTCCCATCCGGACACGGGACGGAGTCTTCAATCTTGTATCTTCGTAGTCTTGGAGTCCGGCGGATAATGATAGTCCGGCTGTCCGGACACCCCTAGTCCAGGACTCCCTCAGCCGGACTCCAAGACTATGAAGACACAAGATTGACGTCTCGTGTCCGGATGGGACTTTCCTTGGCGTGGAAGACAAGCTTGGCGATACGGATATGTAGATCTAATACCATTGTAACTGACTCTATGTAACCCTAACCCTCTCCGGTGTCTATATAAACCGGAGGGTTTTAGTCCGTAGGACGAACAACAATCATACCATAGGCTAGCTTCTAGGGTTTAGCCTCTCTGATCTCGTGGTAGATCTACTCTTGTACTACCCATATCATCAATATTAATCAAGCAGGAGTAGGGTTTTACCTCCACCGAGAGGGCCCGAACCTGGGTAAAAACATCGTGCCCCTTGTCTCTTGTTACCATCCGCCTAGACACATAGTTCGGGACCCCCTACCCGAGATCCTCCGGTTTTGACACCGACAATCCCCAAGCTTAATTCTTGCTCGTCCTCGAGTAGGTAAATGATTAAAAAGATAATTTTTGATGTGGAATTCTACCTAGCATAATCTTGATTATATGTCTAATCATGGCATGAATTATAAGACATGAGTGATTCAAAGTAATAGTCTATCATTTGACATAAGAACAATAATACTTCGAGAGTACTAATAAAGCAATCATGTCTTTTCAAAACAACATGGCCAAAGAAAGCTTATCGGCCATGCTTCATTTTCGTCACACAAAATGCTCCCATCATGCACAACCCCGATGACAAGCCAAGCAATTGGTTCATACTTTTTAACGCGCTTCAGCTTTTTCAACCCTCACTCAATACATGAGCGCAAGCCATGGATATAGCACTATAGGTGGAACTGAATATAATGATGGAGGTTATGTGGAGAAGACAAAATAGGAGAAAGTCTCACATCGACGCGGCTAATCAATGGGCTATGGAGATGCCCATCAATTGATTTCAATGCGAGAAGTAGGGATTGCCATGCAACAGATGCACTAAGAGCTATAAGTGTATGAAAGCTCAACAAAAGAAACTAAGTGGGTGTGCATCCAAATTGCTTGCTCATGAAGACCTAGGGCATTTGAGGAAGCCCATCATTGGAATATACAAGCCAAGTTCTATAATGAAAATTCCCACTAGTATATGAAAGTGATAACATAGCAGACTCTCTATATGGAGAACATGGTGCTACTCTGAAGCACAAGTGTGGAAAAAGGATAGTAACATTGCCCCTTTTTTCTTTTTTTTTCTTTTTGGGTGGGCTTCTTTGGCCCCCTTTTTTATTTAGGCTTCTTTGGCCTTTCCTTTTTTTCCTTTTTTTATGGGGCAATGTTCTATAATGATGATGATCACACTTTTATTTCTTACAACTCGATATTACAACTCGATACTGGAACAAAGATATGACTCTATATGAATGCTTCCGGTGGTGTACCGGGATGTGCAATGATCTAGCATAGCAATGACATCAAAAAATGGACAAGCCATGAAAACATCATGCTAGCTATCTTACGATCATGCAAAGCAATATGACAATGAATGCTCAAGTCATGTATATGATGATGATGAAAGTTGCATGGCAATATATCTTAGAATGGCTATGGAAATGCCATGATAGGTAGGTATGGTGGATGTTTTGAGGAAGATATAAGGAGGCTTATGTGTGATAGAGCGTATCATATCACGGGTTTGATGCACCAATAAGTTTGCACCAACTCTCAAGGTGAGAAAGGGCAATGCGCTGCATCAAGAGGCTAGTAATGATGGAAAGGTAAAAGTGCGATAATCCATGGACTCACATTAGTCATAAAGAACTCATATACTTATTGCAAAAGTTTCTTAGCCCTCGAAGCAAAGTACTACTACGCATGCCCCTAGGGGGATAGATTGGTAGGAAAAGACCATCGCTCGTCCCCGACCGCCACTCATAAGGAAGACAATCAAAGAAACACCCCATGCTTCAAATTTGTCACACAACGGTTACCATACGTGCATGCTACGGGACTTGCAAACCTCAACACAAGTGTCTCTACAATCCACAACCACCGACTAGCATGACTCTAATATCACCATCTTCATATCGCAAAACTATTGCAAGGAATCAAACATATCATATTCAGCGATCTACAAGTTTATGTAGGATTTTATGACTAACCATGTGAATGACCAATTCATGTCATCTCTCTAAATAGATATAAGTGAAGCAAGAGAGCTTAATTCTTTCTACAAAAGATATGCCCACGCTCTAACAAATATAAGTGAAGCAAAAGAGCATTCTACAAATGGCGGTTTTCAATGTGAAGAGAAACAGGCAATCCAAACTTCAAATGATATAAGTGAAGCACATGACGCATTCTATAAAGCCACACTCAAAAGATATAAGTGAAGTGCAATGAGCATTCCATAAATCAACCAAGGACTATCTCATACTAGCATGGTGCATAAAAAAAATGAAAATTAAATGCAAAAGACGCTCCAAGACTTGCACATATCGCACGAACGAAACGAATACGAAAACATACCGATACTTGTTGAAGAAAGAGGGGATGCCTTCCGGGGCATCCCCAAGCTTAGACGCTTGAGTCTCCTTGAATATTTACTTGGGGTGCATCGGGAATCCCCAAGCTTGAGCTCTTGCCTCTCTTCCTTTTCCTCATATCGAGACATCCTCGTTTAGACACTTCATCCACACAAAACTTCAACGAAAAACTCAGTAAGATCCGTTAGTATAATAAAGCAAATCACTACTCTATGTACTGTTGCAAACCAATTCATATTTTGTTTTTGAATTGTGTCTACTGTAATATAACTTTTCCATGGATTAATCCACTAATACAAATTGATAGATTCATCAAAACAAGCAAACTATGCATCAAAAACAGAATCTGTCAAAAACATAACAGTCTGTAGAAATCTGAACATCCACCATACTTATGGTACCCCACAAATTCTACCAAAATTAGGAAAAAAACAAGTTGTATAGAAAGACAGTGCAAAAGGAATCAGAACCAATTGACATTCCAGTTAAAAATGTAAAATTGCGCACTACACCAAAGTTTCATCCGCACTGCACAAACCAACAAGCATTGTAAACATCCTAAAGGCAAACCTTAGCACATTATTTTTATAATACAATGGAATTGTACAAGGGGATAATTATTTTTGATGAAAAGTTTCTGTAATTAAGATCCACAAAGTTTCCGTGAGCATGAACAAAGTTCAAGGAGCTCTCACACTTCAACAATGCTTGTCTTTCTTACTTTCACTTTCCTTTTTGAAAAGTTTTTAGGTTCCACTCTTTATTTTTTTTGTTTCTAAACTATATAAAAGCACTCAACTGAAATAAATGACTCTCTAAAACTTCCGGGTTGTCTCCCTGGCAGCACTTTCTATAAAGCCATTAAGCTAGGCATTTAGTGCTCAAGTAATGAATCCACCCGGATCCCAAGGTATATCAAAGCCAATTTTAATTAACAATGATTTGTAGTTTAGTAGTGAGCACAAAGTAACATATATCATGCAACAATGAAGTCTAACTCTCTTCCTATGCATCGGCATGTCATAAAAGAACAATTCATGCACACATAGTAAAGGCCAATGCATAGTATAAGCAGTTTCTTGCAATTCTATCGTATTGGAAACATAAAGAGGCGGAGATATAGTTCCTCTCTCATAATAATTGAAGTAGGAGCAGCAAGCACATGCATATTACATTCATCAAAATTATCATGTGCAACGGTAAAAGGCAACCCATCAATATAATCCTTCATAAGCACAAACTTCTCCGATATAGTGTAGTTGGGAGAATTCAAAAAGATAATAGGACTATCATGCGTGGGTGCAATAGCAACAATTTCATGTTTAACATAAGGAACTATAGCAAGTTCATCTCCATAAGCATCATTCATATTGGCATCTTGGCCACAAGCATCCTCAAAAAGGGATATTTCAAGAGAATCAATGGGATCATAGCAATCATCATAGCAATCATCCTTCGGTAAGCAAAAACGGAATTAAACAATGTATGAGTTGAAGAGTTACTCTCATTAGAAGGTGGGCACGGGGGATCAATCCTCTCTTCCTCCTTTTGTTCTTCGCTCTCCTCATCATCTTTTTCATCCAATGAGTTCACAGTTTCATCAATTTCTTCTTCCATAGCTTCCTGCAAAATATTAGTCTCTTCTTGGACAGCGGAGACTTTCTCCATAAATGCATTAATATAGTAATTGTATTCATAATTTTCATAGCAATATCTAAGTATAGCAAGATTTTCAGGCCTATAAACACCATCATCATCAAAAGCTTCATACTTTTCAAACAAAGATTCAATTTCATAAGCAGCCTTAAAAGCAACAAATTCTTCTATTTGTTCAACATCATAGTAATCATATATACCATTAGCATAAGAAGCTAAGGTTTCATTATCATTAAATTTGCATGAAAATGGAAGGTGTGGAGCCTTCATCCTAGAGCAACAAGTAATATCATATCTCAAGCATAGATCCCAGGCATACCAACACAACATAATAAATTGATCCCATAGTAGTTTCCCTTTTTGTGTCGAGCAATAATCCCTAAAGTATTCACATTGATCCAACGTGTCTCCCATTATAAACTTGAATGGGGTTTTCTCAGGATTATCAAAGTAGTACATAATATCTTTCATATAATGAGAATCGAGGGTTTTAGGAGTTGCCCCATCTCCATGAGTAGCAAGTACACCTAATTTTTTTGGTATTTTGTGTTCCATATCCATAACTAAAGATAGAGAACAACTTAGAACAGCAAATAAAAATTACTTAGTGATAAAGCAAACAAGCACACACGGTAATATTCACCCCACGCTATGACTCCCCGGCAACGGCGCCAGAAAAAGGTCTTGATAACCCGCAAGTATACGGGATAGTTGTTGGCTCTTTCGATAAGTAAGAGTGTCGAACCCAACGAGGAGCTAAAGGTAGAACAAATACTCTCTCAAGTCCTATCGCCATCGATACGACTCTCACGACGCTTGACGCTCGCTTACCTAGAACAAGTATGAAACTAGAAGTACTTTGTAGGTGTTGTTGATAGCTTTGCAAGATAATAAAGAACACGTAAATATAAACTAGGGGCTGTTTAGATAAAGATGCAATAAAGTAAATAAAGCGTGTGTGGAAAAGTGGTGGTAGGAGTTGTGAAAGTGTCCCTAAGCAATTGACTACGTTACTAGACTGGTAATCACTATTGCAATTCTATTTGAGGGAGAGGCATAAGCTAACATACTTTCTCTACTTGGATCATATGAACTTATGATTGGAACTCTAGCAAGCATCCGCAACTACTAAAGATTCATTAAGGTAAAACCCAACCATAGCATTAAAGTATCAAGTCCCCTTTATCCCATACGCAACAATCCCCTTACTCGGGTTTGTGTTTCACCACCACGCAACCCACTATAAGCTTAATCATGAACGCATTGCAACACCCTACAACGGAATCCTCACGCTATGCCGACAATCGAGGGCACAATAGGACAACACCAATAATAAAACATGCAACTCAAACCAATCATAGCAATTCATCAATCACCGATAGGACAACGAAAATCTACTCAGACATCATAGGATGGCAACACATCATTGGATAATAATATGAAGCATAAAGCAGCATGTTCAAGTAGAGGGTACAGCGCGTTGCAGGAGAGTGGACCGCTGAATATAGAAAGGGGAAGGTCATGGAGATGTTGGTGAAGATGACGACGGTGTTGGTGAAGATCGCGGTGATGATGATGGCCCTCGGCGGTGTTCCGGCGCCACCGGAAGCAAGGGGGAGAGGGCCCCCCTTCTTCTTCTTCTTCCTTGACCTCCTCCCTAGATGGGAGAAGGGTTTCCCCTCTGGTCCTTGGCTCCCATGGCTTGGGAGGGGCCAGAGCCCCTCCGAGATTGGATCTATCTCTCTGTTTCTGCATTCCTAGATTCTGCCCTGGCACCGTTTCTTTTATATCTGGAGATCCGTAACTCCGATTGGATTGAAACCTTCACCCAGATCTTTTTCCAAAAATTAGCTTTCTTGCGGCCAAAGAAGGGCATCAAGTGCCTTACGAGGGGCCCATGAGGGTGGGGGGCGCGCCCACCTGGAGTGGGCGTGGGCCCCTGTCTCGTGGCCACCTTGAGAAGCGTCTCGCGTTGATTTTACTTCCCAAAAATCACAAATATTCCAAAATAATTCTCCGTTCGTTTTTATCCCGTTTGGACTTCGTTTGATATGGGGTTTATGCGAAAGATAAAACATGCAACAGACAGGAAGGCACTGGGCACTGGATCAATATGTTAGTCCCAAAAAATAATATAAAAAGTTGCCAAAAGTATATGAAAGTTGAATAATATTGGCATGGAACAATCAAAATTATAGATACGACGGAGACGTATCACTGACCAGCTCTCGCTACATCATGACAGCCAGTTTTCGGCTTTCTCTACTGAGGTGCTCGTCCGGAAGAACCGGGACACAATCGCAGTAGTTGTCCCAGTGCTACCTTAGCCGATATAGCGGAATGTAAGGTACCAAAACATAGGAGCCGGGCAAACCCAACTATTGACCCAAGACATGATTTGGAGCTGATGCATATAATGCTATAAGTTCGGGGTGCCAAACTGCCGTGAAGGTGTTCGGGCTTTTTTGCCGTAGTATGGGAATGATGAAGCCCCTGGCATATTAAGGCATATCGCGATAAGCAGCCACCTTTTAACAAAAGAGTTTTAAATAAGAAATAGCAGCAGATGAGCATCACATAAATACACATGTTGTATTTGAATGATACGGCAATGCGTATGAGTATAGATGATGTGATAAAAAGAAATATGATTGCGGAACCTGCTGATCCTAGGCGTGAGGAAGTTGTGTTCGGATCCGGGGTCTAGTCGGGTAATCATAGAGGGGAATATCTAGAGATTCCCTTACGCGCTCGAACTGTTTCCACGACATCCATCCTGTCCTACATAAAGGTGAACCTGCAAAGAAAATGCAAGAAATGGTTTTGCGCCACAGAGCGGTTGAGCCGCGGTATGTGGCTTGTATTATCTTTTTCCGGAGTGTTTTTAATTAAGCTCCGGGCGAGCCGGGCTGTCCTGCCGCGCAGTAGTTCGGACTCCTTTGGCGGTGTTCGGTAGCTTGGTTATCGACTCGAGGTTCGACTGGGAGGTGCCATCCCTTGCTCTTGCTGTTAAAGCGGTGGTGGACTCTTCGGCAGTGAGGGGGAGTTCGGACCTGTCATTAACCGTGATGACGCCGCGCAGACCGGGCATCTTGAATTTACGGTAGGCATAATGTGGCACCGTGTTGAACCGAGCGAACGCAGTTCGTCCGAGCAGTGCCTGATGGTCATTGCGGAAGGGGACTATGTCAAAGACTAAATCTTCGGTATGGTGATTGTCCGGAGATCCGAAGACCACTTCCAGTGTGATGAGCCCGTGCAACAGGCCTCTACACCTGGTATGACACCTTTGAAGGTGGTTTTTGTGGGCTTGATCCTTGAGGGGTTGATGCCCATTTTGTGCACTGTATCCTGGTATAGCAGGTTCAGGCAGCTGCCTCCGTCCATAAGGACTCGTGTGAGGTGGAATCCGTCAATGATGGGGTCGAGGACCAGTGCGACCGAACCGCCATGACGGATACTGGTAGGATGGTCTCGGCGATCGAAAGTGATCAGGCAAGAGTAACATGGGTTAAACTTTGAGTCGACTGGCTCCATTTTATAGACTTCCCTTTGTGCATGTTTCCACTTGGGAATGTGGCTTGCGTATATCATATTCACCGTTTTCACCTGGGGAGGGAATTTCTTCTGTCCTCCCATATTCGGTGGTCCGGGCTCCTCGTCATCATCATCGCTTTGAGACCCCTTCCCCTTGTTTTCAGCATCTGACCTGCCGGCTTGTCTGAAGACCCAGCATTCTCTGTTGGTGTGGTTGGCTGGTGTTCCTGGGGTGCCATGGATTTGGCATGGACGGTCGAGTATGCGGTCCAAACTGGATGGGCCTGAATTGTTTTTGTTGAATGGCTTTTTTCGCTGACCGGACTTGGAGCCACTGAATCCGGCATTGACTGACGTGTCTTGGGCATTATCACCGTTTTTGCGGCGCTTGTCTTTGTTGCACCGTGGTTTGTCGTTGCTATCCTTGGCTTTCAATGTGTCAGGATTGCTTGTTGTGTTGTTACTACGAGCCAACCAGCTATCATGGACTTTGGCTTTTCTTGGCCGAGATGTCGGGCAAGCCACTCATCACGGATGTTATGCTTAAAGGCCACTAGGGCTTCGGCATCCAGACAGTCGACAATTTGGTTCTTTTTGGTTAGGAACCGGGTCCAAAATTCCTAGCTGACTCTCCGGGCTGTTGAGTTATGTTACTTAGATCATCAGCATCCGTGGTCGCACATAAGTGCCCAGGAAGTTGTCAAGGAATGCGTCTGCTAGGTTCTCCCAACTCCCGATGGAGTTTGCCGGCAAGCTATTCAGCCAATGCCGAGCCGGTCCCTTGATTTTAGTGGGAGGTACTTGATAGCGTGTAGATCATCTCCGCGGGCCATGTGAATATGGAGGAAAAAATCTTCTATCCATACCGCGGGGTCTGTGGTACCATCGTATGATTCAATGTTCACGGGTTTAAACCCTTCTGCTAATTCATGATCCATTACTTCATCAGTAAAGCATAGGGGATGTGTGACGCCTATGTGTCGGGCTTCACTGTATTCGGCCCGACCGGATTTGTTAGTGTATCCGGCGTGACGATCCTCGTCACGCGTTGGGGCGCACCCCCGTGATCCGTAGATCGATCTTGACCGTCCTTCTTTGCTTTTCGATTTGTCTCACAAGTTATGCGTGGAGCCCCGGGCCTTAGTGTTACTGTTTGTTTGGCGCCGGGGTGTGGGCTGGACTTCGGGCTGGTACGCCGCTTTGTCGTGGCCACTGCTACGTCTTGAGCTTGCGTTGGTTTTCCTTGAAGAGGAAAGGATGATGCAGCAATAGTAGTGTAAGTATTTCCCTCGGTTTTTGAGAACCAAGGTATCAATCTAGTAGGAGGCTCCTCAGAAGTCCCACGCACCTACACAAACAAACAAAGAACTCGCAACCAACGCAATAAAGGGGTTGTCAATCCCTTCGCAGCTACTTGCGAAAGTGAGATCTGATAGAGATAGTATGATAAGATAAATATATTTTTGGTATTTTATAATATAGATAGGAAAAGTAAAGATGCAAATAAAAGAAGATTGAAAGCTTATATGATAAAAGATAGACCCGGGGGCCATATGTTTCACTAGTGGCTTCTCTCAAGATAGCATAAGTATTACTGTGGGTGAACAAATTACTGTCGAGCAATTGATAGAAAAGCGAATAATTATGAGATTATCTAGGCATGATCATGTATATATGCATCACGTCCGCAACAAGTAGACCGACTCCTGCCTCCATCTACTACTATTACTCCACACATCGACCGCTATCCAGCATGCATCTAGAGTATTAAGTTCATAAGAATCGAGTAACACATTAAGAAAGATGACATGATGTAGAGGGATAAACTCATGCAATATGATATAAACCCCATCTTTTTATCCGCGATGGCAACAATACAATATGTGCCTTGCAACCCTTTCTGTCACTGGGTAAGGACATCGCGAGATTGAATCTAAAGCTAAGCACTTCTCCCATGGCAAGAAAGATCAATCTAGTAGGCCAAACCAAACTGATAATTCGAAGAGACTTGCAAAGATAACTCAATCATACATAAAAGAATTCAGAGGAGATTCAAATATTTCTCATAGATAAACTTGATCATAAACCCACAATTCATCGGATCTCGACAAACACACCGCAAAAAGAGTTACATCGAATAGATCTCCACAAGAGAGGGGAGAACATGCTATTGAGATCCAAAAAGAGAGAAGAAGCCATCTAGCTAATAACTATGGACCCGAAGGTCTATGGTAAACTACTCACAACTCATCGGAGAGGCTATGGTGTTGATGTAGAAGCCCTCCGTGGTTGATTCCTCCTCCGGTGGAGCGCCGACGAAGGCTCCAAGATGGGATCTCGCGGATACAGAAGGTTACGGCGGTGGAAATTGTTTTTCGTTTGCTCCCTGGATGTTTTCGGGGTACGTGGGTATATATAGGAGGAAGAACTACGTCGGTGGCCGCCCGAGGGAATGCTACGTCTTGAGCTTGCGTTGGTTTTCCTCGAAGAGGAGAGGGTGATGCGGTAAAGTGTAGCGTAAGTATTTCCCTCAGTTTTGACAACCAAGGTATCAATCCAGTAGGAGGCTCCTCAAAAGTCCCACGCACCTACACAAACAAACTAAGAACTCACAACCAACGCAATAAAGGGGTTGTCAATCCCTTCACAGCCACTTGCGAAAGTGAGATCTAATAAAGATAGTATGATAAGATAAATATATTTTTGGTATTTTATAAGATAGATGCAAAAAGTAAAGATGCAAATAAAAGTAGATTGAAAGCAAATATGATAAGAGATAGACCCGGGGGCCATAGGTTTCACTAGAGGCTTCTCTCAAGATAGCATAAGTATTACGGTGGGTGAACAAATTACTGTCGAGCAATTGATAGAAAAGCGCATAGTTATGAGATTATCTAGGCATGATCATGTATATAGGCATCACGTCCCTAACAACTAGACCGACTCATGCCAGCATCTACTACTATTACTCCACACATCGCCCGACTCCTGCCTGCATCTAGAGTATTAAGTTCATAAGAACTAGAGTAACGCATTAAGCAAGATGACATGATGTAGAGGGATAAACACATGCAATATGATATAAACCCCATCTTTTTATCCTCGATGGCAACAATACAATACGTGTCTTGCAACCCTTTCTGTCACTGGGTAAGATCATCGCAAGATTGAACCCAAAGCTAAGCACTTCTCCCATGGCAAGAAAGACCAATCTAGTAGGCCAAACCAAACTGATAATTCGAAGAGACTTGCAAAGATAACTCAATCATACATAAAAGAATTCAGAGAAGATTCAAATATTATTCATAGATAAACTTGATCATAAACCCACAATTCATCGGATCTCAACAAACACACCGCAAAAAGAGATTACATCGAATAGATCTCCACAAGAGAGGGGGAGAACATTGTATTGAGATCCAAAAAGAGAGAAGAAGCCATCTAGCTAATAACTATGGATCCGTAGGTCTGTGGTAAACTACTCACAACTCATCGGAGGGGCAAGGATGTTGATGTAGAGGCCCTCCGTGGTTGCTTCCCCCTCCGGTAGAGTGTCGGCAAGGGATCCAAGATGGGATCTCGCGGATACAGAAGGTTACGGCGGTGAAAATTGTGTTTCGTGGTGCTCCTGGATGTTTTCAGGGTACGTAGGTATATATAGGAGGAAGAAGTATGTCGGTGGCCGCCCGAGGGGCCAACGAGACAGGGGGCGCGCCCTAAAGATGGGGGCGCCCTCCTATCTCTTGGGGCCCTCGGAGGCTTCTTGACTTGCACTCCAAGCTCTCCGGATCAGATTTATTCCTAAAATAACGCTCCCGAAGGTCTCATTCCATTTGGACTCCATTTGATATTCCTTTTCTTCGAAATACTGAAATAGGCAAAAAAACAACAATATGGGTTGGGCCTCCGGTTAGTAGGTTAGTCTGTAGGATCGTTGAAGGCAAGAGTGTCTAGAGGGGGGGTGATTAGACAACTCGACAAGATAAAAGATTATGCCTTTTGATTAACATAGGTTCATAGCAAATTCACAATGAAGGACAAGTCAAGCATCATGCATACAAGTCGAGCAACATACTAAGCATGCAATTCTAGAGTATAGGGCAGCGGAAAGTAAATTGCATGAATAGTAAGGGAGAGATTGTGAAGAGCAAACGCAATTGGAGACACGGAGATTTTTCTCGTGGTTCCGATAGGTGGTGCTATCGTCAATCCACGTTGATGGAGACTTCAACCCACGGAGGGTAACGGCTGCGCGAGTCCACGGAGGGCTCCACCCACGAAGGGTCCACGAAGAAGCAACCTTGTCTATGCCATCATGGCTTACGCCCACGGAGGACTAGCCTTACTCGGGGTAGATCTTCACGAAGTAGGCGATCTCCTTGCCCTTACAAACTCCTTGGTTCAACCCCACATCATGACGGAGGCTCCCAAGTGACACCTAACCAATCTAGGAGGCACCACCTCCAAAAGGTAATAGATGGGGTTGGTGATGATGAACTCCTTGCTCTTGTGCTTCAAATGATAATCTCCCCAACACTCAACTCTCCTCACTGATTTGGCTGTGGTGGAGGAAGGGATTGAGTGGAAAGCAACTTGGGAAGGCTAGAAATCAAGTTTCATATGGTTGGAGTGGAGCAACTTGATCTCAACACAAGGGTAGGTAGTTTTCTTCTCGAAATGTAAGGTAGGAGTGGTAGTTCTTTCGATGGCTCTCTCCACGAATGAAGAGGAGGTGGAGGGTATTTATAGCCTCCACACAAAATCCAACTGTTACACACATTTGACCAATCTCGGTCAGACCGAAGTTGACAACTCGGTCAGACCGAAAGTTCAAATCTTGTGAACGTTGGGATTTTCGGTGGGACCGAAAATACAATCTCGGTTAGTCCGATTCTTCCAAAGTCTAGGGTTTGCCAATCTCGGTGGGACCGACTTTCTCATCTCGGTGACACCGATTTGAGTACAGAAGGTTACAGAAGGTTGGCAACACCAATTTCGGAATGACCGAGTTTGGAATCGGAAAATCCGAGATTCTAGGGTTTGGCTATATGGCTGAGGTGGTTCATCTCGGTGTGACTGAGTTTGGAATCGGTGGGACCGAGATTACTTATGAGTTTATGTTGGAATGAAAGATTGCTGATAGTTTGAGAGATAAATCATTAAGCACTTAGAGCAACCAGATCATCATCATAACCTCACCCCCTTTTAATAGTATTGGCTTTCCTATGGACTCAATGTGATCTTGGATCACTAAACCAAAAATGGAGTCTTGAGCTTTTGCCAATCCTTTCCTTAGCATTTTAGGGGTTCACCTCTCTAGTCCTTTTGCCATGCCGAGTGGTTGACTTTCTGAAACATACTTGATAAAAGCATTAGTGCAACCACAAAGTATGTTGTCATTAATTACCAAAACCACCTAGGAGCAAATGTGCTTTCAATCTCCCCTTTTGGTAATTGATGGCAACACACGAAAAAAGATATCAAAGCTTCTTGAAAGAAAGACAGGGTTAACATTAAAGCTTTGACAAACATGTAGTACACAAGCTCCCCTACAAGTGTGCAAGATTTTAGATTTTGGTTTTGGACTACCACAAGCACACATGAGAGAAAAGCAAGATGTGCTGCATGCAGCTTGGCTATATGCATCGAGAGCGATGAGGGTAATGAGAGATGATGCATATGTGCATGGTGATTTCTTGCAAACAAGTATTCACAAGCAAGTCACCATCATGCACATCCTGCAAGATGCATATACTTACCTTGAAGTTCCTTGGTGATGTACCTGAAGAAATAAACTTGGGAAAACACGGTTAGATAACACAAGAGAAGTTCTTCAATCAACAGCAGGAACATCAAGAGTACCAAGCCAGGGATGACATGTATAAAGAGTGTCTCATGTTGAGCACTAGCTTGAATCAGCCAACATGTCTCCCAAGACTGAAAGATTTTCAATGAGCTCTGAGAGATTTTGCTTTTCATAAAATACCAATTGTAATCTTTTAAGATACCAATTGTATAAGATACCAATTGTACATTTCAGAATATACCAATGGTGAGAGCAAGAAAAACAAAATCAAGAGAAATAATGCCAACAGTGTTATCACAGTGAAATATATGGCAAAAGCTTTGATGTGATCCTCTCCCCCTTAAGGTAAGGATGTTTTTCTTCCTTTAAGATATCTTTTCTCCCCTTATCCTCCAATCTTCCTTTAAGCACCTCCCCCTAAATCTTCTCCCCCTTTGACATCAAGTGCCGAAAAGGACAGTGAACCAGGAAGGGCAGGAAAGATGGAAGGAAAGAAGTGGGTTCATTAAGAATCACAACTGAGCAATTGAAGTATGTAGAATGTAAATCATTCAGATGAGCTGTAGAAGATGATATCCTGGAGAATGTAAATCGGTGACACCGAATTGATATGGATCGGTGAGTCCGAAAGTCTGAGACTTAGGGCAGATCCTTCTTTCGGTCAGACCGAAATGATTGAATCGGTGACGCCGAGTTTAATTCCAAGGAAATGTAGAAAAAATTCAGCTCACTTTGCAAGAAATGTTTCAGAAGATTTGCAATGAATTTGTAAATGATTTTCAGGGAATTTATCAGAGCTAAAGGATATACACAAGAACAGTAGAAACAAAAATAAAAAAAATGCTAGATGAAGTTTTTTTTTTAAATAATAATAAGCAAGGAAACTCAATGAGAGAGCAAGAGAAAAAAAACAGAGAGACTCCAAGACATATGTACTTCATCTAGATAGGGGTCGGCGACAAAGTCACCTATGTTTGAGTATATTGACTTAGGAGTCAAATGAGAACATTTGATCATAGGTCATACTCATCGTTTAAGCTCAAAATGGGGTTACCATTTTTCGATTAAGCATTTGATGTGATCACATCTTTTGAAGCTGCTTGTACTCATGACTTTGAGCAAAGCTTTTTCAAGATGTGAAAGACATACCTTGGGCTTGTTGTTGCTTGTTCTCGTGTAGGTGAACTTGATGTTGATGCTCATAGGATGTGAAGTTGGAGCACCATTTTCAAGTGTGTAGTTCATCTTCCTACATGGGTTAGGCAAGCAAGGAAATACTCAAGAATATCCAATATGACATGAGTGAAGTACTAGAAGTATATGGTGTCAAAAAGGATATGTGGAATTTTGTTCCTTGAACTCAACATCCCAAGAGCTAGATACTTGGTCAATGACAAGATTACTCATGATTTGAGTGAGTGTGATAATCTTGTAGAATGTAGTCCATCCAAGTACCTGCAAGGAGTTAGATGCAATACAAGGGGGCAAATGTGTCCAAGACATATGATCATCATCATGAGAGAAATATCAAGGATTAGTCAATTTGGCTCATGCCTTGCATGCATCAATGGAGTTTTCACTCCAAGTTTGAAGCATCAATGATGTTCAACTCACTCCTTAAGCGACAAAACACTTTCTCATCAAGTGGTTTTGTGAAGATATCTGCAAGCTGTTTGTCGAGACGAACATGCTTAAGATCAATGTCACCCTTAGCAATATGATCACGAATAAAATGGTGACGAACTTCAATGTGTTTCGTGCGAGAGTGTTGCACGGATTGTGTCCAATCTTAATTGCACTCTCGTTGTCACAAAGCAAAGGAACATGTCTCGCATGTATCCCATAGTCCTTAAGCATTTGTTTCATCCATAGCAATCGAGCACAACACTAACCAGCAGCAATATATTCTACTTCGCAATGATAACGATATTGAGTTTTGTTTCTTGGATGACCAAGACACAAGGGATCGACCGAGAAATTGACATGTACCGAAGTTGACTTTCTATCTATCTTGTCTCCGGCATAGTCCGAGTCGGAATAGCCAACAAGATCGAAGAGGCCCTCTTAGGATACCAAATGCCAAAGTTAGGTGTGTGTATCAAATATCTCACAATTCTTTTAACAGCTTTAAGATGACATTCTTTAGGAGCAGCTTGATATCGAGCACACATGCATACACTCAAGATTATATCGGACGAGAAGCACAAAGATATAATAGAGAACCAATCATGGATCGATAAACCTTTTGATCAACAGGTTCTCCATCTTTAGTCAAGTCATTGTGTCCATTAGTAGGCATGGGGGTTCTCATACCTTTGCTCTCTTGCATGTTGAACTTCTTGAAGAGATCCTTAGTGTACTTAGTTTGTGAGACAAAAGTACCCTCCTTAGATTGCTTGATTTGCAACCCAAGGAAGAACTTGAGTTCACTCATCATGGACATTTCATACTTCTCTGACATAAGCTTCCCAAACTTCTCACTAAAATCAGGGTTAGTTGATCCAAAGATAATATCATCGACATATATTTGGCACACAAATAGTTCTCCGTCAACCCTTTTTGTGAATAGCGTTGAGTCAATTTTACCAATTTCAAACCCTTTTTCAAGAAGAAAGCTAGTCAAGCATTTGTACCAAGCTCTAGGGGCTTGTTTAAGACCATAAAGAGCTTTGTGCAATTTGTATACATGATTAGGCTTTTTAGGATTCACAAAACCGGGAGGTTGTTTCACAAATACTTCCTCCTCAATTTCACCATTCAGAAAAGCACTTTTAATGTCCATTTGATAGAGAGTAATGTTATGGTGGTTGGCATAAGCAAGAAGAATGCGAATGGACTCAAGTCTAGCAACGGGGGCATAGGTCTCACCATAGTCCATACCTTCGACTTGTGTGTAACCTTGTGCTACGAGACGAGCCTTGTTGCGGATGACTTGTCCATCTTCATCTTGCTTGTTCAGAAACACCCATTTGGTTCCAATAACGTTTTGGTCATCATTGGGCTTCTCTACCAAAGACCAAACGTTGTTCCTCTCGAAGTTGTGCAGCTCTTCATGCATAGCGCTCACCCAATCCGGGTCTTGGCGCTTCTTCTACCTTCATAGGTTCAAGACTTGAAATAAATGAGTAATGCTCACAAAAGTTAGCTAAACGAGTTTTAGAGCGAGTGATTCTCCCAGTCGATGTCATTCATCATTTGTTCCACGGGATGGTCTTTCTTGACTCTTTCTCGAACTCGGGATAGCTTTTGTCGTGGTCGTGGCTGAGCTTCCTCATCATCCTCATCTTCTTCTCCATCTGTGTTGTTGGTGTTGTCTTGAGGTGGTGGAGAAGGAGGTTGTGGTGGATCTTCTTGTCGCACTTCCTCATCTTGGTGAGTTCCACTTGTGGAAGCCTCCATGTTGCCTTGAGGTTCACCTTGCCGTGAGGTAGGGGCTCCACATATGTAGATGAGGTACTCTCCTTCACTTCCATGGGACTAATCTTTCCAATGGATAAATCTTGAATGGCTTCGATGGGTCCTTGTCTCCTACATCAATAGGCATTTGCTCTACTTATGAGCCATTAGATTCATCAAACTTCACATCTACCGCCTCTTCAACCTTTCGGGTGAAATTATTGTAGACACGGTAGGTGTGAGAGTTTGATCCATAACCGAGGAAAAAGCCTTCATGAGTTTTAGGAGCAAATTTAGACCGACGATGCTTATCAAGAATATAGCATTTTGAACCAAAGACACGAAAATATCCCACTTGGGGTTTGTTACCCGTAAGGAGCTCGTATGAAGTCTTGCCGAGAAGCTTGTGAAGATAAAGTCTGTTGATGGCATGACAAGTGTCTCAACGGCTTCACCCCAAAAGTGTTTTGGTGTCTTGTATTCATCAAGCATTGTCCTCGCCATCTCAATGAGTGTTCGGTTCTTCCTCTCAACAACCCCGCTTTTGTTGAGGTGTGTACGTAGCTGAGAACTCATGTAGAATCCCTTCCTCATCGAGAAAAGAGTCCACATGGGCGTTCTTGAACTCCGTTCCGTTGTCACTCCGAACCTTCTTGATCTTCACCTCAAATTGATTCTGAGCCTTTCTAGCAAAGGTTTTGAAGATTTTCTGAACCTGCGATTTGTCATCAAGTAGAAATACCCACGTAAATCTGGAAAAGTCATCAACAATAACTAGACCAAAGGAGTTACCACCAAGGCTTTTGTAAGCATTGGGACCAAGAGATCCATATGAAGAAGCTCAAGCGGTCTCCTTGTGGTCATGATATTCTTCACGGGATGACTTCCTCCTACTTGTTTTCCTGCTTGACATGCACTGCAGAGTCTATCTTTGTCAAAGAAAACATCTTTAACACCAAGAATGTGATCTCCTTTGATTAGCTTATCTAAATTTCGCATACCAACATGTCCAAGCCTTCTATGCCAAAGCCAACCTTTTGCAGATTTAGCGATAAAGCAAGTTCTAGGTTGAGCTTTCTTAGTGAAATCGACAATGTATAGGTCACCTCTCGAATGCCGGTGAAGACCATGTTATGATTGTCACTCTGAAAAACTTGGCAATCTACTTTGGTGAATAGCACATTGTATCCAAAGTCAGCTAATCTAGACACGGAAAGCAAATTGTATCCAAGCGATTCAACAAGCATGACATTTTTAATGGAGCTATCATGAGATATGGCCACCTTACCAAGGCCAAGTACCTTACCCTTGAGTTGTCTCCAAAAGTCACATACTTGCGTGGACCATCGTTCTTTGCAAGCTCTCAAACATGTCTTCATCTCCGGTCATGTGATCGGTGCATCCACTATCAAGAATCCATTCTTTGCCACCGGATATGTAGTCTCTCATATTTGCCATTAGATGAGACTCTTCATGATCTTGTCTAGCTCGGTGTCCGAATCGTCATCATGCTCATGCTCATCATCATATTGACCCATAGATAATTCATCATCAATACCTAGGCCAATTTGACAATGACTTGCATCAGTTTTATCAACGTGATAATAGTCATCGGAATGCAAAACAAGAGCATTTCTTATTCAACATTGATAAAACCGGATCACCCTTCTTTTCATAAGATCACGAAGCTCAAAGAAGCATTTATCAAAGTTAGGATCTTTGGGGCGCAACATATCAAATTCAACAGTCTTGTATAGAATTTCATCAAGACCTCTCAACGAGTAGTCCGGATAAAGTTCTTCCAAGAACTTCCACATAGCATGGGCGCACTCAAAGTTCGTGACAAGCTCAAGCAAGTTATCAGGCAAACCTCTAATGATAAGATTGACAGTTCTAAGGTTGCGAAGCAAATCAAGCTCTTCATCTACAGAGGGTGCAAGGGGTCAAATGGTGGTGCATATGGGGTTTCAACATATTTGCGCAAGTTGTATATCTTAAAGATAGCAAGCATTTCAGTCCTCCACGAGTTATAGGACACTCCATCAAGAATAGGCACTCTATGACTAACACTCCCAAACGTGACACGTCCATCTTCCTCCAATGGTGTGCAAACCAAAGCAATGGAGACCAATGCTCGATACCAATTGTAGGATCGTTGAAGGCAAGAGTGTCTAGAGGGGGTGATTAGACAACTCGACAAGATAAAAGATTATGCCTTTTGATTAACATAGGTTCATAGCAAATTCACAATGAAGGACAAGTCAAGCATCATGCATACAAGTCGAGCAACATACTAAGCATGCAATTCTAGAGTATAGGGCAGCGGAAAGTAAATTGCATGAATAGTAAGGGAGAGATTGTGAAGAGCAAACGCAATTGGAGACACGGAGATTTTTCTCGTGGTTCCGATAGGTGGTGCTATCGTCAATCCACGTTGATGGAGACTTCAACCCACGGAGGGTAACGGCTGCGTGAGTCCACGGAGGGCTCCACCCACGAAGGGTCCACGAAGAAGCAACCTTGTCTATGCCATCATGGCTTACGCCCACGGAGGACTAGCCTTACTCGGGGTAGATCTTCACGAAGTAGGCGATCTCCTTGCCCTTACAAACTCCTTGGTTCAACTCCACATCATGACGGAGGCTCCCAAGTGACACCTAACCAATCTAGGAGGCACCACCCTCCAAAAGGTAATAGATGGGGTTGGTGATGATGAACTCCTTGCTCTTGTGCTTCAAATGATAATCTCCCCAACACTCAACTCTCCTCACTGATTTGGCTGTGGTGGAGGAAGGGATTGAGTGGAAAGCAACTTGGGAAGGCTAGAAATCAAGTTTCATATGGTTGGAGTGGAGCAACTTGATCTCAACACAAGGGTAGGTAGTTTTCTTCTCAGAAATGTAAGGTAGGAGTGGTAGTTCTTTCGATGGCTCTCTCCACGAATGAAGAGGAGGTGGAGGGTATTTATAGCCTCCACACAAAATCCAACTGTTACACACATTTGACCAATCTCGGTCGGACCGAAGTTGACAACTCGGTCGGACCGAAAGTTCAAATCTTGTGAACGTTGGGATTTTCGTGGGACCGAAAATACAATCTCGGTTAGTCCGATTCTTCCAAAGTCTAGGGTTTGCCAATCTCGGTGGGACCGACTTTCTCATCTCGGTGACACCGATTTGAGTACGAAGGTTCTGAAGGTTGGCAACACCAATTTCGAATGACCGAGTTTGGAATCGGAAAATCCGAGATTCTAGGGTTTGGCTATATGGTGAGGTGGTTCATCTCGGTGTGGTGAGTTTGGAATCGGTGGGACCGAGATTACTTATGAGTTTATGTTGGAATGAAAGATTGCTGATAGTTTGAGAGATAAATCATTAAGCACTTAGAGCAACCAGATCATCATCATAACCTCACCCCCTTTTAATAGTATTGGCTTTCCTATGGACTCAATGTGATCTTGGATCACTAAACCAAAAATGGAGTCTTGAGCTTTTGCCAATCCTTTCCTTAGCATTTTAGGGGTTCACCTCTCTAGTCCTTTTGCCATGCCAGAGTGGTTGACTTTCCTGAAACATACTTGATAAAAGCATTAGTGCAACCACAAAGTATGTTGTCATTAATTACCAAAACCACCTAGGGAGCAAATGTGCTTTCATAGTCCCAAAAATGATATAAATGTGTAAAATAAAGCCCATAAACATCCAAAAGAGGTAATATAATAGCATGGAACAATAAAAAATTATAGATACATTGGAGACGTATCAGGGAACCATGAGACAGGGGGGCGCGCCTTGTAGGGGTGGGCGCGCCCCCTCCCTTGTGGCCGCCTTGGCTGCTTCTTGGCTTGCACTTCAAGTCCTCTGGATCACATTCGTTCCAAAAATCATGCTCCCGAAGGTTTCATTCCGTTTGGACTCCGTCTGATATTCCTTTTCTTCGAAATACTGAAATAGGCAAAAAAAACAGCAATACGGGCTGGGCCTCCGGTTAATAGGTTAGTCCCAAAAATGATATAAATGTGTAAAATAAAGCACATAAACATCCAAAAGGGGTAATATAATAGCATGGAACAATCAAAAATTATAGATACATTGGAGACGTATCAAGCATCCCCAAGCTTAATTCCTGCTCGTCCTCGAGTAGGTAAATGATAAAAACAGAATTTTTGATGTGGAATGCTACCTAGCATAATTCTCAATGTAATTTTCTTTATTGAGGCATGAATGTTTAGATCCAAATGATTTTAAATAAAAGTTCATATTGACATAAGAAATAATAATACTTCAAGCATACTAAATCAAGCAATCATGTCTTCTCAAAATAACATGGCTAAAGAAAGTTATCCCTACAAAATCATATAGTCTGGCTATTGCTCTATCTTCATCACACAAAGTATTTAATCATGCACAACTCCGATGACAAGCCAAGCAATTGTTTCATACTTTAGTAATCTCAAACTTTTTACACTTTCACGCAATACATGAGCGTGAGCCATGGACATAGCACTATATGTGGAATAGAATGGTGGTTGTGGAGAAGACAAAAAAGGAGAAGATAGTCTCACATCAACTAGGCGTATCAACGGGCTATGGAGATGCCCATTAATAGATATCAATGTGAGTGAGTAGGGATTTCCATGCAACGGATGCACTCGAGCTATAAATGTATGAAAGCTCAACAAAAGAAACTAAGTGGGTGTGCATCCAACTCGCTTGCTCACGAAGACCTAGGGCACTTTTGAGGAGGCCCATTATTGGAATATACAAGCCAAGTTCTATAATGAAAAATTCCCACTAGTATATGAAAGTGACAACATAGGAGACTCTCTATCATGAAGATCATGGTGCTACTTTGAAGCACAAGTGTGGTAAAAAGTATAGTAGCATTATCCCTTCTCTCTTTTTCTCTCATTTCTTTTTTTTCTTTTTTCTTTTTCTTTGGCCTTTCTCTTTTTTTTTATAAAGTCCGAAGTCTCATCCCGACTTGTGGGGGAATCATAGTCTTCATCATCCTTTCCTCACTGGAACAATGCTCTAATAATGAAGATCATCACACTTTTATTTACTTACAACTCAAGATTATAACTCAACAAGATATGACTCTATATGAATGCCTCTGGCGGTGTACCGGGATATGCAATGAATCAAGAGCGACATGTATGAAAATTATGAAGGTGGCCTTGCCACAAATACAATGTCAACTACATGATCATGCAATGGCAATATGACAAAAGTAATGCGTGTCATATAAACGGAACGGTGGAAAGTTGCATGGCAATATATCTCGGAATGGCTATGGAAATGCCATAATAGGTAGGTATGGTGGCTGTTTTGAGGAAGGTATATGGTAGGTGTATGGTACCGACGAAAATTGCGCGGCACAAGAGAGGCTAGCAATGGTGGAAGGGTGAGAGTGCGTATAATCCATGGACTCAACATTAGTCAAAAGAACTCATATACTTATTGCAAAAATCTACAAGTCATCAAAAACAAAGTATTACGTGCATGCTCCTAGGGGGATAGATTGGTAGGAAAAGACCATCGCTCGTCCCCGACCGCCACTCATAAGGAAGACAATCAATAAATAAAATTGTGCTCCAACTTCATCACAAAGCGGTTCATCATACGTGCATGACTTTAATATCATTACCTCCATATATCAAAACAATTATCAAGTATCAAATTGATCATAGCATCCAATTCACTTTCTATGATAGTTTTTATTATACCCAACTTGGATGCCTACCATTCTAGGACCAATTTTATAACCATAGCAAATACCATGCTGTTCTAAAAGACTCTCAAAATAATATAAGTGAAGCATGAGAGACTAGCAATTTCTACAAAATTAAGCCACCGCTGTGCTCTAAAAGATATAAGTAAAGCACTAGAGCAAAAACTATCTAGCTCAAAGATATAAGTGAAGCACATAGAGTATTCTAATAAATTTCAATCAAGTAGGCTTCTCCCAAAAGGTGTGTACATCAAGGATGATTGGGGTAAACTAAAAATCAAATACTAATATCATACACGACGCTCCAAGAAAAACACATATCATGTGGCGAATAAAAATATAGCTCCAAGTAAAGTTACCAATGAACGAAGACGAAAGAGGGGATGCCTTCCGGGGGCATCCCCAAGCTTAGGATTTTGGCTATTATTGAATATCTTGGGGTGCCATGGGCATCCCCAAGCTTAGACTTTTTCCACTCCTTATTCCATATTCCATCAAATCTTTACCCAAAACTTGAAAACTTCACAACACAAAACTCAACAGGAAATCTCATAAGCTCCGTTAGTGAAACAAAACAAAACCACCACGTAAGGTACTGTAATGAACTCATTATTTATTTATTTTGGTGTTAAACCTACTGTATTCCAAGTTCTATATGGTTCATACTACTTAATACTAGCCATAGATGCATCAAAATAAGCAAACAACACACGAAAAAACAGAATCTGTCAAAAACAGAACAGTCTGTAGCAATCTGTAACTAATCTAAACTTCTGGAACTTTAAAAATCCTACCAAAATAGGAAGTCCTGGGAAATTTGTCTATTGATCAGCAGCAAAACTAATCAACGCAAAAGCACGTTTTTGTGATTTAACAAAACTAAATTCGTGCGTGCAAAGTTTCTGTTTTTCAACAGAATCAAATTAACTATCACCATAGGTTATCCTATAGGTTCTACTTGGCACAAACACTAATTAAAACATAAAAACACATCTAAACAGAAGGTAGATGCAAAATTTATTCCTAAACAGAAGCAAAAACAAAAAAACATAAATAAAATTGGGTTGCCTCCCTACTAGCGCTATCGTTTAACGCCCCTAGCTAGGCATAAAAGCGAAGATAGATCTAAGTAGTGCCATCTTTGGCACTCAATTCATAAGTAGCTCGCATGATAGATTCATAAGGTAATTTGACTTTCTTTCTTGGAAAGTTCTCCATGCCTTTCTTTAATGGAAATTGGAATCTACTATTCCCTTCCTTCATATCAATAATCGCGCATATCGTTCTAAGGAAAGGTCTACCAAGAATAATAGGGCAAGAAAGATTGCAATCTATATCAAGAACGATAAAATCTACGGGCACCAAATTTCTATTTGCAACAATGAGAACATCATTGATCCTGCCCATTGGCTTTTTAATGGTGGAATCCGCAAGGTGCAAATTTAAAGAGCAATCATCAAGATCATGGAAACCTAGAATATCACATAAAGTTCTCGGAATCGTGGAAACACTAGCACCCAAATCACATAAAGCAAAACACTCATGATCTTTAATTTTAATCTTTATAGTAGGTTCCCACTCATCATTAAGTTTTCTATATATAGAAACTTCCAAATTAAGTTTTTCATCATAAGATTACATCAAGGCATCAACGATATGTTTGGTAAAAGCTTTATTTTGACTATAAGCATGAGCAGAATTAACAACGGATTGTAACAAGGAAATACAACCTTCTAAAGAAAAAATATCATAATCAAATTCCTTGAAATCCTAGATAGTGGGTTCAATGCTATTTAAAGTCATGACCTCTCCAATCCTACTTTTACCAAATTTAGTATCAAGATCTAAAAACACCGAATTATTGGGACGCCTTCTAACTAAAGTTGACTCATCTCCAATCCCATTATTATTAAGATTCATATTGCAAAACAAATATCTAATAGGAGACACATCAATAACTTTAAGATCTTCATCATTATTTTCATGGAAACTAGAAGAACACGCTTTTACAAAGCAATCTTTTTAGCATGCAATCTAGCGGTTCTTTCCTTGCACTCATCAATGGAAATTCTCATGGCTTTGAGAGACTCATTGATATCATGCTTAGGAGGGGTAGATCTAAGTTTAAGAGAATCAACATCAAGCAAAAGTCTATCAACGTTCCTAGCCAAATCATCAACTTTGAGCAATTTTTCTTCAAGCAAAGCATTAAATTCTTTTGAGAAATCATAAATTCTTTCACACTATTCTAAAAATCATAGGGCATCTTATTAAAATTACCATAAGAATTATTGTAGGAATTTCCATAATTATTAGAGGAATTACTAGGGAACGGTCTAGAATTAAAGTTTCCTCTATAAGCATTGTTTCCAAAACTATTCCTACCAACAAAATTCACATCCATAGATTCATTATTATTCTCAATCAAAGTAGACAAAGGCATATCATTGGGATCAAGAGGAGTATTTTTAGTAGCAAACAACTTCATAAGTTCATCCATCTTTCCACTCAAAACATTGATTTCTTCTATAGCATGCACTTTTTTACTAGAAGATCTTTCGGTGTGCCATTGAGAATAATTAGCCATAATATTATCAAGGAGTTTTGTAGCATCTCCTAAAGTGATTTCCATAAACGTGCCTCCCACGATCGAATCTAAAAGATTTCTAGAAGCAAAGTTCAAACTGGCATAAAAATTTTGTATGATCATCCATAAATACAAACCATGAGTAGGCAATTGCGAATCATCAATTTCACTCTTTCCCAAGATTGGGCAACATGCTCATGATCAAGTTGTTTAAAATTCATAATATCGTTCCTAAGAGTGATGATCTTAACGGGAGGAAAATACTTAGAGATAAAGGCATCTTTGCACTTGTTCCAAGAATCAATACTATTTTTAGGCAAAGACGAAAACCAAACTTTGGCACGATCTCTAAGGGAAAACGCAAATAACTTCAATTTAACAATATCATTATCCGTATCTTTCTTCTTTTGCATACCACACAAATCAACAAAGTTGTTTAGATGAGTAGCGGCATCTTCACTAGGAAGGCCGGCGAATTGATCTTTCATAACAAGATTCAGCAAAGCAGTATTGATTTCACAAGACTCAACATCATTAAGAGGAGCAATCGGAGTACTAAGGAAATCATTATTATTGGTATTGGAGAAATCACACAATTTGGTATTATCTTGCGCCATGGCGACAAGTAATCCAACACACAAGCAAACAGAAAAAGGCAAGCGAAAGAGAGGAGAAGATTGGGAAAGAGAGGGCGAATAAAACAACAAGGGTGAACTGGGGGAGAGGAAAACGAGAGGCAAATGGCAAATAATGTAAATGCGAGGGAGATGAGTTTGTGATGGGTACTTGGTATGTCTTGACTTGAGCGAAGACCTCCCCAGCAACGGCGCCAGAAATCCTTCTTGCTACATCTTGAGCTTGCGTTGGTTTTCCTTGAAGAGAAAAGGGTGATGCAGCAATAGTAGCGTAAGTATTTCCCTCAATTTTTGAGAACCAAGGTATCAATCCAGTAGGAGGCTCCTCAGAAGTCCCACGCACCTGCACAAACAAACAAAGAACTCGCAACCAACGCAATAAAGGGGTTGTCAATCCTTCACGGCCACTTCATGAAAGTGAGATCGATAGAGATAGTATGATAAGATAAATATATTTTTGGTATTTTATAATATAGATAGGAAAATTAAAGATGCAAATAAAAGTAGATTGAAAGCTTATATGATAAAAGATAGACCCGGGGGCCATAAGTTTCACTAGTGGCTTCTCTCAAGATAGCATAAGTATTACGGTGGGTGAAGCAATTACTGTCGAGCAATTGATAGAAAAGCGAATAATTATGCGATTATCTAGGCATGATCATGTATATAGGATTCATGTCCGCGACAAGTAGACCGACTCCTGCCTGCATCTACTACTATTACTCCACACATTGACCGCTATCCATCATGCATCTAGAGTATTAAGTTCATAAGAACATAGTAACGCATTAAGAAAGATGACATGATGTAGAGGGATAAACTCATGCAATATGATATAAACCCCATATTTTTATCCTCGATGGCAACAATACAATACGTGCCTTGCAACCCTTTTTGTCACTTGGTAAGGACACCGCAAGACTGAACCCAAAGCTAAGCACTTCTCCCATGGCAAGAAAGATCAATCTAGTAGGCCAAACCAAACTGATAATTCGAAGAGACTTGCAAAGATAACTCAATCATACATAAAAGAATTCAGAGGAGATTCAAATATTTCTCATAGGTAAACTTGATCATAAACCCACAATTCATCGGATCTCGACAAAAACACCGCAAAAAGAGTTACATCAAATAGATCTCCACAAGAGAGTGCGAGAACATGGTATTGAGATCCAAAAAGGGAGAAGAAGCCATCTAGCTAATAACTATGGACCCAAAGGTCTATGGTAAACTACTCACAACTCATCGGAGAGGCTATGGTGTTGATGTAGAAGCCCTCCATGGTCGATTCCCCCTCCGGCGGAACACCGCTGAAGGCTCCAAGATGGGATCTCGCGGATACAGAAGGTTACGGCGGTGGAAATTGTTTTTTGTTTGCTCCCTGGATGTTTTCGGGGTACGTGGGTATATATAGGAGGAAGAAGTACGTTGGTGGCTGCCCAAGGGGCCCACGAGACAGGGAGGCGCGCCCTGTAGGGGTGGGCGCGCCCCCCACCCTCGTGGCCGGCTCGGTTGCTTCTTGGCTTGCACTCCAAGTCCTCTGGATCACGTTCGTTCCAAAAATCATGCTCCCGAAGGTTTCATTCCGTGTGGACTCCGTTTGATATTCCTTTTCTTCGAAATACTGAAATAGGAAAAAAACCGCAATACGGGTTGGGCCTCCGGTTGGTAGGTTAGTCCCAAAAATGATATAAATGTGTAAAATAAAGCCCATAACATCCAAAAGGGGTAATATAATAGCATGGAATAATCAAAAATTATAGATACGTTGGAGACATATCAGCCACGGGGTGGCCGGTCAGCCGCATCATGCGCTGGTAGTGTGGGATTTAACGCCTCCTCCTCGAGTTGAGGTAGCAACCTGCGCTTTGGTTAACTTTTGGTAAGGCGCTCGAGTCCGTATTCCTCGGCAGCAAGGACCTCGGTCCATCTATCGGTTAGCAGATCTTGATCAGCTTGAAGTTGTTGCTGCTTTTTCTTTAGGCTTTTTGCAGTGGCTATAAGCCGGCGCTTGAAGCGCTCTTGCTCGACGGGATCCTCAGGCACGATGAATTCTTCATCGCCAAGGCTCACTTCGTCTTCAGAGAGAGGCATGTAATTATCGTCCTCTGATTCTCCATCTGTTGCCTTTTCCTTAGGGCTAACTTGCCCATCCTCTTGCTTGGCCTGCTCGAAGCCTGGTTGGGTAGGATTGTTTTAGTCTTCGGCACCATCCGGGTTGTTATTTGTGCTAGTATCACTATTTTTGCTATGGTGTGGCCTGGAGCGACGCCTATGACGCCAGTGCCTAGATTGCTTCTCCAGGGGGTTATCTTCAGTTGCCTCATCGCCATTGCTTTCTTTGGGGGTGTCCACCATATATATATCATATGATGAGGTGGCTGTGCAGCGCCCTATAGGCGGTGGTCCCTGTTGTTCTCCTGCATCATCATCCATACCGTCGATGTCTTCGGAGTTGAAGTCAAGCACATCGGTTAAGTCATCGACAGTGACTATTAAGTGGGTGGTGAGTGGGGAACGAATTTCTTCGTCGTCCACATCCCACTCAAGCCGGACATAGTTCGGCCAAGAATCTCCCGACAAAGAAAGAGACCTTAATGAACTTAGCACATCACCCAAGGGCGGGTGCTAAAAAATATCCACGGTGGTGAACTCCATGACCGGTGCCCAATCAGATTCGATAGGCACGGACGTACGCGGTTCGGATCCTGTAGCCGGAAACGAGTCCGAGGGTCCGATGACACTATCCTCACAGGAGGTGGGATCAGTGTTCGGCTCCAACGCCGATAGGTGTGCGGCCTCCGTGGCGGGGTCCATCCACCCATCCTCGGAAGGCGTGATCTATGCCGGATTGACTCCCGGGGCCGCCCCAGGTGCGACCTCCCAAACACAGTCTGATGGCAGATCTAAGTCATGCTCGTCACGATTGTCCGGAGTACCTGACATGGGCTCGAATCCATCGAAGATCAAGTCTCCGCGGATGTCGGCAGTATAGTTCAAGCTCCAAGACCTGACCTGATGGCTAGGGGCGTAGCTATCGATCTGCTCCAGGTGGCCATGCGAGTTGGCCCGCAGTACGAAGCTGCCGATACGAAGATCTATCCGGGAAGGAAAACCTCCCCTTGGACCGCGTTATTGAAGATGATTGAAGGAGCCATCAAGCCTTACCGCGACAACACAGTGGAACTCTCAATGAAAGCACCAATGTCGGTGTCAAAACCAGCGGATCTCGGGTAGGGGGTCCCGAACTGTGCGTCTAAGGCTAATGGTAACAGGAGGCAGGGGACACGATGTTTTACCCAGGTTCGGGCCCTCTCGATGGAGGTAATACCCTACTTCCAGCTTGATTGATCTTGATGATATGAGTATTACAAGAGTTGATCTACCACGAGATCGTAGAGGCTAAACCCTAGAAGCTAGCCTATCATTATGATTGTTTTTGTCCTACGGACTAAACCCTCCGGTTTATATAGACACCGGAGGGGGCTAGAGTTACACAGAGTCGGTTACAGAGAAGGAGATCTACATATCCGAATTGCCAAGCTTGCCTTCCACGCAAAGGAGAGTCCCATCCGGACACGGGACGAAGTCTTCAATCTTGTATCTTCATAGTCCAACAGTTCGGCCAAAGTATATAGTCCGGCTGTCCGAGGACCCCTTAATCCAGGACTCCCTCACCCCCCCTTTCCTTGTATGAAGAAGGGGGGAGGAAAGAGGGGGGAGAGGGAAGGAAGGGGGAGTCCTACTCCACACTTTCCTTTCCCTCCTCTCTTTCCTTCTCCTCCTCATTGGGCAGGTCTCTATAGGGGCGCACAAGCCCCTTGTGGGCTGGTGTGTTTCCTCTCTTGGCCCATAAGGCCAATATCTTTGCCGAGGGTGCCCGAAACTCCTTTTCGGTGACCCGATAAGTACCCGGTACCCTCCGAAACACTTCCGGTGTCCGAATACCATCATCCTATATATCAATCTTTACCTATCGACCATTTTGAGACTCCTCATTATGTCCTGATCTCATCCGGGACTCCGAACAACATTCGGTCACTAAATCACATAACTCATATAATACTATAACGTCAACGAACGTTAACCGTGCGGACCCTACGGGTTCGAGAACTATGTAGACATGACCGAGACTCCTATCCAGTCAATAACCAATAGCGGAACCAGGATGCCCATATTGGCTCCTACATATTCTATGAAGATTTTTATCGGTCAAACCGTTATGACAACATACGTAATTCCCTTTGTCCATCGGTATGTTACTTGCCCGAGATTCGATCGTCGGTATCTCTATACCTAGTTCAATCTTGTTACCGGCAAGTCTCTTTACTCTTTCCGTAATACATCACCTTGTGACCAACTCCTTAGTCATTTGCTTGCAAGCTTTGATTTGTATTACCGAGAGGGCCCAGAGATACCTCTCCGATACTCGGAGTGACAAATCCTAATCTTGATCTATGCCAACTCAACAAACACCTTCGGAGATACCTGTAGATCATCTTTATGATCACCTGGTTACATTGTGACGTTTGATAGCACACAAGGTATTCTTCCGGTATCCGGGAGTTGCATAATCTCATAGTCGAAGGAATATGTATTTGACATGAAGAAAGCAATAGCAATAAAGCTGAATGATCATTATGCTAAGCTAACGGATGGGTCTTGTCCATCACATCATTCTCCTAATGATGTGATCCCATTATCAAATGACAACTCATGTCCATGGTTAGTAAACCTTAACCATCGTTGATCAACGAGCTAGTCTAGTAGAGGCTTAATAGGGACACAATATTTGCTTATGTATTCACACATATATTTAAGTTTCCGATCAATACAATCCTAGCATGAATAATAAACCTTTATCATGAATAAGGAAATATAAAATAACAACTTAATTATTGCCTCTAGGGCATATTTCTTTCAAAATTATCGTCCATTTTTTATTGGCGTATGTTAAACTTCAAAATGATTATGTGAATCTCTTTCTTGATTATATGTAGCATTTTGTTCTTTTTTCCCGATAAAAGATGGATTTTATTAACTCAATATGAAGCATCAAGGTGATACACAATACAAAGAGCACATCCACGACCTCTGCATTGTTAAGATGCACGTGCGCGCGCACACACACAAATCCCACGGGCAACTAGAAAATTAATACAAGACTGAAGCTATGCCAAGGTGGATAGATAATAGAGAAAAAAGAGCAATGATGATCCACACTGAGCAGTTATTGAGCCAGATGATGGAAGCACACGTAATTCAAACGTGGACACAACCACATGGGAAAAATATGCACACAATATGCAAGCGGCCAAGCTGCCAAAGACCGTCCGTCGGAACTAGAACCTCTGTTGAAGTTGGCACTACTAGGGAAAATGCTAGCAGTAGTGCGGGCACCTGCGCTGTTGCTACGGCGCTACAACTAAACTTTAATAGTAGTATGGGTTTACCAGCTCTACTGCTAACCATACGTAACAGTAGCGTGCTTGCTAAACCGAGCTGCTGCTAATAGCAGCAGCGCCCCTATTAAGAGTGCGTTGTTGTTAAATGCACGCTACTGTTAAATGCATGCCCCGTGCTACTGCTTAAATTTCCTGTATTTTTTTCTGCAGCATATTGGCACTTTATTTGTACAAGTTTTATACAGTAGTCTCATCATATGATTTTATGATCATGATGAGTTATTATATCAGTGGGTGAAAGAGACGTGGATTAGATTCAAGTGAAGGCAACATGGTGCAGATCCAAAGTACTACTAATCCAAACTTATCAAGTTTGGATTAGTAGTACTTTTGATTTGCACCATGTTGCCTCTCACCCATTATATATATAATAATTCATCATGCTCATAATGATATAACAACTCAACATCATCATAATAATAATAACTCATCATCGTTATCATAATAACAAGTCATACTCATCATCATAGTCATCTAACAAATACTACTCGTTATCATAATAACATGTCATATTCATCATCATCATAGTCATCTAACCAACCCTAGTTAATTGTTCTTAGCACATGATCATGAGTATTAGCTAGGACATGCTACCCTCTGTCACGCCCAATATGCGACCCTATCCAAAAGGAACTCGAAGGTCCCACCAAGGATAGACCCGCATATTGAAACGCTTTTGCAAGGTGGATATCATTACATCAACATTACATAATAGGTAGGGATACATACACAAGGCATACAATGCCACACGAATACAACATCATCTTACATAAGAGCACCATCCGATCATGGATGAAACACAAACAAAACTCAAACGACATCCACCCTTCTAGCCCAGGCTGCCGACCTGGAACCTATCCCCTGATCGAAGAAGCAGAAGGAGAACTCCAAACAAACAAACATCGCGCTCGCGTCAAGATCATCGCATAACCTGTACCTACAACTGTTGTTGTAGTAATCTGTGAGCCACGAGGACTCAGCAATCCCATTACCATGGGTATCAAGACTAGCAAAGCTTAATGGGAAAGGAAGGGGTAAAGTGGTGAGGTGGCAGCAGCGACTAAGCATGATATGGTGACTAACATACGCAAATAAGAGCGAGAAGAGAAGAAAAGGAATGGTCGTGAATCAAGCAATGATCAAGAGGTGATCCTGAACACCTACTTACGTCAAACATAACACAGAAACTGTGTTCACTTCCCGGACTCCGCCGAGAAGAGACCATCACGGCTACACACGCGGTTGATGCGTTTTAGTTCGGATCTGGGGTCAAGTTATCTACAACTGGACATTAACAAATTCCCATCTGCCACATAACCGCGGGCACGGCTCTCGAAAGTTTATACCCTGGAAGGTGTCCCAACTTAGCCCATGACAAGCTCTCGCGATCAATGAAGGAATAGACCTTCTCCCAGGAAGACCCGATCAGACTCGGAATCCCGGTTTACAAGACATTTCGACAATGGTAAAACAAGACCAGCAAAGCCGCCCGATGCGCCGACAATCCCGATAGGAGCTGCACATATCTCGTTCTCAGGGCAACACCGGATAAGTCAAGCTACGAGTAAAACCAGACTTGAGTTTCCACGAGGTGGCCCCAAGAAGTTGCTCGGTTCGGACCAACACTTAGACAAGCAATCGGCCGGGGGCTAAAATAAAGATGACCCTTGGGTTAATTACTCCCAAGGGAAAGGTAGGTGGCGGTGAGGCAAATGGTAAAACCAAGGTTGGGCCTTCTTTGGACAAGTTTTATTCAAAGCGAACTGTCCGGGGTCCCATAAATCATCCGACCGCTAGGAACATAAAATCCGGGAACATAACACCGTATGACGGAAACTAGGGCGGCAAGAGTGGAACAAAACACCAGGCATAAGGCCGAACCTTCCACCCTTTACCAAATATATAGATGCATTGAATAATATAAGAGATATTGTGATATCCCAACATAACCCTGTCCACCATGGAGCAATCTTCAACTTCACCTGCAGCTAGCAATGCTATAAGAGGGGTTGAGCAAAAGCGGTAACATAGCCAAACAATGGTTTGCTAGGAATGGTGTCAAAGGTTAGAGGTTCATGGCAATTTGGGTGGCTTGATGAGCAAAAGATAGGTAACGCAGCATAGCGATAGAACGAAGCAACTAGCATAGCAATGATAGTAGTGAGATCCAGGGTAGCGGTCATCTTGCCTGAAATCTCGCCAGGAAGAAGAACGAGTCCATGAAGAAGATGAAGCCACGAAGACGAACCACACGTAGACGAATGAATCCTCACGATCGCAACGAAACGGGAACTATCGAGAAGAAGCACACAACATGGTAAACACGCCACACATGAACAAGACATGATGCACAACAAGCATGATGCATGACAAGGCTACATGAAGCTACTCATGGCAAGAGATGATGCAAACAAGAACAACACATCAAGGCAAGTTTAAATGAGGCCGGAAACAACATATAACAATTCCGGTAAGTCCTCATATGCATATTTCGAAATTGGTCCAGAACTGAATAAACCTTATGTTCAAGTTGTTAAACAGCAAGTTAAAGATCACCAAGATGATCTACACGAAATTCTAGTCAAGTTACATATAAAGTTCATTAGATTTGGAGCTACGGCCTAGAAGACATGAGCAAAACAAGTTAAGCATGGCATTGATGCAAAATGCATACAAACATCAAGCAAACACTCCCAAACATGGACGCAACATGATAATATGAAGCTAAATGCAAAAACAAGCAAGTTTCATATAGAGCACACTCAAAACGGAGCAACGGTTCAACACATACTCTATACAAGTCAAAGCAACAATCTGTCCAAAACAGCAACTAGGCATATTGCAAGCATCAAAACAATATGCTACAGCACCCCAACATAATAACAAAAGGCATGGGCATGAAGTACTGGTAAAGCACTACAAAACATGAACACTGAGCTATCTCCAGAAACAACTAGAACATGCTCAAAAGGACATGGGAAGATTGCAAATAATAACAGTTTCAGGCTTAGCAGAAATAACATCAGGTTGCAATGTTTAGAGCTATCAAACAACATGTTACAGGAACTTATCATGTCAAACAAAGGCATGGCATGAATCTACTAAAAGCATAGATCAAAAGTCCCTTACTGACCATGAGCCAAAAAGGCATAGAAAATATGATGGCACCCATGTAAACATGGCAAGTTATATGACAGATTCATACATGGTAGAAACAACAATAAGAAGGCATGTTCGTGAGCTTGAACCACTCACCACAGAGCAATACATGGCATGGCAAGGCAACCAACAGTAAGAAGGCATGTTTATGAAGCTAAGCATGGCAAGAGCAAGTTCATAGGGTGCATGGATCACTAGCAAACAATCATGGAAACATTGAACTTAAAGTTAACAGGCTGACAGCAACATTATCAAGCAACTTTGGAGCAAGATATGAACAATCTACAGCAAGCTATAAATGCAACCAAGGGCATGAATGGATAGAGAATAACATGTAGATCAAAACATGTTTATAGAACATCTCCATATTATGCACGAAATGACTTGTAGAAGCATGTTTACATAGCAACAAAATATAACAGAATCTGTCAGAAAACAAAGAACAAAGAAGTACCCTCCTTAACAAGCTCGATGCACTCACTACACAAGTCACAAAAATATATGGAAGGCACCACTGGAAAGATGGCATGACATAGATCAATATACATGTAGACATCAACCTCATAGGATGCACACATCAATCATGGCAAAAATGACAAATGAGCAAGTTATAACAGTGTCAGCAGGTTAACATCAACATGCACTCTTCCAACAGCATTTCAGGCATCAAGATGAGCTCAAATAAAAATGCTGCAATGGAATGAAATGAATCACTCGTTGAGACGAACAATTTGACATATTACACGCACGAAACGGAGCTACGGATGCAGAGATACAGCATGATGAACATGGCATAATTATGCAATAATATGGGGACTTGGACGAATTTCGGGGGGAAGTCAACCTTCGACACGGATTCCGAGGCAGGCCGGATCTGGCCGGAGCTTCGCCGGAGATGGAGAGGAAGGCCGGAGAAGAGCGGGGAGGCTGGATCCGAGGCGCTCCTCGCCGGATCCGGTCGGAGGAGGCGAGGGGAGGCCGGGCGGTGGGGCAAGAGGACGCGGCGCGCGCGCGGGGCGACTGGCGCGCCTCCGGCGGCGCGCCGCGGCGCTGCCGCCGCCGGCGGGCAATGAAGGCGGCCAACATGCAAGGCGGCGGCGGCGGCGGCGGCAGGCGCCGGGCGCGCGCGAGGAGCGGCGGGCGGCGCGGGCGCGCGACGGGCCGGAGCGGCGGCGGCGGCGCTGGTCGCCGGCGCCGGGCGGCGCCACGGGGCGCGGCGTGCGGCGGGGCGGCGGCCGGCCGGCAGCAAGACGGCGGCGGACGCGCCCGAGGAGCGCGGTGGCGGCGGCGGATCAGGCCCGCATGGGCCTGGATGGGCTTCCATGGCAGCGGCGGCGGAGGGACGGCGGCGGGCCACGTGGCAGGGCGGATTAGGCTGCGGGCGCGGGCGGACATGTCCGTCGGCGGGTGGACGTGTCCGGCGGCGCGAGGATGAAGAAGGCTAGGGTTTCGGGGGAAAATATCCGCGAATTTGGAAGGGGGAGGCACACATATTTATAGGTAGAGGGAGCTAGGAGAGTCCAAATGAGGAGCCGTCTTCGGCCACGCGATCGTGATCGAACGACCGAGAGCATGGAGGGGAGTTTGCTGGGTTTTGGGCCACTTTGGAAGGGGTGTTGGGCTGCAACACAAGAGGCCTTTACGGTTACCCGGTTAACCGTAGGAGTATCAAACGACCTCCAAATGGCACGAAACTTGACAGGCGGTCTACCGGTGCTATACCAAGGCCGCTTGGAAAACCTCGGGCCATTCCGAGAAAGTTTAACGCCCACTCACGAAAAGAGAGAAGAGGGGGACGCCGGATGACATAGGAGTGCCGGATTGCAAAACGGACAACGGGGAAAATGCTCGGATGCATGAAACGAACACGTATGCGAATGCAATGCACATGATGACATGATATGAAATGCATATGATGACATGGCAAGGTGAAACACGCAAGCAAATGACATGGCAACGACAGCTAATAACTGACCAACACCTGGCGCATCGAATCCGGGGCGTTACAACACTCCTCCACTAACAAGAGATCTCGTCCCGAGATCTTAGGACCGAGACGGAAGAGAAAAAGGATGAGGTGAAACAAGAACTCAAGAGAAAAAGCAAAGGATCGAGAGCACCCGAGAAGAAGAGAGGAACGACGAGAATGACGAGAATCGAAAACTCACGGAATCAGATAGACTAAGAAATCACTTGTTCTAACCGGAGTGGTTAGAATGAGAAAAGAAACGGATAAGACTGAAAGGATTTAGACAGCACTCCGGCTGAACATTGAAAGAAAAGAACATGAACTTCACAAGATGGAATGACACTAATTCTTGACGAATGAATTAAATCATGAAGAACCACCATGAAGAACTCCGTTAACAAAAGGATGGTGAGATAGAATGAAGGATGAAAGAATAAGATGAGCCTTGCGGTGATTTAGATGGAGGTTCCGACGAGATGGCCGAGGAAAAATTTGAACTCCGGAAAAGAAAAGATGAAAACACTTGAAGCTAGAATTTATTCATCGAGAACAAACTCCAAAGGAAGGGATTAATCATTTGGACAAAATAAGAATAAGATTTATTGTATGATTATCCTTCATCTAATTAAATTGATGACAAGTAATGAATTATTGCATACTACTTATTCTTCTTGAAAAATAATTGAGAAGTGACATATCGCAAGCTTGAGAAGGTATTGATGGAACCACCGGTAGGATTGAAAGAACGAATTGAATAATATGATAATGAAGGAAAAAGAATCTTGAGCGAACCACCGTAAGAATTCAAAAATGACTGATGAAAGAGAATGAATCACCGAGAAGAATTAGAAGAACAAATATGCTTGAGGGGATTTAGATGCCAAAGAACAGGAAGAACTCGAGCTGATTAAAGAACACTTGAACGAAGCGCCGGGATAAATGGATAATGGTAGCTGAAATGTGAGGACGAAGAATTCTTCTGGGACGATGGCCTCCGGTGAAAGAAACAGAATTCAACTCCTGAAATACTCCGGATGGATGAAAAGAATTTGCATGACTTGAAACAATTTTATAGGATAACATCGAGCTAGCACCGTGAATCTCCGGGAGAACGGACAAGATTTAGGAGAAATCTTCTTCTTCGGTCTTCAAATGATGACGAGAAACACCACCAAAATTACTGAGATACTCCGGGAGAATGAAAAACAAAGAGGTAGAGCCAACAATGAAAATGATTTGAAAGAGATCTTGGAGAAGGCATGTGACTGATGGAGTCCATTCTTACGTCACACTTGAAAAGAATTGAGAATAACTCCGGGGGAATTAGAAGAGTCAGGTAAGATCCTGGGAAAAGACCTGTGGGTTAGGGCCCACTAAAGAGAAAACACCGTTGGAAAGGGATGTTGAACAGATAGATGATGCACCGAAACAATTGAAATATTTAAATGAGGTGACCATCTCGAATTAATTGGAACACAGACGAATCTCCTGAGATGTCTTGAACACTCCGGAAGGATAAACTGACGAGAGGCGAACGAGCAGATAGAACATTTGAGCCGAGAAAAAGAATATGATCAACACCGAAAAACTTGAATTGGGTCCACCGGAAAAGAAAAAGAGATGAAGAATGCCGAACGAGACAAGAATTCATCGGTTGAAATAATTGAGGGAAGACTGAAGAGGCTCCGTACGAATGAAATTGATGGTCGAAACAGACTCAAACTCCGGGAAGAAAGAGGGTGGGAGGGTGGGAAAACAAAGGCAACTAGAAGGGGGAATCGACGAATATCTTGAAGAGAAAAAAAACACCAGTTGAAATCATTGAGGAAAGAAAGCAAAGACTTCACACGAGTAGGATGGATACTCGATTACGGACTCCGGCTCTGAGAAGAAAAAGGGTGGGTGGGTGGGAAAAACAAGGACAACTTCGGACAGGGAAACAACATCGATCGAAAAGAGCTAAGGATTGATCTCCCAAAGACAAAGAGGTTCGAATCAGCTCGAGAGATGCACCGGATAAAAGAGGAGAGGAACAACGATCGGAAAACAACTGCGTGATCCTAAAGAAAAATTTGAAGGGGAAGAGGAGTAATTCAAAACACCTACGTCAAGATTCCTCACCAGAGCGACGAAGGGGCTGAGGAGTAAAAAGAATTCCTACTCTCCGATATAACTAGACTCCGAAAAAGTTTTCTTATAGACTCAACAACGGCCAAACTACACGATCAATCAAGGGGGCCTCCTAGGGTCGGTCGAGACTCTGATACCAACTTGTCACGCCCAATATGTGACCCTATCCAAAAGGAACTCGAAGGTCCCACCAAGGATACACCCGCATATTGAAACGCTTTTGCAAGGTGGATATCATTACATCAACATTACATAATTGGTAGGGATACATACACAAGGCATACAATGCCACATGAATACAGCATCATCTTACATAAGAGCACCATCCGACTTCGGATGAAACACAAACAGAAACTCAAATGACATCCACCCTGCTAGCCCAGGCTGCCGACCTGGAACGTATCCCCTGATCGAAGAAGCAGAAGGAGAACTCCAAACAAACAAACATCACGCTCGCGTCAAGATCATCGCATAACCTGTACCTGCAACTGTTGTTGTAGTAATCTGTGAGCCACGAGGACTCAGCAATCCCATTACCATGGGTATCAAGACTAGCAAAGCTTAAGGGGAAAGGAAGGGGTAAAGTGGTGAGGTGGCAGCAGCGACTAAGCATGATATGGTGACTAACATACGCAAATAAGAGCGAGAAGAGAAGCAAAGGAACGGTCGTGAAGCTAGCAATGATCAAGAGGTGATCCTGAACACCTACTTACGTCAAACATAACACAGAAACCGTGTTCACTTCCCGGACTCCACCGAGAAGAGACCATCACGGCTACACACGCGGTTGATGCGTTTTAGTTCGGATCCGGGGTCAAGTTATCTACAACCGGACATTAACAAATTCCCATCTGCCACATCACCGCGGGCACGGCTCTCGAAAGTTTATACCCTGCAGGGGTGTCCCAACTTAGCCCATGACAAGCTCTCGCGATCAACAAAGGAATAGACCTTCTCCCAGGAAGACCCGATCAGACTCGGAATCCCGGTTTACAAGATATTTCGACAATGGTAAAACAAGACCAGCAAAGCCGCACGATGCGCCGACAATCCCGATAGGAGCTGCACATATCTCGTTCTCAGGGCAACACCGGATAAGTCAAGCTACGAGTAAAACCAGACTTCAAGTTTCCCCGAGGTGGCCCCGCAGGTTGCTCGGTTCGGACCAACACTTAGACAAGCACTGGCCCGGGGGGGCTAAAATAAAGATGACCCTTTGATTAATTACTCCCAAGGGAAAGGTAGGTGGTGGTGAGGCAAATGGTAAAACCAAGGTTGGGCCTTGCTGGACAAGTTTTATTCAAAGCGAACTGTCAGGGGGGTCCCATAAATCACCCGACCGCGTTAGGAACGCAAAATCCGGGAACATAACACCGGTATGACGGAAACTAGGGCGGCAAGAGTGGAACAAAACACCAGGCATAAGGCCGACACTTCCACCCTTTACCAAATATATAGATGCATTAAATAATATAAGAGATATTGTGATATCCCAACATAACCCTGTCCACCATGGAGCAATCTTCAACTTCACCTGCAGCTAGCAACGCTATAAGAGGGGCTGAGCAAAGCGGTAACATAGCCAAACAATGGTTTGCTAGGAATGGTGTCAAAGGTTAGAGGTTCATGGCAATTTGGGTGGCTTGATGAGCAAAAGATAGGTAACGCAGCATAGCGATAGAACGAAGCAACTAGCATAGCAATGATAGTAGTGAGATCCAGGGTAGCGATCATCTTGCCTGAAATCCCGCAAGGAAGAAGAACGAGTCCATGAAGAAGATGAAGCCACGAAGACGAACCACACGTAGACGAACGAATCCTCACGATCGCAACGAAACGGGAACTATCGAGAAGAAGCACACAACATGGTAAACACGCCACACATGAACAAGACATGATGCACAACAAGCATGATGCATGACAAGGCTACTTGAAGCTACTCATGGCAAGAGATGATGCAAACAAGAACAACACATCAAGGCAAGTTTAAATGAGGCCGGAAACAACATATAACAATTCCGGTAAGTCCTCATATGCATATTTCGACATTGGTCCAGAACTGAATAAACCTTATGCTCAAGTTGTTAAACAGCAAGTTAAAGATCACCAAGATGATCTACACGAAATTCTAGTCAAGTTACATATAAAGTTCATTAGATTTGGAGCTACGGCCTAGAAGACATGAGCAAAACAAGTTAAGCATGGCATTGATGCAAAATGCATACAAACATCAAGCAAACACTCCCAAACATGGATGCAACATGATAATATGAAGCTACATGCAAAAACAACCAAGTTTCATATAGAGCACACTCAAAACGGAGCAACGGTTCAACACATACACTCTATACAAGTCATAGCAACAATCTGTCCAAAACAGCAACTAGGCATATTGCAAGCATCAAAACAATATGCTACAGCACCCCAACATAATAACAAAAGGCATGGGCATGAAGTACTGGTAAAGCACTACAAAACATGAACACTGAGCTATCTCCAGAAACAACTAGAACATGCTCAAAAGGACATAGGAAGATTTTAAATAATAACAGTTTCAGGCTTAGCAGAAATAACATCAGGTTGCAATGTTTAGAGCTATCAAACAACATGTTACATGAACTTATCATGTCAAACAAAGGCATGGCATGAATCTACTAAAAGCATAGATCAAAAGTCCCTTACTGACCATGAGCCAAAAAGGCATAGAAAATATGATGGCACCCATGTAAACATGGCAAGTTATATGACAGATTCATACATGGTAGAAACAACAATAAGTAGGCATGTTCGTGAGCTTGAACCACTCACCACAGAGCAATACATGGCATGGCAAGGCAACCAACAGTAAGAAGGCATGTTTATGAAGCTAAGCATGGCAAGAGCAAGTTCATAGGGTGCATGGATCACTAGCAAACAATCATGGAAACATTGAACTTAAAGTTAACAGGCTGACAGCAACATTTTCAAGCAAATTTGGAGCAAGATATGAACAATCTACAGCAAGCTATAAATGCAACCAAGGGCATGAATGGATAGAGCATAACATGTATATCAAAACATGTTTATAGAACATCTCCATATTATGCACGAAATGACTTGTAGAAGCATGTTTACATAGCAACAAAATATAACAGAATCTGTCAGGAAAACAGCAATAGCAAGTACCCTCCTTAACAAGCTCGATGCACTCACTACACAAGTCACAAAAATATATGGAAGGCACCACTGGAAAGATGGCATGGCATAGATCAACATACATGTAGACATCAACCTCATAGGATGCACACATCAATCATGGCAAAAATGACAAATGAGCAAGTTATAACAGTTTCAGCTGGTTAACATCAACATGCACTCTTCCAACAGCATTTCGGGCATCAAGATGAGCTCAAATGAAAATGATGCAATGGAATGAAATTAAGTACTCGTCGAGACGAACAATTTGACATATTACACGCACGAAACGGAGCTACGGATGCAGAGATACAGCATGATGAACATGGCATGATTATGCAATAATATGGGGACTTGGACGAATTTCGGGGGTAAGTCAACCTTCGACACGGATTCCGAGGCAGGCCGGATCTGGCCGGAGCTTCGCCGGAGATGGAGAGGAAGGCCGGAGAAGGGCGGGGAGGCCGGATCCGAGGCGCTCCTCGCCGGATCCAGTCGGAGGAGGCGAGGGGAGGCCGGGCGGCGGGCGAGCAGGATGAGGCGCGCTGGGCGACTGCGGCGCCGCCCGGCGGGCGGCTGCGACGCCGCCGCCAGGCGGGGCGGCAGAGGCCGAGGGCGTTGTAGCGCCATGTGACAAGCGCCACATGGGGCGCGGCGGCGGCGCGAGGAGTGAGGGCGCGCGCGCGGCGGAGGAAGCGGGCGGCGGCTGCAAGGCGACGAGGCGGAGAGTGCGGCGGCGCCGGCGGCGCGCGGCGCTGCGCTGGCGGGCGGCGGCGGCGGCAGCGCGCGGCGGGACGCGCCGGAGGAGCGGCGGCGGCGGCGGCGGATCGGGCCCTGAGCCCCGATGGGCTCCATGGCGCGCGCGGCGGCGGAGGGCGGCGGCGGGCCACGTGGCGGGCGGATTGGCTGCGGGCGCGGGCGGACATGTCCGTCGGCGGGCGGACGTGTCCGGCGGCGCGAGGATGAAGAAGGCTAGGGTTTCGGGGGAAAATATCCGCGAATTTGGAAGGAGGAGGCACACATATTTATAGGTAGAGGGAGCTAGGAGAGTCCAAATGAGGAGCGGTTTTTGGCTACGCGATCGTGATCGAACGACCGAGAGCATGGAGGGGAGTTTGCTGGGTTTTGGGCCACTTTGGAAGGGGTGTTGGGCTGCAACAAAAGAGGCCTTTACGGTTACCCGATTAATCGTAGGAGTATCAAACGACCTCCAAATGGCACGAAACTTGACAGGCGGTCAACCGGTGCTATACCAAGGCCGCTTGGCAAACCTCGGGCCATTCCGAGAAAGTTTAACGCCCACTCACGAAAAGAGAGAAGAGGGGGACGCCGGATGACATAGGAGCGCCGGATTGCAAAACGGACAACGGGGAAAATGCTCGGATGCATGAAACGAACACATATGCGGATGCAATGCACATGATGACATGATATGAAATGCATATTATGACATGGCAAGGTGCAACACGCAAGCAAATGACATGGCAACGACAGCGAATAACTGACCAACACCTGGCGCATCGAATCCGGGGCGTTACACCCTCTCTAAGGTAAAATAGCATAAAACAACATAGCCCATAACTATCCATTATGGAGAATGGAGATTCTCATGTCTCCAATTTGTGGGCTTCGCACCATGTTGCCTCCAAGTAGCTCCCTACGATTATTCATAACTTTTTCCCATCCTTTGATTGTGAGATCTTCATCTCTTTTAGAAATCCTGTATGCACAACGGAGAACCATAGGCAGACTTGGCCATAAACTCATAATATCAAGTGACCTTTCGTATGCATCAGATGAGGCACACAATCCTTCGGGATTTTCTGTTGAAGAGCATAATAATAACATTGTAAGCATAGTTTAGCTTTAATTAGAACAATGTATGTGAAAGATGCACTGATGTCATAATAGTAAAAAATCTTACCATGCCATCTCCATGGATGTTGTCGTAGTTCAACACGTGGACTAGTGGCGCGTATTAACCATAATGTGGAGAAATTGCATAATTCTTATTGAAAGTCTCAACATCAATAATAAATGAGACAAGATGATCTTTCTCCTCGTAAGGTAGTTCAAAGCCATCAGTGTAGTATGTTTAGTCTACTCCTTTACGTACAGTTTTTGAAGAATGGAAATAAGTTGTCAATGGAAATAAACTGTTAACTATTTTTGACTAAACAATATAAATTACTTAATAAATATGTTTGAGAAACTCACATAGAGATAGAAGTGGAAGCGTATCAACATCGACCCAAATGTTGATATTATCCTCAATGTCATCTGCAGGACCAAGATAGAAGGTGACATGCATACCCTCCTGAAAACCATATGCCTTGCACAGTGCGGCCCAATTCGAACAACCAAAATGGGAGTAGGTCACCGTGTTGTATAGTTTTACGAAAAGCACAACCATGTTGTATAGTTTCTTTGTCTCCGTATTGTCATGATCATCGAAATCTAGCTTCTGCAATACATAACGTCAAGCATGGCAGGGGATGCACTAGTCGAATTGTAAAAATCGGAAATTACACGTTGAAGAAGTAGAAGTCATGCTTAATTAGAAAAAAAAAAGACTTGTCATTGTTGCGTACCGTACAAACATCAAAGCTCTCGTCGAGCTTAATACTGAAGCGCCGACCGCCTTCCAGGTGAGGCCTGTCGCACAGACCCCAGTCGTCGCCGCAGTAGTCGCACTCATGGATCCTATCGTCCTCAGACATTTCCTATGTTCATAGTTCATAGATTAAACTTTAGTAGCAGCGGTGGATGGGACAAACATGCTACTGCTAACTATTTAGCAGTAGCGCGTCTCCCGTGGGCCGTGCTGCTACTATACATAGACTGTTGTCTAAGTTTTGGATCACATACCAGTAGCGTCGTTCCGACGAACCGCGCTATTGCTAAAGAGGTAGCGGTAGCGCCTCTTCATGTCCCGTGCTACTTGTAGTTAGCAGTAGGGCCCTCATCAAGGCCACGCTACTGATAATCCTCCACCTATAAGCTTTTTCCTAGCAGTGTGGAGTGACGTCAGTCGCAGCTCAACTGGTGAGAAGAGACAATACTACCAAAATCTCATGGAGACACTCCGACGATCCCATGCTCTGGCGCAAGTGTTTATCGATGGTAAATCTTGGCATGACCATCAGTCCCCAAACGACACACCACGAGCCTACAATGCGCCGCCATGGCTGCAACAAGCAGGCAATGTAGTCAAACATTAGCTAGCCATCTGCATTGCTGATTAGCATCCCTAGCACTACAACTGTGCACCATGTTAGCAAGGCCACACCACAACAACGGATCGTCGCTACCCGTCAGCACACACGTACTGGCGAACAGCCACCAGCCACTAGTCTCGCCAACCAGACCTAACTCCAAGATGATGCCCCCAAGGGGGAACACAGTTCCGAGCGTCACCACGCCACCGCTCGCTGAAGAGCATCGTAGCCCTGCTGAGAGAGAGAGAGAGAGAGAGAGAGAGAGAGAGAGAGAGAGAGAGAGAGAGAGAGAGAGAGAGAGAGAGAGAGAGAGAGACCGCCGCCGTCATCCCCGGACCTGTCCGGGCTTGGCGGGCCTCAGGCAGCGGCGAGACGAGGATGAGGCAGATTTTCCCTGATTAATTGTTGGGTTTGTTACATTTGTGGTTTCATCAGTTAAAAATGACATCAAACAACATGCTAGTCACAACATTTGCATTAATGTGTGATTTACTGGCCTAGAATTATCAAGTGATCAGATTCATATGTTAATCACCAATTGAGCTCATTAATTCAATTTTGATCATATTCATATTTCAATGCACTCGTTAAATATCTTATGCTAACCTGATGCCAGGGTCCATGCTAAGACATGTGATGCAACGATTGAAAATCTTATGGTTGAAGGGATCCACATGACAAAATTGCCTACCCTCTCCAAAGAAGTCACACCACGCCGGTGCCAGCGCCACCATTCCGCTTTCCCTGGTTTTACATAATCTCTGCCAACTTTTTTCACTCACCTTTAACCCTGGAAGCTGCATTTGAATCAGAAAAAGGAGTGAAAGGAAACTTCCCCATCGCACGGTTCCTGCAACGAATATGACTGTGCACAGGTGCACTACATCTTTCTCTTTCAGAAAACGAGACCCTTTATCATGTATACATGCCTGGAGCCTGGATGGAGTAGATACCGGTGCAGAGATCATTCTCAAGCAAAGCTAAAAGATAAGGATGGCGCCACTAGAAAACCAAAGAAGAAAAAAAGTTGCTGTCCCCAAAGAATCCTACGTAGGATTGCTTGGCTCTGAAGAATGTTTAGTGACTGTTTTAATAATAATCAGTGAAGTACATGGATGGGGACATTAGTCATACCAGAATTAGGTATTGTTGGCAGATTAGCATGGACAAAGCTAGTACGGCATGCTATCTGAGTGCTTAAGATAAACAATCGATTTAGTCTGGTGGTGAGCTGGGTTTCACGTGCCTGATTATCCTAGGAATAGGACAGATGGAGATCTGACGAAGAAACAGACATACCATGAGAAAATGGGGAATTATGTTTTCTTATAGGAAATTCAAGGTTCTGTATGTTTCTAAATGGCGGTGCCATGTGACAAACGAAGGCGTTGAAACTGTTGCAATTTTTTAGTTTTTTTTTTTGGTATTATCTTCATATTCATGCTCATAATGTCATTGCTGACTTTCATCAATCCAGTGGGAAGGGGTGGTTGGCATGGCAAGGTGGAGTATAAAGAAGAAGGTCGCAAGAAAAAAAAACATGTGCCCTTTTATTTCCCACGAGCAAGTATTTGTATCATCCCGGCAAAAAAAGAGTATTCGGATCATCATCTAATCACATGTAGTATATCTTTACTGAGGGTGTGTTTGGCAGCCGTAGCAGCTCGGGCTGGCTTAACTTAGCCTGGCTCAAGAAAGCCTGGGTGAGGAAATGCAGGCCGAAAACTAATATATGCACATTGTTTGATTGCCCGCATCTAGTCTTCTCGTATTACGGGTGCAATTTTGGCATAGCGTTTGGTTGCCTGCATTGGCTTGGCTCACGCAACTACATGGTGTTTGGTTGTATACGCTGGATATAATTAAGAGCCAACAATTACACTTAACACACACAGTACCTAGCAATTGTAGTCGACAGTGACTGCGGCGCCGCGTCCGACATGACGAGCACGGTCTGGGGCGAGCATTCTTGCCGGCGCCGCGGCAAACTACTCCCTCCATTCTGAATTACTTGTGGCACGTATGAATGTATGTAGATGTATTTTAGTTCTAGATACATCCATTTCAGTGACGAGTAATTTGAAACGGAGGGAGTAGTGTCTAGTGTCACCGCCGCAGATGAAGTTCGTGCGGAGGAGCACTGAGTAGTGCGTGTACGACCATGACGACTGCCGATGGATGTTTGTTGTGGCTCCGCGTCCGACACGACGAGCATAGAGTCGTGCGCGAGCGACCCCGGCGGCGGCGCGGCGAACTAGCTGCTAGCTTCGTCGACTCAGAGAAACTCTGAATTGTTTTCGATTTTACATTTGAACTCGGGAGAAGAAAGGCACTTTTGCCCATGTGTATACTTTCTCGGGGCCGGTGTGCTATCTCAGTACGCGTTTCTTTTGATGCATGAAACTTGATGGACACTACACATGAGTGCATCATAAACACCGATCCATAGATGTCGCATATATACTCTGCGTGAGATGTGGAGGACCATCGATGAAGGTAGGACAATAATTGGCAAGTCCCAGCAGATTGGAATGGACCTAGACTCAAGAATATAGAGTACACATCGGAAAGCAGGGTTCCACCTGCCATGTTCTTAAAGCATCTACAGCCGGAGTCTCAAACCACCTCTCATACGTCAGCCAGTTGGTGATTGGATAAAAGAGAGAAGGAAAAACGTGTGAACTGGACCCCTCATATTATTCCTATATGCCCGGGCTGTCCGCAAACCCTCGTGTCCATCTCAAATATAGGAACGATATGAGCGCTCGCGGATGCACCTGGGTAGTCCGCCACGTAGGACGCGGCCCTACCCAGGACCACCTTCTCTCTTTCTTTATTCATTCTTTTATTTCTCTTTCTTCATCTCCACCAATCACGTGCAAGTGACCGAACATATGAGAAGGAAAATAAGGACTGTGGTTGCACGGACGAAGAAATAGGGGCTCAAAATGGACATGCCCGGTCACTGACCGGGCGCGTCCTCGGACGTTTAAGGGGTCTTATTTGCTATGTCCGGCTCTAGATACTCATATGTACATACACATACACTCGTTCATATGAATGCACACACGCACATGCTACTCTCATGAGTACCTCTGATTTGGAGAGACCGGGCCGACAGATATTGAGATCGACGAAGTCAGTATAAACACCTCGCTATCGATGATAACATTACATCTCACTGGAAGAATATCCTGCCTTTGTTAGACACGCGGGTGTCAAAACGTGAAATTTGATCCTTGATGGGTTGGGAGTACAATCACCCTCCTAATCATCCAAACACACAATGATTCTTCCCGACATGAAGTTTCCTTGCCGTACAATCTCCGGTAAATTCTTTGTTTTTCCATTCCTTCGCGTAGCTGCATCCAATATTGTTTTTGTTTTTGTTCAGTGTCCTATAATTTTCAGCCTAGGATTCAACTATTGCTCTTTTTCTCCATATGAAGAATCGTTAGAGCATCTACAGCCGGACGCCCCAAACCCGCCTCATACGTCCGAGCGGGCTGTCCGGTCACTGTCCGGTCACGATTTTTTGACCCAGACGAGCTCCTTAAACGGGCCCTCCAACGCTTGGACTGACCGGCACCCCTCATATCCAGCCCAAATATAGGGCGGATATGGGGGTGCCCGGGCGCGCCCAGGCATGCCCGACAGCCCGGCCCCACCTCAAATTGCACCAAATCCATCAAATCCTTCCTTCTCCTTCCGCCACCCTCCAACCTTTCCCGTGCTTGGACCCTTGCCGTCCTCCATCCTTGCTCCCAATCCTCACCACCGGTCCCGATCCACTACCAAAGATGTCGTCCAGCCTGACCCACAGCGCCGCAACGGAGATGCAGTCCGCCTCGTCCATCGGGGGGGGTCACTTGTCGGCTACGATTTGCAAGGCGGAGAATGTCGCCCGGAAGTTGTGGCGACGCCGGCAGCGAGAGAGAGAGAGAGGCGGCGACGGCGGCGCAAGGAGTTTCAGACATGGTGGAGCAGTTGTCTCCTCCATCGTGCCCGGATCCCGGCACCCCTTCCATCCGAGCGCCGACGCGGATTACGCCGTCCGACCCCGTTGGGACAGAGGATGATTCGACGGCTGGCTGGGCCATTCTGAAGAGCTTTCGGCCCACGCAGATGCCCGCGGTCGACGTATGTGACTCGTCGCAGCTCATTCGGGCACGGATAAGCATGGGCACCAGCAGTGCCCGGGCTGCCCTCGACATGTTCGAAGGAATGACCGAACAAGAGTCGGTGCATTTTCTTTGCTCCTATCCGACTAGATTTTTGCATAGAACACTAGTTCATTTCACACATGACGAATGCTTGCAAACCATATTCATGTAGGAGCCGTTCTTGTTGATCATGATCAATGACAATGAAGATCCGACCGAAATGGAGTATGAATTGGAGGCCACCGCCGCATTTGAAGTTGGGACAACATTCGATCCCGATTCAAGCAAGAAGAAGAAGGAGAAGACCAAGACGCTGAAGGCAAGAGGTCCGGCATTCTCAAGACTTGAGGACATCTTGTTGGTCAAAGTTTGGTTTGCCACAATGATGAATCCAATATGCGGCACCGAGCAAAAGGGGAACACGTATCACAAACAAAAGGAGTATGTGGAGCCGCATCCTATCATGACCACCCGCAATGTGGCATCTCTCCAACATCGTTGGGGGATCATTCAAGGAGAAGTGAACAAGTACGTCGGCTACTACTCATAAGTGATCAAACGCACTCAAAGTGGGAGGGGAGTCGCAACTCACGTAAGCTCAATTGCTTCATCTTGTCGTCATTTGCATATGCTTCTTGTGTTTGCATTCTCGTACTCATACATATGTTGTTTGCTAGACGGTGGGTTGCGGCCACTTTGGATCACAAGGTGGATAAGAAGCCATTTGCTTCTAGCCATTGTTTGGTCATATTGAATGGCAAGCCAAAGTGGAACCAACTTGTGGCCGATCTCAAGTCCGATAAGAAGAGGAATGGTGGCTCAAGCTCCAACCAATCAATTGGGTTGGACGATGAAGTGGATGATGTTGTTGTGACACATGGAAAAGCCATCATGCCAAAGGATAACCGCCAAGTCATGGGAAACAAGTGGGAGAAGGCACATGTTGCCCGTGATGCTGCGGTTACCAAAATGTCATCCACATGGACGGGCATTTTTTCGGTGAGGGAGAACAAGAAGGAGGAGAGGTACAAGCTCATGTTGGATGCGCAAAAGGAAATGATGGAGTGGGACCAGAAGAGGGCGGAGAAGAAGATCAAAATTGAGAGGGAGAAGATCGAGTTGGAGAAGCAACAAGCGGCGATCGAATGGGAACTCGAGAAGGCCAAGACATTTGGCGGCATAGAGCTTGAGAAGGAGAGATTGCAACTCGCACGGAACGCGGAAGATGCGAGGATCACGTTGGCGGATAAAACCCACTTGGATGAGCATGCGAAGAAGTGGCTTGCGGACAAGTAGGAGATCAACGACCGTAGGGAGTACGAGACGGCGAGGGCAGCTGCGGCCCAGATGCAGGCGGAGGAGGCAGCTCGGATGCAGGCGGAGCAGGATGAGTAGGGAGCATTCCGCCTGGAGCACGACGCATTCCGCTTGGAGCAAGCGCCCGGCCAGTGATCCGAGGTCATCCGTCACACTTGGACATTGATTTCATTTTAACATGACCAGTTTGTTGAACTATGATTTGCTTTGCTTTGCTTTGTTTCAAATTTTGAAATTCGAACAATTTGTATCGTATGATCGACGTGCATGGATTGCATGGATTTGAGGATCGATATTTATAGTATGTGGATGTACGGCGTAATATTTGATGGGTGTCCGGTCAATGTTCGCGGATGCATCCGGACACATCCTCAAGGTTTTGAGGGGGTCGGATTTGCTAAGTCCGGCTTCACATGCTCTTAGGGGCTGTTTGGATGGTGCCCTGAGCACTCTGCCTGAAAAAAATGGGCGCTGGCAGTCATGCGGCTCACAGTGACTTTCGCCGCCGCAGCCTAGATAGATGTTGTTTGGTTCAGTCCATGAGCTTTCCACGTGCTCGAGAAATATTAAAATAATATCAAGCATCGTAGAGACATGCATGGACGCACTTGATTGCTTTCGCTGAGTCGAGCCTGCGAATTCGGTGGCTCGAGTCCGGCTAATTACTTGCCGGACAGCTCTGGTCAGGCTGGTCCAAATAGCACTCAGGCACCAACCAAACAAGACGCATGTGCATGCCCGGCTTGCTCCTGGCCAGGTAAATTTCGCTCAGGTAGCAACCAAACAGCCCCTTAGGATAATTTGACAGAAATGGTGGCAGCCTGCCTGACTGCCCGCTCCGATAGGCACGGCAGATTGACAGTCAGGCGTAAAGAAATCAAGCAAGGCTGATGGCGATGCATGCAAGAATGCCATCGTTAAAGGAAGGCTGAAGAGTATAGGTTAATGCAGCCGTTGAGGTCATACTAGCGCTCCGCTCCCCTAGCGCTCCGCTCCGCTCCGCGCCGGCGGCCACTCCGGCGCCGGCGGCCACCCATACGCGCCGCCTTCCACTCCGGCGGTGGCGCCCTCCCTTCCGCGGGGCCATGGCCTCCAGGGTCTCCCTCTCTGGTTCGTTCTCGTCGGAGTCAGATGCTCCCTCATCCCCTTCCCCCCATGTGGCCCCTCTTCCCTCTCCTGCCCCCGCGCCGCCGCGACCTCTGATTTGCTCCGCCATCGTCGTCCCCCAGATCTTGGGCACCCCCTTCGGGCCGGTGGTGCAAGGTGGCGCGGCGGGGCCCTCCCGTGCTCAGGTGCGCCCGGCGCAGGGCGGATGGCAGACCAAGCTGCCTCGGCGCCCGCGTGCCGCCGACCACGCCCAGCGTCCGCCACGACGGCGGCCGGAGGGGCCGAGGCGTGTCCTGACGGCGGCTCGCCCTCCTCCCTCCTCCAAGCTCCCGGTGGAACTGTATGGCTGCTGCTACAACTGCGGTAGTGATGGGCACATCTCCAGGGGGTGCACGAACCCCACGCTCTACGTCCGTTGCCATGGGCCTGGCCACACCTCGCGAGGTTGCACCCGCCCGCGCAGCCCGTCGCCGGTGGAGCAGCCGCCGCGCCCGCCGCCAGCTCTGCGTCTTGAGCTGCGGATGGCCCGCGCCGCATCGCCGCCCCCCTCGCTCGCGCTTCGCTGCGGATCGCCATCCCCACCGCCGGGTCCCCCGCCGCCGGGTGCGGTGCGCCTTTGGAGTCAGGTGGTGCGGGATCCACCTGCGGCGCGGTCTCCATCAATGGGAAGATCTGCAAGCCCGGCATTCTCGGCGCCTTTCGACCCGCCGGAGGACCTGCGCTCTCGAATGGACCTTTGTTGTGATGATGAGGTGGAGGCGTGCTTCCTGGATGCTGCGGATGATACGCGCTCGCTCGAAGCCGAGCTAGCGCGAGGTGTGCTGGTTACCGTCGTCGGCACCAGGCCGGCGGTGGATGTGGGCGCGGCGGCGGCTGCGTTGCATGCCGCGTTCGGCGTGGGCCCTGCGGAGATGTCCATTCGGCGCTTCTTCCCCGAGGATTTCCTCGTGCTCTGCCATGACGGCGCTCTTCGGGAGCGCATGGTGCGCGCCGGGCATGTGGAGGCGCCCTGGTTCGAGCTCTCTCTGCGGCCATGGATTCGGCAGGCTCAGGCGACGGCGGCTTCATTACCGTACCTTGTCCCGATTTCGCTCCGGGGTGTGCCGGCGCATGCGTGGTGCCGACGGACCGCCTGCGTGATCCTACGTGGACTGGGCTACGTCGTCGGGGTTGATGAGGATACTGCAGCCAGGATTGACATGGCGGACTTCCGAGTTTGGCTCCGCACGGACCGGCCCAGACGGATTCCCAGCCGGTGTCTCCTCTTCATCGACGAGCCAAGGCGCACGCTTTGGTCCGAGGCGGACGGACGACGGTCGGCGGCGGGGCGTTGCTCGAGCGCACTCTGGTACCCCATCGAGATCAGGGTGCTGCCGGGCGTCATGGTGGACGGTGATGGGGCGGCGCCGCCGCCACCGCCCCCCTCCCCCCCCACCGGAGACGATGGCCGTGGCGGGGGATACTCTGGCGAAGGTGGTAGGGGAAGCCTTTCTCGCCGCGCTGGTGGTGCCTCGGTGCATACGGCGGAATCCTCGACGGCGGCGCCACCGCCGGCGGGTGCGCGCGCGTGCGTTCAAACTACGCCTGCCTCGGTGGACCCGGTGGTCAACAGCAGCTGTGCCGCTGGCGTCAGAATTTCCTGCGTGGGGCCGGTGGACCGGTCTTTGGGCGTGGATAGGCCCGAGGCCGCCAGCTGGTCTGGCTCGCAGGTGGCGTCCTGTGCGGCCCCAGTCGAGATGTGACAGACCGTTGGTTCCCCTCCTTCGGTAATCGCCGATGGCGACGGCGTGGGAATAGGACGAGCTCTTTTCAGTTTGTAGGGCGGTAGCGTCGGGATCGCTGCCATCTGCCGGCGAGCTCTGCTGAACTCGGTCCAGATTGGTGGGTTGCTAATCCCACTGCAGGATAGGTTTTTGGAGGAGCATGATTCGGTTGAGGTTGGTGCAGCGCTGCAGATGTTGTCGCTATCATGCACGGTTTCGAATGGGAGAGGGCAAGTGGAGGCTTGGGAGACTTTCCAAGTCAGCTTGTCAGGTGGAGACTGCAGCCCGTTGCATGCCGCCAGGCCATGCGTGCCTTTGGGGACTGCCCAGCTGGCCCCGCTGGAGGACAAAGACGACCCAGTCCGGGCTTCCGCGCCATGCACGCCTAGGATCGGGGAACCGGTGGCCCCGCCGATCTTGCCATGTCTTGCACCAGCCCGAGGTTATGCACGACGGCCGCCATGCGCATCGCCCCAGGAGGATTTTAGCGTGATTTGGCTGATTTTCGCTAGGATGCATGTGCCGCCTCTCTCCGTCTTGCCATCGCCTTCGGTCGTGACGTTGCCAACCAGGCGCCGCATCAGAAGAAGCAAAGGCTGGACACAACTCCAAGGCGTAGCGCTAGAATTGCCAAGCGGGCGGCGACCAAGCAGCAGCAAGTCCTTATCCGGAAACTGTGTTTAGCTCATGAAGGCGAGGTTATCTCCGAGGAGGCCTTACGGATGTATGTGGACCTGTTTGCACGGCCGCTCTCCGATGCGCACATTGCGGCTATTCTAGCCTTGTTCGGATGGGAGTCGCCCCCGATGCCGTTGGTGGACAGCCCCGTTGGGGTCTAGCTACGTGGTCAGCCACGTGGTTTTATGCGGGCACTACAAATGAATGCGCACCCGTTAAGAGTTTTAGTGTGGAATGTTCGTGGGCTGAACGCTCGAGCTAGGAGGAACATGTTGTATCAGGTGGTGATGGCGGCCAATCCGGCAATCGTTTGCCTTCAGGAAACTAAGCTCCAAATTGTATCGGCGAATGATGTGAGGCAATGCCTCGGAAACAAATATGAAAACTTTTTCTACTTGCCGGCGGCGGGTACTCGCGGCGGGATCCTGGTAGCTTGGGATGATTCTGTCACCCATATATCCAACCCGCACTACACTAACCACACGCTGACGGTGTTGGTCAAATGCCCGGATGATGACCAGGCATGGTGGCTCACTAGTGTCTATGGGCCGCAAGAGGAAGCTGACAAAATCGAGTTCATGCAAGACTTGGTGGATATCCGGGATCTGCACGCAGGGCCGTGGGTGGTGGCTGGAGATTTCAATCTTTGGCTAGGCAGGAGGACAAAAGCAACAACATGGTGAACCGAAGGATGTTGGGAAGGTTTAGAGCAAAGCTTAACAGATTGGAGCTCAAGGAGTTGTACCTCAACGGGAGGCGTTATACCTGGTCGAATGAGAGGCGGAACGCCACGATGGAGAAAATTGATCACGTGTTTGTGTCTAACGAGTGGGACGAGGCTTTTCCGTCCTGCTTCCTATCCGCTCTGGGAACGGCGATCTCGGACCACTGCCCTCTCATCTTGGATATGAATGTGGAGATTAGTATGAGGAAAAGATTCAGATTCGAGGCGTTTTGGGTCAAGGCCCAGGGTTTTATGGACGTGGTGCAAGAGGCCTGGGTTTCGACGCCTGAAGCGACCAATGTGTACCTCACGTTGCACAATAAGCTGCGAGCTACGGCTATAAGCCTTCAACGGTGGAGCACTCGATGGATTGGCAATGTGAAACTGCAAATCTCCATTGCACTGGAGGTCCTAAAGCAATTGGACGCTGCGATGGACAATAGGCCACTATCGGATGCGGAAAGAGGCTTGAGGAGTTGCTTGAAGAAGAAGCTACTAGGGCTGGCTTCCCTTGAAAGAACCATAGCAAGACAGAGATCGTGTTTGTTGCAGTTGCGTGAAGGTGATGGCAGTACTAGACTCTTCCATCAGCAGGCAAGCCATCGGCAGCGCAAGAATGTCCTCCGCTCGGTCAAGCACAACGGGTGCATGTACTCTGGACAGGAGGAGGTGGCCTCCGCTGTGGATGCATACTACGGCGCGGCTTTTGGTGCCGCTGAGCCCCGGAGCTGCACTATTAATCTCAATGGGTTGGACTTGTCGCGGCTGGATCTATCGCAGCTTGAGGAGCCATTCACACACGATGAGGTGGAAGGCGTGATTAAGTCGATGCCCCTGGACAAGGCGCCCAGCCCGGATGGATTTACAGGCCGCTTCTATGCCGCATGTTGGCACATTATAAAGGATGATATCATGAAGGCATTGGCCTGTTTTTACAACGGGGACGTTCGTGGTTTGGCCGCGATCAACAAATCCCTCGTCACCTTGCTGCCCAAGAAGGATGGTGCCATTGATGTGGCAGACTTTAGACCGATCAGTCTTGTGCACGGTGTTATCAAGATCTTTGAGAAAGTCCTGGCATGCAGACTAGTGTGGAAGCTTCCAATGCTTGTGGGTAACCATCAAAGTGCTTTCGTGAAGGGCAGATCCTTGCATGACAACTTCATGTTGGTCCAAAGTACAGCTCGAAGACTAAATGCCTTGCGCAACCCGACTATCCTACTCAAGCTAGACATTTCAAAAGCTTTTGACTCAGTTCAATGGCCGTTCCTTATTGAGGTTATGCAACAACTTGGGTTCGGCCCTAGGTGGAGATCATGGATCTGTGGTATCCTAGCAACTTGTACCACTAAAATCATGGTGAATGGGGACCCCGGAGATACTATATACAGCTGTAAGGGACTCAGGCAGGGTGACCCGATATCACCAATGCTCTTTATTCTAACCATGGAGCCGCTACAAAGGTTGTTCCAGCAAGCAACGCAAGGAGGGCTCTTAGAGCCACTGGCTTCTCAAGGGACGAGGCAACGGTTGTCGATTTTTGCGGATGATGTGGTGGTGTTTATCAAGCCAAAGCCTGGAGAGCTTGAAGCTGCGAACTGTATATTTGAGATTTTTGGGGAGGCTTCAGGTCTGCGGATGAATATGGCGAAATCCGCAGCCCTCCCGATAAGGTGCTCCGGTCAGGAAACCGAAATGGCTAGTAATGTGCTGGGATGCCCGATAGGATCCTTCCCTATAAAATACCTCGGCCTCCCGTTGGCCCTGAGGAAGCAAACCCCGGCGCAGTTGCAATACTTGGTTGATCAAATGGCAAACTGCCTCCCTAAATGGAAGGCGGACTTGATGCCTAAGAGTGGACGACTGACCTTGGTCAAATCGGTGCTATGTGCAATGCCCATTCATGCAATGATGGCTTTGGATATCCCAATGAAGACCATAGCTGCGATGAACAAAGTATGTCGTGGTTTCCTGTGGTGCAAGCGAGCCAATGCAAATGGTGGCAATCACATTGCCGCTTTGGGGCAGCTTGATCAATGCCGGTGGGCCGGAGGACGGGCATTCAACCTCAAATGGCTAAATGTGGCCATGCAAGCTAGGTGCCATGGTCTGCAACGGGTGGACGTGGCGCAGCCCTTGGGTGAATTCACAATAAAGGTTCCAGAGAGGCACTTTACTTGTTCCAGTAGCTACCAAGTGCGAGGCACATCGGGCGTAACACCCTCTTTGGGAGGACCGGTGGATTAATGGGATGAGGGTGCAGGAGATCGCACCAACTATTTATGGCATGATCCCCCACCATGTGAGACTGACGAAGCATGTGGCACCGGCCATTGAGGAGGGGTCATGGGCTATGGATGTTGGCCCGGAGCTGGATGAGCAAGCCTTGAGGGAGTTTCTATCCCTATGGTTGTGTGTGCACGCGTGGGAGCCGGAGGTGGATGTACCGGACAAGGTTGCATGGTCCTGGGAGACGAACGGTCGCTACTCGGTGAGGTCGGCTTATGCGGCAAAGTTTTGGGGCCGTGAGGTGGCACCAATGGCGGAGCTTACTTGGGCATCCAGGGCCCCCTCAAACTGCAAGTTCTTCGCTTGGCTAGCACTACGGGACCGGTGCTGGACCTCCGATCGGCTGGCAAGGAGAGGATTGCCACATCAGGACGCATGCCCTCTTTGCGACCAAGAGCAAGAAACGATCAACCATGTGCTACTAACATGCGTGTTCTCTCGTGCTGTGTGGGCTGTTATCTGTGAGGCTTTGGGCAGGATGCAATGGACACCGACGGCCCAAGACACGCTGGAGGTTTGGCTGCGGGACAAGCAAGGAGCGAACAACCTACGGCGCAAAGATCTGCATACTATCTTCATTCTCACTATTTGGGAATTGTGGAAACATCGCAATGCTGCCGTGTTTGAAGGGACACCACCCTCCATGGACGTGCTTATAGCTAGGATCAAGTCCGAAGGGAAGATATGGTCGATGGCCAGCAAGTTCAAAGGGGATGTTGAGCCCTTCTTTGGTAGCTTAGAAAGGTGGGCGCGTAGGGAAGGATAAGTGTAACCGGAACGTTGTATAACATGATGGAGGCCTTCTTTGCCTTTCTTCTTTAATATATAATATGCACGCTCGTGCATATTCGAGAAAAAAAAATCGTTGCACTTGCGTGCTACTGGTGGTAGTAGGTTTTCGCTCGCGTCACCGTCGCCTTTCCCCGGGCCTCAGGGCAGTGCGAAGTGCGTGCGAGGAACGGTTGGTCCTAGTGGCGGTGCTTGTCAGCTTATGGTTGGAGCCCCCTGGGATAGCTACGTACGCTGCTTACACACTCACTGGCTAAAACCCTCCCCACTCCACTAATTCTTATTCCTTGGAAGAGAAAAAAATCTCAACTGATCGAGACGTATGCTGTCTGCCCTCGTACGTAACGCGTGATTGGCGCATGACGGCATGGGTCACGATAAACGCACCACGCCGGCCTCCCACGGCTTATTACAATGGGATGATTTTAGTTAGGCCGACCGGAAGAGAGTTTGCAGTATCCCAGAGACCCAGAGTACTAGCCGCCGGAGGAGGTCAAGCACAAGCACACGGAATATGCATATTCGAGGGGAAAGAGGTTGCTGCACCTGCACATGCGCATCACGTCGTCGGGCGAGGCGCGATGACCGAGCTCCCGAGTCGTCCGGCCTCTCGTCTCGTCGGTACGCCAACCGTTTTCGGTTCGGATCTGACGCCTATGGCCTACCGGGCGGGCCCCAGGTGCCACCCAGAGCGTCTGACGTTGAGGACTCCTGCATCACGGCGAGTGCTTGAACTTGCTGTGATTGGACAGGAGGTGGTGGCCGTCATGTCATCCGCAAAGGTATCACGATCCGCCGGTTTGTTTACTCCAGCCTCCTCCTCCGATCTTTTTGCTTAAAAGCTGTTTCCGGCTCCGCGCCTCACTGTCAGTTTTCAAAGTGCCTACACTACTTGCCCTTGTGTGTGTGCTTCAGAATTCGTCGGCCGTCATTCCCATGTCGATGTTTTCTTTACGGAAATAATTCTTGTACTATTACTCAATAAAAGTACAATCACGTTTAGCAGCATCTGGAACAACCTCTGGTCCCGACCCAAGGCATACAGATACATCAGTTCAGCCTTGAGTCCTCCCGAAGTTTGCGAGAACATGACTAAAGGGATTACAACCACGACAGATGCAAGTAATACAAAAACTACGTTCAGACATGCTTTTTTTTATCTCTCTAAACAAAAGGGCGTATTTTGATCTGCTTGTATCTCCACTATTTAACATATTCAGAGTCTCCAGACTATCACTTTCAGTGTCAATTGGTAGATTGCTCCACTGTAGGGCTAGTATGGGTCCTTCCCGAATAGCTAAAATCTCAGCCCCCAACACATCATTGCATGAAAAAAAGGTGCCTACAAGAGCTGAGAATAATGTCGCCGGAGTGGTCACGAATCACATCCAATATGAAGCCATCTGTATTTCTCCTGTCGATGTTACACGATGAAGAGTATAATATGTCATAAAATTATATGGTTATAAATTACATCCGGCAACGAATCTAAAGACATATATTTTTATAAATTATAATACATATTTTTGTAGTTTAATGGAAGACATAAAAATTCATGCCTGACTTATAAAGCCAATCAGAGTGAGTATTAGGTTGGCTGTTTTGATTTTCAAAAGGGCCCGTGGGTAAATCCTATATGACGGTCATTCTGATTTTCATTAAACGTCAAATTGTTGATCAAACGCACATAAACAAGTAGTGATGCATATAGGCCAGCCCACCTTTTAGAATGTTCCTGATCGATTAGGTCCTGTTTTTCTTTTATGTTTGTTGCTTTGGTTTCTTTCCATTTTCATTTTGTTATTTATTCAAAAGTTTCTTCGTTAAAGATATCTTTCGAAATTTATTTATTTATTGAAATTTTTAAAAAATGTTTGCTGTTTCAAAAAATATATGGGATTTTTATACAAATATTTTTTATTTCGAAAATCTGTTCCGAAAATTATTCAAAATTTTAAAAATCCGGTTTTCAAAATTTCTTCACAAATTCAAAAAATTACCACTTTAAAAAATTGTTCGGAATTTGAATTTTTTCCACAAATTCAAAGCTATTTCTAGCTCCGCGCTTCATTGTCACTTTTTAAAGTGCCTATACTACTTCCCCTTATGAGTGCTTTAGAATTCATTTGTCGTCTTACTTTTCCTGTTGATGTTGTAGGATGACGCGTATAATATGTCACAAAAAATATTTGGTTTTGAAATTACATTTGACAATGAATCTAAAGACATAATTTCTAGAATAAAATTTTACAAGTTTTTTCAGTTAAATTGAAGGACTAAAATACGTGCCTGCCTTATTAAGCTAATTGGAGGGAGTAATGAAGTCGGCCGTTTTAATTTTCAGGAAGGGCCATGGGTAAATCCTATAAATCGCACCGAGCGTCAAACTGTCAATCAACGCACACTCAGGCAGAGGGAGGTAGCAATGAACATGTCCCAGCCCATTCAGACTAGAGCACATCCGGATTTGGGAACCTTCTTTCGTTTTTTTCTTTTTGTTTCTTTTGATAATTTCTTTGTTTGTTTTTGTTTTGTCCTCTTTCTTTTTTTATTTTTCATATTTTATTTTTATTTAAATATTCCGGATTTTTTCGAAAACAATAAGTTTCAAAAAACATTCGAGATTTTTAAAAATGTTCATAAGTTCAAAACATGTTTCTGTTTAAAAAAATTATACACAAATTCAAAATTGTTTCTGATTCCAAATTTGGTCAAAAATTCAAAATAAAAAATATATATTAAACAATGTTCCCTTTTTAAAAAAATTGCTTTGAATTTCAAATTTTGATTGGGGTTGAAAAAATATTTCTGTTTCCAAAATTTGTTCACAGATTTGAAAAATAGTTATCAAATTCAAAAAATGATCCCAATTTTAATAAATATTCGCGCTTTTAGAAGATTTTTGTTATGTAAAAACCTATTCAGGTTTTCTTTTTTTTTGAAAATTAAAGTAGAAAAAAGATTGCTAAAAGGCAATGAGCTATAGTGGACGGTTTGGGTTGCTACAGTATGTTGAGCACTACCGTGCACGTTGAATGGGCCGGCCGAGCCGTGGCTCCCCTGTGTGTCAGTTGCCTGTTTGACGCTTAATGCGTCGTTAGGAGCTCTCGGGCATGTGTGCCAATATATCTGTGAAGTATGATTGCATATATCAATTTCAAGGTATGCGATTGCTAACGGGATCTGCCACCCGGTGTGGCAATATATCTAGCATAGATAATCGGGCAGGGGATTCTCAAAAAAACGATAACCAGGCAGCGCAACGTGAAAATCTAAGCGGGCCATTTTTTTGCACGATAACCCCGTTGAAGTTAGCTTGGTCGACCAACATAGCACAAAGCTTAAAAGACAAAGATCTCACCATCGTTTCTTGAAAATACGACCCCGCTCTACTCTCCTATTGTTCTTTGTTCCGCCTTGAGGTTAATAGATAGACCAGATTGGATAATGCTCTTCCCATGTTGTTTATCAGTTTTATTTGTTGGATTCAATATAGAGCATATAATGTCCGAATGCGGATTATGTCAAACTACAGATTCAAAGCAAAAATGGGGTGGATTCTTATAAAAACAAACAAAACTACCATACAAATACATGTGAAGAGACATACTTTTGTTTCTACTAATACAAGCAATATGAACACAAAATTTAAACAACGCATAAGACAATAGGGTGGCCAAGCATTCAAAGTACGACTTATACTAAACGACAACAAAGCGGTAACAATTCATAATAGTGCAAGCGTGGAATTACTGAAAATAAAATAAGATATGTGTAACTGCCATGAGGATAAACAAAAAAAGGTGATTGATGCAACTTAGTAAGTGTAAACAAGGATACATGCAAGGGGCAAAAATTGCCATGGTAATGTAAGAAAAGTTGCCATTAGTATGTGTTTGAATTTTGCGTGTGGAATAATGATAGTGCATAATGAAATACTCACTGGTTTGTGACTAAAAAGTTGCCATTTGTATTTGTTTGAATTTCCATATGGAATAACAATAGAGCATAATGATACTCTCTGGTTTGCGATTCAAAATTTGACATGGTAATTTAAGAGTTGCCTTGAGTATGTGTTTGAATTTGCAAAGTTGCCATGACAAAAAAAAGGCAATTTTACATGTGGTCATACATGAAAGTTTGCCCCTGATAAGAAGATAGTTTTTGACAATTTTGAAAGACCGTGGATGTCGCCAGGAGGGGGGGGGGTGAATAGGCGATTTAAAATCATTACGGTTTAGCTTGAACAAATGCGGAATAAACCTAGCGGTTAATTTGTCAAGCACAAAACCTACAATAACTAGGCTCGCCTATGTGCACCAACAACTTATGCTAAGCAAGATAAACAACTAGGTGATAGCAAGATATGTGACAAGAAACAATATGGCTATCACAAAGTAAAGTGGATAAGTAAAGGGCTCGAGTAAGAGATAACCGAGGCACGCGGAGACGATGATGTATCCCGAAATTCACATCCTTTCGGATGCTAACCTCTGTTTGGAGCGGTGTGGAGGCACACTGCTCCCCAAGAAGCCACTAGGGCCACCGTAATCTCCTCACGCCCTCGCACAGTGCAAGATGTCGTGATTCCACTAAGGGACCCTTGAGGGTGGTCACCGAACCCGTACAAATGGCAACCCTTGGGGGCGGTCACCGAAGCCATACACTTTGGCAACCCTTGGGGGCGGTCACCGGTACCCGTCAAATTCGATCTCCACAATCTAATTGGAGACCACGACGCTTGCCCGGAGCTTTACACCATAATAATTGAGCTCCGAACACCACCAACCATCTAGGGCGCCCAAGCACCCAAGAAGAACAAGCTCAAGGGTACCAAGCACCCAAGAGTAATAAGCTTCTCAACTTGTAACTTCCACGTATCACCATGGAGAACTCAAACCGATGCACCAAATGCAATGGCAAGGGCACACGGAGTGCCCAAGTCCTTCTCTCTCAAATCCCACCGAAGCAACTAATGCTAGGGAGGAAAATGAGAGGAAGAACAAGAAGGAGAACACCAAGAACTCCAAGATCTAGATCCAAGGGGTTCCCCTCACATAGAGGAGAAAGTGATTGGTGGAAATATGGATCTAGATCTCCTCTCTCCTTTCCCTCAAAAACTAGCAAGAATCCATGGAGGGTTGAGAGTTAGCAAGCTCAAAGAAAGTCAATAATTGGGGAAAGAACACGAGCTCAAAGGACAAGGTTCAATGGGGAAGAAGACCCCCTTTTATAGGAAGGGGAAAATCCAACCGTTATCCTCACAGCCCGCACCGAGCGGTACTACCGCTCCTAGCAGCGGTACTACCGCTAGGGCGGCAGTAGCCAAAATAAACAATACTGCTAAGGGGCAACAGAGAGGTACTACAGCAGGAGCGGTACTACCGCCTGCCCTTGCGGTACTACCGCGCGTCCACGGATGTAAAAAATTACATCCACGCCTACATCCGCTGGAGCGAGCTACGAGAAAAAGCCGGAACGGTACTACCGCTCACAGGGAGCGGTACTACCGCGAAAGGGCGGGTGTAAAAAATTACATCCGCGCCTACTACCGCACGCAACAGCGGCAGGGCTGGAGGCAGCGGTACTACCGCTCACCAGGAGCGGTATTACCGCGTAAGGGCGAATGTAAAAAATTACATCCGCGCCTACTCAACGGTACTACCATTCACTAGGAGCGGTACTACCGCTGGCCCCTGCGGTATTACCGCTCCCTTGAGCAGTACTACCGCACGCCACAGAGGCTAAAGCACTTGGCTGCCTACACATCGCAGCAAAAGAAACCAGAAGGACCCAATAAAACCAGAACTGCCATAACTTCTGCAAATGAGCTCCGAATTGAGCAAACTCAAGCTTGTTGGATACAAGACGACGAGTAGCATCAAAACAGTGAAGTGGAAGGGGAGGTATGCCTAACAAAAAGAGGAGTGAAATCTTCAACAGAGAAGAAGTGGCATAACCTCCAACATCGAAAACATCATAGAAGATGCATGTGAACTCCGTTTTCGATGAACTCGAGCTTGTCATCAAGATGACCATAAGCTCTAAGAATCACAAAGATAACCAAATAAGAACCAAGAAAGATGATGCAAGGATGCAATGGTTTGAGCTCTCTATGAATGATACGATCAAGCTACTCATCGAGAGCCCCCCTTGATAGTACGACAATTGATCCTATAACCCAGTCTCCCAACTACGGCCATGAGACCGGTAAAATAGAAAACCTATCAAGGGCAAAGATTTTACTTGCACATGGTCCACTTGAGTTAGATGATGACGATCTTGACTCCCTCAAGTTGGACCACCTTTCTTGATTGCGTTGGCTCGATGAAGACTAGTTGATTGCTCCCCCATACTCCACTATGGGTGAGCCACTCTTCCGCACATCTTCACAGTCCATTGTCACCACATTGGACGGCAAGCTTCAAGCATTTGATCTCTTCGTGATGCTCCACTTGAACTTGCACACAGGAACCTAACCCCACAATGAACTCTCACAAATATCATGGGTTAGCACACAAAGTGTAATGGACAATGCTTACCATATCATGGGATCACTTGATCCCTCGGTACATCTTGTACGCTTTGTGTGTTTAATCTTTCCGACACTCTTCATTTGGATGATGTCTTGAAGGTAGGCATGAATGATCGCACAATCTTCTTCTTCAAGACATGCTTGCAATAAGCTCACCACTCACATGACCAATCTTTGGATAATTCCTTAATAGCACCTTGGTCAACTCATAAACTCCTTGAAACCAACACATGGACTTCAAGAAAAGCCTATGGACAAATCCTTCAAATATAACTCAATGCAACCATTAGTCCATAGAGAATGTCATCAATTACCAAAACCACACATGGGGGCACCGCATGTCCTTTCAAATTTGTTATGTACAAAATTGTCATCCACACATGACTGAAGTTGCCATTAGATATGAACATGCACCAAGTGATTTTGTGTGGTAGTGTGTGCATTTTTTGTCACTACCCCAGCATCTTTAATGAGTATTCTTATTGTGTGCAAGTTTGCTCGTATATTGGTCAAAGACAAAAGCAAAATGGATCGAGGAGGTGGCAGCCAGACATGGATGAATCCTCATGGGCAGTGGCGGAGCTTGAAAGGAAAAGCTGGGCGGGCCAGAATAAAAGGAGAGCACAATTTTTTTTACAAATTCTGAAAGCTTTTCGATCCTTAGTGCTTCTAAAATTTGTGATGACATTATCGTGGTTGTTGTTTTTTCAATTCGAGCAATGGCAACATGATCTTTCTCAATTTGAGTTATGTCATTCCTTTTCCTGTTAAAAACCATATCAATTCTTCTCTTGAGTCTTATCCAAAAAACAAAAAAAAATCTTCTCTTGCGTCTGATATTCTTTGCCCATTACTACCTATCTTGCAATTTGTATAAGATCAGGACTGCATTATGTGCCAGAGATCATGTTGCCTTTTTAATAGCATGTTTAACAACCTGCATCTTATTCCGACTATGCACATAAATCAAATTGTACATGTTGCCAAAGATCATGTTGATTTTTTCAGTTCATTGCATGTCATGCAGACTCTAATCAGGACTGCATTATGCGCCAAGGAACATCCATAAGATGTATGCAGCTGAAAAAAGGCTAATTTGGGAAAAGATAGTAGTGTATGAGTTGTTGTGTATGTGCAGCTATGCAGGGGGCACTTGCGCCAGCAGTGGGTTGAGCTGGAGAGAGGACGGGTGATGAGCTGCATGCCTGAGAGGAGATGTGTGGCATGGTTAATAGGCTCAGCAGGTGGGCTGTGCTGGGAACATGCATAGGTAAAAAAAGAAGTGTCATATTCCTGGGCGGGCCATGGCCCGGTCTGGCCCCAACAAAGCTCCGCCCCTGCTCATGGGCAATGCCACTGTGGAATGCGACAAAACTGGACGCTTTGGACTCAACTTATCCATTGTTTTCCCTACTGGAACAATATGCTAATGAAGGTACACTACATGTGCGCACAAAAAGTATGAGGTGGTGAAAAAACAACTTACAAGTTGCCATGTTGTTTAAATTGATTACCTTTCATGTGCAGGAGCTAATGAGTTTCAGTGGTTGATGTTGGGGATGGGTCATGTGATAACTTTTGCTGGTAAGAACTTGAATTTGAAGGGAAAGGCTGCATTCGAAACAAATAATTGACATGCATATTGTTACAACTTCCATGGAGAGCGAATAAGAATAGTATTTTCTTTGTAAAAGCAGATGTATTATGCAAAAACAAACTGCAATGCTAGTAATTGACATGACCATATTATTTATAGTTTGCCTGAAAAAACTAGATGAAAATCATCCAATTAATTTCTTTTTATTTGAATTATTTACAAAATTAGCCATCATAAAAAATGAATGAATTTTCCATTGTGTGATCAATGAATTTTCTGGGCATTAGGAGTATGTTTAGCCATTTAGTTTGTTGAAAAGAAGAAACTATGTGTGTGCACTTGTCATATATTGTGAGTATGTTGTTTTGCACTAGAATTTAGAACAAACCATTATAGGGGGAGTTGGAAAGAGTTGTCATAATTTTTCCATTACTATATTATGTTAGTTGCCAAGACAAGAGGAATGTGAGTAAGAGTTTGCAAATATATTGATACAAAAGAAAAAGAGGTGGAAGCTTAAAAATGGTTTCCACTACATGGTGTTGGAAGACGTTGCCATGTAAAAATCACATTATTTGCCATGTACTGCTAGTATAATTTGTCATGTAGAAATGACAATATTTGACATGTGACATGTACTACAAGTATAACAAAAATTAATGTTGATGTGTGTAAAAAAATTAGGGTCGTCTATTTTAACTCAGGATGTCACTCCTACGTAGTCTACAGGGTCGTCTAGTATGATCTTTTGTAAACTTATTGGTCATATTCTACGGTCTACAACCATCACCCTGTTTCGTTTAAAACACACATTGAGACAATTTGCCATGAGAAAAAGCAGGAATTTTCCATGAATACATAGAGTGTAAAAAATGGCATGCATGTGATAGTATCATATGGAGAAAAAGAAATGGCAAATCTGCATGGGGATGAACATATAATAAATTGAAAATTTCCATCACTGAACAAAGCAATCAACACCACCCCCATGAAGAAAAATAAAAATCAAGTGCATATCACATTGTTAAAACCTAAAAAAATTGTTCGGAACTTGCCACTTACAAAATAAGAATTTGCCACACCCACGAAAAAGCATGTGGACATGATGGATTTTAAAAGGGACAATTACATTTGAGCCCCTAGTTGTGTCACACCCGTGTGTTTTGCCCCTAAATTCAAAAAACCCTCATTTGTGTCCAAGCTCGTTTACTCCTCTTATACTTTTACCCTTTGACCGTTTGACCGCAACTTTGAAAACTTCATAATGAATTCATACTAACTCAGAAAAATGCAAATAAGATATCAAATTGATCGGAAAAACATCACCTATATGTGCATGTCATTTGCATTCATGGCAAAAGTGCTGAAAAGTCCCCATCTTAGTTTGAGCTCATATGATGTCTTTTGTCAAGAGTGCACTTTTTGTCATGAATGCAAATGACATGCACATACAGGTGATGTTTTTCCGAATATTTTGGTATCTTATATGCATTTTTTGGAGTTAGTCTGAATTCGTTGTGAAGTTTTCAAAGTTACGGTCAAACGGTCAAAGGGCAAAAGCATAAGAAGAGCAAACGAGCTCGGGCAGAAACGAGGGTTTTTTGAATTTAGGGGCAAAACACACGGGTGTGACACAACTAGGGGCTCAAATGTAATTGTCCCATTTTAAAAACAAAAGTTGCCATGGAAGGGATATAACTTGCCATGAGTGAGAATGTAGTACCCAATGCGGTCTTGATCGTGTCGCCACCTATGCCACTCCACCCAATTGTGGACCCTCTATCGCGACGGTGATGACCAAAACCAAAAGATTCCCCGCTGGTACAACCCATTCACCCGCGTCGCCTCGACATGGAATGAGGAGAGATGGCCGCCGCATCATAAAATGCTCACTTCACCCACATCCCTAGCTCGCTCGATAATCACATAGGTTGTTCGAGTAGCGTACCTCGAAGACTTGAGCAATGGCGCGACAAAAAATGCTGACTCCAATGCTGGCAAGTGATGGTGCATTTATCGCTAGTGAGATAGTGAGCAGCCTGGTGAATCACCAGAGAAGGCGGAGAGCGAGAGGCAAAGAGGCAAGTGGCGCCAGTAGAAGAGAGGGTGACGCGCAAGGGGGTTTATGAGGCTCGTTCACACAGTTGTCATCACGAATGGCTGGTTGCAAACCTAGATGTGGTGACGTGCCCCATACACCAAGATATGTGCCCCTCATCCAACGACGCATAGAGTGTTCACGCGAAAACGGCTGCGAGCTGACATCAGTTCAACAGATTTTAAGTTTTGACAATATCAATGTTCACGATTTTATATGCGATTTGTGGATGTATTAGGACTAAAGTAATAATCTATTTTATAAGTCATGGTTTTAATTAGTGGCCTAACTGGTAGGCTTGTCCCATGGGCTAATTTTAGCGGAACCTTAGATAATTTGTGGATAAGTCAATCTGATGACCTTAGATTATCCATAGTATATATCATATAATCCACATCTGACGTATATTAGCGAAACCATATCCGTAGGATATCCTGTTCACCATCCATATCCACGTCCATATCCGATGGGATTATGTAAGTACATACCATATCAAAAACATATGCGGATATGAATTCGAACCAAAATTATACGTAACTTTTACACCCCTAGCCACTTCTCATGCAAACACACAAATCCCCATTCTCTCACCGCCGATCTGGCTGCGAGCATGATGAAGCTTGTGTCCGAAGAAGACGGGGGCGACAGACGAGTGGTTTCTCTCTCGAGCGAGTCCCTGGTGTCTGACATTGGCTGCAACGACCTAGTTATCGTTGAGCGCCTCTTTGTGAGATATAATTAAGACAATCATTATGCTTTAGTGGTGAAAAGATCTCTCTAAATCGTAATTTACGAACGGTGGTAATTTGCTTCCAAACGTCAACTTTTTTCTCCAAAACAGAAAAGCACCCTCAACTAGATAATTGTCTGCATATATGCGGTTATGAATACACTTCCCATCCCTTGACGGATTGATGATGGTCGATCCGAAACAATGTTACACTAGCTAATTGCTCGTGCATTGCAACAATGACATATATATTCTAATGGTCAACATCAATCTTGTCCGATATATACCTTACACCCATCATATTATAGATTTTGGTAAGATTTCATTTGGTTTGAGTGTGGGTAGGAGAAGATGATTTTTTTTTTGATTTAGTGAGGTTGGTTACAATTTGATTTGATTTGGCTATGGGTATGGGAAGAGAAAGAAAGTTTTGATTTAGTTCATATATTGATAAGATTTGACGGAGTTGATATAGAATGTGGTTTTGGGGATTACCAATTTGGTTTAGATTATTCTAAATTACACTGGTTTTTAGTCTGTGCAGCGTCAGTTGGGATTAAAAGAATTTAACAGAAAAACAAAAGAAAGAGAGGGATGTGGGGAGAATAAATGGGAAGAGGGTGAAACGAACCTACCAACTAGACATGGAGTTCCCTCAAAAAAAAAAAAAACTAGACATGGAGTTTATTAGCACGAGCACAAATGCACTAGTTGCTACAGTAAAATCTCAAAAGAAATACTAAACAGATTTTAAAAAATCTGTTTTTTTTTGGGCAAACATTATTGAGCCTTTCACATGCGTGCAAAGTCTCGTGATGGAATGATATTCATGAGGTCTGGGTGAAATCGATGCTTCAAAAAGACTGTTTTTGAAGAATTTTTGACCATCGATTTTGTGTTTCTTGCCTAGACCTCAATGAACGTCATCCATCTTGAAAATTTGCATGCATGTGAAACATCAAATGTTCGTTTTCAAATATTTCAGATGTCTTTTGAATTTTGGTTGCGTTTTTTTCATGTTTTATTGTAGCAACAGGTGCGTGTGTGTTCGTGCTCACAAGAGCACTTTTGCCTACTAACTTTTCTTTAATATAACCCTCCTTTAATAATAGAGATACACATACAGCCAGAAAAAAAAAAGTCAAGGCCATAATAAGCCAGCCGCCTTAAGTAAGAAGAAGCTTGTTCGTCTTGAGACCATCGACGATGCAGTCCATCGAAGGCGCCAGTGCCCGAAACCGGTGACGAACGGCGCCGCGGACGTGGGCAAGCATGCGGTCGCCCGATCGATGGCCTCCCCGTCGCACGCCATTGCCGCGCACCTTGAAGGCCGCGCACAGCTGCTGGATGTGCGCCGAGAAGAAGAAGGCCGCGAACAGCAGCATGCACACCTTCAACGCCGCCATCTTTAATCCGCTAGACGACTAGAGCAGTACGTACTATCTTAGCGATACGTGCTTGGACCAAGGCAGCTAGAGGCGGTACGTACGAAGGGCAGCGCCGATGTCTACGTATATATAGGGAGGGAGTGAGTGAGTGAGTGGCAGAACAGAAGCAAGGATGGAGTGGGTGATTGACCGACGGCGTGCTTTGTTTGATCGGGCCGGAAAAGTTGAGCGGCGGTGATGAATAATGTGTCAAATCTGTTTATCTAACGTACTACGTTGCTGGGCTTAGCTCGGCAGGATTGACTTGACTCGATCAACAGCGCTAACTTGTCAAACATTGCTCAACTTGGACATGTTAGAAAAACTGTAACATATAGTACGTGGACTAGTCAGTCATGCATAAATATGTACTATCACATATGCCCGTGCGTTGTAACAGAAAAAATTAATGTTTTATGCAAGCATAATGTCCCACAGCACAGGATTCATTATAAAGACAATGCTGCAACGCAACATTCTTCTACAAAATAAACATAAAAAAAATACGATGCAATTTAGCCGTGTTCATATTTTCTTTGCTAGGCATAATCTTCCACTGATTTCATTTAAGTATAATCCTTACGGAGACGTCCTCGTCCGTTTTAGTCGGAAATCAAATCCTTACTTTTCTAATTTAATAGCCCAACACATTGAAGTCTACAGATTCTTCCTTTTAATTATCCTACCTTTTTACCTCAAGCCATTCCTTTAATTAGCCTCATCTATTTGAATATTTTATTTATTAAGACCACAATCTTTCTTTGAATTATTTCACCGGTTTATCCATAATACTTTTTTTAATTAGCCACATCCGTTTAAATAGTTTATTTAAGTCCACAATCCTTTCTTTGGTTAGCTCATTCGCTTAATTAGCTTAGTACCGCCACTCGCTTAATTAGGTCATGTTTCAATTCCCACAGTGTTGATTTATTTTGACCGAATTACATTTTGCGGTCTCTATGAAAGCCCATAAATAGCCCATCAACATACAAGTACCTGGCCCGGATCGCTTAGCCTATGTACGAGCCAACCGTACAAAACTTTAGCGTGTACTCAAACCAAACAAAACGAAAAGAACTGAACCAAACCAAGAATACCTATTCCCTTTAATAGTAGGTGAGCGTGTACTCAAACCAAACGAAACGAAAAGGACTGAACCAAACCAAGAATACCTATTCTCTTTAATAGTATACTAGTACAAATGCCCGTGCGTTGCATCGGGCGAAAATTTAGGTATAACCTGCTCCATATGCCATTATGCAAGACTTTTTTATTTTAATTATTGTAAATGTTAGAAATAAGGTTACACTTAGTATTTCATTTTGGACTTTGACATTTCGACGTACCCTAACCATATTTGTCATGTTCTATTTCAGCTTTTCATTTTCATTTCATTCTATGAAATAGTAGTTGTGTATGAAATATTCTTTCAATCAATTTTTTTCTTGTTCAGAAAAACACGATTACTTTTTACTCCGAGAAGGTGTTTTTAAGATTTTCTAGAATATTTTTAAAATGAAATCTTTTTTATGGTGACGGACATTTTTTAGAATATTATATTTCATTTCTGATTTATTTTGCCCTTTTTTGGGTGCATTGAGAGTGTAGGTGTTTTATTTGTAGCAGCTAGCTCAGATTCGTTGCTGCGCATGTAGCCAACAATTAGAGTTCAAAAATCCATTGCCTCGTACCTCTCCCTCCTTAGATTTCAAATGAATCCTCATTCTCCAAGCATGGCCTACGGGCGCCAAATGTTTCACTTTTTTTTCATCGACGAAGCAGAATATCTATAAATTTTAGAATTACATTTTTTTAATATTATTTTGATTATACTTTTCATTAGGGAGCATATGCCCCAGAGGGAAAATCCGCGTCCGGGGAATTACTCCTTTCCGAAAAGAAGAAGAAAAATGTAAAAAAATGTGGCTCGATGCGATATTTACATTTGCTTGGCCCACTTTGGTCTTCCCGGTCTGTTAGAGTAGTGATTGGACAAAATTTAAAGGCCTAATTGAATCCATCTGGCCGTTTCATCCCACGAGCACTTCCTGTTGCTTTTCCGTCTCCTCACTTCCACAGCACTAGACGCAACATTGTCTTAAAAAAACAAATGCAGCAGACCCGTCTAGGGCTCTAGCGCCGCCGGCCGATACCGAGGTGTGGTGCCGCCGGCTTCGTTTCTTGATGGATAATAGCACCGGCTTCCTTTTTCACCCGCAAAAGAAGCATAGATAATTGTTTTTAGGGTTAAAAGCATAGGTAATTAGGTAGTATCTTCTATGTTTGTTGGGCCGTAATCCAAGGGTCAGTAAGCTTTCCAAGTGAGGCCAGCCCGTGTATTCCTCACCCCTCCTATGCGTCTCCCTGCCAGCACGACACGTCACCTGCCTATAATTCCACCCTTGTTTTATTTTTGATCTTTTAACCTATAAATTCCCTACCTTCCACTAACTTGCATATTTTATAATGTTTTCTTATTTTATTTTATGCGGTGTCATTCATCATGCCATTTATAATGCTTCACACCAAATTAAAAACTATGGACTTTTTCATAAAATCATTTGATCTTTCCTTCCATTTTATACAATTGCTTTTCCAAATTCCTTTTTGAGCTTTAAAAAAATCAAATGCCTTTTTATACTCCAAGTTTTGTCCCCAAACTTTCCCAATCATCATTTTATCACTTTACCAGGGTCAACAATATTTTCAACATATTTGTACACTTCTAAGACCTTGTCCTAGTTCTAACCTATTTGAATAAATTCAAATGTGTTTGAATTTAAACCTTGTATTGCCCACTTCTAATTTTCTTGCGAGAAGCACATTTTTGGGAGTCCAGGAAAAATAGCACCTTGACAAAACCCCATTCCTAATCCTCTCTCCTTTTACTCTTTTGTCTATTTATATTTAATAAACAGAGAAAATGTGAGAATTACGGGAGAGAGAGAGGGAGACAGCAGCGCAGTATCTAAACCGGCCGCCCATTCGGCCTAAGGTCCAGCCAAGCCACATCTTAACGTAACCTAGCAATCCAGTCTGTTCTTAAAAAAAAGCAATCCAATCGATTCCCTGGACAGCCTCAGATTCCTTTCTCCCACTCTCACTGCCGTCAGGAGGCGCCCACGACGCTGTCGATACCTCAGACCGGCCGGTTCCGCCCCACCCCGCGAGGTTGCACCGCCGCCGCCTCGCTCTTCCTCGCCTCACCTCGGTGCTCCTCCTCTCCTCGCTTCATCGCGGCACCATGGCCGAGCCGCCGCCTCCGTCCCCATGACGCCAAGATGGCCACCACCGCCAGCACAGTACCAGACCGCGCCACCGCAGCCACGCCTCGACCTCATGTCGCCAGACCGCCCTCCTTTCTCACTTCTCCCTCACCTCCTTGTCCCTTTCGCCAGGAGCGGCGGATGCCGTGGATCCATCCGGAAGCCGCGTTCCGCCTTCCTCGTCGTCACCAATGACCCCGCCTCGCCAAATTGCCTCCGGATCACCCTCCCAAGCCCTCGTCGTGCACGTATTCGGCCCCTGCAAGCTTCAGCCGCCGCCGACGTTCTGCATCAAGCAGCCCCAGAACGAGAGCAACGCAGGGTTGAATACTCAAGACCGCAGGGTTCTTTTTATAAAAACAAAAAGTTTTCTCAGAAATATCCACTTAAAAACGTACCGCGGGTTCAATTACCGAAAACCACAAGGGATTTTTTGCAGAAGGTGCGCGACGGTGAATATATATACACTCTGGTTTCCTATGTTCGTTAAACCGAACCAAACCCAAGACATACAGTACATCAATAAAAAAAACTCAAAACGGGACAAACTAAGCGGAACCAAACCAAGAATATCACCTCCCTTTAATAGTATATATATATATATATATATATATATATATATATATATATATATATATATATATATATATATATATATATATATAACAAATGTTTCCTACAAGCAGTGGTAGTTACCACCACTTGCGCTTTTGTATGTTGTATGTAGTATCTATCGAAATTGAGAGTATGTACGTGTAGTATGTAGTATATAACAATGATTAGGTAGTATAGATACTAATTTTTAGGTAGTATATACTATGTTTTGAGTATGCTCTTTTTTCGTACAAATATGTACGTATTTCACAAAAATAACAAAAACTATGGGTCATATGTAATTTTTTCATGTAACTTGCTTTGAAATATCTTAGATATAGTATATGAATATATTTAAAATGATAAAGTAGTATATATAGTACCACATGGTAGCATATGAGACATATGGGGTAACTACCACGGGTGGTAGGATGGATTTTCCTATATATATATATATATATATATATATATATATATATATATATATATATATATATATATATATATATATATATATATATATATATATATATATATATATATAGCAGGTCGTGAGGCATCAGCTATTCGTTCACCACTAATGTATGATACTACTTCTGTAATGCATAGTATCATAAGTTGTCTTATTAATTGTCATGCGTAATACAAAGCAGTACAACATTTAATATGATACCATATCCTCTTTTTTCTCATTTAATTGTGTGTCACATCATAAAAAAGTCTAGTTATCATGCATGATATCACTTATGATAGTACTACCATTATAAGGCTGGTTGTAATGGAAGTATCATAGGTAGTATCATGCATGCCAACTAGGCAACTTTGATGACGTGACATAGAATTAAATAAAGTAAGAGATGATTGAGTATCATATCATGATACCGTATCATAATAAATGCTACACTAGTATATGTCATGCATGGCAATAAATAAAGTCATCTATGATACTACTATATGATACTATGCATTAGGGAGGTAGTATCATATACTAATATCATATGCATGATACTAACTTATGATACTACCCATTACAACCAGCCTAACCAGTCTAATATGTATGCCATACATACCCGATTGATATTCATGATTAGACAAGGCGGAACTACAAACAGTGATTCACAACTTAATATTGAGCGTCCACCGATCTAGCTAACTAGTCTCTAAAGTAGCATTGATATGATGTACGACAACATATAGTACTCCCTCCGTCCGAAATTACTTGTCACAGAAATGGATAAAAATGAATGTATCTAGAACTAAAATACATCTAGATACATCCGTTTCCCCGACAAGTATTTCCGGACGGAGGGAGTATTTGATAATACCCAAAAAAACTACATTTATATTAGTCAAATCTAGGGTGTGCAGTGTATGGTTTATACTCTATATAAAGTTGTCACACCTAATTTAGTCATGCCACAGTATCTTAGGCATGTAATTGATTCATTGCCATAGCTGTGGCTTGCCACACTTTCAAACTAAGTGGTCCACATGTTATAGGCTTGTTTTTTGACAAATCTTACTATGCTTGTGGTAGCCATTTTGTTCGGCACACTTTTTGTGTGAGTCAAAATTTTGCGTAAGGTTAATTGTGGTGAAGTTAGTGATGGATTTACATGGTACAAGTACCTTTTGGTAGATTTGCATGTTCAGAGGTAGGAATATCGTAAATATAGTTTCGTTGTATTCTTCCTCTTCATCATTAAATCGTTGAAACATGCATTAAACAAAAAAAAAAGATTTCTAGGCATAATTTTGCAGCACGGTTTCATCAAAACCATATGAGACTGTTTTTCTAAACCTAGGCGTATTGTACCCATTATCTGTATTGTCCAATGCTTCTTTCAAATACTCCCTCCATTCCTCTTTATAGTGCATATGATTTCTAGCACTAAGACCAATGCATGATGTGGATTTGTGGTTTGTACCAAACCACCCCTGCATGCAGGGTCTGCCTGACACCCATGTGCGGGCAGCTGTTTCTCACATAGTTGCAGCCGAGGGCTAATTCGCCTATACCAGCCTAGAGCTGCATGCACGCACTACAATTTGGAATTCTAGCACAAAGCTAATGCGCACTACAAAGAGGAACATAGGGAGTATGTGCTCACCAACTAACTTACAAATGAAACCACATATGGACTTCAAACTTTGCAGGTTGACAAAACTTTAAAATTCAACGAATGAAACAAGTTTCAGTTTTTTTGTTCCAGAATAAATATACCAAATGGGTTTCTTATTGAGAAATATTATTTTGTAATTTTTATGATGATGTACGTAAAAATTTAAAAGTTCTTTCCACAGATTGTAGTTCTATTATTTGGTTGACCATAAAGTTTGATTTTTTTTTTGAAAGATCCAGGGATCCTGGCATTTCATTGATTTAGCAGAGAGCAGTGGAGAAAAAAAATGGGAGGGGGACCCGGGGGTCAAGGATTAAACTAAAAGAGAGAAATCTAAAGAAAAAATATCCAGAGTAGGCTGGGAAGTTTTGGAGTTACATATATCCCGTTTGCTCCCCAAAAGGGGTCTCTAGGCACATTGCATCGGTTGTACGTCACAGGTCAACTGATCTTATGATGGAGGCTGCAACCTCGGCAACAGAAGCTAACTTGTTTCTGAAAGTGCAGCTATTTTTTTCGTTCCAAATTTCCCAAAGGGACAGGAGGATGAGTGAGTTAACACCTTTCCTGAGGGTGGTTGTGCTATCATCAATCATCTTGGTGACAATTTGGGTGGAATTTGATAGCAGTTGCCATCCTGTCTGGTCGGTGGAGGAGCATCACGTACATGCCGAGATCCTCTGCCACACAGATCGAGCGAAGTCACAATGCCAGAACAAATGAGCCGCCGTTTTGAGATTTCTGAAACAGAATTGGCAAAAGTAACTGTTTGGCCACCCTCTTCTCCGCAGGCGATCGTTGCACCAGATTCTTCCTTGAAGCATCAGCCAGCAAAAGATCTTAATCTTCCCAGGGGCCCAGTGATACGTCTCCAACGTATCTATAATTTATGAAGTATTCATGCCATGTTTACAATAATTTTATATGGTTTTGGTATGATTTGCATGGAACTAACCGGACTGACGCTGTTTTCAGCAGAACTACCGTGGTGTTGTATTTTGTGCAAAAATGAAAGTTCTCCAAACACCGTGAAACTTTTGGTGGATTTTTTATGGACCAGAAGAGAACCATTGGGCCAGAGCAGCACCTGGGGGTGCCTCGAGGGGGCACAACCCACCAGGGCACGCCTGGGCCCCCAGGCGCGCCCTGGTGGGTTGTGCCCACCTCAGTGGCCTCCCGTACCCCTTCTTCGCCCTATAAATTCCCAAATATTCCAAAAATCCTCGGGGAGACCCTAGATCAGAAGTTTCGCCACCGCAAGCCTCTGTAGCCACCAAAAACCAATCGGGAGCCTGTTTTGACACCCTGCCAGAGGAGGAATCATCTCCGATGGCCATCTTCATCATCCCAACGGCCACCACGATGAGGAGGGAGTAGTCCATCCTCGGTGCTGAGGGTTTGTACCAGTAGCTATGTTTTTAATCTCTTTCGCGCACAATCTTGAGATGTCACGATCTTGATGTATCATGGGCTTTGTTAACATAGATGGATCATATGATGTTTCTCCCCTCTCTACACTTGTTGTGATGAATTGAGTCTTTACCCTTTGAAGTTTTGTCTTGTTGGATTGAATGTTCAGATCTGAGAACACATGATATATGTCTTGCATATGAGTACCCGTGGTGACAATAGGGTACTATTTTGATTCACTTGATATATGTTATGGCACTCAACTTGCGAATTCCTGAGGTGATTTTGGGGTAATCTATGCATAGGAGTTGATGCACGTTTTTATTATCTTTTCTCCGATAGAAACTTTGGGGGTCTCCTTGTAGTTCTTTGTGTGGATTGAGTATTATGAATCTGAAATTGTTTGATACATATCATTTAATTAACTCATGGGTACTCGCGGTGACATTGGGGGATCTAGGTGACATTAGAGTTGGTCGATATGCATCATATGGTGTTATTTTAATACGAACTCTTGATTAGATTGATCGAAAAGAATAGCTTGCTATTATTTTAGTACAAACTCTAGGATAGATCGATCAGAAAGAATAGCTTTAAGGTGGTTTCGTACCCTACAAACAATTTCTATTTTTCGTTCTCCGCTAATAGAAACTCAGGAGTGATTCTTTATTGCACTTTAAGGGATAATCATATGATCCAACTATGTCAGCATTGTTGAGAGATTGTACTAGTGAAAGTATGCACCCTAGGCCTCATTTTCCATTATTGCAATACCGTTTGTGCTCCGTTTTATCATTTACTATCTTGCTTTTTTTTATTGTTCGCACTACAAAAACTCATATCTACTATCCATACTACACTTTTATCACCATCTCTTCGCCGAACTAGTGCACCTATACAATTTGCTATTGTATTGGGCGTGTTGGGGACACAAGAGATTTCTTGTATTTGATTGCAGGGTTGCTTGAGAGAGACTATCTTCATCGTATGCCTCCCACGGATTGATAAACCTTGGTCATCCACTTGAGGGAAAATTGCTACTGTCCTACAAAACTCTGCACTTGGAGGCCCAACACGTGTCTACAAGAATAAAGTTGCATAGTAGACATCACCCAGGTGTTCCAAATAATTTTGTTGTGGGGCGACCTGATCTTGCCAATGAACTGCATGTTGTAGGCCGAGGCGGCAGTGTAGTTACCTAAACCAGAGCTCTTCCAGGTGATTTCATCAGGGACTTCCTGCTGTAATTGCACCATGGTGAGCCTGATGCATCTGGCCAGAGAAAGGAAATCATGAAGGAGAGCAGAGGGGTTTCCGTGGGCAAGGTCGCGGATCCAGGCGTCAGTAGTCAGAGCATCCTTCACCGTTCTGTTTTTTCTTCTTGCATGTGTGTACATGGCCGGGAAGGAGGAGCGCAAAGAAGTCGACCCTAGCCATGCGCAGTTCCAGAAAGAGGCGGTCTCTCCGTTGCCGATTTGGACCTTTGTTGTTGCAGCGAAGAGCTCCTTGTCCGTTGTCCGCGTCATCACAGGGCGGTTCCATGCTCGCCCATGGCCGGTTAGGGTGGTGCTAGCATAGCCAAAGCCACCTGAGCCTTAACGCACAACTGAAACACTGCAGGTGAAGAACACCAAGGCCTCCATAATCCATTGGGGTGCAAACGGTGGACCATCCCAGAGGAAACGCCGCCTGCACTTGTCAATGTCCTTGAGAAGTTTCTTCGGGACACGCGGGATCGTCACGGCAAAGGTTGGCAGTGCTGTTAGGACAGACCAGACAAGAACCCGACGGCCCGCAATGGACATAAGGCTCCCTTTCCATGCCACCAGTCTAGCTCTAATTCTGACGAGGATGAATTGAAGATGGACCAGGCGTACACGGGAGATTGTTACGGGGAGGCCTAGGTAGCGCAGCGAGAAACCTACAATAGTGATGCCAAAACCATGTAGAACATCCTGGAGGTCGATGTCACTACATCTAATCGGGGCTACTGAAGATTTTTCTAAGTTTATGCGGAGCCCTGTGGCATTACCAAATTCTTCGAGTAGGAGTAGTAGGGTGTCAATTTCTTGGTGAAGAGGGTTGATGAAGATCATGGCATCATCAGCGTATAGGCAGGTTCTAAGTGTCACCACCCTGCCAGGCAGGGGTGTGAGCATGCCGAACTCCGCTCTCCAGGAGATAGTGTAGGGGGTCAATGGCGATGATGAAAAGTAAGGGCGAGAGCCCCCCCCCCCCACCCTGTCGCAAACCTCTACGATGATCGAGCTCACGCCCTGGATAGCCGTTTAAGATGAACAATGAGGAAGAGGTGACTAATAGAAGCGAGATCCAATCCCTCCATCTAGCACTAAAACCTAATTTTTCTAGTAGTTGAAGTAGGTATTCCCAGGATATATTATCGAAGGCCTTGGCAATATCTAGCTTGAGAAGAAGTGCTGGGGTTTTTCGGCGGTGCAGCGTGCGAACACAGTTTTGAACATATAGGAAACTATCCTGGATACACTTTGATTTCATGAAGGTGGACTGGGCCGGTGAGATGATTTAGCCGATCACCTGCGACAGGCGAAGCTGCAGGACCTTCGCAATTTTTTTTTGCAATCGAATGGACAAGGCTTATTGGGCGGTAATCGGCTATAGTTTCAGCACCATCTTTCTGAAGGAAATATGCCCTAGAGGCAATAATAAAGTTATTATTTATTTCCTTATTTCATGATAAATGTTTATTATTCATGCTAGAATTGTATTAACCGGAAACATAATACATGTGTGAATACATAAACAAACATAGTGTCACTAGTATGCCTCTACTTGACTAGCTCGTTTATCAGAGATGGTTATGTTTCCTAGCCATGGACAAAAGAGTTGTCATTTGATTAACGAGATCACATCATTAGGAGAATGATGTGATTGACTTGACCCATTCCGTTGGCTTAGCACTTGATCGTTTAGTATGTTGCTATTGCTTTCTTCATGACTTATACATGTTCCGGTAACTATGAGATTATGCAACTCCCATTTACCGGAGGAACACTTTGGGTACTACCAAACGTCACAACGTAACTGGGTGATTATAAAGGAGTACTACAGGTGTCTCCGAAGGTACATGTTGAGTTGGCATATTTCGAGATTAGGTTTTGTCACTCCGATTGTCGGAGAGGTATCTCTGGCCCTCTCGGTAATACACATCATTATAAGCCTTGCAAGCAATGTGACCAATGAGTTGGTTACGGATGATGCATTACGAACGAGTAAAGAGACTTGCGGTGACGAGATTGAACTAGGTATTGGATACCGACGATCGAATCTCGGGCAAGTAACATACCGATGACAAAGGGAACAACGATGTTGTTATGCGGTTTGACCGATAAAGATCTTCAGAGAATATGTAGGAACCAATATGGGCATCCAGGTCCCGCTATTGGTTATTGACCGAGAATAGTTCTAGGTCATGTCTACATAGTTCTCGAACCCGTAGGGTCCGCACGCTAAGGTTTCGATGATGCTTATATTATGAGTTTATGAGTTTTGATGTACCAAGGAGTTCGAGTCCCGATGAGATCGGGGACATGACGAGGAGTCTCGAAATGGTTGAGACGTAAAGATCGATATATTGGACGACTATATTCGAGTTCGGAAATGTTCCGAGTCATTCGGTATTTATCGAGTACCGAGTTACGAGAATTCGCCGGGAGAAGTATTGGGCCTTATTGGGCCTCAGGAAAGAGAGAGGGGCTGCCTAGGGCAGGCTGCGCGCTTCATGGCCTAGTCCGAATTGGACTAGGGGAGGGCCGCACCCCTCCTTCCTTCCCTTCTCTCTTCCCTTCCTAGTCTCCTACTCCTAATACAAGGAAGGACTCCTAGTTGGACTAGGAAGGGGAATCCTACTCCGGTGGGAGTAGGACTCCCAGTATGCGCCATAGTAGAGGCCGGCCCTCCCTCCTCCACTCCTTTATATACGGGGCGGGGGCACCCCATGAACACACAAGTTGATCTACGGATCGTTCCTTAGCCGTGTCGCGTGCCCCTTCCACCATATTCCACCTCACCATATCATCGCTGCTTAGGCGAAGCCCTGCGCGATAGAACATCAAGATCGTCCACCACGCCGTCGTCGACGGAACTCTCCTCGACACTCGACCGGATCGGAGTTCGAGGGACGCCATCGAGTGAACGTGTCTTGAACTCGGAGGCTCCGTACGTTCGGTGCTTGGATCGGTCGGATCATGAAGACGTACGACTACATCAACCGCGTTGTGCTAACGCTTCCGCTTTCGGTCTACGAGGGTACGTAGACAACACTCTCCCCTCTCGTTGCTATGCATCACCATGATCTTGCGTGTGCGTAGGAAATTTTTTGAAATTACTACGTTCCCCAACACTTTCTTGGGCAGGAGAGCAACTAAAGCCTTGTTCAGATGTTTGAAATTGCCGGCGAGATGATGGAATTGGTGAAAGGCAGCCAGGAAGTCTTGCTTGATCGTATGCCCGCAAGCTGTGAAGAAAACACCATTGAAACCGTCGGGGCCTGGGGCTTTTTCCTGGGGCATGGCTTTTATTGCATTCCAAATCTCGTCCTCAGTGAAAGGGTTATCCAACCCACCTCCATGGATTGATGGTAGCTGTAGCTCTTGCCAGTTAATCATCCTTGTACGCTGTTCTTTCGAACCCAACACGCACTAGTAGAAAAAGGACATAATGTGAGACACATTAGTCCCGGTTCGATTTTGGCCCGGTACTAATGGTACCATTAGTGCTGGTTCAAATGACTATGCATTAATGCCGGTTCGTCATGAACCTTTAGTACCGGTTCGTGCCACGAACCGGTACTAAAGGGGTGGTGGCAGGCTGGCGTCAGGCCGGGGCCCCACGATCACCTTTAGTACTGGTTCATGGCACAAACCGGTACTAAAGGGCTAACCTTTAGTACCGGTTCGTGCCATGAACCGGGAGTAAAGGGGTTTGACCTATAGTCCCGGTTGGAGACACAAACCGGGACTATAGGGATATTTTCAAACTCTACCCCCCACCTGTTATCGCCATTTCAGTTTTGAAAAATACAAAAGAAAATGATAAAAAATTCAAAAAATAAAATTCTTCGAGAAGTAGTTATATTACTACATCTACTAGTTAGGAAAATTAAAAAACTTAAATTTGGACATGTTTTGCAAAAAAGTGTAGGGAAAATGTAAAACGGCTATAACTTTTGCATACGTTGTCGGAAAAAAACGTATAATATATCAAAAAATTCAGCACAAAAATCCGCATCCGATATGCTCAAAAAAGATATGCTCAAATTTCAGTTTTTTTTTAATTTTGGTTAAATCTGGTCAAACTATGGTCAAACTACTTATTCAAGAAGTATTAATGTTGCAACATAATTATTCAAGAATATTAGTGTTACTAAATAATTATTTTAATTTTTTGAATTTTGGTCAAATCTGGTCAAACTATGGTCAAACTGTGGTCAAACTTATTCAAGAAATATTAGTGTTACTAACTGTTTTTTTAGAATAATAGTTCCAAACTCAAACGGTGAAACGTGTGACCTAATGTTCAAGCTAAACTGCTGAGGGTTAATAGGATTGACAGCTTATATTTGTCAGGAAATCAACAAGTGCAGACTTGGAAAGTAGGGGGAATAAAACTCCGAAGTTAAGCGTGCTCAGGCCTGGGGAGTGAGAGGATGGGTGACCGGCCGGGAAGTTAGACGATTTGGAATGAGTGATCCACACTTGAGCAGTTAAGAGGGGTGATTAGAGACTAAATCATCAAATAATTCAAAAAACTGAAAATTGAAAAAAATCAAATATTTTTTTTACAAAATTTTAAAAAAGATTCAAAAAAAATATACCTTTAGTACCGGTTGGTAACACCAACCGGTACTAAAGGTCCCCATACCACGGCATGAGCTCACGCCATGTGGTGGGCCTTTAGTGGCGGTTCGTGCCGAACCGGTACTAAAGGGGGGGGGGCTTTAGTCTCCACCCTTTAGTGCCAGTTGCAGAACCGACACTAAAGGCCCTGACGAACCGATTTTAAAGCTCCGTTTTCTACTAGTGACGCCATCAAAATGAGTGAAGATACAGTCTTCCTTGTCATTGTGAGAAGTAGCCAACCCATCCTCAGTTTTTAGAGCTGGAATGAAATTTTTTCGGCGCCTTGTGTTGATTTTTGCGTTGAAACTTTTTGTGTTTGCATCTCCAGCACGCAGCCAAATAATTCTGGATGCTTGCCTCTTCCTCGCCCTTTCAACTGCAGCCAGCCCAAGAATTCTTGTTTTCAGCTTCATTCTAAAAGTGAATTCTAGTGGAGTCAAGACTCTTGTCTCTTGGGCGACGTCCGGGCGGAGGATGATATCCGATGCAATGTGGAATTGCATTTTTGCATCACTGAAGAGAGTTTTGCTCCATATTTTCAGATCCTTTGCAGTTCTTTGGAGCTTCAGTTTCAGTCTAATGAAGGCACACGAGTGGTTGACATGTCTGTTCCAAGCTCTGTCCACCGTTTCCTGGAATGAGGAAATTTTGGCCAGAAAGATTCAATTTATTTTATTTGAAGAGGAAAGGTTCACACATGGATCACGAATCAATATATGGATGGTTGGATAAGAGGGTGCAATGCACCCAGGTTTAGCCACACCTTTCTCAGCCATAATAATCTAAGACCTCGATATTCCAATGCTTAGGCAATGAGTATACGTAAAGTTCTTCCAACCATTCGTCCTTGTCCAACCTACTCTGCCTACATACCTCCTCCATCTCTCCTATTTTGATTTTTTCCCTTCCATCTCAGGTTTTCTTATAAGTTTTTCTTGAAAATTGACTTATCCGCCCCACCTAATAAACGTTTACCAAAAAATCACAATCGCATTAATATGGGCATGTAAATCACGGGCTACCCTGCTAAAATATGTATACCCCCACTGCAAGGACTCTTTTTCAAATATGTCTATGCTTCTATTTATTAAAAAACACTATTTGTTGATATCAAACCATGATTCTTTTCAGAATTGTGGTTCTAAAAATCCACGGTATTCTTCTAAACTCCAAAAAAGGAGCCGCCAAATGTAGGCTAAATTATAATGTTACCACTTCTAATTAGTAGTTTGAAGCATTCTTATACGCGTCAATTGACGTAGTTCAGATGGTGGAGCCATCACATCAAGGTTCAATTCCTTGACAAATACTGGTGTGTACATTGTTCTGAATTTATTTCAGGTTTCCGACAATGTTCATTCAATAGAAGACTATGTTCTCCTCGACTAATTCACCAACAATTTAAATTTGTAATGTAAAATCTAACAAATCTAGTAAACTTTGATTTTCAGATTTACGACCAATGTGACATGCAACTGTAATTAAGTTCCCATGGAAAAAAAAGACTTTTTTGTGTTTTGAGAACTGAAAAATTATACTCCCGTCGTCCTGAAATATAAGAGCGTTTTCGGGTGCACATACACATTTTCTAATGCTACAACCCTCTTGCCCGAATCTCCTTCCCCTCTCACTCTCTCTCGCCTAGTTTCCACCGCCGCGTCGGCCGCCCAGCCGCTCGCCTCCACCGCTCGGCACATCCGCTGCCTCTCGCTCAACCGCATCTCGTTTCCCCTCCCACATCATTTGGCTGCCTCGCCCTCAACCACATCTCGCCCAAGATTTGTTTTTTACTACCGGAGGAGCTGCGAGACGAGGAGCTGTTGTAGGAGGATCTGCTGAGGGAGGAGGAAGTGTTGCATCACGGAGCAGTCGGAGCGCCAGAGGGAGCACGAGGAACAACACCGAAGCACCTTCCCGACGACGACAACACCAGGGCGCCTCCCCGACCCAGTCGCTGGAGCGACGAGGTGCAGACACTGGTGCTCATGGGCGCCTTCTGTGGGCGCTTGCGCTGGGGGATTTCGAATTTGAATTTTCCCACCGCTTGGGGGAAGACGATCACAGGGGTAGAGATCTTTCTGACACAATTTGATGCTGTCGGAAATCTGGAAAACGCTCTTATATTTCAGGTTTTGGTACCGAGGGAGTACTTTTCTCTTTAGACAGAAACATTTTTCTTTGACCACAATATAGACGCAAACGCTCATACATACGCGTATATACTCAACCCTATGAACCGCGCACACATATACACACACCCTATCCCTATGAGCATCTTCGACAGACTGAGTCGACATGTCATCTTGAGATTTACGAAGTCACCCTAGACGTCTTGTCGTCGACGAAAATGTCTTCTTCCACTGAAAGCGCCCACTGCCCCGGCCACGTGAACAAAAACCTAAGCAGGCCATATTTGTTCGCGTTTGCGATCCAAGCAGGCCACAAGTGCAGACAGTTCAGTTACCGGGCTGAATGAATCCAGCCTGGTCTACCCACGTAGCAGAAAGCCTAAAAAGCCCAGATCTCAGCACCGCCTCGCGAAAAGACGACCCCGCCCCACTCTCCCTCCATTCCTCGCAGTCGTCGCCTCCCACTCCAAACACCCAAATCCCCCACTTCCTCACCGCGAACCGGGCGCGCGCGATGGAGCTGAAGCTCGAAGCAGGCGGCGGCGGAAGAGTGGTTTCCCTCTCCAGCGAGTCCCCGGCGGCCGAGCTCGGCCGCGGCGACCTGGTTCTCGCAGACCGCAACATATCGCGCCGCCACGTCTCCCTCCGCCTCGTCGGCGGCGGGGAGCCTGGGGTCGCCTTCGAGGTCGTAGGGAGGAACCCCGTGCTCGTCCGCTCGCCGGTCGGAGGAGACAAGGTGTACCGCCGCGGCGAGGCGGGCGAGCTCCGGGCCGGGGACGGGTTGTCTCTGTCGCTGAAGGCGCCGTCATTCTGGACGGTGCGGAGGACGGGCGGGGAGGAGGAGGCGGTTGAGGGTGCGGAGGTGGAGGTGGACACCGCGGTGCTGGACGCGGTGGCGAGGCGGGAGAAGCGGACGCGGGAGAGGAAGGAGAGGGAAAGGGAGAGGCGAGCGGCGGAGGAGGCCATGGAGGTGACGAAGGAGGATGTTATGGCGGCGTCCGGTGATGACGATTTGGATGAGGAAGTAGAGGATCTGAAAATTGATCTTGATAGCATCGACCCGGTTCAAGGTGAGCTTGGGTTGGGTTGTTCTTCCTTTCAGAGAGAGAATGCAATCTCGGTGCCGGGTAATTTGTTTGGGGCAATGTTGCAGAGAGAAATTGTTATGGCATTCGGGTCAGGTTACATTGGAGTAGCTTGCATTACTGCATTTCCTGTTTTATAACCCTGCCTCTTATGGTTAGGATGTGTTGGTCCTTGGTTAATGATAGTACATGTTTAACGGCTGCTAATTTCTGTAACATTATGTTCATTTGAAATGCCAGAAGCCAGGAAGAATAATTGCTATACATTAGGACTTGATTGGTTCGCTGAAATTTATGGTTCAGCCGAGTCTGCTTCATACATGCTATTGTTCTTTAAGTTAATGTGGCTGTGTGCTATTCGTGATGTTGAAATAATTTAGTCGTTCTTCTCTGAAATCTAAAGCTATATAGATAATTTCGTTGATGCTTCCGTACTAAGGACTATAATTTTTTTGGCTGCAGAGTTCGGGTTTTTGTCGATGGGTCATGAATTTGACAATTACCCTAAGGGCAGGATTCGCCCTCCAAAGGATTGGAACTGGTTCCTAGAGGAAATAAGGAAGGGCAGCGATGATGAAGATGATGACGATGTTAGTAACACGGGACGTAAATCAAGGGGTCGTAGTGGTGCGAACAAGAAGAAGAAAAAGAGAGAGGGTGAAGATGATGATGAGTGGACTGATGAGAGCGAAGATGGAAAAGACACCCTGCTAACAGGCGCTAGTGTGAAGAGACCAAAAAAGTATGTAACAAGATCGAAAGACCCCAAAAAAATCCGCAAGAACTCAAAAACAGAAAATGAGGATACCGTGGATGAACAGGATGAGACAGATGAAGATGATGAAGCAGATGAGACACTGGGAGGTTTTATAGTCGGCGAAGAGGATGAGGATGAGCCTATGGAAGAGCTGAGTGAGGAAGAAGAGGAAGATGAATTCGATGATGAAGACGAGGACGACTGATAGCAACGTCGATAAAGCTTTTGTGCTTTCATGTCAAGGTGTGCTGAATTCGATGATGAAGACGGTGATGACCGATAACACTGTCGATAAAGCTCTTGTATTATCATGTGAAGATGTAATGTTAGTGCTAGAAAGTTGCATCGTCACGTACTGAAACTGTGTACATATTGTGTGTTTTTCTGCTGCTGTCTGGGAACTGTTGTGGAAGTGCTTATTCGGCTGTTGTTGTATCCAGTTACATTTGTTTGCTCAAGACCTCAAGTTATGGATTTTCCCTAGTTCATCTCTCAGTACAGATGCGTTGATTTTCATCTATTATTTGCATTGGGTTAGTGCTTGCTGATGCAGATAATATTTCTTTTTTTTTTCTTTTGAGATAGCTTACCAGGCTTGCTGCCTGGTAGCAGATAATATTTCTAAGCTTCTACAGATCGGCAGCCTGTGACGAAATCAAGACGATTTTCCATGTAAAAGAAGTCAGTGAGCATGCTGAAGAAACAAAGCAACATGTTTACTGCCACTGGTGTCCACATTAGTTATCATGTTCGTGAGCGGAAACCATTTGTGACTGAACTTTTTTGAGAGACCAACGAAATAGACTTGAAATGGAGTAGTCCTGAAAACACCATTCTGAAACGTTCCTAGTTCCTACTGTACAAATCAAAACACACGTCATCATCACAGCTTTTTAATGTTAGGGTCACCATCCCAGACTGGTAATCGAACGCTGAAGAAACAAATTAGAATGAAGTTTTAAAAAGTTTATATTCATATTCGGAGAGAAAACCGTCAGCCCAATACAAGTAATGAACATGGATGCATCGGCGGTACCTAAAAGCATCTGAACTTCCGGAGCATACTGACTGCCTGTGCCTGTCACACCCTTCCACACCTTGCATCCCGACAGACTCCATCATCCGGATCCTGCACGAACACACGCAGAATCCGAATTAGCAACGACAAGCACACATGTAGTGATCATAATCAAACTGCAAAGCTACTACTATGCCCTGCTGCTACTACTAAATGTACTAGTAATACTAAGGTGATCATGATGAATTGTGCTGAGCCGGGCTGATGAGACGATCAAGATTCAACAACTGGGCGAGCAGGCAAAGGAGTCAATCTGCTGCATCAGGTCCTGCACCTCCTCCTCGCCGAACGCCCACGGCTCCATGTCCCCCGCGGCGGCCACGAGGTCCTCCACATCGACGTCTATCTCCGCCTGCCCCTCCTCGAGCAGCTCGTACCATATCATGTCCGTCGTGACGCCGCCCGCGCCCGCGCCCTGGGTCGTCGGCGCCGCTGCTTCCTCGACGGCGCCGGCCGCCAGTGCCAGCTCCTCGAAGGTGAACCCGTCCTCCGCCGGTGGCGGCGACGGGATGGCGTCGAGCAGCCGCCGCTTCTTCTTGCCGTCGACGGCGGGGGCCGGAGCCGCCGCGGTGAGGCCGTTGCGGCGCGCCAGGTTGGCCAGGAAGGCCGGGTTCCTGACGGCGCGCGCGAGGAAGGCCCTGCACTGCTCCTGCCGCCGCTCCGTGCCCTGCACGCGGAGCTCCATGTCGAGCAGCGTCACGCGCGCCTCCTCCTGCTGCCGCTTGAGCACGGCCAGCTCCCGCTTCAGCGCCTCCCGGTCCCGCCGCAGCCGCTCCAGCTCCCCCTCCAAGGGGCCGAAGCCGCCGGCGCTCTCCGCGCACGACGACGTTGACGAGGCCGCAGCGGGACGGCGGGCGGTGTCGGCGCCGCGGCGGCGGCGAATGCCGGCCAGGAGGTGGCGCTGCCCGCCGAGGAAGCCCGTGTTGGCGAACTCCCACCTGTCCGGGTTCACCTTACGGAATCCCTGCAATGATCACACCACATTCATCAGCAAAGGAAAGAAAACAGCGATCGACAAAGAGGTCCATGGAACCACCGCAGGCGCACTTACGTAGGTGTTGAGCTGCCGGAGGAAGCTGGAGAAGTTGGCGTGCTTGAAGTGGCGCGGGAGGAGGCGGGCGGCGAAGGCGTGGGGGTCCCAGACCACGAAGCTGTTCCGCGCCGCGCCCCACGACACCACCGCGTCCGTCGCCGGGTCCTCCACCATGTCGAACGTCTTGGCCAGGAACGGCGCCACCGCCGCGGCCGCCGCCAGGTCCAGCGGCGTCGGCGCCAGGCAGCAGCCCGCGTCACCGTCGTCGTCGTCGTCCAGCACCACCATCTCGGGCTCCTCCTGTTTGATGTCCATGGTCACTGCGGCGGCGGAGTCCATGTGGCTGGAGTGCAGCTGGTACACAAGTGTTCGTTTGGTTGCTCGTTCGTGAGTGATGTCGGATTTGGCGGGAGCGGAGTGTGGGGGTTGGAGTATTTATAGGAGTGGGATAGACATTCTGGAAAGTACTAGAAGGAGGGGATGAGTGTGTGCCTAATGGCGGATATTTTCTTTGGAAGTTTCTCATGGCCGCTAGAGCTCACTCGTGAGTTGGCTTTATGTCGCGCGCGGCCCCCAGGCTTTGGTTGGTGAATGACGGGGCTGCCCGGAAGAATCGGCCATGTTCCGAGCCTGGTCTGGGCTCGGCCCGAAGCCGAACATGCCTCCAGCCCAGATATATCGAATGATTTAACACGTGAGCTAAAAATCATGAATTTTAATAGTGAACCGTATGTGCTCCAATCCATTTTTAATTCGATCTTATCAAGTCACTAGCAATGTGCTTGTGCATTGCAACGGATCCAAAGTAGAATAGTACTTGTTCAAAAACTTAAAAGAAAACACTCTTGTTTTGATATACATATAGCACTAAAAATATATTACTTTTCACTCAAAATATATTTCTCAGGTTGTTTTAATGCGGTGAGGGAGGGATGTGGTTGCTTTCAAGATAATAAGGGGGTTTCTGCAAATTGGAACAGAGATGTGGGCTATTGTTGCAAAAATGCCACAACTTACCTCACAGTCGTTAGATGCAGATCTAATGGTTAGAAATGACGGATGACAGACACACCACCATCACCAACTGAGTCTTTTATAGGAGTAGAGATTTTATCATGAAAATTCATAAACGCATTGAATACATCTATGTATATATTTGAATTTATTTTCAGATGTTTTTGAAACTAGAAAAATATGATTTTTGTTTTTCCTTCATAAAAATATGATTTTGGTTTTTAGTTACTAGTGGCAGGTGTGCATACAAATTTCCATCAAAATATGTTTACATATCTGGTGCACACAAAAAGACAGACACATGGATGGAAATGGGCGTCAAGGCAACCCCTATGGTTCTACGATTTTACTTCATAGAATCTACGTTTCTACGATCTTGATAGTGAAAATTCTACGATTTGTGATTCTATCATTGGAACTCCGATCCGATTCAAATCATGATTCTGATAACCTTGATGGGCGTTCTTTTTGCTATTTTTGGGTTACACATTTTTCTTTTTATGTAGCCTACAAACATTATATTATTTAATAGAAGTGTCCATGTCTTTAACGGTAACGTTTATTCTCTATAACCATCTTCTTCATCATGCCCAAAGTCCTAACGGATTAGTCTTTGCGTCTTTAAACTTCCCTAGTCCTTCGTGTTGTTTAGATCACCCTCGCGTTCACAGACCATCACTAGCCTAATACATTTTTTTAGAAAAGGAGGATGACCTCCGGCCTTTGCATCTGGGGGATGCATATCCATATTTTATTAATTATTCTTCCAAGACCTTACAAAGTAATACATAGAAATATGAGAGGGAGGGATGCCTGAGCTCTCTCAGCGATTAGCGACTCTCGGCCGTCCGATCGTTTCCTTGATGCGTTTCTGGCCGTTGGATCTCGGGCTCGGTCGCTGTGGGCCGTCGGATATTTACCCGATCCTCTCCAACCGTCCGATATTTTTTCCTATGAGCCTGTCCCGCCCGGCCGTGCCACCGCCTGTAATTAGCCTGCCCCACCGAGGGCATTTTAGGTATTTCACCTGGTGGGAGAAATGCCCAATAGCGCTGAGGTGAGTCCGTGGACAGCGAGCACCGGGTCGTTTCCCTCCCCTCACGCTCGCTCGCTCTCCTCTCCTCCCCGCCCCCTCCCTCGAAACCCTAGCCGCCGTTACCCATCGCGCCCTACAGCCGCCGCCGCTACCCATCATGCCCTATAGCCGCCGCCGCTCTCGCGACGCCGTCGCTGCTCTCCTCTCCCTCTCTTCGACCCGAGCCGCCGCCCTCCTCTGCGTCTCCGACCTCCTCCCCATGGGATTGCAACAGAGCCCCCCAGCAATGACGAAGAGCAGCAGCAGAGGGAGGACGAGGAGCACGACGGCCTCCTCCTCTATCCTCCCGTCCGAACTTTCGCGCACTGCATCGCCTCCTGGTCACTGTCCAGGCGTCACCATCGACTGGAGGAGCGCGGGACCGTCGTCCTCGCGTTCGTGCACCTCCAGGAAGAAGACTGCTCGAGGTGAGGCACCTCAGATCCGTCATGCGAAGGTGGAGGTGAGTGCCCTCTCCACTTCCCCCATTTCCTCCCTCTCTCTGTTTTGATCCCTTTTTTTCAACAGCTCGACATATAAGTCAGTGTATGTGTGTGTGCAGCAGCTCCAGAGGGACGAACTTCAAGGTAGCCACTGCTCCGTAGGTATGAATCGATTCCCTAGCCTCTTATGAGCCCTACTTTTCATGGAGCAAGGTTGTCTGCTAAGTTTATGTGATTTGATGCCTCTGGTTCTTCCATGTATGAAAGAGATACTAGATTCAGTTTGGTGTACCTATCAATGGGTTGATTCAAGATAATTTGTGATTCTGCTATCTAATTGATTGGTATATATATGCTTTTTTTCTACTCGGTTCAGTTTGGTGTGCCTATCAATGGGATGATTCAAGATAATTTGCGATTCTGCTATCTAATTAGTTGGTATATATATGCTTTTTATTAATATGAATCACTTTATGCAGAAGATCCGAGTTCAAAAAGATTGCATGACACCACATCCTGGGTTTGGTGGGCGAGCTCACTGTCGTCCGCCTCGAGGTCGTGCTTCCCTGTCCCTCCTCTTTGTCTCTGTGTGTGCGCGCGCGTGTGTGACTGATTCCGTTAACCGTGTTTTAGCTGGTCCGGAGTCTGAGTATGGCCCTTGATTTGTGCCGTCCGTTTTCTCTGCCGAAGTCGTGGTTGCGTGGACGCGGCTATGGTCGAAGGGTCTCACCAGCGTGGCACCGGCGCCTCCCTTCCCGGTAGGGTCAAGGATGTGTGAGATTCGAGGTTTAGAGGATAGCTCAAAGATCGGTTACATCAAACTAACAACGTTTAACCAAAATGATGCAGGTTTGAACTGGCTCTGGCTCTAAAGTGTACTTTATTTCTGAAGCATTTATCATTTTGGAGATGTCAAGTTCTACTGGCCATTCCACTTAATTATCCTATTCCAGGATCCATGAAGGAGGCCATTAACAAATTAAGGGAGAACAATGTAAAGGCCTTTGTGTTGGATCTGCGGAATAACAGGTTTTTACCTGCAGACTTTGGAGTGCATTTTCACCTAATTATGTTGAAATTTTGACATGGTTGTGTTTGATGTAGCGGTGTTCTTTTTCCCATTGGCCGCAGAGATGGTAGAGGTCTCCTCCGCTCACTCTCTCGCCGCCGCAGGAGTGCGCGCAGGGGGAGGGGGGGGGGGGTGGTGGCAGGTCAAGGTCCGCTCGCCGGCGCCACCCGCTGAACGGTGAATCCATGCACACCCTCTCCGATGACCTCCCGGGCACGCCACCGCTGGCAACGGTGAGGACCACACACTCCGTCCACCATCGGCCACCAGCAGTAGCCGGACCACCACCGTTGCCTGTCCTCTTTGATGCAAGATCCACGCTGCTCCACTTCGTCCAGGTTCACATCTCCCTCTCCCCCCCTCTCCCTCTCTTTCTCATGGCACTCGATTCCCTCTTATTTTTCAGAATGGAAGTGGCCTGGAAGCCACTTGACTGAATTGCCATGTCTTTCAAAGTGCCAGTGCCATGATAATTAGATGCCTCTGTTCTTAAATGGAAGTGGCCTGAATGGAAGCCACCTGATTGAAAGGCACTCGATTAGCTATATTCTTACAATCTAAGATACTCAGCTTACAGCGCAGTAAGAACCGTATACCGTGATTGTACGTGTTCAGGTGTTTCTCAAAATATTCCGTGAGAACTTGTGTGCTTCACTCACATTGCTTCATTCAGAACTTGTGTCATTGTAGACGTGTGGTTCTCATAAGCTTCCTTCCATCAGATGTGATGGCTTTAACCAGAAATATTTAAAATTTAATTTACAAATAGTATATTTAAAGCATCAAACTCGTGTTTCTATATTTTCTGCCAGGAAATATTGGGCATGAAGGTTCATATTTATTGCCTGTTTCTGCATAATTCCTTGAACACACAACTCATTTTTAATGGAACTTGAGCATTCAGAACTGTGTGTTTTCGGTTAAATAATAATATTCAGAATTGCATCCAATTATATTTAGTGAAAGAGCATGACATAGTATGAGGTATGAAATATTCTCCCTACTTTGAAAGAGCGTCTGTACTTTTTGTCATTCAAGGAGATTGAACCTGATGCATTTCTATGCAAGTGAAATTAAATTATGTCTCATCTGTACAGCAGGTATAGCGGCCAGCGACCAGGCCAGAAAAATATTGTATGTGTTAATATTGGATCATCCAAATTGAAATTCAGTTTATATTATTCAGTCTGCATTCTAACAAACATGTTCTATTTGGCATCATACTATCATTCAACTTAAAAGATGGCTTAACCCGTTAACCAAATTTTAAATCTCAGGAAGATGGTGGTTGTTCATCCTGACATTTGGTTTAGTTCTGGTTGACATGCTCAGTTGCTCCACGTCTGTTAGATATTAAATAGGCTGGTTCTTCTTTCTGTAAAGTTTGGCAATTTAAAAACCTTTATGGAGGTTTGCTTTTTTAGTTGTATCGGGTGTTCTCCTGCTTAGTCTAAATCAGATAGGGACTTTAAACATATTTAGTTTAAATAATGACATGCTTTTGTACTATTATTGACTTTCTTTATCTCCTTCTGTTATCACTAATAATGTTTTGCTTAAGAAGACATCATGTAGATCTTCTTGCTTCGTGCATTTTTTCAATACTAATCTTCTTGCTTCGTGCATTTTTTTTATTTCACTCGATGTTGGATGCTCTTCATGTCCTTGAGGCCCTGGTCATCAGCATCGATAGAACTAATGGTCAGGTTGTAGTGCTTTTCTCCCTGTTGTTATGTTATTGGCCCCTGTTAATTATTTCCAATCTTTTAGGACAATATTCAGTCAGAAGATGCTCAAATGTAGTGGTGTTGAGCATGCATGATTGTTTCCTCGGTCAAATTTGGATGGTGTTTGCTAATAGAGAAGGAGACGTGTATTTTTTGAATGAAAAAAGTGATGTGTTGATCTGCTGCTATTGTAATTCAGTTGATTTGCTGCTATTGTAATTCAGATCATCTGCTGCTGCTATTTCTCCTGCTGCTATCACTATTGATCTGCTGCTTTTTTTTAGAACATAGACGCTAGAGGCGCCCGGCTTTAAATTAAAGCCACTAGACAGCATCCACACAAAGTTTAAAACATACAAACCAAACAAAGGTAAAACATCGGGCCTCTCATCCTGACAAAGTCTAGGCTAAATACAGACAGTTTGTAGCCAACATAGCAGGAGCCAAATATGCTCATAGTACCAAACTAAAGCAACGACAGTTTGATCTGCTGCTTTTGCCGTGCTGATCTGTTGTTCCTCTTCTTGTCTCCAGAATTACTGCTGCTTCAAATCCACTCCGCCATCACCAGGCTCTCCTCCTTCTGCTCTTGGTCCGCCGGTGCCGTGCTGCTGCTTCAATTCAACAAAGGAGGCCGCTGATGCTGCCAATTAACAGACGACGACAGCCGCTGCTGCTGCCAATCAACAGAGGAGGCAAGAACAGCCTGGGTGGTGCTGGGCGAGGCGAAGAGGAGGGGCGGTGCAGATTTGCAGCGGCAGCGACGCGCTGGGCCCAAAGGCGACTGTCGGCGGTGAGTAGTAGGAGCCGGGGGGCTTGCTGCTGCTGGGGTACTTGGGCCGGACGTGGCGGGCGAAGAATGACACGGCAGCGAGGCGACGAGAAGGGGCGGCAAAGATTGGCAGCGGCGGCGCAGCTGGGCTACGCCGCAGGTGGGCGCGCGGGGCGTTGGGCCCTACAGCGGCTGTCGGCGGTGGCTGAAGCTGGTTCCTGCTGTGTGCAATGGTGGAAGGAGGAAAAAGTAGGGGGTGATTAGCAGGGGGTTTAAAATCAAGAGGTTTTTTTTACAAAAATGAAAATGAACTAAGCAGATGACAATCTTTTTCAGACAGAGGGAGTATATGGTTGTATTATTAAAACTTATCAATTGGAGTCAGTTTCTATAATTGTTTTCCCTTCATAAGCTTTTAACCTGCTTAATGCTTATTGTTCAGAATTTTAGTTGCTCTTTTGTTAGAGATTGCTTGATGATTTAGTTGGGATTGTATGATTTAGCCTATTCTTGGTGGCAACTAATTAGGCATTGATATTGCGAATCAATAAACACTTGCAACATGGCTTTTTTCCCCTCTGAACATTTTTAGTTATATGAAAAATACTTTGTTTGGCGATACACTAATTCAAAATATTCATGCAAATTCATCATGAACTTTATTCCCCTATCCTTTTTTGTATACTATTGTGTCTCTGTTTAGTGCAACGCTGAGGTTTCCTCCATGCTTCTATACAATTTCGAAGGACAAGCCTATGTTGCAGTATGTATGCTACTCTATGTACCATCTTTGTCCTGGATAGTGCTGGGGATGAATACAAATTATATGTAATTGGCTGGTGCTTGCTTTACTTAGGACGCCCACTATTCTATTTCTGATTTCTTGCTTGGTCATGTACATGTCTACCATATTGTACTTAAAGTTTCTGATGTACACATGTTTCAGCCACAAACATGAAAGCAAGTTGTCCCTATAAAACCATGATACCCACAAAAAATTTTAGATCATTATTCACAAGTGTCGATCATTATTCACAAACCCAGCCACAACCATATGCTAAACATGGATTTATACTTAGTATTACGTGCTTGATCAAAACGTTGGGACCGGCATCCTCGCGCCAAGGCGCGATACCGATCTAGTCAGCAAGACTAAAGCCGTCGTCTAAGCAACAAACTGTCGCTACACCTATTCAATTGATGAAGGGGCGCAGATAGCCTGGCCTAATACCAAACAGACATCGCAGCCAAACCTAACATCTAAGACATGAGGTCCCATCCAGGACGCCTGCCGGGCATGGGTCTCACCGGTCCGGCGTGCACTCAGAAGCCGCCGCCAACAATCTTCGCCCATCCATCTTGAATCAGTAGTGATGCATCAACCTTGCTCGGTCCAAATATCGTCGACGCCACCACGGCGCCAACGGAACCTCCTCCTCACAAGAACAATGAAAGCACGTCGCGATGTCGCCATCGATACACCTCGGCACCATCTTGCCAAGTACCACCAAATTTACCACGACTTGAAGTCTTTGGGAGATCTGTCGTGCGTAGCACCTGCTGACCAGGCATGACAAGGTGTAGCACCTGTCGGGCAGACATGACTTGACATTTCCACCGAAGCTCCGTGCAAGACGAAGCCGCTCCACCTCCAGCCTCTCTGAACGGGAGCACCCCAGGAAGATATGGCGAAGAGTTGAGCACCACAATCACCATGAGAGCCGGACCAGCCGACCGCCATGGCGAAGCGACACCACTAAAGAGAGAACCGCCGCCATCAGGAATGCCAAGAAAGTGCTGCAGCTGTCCCACCTCCCCGTGGACCCAAAATGGCGCCTACAAAAAGGTGACGGAGCCGAGCACCGCCGCCGCCCAACCAAAGTTGTGGGTTTTCACCCGGGTGCAGGGGGAGGACGAGGGGGAGGGAGCTGGATCTCGAAGCCGCCTTCAAGAAGGAAACAACGCCTGGAGCGCCGCCGGCGTCGTGGCCGCCGCAGCCGGCCAAGAAATTACTCCGATCCAGAGCTCCCAACCCACATCCACGCAGTCAGCCACCGGATCTAGCCGGGCTGACGAGGAGGAAGCAACAGCACGGGGCCCCGTCTTCAGATCTGGCGAAGGAGAACAGCAGGGGATTCCTCCACGCGGCACCCGCATCCACCGCCAACTCGCCGCCCGCGCGGCCGAGTAAACGCGGCCCTCAACACCGGCGAGCGCCGCCCGCCGCCGGGACGATGCCGCCCTCACCAACAGATGTAAGGGCATTTTATCCCTAAGGTATTTGGGTGATTGATGACAATGTTTTTGCGGACTAATCATGTGCCTTGAGTATTTCAGTCGCTTCGTAGCTAGGCACAAGACGGTTTGGTACCCCTCGAAGACTATTGAAGACGGTGGTGCTCTACGTCTCTTTTGGTGGATTTGAGTCGTAGGATAGCCGTCTATTAAGAGGGGGTCCGCGGTGGAAAGGTTTGGGTGGAATCATCACGTACACATTTTCTTCCTTTGCACCGCCTTTCCCTTTGCGCCTTGGAGCATCCTCAGTTATCTTCATTGTTGTGCAAAAAGAAGGATTCCTAGTGTTGCTTCTGAGGCATGCGGTAGTACTGCTCCTAGGAGCGGTAGTACCGTAGGAGCACACGGTAGTACCGCTCCTATGGAGCTGTAGTACCGTGGCTTCAGGCCAGGCTCAGCCTCTCTTGCGGCTGTAGGGGTGGATGTAATTTTTTACATCCGCGCCCTACGCGGTAGTACCGCCCCATGCGCACGGTAGTACTGTGAGTCCTGGTTTGGCTCAGTAACACGAGCGGAAGTAGGGGCGGATGTAATTATTTACATCCACTCCCTGCGTGGGAGTATGGCACGCCTGGCGCGGTAGTACCGTGTCGGATTTTTGCACTGTTCGATTTTCAGCGGAAGTAGGCACGGACGTATTTTTATTCATCCGTGCCCTTCCCAGCCTAGTCCATTCTGGCCTTGCGGTAGTACCGCAAGGGGAGCGATAATACAGCGTCGGTAACGATCTTGCTATAAGCCTTGGCGGCTCGGCTCGACTAGCCCTGCCGTTCAGCAGCGGTAGTACCGCAGATCCATCGCGGTAGTACTGTGGCCCTCATGATAGTACCGCTTGTGCAAGCGGTAGTACCGTAGGTCGCGGACTGAGTAAGTGGATAACGGTTGGATTTGTCTCTCCACTATATAAGGGGTGTCTTCTTCCTCTAGTTGACCACCTCTTCCATCCCTAAGCTCCATTGTTGCTCCAAGCTCCATTTTTGCCCAATTTCTCTCCCTAGCCAATCAAACTTGTTGATTTGCTCGGGATTGGTTGAGAAGGCCCCGATCTACACTTCCACCAAGAGAAATTTGATTCCCCCCAATAATCCCTAGCGGATCTTGTTACTCTTGGGTGTTTGAGCACCTTAGACGGTTGAGGTCACCTCGGAGCCATAGTCCATTGTGGTGAAGCTTCGTGGTGTCGTTGGGAGCCTCCAATTAAGTTGTGGAGATTGCCCCAACCTTGTTTGTAAAGGTTCGGTCGCCGCCTTCAAGGGCACCAATAGTGGAATCACGACATCTCGCATTATGTGAGAGCGTGAGGAGAATACGGTGGCGCTAGTGGCTTCTTGGGGAGCATTGTGCCTCCACACCGCTCTAACGGAAACGTACTTCCCCTCAAAAGGAAGGACCTTTGGTAACACATCCTCGTCTTCACCGGCTCCACTCTTGGTTACCTCGTGCCTTTACTTTTGCAAGCTTACTTGTGTTATATTCCTTGCTTGCTTGTGTGCTTGTTGTTGTTGCATCATATAGGTTGTTCACCTAGTTGCATATCTAGACAACCTACTTTGATGCAAAGTTTAATTTGGTAAAGAAAAGCTAAAAATTGTTAGTTGCTTATTCACCCCCCTCTAGTCAACTATATCGATCCTTTCAATTGGTATCAGAGCCTCGTCTCTTTATTAAGGACTTTGTCGTCCGAAAAGTATGGTTGACACCATAGACGGTAGGGAGGAGCACTTCGGTGTGAATCCGAGCTCGTCTACGGGTGATGGGGAAACCGCGGTGTCTCGTGAGGAATTCAATGTGGCTTTGGACACATTGAAAACCTCTATGACCACCGTGGTTGAAAGCATGTTTAATAAATTCTTAGAAGGACTTAAACTACCTACCTCTCCGTTGAAAGTGGGTGATCCCACTAACAAGGTGACGGATGCTAACTCCGACAAGGGGGAAGCTAATAGTGAAAAGGGTCCTTCTACTGGTGGTAGAAATGGCACCGGCATCTTTGCCCATGTGGAACCTCCAACTTATGGAGGACCGATTCCCTCTACTCATTTAAATCATGCCGGCCCTCCTCCTAAGATTGTGAAAAATGAGGATTTTGATTCTTGGGTGTATCGCTTCAAGCGTCATTTAAATCATGTGAATACTAATCTTTGGAGAATCATTGAAGAAGGTTTCTATCCACATGACCGAAGCAACTTCACCCCTAGAGAAGCCGTGGATAATCAATTCAATGAGAATGCTCTGTTCATCATCCAAGATGCTATCCTCCCCGAAGATCTCCCTCATCTTTGACCCTACGCCATGGCAAAAGACGCATGGCATTGCATTGTGTCTCTCTATCGGGGAAGCACAAGCATTCAACGCTCCAACTATGAAGTGGTGCAAGATGAAGCCGATGAGTTTGCAATGAAAGAAGATGAAGAACCTCGTGAGCTCTTTCGGAGAGTAACCAAACTCGCGGTCTCACTCCGAGATCATGGGAGCAAGGACACAGATGACAATTGGATCAAGCGCAAGTTCCTCAAGGCCATGATGCCCTACAACAAGGCCATGTCCTCCGTCATTCGTCAAAGACCGACTTCCACTCCATGACCTCAAGTGAAGTGTTGGATGAGTTCGTTGCAATGAGCATCTTGGACATGACCGTCGACAACGCGGTGCTCCGTTCTCAAAGAACAAATAAGTCCAATCTTGCTTTGAAGGCCAAGGTCATTGTGGAAGAAGAGGAAGAAGAAGAAGATGAGGAGGGCAATCCCGAGGATACAAAGTATGATTATCATGAGCACATGGCTCTTGCTTCAAGGAAATTTTCAAGCAAGAAGACCTCAAGGCCCAATTTCAACAAGAACAACTCAAGTGGCTTCAAGGGCAAGCAACGAGTAAGAACTTGTTACAACTGTGGCAATGTGAGCCATTTCGTTGTGGATTGTCCTTACGAGAAGCGGGAAGACAATGGTGGCAAGCTCATCCAAAAAGACAAAGCCAAGTCCTTCCCCAACAAGAACAACTTCATCAAAAAGACTCCTACTCGAGGGTTGGTGGTTCAAGAAGAATACCATGAGGATGACGATGATGATGAAGATAGTGAAGCAATGGCCATGGCATCCATTGCCATTGCCACAACTCCCCGGATGTCTCTCTTCGATTCACCCAACGAGAACATCACCGCCAAGTGCCTCATGGCCAAAGCCTCTAACAAGGTAACCCCCAACATCAAAACCACCATCATTACTAATCCCTCCTTGATGGATTGCATTGATGAACATGAGGGGTCTAGTGAGGAAGTAAATGAATTTGAGTCTTTTATGAGTAAGCTCAAGGGCAAATCCAAGAAGCACTTCGTTGCTCTCTTGGAACAACTTGGTGAAGCCAATGACATGATCGAGGCTCATGAAGAAACCATCTCTAAGATGGAAGGCCATAGTTGTGACTATGCCGATGAGATACCGGATCTCTCTAATGCTCTTGAGGAAGAGTGTGGACATCATTTGGCTCTTGAGGAGTCACACAACGATGACCATGCTAAGTTAAAGAAAGATCTTGATCATGCTCTTGTTGTGTCTCGTGTGCTAACTTCCGAGAAGGCTAAACTTGGCTTTGACCATGATAGACTCAAGGAGGAGTTTGATTTACTCGACAAGGCCCACAAGGTCTTGAAGGGTGCTCATGCTAGCCTCAAGGAGTCTCATGATCAACTCCAAGTCAAGTTAACCAAAGAAAAAGCCACCTTTCTGTTGGGGAACGTAGCAATAATTCAAAATTTTCTACGCATCACCAAGATCAATCTATGGAGATTCTAGCAACAAGAGAGGGAGAGGATGAGTGTATCTTCATACCCTTGAAGATCGCGATGCGGAAGCGTTACTAGAACGCGGTTGGTGGAGTCGTACACGCAGCGATTCAGATCGCGGTCGATTCCGATCTAAGCGCCGAACGGACGGCGCCTCCGCGTTCAACACATGTATAGCCCGGGGACATCTCCTCCTTCTTGATCCATCAAGGGGAGAGGAGAAGTTGAGGGAAAACTCCAGCAGGACGATAGCGTGGTGGCGATGGAGCTCGTGGTTCTCCGGCACGGCTTTGCCAAGCACTACGGAGGAGGAGGAGGTGTTGGAGGAGGGAGGGGCTGCGCCAGGGGGAAGGGTGAAGCTCCCACGCGCCTCCCCACTATATATAGGGGTGGAGGGGGCTGGTTTCTTGCCCTCCAAGTCCATTGGGGCGTTGGCAAAGGTGGGAGTAAAGAAATCCCATCATTTCCTTCCCCACCGATTGTTATCCCCCCTTTTTAGGGATCTTGATCTTATCCCTTCGGGATATGATCTTATTCCTTCTAAGGGGGGATCTTGGGGCGCCTTGACCAGGGGTGTGGGGCCTTGCCCCCACTACCCACGTTCATGTGGGTCCCCCCATGCATGTGGGCCCACTCCGGAACCTTCTAGAACCTTCTCGGTACAATACCGAAAAATCCCAAACATTTTCTGGTGGCCAAAATAGGACTTCCCATATATAAATCTTTACCTCCGGACCATTCCGGAACTCCTCGTGACGTCCGGGATCTCATCCGGGACTTCTAACAACATTAGGTAATTGCACACTAATTCCCACAACAACTCTAGCGTCACCGAACCTTAAGTGTGTAGACGATACGGGTTCGGAAATCATGCAGACATGACCGAGACAGCTCTCTGGCCAATAACCAACAGCGGGATCTGGATACCCATGTTGGCTCCCACATGTTCCATGATGATCTCATCGGATGAACCATGATGTCATGGATTCAAGCAATCCCGTATACAATTTCCTTTGTCAATCGGTACGTTACTTGCCCGAGATTCGATCGTCGGTATCCCAATACCTCGTTCAATCTCGTTACCGGCAAGTCACTTTACTCATTCCATAATGCATGATCCCTTGACTAACTACTTAGTCACATTGAGCTCATTATGATGATGCATTACCGAGTGGGCCCAGAGATACCTCTCATCACGGAGTGACAAATCCCGCTCGATTTGTGCCAACCCAACAGACACTTTCGGAGATACCCGTAGTGCACCTTTATATCCAGCCAGTTACGTTGTGACGTTTGGCACACCCAAAGCATTCCTACGATATCCGGGAGTTGCACAATCTGATGGTCTAAGGAAATGATACTTGACATTAGAAAAGCTTTTAGCAAACGAACTACACGATCTTGTGCTATGCTTAGGATTGGGTCTTGTCCATCACATCATTCTCCTAATGATGTGATCCCGATATCAATGACATGCAATGTCCATGGTCAGGAAACCATAACCATCTATTGATCGACAAGCTAGTCAACTAGAAGCACACTAGGGACATGTTGTGGTCTATGTATTCACACAAGTATTACGGTTTCCAGTTAATACAATTATAGAATGAACAATAGACAAATATCATGAACAAGGAAATATAATAATAACCATTTTATTATTGCCTCTAGGGCATATTTCCAACAGTCTCCCACTTGCACTAGAGTCAATAATCTAGTTCACATCACTATGTGAATGTAATGAATCCAACACCCATTGGGTTTGATCATATCTCACTTGTGAGAGAGGTTATTAGTCAACGGGTCCGAATCTTTCAGATCCGTGTGTGCTTTACAAATCTCTATGTCATCTCCTAGATGCTGCTACCATGTGCTATTTGGAACTATTCCAAATAACTGCTCTACTATACGAATCCGGTCTACTACTCAGAGTCATCCAGATTAGTGTCAAAGTTTGCATCGGCATAACCCTTTACGATGAACTCTTTTACCACCTCCATAATCGAGAAAATTCCTTTGTCCACTAGTTACTAAGGATAACCTTGACCGCTGTCCTGTGATCCATTCCTGGATCACACTTGTACCCCTTGACTGACTCATGGCAAGGCACACTTTAGGTGCGGTACATAGCATAGCATACTGTGGAGCCTACGTCTAAAGCATAGGGGACGACCTTTGTCCTTTCTCTCTCTTATGATGTGGTCAGGTCTTGAGTCTTACTCAATATTCACACCTTATAACACAGACAAGAACTCCTTATTTGTCTATCTACTTTGAACCCCTTCAAAATCTTGTCACGGTGCGTACTCATTTGAAAGTACTATCAAGCGATTTTGATCTATCCTTATAGATCTTGATGCTCAATGTTCAAGTAGCTTAATCCAGGTTTTCCATTGAAAAACACTTTTCAAATAACCCTATATGCTTTCCAGAAATTCTACATCATTTCTGATCAACAATATGTCAATAACATATACTCATCAAAAATGCTATAGTGCTCCCACTCCTTCTTTGGAAATACAAGTTTCTCATAAACTTTGTATAAACCCAAAATCTTTGATCATCTCATCAAAGCGTATATTCCAAATCCGAGATGCTTACTCCAGTCCTTAGAAGGACCGCTGGAGCTTTGCATACTTGTTAACATCTTTTAGGATTGACAAAACCTTCTGGTTGTATCACATACAACCTTTCCTCAAGAAAATCATTGAGGAAACAATGTTTTGACATCCTATCTGCAAGATTTCATAAACAATGCAGAAACTGCTAATATAATTTCAACAGACTCTTAGCATCGCTACGAGTGAGAAAGTCTCATCGTAGTCAACTCCTTGAACTTGTCGGAAAACATCTTAGCGGCAAGTCGAGCTTTCTTAATGGTGACACTTACCATCATTGTCCGTCTTCCCTTTTAAAATCCATCTGTACCCAACAGCCTTATGACCATCAAGTAGTTCTTCCAAAGTCTACACATTGTTTTATACATGGATCCTCTCTCGGATTTTATGGCCTTGAGCCATTTGTCGGAATCCGGGCCCACCATCGCTTCTCCACAGCTCGTAGGTTCATTGTTGTCTAGCAACATTACCTCCAAGACAGGATTACCGTACCACTCCGAAGTAGTACGTGTCATTGTCGACCTACGAGGTTTGGTAGTAACTTGATCTGAAGTTTCATGATCACTATCATCAGCTTCCACTTCAACTGGTGTAGGCGCCACAGGAACAACTTCTTGTGCCCTGCTACAGATTGGTTGAAGTGATGGTTCAATAACCTCATCAAGTCTCCACCATCCTCCCACTCAATTCTTTCAAGAGAAACTTTTCCTTGAGAAAGGACCCATTTCTAGAAACAATCACTTTTGCTTCCGGACTGAAAAAGCAGGTATACCGAACTGTTTTGGGCGTCCATGAAGATGCATTTATCCGCTTTGGGTTTGAGCTTATCAGGCTAAAACTTTTCCACATAAGCTTCGCAGTCCCAAACTTTTAAGAAATGACAGCTTAGGTTTCTCTAAACCATAGTTCATACGTTGTCATCTCAAAGGAATTACGTGGTGCCCTATTTGAAGTGAATGTGGTTGTCTCTAATGCCTAATCCATTAACGATAGTGGTAATTCAATAAGAGACATCATGGTATGCACCATATCCAATAGGGTGCAGCTATGATGTTCGGACACACCATCACACTATGGTGTTCTAGGCGGTATTAGTTGTGAAACAATTTCCACAATGTCTTAATTGTATACCAAACTCATAACTCAGATACTCATCTCTATGATCATATCATAGACATTTTATCCTCTTGTCACAACGATCTTCAACTTCACTCTGAAATTACTTGAACATTTCAATAATTTTCAGACTTGTGTTTCATCAAGTAAATATACTCAGCATCTACTCAAATCATTTGTGAAGTAAGAACATAACGATATCCACTTCATGCCTCAGCACTCATTGGACTGCATACATCAAAATGTATTACTTCCAACAAGTTGCTTTCTTGCTCCATCTTACTGAAAACAAGGCTTTTCAGTCATCTTGCCCATGTGGTATGATTTGCATGTCTCAAGTGATTCAAAATCAAGTGAGTCCAAATGATCTATCTGCATGGAGTTTCTTCATGCGTACATACTAATAGACATGGTTCGCATGTCTCAAACTTTTCAAAAAAACAAGTGAGTCCAAAAGATCCATCAACATGGAGCTTCTTCATGCATTTTATACCAATATGACTCAAATGGCAGTGCCACAAGTAGGTGGTACTATCATTACTATCTTATATCTTTTGGCATGAACATGTGTATCACTATGATCAAGATTCAATAAACCATTCATTTTAGGTGCCAGACCATTGAAGGTATTATTCAAATAAATAGAGTAACCATTATTCTCCTTAAATGAACAACCGTATTGCAATAAACATAATCCAATGATGTCTATGCTCAACGCAAACACCAAATAACAATTATTTAGGTTTAACACCAATCCCGATGGTAGAGGGAGCGTGCGATGTTTGATAATATCAACCTTGGAAATATTTCCAACACATATCGTCACCTCGCCTTCAGCTAGTCTCCGTTTATTCTGTAGCCTTTTATTTTGAGTTACTAGCACTTAGCAACCGAACTGGTATCTATTACCCTAGTGCTACTAGGAGTACTAGTAAAGTACACATTAATATATTGTATATCCAATATACTTTTGTCGACCTTGCCAGCCTTCTCATCTACCAAGTATCTAGGGTAGTTCTGCTTCAGTGACCGTTGACAAGGATACAGACCTGGGGTAGGGTCATAGGCCTGACCTATACGTCCTACCCAAGGTCACTACCCTAGAAGACAAAAAGACCAAGGGTCAACAGGAGAGAGCCGGTCGAGAGCGTCGAGTGCAATCCACTCGACGACCACATCACTCGACCGGCATCCCCCACTGTCACTCGACCATATGGGGGGTCACTCGACTATATCGAAGACCAGGAGTCGGAAGAGCACGCAACGGCTAGACATTCACTCCTTAGTCTTCATGAGCATTAAGAGTATTTAAGACTGGTGTTACCAGTAACATTCCTCACTTTATGTACATTCAGCCCCTTGTAATGGAGGTGGGCAGGGGTCCTGGCGCACTCTATATAAGCCACCCCCTCCTCTGAGACAAGGGTTCACACCCTCTGTAAACATCACACACATAAACCAATCGACCGCCTCCGGGCACCGAGACGTAGGGCTGTTACTTCCAAAGGGCCTGAACTCGTAAACCTCGTGTGTACACCTTCATCATAGCTAAGATCTTGCCTCTCCATACCTACCCCCTTTCTACTGTCAGCCTTAGTACCACGACAGTTGGCACCCATCGTGGGGCAGGTATCTTAGCGACTTGCTGGTGAAGTTGCAAGTTTTTTTTCCGATCATCATCGTCATGGTTACCGGCGGCGGACTGGCCGAGGGCCGCGAGATCCGTCTCGGCGCGCTGGTGTTCGTCGTCGACGACTCCGCGTGGCTTCAAGAAGCTCCCCTGGATGTCGAGGCGCTCCCCGTCCGAGGGGCAACGCACTTCCGGGCTTGCGTTCGTGGCATTCTCCTTCGGCAGACGTCGACTCAGTATTAGTCGAACCCGACAGTGCTTTCACTCCCCGCCGTTCGTCGCCGCAAGCAATCCGGTCGATCACGGCTTTAGCGGTGGATGAAGCACATGGTGGCACGACGCTCGACCACCCACCAAGTCGCGGCAATCGAGCCCGACAAAACTCTCCATGGCCTGTTCGACCCGTCGACTGGCTCCGCGGAGACCGCATCCGAGTGCGACAGCAGCGACCCTGCGGCTGAAGTCTTGATGGTCGATAGACCTCACAGCCCTCCCGCTTTCCACCGTGATGGCAGCGGAGACGGCGGCGGCGATCCGTCGCGCGGCCACGAGGAATACCGACCCGAACCCCTCTCTTCGCAGCAGAGGGAAGAACTTCATCGCCGCAACATGGATGCACTCCACACGCCCATCGTTGGAGAAACCCTCAAGGCTCGGGCCTTGGAGGAGGTGCGCCTAGCTAACTTGGCTGAGCGCACTTGACTGGATAACCTTCAGCGTGCTCTCGATGAGCGCGCCCAGGAGCGGATACATGAGTCCAGTCGACGACAGCTTTTCCCGCCTCCACCTAAGGTATACCGAACTCCGATTCAGAATCCCACAGCTACGCCCCGAATAGCAGAATCAATCCAACCTTCCCAGTCAGAAGCTGGCAGAGGATTAATGCAGATCCAGGCCTTGCTCCGGGCAGCTAGAGAGCAGAACACAACCGTGTCTCAGTCGCGGAATAGGATTCACAGCAGGTCCGTTGCAGCGGATACAGTTCAGTCGGCTCACAGCCCAAGATCGCCTCCACGGCGTGAAGGCCGTGGGCAGTATGATCATCCACTCGACCGTGACAATCGTCGTCAAGGACCCACGCCTCCTCCGAGGAGTGCGTCGTATGTGCCTTGGCGGAACGATGACAGGCACCATCACAGTGGCGAGCGCAGAGCCTCAGTTGATCCAAGGGAACCGGGCTTCGATGCGAGGTCCATCCTCATTCAAGGCCTGGTCGACCGAAACAGATCACACAGAGAAGACCTTGGCAGAGATCGTCCAAGTGGCAGCAGAGTGCATGTTTCCGGTCCCGAGTGTTTTAGCAGGGCCATCAGGGCAGCGGTGATTCCTCCAACTTCAGGTTGGCTTCCGGGGTCAGTAAATTTACTGGAGAGTCCAAGCCCAAAACCTGGCTCGAGGATTACCGAGTGGCGGTGCAGATTGGAGGCGGAAACGATGAGATAGCGATGAAGCATATCCCTCTTATGTTGGAAGGGTCGGCCCGGGCGTGGCTGACTCTGTTGGCTCCAAGCAGTATACAAAGTTGGGATGAGCTAGCTCGAGTGTTCATCAGAACTTTTGAGGGCACGTGCAAGCGACCAGCAAGGTTGCCTGAGTTGCAGCATTGCGTGCAGAAGCCGAATGAGACTTTGAGGGAGTTCATTCAGAGATGGACCACTCTACATCACACAGTTGAAAATGTTTCAGAGCATCAAGCAGTATGCGCTTTCAAGGAAGGCGTCAAGTACAGAGAGTTGGTCTTGAAGTTTGGTCGGACTGGAGATATGACTTTGACCCGGATGATGGAGATAGCAACTCGGTACGCTAATGGAGAAGAGGAGGATCGACTCCGTAGCGGGAAGAGTAAACCAGTCGGCCAAGAGGTTTCTAGCAAGAACGTTTCTTAGCTACGCCAAAACCACAACGTGATAGCCAATTGCTATTTACCCTTCATAAGGACCCTTTTCATCGAATTCGATCCGACTAAAGTGGGAGAGACAGACACCCGCTAGCCACCTTATGCAACTAGTGCATGTCAGTCGGTGGAACCTGTCTCACGTAAGCGTACATGTCAGGTTGGTCCGGGCCTCTTCATCCCACGATGCCGTCGAATCAAGATAAGACTAGTAACGGCAAGTTTATAGACAAAATCGACGCCCACAACAACTTGTGTTCTACTCGTGCATAGAATCTACGCAATAGACCTAGCTCATGATGCCACTATTAGGGAACGTAGCAATAATTCAAAATTTTCTACGCATCACCGAGATCAATCTATGGAGATTCTAGCAACAAGAGAGGGAGAGGATGAGTGTATCTTCATACCCTTGAAGATCGCGATGCGGAAGCGTTACTAGAGCGCGGTTGGTGGAGTCATACACGCAGCGAATCAGATCGTGGTCGATTCTGATCTAAGCGCCGAACAGACAACGCCTCGGTGTTCAACACACGTACAGCCCGGGGACGTCTCCTCCTTCTTGATTCAGCAAGGGGAGAGGAGAAGTTGAGGGAAAACTCCAGCAGCACGATGGCGTGATGGTGATGGAGCTCGTGGTTCTCCGGCGGGGCTTCGCCAAGCACTACGGAGGAGGAGGAGGAGTTGGAGGAGGGAGGGGCTGCGCCAGGGGAAGGGTGAAGCTCCCATGCGCCTCCCCACTATATATATGGGTGGAGGGGGCTGGTTTCTTGCCCTCCAAGTCCATTGGGGCATTGGCAAAGGTGGGAGGAAAGAAATCCCATCATTTCCTCCCCCACCGATTGTTATCCTCCCTTTTTAGGGATCTTGATCTTATACCTTCGGGATATGATCTTATTCCTTCTAAGGGGGGATCTTGGTGCGCCTTGACCAGGGGTGAGGGGTGATACGTCTCCAACGTATCTATAATTTATGAAGCATTCATGCTATTTTATTATATGTTTTGAATGATTACGGGCTTTATTATACACTTTTATATTACTTTTAGGACTAACCTATTAACCGGAGGCCCAGCCCATATTGCTATTTTATTGCTTGTTTCAGTATTTCAAAGAAAAGGAATATCAAACGGAGTCCAAACGGAATGAAACCTTCGGGAGCGTGATTTTTAGGAACAATATGATCCGGGAGACTTGGAGTTCACGTCAGAAGAGCATCGAGGAAGCCACGAGATAGGGGGCGCGCCCTACCCTCTCATGGGCCCCTCGAGGCTCCCCCGACCGACTTCTTTCACCTATATAAGCCTATGTACCCTAAAAACATCGAATATCAAGATTGATCGGGAGTTCCGCCGCAGCAAGCCTCTCTAGCCACCAAAAACCTCTCGGGTGCCCGTTCCGGCACCCTGCCGGAGGGGGAACCCATCACCGGTGGCCATCTTCATCATCCTGGCGCTATCCATGACGAGGAGGGAGTAGTTCACCCTCGGGGCTGAGGGTATGTGCCAGTAGCTATGTGTTTGATCTCTCTCTCTCTCTCTCTCGTGTTCTCTCTATGGCATGATCTTGATGTATCGCGAGCTTTGCTATTATAGTTGGATCTTATGATGTTTCTCCCCCTCTTCTCTCTTGTGATGAATTGAGTTTTCCTCTTGAAGTTATCTTATCGGATTGAGTCTTTTAAGGATTTGAGAACACTTGATGTATGTCTTGCCGTGCTTATCTGTGGTGACAATGGGATATCATGTGCCACATGATGTATGTTTTGGTGACCAACTTGTGGGTTCCGCCCATGAACCTATGCATAGGGGTTGGCACACGTTTTCGTCTTGACTCTCCGGTAGAAACTTTGGGGCACTCTTTGAAGTACTTTGTGTTGGTTGAATAGATGAATCTTAGATTGTGTGATGCATATCATATAATCATGCCCACGGATACTTGAGGTGACAATGGAGTATCTAGGTGACATTAGGGTTTTGGTTGATTTGTGTCTTAAGGTGTTATTCTAGTACGAACTCTTGAATAGATCGATCCGAAAGAATAACTTTGAGGTGGTTTCGTACCCTACCATAATCTCTTCGTTCATTCTCTGCTATTAGTGGCTTTGGAGTGACTCTTTTTTGCATGATTGAGGGATTGTTATATGATCTATCTATGTTATTATTGTTGAGAGAACTTGCACTAGTGAAAGTATGAACCCTATGCCTTTTTTCCTATCATTGCAATACCATTTACGCTCACTTTTATCATTAGTTACCTTGCTGTTTTTATAATTTCAGATTACAAATACCCTTATCTACCATCCCTATTGCACTTGTATCACCATCTCTTCACCAAACTAGTGCACCTATACAATTTACCATTGTATTGGATGTGTTGGGGACACAAGAGACTCTTTGTTATTTGGTTGCAGGGTTGTTTGAGAGAGACCATCTTCATCCTATGCCTCCCACGATTTGATAAACCTTAGGTCATCCACTTGAGGGAAGTTTGCTACTGTCCTACAAACATGTGCACTTGCAGGCCCAACAATGTCTACAAGAAGAAGGTTGTGTAGTAAACATCAAGCTCTTTTCTGGCGCCGTTGCCGGGGAGGTGAGTGCTTGAAGGTATATCTTTAGATCTTGCAATCGAATCTTTTTGTTTCTTGTTTTATCACTAGTTTAGTTTATAAAAGAAAACTACAAAAAAATGGAGTTAAGTTTGTCTCATACGCTTCGTCTTTTTAATATCTTTCGTGAGTACGATGAAATGGAAAGTTTTGCTCAAGTGCTAGAAGAAGAATGCATTAAAATGCTTGGTACTAAATCTTTGAATGATGAGCATGATTGCAATGTTGTTAATATGAATTCCTTGAATATCCATGATGCTAATGATATGCAAGGCCACAAGCTTAGGGAAGCTATGTTTGATGAATATGATATTTTTAGTCCCCCAAGTTTTGATGAGAATATTTATTATGATGAAAGCATGCCTCCTATTTTTGATGATTATATTGATGAAAGTGGGTTTGGAAGAGTGTCAACTTTAGGAAGTAGTGATCCCACTATTTCGGAAGAGGTTCCAATTGATTATGAGAACAAAGTTGCTATCTATGATGATTATTGTGATGAATTTTATGCTATTAGGAATAATGATAACCATGAAACTTGTCATCATGATTTTAGTTTTCAATTGGATTATGTCTCACATGATAATTATTTTGTTGAGTTTGCTCCCACTACTATTCATGAGAAGAAATTTGCTTATGTGGAGAGTAGTAAATTTTCTATGCTTGTAGATCATGAAAACAATGCTTTATGTGCTGGTTATATTGTTGAATTCATTCATGATGCTACTGAAAATTATTATGAGGGAGGAACATATGCTTGTAGGAATTGCAATAATGTCAAGTTTCCTCCCTATGTGTTGAAAATCTTGAAGCTATGCTTGTTTTACCTTCATACGCTTGTTGATTATTGTTCCCATAAGTTGTCTTCTCACAAAATCCCTATGCATAGGAAGTGGGTTAGACTTAAATGTGCTAGTCATATTCTTCATGATGCTCTCTTTATGTTTCAATTCTTATCTTTTATGTGAGCATCATTTCATCATGCCTAGCTAGGGGCGTTAAACAATAGCGCTTGTTGGGAGGCAACCCAACTTTACTTTTGTTCCTTGCTTTTTGTTCCTGTTTAGTAATAAATAATTCATCTAGCCTCTGGTTAGATGTGGTTTCATGTTTTAATTAGTGTTTGTTCCAAGTAGAACCTTTGGGAAGACTTGGGTGAAGTTTATGTGATCTTGCTGTAAAAAACAGAAACTTCTGCGCTCACGAAATTAGGTGCCATTTTTTACTGGTGAGCGCTTTTAGGTTGATTCTTTTTGCATATGATTAATAGACAAATTTCGCAGGTCCAGAAATTTATTTCAGAACTTTTTGAGTTCCAGAAGTATACGTTTGATACATATTACTACAGGATGTTCTGTTTTTGACAGATTCTGTTTTCTATGTGTTGTTTGCTTCTTTTGATGAATCTATGAGTAGTATCGGAGGGTATGAACCATAGATAAGTTGGAATACAGTAGTCATAACACCAATAAGAATTTAGAATGAGTTCATTACAGTACCTAAGTGGTGGTTTTATTTTCTTATACTAAAGGAGCTTACGAGTTTTGTGTTGAGTTTTGTGTGGTTGAAGTTTTCAAGTTTTGGGTGAAGTTTCGATGGACTACGGAATAAGCAGTGGCAAGAACCTAAGCTTGGGGATGCCCAAGGCACCCCAAGGCAATATTCAAGGACAACCAAGAGCCTAAGCTTGGGGATGCCCCGGATGGCATCCCCTCTTTCGTCTTCGTTCATCGGTAACTTTACTTGGAGCTATATTTTTATTCACCACATGATATGTGTTTTGCTTGGAGCATCATTTTATTTTGTTAGTATTTGTTTGCTGTTATTTAGAATAATTTTTTGCATCTTTAGTTTCAATAAAATGTCAAGGATAGCCTTTGCCATGCTTATTTTGCTAGTATACATGTTGTTATTTCAAAACAGAAACTTTACCGCTGTTGCAAAAATTCCCTAGAAAAGTCAGAGAATGGTATAATGTTGAATCTTTTTGCATGTTGAGATCTGATAAATCTTCTACAGCATAGTATTTTTCTCATAATTTTTGGAGTTAGGTAAGTATGATGAATCTTGCATTCTTTACATACTATACTGTTTTGGCAGATTGCTGTTATGTTTGCATTGTTTGCATATGTTTGCTTGTTTAATGATTCTATTTGATGATAGGAGTATTAAATATGCAGAGACATTTAATATGCAATGTTGAATAATAATTTTAGTGATTTGTTACAATAGAAAATGATAAGGTTTTGCATTGGTTTATACTAACCTATCTCACGAGTTCTTGTTGAGTTTGTTGTGGATGAAGCTTTTGATAAAAATAAGAGAAACCATGATATGAGAGGAATTAAGGAGATACAAAAGCTCAAGCTTGGGGATGCCCCGGTAGGCATCCCACCTTTCTTCTTCAACAATCATCGGTTAGTATTGGTTGAGCCTAAGTTTTTGCTTCTTCACATGAGTCGTGCTATCCTTGCAGTGCCATTTTATTTTGTTTTGCTTGATGTTTGAATACAATACCAAGATCGGAAATTCTTAAATGAGAAAGAGTCTTCACATAGTTACGTAATTATTTAGATACTCATTGATCTTCACTTATATCTTTTTGGAGTAGTTTTTCATTTACTCTTGTGCTTCACTTATATCCTATGAGTAAATGGTTGAATGAGTTGATTGTCATAAATCTGAAATTATATATGTTTCATTTGCCTATCCCATGGGGAGTAATGACTTCACATCTAAGAAGTAGAGGTTGTAAATTTATTGAAGGTTAGCAAGCATTGTATTGGTCATTTGAACAATTCATGAAAGAATATTGAAGGAAGAGAGATTTCACATATAAATATACTATCCTAGATATCTTTTATAATTGTGAGCACTCATTAAGTATGACATGCTAAAGAGTTGATGTTGGACAAGGAAGACAACATAATGGGTTATGTTTTCTCACATCTCAGTTAAAGTATATTTTCATGGATCATTCAAACATGTTGAGCTTGCCTTCCCCCTCATGCTAGCCAAAATTCCTTGCACCAAGTAGAGATACTACTTGTGCTTCCAAATATCCTTAAACCCAGTTTTTGCCATTAGAGTCCACCATACCTACCTATGGATTGAGTAAGATCCTTCAAGTAAGTTGTCATCTGTGCAAGCAATAAAAATTGCTCTCTAAATATGCATGACTTATTAGTGCGGAGAAAATAAGCTTTGTATGATCTTGTTATGGAAGCAATAAAAGCGACGGACTGCATAATAAAGGTCCATATACAAGTGGCAATATAAAGTGACGTTCTTTCGCATTAAGATTTTGTGTATCCAACCCTAAAAGTGCATGACAACCTTTGCTTCCCTCTGCGAAGGTCCTATCTTTTACTTTATGTCTTTTACTTTATGCAAGAGTCAAGGTGATCTTCACCTTTCCCTTTTTCATTTTATCCTTTGGCAAGCACTTTGTGTTAGGGTGATCCTGATATATATATCCAATTGGATGTAAGTTAGCATGAACTATTATTGTTGACATCACCCAAAGGTGAATACGTTGGGAGGCAACACTATAAGCCCCTATCTTTCTTAGTGTCCGATTAAAACTCCATAACCATTAGTATTGCGTGAGTGTTAGCAATTGTAGAAGACTATATGATAGTTGAGTATGTGGAGTTTGCTATTCTTGAAAATAAGATGAATTGCAATTGTTTGATGAATAAGAATGAAGTTTGCTAGTTTTCAAGAAAGTTTATGGTCTATGCTTTAACATGTGAATTGCTTGTTACTTGATCGTGAGAAGTTTTAAGAGAAGAACTACTGTTATGACTTATAATCGTGCTAGAAAAGGTGATTGAAATTATCATTGATCAAACTTGTGCACCTTCTAGCATTCACACATCGTAAATTGTTTCTTTTATCATTTACCTACTCGAGGACGAGTAGGAATTAAGCTTGGGGATGCTGATATGTCCCCAATGTATCTATAATTTATGAAGCATTCATGCTATTTTTTTATCTGTTTTGAATGATTGTGGGCTTTATTATACACCTTTATATTACTTTTGGGACTAACCTATTAACCGGAGGCCCAACCCATATTGCTGTTTTATTGCCTGTTTCAGTATTTCGTAGAAAAGGAATATCAAACGGAGTCCAAACGGAATGAAACCTTGAGGAGCGTGATTTTTAGGAAGAATGTGATCCGGGAGACTTGGAGTTCACGTCAGAAGAGCATCAAGGAAGCCACGAGATAGGGGGGCACGCCCACCCCCCTGGGCGCGCCCTACCCTCTCGTGGGCCCCTCGAGGCTCCCTCGACCGACTTCTTTTGCCTATATAAGCCTACGTACCCTAAAAACATCGAATATCAAGATAGACCAGGAATTCCGCCGCCGCACGCCTCTGTAGCCACCAAAAACCTCTCGGGAGCCCGTTCCGGCACCCTGCCAGAGGGGGAATCCATCACCGGTGGCCATCTTCATCATCCCGGTGCTATCCATGACGAGGGAGTAGTTCACCCTCGGGGCTGAGGGTATGTACCAGTAGCTATGTGTTTGATCTCTCTCTCTCGTGTTCTCTCTATGGCACGATCTTGATGTATCGCGAGCTTTGCTATTATAGTTGGATCTTATGATGCTTCTCCCCCTATTCTCTCTTGTGATGAATTGAGGTTTCCTCTTGAAGTTATCTTATCAGATTGAGTCTTTAAGGATTTGAGAACACTTGATGTATGTCTTGTCGTGCTTATCTGTGGTGACAATGGGATATCATGTGCCGCTTGATGTATGTTTTGGTGACCAACTTGCGGGTTCCACCCATGAACCTATGCATAGGGGTTGGCACACATTTTCGTCTTGACTCTCCAGTAGAAACTTTGGGGCACTCTTTGAAGTACTTTGTGTTGGTTGAATAGATGAATCTGAGATTGTGTGATGCATATCGTATAATCATGCCCACGGATACTTGAGGTGACAATGGAGTATCTAGGTGACATTAGGTTTTTGGTTGATTTGTGTCTTAAGGTGTTATTCTAGTACGAACTCTTGAATAGATCAATCCGAATGAATAACTTTGAGGTGGTTTCGTACCCTACCATAATCTCTTCGTTCGTTCTCTGCTATTAGTGGCTTTGGGGTGACTCTTTGTTGCATGATTGAGGGATTGTTATATGATCTATCTATGTTATTATTGTTGAGAGAACTTGCACTAGTGAAAGTATGAACCCTATGCCTTGTTTCCTATCATTGCAATACCATTTACGCTCACTTTTATCATTAGTTACCTTGCTGTTTTTATAGTTTCAGATTACAAATACCTTTATCTACCATCCCTATTGCACTTGTATCACCATCTCTTCGCCGAACTAGTGCACCTATTCAATTTACGGCTGTATTGGGTGTGTTGGGGACACAAGAGACTCTTTGTTATTTGGTTGCAGGGTTGTTTGAGAGAGACCATCTTCATCCTACGCCTCCCACGGATTGATAAACCTTAGGTCATCCATTTGAGGGAAATTTGCTACTGTCCGACAAACCTGTGCACTTGCACGCTGTCACACCCTGATTTTCATGCCACAACACTTAAGCTAATAAATCATGATAAAATGTGGATTGATAAAAACTTTTGAGTGTTTTGGACCTTGCCTTGATTGGATTTCGTGTGTTGTTTGCAAGTGCTCTAAAAATCAAATAAATCCCCCAACTCCTATACTTCATCTCCTTGATCCAAAACCTTTTCCCAATGATCATGCCATGTGTATAGAGCAATATAGTATTTTCTTACAAAAATAATTTGGCCAAAAGTATTTTCAAAATTAGTTTTCCAAAACCCACGAATTGAGGTTTGCACTTTGCAAGTACTTAATTAAGGGCAGTAAAAATGTTTCCAAAATATATTTGACTCTGTTAGATATAGGATACCCGAAACCACAAAATATAATTTTAAATGTTATTTTCCTATTTTATTTAAAAGCTTTTTCTTAAGGCCAGAAATGGTCTTTAATAGGGAAAAATTATTTTATTGTTTCAAAAATATATGGCAAAAATTAGGGAAACTCAGTGGACATATATTTTCCATATATAAGAGTTTCAACACATGGTCATGTTCAAAATATTGGTCAAACCCCTCAAAAACCCTTTCTGGATATTTCAAGCTTTTGAAATATTTACAAAGGTAATATTCTCCAAAAATTCCAAGAAAATTCTATCATGTCACATATGACATATTAGGTGATCTTGCCAAGTCTCATGACTTGGAGAGCAAGATAAAATCATCAAATCCCCTCAAAACCATTTCTGTCCATTTTGAAGTTTGAGCAACTTTACATTGCCAAACATTCCCAAATAATCTCAAACCTTGTGAACATTCTCAAATGTTCTAATTATTCATCTAGACCAAATGGCACAAGTTGGAGAACAAGTTAACTTGATCAAAGTGCCCCAAAACCCTTTCTGTCCAGAACCAAATTTGAACAACTCTACATTGGCAACTTCCTCCTTTTGATCTCAACTTTTGTGGACATGTTCAGAGCCTCAAATGATGACACTACACCAAGTGGTGCATCAAGGAGAATTGATTTGCATGACTAAATCTTGGTAAAGCCATTTCTGCTAATTTCTAGGGTTTACCAAAGTTGCATTGTCAACTTCCTCCAAATGAGCTCCAACTTGGTGATCAACCCCATTTCTATATGACACTTGATACTGTTAATCTTCACATCATTTGGAATCCATTTGCTTGCCCAAACCACCATCAAACACCTTCTGGCAGAAATTTAAAATGCCTGTTTTGGCCACTTCCACTAATCTCCATGAGCTAATCCTTCTCCCACAGCACCATCTGGTCCCCCTCTACCACCTGCATCTTTCCCTGCCCGAGGAGCAATGATTAAGGGGGTTAGAACCCCATTTTTCTTCTCTGGGCAGCAGCATTCTCCCTCTCTCTCAACCTCTCTCCTCTCCTAGTGGTTAACCAGGGCATCCAAGGCCACCTCCCCTTTGTTTACTCACCCCACAAAGCCTCAGACACTAGTGGACACGCCCCTGGCACATAAACAATGCCATTGCGTGTAGAGCTCGCGCTCTGGAGCATGCTACAGTGCTCTCCGGCACTGTAGCACGCCCATTCCAAGGCCTCCCGTCGACCTTGGGCGCCGGAATCGTGTCCCCCGAGGCCGCCTCGGCGTCCACGACATGCAACACTGTCGTCCCCTTCCTCCCTCGCCCTCCTTATCCCTCCACGAGCTCACCCGAGCACGTCCATGGACGCTGCCCATGGTGCACCGGTGCCCCCCTATATAGAGCCTTCCCCCGAGCTCTTCCTCTCCTCTTCTGGACCCCCGTCACTCCTGTGAACCTCTCGGACATGCCCAATCTCCCCCTTGTGCCCTCTTCCCACCTCCATGACTGGAGTGCTACCGTCATGCCCACGGGCGTAGCCGAGCCATCGTTGCTTTCCCGCTCCCACTGACCCATCCCGAGGACTCCTAAGACCCCAAGAAGCCTCTCCCGCACACTAGGACCTCCTCCCCATGCCTGCCTCACCGTGCCCATCCTCGCCGTCGCCAATCTCCGCCATGGCCGACGCTCCGCCCAAGTCTGACACTCCCCGCGTCCAGCGCAACCACCTCTGGGCGCGGCATGGAACGGGGCATCCGCCCAGACCACCGGCCTGGCCCCGGGCGCAGCGGAGTGGCCGGAATCATCGCCGGCGCGCTCGCCGTCTGTCCCCTGCCTCTGCCCATCGGGAGGAAGGAGGAGGCGGGAGGAGAGAGAGAGAGTTGGTGCGGGGCCCGCGTGTCGGCGACCCAGCGGCTGGGCCCCACCCGTTTAAGTGGAGACGACTTCGGCCGGATCCGCTTTCCTCGCGCGTTGGCGTACTCCCGAAAAACCGCCATCGACGTCGCCTCCTTTGCCGTCCAGCCGAGCCACTGGGCCGGCCCACTGCTAAACTGCGCCCAGTGCGCTGGATAAGGGTACAACCCTTTCCCCTTTTCTTTTTCTTTTTCTATAGACTTGTAAAATCCATAAACAATTCAAATGGACTTCAAATTTGATGATTCAAATTTCTAGTGACTCTATAAATCATGACCTACCTGGTGATGCAACATGCACATTTTTCCAGAGACCTTTTCTTCACAAATATTTATCAAATCCTACTTTTCCTATTTCTGTGATGAAATTTAGAAAATCACAGAGAGCCCATTTTTGATCCAAATTCCATGATTCAAAATCCTAGATGTCTATAAGTTCAAAACTTAGTTTTTGAACATTTTTACTAGTACTTTCTATATCACCTCAAATAATGGTCTATTTCTTTGTATATAGCCAACTTTGCAAATTCATAGGAAAATCATCTCAACTCCAAATCCAGTGAAACCAATTCCTAGATGCTTCTAAAATCATCCTTTGTTAAATGGGTGCCTTTGCTCATTTTTCAAAAATATATTTCTGTACACTTCTTGCAAACCCATTAATCCCTTGGTTCCATCATATCAAAATGTTCAGAGATGTCCATTGATCAAATCCTAATGAAACCACTTTGGTCATCCCTCATATGACCAGAGGTATCCCAGAAAAGTCCAACTCATATTTTTAGAGCACTTTTATTTCCTGCCTTGTTGTGTTGCTTATTATGATTGTTTCCGACGTTAGTTGACGAAGTAGATGGAGTACTTGGAGAAGGACCAGAAGACTTGAAGACTCAGATGAACCAGGCAAGCAGCCCTTTGACCATGTCTATGAAACCCTTTTTATGCATGACATATAACTCTTTATTATTGTTGCATCGGAATCATGATGAGATGGTAGACCACGTTGGTTGGTTGCCTCTGTTACTTCCTCATTGATACTTGCATTGTGCATGACCCTACCTTCTTATGAGAGTTATGCCGGTGGGAGTAGATAGGATGCTAAAGTAGTTGCTATGCAAAGTGAGTCGGGGTTATGCATGGAAAGAAACCAAGTGTGGTTTGACATACTTGCAAATAGCCCAGTGGGTGCAACTAATGCCCCTGGGAGATGATGGTGAACTAGGTCACTACTTGAGGGAGAGGTAGTGTACCGAGGTTTGATGAAAGTGTTGTTTATAGAGACAGATTAGATTTAAGATTTGTCGACTGTCCCAACCTTACATGCGCAACCACTCTACCCTTATATGGGAAAGGGCATTATTGATTACCTAGGTCGATACTAGCTTGGAGCCCGCATTACTAGTGACGGGGGAGAGTTGGTGCTCTCTCACGGGACGGGGTCGTGCCAGGTAGGGCGGCCATGACCATTTTTATGGCGCACCGGACACACCGTTGGTACCCCGTGCTAGTGGTATGTGATAAATATGGGAGCAAGGCTCCACGAAAATGTTATGTGAAATGTTGGGCACGGGGTTATCGCTAATCGAGTGGACTCCATGTTAGTGTCGTCTAGGGAAAGGTAGTGATCGGGTGCTTACCTGGGTACTTGAGGTACCATGGTCGTGGTGACACGAAAGTTCCCGGATCTTGTGGGTACAGTGTGCAACCTCTGCAGAGTGTAAAACTATTCGAATAGCCGTGTCCACGGTCAAGGACAGTTGGGCGGTGCTGCTTAGACTACGTCCATATGTTTCTGAAAAACAACACAGTCTGGTGATATTGATGATGCGACTCGTGAGGAAGTCACGATGAGCTTGAGCATGAGTTGTTTATAACTCTTTCTCGATGATGATGTCTGAAACCTCCTGATACTTGTTGCAGACACAGTCATGCCCTTGATATATGTTGATCATACTTGCATGAGAAAAACTAGCTTTCTGCAAAAATTTACCTATATCATGCATTATTGTATCTTGAACCAAAACATGGGTTGCTTGCGAGTACATTCAAAGTACTCATTGGCTTGCCACTGGTTATTTTAGTGGCCAGGCATGAAAGAACAGGATATGATGAAGAATACTTCGGTGATGAACATGCGAGCTAGGACGCTTCCCAGTCAGAATGCCTATAGGGTTAAGGTAGATGGCACGGGTCCAAGTTATCGACGAAGATTTCCGTTGCGATGCTATACTCAAGACTCGACCATAATGGTCCTACTTGTGTAATACGGTATGTATGGATGTAAGACTCTTGTTATTCAGCTTCTGTGTGTTTAGTGAGCATTGATCTCTGGGATCACTGTACACGTGCATTCGGTGATCACGACTCATGAGTCGGGGTCCCCACACAGGCCCAACAATGTGTCCAAGAAGAAGGTTGTGTAGTAGACATCATGGGGCCTTGCCCCCACTACCCACGTTCAGTTGGGTCCCCCCATGCAGGTGGGCCCACTCCGGAACCTTCTAGAACCTTCCCGGTACAGTGCCGAAAAACCCCGAACATTTTCCGGTGGCCAAAATAGGGCTTCCCATATATAAATCTTTACCTTCGGACCATTCCGGAACTCCTCGTGACGTCCGGGATCTCATTTGAGACTCCGAACAACATTCGGTAACTGCACACTAATTCCCATAACAACTCTAGCGTCACCGGACCTTAGGTGTGTGGACCCTACGGGTTCGGGAATCATGCAGACATGACCGAGACAGCTCTCTGGCCAATAACCAACAGCGGGATCTGGATACCAATGTTGGCTCCCACATGTTCCACGATGATCTCATCGGATGAACCATGATGTCAAGGATTCAAGCAATCCTGTATACAATTCCCTTTGTCAATCCGTACGTTACTTCCCGAGATTCGATCGTCGGTATCCCAACACCTCGTTCAATCTCGTTACCGGTAAGTCACTTTACTCGTTCCGTAATGCATGATCCCGTGACTAACTACTTAGTCACATTGAGTTCATTATGATGATGCATTACTGAGTGGGCCTAGAGATACCTCACCGTCACATAGAGTGACAAATCACAGTCTTGATTCATGCCAACCCAATAGACACTTTCGGAGATACCCGTAGTGCACCTTTATAGCCACCTAGTTACATTGTGAAATTTGGCACACCCAAAGCATTCCTACGGTATCCGGGGGTTGCACAATCTCATGGTCTAAGGAAATGAAACTTGACATTAGAAAAGCTTTTAGCAAACGAACTACATGATCTTGTGCTATGCTTAGGATTGGGTCTTGTCCATCACATCATTCTCCTAATGATGTGATCTCATTATCAATGACATCCAATGTCCATGGTCAGGAAACCATAACCATCTATTGATCAACGAGCTAGTCAACTAGAGGCTCATTAGGGACATGTTGTGGTCTATGTATTCACACATGTATTACGGTTTCCAGTTAATACAATTATAGCATGAACAATAGACAATTATCATGAACGAGGAAATATAATAATAACCATTTTATTATTGCCTCTAGGGCATATTTCCAACACTCTCCTCATATGGTATTAATTGATAATGCAAATGCCACTAACCCATGTTGTGAGCATGTGCATCTTGTGGAGGAGAATGCCAAGTTGAAGGAGCAACTTGAGAAAGGCCTTGTTACATGCATACAAGGTGAGAAGAACCTCAATGACCTTTTGAGCAATCAAAAGGAAGTTGTGGCCAAGGAGGGAGTTGGGTTCACACCCAAGTCCAAGAGCAAGAAGAAGAACGACAAGGCCAAACGACCTCCTCCTCTCAAGCAAACTTTTGTGAAGGAGGGAGAGGGTGCTCCTAAGGAGAAGAAGAACAATGTGAAGGGTGGTGATGTAAAAAAGGGCAATACCTCCCCTTCCAACAAAGCCGACGACTTTAATCCTTCTTTTGCGTTGTGTCGTGCTAGTGATGGGCATGTTTATGCTAAATTTGTTGGTTCTCCTTATGAGTACATTGAATGGTCTATTTGGGTTCCTAAGACCCTTGTTACTAACATCAAAGGACCCATTACAAAATGGTACCTAAAACCAAACATTGATCTCTTGTAGGTGTTTGCTTCCAGTGGGGGATCATGGTTGCTCGATAGTGGAGCAACGAATCATATGACCCGAAGCAAGGACTTGGTGGTGGACATGCACAAGATTCCTTCTATGCCCACCAACGTCGAGTGGGGTGATGCCTCGTCTTCTAAGGTATTGGGTCTTGGCAAGGTTGTTATTTCTCATGATCTAACGATCAATAAAGTCATGCTTGTTGAGTCCCTTGCTTTCAATCTACTTTCCGTTCGTCAACTTGCACTCATGGGTTTTGCCACTTTCTTTGATATTGATACCGTGGCCCTCTTGTGGAGCAAGACTCTTAAAGTATCCTTTGTTGGGCATGTCGAGAACAGTCTTTATGTGATTAACTTTTTGGAGCGACCCACTAAGACCGCGACATGCCTAATGGCTAAAGTTGATGTGGGATGGCTTTGGCATCGCTGTTTAGCCCATGTCAATATGAGATCTTTGCAAAGTCTTCTCAAGGGGGACCATGTCCGTGGACTAACAAATGTTAGTTTTGCCAAAGATCGTGCTTGGAGTGCTTGTATCGAAGGAAAGCTTCATGAGAAGGCTCAACCTCCCACGAATATCATCTACTCGAAGAGACCCTTGGAGCTCCTTCACATGGATATCTTTGGGCCTCCATCCTTTGATAGTCTTGGAGGTAGAAAGTATTGCTTGGTGATTGTGGATGATTGTTCAAGATACACGTGGGTATACTTCTTCAAGAGAAAGAGTGAGACTAAACAAACCGTCATCGACTTTGCAAATGAAGCTCAACGTCAACATGATGCAAAGATCTTGACAATAAGAAGTTACAACGGCACCGAGTTCAAGAACTACACCTTGGATGAGTTTCTTAGTGATGAGGGGATCAAGCATCAATATGCTGCACCATATACCCCTCAACAAAATGGTGTCGCGGAGAGGAAGAACCAGACGTTGATGGATGCGGCAAGGACCATGATGGTAGAGTTCAAGTCTCCATACAACTTTTGGGCCGAAGCCATCAACACAACATCTCATGCATCCAATCGGCTCTATCTCCGCAAAGGCTTGAACAAGACTCCATACGAGATACTTACCGGTAACAAGCCCAACCTCAAGTACTTCCGGGTGTTCAGGTGTAAGTGTTTCATCCTCAAGAAAGGTTTTCGTTTGTCTAAATTTGAGGCTAGAGCTCATGAGGGCATATTTGTTGGTTATGCTACAAACTCTCGTGCTTACCGTGTCCTCAACAAGTCCACCGGACTCATTGAGAAGACGTGTAACATAGAGTTTGACAAGAATAACGGCTCCCAAGTGGAGCAAAGTGGTACTTGTGATGTAGGTGATGAAATTCCTCCCCAAGCCATAAGAAGAATGGGTATTGGTCATATCCTACCCATTGAGGAACCCCTTGTGGCCGAAGGAGAAGGACAATGCTCCACTCAAGTGGAGCCATCACCTCCCCAAGACCCACACGCTTCCGAAGAACAAAGTGAAGGCCCTCAACCTCTCGAACAAAACCAAGGGCAAGATAAACCTCAAGATGGTGGTGAACCACCAAATGATGCCCAAGGTCAAGTTCTCCCCCTCGAGCAAGTTCAAGACCAAGAACAAGCTCAAGATGACGCTCAAGATGATCAAGTTACCCCTCCTCCTTCCACATCCGAGGAGTTAGAGCGTCGTGCCATGAAGATTGCTTCCAAGCTCACCACCAAAGGTCATCTCATGGAAAATATGGTTGGAAGCCTAAGAAAGGGGGTAAGCATTCATAGACAATTAGCAAACTATTGTGAACATCACGCATTTGTCTCTTGTGTTGAACCCCAAAAGGTCTATCAGGCGCTCGAAGATTCCAATTGGCTCAATGCCATGCATGAAGAACTCAACAACTTCGAGTACAACAAGGTGTGGAGATTGGTGCCAAGGCCGTCAGGGAACCACAACGTCATTGGAACCAAGTGGATATTCAAGAACAAGCAAGATGATCATGGGAACATCATTCGCAACAAGGCAAGATTGGTAGCACAAGGCTACTCCCAAGTCGAGGGTATTGACTACGGTGAAACCTTTGCTCCCGTTGCTCGCCTTGAATCCATTCGTTTGTTGATTGCTTATGCTTCCCATCACAACTTTAAGTTACAACAAATGGATGTGAAGAGTGCTTTTCTTAATGGTCCTATTAATGAGTTGGTTTATGTCAAGAAACCCCCCGGGTTCGAGGATCCCTACTTCCGGGATCATGTGTATCAACTCAATAAGGCACTCTATGGCCTTAAGCAAGCCCCACGTGCATGGTATGACAACCTTACCGAGTTGCTACAAGATCGTGGATTTGAGGTTGGGAAAATCGATCCCACTCTTTTTACTAAGAAGGTCAAAGGGGAGTTGTTTGTATGCCAACTATATGTTGGCGATATTATCTTTGGTTCTCCTAACAAAGCTTTCAATGAGGAACTTGCCGCTCTCATGATCTCTAAGTTCAAGATGTCTTTGATGGGAGAGTTGAAGTTCTTCCTCGGGTTCGATATCAAGCAAAGAAGAGAAGGAACCTTCATCAACCAAGCCAAATACACTCAAGACATGCCAAAAAGATTCAAGCTAAGTGATGTCAAGCCGGCTACTACTCCAATGCCCACCAAATGCCAACTTGACATTGATCCCAATGGTAAAGCAGTGGATCAAAAGTTATATCGCTCCATGATTGGCTCCTTGCTTTACCTTTGTGCATCTAGACCGGATATCATGTTAAGTGTGGGAATGTGTGCACGGTTTCAAGCCGCACCGAAGGAAAGCCACTATGTGGCGGTCAAGTGAATCTTTTGATATTTGGCTCATACCCCAAACTTTGGCTTATGGTACCCAAGAGGAGAAAACTTCCAGCTTGAAGGATATACGGATTCCGACTAGGCGGGAGACAAAGTGGATAGGAAGTCGACTTCCGGAGGGTGCCAATTTCTTGGTTGCTCTTTGGTGAGTTGGTCTTCCAAGAAGCAAAGTTGTGTGTGTGTCTCTCGTCCACCGAAGCGGAGTATGTGGCGGTCGGTAGTTGTTATGCACAACTCCTATGGATGAGGCAAACTTTAAAGGAGTACGGTGTCACTTGTGACAAAGTGCCTCTTTGGTGTGACAATGAAAGTGCCATCAAGATTTCTCTCAACCCGGTGCAACACTTCAAGACGAAGCATATTGAGATTCGGTATCACTTCATCCGGGATCATATTAGGCGAGGGGAGATCGAGCTCAAGTATGTCAACACTCATGATAACCTTGCAGATATTTTCACGAAGCCCTTGGATGAAGCAAGATTTCGCGAGTTAAGGCATGAGCTAAATATCATTGATTCAAGTAATGTGACTTGAACCCTTGCACACCCCACCACACTCAACTTGTTGTCTAGTTTAGGTGTAGGCATGGACATAGGGGGAGTGTTGTTCTCTCAATGAACTCTCCCTCCCCCATTATGCATAAATTGTTCAACTCTTTCACATTAGCCATTTTTGATGGTACATGTGCTTCAAAGACGAGTTTTGGTCATGGGACCAAGGATAATTCTTCGCGGTGCCATACCAATCAACTCAAACATAGGTGGCTCCGGCCACCGCCCCCTCCTTGGAGAGGTTGTGTCTCGTTTTGGTCATTGTTGCCCCTTGTTTGTTTGCAGTGTCTCGCTCGTTAGCTCGTTGGTATGTGTGTTCTCTTGAAGGTTCCGTGCAAAGTTTTTTTTTCTTGTGCTTGAAACTGCATTTTCTTGGGTTCACGGTACTACCGCAAGGACATGGTACTGATACGTCTCCAACGTATCTATAATTTATGAAGCATTCATGCTATTTTATTATCTGTTTTGAATGATTATCGGCTTTATTATACACTTTTATATTACTTTTGGGACTAACCTATTAACCAGAGGCCCAACCCATATTGTTGTTTTATTGCCTGTTTCAGTATTTCGAAGAAAAGGAATATCAAACGGAGTCCAAACGGAATGAAACCTTCGGGAGCGTGATTTTTAGGAAGAATATGATCTGGGAGACTTGGAGTTCACGTCAGAAGAGCATCAAGGAAGACACGAGATAGGGGGCGTGCCCACCCCCCTGGGCGCGCCCTACCCTCTCGTGGGCCCCTCGAGGCTCCCCCGACCGACTTCTTTCGCCTATATAAGCCTACGTACCCTAAAAACATCGAATATCAAGATAGATTGGGAGTTCCGCCGCCGCAAGCCTCTGTAGCCACCAAAAACCTCTCGGGAGCCCATTCAGGCACCCTGCCGGAGGGGGGATCCCTCACCGCTGGCCATCTTCATCATCCCGACGCTATCCATGATGAGGAGGGAGTAGTTCACCCTCGGGGCTGAGGGTATGTACCAGTAGCTATCTCTCGTGTTCTCTCTATGGCACGATCTTGATGTATCGTGAGCTTTGCTATTATAGTTAGATCTTATGATGTTTCTCCCCCTCTACTCTATTGTAATGAATTGAGTTTTCCCATTGAAGTTACCTTATCGAATTGAGTCTTTAATGATTTGAGAACACTTGATGTATGTCTTGCCGAGCTTATCTGTGCTGACAATGGGATTTCACGTGCCACTTGATGTATGTTTTGGTGACCAACTTGCGGGTTCCGCCCATGAACCTATGCATAGGGGTTGGCACACGTTTTTGTCTTGACTCTCCGGTAGAAACTTTGGGGCACTTTTTGAAGTACTTTGTGTTGGTTGAATAGATGAATCTGAGATTGTGTGATGCATAACGTATAATCATGCCCACGGATACTTGAGGTGACAATGGAGTATCTAGGTGACATTAGGGTTTTGGTTGATTTGTGTCTGAAGGTGTTATTCTAGTATGAACTCTATGATGGATTGAGCGGAAAGAATAGCTTCATGTTATTTTACTACGAACTCTTGAATAGATAGAACAGAAAGGATAACTTTGAGGTGGTTTCGTACCATACCATAATCTCTTCGTTTGTTCTCCGCTATTAGTTGCTTTGGAGTGACTCTTTGTTGCATGTTGAGGGATTTTTATATGATATATCTATGTTATTATTGTTGAGAGAACTTGCACTAGTGAAAGTATGAACCCTAGGCCTTGTTTCCTACCATTGCAATACCGTTTACGCTCACTTTTATCACTTGTTACCTTGCTGCTTTTATAATTTCAGATTACAAAAACCTTTATCTATCATCCATATTGCACTTGTATCACCATCTCTTCGCCGAAATAGTGCACCTATACAATTTACCATTGTATTGGGTGTGTTGGGGACACAAGAGACTCTTTGTTATTTGGTTGCAGGATTGTTTGAGAGAGACCATCTTCATCCTACGCCTCCGACGGATTGATAAACCTTAGGTCATCCACTTGAGGGAAATTTGCTACTGTCCTACAAACATGTGCACTTGCAGGACCAACAACGTCTACAAGAAGAAGGTTGTGTAGTAGACAACAAGCTCTTTTTGGCGCCGTTGCCGGGGAGGTGAGTGCTTGAAGGTATATCTTTAGATCTTGCAATCGAATCTTTTTGTTTCTTGTTTTATCACTAGTTTAGTTTATAAAAGAAAACTACAAAAAAATGGAGTTAAGTTTGTCTCATACACTTCATCTTTTTAATATCTTTCGTGAGTATGATGAAAAGGAAAATTGTGCTCAAGTGCTAGAAGAAGAAATCTATAGAATGTTGAAAGTGCAACTATCCCTAGGTGGTTTTGGTAATTCATAACAACATATAGCTCATTGAGCTAATGCTATTCCAAGACTATTATTTCAGGAAAGCTCAGAGAATGGCATGGCATGGATGATGAAAGTGGATCCCTCAAAATACTAAGGACAAAGGATTGGCTCAAGCTCAAAAGCTCAAGACTCTTCATTTTACATTTTAGTGATCCAAGATCACATTGAGTCTATAGGAAAAGCCAATACTATCAAGGAGGGATGAGGTGTTGCTTTATGAGCCTCTTGCTTCATGTGCTTAGTGATATGCTCCAAAACCCTCAACTACTTCACATCCACAAATGACCTAAACCCAAAGCCAAAATCAGTCACACCGATTCTTCCTATCCGGCGCCACCGATTCCAAAAGTCATAGCCATTGCCACAAACCCTAAGCAAATCGGTCTTACCGATAGGGATCTCGGTCTCACCGAGATGGGATTGTAATCTCTCTGTTTCCCTTGGTAACGTTTCGGTCTAACCGAAGTGAGCGATCGGTCCCACCGAGATTGCAATGTAAACTCTCTGTTTCCTTTTTGTAACATTTCGGTCTCATCGAAAAGAGCAAATCGGTCCCACCGAGTTTACCTGACCAACTCTCTAGAAAGCTTATCACCAAATCGGTCTCACCGAGTTTGTGTAATCGGTCTTACCGAGATTACGTTATGCCCTAACCCTAACCGAATCGGTCTCACCGAGATGCATGTCAGTCCTACCGAAAATCACTAACGTTCACTAGGTTTACTAAATCGGTCCGACCGAGTTTAACGATTCGGTCCCACCGAGTTTGGTAAATTGTGTGTAACGGTTAGATTTTGTGTGGAGGCTATATATACCCCTCCACCTCCTCTTCATTCATGGAGAGAGCCATCAGAACGAACCTACACTTCCAACTTACCATTTTTGAGAGAGAACCACCTACTCATGTGTTGAGACCAAGATATTCCATTCCTACCATATGAATCTTGATCTCTAGCCTTCCCCAAGTTGCTTTCCACTCAAATCTTCTTTCCACCAGATCCAAAACCTATGAGAGAGAGTTGAGTGTTGGGGAGACTATCATTTGAAGCACAAGAGCAAGGAGTTCATCATCAACGCACCATTTGTTACTTCTTGGAGAGTGGTGTCTCCTAGATTGGCTAGGTGTCACTTGGGAGCCTCTGACAAGATCGTGGAGTTGAACCAAGGAGTTTGTAAGCGCAAGGAGATTGCCTACTTCGTGAAGATCTATCGCTAGTGAGGCAAGTCCTTCGTGGGCGACGACCATGGTGGGATAGACAAGGTTGCTTCTTCGTGGACCCTTCGTGGGTGGAGCCCTTCATGGACTCGCGCAGCCGTTACCCTTCGTGGGTTGAAGTCTCCATCAATGTGGATGTACGATAGCACCACCTATCGGAACCACGCCAAAAACATCCGTGTCTCCAATTGTGTTTGAATCCTCCAAACCCTTCCCTTTACTTTCTTGCAAGTTGCATGCTTTAATTCCGCTGCCTATATACTCTTTGCATGCTTGCTTGAATTTTGTGATGATTGCTTGACTTGTCCTAAAGTAGCTAAAATCTGCCAAACTCTAAAATTGGGAAAAGGTTAAGTTTTTATTGGTCAAGTAGTCTAATCACCCCCCCTTCTAGACATACTTCAAGGTCCTACAAGTGGTATCAGAGCTTTGGTCTCCATTTGCTTTGATTTCCATAGCTTTTGGTGGTCATAGCCTTGGTTTCACAACCTAGGAGAGTATGGCGTCTAGCGAGGGAAATTATCACCATAGAGGTCCTTACTTTGATGGTACTAATTTTGCTAGTTGGAAGCATAAGATGAAAATGCATATTCTTGGACATAACCCCGCCGTTTGTGCAATTATTTGTATTGGCTTGCAAGGTGAATTTTTCGATGAGAGAGAACCGAACCACGAAGCTAATGCGGAAGAATTGAAGATGCTGTAATACAACGCTCAAGCTTGTGATATCATATTCAACGGATTGTGCCCCGAAGAATTCAACAAAATCAGCCGTCTTGAGAATGCAAAGGAAATTTGGGATACTTTGATTGATATGCATGAAGGTACCGAGTCCGTCAAGGAATCCAAGTTGGATGTGCTCCAGAGTTAGCTTGACAAGTTCAAAATGAAGGATGGCTTAGGGAGTGAAGAGATGACCGACAAATTCATCATCAAGAAGATCTTAAGAGCATTGGATGGAAAGTATGATACCGTGTGCACATTGATTCAAATGATGCCAAACTACAAAGATCTCAAGCCAACGGAAGTCATTGGAAGAATTGTTGCTCATGAGATGTCACTCAAGGATAAGGAGGAACTTCACAACAAGTCAAGTGGTGCTTACAAAGCCTCAAGTGAAGCCCCCACATCATCAAGTGAGAAACCAACCTTCAATGAAGAATTGAGCTTAATGGTGAAGAACTTCAACAAATTCTACAAGAGTAGAAGCAAATAAAGAAGCTCTAAGTCAAGGTCTTACAATGACAAGAGATCTTCTAGTCGAGAGCGCAATTGCTACAATTGTGGGAGACCCAGACACTACTCCAATGAGTGTACGACGCCCTACAAAAGAAGAGAAGATTATCCAAGAAGAAGGAGCAAAAGAGAAGAATCACCACCAAGAGAGAGGAGGAGTAGAGATGATCGTTATGAACGAAGACCCTCACGGAGAAGCAAGGATTCGGAAAGGAAGGACAAGTCATCAAGGAGCTACACAAAACGAAGACGTCAAGCTCATGTTGGTGAATGGGTATCCGGCTCCGACTCCGACAATCACTCCGAGAGAAGCTATCACTCCGACTCCGAATATACTCAAGATGAAGGTGTTGCCGGTCTAGCACTTGTGTCAACCAACTCCTACGACATATTTGACTCACCAAATGAAGGTGTTGTAAGATGCTTCATGGCCAAAGTTCCAAAGGTAACACATCCTGAGTATGTTGATTTCAATAGTGATGAAGATGACTTGCTTGTGGATGATGATTTACTTGTTGACAACTCTAGTGATGAATACTATGATGAAATGTCAATTAATCATGCTAATCAAGATAAAACGAATGACAATGATAAGGAGAAGATTGAGCTTCTAACTAAAGAACTAAACTCTCTTAAGTTAGCTCATGAAACTATCTACGAAGATCATCGAGAACTTTTAAGGGCTCATGAGAAGTTACTCTTTGAAAATCTCAATCTTGAGCAAGAGTGTCAGTGTCAAAACCGGCGGATCTCGGGTAGGGGGTCCCGAACTGTGCGTCTAGGCAGATGGTAACAGGAGACAAGGGACACGATGTTTTTACCCAGGTTCGGGCCCTCTCGATGGAGGTAAAACCCTACTCCTGCTTGATTGATATTGATGATATGGCTAGTACAAGAGTGGATCTACCACGAGATCAAGGAGGCTAAACCCTAGAAGCTAGCCTATGGTATGATTGTTGTAATGGTTGTGTGTCCTACGGACTAAAACCCTCCGGTTTATATAGACACCGGAGAGGGCTAGGGTTACAGTCGGTTACAATGGTAGGAGATCTACATATCCAGACGCCAAGCTTGCCTTCCACGCCAAGGAAAGTCCCATCCGGACACGGACTAAGTCTTCAATCTTGTATCTTCATAGTCTTGGAGTCCGCTAACGATGATAGTCCGGCTGTCCGGACACCCCTAGTCCAGACTCCTCGGTAGCCCCTCGAACCAGGCTTCAATGACGATGAGTCCAGTAGCGATATTGTTCAAGATTGCAAGGCGGGTTCCTCCTCCAATAATTCATAGAAGATTGTGAACACCAGGATAGTGTCCGCTCGCAAAATAATTTCCACATTCCACCGTAGAGAGAATAATATGTACACAAGTTCCATCTGGCGGCGTATTTTGTGGCATGACGTCACACCACCACCAAGCCTTTACTTGAATTGTTTTTACTATACCACCTCGGTAGCGTTTAGCGGCGGTTTCCTTGGCACGTCTTGTCGAAGCAGAGATCGTGTTCCCCTTATTCCGGGATTCCCATCAATACGGATGTGGGTAACCCAACCGCGCCATTGATGGTGGCGCTTGGGAGATAAGCGAGTTTTACCAGGCCAGTGGGGACACATAGTCTTCGTCCGCCTATATATAAGGGGATAAGGATCCACCTTTTTACCTACGCCTTCTTCCTCCTTTGCTTATCCATCTCCGTGCACTCGAGCTCCAGCGCCCAAGTCCGCACATCTCGTCTCGACCTTCTCCAGCCATGTCTGGAGCGGGAGGCAAGTGGTTGGCCTCCTCCGTTACGGAGGAGCACACCGAAAAGCTGCGCGGCGCCGGATACCTTTCCAGCGACATCGTGCACTGGCTGCCCGACGAGGGCAGCTCATCCCCACCCCTGGCCCCATGAGAGGGTCGATTCCTCCCCACTTCCTCCGCAGACCGGGCTTCCCACTTCATCCCTTCGTCCGGGGCTCATGTACTACTATGGCCTGATTTCCACGATCCGGCGCCAACTTCATCCTCAACATCTCGGCGTTTATCGTCGCGTGTGCGAGGCCTTCCTCTGATCCGCCTCACTTGACTTGGGCTCAAGACCTTCAATGTCAAGCCAAGGTGGTGAAGGGCGCTCAAGCGGAGTGCGGAGGCGCCATGGTGGGCAAAATGCCCAACGTCACCTGGCATGAGGGGGCCTTCGTGGAGTCCATCAAGGGATGGCAATCGGGGTGGTTCTACATCACCGAGCCGCGTGACCCTAAATCGGCAGCGGCCCCCGAGTTCAGATCTGGTATCCCTATGCAACTCACCTCCTGGAAAGAGAAGGGCTTGCAATGGGGTAGTTCGGAGGAGCTGACAAGACTCCAGTCCTGTCTCCAGACCTTGGTGAACAAGAAGCTTAGGCTTGTCAATGTGATCCAGGTCATGCTCGTCCGCCGGATTCTCCCCTGCCAACAACGGGCCTTCAATTTGTGGGAGTTCGATCTGGCACAGCACCGAACTCTCAGCGGGCTCTTCGACACAACGTACGAAGCTGCCTGGAGGGTGCTGTTCAAGGGCGGAGAAGCCCTCGCGTCCGTGACTGAAGATCGCGGATTCAGCACCAAGCGCCCAGCCAGCGAGGTAAGCTTTGTTATCCTCTATGGGACACTTATTTTCTTCCATAGTTTAATTTTATGTGGGATCTAAAACTCCCAATGCCTTTGACAGGACTGGCAGAGGACGTCCGGACAGGTAGACTGTCTGGCTCCCCTTCCCGAAGACCCAGCGGACGCCCGTTTAATGGGGCTGCTAGTCCTGGCACTTTATGTGGTGCCGGAGAAGAAGGCCAAGAAGAAAGCCACGGGAACTCGAAGAAGTTCCCGGCGCCAGTGATATCGGACGATCATCCGATGGCTCGAGGCGGACTCCTCCCGACGAGGAGGAGAAGGAGGACTCTCTCCCGGAGGGGGGAGAGAGGAAAGGAAGGCTTCCCCGACGGGAGGCCGAGGGTCCAAGAGGGGAAGGACTCTTCCCCCGGACAGCTCCGCCAACGCCAACGTTGGCGACGAAGAGTGGCCCTCAAGGGCCAGGCCTCCGGCAAGATCGTAAGTATCCGGATTCCTGAATGATTTATAATTTATCTTTTGTGTCACATAGTGTCCTTCTAAGGCCGCACACTCCCTGTAGTCCGGCCGATGATGATCTTCCCGCTTCATCGAGCGGGTCCTTGGCTCCATCGGACGTGGATTCCATTCTGACCGCCTCCACCCCTCGTGATGCTGACGACACCGAGGTGGGATCCCAGGAGGGGACCCATCAGGAGGAGGCTCCGGAGGTGCCGGAAGGCAGCCTCCCGGACTTTGTGCCGGACTCCATGCCGGAACCCGCAGTGGTTCCGGAGTCCGGCAGGCGGCCCCTTCGTAAGAAGGGCAAGACCGTGACGCCGGCAGCCTCCGTCCAACCGGAGGCGCCGGACAAATTGTTGGAGGCGCTTAACGGCGCTTCCATCGAGGAAGAACACCGCACTATCATGAGTGCGGTGATTCAGAAGGTTCAGCTTGCCAAGAGCGGGCTGACCGAAGCCTGCAGTAGCCTTCTAACAGGCTTTGAGGTAAGAAGTTTAAAATATGTAATGTAATACCGCATAGACAGAGCCCTCGATGCTCGGTTCGGTGTTCGGAAAGAAAACCGGATTGAGGATCTAAAAAGATATACGCAGGAGTGCTAAAAATTATGTCAATATGGGTTTGCAGGTTGCGCTGCGACCTCTGCCGACTTGGCTCATGAGGTCGGTGCTTTGAAGCAGACCTCGAGCGGTCCGAGCAAGAGCTCGGCCTTGCCAAGAAGCAGCTCGAGGACAAAGAAGGTGAGTAACACCACTTTTAAGTTTGTACCTTATGTAAAAGGATTTTGGTTGCGATAGAAATAACAAGGATAACGTGGTGCTGCAGGGCCACGAGCGAGGTGGCAACCTCAAGGAGGCCGTGTCCGCGCCGAACGCAATGCGACCATGGAACGGGCGGAGCGAGAGAAGCAGGAGGCGCGGTGGCGGAGGTGCGGCAAGAGCTCCGAGTGCTCTCATGGAAAAGCATGAGAGTTTGGGCGCGACTCAAGAATCGAGAGTCCGAGCTTGCCTCGGCTCTTGAAAGTGCCAAAGCCGCTAAGGCCGAGGCCCATAAGGCCCTCCAGGAGATTGAGGAGGTGAAGAAAATAGCGGTGGGTAAGGCATTTTTCATGCAAAGCAAGCATGTGAATGTAAATTACCTGTTACTTACCCGGATTCGGAGCTCTCCAGGGGCATTTGCAGATCTTCCTTGCAGCGTGTCCGATGCCGCCACATTCTACCGGGCCGAGGAGGGGAGCTCAACGGAGAAGGTCTTCTGGTCTCAGCACGCTGAGGCGGACACCAGTGCCCCTAGCGACCAAATGAAGCAGTGGTCGAGCTCCATAAGGCAGCCGAGCAGGCCATGAAGGGCCTCATAGTCCGGTGTGGCTCGAGAGGCCATGCCCGGGAGCTACTTCGCCTCGTCTGGCGGCTGGTGGATGCATGCCCCGGTGGAAGTCATCAAGCGCTCCGCCAGCATTGAAGGTGCCCGTCGGGCCCTTGCCCGCGCAAAGGTGCACTGGGGCAGGCTGGATGCTGAGAGGCTTATCACGGACGCACCGTCGGCGGGCAAGGAGTATCGCACGCCCGAAATGTACTATAAGAGTGTCCTGAAGGGTGCCCACAAGATTGCGGATGAGTGCCCCAAAGATGTAATTATTGAGTAAACTCGCAATGTGTTATCCTGTGCGCTGAAAACTTTGTTCATATGCGCTAAGCAACGCTTATTGATTTAAAATATTACCTTCTGTGCGGCCGTTTATAAAATCTGAGAGATGGCAAGTCGTCGGTTTCAGCCCCCATGCCACGAGTGCTGGGGTGTTCGGGATAAATTTGATCACTCTTGTACCCATTTTTGGGTCCATCGAGGGAGGCGCTCAACACAACGAACAAGGCAACCGGACTTATAATGGTTGAACACTCTCACTTAGCCATAGAATTCTATAATTTTAAATTTCGGTGAAGCCCCTAGTATTCGAAGACCGAGTTCGGGCGCTATCCACGCTGGGCGGACACACCGGTTCCTCGCTCAAGTGGCATAAGTCTTTAGGGACTCGAAAAGACCTCTCGAACAGCGACCAGTCTCTCGCCTTATCATGACAATCGGTTTTAGCTTTCCATCGAGGCGCCGCCCAGCTCAACCGGGCGCAATCGCAGTGGTTCTCCCAGTGCTACCTTAGCCGACAGAACGGAACGTAAGGTACCAAAACATGGGAGCCGGGCAAACCCAACTATTGACCCAAGACATGATTCGGAGCCGATGCATATAATGCTATAAGTTTGGGGTGCCGCACTTGTGAAAGTGTTCGGACTTATCACACCATAATGCGGGGAACACAAGCCCCTGGTGTATTCTGCCGTACCAAAATGTACGGGTGCAAGATGTCATTAATGAACATATATGTAAAAAAGGAATGCAATTATAGGCAAAAAGTGCTGCATTGTTTATTCAAGGAATTCTGCTATGAGTGCAGGATGATACAAATAGTGTGGTAAGCAAGGGGTTGGACTAGTTAAACATGTCCCCCTCCAGGGGTGGGGCTGCGGACTGGATTATTTAACAAATTTAATGCTCATAATGGAGACCACCTGAGTGTTCGTCGTAGCCTTTGTCCCTCCCTGGCTGTTGCATCGTGAGTTTGGCAGATCTACTGCCGGACAGGGCCTCTGGTGAACGGAGTCCTGTAAAAAAAGGAAGAAAAAATAGTGACACACTTGGGAGCCCCTGGTGTGGTTAAGCCGCACTCTGGGCCTGTCATGGTCGTGCCCCTCCCCCTATGCCCATGGTATCTCTAGAGCGTAGTGATGTACGCGAAGAGCTGGTCTTGCAATCATGCGAGGGCTGGGGTTGGGGCCGCATTGCTACGCGTGCTCGGAACGTGCCAGGTGGTCTTGATTGATGTTACTCCGGGCGCGTTTGGCCATGTCCGGTCGCTTAACGGCCGGACTCGAAAATTGCCTTAAAAGGCTGCTCAGATACGCCATGAGAGAGCGTGTGTGTTCCTCTCGCTCGAGGGAGCGTTCATATTTCCGCTGACCGTGATGACTCCACGAGGGCCTGGCATCTTGAGCTTGAGGTATGCATAATGCGGCACCGTGTTGAACTTTGCAAACGCGTTCGTCCGAAAGCAGAGCGTGATAGCCGCCATGAACGGTACTATGTCGAAGATTAACTCCTCGCTTCGGTTATCCGGGATCCAAGACCACTTCCAGCAGGATGAGCTGCATAATTGGCCTCAACACTGGTATGACGCTTTGAAGGTCGTCTTTGTAGGTTTAATCCTTGAGGGTCTATGCCCATCTTGCACAATCGTATCCCGATAAAGCAGGTTCAGTGCTCGCCGCCATCCATCGTGACTCTAGTGAGGTGAAATCCATCAACAATTGGGTCTAAGACCAATGCGGCGAACCCACCATGACGGATATCGGTAGGGTGGTCCTTCGATCGAAAGTGATCGGGCAAGAGGACCATGGATTGAACTTGGGCGATCGCTCCATCACAGATACATCCCTTGCGCACGCTCCCTCTTGGGTATATGGGTTGCGTATATCATGTTTACCGTCCGCACTGTGGGGAAGCCCTTCATCCTCTCGCTGTTCGGGGCGGGTCTCTTCCTCGTCGTCAGGCAGCCCCTTGTCATTGTTTTCGGCGATTAACTTGCCTGCCTGCTTGAATACCCAACAATCTCTGTTGGTGTGATTAGCTGGCTTTTCGGGGGTGCCATGTATCTGGCAAGAGCGGTCGAGTATTCGGTCTAAATTGGACGGACCCGGAGTAGTTCTTTTGAATGGCTTCTTCCGCTGACCGGGTTTAGAGCCTCTGAATCCGGCGTTGACTGCCGTATCCTCATTGGTATCGCTGTTAACGCGGCGTTTGTTTTTATGGCGACGCGACCTTCCATTGTGGTCCTTAGTATCCGGACTGCCAGCGTTTTTGTTGAGGTTGTTGCTGCGAGCTAACCAGCTGTCCTCTCCCGCACAGAAGCGGGTCATGAGTGATGTGAGGGCTGCCATGGATTTCGGCTTTTCCTGTCCTAGGTGCCGGGCCAGCCACTCGTCGCGGATGTTATGTTTGAAGGCTGCGAGGGCCTCTGCATCCGGACAGTCGACGATTTGATTTTTCTTTGTTAAGAACCGTGTCCAGAACTGTCTGGCTGATTTGTCTGGCTGCTGAATTATGTGGCTTAGGTCATTGGCGTCTGGTGGTCGCACGTATGTTCCCTGGAAGTTGTCGAGGAATGCGGCTTCCAGGTCCTCCCAACACTCAATTGACTCTGCGGGCAAGCTGTTGAGCCAATGCCGAGCTGGTCCTTTAAGCTTGAGTGGGAGATACTTGATGGCGTGGAGATCGTCACCGCGGGCCATGTGGATATGAAGGAGATAATCTTCGATCCGAACCGCGAGGTCTGTTGTGCCATCGTAGGATTCAATGTTCACGGGTTTAAACCCTTCAGGGATTTGATGATCCATTACTTCGTCAGTGAAGCATAGTGGGTGTGCGGCGCCTCTATATTGAGCAATATCACGACGTAGCTCAAGAGAGCGTTGTCTGCTGTGTTTGGCCCTGCCGGAGTTGCTGTATCCAGCGCGACGGTAGTCGTCGTGGGTCGTGGGGCGCCCACGTGATCCGTAGATAGATCTGGATTGTCTTGCCTTGTCCTCCAATATATCTCGCAAGTCCGGCGCATTCCCTCGTGGCTTCGTACTTTTCGAGCGGTGCCGGGGTACGGTCCTGATGGAGGGCCTTGATGCCTCTCTGTCGCGACCACGGGGTGGTCGGTCTGCCGTATTGTGCACTGGTGATGAAGGTTTGTATGATTCCTCCTCTAGTCGGGGGAGCAACTTGCGTTTTGGGTAGCTCTTGGAGGGGCGTTCGAGTTCATACTCTTCGGCCGCGAGGACCTCAGTCCATCTGTCGGCCAGCAGGTCTTGATCAACTTGAAGCTGTTGCTGCTTTTTCTTCAGGCTATTTGCCGTGGTGATAAGCCTGCGTTTAAAACGCTCTTGTTCGACGGGATCCTCTGGCACGACGAATTCATCGTCGTTGAGGCTTGCCTCGTCTCCGGAGGGAGGCATGTAGTTTTCATCCTCCTCGTCTGCCGCTCTCTCTCGAGGGCTGGCTTCCCCGTCCTCCTATGCTGAATCTTGCTGGAGGGGGTTGTCTTCGGCACTCTCTAGGGTGTTATTATCTCCGGTGCCGGAATCTCCATTCTTACTGTGGCGGGATTTAGAGCGGCGCCGCTGACGTCGGCGCTTGGGCTGTTTCTTAGAAGAATCTGCCTTCGCTGCTTCTTCGCTGCCCCCATCCTTTTGGGGTGTCCACCATGTATATGTCGTATGATGAGGTGGTCTTCCAGTGCCCTGTAGGCGCTGGTTCTTGATCGTCTCCGGCATCGTCGTCCATACCGTCGATGTCTTCGGAGTCGTAGTCTAGCATGTCGGTTAGATCGTCGACAGTGGCTACAAAGTGGGTGGTGGGTGGGCTTTGAATTTCTTCGTCGTCCGCATCCCAACCATCCTGACCGCAGTCCGGCCAGGGTTCTCCTGATAACGAGAGATGCTTTAGTGAATTTAGGATGTCGTCGAAGGGTGAGTGCTGAAAGATGTCCGCGGCGGTGAACTCCATGATCGGCGCCCAATCGGATTCGATTGGCAGGGGCGCAGGAGGTTCGGAGTCCGGCGCCTCGGAGTCACGAGCTTTATAAGGGACAAGGTCGATGTTCGCTCCATCGCCAGAGAAGTTGCAACTCCCGGGCGCTGTCCAGCCACTGTCTCGATCTGCCGCGATGCTGCTATGGGTCGAGCGACTCGTGTCGCCTCGAGGCACCGTCCGTGGTAGAGCTAAATCATGCCCATCATGACAGCGCGGCACGCTCGGCTGTGGCTTGAATCCGTCGAAGATCAAGTCTCCGCGGACGTCGGCCATGAAGTTCAGGCTTCCAAATCTGACCTAATGGCCAGGGGCGTAGCTTTTGATCTGCTCCAGATGGCCAAGTGAATTGGCCCGCAGTGCGAAGCCGCCGAATACGAAGATCTGTCCGGGGAGAAAAGTCTCACCCTGGACGGCGTTGTTGTTGATTGAAGAAGCCATCAAGCCTTATCGGTGACAACACAGAGGAACTCAAAATGAAAGCACCAATGTCGATGTCAAAACCGGCGGATCTCGGGTAGGGGTCCCGAACTGTGCGTCTAGGCGGATGGTAACAGGAGACAAGGGACATGATGTTTTTACCCAGGTTCGGGCCCTCTCGATGGAGGTAAAACCCTACTCCTGCTTGATTGATATTGATGATATGGGTAGTACAAGAGTGGATCTACCACGAGATCAAGGAGTCTAAACCCTAGAAGCTAGCCTATGGAATGATTGTTGTAATGGTTGTATGTCCTACGGACTAAAACCCTCCGGTTTATATAGACACCGGAGAGGGCTAGGGTTACACAGAGTCGGTTACAATGGTAGGAGATCTACATATCCGTATCGCCAAGCTTGCCTTCCACGCCAAGGAAAGTCCCATCCAGACACAGGACGAAGTCTTCAATCTTGTATCTTCATAGTCTTGGAGTCCGGCTGACGATGATAGTCCGGCTGTCCGGACACCCCCTAGTCCAGGACTCCCTCAAAGAGCATGAGTTCTTAAAAGCAATCAATGATGATCTTGGCAAGAAAAGTTCTTCTTACATTGCCAAGCGTTTACTCTTATCTACTTACATGCCTCAAGTCAAGTCTAGTAACAAGTACAAGAAAGATACTTCCTCTAGTAGTAACAATAATAATGTCAAATCCAATATTGTTGCTTCTAGTAGTTCTCTTGATTCCACTAATGATTCTCTTAGCCAAGTTACACTTGAGCAAGAAAATAGCTTATTGAAGGGAATTATAGAGAAAGGTGTTTACAAGAGCCTTGCCGGGAGTAAGCAATTCGAGGAAATTGTATGCAAGCAAGGAAGGCACCGGAAGAATCAAGGTGTTGGTTTTGAACGAAAGTTCAATGCCAATGGAGTTGAGTGGGAAGAAGATCAATACCCCAAGACGAAGTTTGTTCCTATCCTACTTCCTTCAAGGGAACACAAGCTCAAGATGATCTTCCACCACAAGACCACAAGAACAAAGGCAAGGACAAGCTTCAAGAAGAGATTGATGCATTTGAAGAAGCACCTAGAGCCTCGTTCAAGTGGGTTCCCAAGACTACATCAAGTTCTACTTCATCAAGTACAACTACAACTCCAAGGATTCCCATCAAGACGATGTGGATCCCAAAGAAGAAGAACTAGAGAGTTCTTGAGGGTGACTCCGCCAACATTCTTCACTCATATCATTATGGCAAGAACAAGTGCAATCAACTTCCACATCTTGCACTAGTTCAAGGAGTCACAAACCCTCATGTTGGTAAGGCAAGGGACAAGGTAACCTAATGAATTCATGGACATCATCTTGTGTGTGCATCACTCTATTTCTATGGATATTCTTGTTTGTTCCTTGTGGGACTAACCCATGTAGGTAAGTTGAAAGTGCAACTCACTCCAAAGGATTGCTCCAAATGATCTACATCAACATTGAGCATCAACATCTTCAATACCTACATGAAGTCATCATCGACAAAACCCAAGGTTAGTTCATCCCTCTAAGGGGGGATCTCACATCTAGGGGGAGCTTAACTCTAAGAATTGAGTCAAAGCAACTCTAAAGGTGTGAACACATCAATGCATTATGTAAAAGTGGTAACCCCACTTGAGCTTAAACGATGAGTATGACCTATGATCAAATGTTCTCATTTGACTCCTAAGTCAATATACTCATATATAGATGACCTAGTCATCGCCAATTGCTTGATAGATGCTAGAATTGGTTGTGCATGCTTTGCCACATTTTTCATTTGCCATCTTATTGTGTGAGCATGTTGGTGCATATTTTACTCATTCAAGGACATCCACTTGTTGTTTTGATTGTTTGGTTATTTTCTTTTTGCCAAGTGGATGGACAAGAATGCCTAAGAACCTTCTTTAGCTATCTATGCTTTTCTCATCTCAATCTCTATTCATGCTACATCACAAAATTTGATCAAGTCAGATTCGAACCACTCTGTGTGAGGAGCACCCGGAGTCCCCGATTCGTCATAGACTTAAACTTCCAAAACCTCTTTGTGATTCTCGGTCAGACCGATTCCTCCATTTCGGTCCTACCGAGATCATTAAGTTGATCTGAGTTTTCAATCTCGGTGGAACCGATTTGAACTTTTTCGGTCTCACCGATTTGTCAGAATCGAACACGCTTATGCATCTCGGTGCCACCGAGTTGTTCCACTCGGTCACATCGACAGGGTCGGGCTATATATAGCCACGGGCAAAATTTTGGAAATTTCTCCAAAACCCTTCGCCCGCGCAATAGCTCGCTCTGCCATCGGAGGTCTTCGGACCGTCTCCTCGTCGCCAGCAGCCTCCTATCGCTGGTCTCTGCCGCCGTCAACGGATTTCGTCCCCACCGTTGCCGCCATAGCAAGTTCACCGCCAAGTTAGGGTATGGACTTGATCTTTGTGCTATCCACGTCTGATTCCAAGCACATTGTATTCTTATTGAATCTTGCCACGATTGAAACTCTTCTATCTAGCCAAAGTAGTCCATAGATTAGAAGAGATTCAAATTTTTAGGGTTAGGTTTCCTCCAAAACCATCTCGGACCCACCGAGTTGAAAAACTCGGTCTCACCGATTTGGCTTATGCCATTGCACCAGTGACTCTCGGTCTGACCGAGAATTACTAATCGGTGCGACCGATTTGAGGATTCTGTGAAACCCTAGCAGTCTCGGTGCCACCAAACTGTGACTCGGTCCAACCGAGATCATCATTTTAGGTTCCAAAACTGCTTCGGTATCACCGAGTTTGAAAATCGGTTGATCCGAAATGCTTTCTGTGGAAAAGTAAAACTGAACTTTTGAATCATTCTTTTGCAAAAAATCTCTGCATTTTGTGATGCTCATCTATTCTATCTCATCTATAACTCTTCATAGGGTCAGCGATCAGCTTTTGCGGTATGTCCGATCGAGTGACGACAGCCTTAACAGTCAAGAGCAGATGGACTTGAGTCAGGGCACTAGTCCCTCAACTACAGATGATGGGAGCAGAAGTACTCCTAGCAATTTGCCTAAGGCTGCTACTAGGCAAAGGAGGAAAAGAACTTCAGATTCAGAGGATGAAGATTACAAAGCTGAGGAAGATGAGGCCACTTCCAAGAAAGTGGTGCTCAAGAAGGAATATGGCTCTGCACATAGCACTAAGCCAGGTCTGAAGAAGAAAGTTCCTGCCAAAAGGACACTGTCGGTGTCAAAACCGGCGGATCTCGGGTAGGGGTTCCCGAACTGTGCGTCTAGGCGGATGGTAACAGGAGACAAGGGACACAATGTTTTACCCAGGTTCGGGCCCTCTCGATGGAGGTAAAACCCTACGTCCTGCTTGATTAATATTGATGATATGGGTAGTACAAGAGTAGATCTACCACGAGATCAAGGAGGCTAAACCCTAGAAGCTAGCCTATGGTATGATTGTTGTAATGTATGTTGTCCTACGGACTAAAGCCCTCTGGTTTATATAGACACCGGAGAGGGCTAGGGTTACACAGAGTCGGTTACAATGGTAGGAGATCTACATATCCGTATTGCCAAGCTTGCCTTCCACGCCAAGGAAAGTACCATCCGGACACGAGCCGGAGTCTTCAATCTTCTATCTTCGTAGTCTTGGAGTCCGGCGGATAATGATAGTCCGGCTGTCCGAACACCCCCTAGTCCAGGACTCCCTCAGTAGCCCCTGAACCAGTCTTCAATGACGATAAGTCTGGCGCGCATAATGTTCGGCATTGCAAGGCGGGTTCCTCCCTTGAATAATCCAGAGAAGATTATGAACACCCAGGATAGTGTCCGGCTCTGCAAAAATAATTTCCACATTCCACCGTAGAGAGAATAAAATATGCACTAGCTCAATCTGCTGATGCATTACGCGGCGTGACATCACACCGCAACCAAGCCTTTGTTTGAATCGTTTTTTACTAAACCACCTCAGCACGTTTAGCGAAGCAGTTTCCTTGGCACGTCTTGTCGAAGCAGAGATCGTGTTCCCCTTATTCTGGGATCCTCATCAATACGTGCGTGGGTAACCCAACCATTCCCGTCGCCACGCCTCCTCTATCGAAGGGGAATCCCAAGCGGTCACGGAGGCGGCCCTTGGTATTTCTTCCCTTTATAAGAGGACCAAGGCTCACCATTGTTCTTCAATCTCGCGCCGAATCTCTTCCCGCTCCCGGTTCCAACACCCGAGCCTCAGATTCGAGCGCTTCGGATCCTCAATCATGTCCGGCTCCGACCTCCAGGGCCGGTGGATGCCCTCCTCCGTCACGGAGGAGGACATATTGAAGTTGCGTGAGGCCAAGTACCTGGCCTACGAGGTTTCGCACAGGTTGCCTTCTCAAGGGCAGGTCGTGCCCGCCCCCGAGTCCGGTGAATACGTCGTTTTCGTATCTCACCTCCGTCGGGGTTTAGGCTTCCCGATGGATCCCTTCGTGAGAGGGCTCCTGTTCTACTACGGGCTGGACTTTCACGACTTGGCTCCGGAGTCCATCCTCCATATCTCCGCATTCATTATCGTCTGCGAAGCCTTCCTCCGCGTCATTCCCCACTTCGGCCTATGGCTGAAGACCTTCAAGGTGGAGCCAAAGATGATCGGGGGGCGTCAAGCGGAGTGTGGCGGGGCGACCATAAGCAAAAAGGTCGATGCCCCGTGGCCCGAGGGTTCCTTCCAAGAGGAACTTGGACTGTGGCAGCAGGAGTGGTTCTATATCACCGCTCCAAGGGGCAGCAGGCAAAAGCCGCCGCCCTTATTCCGCCCGGGACCTCCACGCCAACTGATGTGGGTCAACCAAGGGCTCAACTGGGGGCCGTCCGAGGACATGCCCTCACTGCAGGGCCGGATTTGAGACCTCCAAGCGAGGGAGATCGACCTGATCAAGGTGGTGCAGCTTATGCTAATCAGGCATCTTCTGCCCTGCAAACGCCGTCCTCTCCGTCTATGGGAGTTCAATCCGGAGGGACCTTGTATTCTCTAACACTTTATGGGTGCGACACCCGTGGAGATGTACAAGCTATTCTTCGGACCGCAGGTGGCGTGTCCGGATTCAGCCAAGGACGCAGGCCTAAGCCGCGATCGCCCGGATACTCAGGTAAATAGCTCCGAGTCCGAACATTCTGTTTATATGCCTTTCTAGAGTTCGCCTCCTGACCCCTTGTTCTTTACAGGAATGGGTGGCGCGATCAAGGCTAATAAGATGTCCGGCCCCCCAGAGACCGCCGGAGCCCGTGGCTGGTCGAAATGTTGAGGTTGCGCCCACAGAAGGGGGCGACGGGGAAAATAGAGGAGCTAATATTTCGCCCAAAGGGGCGACTGAAGAGGGGGGAACCAAGAATCCCTCCCTTCAGGGGGAGAAGAGGACCGCCTCCGAAGATCCGGAGGCCAAAGCCCCTAAGCGTGGGAAGAGATCTTCACCGGGGGGTCCGGCGTCCGGAGAGAATCCGGGCGCGCAATCATCGCCGAAGGACCAGCCCTCCAACGAGCCGTGAGTATGAAAAAGGAAGTTAATTAGTAAGGAAATATCTTCATTTGTGCTTCTGTGGGTAACCGAAATATTTATTTTGCAGTTCGGATCTGCAGCCTTCTCAGATGAGTTCATCTTCGGGGGACCTTCTTCCGGAGATGATGGAGAGCGATACGCCTCGCTCGCAGCCGCCGCCAGATGAGGCAAAGCGAACCAAGTGTCATCACGGAGCATATCCCCGAGTCCGGGGGGGCCAGAGAGTTCGGCACCTACTAGTGTCCGGCCAGGAGAACTGAAGAATCTGCTTGAGAGGGCGTCCATTTCAGAAGATCACCGTGTGTTAATGCGTATGGTGATTGGAAGGATTTCGTCCGTCGAGAGCGAATTGCGTAATGCCGCCATGAGTTTGTCAAGGGATTTGAGGTATCGAGAATGACGCACACCTTTGTCTTTTAACAGTTTTGCATATAAAATGCGCCTCAGATAGATAGTAGCCCCTGAGACTCAGTAGGTTGTCGGAAACGACAGCATACCGAGGATCGAAATCTAAAGTAATGAATTCCGTCGTTCCTATGCAGGTGGCGGATAGTCCGGGGGCTAGCCGGACTAGTGAGTTTGCCGAATTAAATCGGCAACTTGACTTGGCAGATGCGGACATCGCACTTGTCAACAGGCGACTTGATGAGTCGCAAGGTAAAAGAGTTCTCCGCAGTCGCATTATTAAGGGGGTCGAAGCCCGCCTCTGATAAATTATATGTTGTTCGTACAGACGGTGCTGCTGCTGTGGAGGGCCTTCGGGCCGAACTTGCTCTAGCTAAGGAGCAAGCCCGAAGGAGTGACGCGGCTGCCTCGAGGGAGGCCGAGGAGTTGAAAGCCGAAAAGGACTGCACACTGCCTAAGCAGGGCGGAGGTGGCCGAATTGGCCATGAAATTAAAGGATGCTACCGACCGCAATGAGGCTCTTGAAAGGGAGCGCTTATCGGAGGGGGAAGACCTGAAGAAGGCCACCGCCGAAGCCAAGGATGCCCGCTCTACAATGCGGGCTATGAAGGAGGAACTGCGCCAGGCCGGAGAGATCGTGGCTGGCAAGCCTTTTCTGCTGCATCGCCGTTTATGGATGCAAAGTATGCTCAATTTGAGCGGTCAGGAGTCCGGAGGATCCGTGATATGGACTTAGCTGCAAGTGCGGCTGATCTTTATTAAGCACTTCCGGAGCCGGAGGATCACGAAACGTAAGAGCTATATTGGTATCAATTCCACAGTCCGGATCGCTCACTTCCGTTGACGGACGGTTGGCGAATGGGCCGAGCTAAATAGATTGTCCGGACTTGCCATGATCGACATCGTGGCCCATGTCGGCCAGAGGTCCAAGGCGACGAGCTACTTCGACTTCGCAGCAATTCCTTGGAGCGGTGCCGCATATAAAGGAGATGAAGCGGTCGGCCTGCATCGAGGGCGCGCGGATGGCTCTTGCCCGTGTGAAGGCGCATTGTCCGGAGATGGATGCCACCGCTGTTGCCGCCCAGGGTTCGGATGAAAGTCGGCTCCCTGCCGAGCACTACTTCGGGGAAGTTATGCGTGGCGCTCGTGTAATAGAGTCGCAGTGCTCGAAAAATATCACGTTCAAATGAACGTATTAGCTTGTAAATCAATGATTATGTTATAACTGCTTTTTATACTTGTGCGTCCCAAGTAGTAAAACTTCTCCTGTGCGGCCGTTTACGTATACTTTTGTATAACTTGAAAGATGGCAGTCTTCGGCTTCAGCCCCCACGCACAAGGTGCGGGGGTGTTCGCAAAAATAGCGCGTTTTCACACTTTAATCCGACGTCTCGGTCCTGTTATAAGGAGGTGGTAGTGTAGCGAACGAGGCAATCCGGACTATAATGCTTTATCACTTTCACTTAGCCAGTGGAGCTCGAGGGTGGGGCTACGATATAGCCCCTAGTGGCATCGCCCTTCTCCGAATTCGGAGCGCGTATGTGCCTAACCGGGAAACGGTCCTTCGTCAAAGCGGGGAATTCTAAACATTCCGGTAGTCGATCGAGTGGTTGACCAGTCTCGCCAGTATCATGACAGATCGGTTTTCGGCTTTCATCGAGGTGCTCGCCCGGCGATTAACCGGGGCACAATCGCAGAGTTCTCCACAGTGCCGCGTTAGCCGATGATACGGAACGTAAGGCAGCAAAACACAGGAGCCGGGCAAACCCAACATTTGACCAAAGACATGATTCGGAGCTGATGCATATAATGCCTAACTCGAGACGCCGAACACTCCCTAAGGTGTTCGGTCTTTATAGTAGTGGGCAGAACGATGCCCTAAGCCCCTAGTGTCCAGGTACGGGCATGGTCTTCTGACGCGGCCGATGCCAAAGCGTCAGGCTCCGCTTTGGCTATAGGAAGAAACCAAGGGAGAATAACAACAAGAGACAGTAAAAAAGGTTTACGCAGGGTCTTAATCTGAAAAGAATCCTCACAACGGATCCCTACTGCACGTCTGCGCCTGTGTCTCCGTTGCGCCGCTATCCTGGACGGGTATGCATGTTGTTCATCTGTAGAAAGAGAGGAACGTTTAGTTTTAGAGACAATTCGTGCGGAAAATATGTGTAAAATAAGAAATATAAATAATTAAAGCAGGGTTTCTATAAACCCGCGGTTGTTTGTGCGCGCAGCCCCCTGTGAAGGGGTATGCGGCTAGGGAGCCCCTAGCCTACTGAAGCCGGATTCGTCTATCCAAGTCCGGGGTCTTTAAGTGACCCTCGCACTAAAATGACGCCGCGCGGACCGGGCATCTTGAGTGTAAGAGACGCGTAATGCGGTATGGCGTTGAAGCGGACAAAAGCCTTTCGTCCCAAGAGTGCTTGATATTCACTTTCAAATGGGACGATATGAAAAATTAATTTTTCTCGTCGAAAATTGTTCGGCGATCCGTGTTGGGGAACGTAGTAATTTCAAAAAATTTCCTACGCACACGCAAGATCATGGTGATGTATAGCAACGAGAGGGAGAGTGTTGTCTACGCACCCTCGTGAGACCCGGCGAAGCGATCACAACGTAGAGGAAGTAGTCAGACGTTCTCCTCGCGATCCGACCGATCCCGCGCCGTTACTCGGCGCCCGAGTTCTTGACACACGTACAGCTCGATGACGTCCCTCGACTCGATCCAGCCGAGTGTCGAGGGAGAGTTTCACAAGACGACGGCGTGGTGACGATCTTGATGTTTCACCGGCGCAGGGCTTCGCCTAAGCTTCGCGACGGTATAACCGAGGTGGAATATGGTGGAGGGGGGCACCGCACACGGCTAAGGAACGATCTAAAGATCAAACTTGTGTGTCCTAGGGTGCCCCCCTGCCCCCGTATATAAAGGAGGGAGGGGGGAGGCCGGCCGGCCTAGAGGAGGCGCGCCGGGAGGAGTCCTACTCCTCACCGAGTAGGACTCCCCCTCTTCCTAGTTGGAATAGGATTGGGGGAGGGAAGAGGAAGGGCGCCCCCCTCCTTGTCCTATTCGGACTGGGGGGGGCGCGCGGCCACCCCTGGCCGGCCCTTCCTCTTCTCCTCGAGGCCCACCGAGGCCCATTTACCCCGGGGTTCCAGTAACCTCCGGTACTCTGATAAATTCCTGTTTTACCGAACCATTCCAACTCCAAACATAGGCTTCCAATATATCAATCTTTATGTCTCGACCATTTCGAGACTCCTCGTCATGTCCGTGATCACATCCGGGACTCGAACTTCTTGGTACATCAAAATACATAAACTCATAATAACCGCCATCGAAACCTTAAGCGTGCGGACCCTACGGTTCGAGAACAATGTAGACATGACCTAGAACTATTCACGGTCAATAACCAACAGCGGGACCTGGATGCCCATATTGGTTCCTACATATTCTACGAAGATCTTTATCGGTCAGACCGCATAACAACATACGTTGTTCCCTTTGTCATCGGTATGTTACTTGCCCGAGATTCGATCGTCGGTATCCAATACCTAGTTCAATCTCGTTACCGGCAAGTTTCTTTACTCGTTCCGTAATACATCATCTCACAACTAACTCATTAGTTGCAGTGCTTGCAAGGCTTCAGTGATGTGCATTACCGAGAGGGCCCAGAGATACCTCTCCGACAATCGGAGTGACAAAACCTAATCTCGAAATACGCCAACCCAACATCTGCCTTTGGAGACACTCAGTAGTACTCCTTTATAATCACCCGATTCGTTGTGACGTTTGGTAGCACCAAAGTGTTCCTCCGTAAACGGAGTTGCATAATCTCATAGTTACGAACATGTATATGTCATGGATAAAAGCAGTAGCAACATACTAAACGATCGTGTGCTAAGCTAAGGGAATGGGTCATGTCAATCGATCATTCTACTAATGATGTGACCTTGTTAATCAAATAACAACTCTTTGTTCATGGTTAGGAAACATAACCATCTTTGATTAACAAGCTAGTCTTGTAGAGGCATACTAGTGACATATTGTTTTGTCTATGCATTCACACATGTATTATGTTTCCGGTTAATACAATTCTAGCATGAATGATAAACATTTATCATGAAATAAGGAAATAAATAATAACTTTATTATTGCCTCTAGGGCATATTTCCTTCAGTCTCCCACTTGCACTAGAGTCAATAATCTAGATTACATAGTAATGATTCTAACACCCATGGAGTCTTGGTGCTGATCATGTTTTGCTCGTGGAAGAGGCTTAGTCAACGGTCCGCAACATTCAGATCCGTATGTATCTTGCAAATCTCTATGTCTCCCACGGACTAAGTCCCGGATGGAATTGAAGCGTCTCTTGATGTGCTTGGTCCTCTTGTGAAATCTGGATTCCTTCGCTAAGGCAATTGCTCCATATTGTCACGAAGATTTTCATTGGACCCGATGCACTAGGTATGACACCTAGATCTGTTATGAACTCCTTCATCCGCACTCCTTCATTAGCTGCTTCGAAGCTGCTATGTATTCCGCTTCACATGTAGATCCCGCTGACGCTTTGTTTAGAATCGCACCAACCGACAGCTCCTCCGTTTAGTGTAAATACGATCCGGTCTGCGATTTAGAATCGTCCGGATCGTGTCAAAGCTTGCATCAACGTAACTGCCACGATGAGCTCTTTGTCACCTCCATATCTGAAAACATATCCTTAGTCCTTTTCGGTATTTCAGATGTTCTTGACCGCTGTCGATGATCCACTCTGGATTACTTTGGTACCTCCTGCTAGGCTTATAGCAAGGCACACATCAGTGCAGTACACAAGATTGCATACATGATAGAGCCTATGGCTGAAGCATAGGAACATCTTTCATTTTCTCTCTATCTTCTGCAGTGGTCGGGCATTGAGTCGACTCAACTTCACACCTTGTAACACGTGCAAGAACCCTTTCTTTGCTTGATCCATTTTGAACTTCTTCAAAATTTTGTCAAGGTATGTGCTTTGTGAAAGTCCAATTAAGCGCCTTGATCTATCTCTATAGATCTTAATGCCCAATATGTAAGCAGCTTCACCGAGGTCTTTCATTGAAAAACTCTTATTCAAGTATCCCTTTATGCTATCCAGAATTCTATATCATTTCCGATCAGCAATATGTCATCTACATATAATATCGAAATGCTACTGAGCTCCCACTCACTTTCTTGTAAATACAGGCTTCTCCAAAAGTCTCAGACAAACCCAAATGCTTTGATCACACTATCAAAGCGTTTATTCCAACTCCGAGATGCTTGCACCAGTCCATAGATGGATCGCTGGAGCTTGCACACTTTGTTAGCTCCTTTGGATCGATAAAACCTTCGTTGCATCATATACAACTCTTCTTCCGTAAATCCATTCAGAATGCGTCTTTACATCCATTTGCCAAATTTCATAATCATAAAATGCGGCAATTGCTAGCATGATTCGGACGGACTTAAGCATCGCTTCTGGTGAGAAGGTCTCATCGTAGTCAATCCCTTGAACTTGTCGAAAACCCTTTGCGACAAGTCGAGCTTTATAGACGATAACATTACCGTCGTCGTCGGTCTTCTTCTTGAAGATCCACTTGTTTTCTATTGCTTGCCGACCCTCGGGCAAGTCAACCAAAGTCCATACTTTGTTTTCATACATGGATCCCATCTCAGATTTCATGGCCTCAAGCCATTTTGCGAATCTGGGCTCACCATCGCTTCTTCATAGTTCGTAGGTTCATCATGATCTAGTAGCATGATTTCCGAACAGGATTACCGTACCACTCAGTGCGGATCTTACTCTGGTTGATCTACGAGGTTCTGCGAGTAACTTGATCTGAAGTTTCATGATCAACATCATCAACTTCCTCAATACTTGGTGTAGGTGTCTCGAAACCAATTTCTGCGATTTAATTACTTTCAAGTAAGGGAGAAGGTACTATTACCTCATCAAGTTCCACTTTCCTCCCACTCACTTCTTTCGAGAGAAACTCCTTCTCTAGAAAGGATCCATTCTTAGCAACGAATGTCTTGCCTTCGGATCTGTGATAGAAGGTGTACCCAACTGTCTCCTTTGGGTATCCTATGAAGACGCATTTCTCCGATTTGGGTTCGAGCTTATCGGGTTGAAGCTTTTTCACATAAGCATCGCATCCCCAAACTTTAAGAAACGACAACTTTGGTTTCTTGCCAAACCATAGTTCATAAGGTGTCGTCTCAACGGATTTCGACGGTGTTCTATTCAAGGTGAATGCGGTCGTCTCTAGAGCATAACCCCAAAACGATAGCGGTAAATCTGTAAGAGACATCATAGATCGCACCATATCTAGTAAAGTACGATTCGACGTTCGGACACACCATTACGTTGTGGTGTTCCGGTGGCGTGAGTTGTGAAACTATTCGCATTGTTTCAAATGTAGACCAAACTCGTAACTCAAATATTCACCTCCACGATCGGATCGTAGAAACTTAATTTTCTTGTTACGATGATTTTCAACTTCACTCTGAAATTCTTTGAACTTTTCAAACGTTTCAGACTTATGTTTCATTAAGTAGATATACCCATATCTGCTTAAGTCATCTGTGAAGGTGAGAAAATAACGATATCCGCCACGAGCCTCAACATTCATCGGACCACATACATCTCAGTATGTATGATTTCCAACAAATCTGTTGCTCTCTCCATAGTACCGAGAACGGTGTTCTAGTCATCTTGCCCATGAGGCACGGTTACATAAGTGCCAAGTGATTCATAATCAAGTGACTCCAAAAGTCCATCAAGATGGAGTTTCTTCATGCGCTTTACAATCGATATGACCTAAGCGGCGATGCCACAAATAAGTTGCACTATCATTATCAACTCTGATCTTTTGGTTTCAACATTATGAATATGTGTATCACTACTATCGAGATTCATCAAAATAGACCACTCCTTAAGGGTGCATGACCATAAAAGATATTACTCATATAAATAGAACAACCATTATTCTCGATTTAAATGAATAACCGTCTCGCATCAAACAAGATCCAGATATAATGTTCATGCTCAACGCAGCACCAAATAACAATTATTTAGGTCTAAAACTAATCCCGAAGGTAGATGTAGAGGTAGCGTGCCGACCGCGATCACATCGACTTTGGAACCATTTCCCACACGCATCGTCACCTCGTCCTTTGCGAGTTAAGCAATCCGTAGTCCTGTTTGAGTTGCAAATATTAGCAATGTAACCAGATCAAATACCAGTGCTCTGCGAGCTCTAGTAAGGTACACATCAATAACATGTATATCACATATACCTTTGTTCACCTTGCCATCCTTCTTATCCGCCAAATACTTGGGGCAGTTCCGCTTCGAGGACCAGTTTGCTTGCGGTAGAAGCACTCGGTTTCAGGTTTAGGGCCAGACTTGGGTTTCTTCTCTGAGCGACAACTTGCTTGCTGTTCTTCTTGAAGTTCCCTTCTTCTTCCCTTTGCCTTTTTTCTTGAAACTAGTGGTCTTGTTGACTATCAACACTTGATGCTCCTTCTTGATTTCTACCTCCGCAGCTTTTAGCATTGCGAAGAGCTCGGTATAGTCTTTACTAACCCTTGCATATTATAGTTCATCACGAAGCCTTTGTAGCTTGGTGGCGTGATTGAAGAATTACATCAATGACACAATCATCCGGAAGATTAACTCCCAATTGTGTCAAGTGATTGTAGTACCCGGACATTCCGAGTATATGCTCACTAATGTAACTATTCTCCTCCATCTTGCAGCTATAGAACTTATTGGAGACTTCATATCTCTCAATCCGGGCATTCTGTTGGAATATCAACTTCAACTCTGGAACATCTCATATGCTCCATGACGTTCAAAACGTCGTTGAAGTCCCGGTTCTAAGCCGTAAAGCATGGCACATCGAACTATAGAGTAGTCATCGCTTTGCTCGCCAGACGCTCATAACATCTGCGCTTGCATTAGCAAGAGGTTCTGCACCTAGCGGTGCATCCAGGGCGTAACTCTTACAGGCAGCAATGAGGATGATCCTCAAATTACGGACCCATCCGTAATTGCTACCATCATCTTTCAACTTTGCTTTCTCAAGGAACGCATTAAAATTCAACGGAACAACAAAGACGAGCCATCTATCTACAATCAAACATAAACAAGCAAGATACTATCAGTACTAAGTTCATGATAAATTTAAGTTCAATTAATCATATTACTTAAGAACTCCCACTTAGAAAAACATCTCTCTAGTCATCTAAGTGATCACGTGATCCAAATCAACTAAACCATAACCGATCATCACGTGAAATGGAGTAGTTTCAATGGTGAACATCTTATGTTGATCATATCTACTATATGATTCACGCCGACCTTTCGGTCTCCGTGTTCGAGGCCATATCTGCATATGCTAGGCTCGTCAAGTATAACCCGAGTATTCTGCGTGTGCAAAACTGGCTTGCACCCGTTGTAGATGGACGAGAGCTTATCACACCCGATCATCACGTGGTGTGCGGGCACGACGAACTTTGGCAACGGTGCATACTCGGGAGAACACTTCTTGATAATTTAGTGAGAGATCATCTTATAATGCTACCGTCAATCAAAGCAAGATAAGATGCATAAAAGGATAAACATCACATGCAAATCAATATAAGTGATATGATATGGTCATCATCATCTTGTGCTTCATGATCTCCATCTTGCAGCACCACCATGATCACCATCGCCACCGCGCGCGACACCTTGATCTTCATCGTAGCATCGTTGTCGTCTCGCCAAACTTATGCTTCTCGACTATCGCTACCGCTTAGTGATAAAGTAAAGCATTACAGAATGCGATTGCATTGCATACAATAAGCGACAACCATATGGCTCCTGCCATTGCCGATAACCGGTTACAAAACATGATCATCTCATACAATAAAATATAGCATCACGTCTTGACCATATCACATCACAACATGCCCTGCAAAAACAAGTTAGGCGTCCTCTACTTTGTTGTTGCAAATTTTACGTGGCTGCTACGGGCTTAAGCAAGAACCAGTCTCACCTCGCATCAAAACCACAATGATACTTCGTCAAATAGACTCCGTTTAACCTTCTCAAGGACGGGCGTAGCCACACTCGTTCAACTAAAGTGAGAGAGAGGCACCCACCAGGTCACCTTTAAGCAACGAGTGCTCGTAGCGGTGAAACCAGTCTCGCGTAAGCGTACGCGTAATGTCGGTCCGGGCCGCTTCATCTCACAATACCGCTGAACCAAAGTATGACATGCTGGTAGGTAGTATGACTTGTATCGCCCACAACTCACTTGTGTTCTACTCGTGCAAAACATCAAACCATAGAAAAACCTAGGCTCGGATGCCACTGTTGGGGAACGTAGTAATTTCAAAAAATTTCCTACGCACACGCAAGATCATGGTGATGTATAGCAACGAGAGGGGAGAGTGTTGTCTACGTACCCTCGTAGACCCGAAGCGGAAGCGATCACAACGTAGAGGAAGTAGTCGTACGTTCTCCTCGCGATCCGACCGATCCCGGCGCCGTTACTCCGGCGCCCCCGAGTTCTTGACACACGACAGCTCGATGGCGCCCCTCGTACTCGATCTAGCCGAGTGTCGAGGGAGAGTTTCGTCGAGACGACGGCGTGGTGACGATCTTGATGTTTCACCGCGCGCAGGGCTTCGCTTAAGCTTCGACGGTATAACCGAGGTGGAATATGGTGGAGGGGGCACCGCACACGGCTAAGGAACGATCTAAAGATCAAATGTGTGTCCTAGGGTGCCCCCGCCCCGTATATAAAGGAGGGAGGGGGCCCGGCCGGCCTAGAGGAGGCGCCGAGGAGTCCTACTCCTACCGGGAGTAGGACTCCCCCTCTTCCTAGTTGGAATAGGATTGGGGGAGGAAGAGGAAGGGCCGCCCCCCTCCTTGTCCTATTCGGACTGGGGGGGGCGCCACCCCCCCTGGCCGCCCTTCCTCTTCTCCTCGAGGCCCACCGAGGCCCATTTACCCCGGGGTTCCGTAACCTCCGGTACTCTGTAAATTCTGTTTTGCGGAACCATTCGAACTCCAAACATAGGCTTCCAATATATCAATCTTTATGTCTCGACCATTTCGAGACTCCTCGTCATGTCCGTGATCACATCCGGGACTCGAACTTCTTCGGTACATCAAAATACATAAACTCATAATAACCGCCATCGAAACCTTAAGCGTGCGGACCCTACGGTTCGAGAACAATGTAGACATGACCTAGAACTATTCACGGTCAATAACCAACAGCGGGACCTGGATGCCCATATTGGTTCCTACATATTCTACTGAAGATCTTTATCGGTCGACCGCATAACAACATACGTTGTTCCCTTTGTCATCGGTATGTTACTTGCCCGAGATTCGATCGTCGGTATCCAATACCTAGTTCAATCTCGTTACGCAAGTTTCTTTACTCGTTCCGTAATACATCATCTCACAACTAACTCATTAGTTGCGGTGCTTGCAAGGCTTCATGATGTGCATTACCGAGAGGGCCCAGAGATACCTCTCCGACAATCGGAGTGACAAAACCTAATCTCGAAATACGCCAACCCAACATCGCCTTTGGAGACACCTGTAGTACTCCTTTATAATCACCCGCTTATGTTGTGACGTTTGGTAGCACCCAAAGTGTTCCTCCGTAAACGGAGTTGCATAATCTCATAGTTACAGAACATGTATATGTCATGGATAAAAGCAGTAGCAACATACTAAACGATCGTGTGCTAAGCTAAGGAATGGGTCATGTCAATCGATCATTCTACTAATGATGTGACCTTGTTAATCAAATAACAACTCTTTGTTCATGGTTAGGAAACATAACCATCTTTGATTAACAAGCTAGTCTTGTAGAGGCATACTAGTGACATATTGTTTTGTCTATGCATTCACACATGTATTATGTTTCCGGTTAATACAATTCTAGCATGAATGATAAACATTTATCATGAAATAAGGAAATAAATAATAACTTTATTATTGCCTCTAGGGCATATTTCCTTCAATCCGAACACGACTTCTAGTAATATGGAGCCTGTGCACTTGGCGTAAGGGCCAGGCGACACTCCTTTGAAGGAAGTGCGGCTGTGTCGTATTTTTGCAGGGTTTATCCCCATCCTACGGATTGTTTTTGAATACAGCAAGTTTAAGTCGCTGCCTCCGTCCATTAGGACATGAGTAAATTGTAATCCGTCTATTATGGGATTCAATATCAGAGGAGTCCGTCCCGTATTTCAAACGCTTCTGGAATAGTCCAGGTGGTCGAAAGTGATTGGTTTTGATATCCAATCTCTACGGTCTGCTGGGTTGGACCGCGCGGAGCTCTTTTTAGAAAGTGCCGCACTATTTTTCCGTATTATCACATGAAGTGAGTTTACTGCTTTGACCCCTTGTGGGAAAGTCTTTTGTTTTCCGATGCTCTGCTGGTGGGGTTTATCTTCTTAAGCTGACGCGTCGAGCCCCTTGGTGTTCGGCATTTAGTCGGCGGACTGTTTAAAACCCAACAATCCTCGTGGGTGTGATTTGCGAGCCTTAAAAGTACTTGTGGATTTGACATATCCGACCCAAAATCTTGTTTAAGTTGGACAATTCATCACTGTCATCCTTAAGAGGCTGTGTTTTATTATTGGGCCATGAGCTTTTGAATCCGGCGTTGACTGCCGCGCTCTTTGGGCTTTTCTCTTTATTCCGGCGCTGCTCTTTTCTGCGCCGTGATTTCCCGTTTCCATCTCTCATCTCGGATGTACTTGGGTCGCTGGTGCTGCATCTTGCTAACCAACTATCCTCTCCCGCACAGAAGCAGGTCATGAGGCTTGTTAGTGCGGACATTGTCCTCGGTTTCTCTTGACCGAGGTGCCTGGCGAGCCATTCGTCTCGGACATTGTGCTTGAAAGCTGCTAAGGCTTCGGCGTCCGGACAATCGACTATCTGGTTCTTTTGGTAAGGAACCTGTTCGAAATTTCATACCGACTCTCCGGGGTGTTGAGTTATATGACTTAGATCATCTGCATCCGGAGGACGGACGTAAGTCCCTTGAAAATTTGCTCTAAACGCGTCCTCGAGCTCTTCCCAACTTCCAACAAGAGTTTTACGGGAGGCTCTTAAGCCAATGACGGGCTGGCCCTTTGAGCTTGAGGGGTAGATATTTTATGGCGTGGATATCGTCTCCTCGGCCATATGTATATGTAGTATATAATCTTCTATCCGCACTCGGTGGTTTGTTGTTCCATCGTAGGCCTCTATGTTGATGGGTTTAAATCCTGCTGAAATTCATGGTCCAAAGACCTCATCGGTGAAACATAGTGGGTGTGCGGCGCCCCTGTGTTTGTGTGTGCCGCTATCATCGGACACTTGACGTGTTGCCTTGCTTCTTGGGGCCTTCTCCTTTGGCCCGTAAATGGACCTAGCTGGGCCCTCTATCCTTCCGAGTTCGTTGGTGGATTTATGTGTGGCGCCGCTTTCATGGCCTGTCATCTGGCCGTCTATCCAACCAGGCAGCCCCTTTATTTTTGGACGGTGGAGGCTCTATGGCCTCCTCGTCGAATTCCGTAGCAGCTTATGCCTGGGTAGCTCTTTGATTGGTGGCCATTGCCGTACTTATCTGCGGTTTTGAGCACTTTGCTCCATCTCATTCTGAGTGTGTCTTCCGCTATTTTGAGCCTCCGTTTTTCCTTCTTCAGGCTTCTTGCAGTACTGACGAGTCTTTTCCGAAGGTTCTTACTCTCCGGCGACGTGTCCGGCATACGGTTGTTCGGGCTGTTATTCTCGCCGGGCTTGGATTGATTATCTGACTCGTCATGTTTGGACGGTTGCTTATTTGCATGTTCGTTGTTCGATTGTGAGCCCTGCCGTATCGTGGGCTCATTGGGAGCGTTGTTGTCGTCGAGGCGGGATTTAGGGCGGCGTCTACGCCGTCGTTTTGGTCGTTTATCGGTGGGGTCATCTTCTGCCGCGGCCCGTTGGTCCTCATTATCGCTCCCCTTTGGGGTGTCCACCATATATATGTCATGCGACGAGGTGGTCCTGTCGTGCTGTGTAAGCTCTGTTTTTTCTTCGTCTCCGGCATCGTCGTCCATAGCGTCGATGTTTTCGGAGTCGTAGTCTAGCATGTCGGTTAGATCGTCGACAGTGGCTACAAAGTGGGTGGTGGGTGGGATTTGAATTTCTTCGTCGTCTGAACCCCAACCATCCTGGCCATAGTCCGGCCAGGACTCTCCTGATAACGAGAGATGCTTTAGTGAATTCAAGATATCGCCAAAAGGCGAAATCTTCGAAGATGTCCGGGCGGTGAATTCCATAACCGGCTCCCAATCCGGATCGACCGTAGGGCGCTGGAGGTTGGTCCGCAAGGAGTCCGGCGCCTCGAATCACGAAGTTTCAGAGGGGACAAGAACGAGTGTTCGGCTCCATCGCCGTGGATGTTGAAGCCCCGAGTGGCGGCGCTATCCACCGCCCTCGATATAGGCGATCGGCTCGGGCTAATGGCCGGAGCGATCCGGTGCGCCACCGTGGCACTGCTCGTGGCAAAGCAAGATCATGCCCGCTGCCACAAAGGCGGCGCTGCTTGGTTGTGGCTCGAGTCCGTCAAGATCAAGTCTCCGTGGACATCGGCCGTGAAGTTTAAGCTTCCAAATTTGACTGACGGCCAGGGCGTAGCTTCGATCTGCTCGGATGGCCAAGTGAATTGCCCGCAGCGCGCCGCCCGAATCTGAAGATCTGTCCGGGGAGAAAAGTCTCACCTAGGACAGCATTGTTGGTTGAAGATGCCATCAAGCCTATTGGTGACGACACAGAGGAAGTCTCAATGAAAGCACCAATGTCGGTGTCAAAACCGGCGGATCTCGGGTAGGGGGTCCCGAACTGTGCGTCTAGGCGTATGGTAACAGGAGACAAGGGACACAATGTTTTACCCAGGTTCGGGCCCTCTCGATGGAGGTAAAACCCTACGTCCTGCTTGATTAATATTGATGATATGGGTAGTACAAGAGTAGATCTACCACGAGATCAAGGAGGCTAAACCCTAGAAGCTAGCCTATGGTATGATTGTTGTAATGTATGTTGTCCTACGGACTAAAGCCCTCCGGTTTATATAGACACCGGAGAGGGCTAGGGTTACACAGAGTCGGTTACAATGGTAGGAGATCTACATATCCGTATTGCCAAGCTTGCCTTCCACGCCAAGGAAAGTACCATCCGGACACGAGTCGAAGTCTTCAATCTTCTATCTTCGTAGTATTGGAGTCCGGCGGATAATGATAGTCCGGCTGTCCCGACACCCCCTAGTCCAGGACTCCCTCAGACACCAATGCCAAAGGCCAGAAAATCCACTCAAGTTCCAGCTCAGGCTCAACCCAAAGAAGCACCTAAGAAGAAAGTCACTTCTTCCAAATCTCAGAAAGTCCCCACTGGTGAAACTATGAAGTTCACAATTGAATCAGAGGATGATGGTGATCAGGACAAGAAAAAGAAGAGAGCAAGAACCACAACTACCAAGGTCCTTGGAAAGCCCTCTATGAGAAGAGGTTCTGATGAAGAGGAAGAGGATGCTGCACCAGCACCTAAGGCACCCAAGCTTATGGGTGATGCAATCAGATCAGGGGCTGCAACATCTAAGCCCAAGGATGCACCCAAAGCTGCCTCCAAGGCCAAGCAAGTTCTAAAGAGGAATACTAGGAGTATTCCAGCTGCTGAGAAGAACAAGGCCCCAGTGCCCAATGTTGCTGAAGATGAGGATGAAGAAGGACAGATCCTAAGAAAGATCATGCCCAAGATACCAGACCACAATGATGCCCATCCTATGCCTGAGGACATGAGAATCAGGAAGGATTCAGGGCTGAGACTGTGGAGGATGGAAGACCCATATGCTTCAAGAAGAAGAACGGATGTTGACTACAGGTTCCATACAAAGGAACAGCAGGACTTTTATGAAACAATTCTGTTGGACAAGAAGCCTATAGTCTGTGACATGAGGTGGGTCGACTGAACCTACATCAAGGACAATGAGCAGCACTATCCTGGAGTGCAAGAAAGCTTTGTTGCTTGTGGAGTTGCTGATTTTGTTGGACGAAGTTCACCAACCGGAATGATGAGCTTATCATGCGGTTCTACTCCACACACATTTTTACCCGATGGTAGGATTGTTTGGATGTCCGAAGGTACAAGGTACCAATCCACTGTTGAAGAATGGGCAAGTCTGATAAATGCCCCCAAGGAAAATGAGGATGACCTGGACATTTATGCAAAGAAGAAGTTGGGTCACAATTCAATGGCTCACATGTACAAGGAAATTCCAGACAAGGCAGTTGAGACTCACAAGTTTGGATCAGTTCACTTTCTGCTGTCAGGATTGCCAACCATAAATTGGATTCTGAGGCACACTTTGTTGCTCATGTCTGGTGACCATAACATGATCACAGGACATGCCATCAACATGATGCATGTGTTTGATGTGCCACAGAAGTTCAAAGTCATGAGCCTAATCATTGAAACAATCAAGAGGACTGCAGCAGATCAGAAGAGGAGCTGTGGATATGCACCTCAGATTCAGGAATTGATCAACTCAAAGATGGGCACAGGGAAATATCAGTTGGATAAGGAACATTTTCCACTTTATCCAGACTTTGAGGACAATGAGGTAGTCATGAATGAAGATGATCCACAATCAGTTCAAGCTCAGGAGAAGAAGGAGAAGGCAAAGAAGGAGAAGGCTGCCAAGATGCCAACTCAAGAGGAGGCATCTGAATATTTCTTGAAAACCAAACAGGAGCAGCTTGGTTACTTGATAGAATCTACACTTAGGATTGAGAAAGGACTGCCACCCTCACTCGTAATCGGAGAGCCTTGAAAGAATCATGGAACAAAAACTCTATGATCTAGATGTTAAAGTAACGAGATTGATCACAGTAGAGCATTGCGCAGGATGACATGCAGAGAGAGGAAGGGCAAGACAACCACTAATGCATTTGCGAGTGCCTAGAGCCCAGAGGTCGATTCACGGTGCAAGGATGCAGACACTAGAGAAACAACTTGAACCAGCTACGCCCCTACAGTTCTAGTGCAACAAGCTCCAAATCCACTCCAAAGACCCTCTACTTCAACTGAAGCCTTCGTCCAAGGAGCTATCAGGACACCACCACCAGAAGATCAAGCCTGAGAGTCGATCTAGCACTATGCATTTTCTATGAACTTTTTGGTAACTTGTTGCCAAAGGGGGGAAATGTATAGATCATAGGCTTCGAGAGAGAGAGAGTGTGTGTTGTTGTTCTCTCTTGCTTTATTTGGTGTTTTTTTAAACTTGTTTGCTTTTGGTTGAGATACTATGTTTGTGAGACATTGATGATCATGTGTTTGATCATAAGCTACACTTATGCATGCTTGATATTATCCTATCTATCTTATGTGATCACTCACTATGCTTGGTGATGAGTGCATGTATTCATTGGTTATTATTTTGAGCGCTCCACCAAGATGTATGTGACATGGAAGAGTAACCCATGAGCCTAATTCTTTGTGCATTTGCAGTCCAAAGCAAATCTTAACCCATGCACAAATTTAGGGGGAGCTCTTGTGTAGGATCGAAAGTATGTCTAGAGGGGGGGTGATTAGACTACTTGACAATATAAAAATTCAGCCTTTAGATAAAGACAAGTTTTTGGCAAGTTCACAATGATGATCAAGTCAAGTATCACCCTACACATGCAATTCTAGAGTATAGGCAGCGGAAAGTAAATTGCACATGTAGTAAAGAGAGGTGGAGAAGAGCAAACGCAATTTGGAGACACGGAGATTTTTTCTCGTGGTTCCGATAGGTGGTGCTATCGTCAATCCACGTTGATGGAGACTTCAACCCACGGAGGGTAACGGCTGCGAGAGTCCACGGAGGGCTCCACCCACGAAGGGTCCACGAAGAAGCAACCTTGTCTATGCCATCATGGCATACGCCCACGGAGGACTAGCCTTACTCGGGGTAGATCTTCACGAAGTAGGCGATCTCCTTGCCCTTACAAACTTCTTGGTTCAACTCCACATCTCGACGGAGGCTCCCAAGCGACACCTAACCAATCTAGGAGGCACCACCCTCCAAAAGGTAATAGATGGTGTTGATGATGATGAACTCCTTGCTCTTGTGCTTCAAAAGATAATCTCCCCAACACTCAACTCTCCTCACTGATTTGGCTGTGGTGGAAGAAAGGATTGAGTGGAAAGCAACTTGGGAAGGCTAGAGATCAAGTTTCATATGGTGGCAGTGGAGCTACTTGATCTCAACACAAGGGTAGGTAGTTTTCTTCTCGAAATGTAAGGTAGGAGTGGTAGTTCTTTCGATGGCTCTCTTCACGAATGAAGAGGGGTGGAGGGTATTTATAGCCTCCACACAAAATCCAACCGTTACACACATTTGACCAATCTCGGTCAGACCGAAGTTGACAACTCGGTGAGACCGAAAGTTCAAAACATGTGAACGTTGGGATTTTCGGTGGGACCGAAAATACAATCTCGGTGAGTCCGATTCTTCCAAAGACTAGGGTTTGCCAATCTCGGTGGGACCGACTTTATCATCTCGGTGACACCGATATGATGACAGAAGGTTACAGAAGCTTGGCAACACTAGTTTCGGTGAGACCGAGTTCAGAATCGGAAAATCCGAAATTTATAGGGTTTGGCTATATGGCTGAGGTGGTTCATCTCGGTGTGACTGAGTTTAGGAAATCGGTGGGACCGAGATTACTTATGAGTGTATATTTGAAGTGAAAGGTGCTGATAGTTTAGGAGATATATCACTAAGCACTTTGAGCAACCAGATCATTATCATAACCTCATCCCCTTTTAATAGTATTGGCTTTCCTATAGACTCAATGTGATCTTGGATCACTAAACCAAAATGGAGTCTTGAGCTTTTGCCAATGCTTGCCTTAGCATTTTGAGGGTCCACTTCTTCAGTCATTGCCATACCCATATCACTGAACTTTCTCAAATGATTCTCAAGAAACTATTAGTTCAATGATATATATGTTGTTATTAATTACCAAAACCACCCGGGGATTAGTTGCACTTTCAATCTCCCCCTTTTTGGTAATTGATGACAACATATAGATCAAAGCTTCGACAAAGGATATAATCAATGAATAATATCGTCGCTTTGAGAAGTATGTGATAAGCAAGAGCTCCCCCTAAATTTGTGCATTATTTAAGATTTGCGTTTGAATGCAAATGCACAATCGATTAGGATCATGGGTCACTCTTCCATGTCACATACATCTTGGTGGAGCGCACAAAATGATAAGAATGAGTAGCATGCACCCAATCACCAAGACATGAGTAAATGATCATACAAGATATGAATAGCATATGATAAGCATTAAGCACACATTAAGGCATAGTACGATCAAGCACTCATCAAAGTAGAGCAAACGTAGTATCAAACACACGGAATGTCTCGAAAAATCTCAAAAGTATCTCAAAGAAACCGCAAATGAACGAAAGAGCAAAAGCAAGCACTCTCTCTCGAAGTCCTATGATCTATACAATTTCTCCCCTTTGGCAACAAGTTACCAAAAGTTTGAAAAGTATAGAGCTAAACGTCACTAGGGACTCTGTGGCGGCTCTATGCAGGTTGATGGAGTTGAGATGGCTGCATCTGCAAAGGCTTCACTGATGTCTGTCTTCTTTGGAGGAGTGGTCACTTTGGAGCTGGAGCTGGGCCCGATGGAGCTGTGGGAGGTCTTGAGGCTGTAGTCCCGTGTCTCCTTTGGAATAGCAGTGATCGGGGTCTTGTGGGAACCGGAGCAGGCTGTTCAAAATCATCCTAGACTAGGTCATCCCGCATCTCTCGCATGAGCTCTTCCTTCTCCCTCTTTGCTTCCTCGATATCTACCTCAAGCTTGTTGACAGTGACTTGCACTTCAGTCAGCTTGACATCCAGAGCATGGATCTTGTCTTCAACAATCCTCTCAAGACTCTCCCGAGGCGCACAATGTTGGCGGGCGTTGTTCAATCCTCTGGGTAGCTTCAAGGAGCTGCTCTCCAACACTCTTGGGTTTAGCTGCTGCTGCTGCTTCTTTCTCAGCTTTAGCTCTCTTGGCAGCTTCACTCTTTGCTTGACCTTCAACTGACGTTGGGTCCTCTTCATCCATCACAACTTCATTGTCCTCATGCTCAGGCTGCAGTGGCAAGTGTGATCTATCCAACAAGTATGTGCCCGTGCCAAACTTGGCATTGATAAGCATCTGAATGTGCGGGGCAAATCCACACGACCTCTTCTGGTCTGCTGCAGTCCTCTTGATAGTCTCAACTATCGTGTCCATCACCTTGAAAGGTGCCTTCGATCAAGTATATGCAGCATGTTGATAGAATACCCTCCGATCATGCGATGATCTCGGACTTGGGCATCAAGGTATGCCTCGAAATTGTGTTTGTGGTAGGTAGACCTGCTCGGAGATGATACACTCGATCCGAGCTTCCAGATTTCCACATCCTTAGCTGGTACCTCATTGTACATGTTCTTCATAGACTCATGGTTCTTCTTGGGAATTCCATAGACATCAACATCATCCTCTCTCTGACTTTGGAGCATTCAGCGAAGGCTGCCCATTCTTCAACAGTTGAAGAGAATCTTTGGCCTTCAGTCATCCATGTGATCTTTCCATCTGGATAGAAATGAGTCAGTCATAGAATTGCATGATCATCTCATCATTCCAATCTGTCAGCTTCTGACCAACAAACTCAGCAACACCACATGCAGTGAAGCTCTCATGCACATGTGGAAAGAAGTCTCTGTGCTCTTCACTATCAATGTATGCCCAGTCAACATATCTAGTATCTGCAACAATGGGCTTCTTGTCCATTAGCACAGTCTCATAGAAATCCTGCTGCTCTCTGGTGTGGAACCTTGGATCTACAGCAGTCCTTCTCCTCACAGCATATGGATCAGCTTGTCTCCATAGCCTGAGACCTCTGTCCTTTCTTTCCTTCATGTTCTCAGCTCGAGGATGAGCATCATTGTGAATTGGCAATTTCGGCGAAGTTTCAATGAATGGTGCCTCATCATCGACTCACCGGTGGCACATTATCTTTCTTCTTCTCTGAAGCTGGAATGTTCCTGACAGTTTTCTTGGGCTTGGCAGCAGGCTTGGCTTGATCTGCCTTTGCTGGAGCAGATGGCTTGGACTTAGAAGGGGCTCCTGCCCTGATGGCATCACCCATGAGCTTAGGCTTTTGAGGAGGCTGGGGTGCTTCCTCATCATCATCATCATCTGCTGCTTCATCATGCACAATCCTCTTCCTCTTGGAAGTTTTCTTCACCTTGCTTGAAGTTTCCTCTTCCATACTCAGCTTCTTAGCAACAGTGGACTTCTTCACTTTGCTGGTGCCTTTCTTGGTTTGCTGCCCTTGATGCTCTTTGGCAACAACTTCCTCTTTGGCTTGGACGAGATCTCTTCCTCAGCAATAAAATCAGAATCTTCTTCATCAGAATTTCTCTTCTTTCTGGCCCTGGTGGCTGCAGGAGGCAAACCACTTGGTGTGCTCCTTTCACCATCATCTGAAAAGCTGCTGGCCTCAGGACTAGTGCCTACCTCTGGAATCTCAGCAATTGGTGACTCGGACCTGTTACGGCTGTCACCGGCATCGACATGGTGACAACCCGTGAATAGATAAGGTGTAGGCGAGTAGAAGAGTTATCACAAACTGCGAAAGATTTTGCAAAAAAATGAGTTCAAATTTCAGTTTTAGGTTTTCACAGAATGCATTTCGGTCAGACCGAGTCTAAAATTCGGTGAATCCGAAGTGTTCAAACAGAACCATTCACACCACTTTCGGTTGGACCGAAATGGGTTTCGGTCTTGCCGAAAACACTAGGGTTTCACTAAATCCTCATTTCGGTCGCACCGATTTGCACAACTCGGTTGGACCGAAAAGTGCAGTGCAATGGCCAGAGGCCAAATCGGTCATACCGAGAATGTAGAATCGGTCTCACCGAGATGTGTTCGGCGGAAACCTAACCCTAAAACTTTTACTCGTATTTCGTTCTAACGAACTAATCTGGTGTTAAGGAAGATCTCAAACGTGGCAAGATGCTAGGCAAACCAATCGTGCATAGAATCGGAGATGGGAACACGAGAGGGATCGAAACTCACCCTATCTTGGTGGAGTTCCTCTACGGCGGCAACGGCGCGGAGAGAATGTCCGTTGACGGCGATGGAGACCTGCGGCGAGGGCGCACAGGCGACGATGGAGACGATCGGGAGACCATGGCGACGGCAGCAAGGGGTTTGGGGGCGAGGCGTTTTGAAGTAGGAATCAACGCGCGCTGCCCTCGGAGTATATATACCCCTCAGCTGTCGGTGGGACCGAGTTGTAAAACTCGGTGGCACCGAGATGGATAACTGCAGGGCAGTTACACATTTCGGTCACGCCGAAATTTGCAACTCGGTTTCACCGAGGTGAAAACCTAGATCAATCCAAGTGCTTTCGGTTGGACCGAGTTTGAGTGGGTTGGTCTGACCGAAATTACTTAGAAGGTTTTGGAAGTTTAGCCTTTGACGGATCGGTGGCTCCGAGTGCTCCTCACTCGGTGTGTCTGAAAATGACTTGTTCAATGTTTGTGATATAAGCATGAATAGAATTTGAGACAAGAAAGCATAGATAGCTAGGGGAGGAACTTAGGCATTCTTGTCCATCCATTTGGTCAAAAGAAAATCCAAAAGACCAAAGCAACAAATGGATGTCCTCGAATGGATAAAATTATGCATCCAACATGCTCACACAATAAGATAGCAAATGAAATATGTGTCAAACATGCACAATCAAGACTCTAGCTACTATCACACAATTTGTCGATGACTAGGTCATCTTTATATGAGTATATTGACTTAGGAGTCAAATGAGAACATTTGATCATAGGTCATACTCATCGTTTAAGCACAAGTGGGGTTTCCACTTTTACATAAAGCATTGATGTGTTCACATCATTTGAAGATGCTTTAGCTCAATTCTTTAGAGCAAAGCTCCCCCTAGATGTGAGAACCCCTTTTAAAGGGTCAAACTAACCTTGGGTTGTCGTAGAAGACTTCATGTAGATGTTGAAGATGTGGATGCTCAATGTTGATGAAGATCATCAAGAGTTGGGAGCAATCCTTTGGATTCGGGCACTTTCAATACCTACATGGGTTAGTCCCACAAGGAACAAACAAGGATATCCATGGACATAGATTGAAGTACACAATAGATGATGTCCATGAAAGCAATGATTACCTTGTCCCTTGACTTACCAACAAGAGGGTTTGTGACTCCATGAACTAGTGCAAGATGTGGAAGTTGATTGCACAAGTTTTGCCAAAATGAATGTGAGTGAAGTATGTTGGCGGAGTCACCCTCAAGAACTCTCTAGTTCTTCTTCTTCGGGATCCACATCATCTTGATGGGAATCCTTGGGGTTGTAGTTGAGCTTGACGAAGTAGAACTTGACGTTTCCTTGGGAACCCACTTGACCATGGCTTTAGGTGCTTCAATAAATGCATCAATCTCCTCTTGAAGCTTGTCCTTGCCTTTTAGCTTGTGGTCTTGTGGTGGAAGGTCATCTTGAGCTTGTTCCACATTGGAAGAAGTAGGATCATACTTCTCCTTTTGAGAAACAAACTTTGGAGTGGGATATTGACCTTCTTCCCATTCAACACCCTCGGCGGTGAACTTTCGCTCAAGACCAATTCCTTGATTCTTCCGGTGCCTTCCTTGCTTGCGAACAATTTCCTCAAAGTTCTTGCTTCCGGCAAGGCTCTTGTAGACACCTTTCTCTATAATCCCTTTCAATAAACTATTTTCTTGCTCAAGTGTAACTTGGCTTGAAACATTGTTAGTGGAATCAAGAGAATTACTAGGAGCAACAATATTGGATTTAGCATGGTTATTGTTACTACTAGATGAAGAATTTTTCTTATGCTTGTCATGCTTAGTTTTAATAGGTGGCAGGAAATTAGACAAGAGAAGTCGTTTGGCAAGATATGAAGAACTCTTCTTTCGAAGATCGTCATTGATAGCTTTTAGGAACTCATGTTCTTGCTCTAGATTGAGCTTCTCGGCGTAGCTTCTCATGAGATCTTAGGAGCTCTCTATGATCTTCTTGAGTTGTTTCATGAGCTAACTTAAGAGTGTTTAGTTCTTTAGTTAGACGCTCAATCTCCTTCATAGCATTGTCATTCGACTCTTCTCGACTATAAAGACTACTAGCATGTTCATCATTACTAGGCTCACTAGATTTGTCATGTAAAAGCTCATCTTCACCAAGCAAGTCATCCTCATCACTATCAAAGTCAATAAATTCAGGGTGTGATACCTTGGGGCCTTTAGCCATGAAGCATCTTCCAATTCCCTCATTTGGTGAATCAAATAAGTCATAGGAGTTGGAGTTGGAGGACACGAGAGCAAGACCGGCAACACCTTCATCTTAACTGTAGTCGGAGTTGGAGTGATAGCTTCTTTCGGAGTGATTGTCGGAGTCGGAGCCGGAGACCCATTCACCTACATGAGCTTGATGTTTTCTTCTTGTGTAGCTCCTTGATGACTTGTCTTTCCTCTCCGAATCCTTGCTTCTCCGAGAGGATCTTCGTTCATAACGATCATCTCTACTCCTTCTCTCTTTTCGAGGTGACTCTTCTCTTGAGCTTCTTCTTCTTGGAGATTCTTCTCTTCTCTTGTGAGGATCCGAACACTCATTTGAGTAGTGTCCGGGTCTTCCACAATTATAGCAGTTTCGATCACGACTAGAAGGTCTCTTTTCATCATATGATCTAGACTTTGAGCTTCTTTCCTTGCTTCTACTCTTGTAGAATTTGTTGAAGTTCTTCACCATTAGGCTTATCTCTTCATTGGAAACTAGCTTGTCACTTGAGGTTGTGGGAGCATCAATTGTAGCTTTGTAAGCACCACTTGACTTGTTGTGGAGCTCTTCCTTATCTTTAAGTGTCATCTCATGAGCAACAATTCTTCCAATGACTTCGCTAGGCTTGAGATTCTTGTAGTTTGGCATCATTTGGATCAAAGTGCACACGGTGTCATACTTTCCATCCAAAGCTCGGAGAATCTTCTTGATGATGAATTGGTCGGTCATTTCTTCGCTTCCTAAGCCGGCAATCTCATTTGTGATGAGAGCAAGCCTAGAGTACATTTCAGCGACTCCTTCACCTTCCTTCATCTTGAACTTGTCAAGTTGACCTTGAAGAACATCTAGCTTTGATTCCTTCACAGACTCGGTACCTTCGTGCATTTCGACCAAAGTATCCCAAATCTCTTTTGCATTCTCAAGATGGCTGATTTTGTTGAACTCCTCGGGACACAAAGCATTGAAGAGAATGTCACAAGCTTGAGCATTGTTTTGCAACATCCGCAATTCATCCGCTGTAGCTTCATGATCCGGAACTTTTCCTTCCTCGAAGAATTCACCTTGCAAGCCAACACAAATAATGCCCCATGCGGCAGGGTTACGTCCAAGAATATGCATTTTCATTTTATGCTTCCAACTAGCAAAATTTGAACCATCAAAGTAAGGACCTCTACGAAAATTACCCTCACTAGACGCCATACTCTCCTAGGTTGTGAAACCAAGCTTATGGAGTCCAATGCAATGGATACCAATACAATGGAGACCAAAGCTCTGATACCACTTGTAGGATCGAAAGTATGTCTAGAGGGGGGGGATTAGACTACTTGACAATATAAAAATTCAGCCTTTAGATAAAGACAAGTTTTTGGCAAGTTCACAATGATGATCAAGTCAAGTATCACCCTACACATGCAATTCTAGAGTATAGGCAGCGGAAAGTAAATTGCACATGTAGTAAAGAGAGGTGGAGAAGAGCAAACGCAATTTGGAGACACGGAGATTTTTTCTCGTGGTTCCGATAGGTGGTGCTATCGTCAATCCACGTTGATGGAGACTTCAACCCACAGAGGGTAACGGCTGCGAGAGTCCATGGAGGGCTCCACCCACGAAGGGTCCACGAAGAAGCAACCTTGTCTATGCCATCATGGCATACGCCCACGGAGGACTAGCCTTACTCGGGGTAGATCTTCATGAAGTAGGCGATCTCCTTGCCCTTACAAACTTCTTGGTTCAACTCCACATCTCGATGGAGGCTCCCAAGCGACACCTAACCAATCTAGGAGGCACCACCCTCCAAAAGGTAATAGATGGTGTTGATGATGATGAACTCCTTGCTCTTGTGCTTCAAAAGATAATCTCCCCAACACTCAACTCTCCTCACTGATTTGGCTGTGGTGGAAGAAAGGATTGAGTGGAAAGCAACTTGGGAAGGCTAGAGATCAAGTTTCATATGGTGGGAGTGGAGCTACTTGATCTCAACACAGGGGTAGGTAGTTTTCTTCTCAGAAATGTAAGGTAGGAGTGGTAGTTCTTTCTGATGGCTCTCTCCACGAATGAAGAGGGGGTGGAGGGGTATTTATAGCCTCCACACAAAATCCAACCGTTACACACATTTGACCAATCTCGGTCAGACCGAAGTTGACAACTCGGTGAGACCGAAAGTTCAAAACATGTGAACGTTGGGATTTTCGGTGGGACCGAAAATACAATCTCAGTGAGTCCGATTCTTCCAAAGACTAGGGTTTGCCAATCTCGGTGGGACCGACTTTATCATCTCGGTGACACCGATATGATGACAGAAGGTTACAGAAGCTTGGCAACACTAGTTTCGGTGAGACCAAGTTCAGAATCGGAAAATCCAAAATTTCTAGGGTTTGGCTATATGGATGAGGTGGTTCATCTTGGTGTGACTGAGTTTAGGAAATCGGTGGGACCGAGATTACTTATGAGTGTATATTTGAAGTGAAAGGTGCTGATAGTTTAGGAGATATATCACTAAGCACTTTGAGCAACCAGATCATTATCATAACCTCATCCCCTTTTAATAGTATTGGCTTTCCTATAGACTCAATGTGATCTTGGATCACTAAACCAAAAATGGAGTCTTGAGCTTTTGCCAATGCTTGCCTTAGCATTTTGAGGGTCCACTTCTTGATCATTGCCATACCCATATCACTGAACTTTCTGAAATGATTCTCAAGAAACTATTAGTTCAATGATATATATGTTGTTATTAATTACCAAAACCACCCGGGGATTAGTTGCACTTTCATCTTGCTTATCACATACTTCTCAAAGCGACGATGTTATTCAATCATATTATCATTTGTCGAAGCTTTGGTCTATATGTTGTCATCAATTACCAAAAAGGGGGAGATTGAAAGTGCAACCATCCCTAGGTGGTTTTGGTAATTCATAACAACATATAGCTCACTGAGCTAATGCTATTCCAAGACTATTATTTCAGGAAAGCTCAATGAATGGCATGACATGGATGATGAAAGTGGATCCCTCAAAATACTAAGTACAAAGGATTGGCTCAAGCTCAAAAGCTCAAGACTCTTCATTTTACATTTTAGTGATCCAAGATCACATTGAGTCTATAGGAAAAGCCAATACTATCAAGGAGGGATGAGGTGTTGCTTAATGAGCCTCTTGCTTCATGTGCTTAGTGATATGCTCCAAAACCCTCAACTACTTTCCCACATCCACAAATGACCTAAACCCAAAGCCAAAATTGGTCACACCGATTCTTCCTATCCGGCGCCACCAATTCCAAAAGTCATAGCCATTGCCACAAACCCTAAGCAAATCGGTCTTACCGATATGGATCTCGGTCTCACCGAGATGGGATTGTAATCTCTCTGTTTCCCTTCGTAACGTTTCGGTCTAACCGAAGTGAGTGATCGGTCCCACCGAGATTACAATGTAAACTCTCGGTTTCCTTTTTGTAACATTTCGGTCTCACCGAAAAGAGCAAATCGGTCCCACCGAGTTTACCTGACCAACTCTCTGGAAAGCTTATTACCAAATCGGTCTCACCGAGTTTGTGTAATCGGTCTTACCGAGATTACGTTATGCCCTAACCCTAACCGAATCGGTCTCACCGAGATGCATGTTAGTCCCACCGAAAATCACTAACGGTCACTAGGTTTACTAAATCAGTCCGACCGAGTTTAACGATTCGGTCCCACTGAGTTTGGTAAATTGTGTGTAACAGTTAGATTTTGTGTGGAGGCTATATATACCCCTCCACCTCCTCTTCATTCGTGGAGAGAGCCATCAGAACGAACCTACACTTCCAACTTACCATTTCTGAGAGAGAACCACCTACTCATGTGTTGAGACCAAGATATTCCATTCCTACCATATGAATCTTGATCTCTAGCCTTCCCCAAGTTGCTTTCCACTCAAATCTTCTTTCCACCAGATCCAAAACCTATGAGAGAGAGTTGAGTGTTGGGGAGACTATCATTTGAAGCATAAGAGCAAGGAGTTCATCATCAACGCACCATTTGTTACTTCTTGGATAGTGGTGTCTCCTAGATTGGCTAGGTGTCACTTGGGAGCCTCCGACAAGATTGTGGAGTTGAACCAAGGAGTTTGTAAGGGCAAGAAGATCGCCTACTTCGTGAAGATCTACCGCTAGTGAGGCAAGTCCTTCGTGGGCGACGGCCATGGTGGGATAGACAAGGTTGCTTCTTCGTGGACCCTTCGTGGGTGGAGCCCTCCGTGGACTCGTGCAGCCGTTACCCTTCGTGGGTTGAAGTCTCCATCAACATGGATGTACGATAGCACCACCTATCGGAACCACGCCAAAAACATCTGTGTCTCCAATTGCGTTTGAATCCTCCAAACCCTTCCCTTTACTTTCTTGCAAGTTGCATGCTTTAATTTCCGCTGCCTATATACTCTTTGCATGCTTCCTTGAATTGTGTGATGATTGCTTGACTTTTCCTAAAGTAGCTAAAATCTGCCAAACTCTAAAATTGGGAAAAGGTTAAGTTTTTATTGGTCAAGTAGTCTAATCACCCCCCCCCCCTCTAGACATACTTCAAGGTCCTACAAATGTTTGATACTAAATCTTTGTATGATGAGCATGATTGCAATGTTGTTAGTATGAATTCCTTGAATATCCATGATGCTAATGATATGCAAAGCCACAAGCTTGGGGAAGCTATGTTTGATGAATATGATATTTTTAGTCCCCCAAGTTTTGATGAGAATATTTATTATGATGAAAGCATACCTCCTATTTATGATAATTATATTGATGAAAGTGGGTGTGGAAGAGTGTCAACTTTAGGAAGTAGTGATCCCACTATTTTGGAGGATGTTGAATCTTATTGTGATGAACATGAAAGTTGATTTAGAAGAGTTTCAAATTTATTTAGTGATGATTCCACTATTTCGGAAGAGGTTCCAATTGATTATGAGAACAAAGTTGCTATCTATGATGATTATTGTGATGACTTGTATGCTATTAGGAATAATGATAACCATGAAACTTGTCATCATGATTTTAGATTTCAATTGGATTATGCCTCACAAGATAATTATTTTGTTGAGTTTGCTCCCACTACTATTCATGAGAAGAAATTTGCTTATGTGGAGAGTAGTAAATTTTCTATGCTTGTAGATCATGAAAAGAATGTTTTAGGTGCTGGTTATATTGTTGAATTCATTCATGATTCTACTGAAAATTATTATGAGGGAGGAACATATGCTTGTAGGAATTGCAATAATATTAAGTTTCTTCTCTATGTGTTGAAAATTTTGAAGCTATGCTTGTTTTACCTTCCTATGCTAGTTGATTATTGTTACCATAATTTGTTTGCTCACAAAATACCTATTCATAGGAAGTGGGTTAGACTTAAATGTGCTAGTCATATTCTTCATGATGCTCTCTTTATGTTTCAGTTCTTATCTTTTTTGTGAGCATCATTTCATCATGCCTAGTTAGGGGCGTCAAACGATAGCGCTTGTTAAGAGGCAACCCAACTTTACTTTTATTTCTTACTTTTTGTTCCTGTTTAGTAATAATAATTCATCTCGACTATGGTTAGATGTGGTTTCATGTTTTAATTAGTGTTTGTGCCAAGTAGAACCTTTGGGAAGACTTGGGTGAAGTTTATGTGATCTTGCTGTAAAAAACAGAAACTTTTGCGCTCACGAGTTTAGCTGCCAGTTTTTACTGGAGAGTGATTTTAGGTTGATTATTTTTGCAGATGATTAATAGACAAATTACTCAGGTCCGGCAATTTATTTCAGAATTTTTTGAGTTCCAGAAGTATACGTTTGATACAGATTACTACAAACTGTTCTGTTTTTGACAGATTCTGTTTTCATTGTGTTGTTTGCTTATTTTGATGAATCTATGAGTAGTATCGGAGGGTATGAACCATAAAGAATTTATAATACAGTAGATATTACACCAATATGAATTCAGAATGAGTTCATTACAGTACCTAAGTGGTGGTTTTATTTTCTTATACTAACGGAGCTTACGAGTTTTGTTTCGAGTTTTGTGTGGTTGAAGTTTTCAAGTTTTGGGTAAAGATTCGACAGATTATGGAATAAGGAGTAGCAAGAGCCTAAGATTTGGGATGCCCAAGGCACCCCAAGGTAATATTCAAGGACAACCAAGAGCCTAAGCTTGGGGATGACCCGGAAGGCATCCCCTCTTTCGTCTTCGTTCATCGTTAACTTTACTTGGAGCTATATTTTTATTCACCACATGATATGTGTTTTGCTTGGAGCATCATTTTATCTTGTTAGTATTTGCTTGCTGTTATTTATAATAATGTTTTGCATCTTTAGTTTCAATAAAATGTCAAGGATAGCCTTTACCATGCTTATTTTGCTAGTATACATGTTGCTGTTTGAAAACAGAAAGATTACCGCTGTTGCAAAAATGCCCTAGAAAAGTCAGAGAATGGTATAATGTTGAATCTTTTTGCATGTTGAGATCTGATAAATCTTCTACAGCGTAGTATTTTTCTCATAATTTTTGGAGTTAGGGAAGTATTGATACTCTTGCATTCTTTACAGACTGTACTGTTTTGGCAGATTGCTGTTATGTTTACATTGTTTGCATATGTTTGCTTGTTTAATGATTCTATTTGAGGATAGGAGTGTTAAATATGCAGAGACATTTAGTATGCAATGTTGAATAATAATTTTAGTGATTTTCTACAGTAGAAAATGATAAGGTTTTGCATTGGTTTACACTAACCTATCTCACGAGTTCTTGTTGAGTTTGGTGTGGATGAAGCTTTTTAAAAGAGAAATCATGATATGAGAAGAATTAAGGAGACACAAAAGTTAAAGCTTGGGGATGCCCAAGGCACCCCAACATAATATTTCAAGAAGTCTCAAGCATCTAAGCTTGGGGATGCCCCGGTAGGCATCCCACCTTTCTTCTTCAACAATCATCGGTTAGTATCGGTTGAGCCTAAGTTTTTGCTTCTTCACATGAGTTGTGCTATCCTTGCAATGTCATTTTATTTTGTTTTGCTTGCTGTTTGAATAAGATACCAAGATCTTAAATTCTTTAATGAGAGAGAGAGTCTTCATATAGTTACATAATCATTTAGCTACTCATTGATCTTCACTTATATCTTTTTGGAGTAGTTTGTCATTTACTCGTGTGCTTCACTTATATCCTATGAGTAAATTGTTGAATGAGTTGAATGTCATAAATCTGAAATTATATAGGTCTCATTTGCTTATCCCATGGGGAGTAATGACTTCACATCTAAGAAGTAGAGGTTGTAAATTTATTGAAGGTTAGTAAGCATTGTATTGGTCATTTGAACAATTCATGAAAGAATATTGAAGGAAGAGAGATTTCACATATAAATATACTATCCTAGACATCTTTTATAATTGTGAGCACTCATTAAGTATGACATGCTAAAGACTTGATGTTGGACAAGGAAGACAACATAATGGGTTATGTTTTCTCACATCTCAATTAAAGTATATTGTCATGGATCATTCAAACATGTTGAGCTTGCCTTTCCCCCTCATGCTAGCCAAAATTCCTTGCACCAAGTAGAGATAATACTTGTGCTTCCATATATCCTTAAACCCAGTTTTTGCCATGAGAGTCCACCATACCTACCTATGGATTGAGTAAGATCCTTCAAGTAAGTTGTCATCGGTGCAAGCAATAAAAATTGCTCTCTAAATATGCATGACTTATTAGTGCGGAGAACATAAGCTCTGTACGATCTTGCTATGGAAGCAATAAAAGCGACGGACTGCATAATAATGGTCCATATACAAGTGGCAATATAAAGTGACGTTCTTTCGCATTAAGATTTTGTGTATCCAACCCTAAAAGCGCATGACAACCTCTGCTTCCCTCTGAGAAGGGCCTATCTTTTACCTTATGTCTTTTACTTTATGCAGGAGTCAAGGTGATCTTCACCTTTCCCTTTTTCATTTTATCCTTTGGCAAGAACTTTGTGTTGGGGTGATCTTGATATATATATCCAATTGGATGTAAGTTAGCATGAACTATTATTGTTGACATCACCCAAAGGAGAATACGTTGGTAGGCAATGCTATAAGCCCCTATCTTTCTCAGTGTTCGATTAAAACTCCATAACCATTAGTATTGCGTGAGTGTTAGCAATTGTAGAAGACTATATGATAGTTGAGGATGTGAAGTTTGCTAAATCAAAGCTCTGACATAGACCCTTCCTGGAAATAAGATGAATTGCAATTGTTTGATGACTAAGAATGAAGTTTGCTAGTTTTCAAGAAAGTTTATGGTATGTGCTTTAACATGTGAATAGCTTGTTACTTGATCTTGAGAAGTTTTATGAGATGAACTACTATTATGACATATAATCGTGCTAGAAAAGGTGATTGAAATTATCATTGATCAAACTTGTGCACCTTCAAGCATTCACACTTTATAAATTCTTTGTTTTATCATTTACCTACTCGAGGACGAGTAGGAATTAAGCTTGGGGATGTTGATACGTCTCCAACGTATCTATAATTTATGAAGCATTCATGCTATTTTATTATCTGTTTTGAATGATTATGGGCTTTATTATACACTTTTATATTACTTTTGGGACTAACCTACTAACCGAAGGCCCAGCCCATATTGTTGTTTTATTGCCTGTTTCAGTATTTCAAAGAAAAGGAATATCAAACGGAGTCCAAATGGAATGAAACCTTCGGGAGCGTGATTTCTAGGAAGAATATAATCCGGGAGACTTGAAGTTCACGTCAGAAGAGCATCGAGGAAGCCACGAGATAGGGAGCGCGCCTACCCCCCTGGGCGCGCCCTACCCTCTCGTGGGCCCCTCGAGGCTCCCCCGACCGACTTCTTTCGCCTATATAAGCCTACGAACCCTAAAAACATCGAATATCAAGATAGATCGGGAGTTCCGCCGCAAGCCTCTCTGTAGCCACCAAAACCTCTCAGAGCCCGTTCGGCACCACGGCGGAGGATCCCTCACCGTGGCCATCTTCATCATCCTGGCACTATCCATGACGAGGAGGAGTAGTTCACCCTCGGGGCTGAGGGTATGTACCAGTAGCTATGTGTTTGATCTCTCTCTCTCTCGTGTTCTCTCTATGGCACGATCTTGATGTATCACGAGCTTTGCTATTATAGTTGGATCTTATGATGTTTCTCCCCCTCTACTCTCTTGTAATGAATTGAGTTTTCCCTTTGAGGTTATCTTATCGGATTGAGTCTTTAATGATTTGAGAACACTTGATGTATGTCTTGTCGTGCTTATCTGTGGTGACAATGGGATTTCACGTGCCACTTGATGTATGTTTTGGTGACCAACTTGCGGGTTCCGCCCATGAACCTATGCATAGGGGTTGGCACACGTTTTTGTCTTGACTCTCCGGTAGAAACTTTGGGGCACTCTTTGAAGTACTTTGTGTTGGTTGAATAGATTAATCTGAGATTTGTGATGCATATCGTATAATCATGCCCACGGATACTTGAGGTGGCAATGGAATATCTAGGTGACATTAGGGTTTTGGTTGATTTGTGTCTTCAGGTGTTATTCTAGTATGAACTCTATGATGGATTGAGCGGAAAGAATAGCTTCATGTTATTTTACTACGAACTCTTGAATAGATAGAACAGAAAGGATAACTTTGAGGTGGATTCGTACCCTACCATAATCTCTTCGTTTGTTCTCCGCTATTAGTTGCTTTGGAGTGACACTTTCTTGCATGTTGAGGGATTGTTATATGATCTATCTATGTTATTATTGTTGAGAGAACTTGCACTAGTGAAAGTATGAACCCTAGGATTTGTTTCTACCATTGCAATACCGTTTACGCTCACTTTTATCACTTGTTACCTTGCTGTTTTTATAATTTCAGATTACAAAAACCTTTATCTATCATCCATATTGCACTTGTATCACCATATCTTCGCCGAACTAGTGCACCTATACAATTTACCATTATATTGGGTGTGTTGGGGACACAAGAGACTCTTTGTTATTTGGTTGCATGGTTGTTTGAGAGAGACCATCTTCATCCTACGCCTCCCACGGATTGATAAACCTTATGTCATCCACTTGAGGGAAATTTGCTACTGTCCTACAAACCTGTGCACTTGCAGGCCCAACAACGTCTACAAGAAGAAGGTTGTGTAGTAGACATCAGGTACTACTGCAACTAGCACGGCAGTAATTTTTTACTGCCGCTGGTGGAGCAGTACTACCGCCCACGGCGCGGTACTTCCGCCCGGGCGGTACTACCGCAATGAGTCGCGGTACTACCGTGGCGTAGCGAGCGCGTGGGGGTTAAGAGCGGGCAGGGGGAGTTCCAACTCCCCCATACCCATTCACTCCTTCTTCCCACGCCGTCTCTCTCTCTCTCCTGCCCACGAACGGCGCCGGAGACCCTCGCCGGATCTCCCTCTCCGGCTGTTCTCCTCGGATTCCGACCGTTGGGATCGTTCCCCACCACCTCCTCTTGCCATGGAACAAGGTCTTTCCCCAAATCCCTCTCTTTTTGGTTTGTTCCTTTGCTTCTAGGTTTTTGGGGAGATGCTAGTTGTTCTTGAGATTTTAGGCTAAATCTTTGCAAGAGTTGGATGGAGGAGAGTAGTATTGCGTAGAGTTTGTACATCATATGTTGCCCGTGGTAGATTTGATCGACCGTAGTACCACTTTGTCGTCATGGTAGTTCCCAGATTCACTTGGTGTTTCGGATCTGAAAATGCGCGGTACTACCGCACCTCCTGCGCGGTACTACCGCCCGTGTGGTACTACCGCACCTCCGGCGCGGTACTACCGCGTGCGCAGTACTACCGTCATTTGGAGCGGCACTAATTTTTTAGTTCCGCGCGACCAAGCCAGTGCTACAGTTGCTGTCAAATCTATCATGTGGCAATTATCATGTGCGAATTCTACTTGTTTCACTGTTTTGCTGCGTTCTTTGCACTGATCCTTCTCGCGTTTCTTGTGTGTTTGTTTTGTGGTGTGTGGCTTAGGTGCTCATGCTCGCTGTTCCAACCCAAGCCGTGACACGGGCTCCAAGCGTCTGCGCAATCAAGATGAAGCTCCTGAGGGCTCTAGTGCCCCCCAACGCAGGACCAAGACCACCGCCACCAAGGACAAGGAACCCGTCATGGGTATGGATGAGATGCCACTTCCTGAGTTCATCTCTCGAAGGAAGATCAATCCCTATGCGAATCCTCGTGCCAACCTTTGAGGGAATGAGTTGTTTTGGACCAAGCAGCAGAATCTCATTTATCTGGATGTGATCAAGGCCAAGCAGAATATCTATGTGGATGTGCACTGGATCGACATGCATCATATGAGGGAAGAGAAGCACCGGGCATACTTTGGTGAGGCTCTGGATCTAGTGGAGCAGTTTGGCATTGAGCATATCATCTCTTTTCACAAAGACTATGATCCGGAGATTGTGGCTCAGTTCTTCGCCTAAGTGTACTTTCATCCTAATGAGGACCGGACAATGACTTGGATGACCAATGGTCGGCGGCTGACGGCTACCTGGAAGCAGTTCATGACCTTGCTTGGTGTTTCGGATGAGGGGCTCGCAACACCCCAAGGTGTTCGTCCTCATGCCAATTCCGAGTCAGCCAACAAGAACAAGCTTCAACCCTTCCTTGTTGAGAAGAAGCTCTCCAGTGGCAAATCTTCTTGGGTGCTCAACTCCTTCCTTGACATCATGTACCGGCTCTTCCGCAACTCTCTCTTCCCACGCATTGGGGATAAGGACAAGGTGCATGCCTATCTTTTGTGGACATGTTGCTCCTGTGTGAAGAAGCGCGCAACTCTCAGACGCTACCACTTGATGTCTCACATATCATGTGGTGTGAGCTTCGGTTTGCCATCTTCAACCGCAAGGTCCCCATCTATGGACCGTATCTGTTTCAGCTGATCTCAACAACTTGGGAGAAGCTCTACCCTCAGGATGACTTTGAGGCCCCTGATTGGATTCGACATGATTCCATCCGGCTCCGTGTCAAGACTCAGTGGGCTAACACCACTTCTCGTGCTGAGGCTGCGGCTGCCATGGATATGGATGCAGATGAGGATGAGGAGGAGCCAGCAGATGAGGTCAGCTTTGAGGGTTACACCCCTCCCACCTTTGAGCCATCTTGGGCTAAGAGGCTGAAGAACAAGATGAAGACCTTGTTCTGCATGCAGGCCAAGGGTCAGTACAGGTCTCATGTTGCTCCAAGGAGAGTCGTTGCTGTGACAAGAAGGTCATGAGGCTGTTTGGAGAGGATGTTTCTAGCGGTTCTGAGGATTGCATCACTCCAGAGGTTGAGTGGATGGCGAAACAAGGCTTCAAGTGGACTGATTCTGAGGAGGACGTCGAGGAGACCATTCCTGCTGCCGAGTCTGACGAGGACCGTGCGTCTGACTACTCCGCTTGAGACACCACTTGTGTGTAGGTGTCCTTTCTGCCTTTTTGGCGTCTCGATGCCAAAGGGGGGGAGAGTGTAGGGATTTGCGAGAGTCTTGTGTCTTGTGTTTGCTTTGCTCGTGCTCGTGTTTGTTCCGTTGAACCTTGCTTGCTTTGGTTTAGTTTGCTCGTGAAACTTGGTCTATCATATGGTGTAAGACATATGCACTCTATCGTACCTTATTACCTTATTGAGCTTATGTATATTGTGCTATTTATGTTATACTCATATTTACTATCTTGCTTAGTGTTAGCCTTTTTGTTGCAAGATATGCCTTGTCTATAAAATATAGGGGGAGCGTTGATCCTAGTATACGTGTCGTGCAGTCCAAAGCACTTTACCCTCTGGCACGCATCTAGGGGGAGCTCGTCTATATTTTAGAGATGTGGGGTTTGCTTATGTGCTATATTCTTTCCCTCTGGGAAAATCCCGTATTGTTATCAATCCACCAAAAAGGGGGAGATTGTAAGGGCATTTTATCCCTAAGGTGTTTTGGTGATTGATGACAATGCTTTTGCGGACTAATCGTGTGCCTTCAGTATTTCAGTCGCTTCGTCGCTAGGCACAAGACGGTTTGGTACCCCTCGAAGACTATTGAAGACGGTGGTGCTCTACGTCTCTTTTAGTGGATTTGAGTCGTAGGATAGCCGTCTATTAAGAGGGGGTACGCGGTGGAAAGGTTTGAGTGGAATCATCACGTACACGTTTTCTCCCTTTGCACCGCCTTTCCCTTTGCGCCTTGGAGCATCCTCCGTTATCTTCATTGTTGTGCAAAAAGAAGGATTCTTAGTGTTGCTTCTGAGGCATGCGGTAGTACTTCTCCTAGGAGCGGTAGTACCGCAGGCCCCTGCGGTAGTATCGCAAGCCCTTGCGGTAGTACCGTAGGAGCACACGGTAGTACCGCTCCTATGGAGCTGTAGTACCGTGGCCTTAGGCCAGGCTCAGCCTCTCTTGCGGCTGTAGGGGCGGATGTAATTTTTTAAATCCATGCCCTACGCGGTAGTACCGCCCCATGCGCGTGGTAGTACTGTGAGTCCTGGTTTGGCTCAGTAACACGAGCGGAAGTAGGGGCGGATGTAATTTTTTACATCTGCTCCCTGCGCGGGAGTACCGCACGCCTGGCGTGATAGTACTGTGTCGGATTTTTTCACTATTCGATTTTCAGCGGAAGTAGGCACGGACGTATTTTTATTCATCCGTGCCCTTCCCAGCCTAGTCCATTCTGGCCTTGCGGTAGTACCGAAGGGGGAGCGGTAGTACCGCGTCAGCGGCAGTACCGCTCTCAGCCTTGGCGGCTCTGGCCTAGACTAGCCCCTGTCGTTGCAGCGGTAGTACCGCAATCCATCGCGGTGGTACTGTGGGTCCCTGCGGTAGTACCCTTGTTTGGAGCGGTAGTACCGCAGGTCGCAGGCTGAGTAAGTGGATAACGGTTGGATTTGTCTCCACTATATAAGGGGTGTCTTCTTCCTCTAGTTGACCACCTCTTCCATCCCTAAGCTCCATTGTTGCTCCAAGCTCGATTTTTTGCCCCGATCTCTCTCCCTAGCCAATCAAACTTGTTGATTTGCTCGGGATTGGTTGATAAGGCCCCGATCTACACTTCCACCAAGAGAAATTTGATCCCCCCCACTAATCCCTAGCGGATCTTGTTACTCTTGGGTGTTTGAGCACCCTAGATGGTTGAGGTCACCTCGGAGGCATAATCCATTATGGTGAAGCTTCGAGGTGTCGTTGGGAGCCTCCAATTAAGTTGTGGAGATTGCCCCAACCTTGTTTGTAAAGGTTCGGTCGCCACCTTCAAGGGCATCAATAGTGGAATCACGGCATCTCGCATTGTGTGAGGGCGTGAGGAGAATACGGTGGCCCTAGTGGCTTCTTGGGGAGCATTGTGCCTCCAAACCGCTCTAACGGAGATGTACTTCCCCTCAAAAGTAAGGAACTTCGGTAACACATCCTCGTCTTCACCGGCTCCACTCTTGGTTACCTTGTGCCTTTACTTTTGCAAGCTTACTTGTGTTATATTCCTTGCTTGCTTGTGTGCTTGTTGTTGTTGCATCATATAGGTTGTTCGCCTAGTTGCATATCTAGACAACCTACTTTGATGCAAAGTTTAATTTGGTAAAGAAAAACTAAAAATTGGTAGTTGCCTATTCACCCCCCCCCCTCTAGTCAGCTATATCGATCCTTTCAGCAAGGCCGCCGCCTCAAACCCTAGGCCCGAGCCCGAGCGGCGTCTCGGCCGAGGGCCTCGCCGCCACCCTCATCGGCGGCCGCGCGAGGGACCCGGTGCCCGTCTCCGGAGGCGGCGAGGAAAGGATGAGAAGGGGGAGGTTGGTTGCCCCCGAGTCGCCCTCGCGAGGGCGACGCGAGGGAACGGGTAATACATATTTCAAGATTTACTTTGACCATTGATAAGATCAATAATTTATAAGATGTATGCTATAAAAGTTATACAATTGAAAAATCCTTTAAAATGTGAATCTGATAACATACTTTTGTAACATACACATAATACATTATTGGTCTAACAAGTGTACAAAGTAAACTTCAAAATATGTATTAGGCCCTATATATATGGTCAGAGACAGTACAAGTATCTCTCTACACGGTCATGCATACACGAACCATGCATCTTTGTGGTCTTGCCCCCATCATGGGTCTCCCTCTTCCCCCCTTATTCAGTATAGACTGACTCTCCCATTATATAGCTTCTCCATCGCACATGATCAAATGTTTCTTCCTATCAAATCTCAGTGCTAGATGTGAGCCTTTGCATGTATTTCCCATTGGTGGTGGTATGACCTTTAGTGGGCTAGTCTCCTCCTGACCCTTCTCTACACCACATTTATTTCCTCCTCCTGAGACTAAATTACTCTTCTTCTCGTCTCCATTCATTCCTCCAAGATCCACTATGGTTTTCTAAGAGTCTGCCTTGTCCACAAAAATCATAACGCATACTTCACTGGTTCCCTCCTTCCACTTCTATTTCTTACCCCGCCCATTTTTCAAATTCAGAGTCCCCCTACCAGCCATGTTTTTCATCCAATTCCCATACTACCACTTCTCTCCATCAGCCAGATTGAATGAACACAACTTGTTCATATATTTGATGATGTCACTAGTGAATTAATACTCAGGGAGGTAACAAACCCCACTTCATCTCCTTCATCGATTTTTTTTTGAAACTATGATGATTTTTATAGCAAATTCGAAAACTATACACCCTAATGCATAAAAATCGAAACTATGATCCCGTCGGCCTTCTGTTGGCTGAAGAGGGACTTTTCGTCCTACCGTTGGCCGAAGTGGGCTCTTCAGCCTCCCGTTGGCCGAAGAGTGCCCAGCTGGGCCGAAGATGGGCTCTTCGGCTTCCCGTTGGCCGAAAAGTGTAAAGGGCACAAAACGTAATTAAGATGGCCTCAAATGAAAAAGCTATCAACATGAAAAATCTTTGTCTCTCGAAACGGCTGATTTTGATATAAAAATCGTCTTAATTCGACGTAGTATGCAACCTGTAGAGCCAAAACAAGGTCAGGGCACCCGATGCACTCGGTGAGACCGTGTGGAATACAGAAGAGTACACAAGTTTGGTCACGTTCACTCGGTGAGACCGAACCAAACCACTTGGAGGCTCCGAAAAATTGCCAGAGATTTTTTGATAGAATTTTTATTCCTTTTATTGTACGGGAAGTCTAGCCGCCTCATAAATCCATGTGGGCATTGTTCGTCTGCACCGAGAAGACAAATGTCGGCATTGAAGAAATGTCACTATTGCGATGGCTGGAATTGAGACCAAAACTTTCGGCGGTGGCGTCATCCACCATGCAAAGTAGAGGCAATGGTCACCTCTTAGGCCCGTCACCGTGTATCCTCGACGCTGGGGGTGATGCACACAAAAACGTCACCGTGTACCCTCGACGCTAGGGTGGTGCACCGTAGCTCACGTCGAAGGAGACCCGGCCTAAAGCGCAGTACGCAAGCAGTCTTCCCGGTGCATACGAACAATTTTTTGGATCAAAAATCCTAACTTTAACTCGGTCAGGAATCTTTGGCAATTTTTCGGATCCATTCGAAGTCTCCGAGTGGTTTGGTTCGTTCTCACCGAGTGAACATGACCAAACTTGTGTACTCTTCTATATTCCACATGGTCTCACCGAGTGCACCGGTATCCCGTGACAAATTTTCTGACATCCATTCGGCCTGTCCGAAGTAACTCTGCAGCTTCTGCCCCTGACCTTGTTTTGGCTCTACAGGTTGCATACAACCTCGGATTAAGACAATTTTTATATCAAAATCAACCGTTTCGACAAGACGAAGACTTTTCATGCTGATAACTTTTTCATTTAAGGTCATCTTGATTGCGTTTTGTGCCCCTGACACTTTTCGGCCAACGGGAAGCCGAAGAGTGCTCTTCGGCCAACAGGAAGCCGAAGATACTATCTTCGGCACAGCTGGGCACTCTTCGGCCAACGGTAAGCCGAAAAGTCCCTCTTCGGCCAATAGAAGGCCGACGGGGTCATAGTTTCGATTTTTATGCATTAGGGCGTATAGTGTCCGAATTTTCTATAAAAATCATCATAGTTTGAAAAAAAAATCTCCTTCATCGACCTTGACAGTAATGCCCACATTAACAACTACAAAATGTTCACCTTGACCTTTATATGAAGGAACTCACCCATTGTCATCTCATCCTGGCCTGAGATAGCCATGTTACCCATGGACATGGATACCCGCGAGACCCTACCTGAATGGACATGCTTTTGACATGTTTTTGCGCCTATGGACAGTGCCTAGATCCACCTCGACTAGTCGTGGGTGGCATTGGCACAATTCTATACACATGGATATGCTCAAACACAACCTGGTAGTCTGGCTTTGGGGGGCAATATTCTCTAATCCCTATCCCACCACCCATCCCCACATCACAATTTTTTATTTAAGGAAACAAAGAAAAAAATCTCGTAACTTACTCCGATCCCTTCCCAAGTTGTATTATGTCATGTTTTGAGAATCTTTAATGTCTTGCTATCTCCTTGTGTGAGAAACTTAGTTTGAGAATTAATGTGTTGTGCACTTGTGCTTATTTGATTTGTTCAGTGTTAATCTTAGAATAGGTATGCATTTTTTCCGCTTCCTGGGGTATTGCGTATAAGTGTTGAGAGAACCGATGGATATCCATCGGTTTGGACATGGGCACGATTTTTTGTCCATGAGGTTTTTGGTGGGTGAGCAGAGAGAATTTCTTTACGAATTTGGGTGTGGATTTCGAAATTGTTCAACTTGAGTTAAACCCGGCCAATTGCTACCCTTAATACTGGTCCATACCCACATTGACTGTCTCCCCAATCTCACCACCAATTGCCTCCTCAATAGATCTATTCATCATCCCTAGTGCCATCTTCGGGACACACCCAAATTGGGACTAGGTTGAACTTGTACTCCTCCAATGTGTCGGATGGATGAATATCTTCCATGACGATTAACTCCTTCCCCACCATCCATGGATCCTCCTCTGGCGCCTTCCTTTTCCCCAATGCTTGTAGGAAAGTAAACAAGAAGATATTCCCTTAAGTGGATACCAAACTCTCCTCAGCAAAAAACACCACCCCTTCCACACACGTCAATTTCATTATCAGAAGCTTTCATCACTCATGTGGTTCCACCTCATCGTACTTTCCTTCTCGATCCATCTAATCCTCGACCCTTCCTATCCGCCTCTAACAATCGCATGTTCTCCAACAATCCTTCAACCTTCTCCATGTATTTCGACCACTTGCACTTAAACTAGATACAATGGCTTACAACAGTGCACCCTAGAACACATGAGAAGCTTTGGGTGTTGGGAGTAATGGTTTAGGGATGACTTAGTTTTGAGATATGGAACCGAGAAATGAAAATGGAACTGAGGTTGGGTTGGGGCGTGGTCGCAGATGGAATCAAAGTAATTGCAATCGTTGGAGTGCCTTGGGAAGAGTTCAGGGTCAAGAAAACATAGCAAAATGTAATTCACATGCTTCTTGCCGGACCACCCTGAAATCACCCCTTTGGAAATTAAATAACCGTCACCTAAGGGACCGACCTTCAAACTAAGAAGTTTGAATAGGAAAAGGCTAAAAAAACAACTAATTTGTTTCGGATGGAGTACACCGTCTACCTGACATGAAAAAAATGTCTTTCCCTGAACTTTATTAACAATAAAGAATCTCTCTTACTTTATAAATTGGAATCGTCGGTGGTGGTGAATTCACTCCCCCACTCCACCCCAAACTCCCTCATACATCTAGAACCCACCGGACTCCTCCAGTTAGAAGAGAGAGAGAAAATTATATCTTGCAATGGTGGTTCCATCTCTCCGTAGTTACGCAAGCACAGTGTTGGCTGCTTGATCGAACTTCTTCTCCACAATGATCACATGCATTGTTTGTTATATTGGTTATTGTATACTAATTCAATACTCCTGTCATCCCATAATATAAGATGTTATTGCATTCAATGTAAGAATATATTGGATGTAATAACCGAAAATTCATAGGAGCACTCGGGTGCTACATCCCCCTATGTACAAAAATAATTTAATAATTCAAAATAAAAAAACAAAATCCTGAAGCTTTTTATGGAACCAAACATGACCAAGTATTGCACTCATATAAAATGATTAAACAGGGAATGTCTTTCATTGTATATGGGGTCAAAGATTTGCTAAAAAACGCGTGATACAAGTACTATTCATGCTACATTGTTGTCATAATTTTGTTCTCTTTGCCCCGAAGTCAATGGGAATCATTCCTTGGCCAAACTTTTTGTACAAGTGTAATACCTGGTCAAATTTGAATTCAAAAAAGTTCCAGAACTTTTTGAGCTTTTTTAAAATTACTAAATTATTTTTTAATATAGGGGGGGAGCACCCGAGTGAATCCGCTTCCATGTAATAACATGTTTTATCATGGGACGGAATGAATACAACTGAATCATTTTTGTAAGGGAAAAGAGAGACCGTCTGCTATTCATACAGATCAAAAGAAAATAGTCACAATATTATTAACAAAGAGAGCAAAAGGTCGCGAAAACAAAACCATCTCGGTTGCGATCGAGGGTCCTTCAGAGCAGAGGCATATGCCATCCCCTTGCTCCCGACTGGCTGTCAATGCCATGGTACTGAATGACTTCCTAATTGGCGATCCGAGCTTTGTCTCACCCGGTTTTTGGTCAGGGCTGACCAAACTTTGTCCGCCGATCGAACGTGACTCTTCCGGTTTGCATGCGGATCACCACCGGTTCACCGCTACTGCTACACCTGAACAGTAGGCCTTCTTCCGAGGCACGTGGTACTCGGCCACTTGATGGACGTAGCGCTCGAGCTCGCGCTCGCCCCCGGCGAGCTCCTCCCGCACACCGGCCGCGCATGTGCCAGCGCCAGGCCGTGCAGCCTCGAGAGGTTGAAGTAGGTGTCCGGCGACGCGGGCGGCCTGGCGGGGGTCACCGGGGAGCAGTACCGCAGCTCGAGGGACGCGTTTCGCCGGAACCGCTCGATGAACTCCGCTGCGCGGCTGTCGATGTCGGCGGCGCCGGGGCTGTCCGTCCTCGAGCGGACGGACGGCGGCGTCTCGGCTGGCGTGCTCGCCGCCGTGTGGAAGCTCGGAGACCCGCCGTCGTCGTCGTCATCGACGTCGGTGCAGTCCAGCAGGCTGGGCGGCAAACGGCGGCAGGGTGTTGACGGCGTCGGCGGAGGAGATGGGCGGAGGTAAGCAATGGTTCTCGCTGCGCGCGCTGCCTTCTGCAGCACGCGCCGTAGAAGCGTGCTGTTTTGCTCCATGGATGTGCAAGGTCTGTGAAGAGTGATTGATCAACGGTACTGCTTAGAATGAATGATTTAATTCGAGGCGAGTTATTTGTGGAACTATGAAGGGCCGTTGGAGAATGATACTCCATGGTGACGACAAGTTGATTGATTGAGATTTTAACCCTTTTCTTTAATACACAGGTGGATGGGGTTTGGTTGGCGCGTCTCCAAGGGCGTGCTAGAATAGTGAAGGGTCAACTCTTCTATTTTTAGGCTGGTTGTAATGGGGAGTATTACTAGTATCATGCATATGATACTAGTGTATGATACTACCTTCCTAATCCATTATCATATATTAGTATCATGTAGTACTCTATTTATTGCCATGCATGACACAAAGTAGCATAGCATTTAATATGATACGGTATCATGATATGATACTACACCCTCTCTTTCTTCATTTAATGTTATGACACCTCATCAAAATTGCCTAGTTGGCATGCATGATACTACCTATGATACTACCATTACGACCAGCCTTAGTAAAGGTCGCTCTCGTATAATTGCAGTTAATAAAAAAATATTTCAACCATGATTGGTCCTCCTCGATCTGGCCGTCGACGTGTTTCGAAACTGCTGTCGGAGGTCTTGCCCAAGGATATCTGGATCGTATAGAATTCGATCATGCGCGCCCATATCAGACTACATGCCTTCATGACGGCGCGACACGAAGCTCTGTTGTTTGTTGACATCATGAGACATGTCGGTATCTTGATTTTCATGGCGTAGAAAGCGATGGAGAAAGTCTTGATGGCTAAGATCGAAGGCTCAGTAAGGCGAAGGGAGCCTTGGAGGCGATGGAGTCAGCCAGGTGTTTGATAACTTTTAGAAGCAGCGACGACAAGTGGGGGCGCGAACACGGGAGGATTTCATTTTTGGTGGTCCTCCTTGGGTGCCGAAGTCGTGACTTTCAAGTTGAAAACCTAAGGTCTGACCTTCATTGGTCGTGCCTGGCATCATCTTGCTGAAGGTACTGTATTGAGAAGTTCAAACTTTCTTCAGGGTGAAAACATAAGATCTTAGATCGGGCGACGACGGCGCTCGTTCACTGTTTTCTTCTTGAAGGTGTTGCTTTTGGAGACCTTTTTATGTTTTCTGAGTGTTGTCTTTGGTGGTGATTTGTGTGCTGCTGCTGAGTGCTGAGAGGAGTTGATCACTGTGACGAGGCGTTTGTTTTTTTAATATATTTTTCTTTTCGGGCTATGTGCATCCTGGATGTCTTTGAGACATCTTGCTGATGCAGAAACTGAGTGTAATTGATATCTTCGCCATATTAATATATATATTTGAAAACAACTTCTACTAACTCTAATTCATCTCCAGACCCATATTTAAAACATAATTATACAAAAAATCCACAATATTGGGAGGGTGGATTCTAACCCATCCCCAGAACTGTAGTTCGTTGGTTTTTAATAAAGGTCGTCAGCAATAACCTTTACAACTTCGAGGGTAACTCTAATTCATCTCAAAAGTCAGTATCCAAAAATCTACCTCCAAAATTTAATTCCCCAATTTCCTAGGTATTAGGAGGGTGGATTTTCAGTTTACCCGTCCCCAAAACTGTAGTTCCCTAAAGCTTTTCCTTTGTTATTCGCATTTCTTCTTAAAAAACTAAACCCTGTTTTTCACCTAATTTCCACAACATATTGATTCAAACATTGATGTCAATGATGCAAATATTTCGACAACATTTCAACCTCATTGTTTAAATTAAAAAAAGGAAAAATAGGATCAACAACCTATTGATCCAAATGAAGCAAATACATAATGATACTTGAAAGAAATCTTTAGAGTCTGGATGCAGCGAACAAGGTTTCGGATTTGCAGATGCAGATGCATTTCATGAAATCTGTAGAGTCTAGATGAATTCGGCAGTGGAATGAGATATTCTCTGTTGGGATCAAAATCAAGGTTGTGCAGTTGGCCACTGTAATTCTCTATAATCATAAAATGAGTTTGTCCCAACAATTTTTTTTAAAATTTTATACGAATGGGCGAAATTTAAATTTCAAAAGCTCAAAAAACATAGATAAAGGCCAAAACCTTGGAAGCTAAGTCTTGGGGGACAAAAATCACGGACGGTAACTTTGTGCAAGGGAGAGCGAAGCTGAAATAAGTTGGGGTTGTCCCGACAGCCCGATTCGGACACACGGGCCTATTTTGATCGCGATTAGATCATGAAGAGTACGACTACATCAACCGCATTATAACGCTAACGCTTTCGGTCTACAAGAGTGTGTATATTGCTTTACATCTACTCCCTTCGTTCCAAAATAGATGATCCAACTTTGTACTATTGAGTCATGTATTTTGAAACGGAGGGAGTACTAGATTAGATCTTGGATGTTCATAGGATTTTTTTTTATTACGCAACGTTTCCCATCAGTTGCATGTCCATATTTTAAAATAAACTAATGATATTTTCTTCTTCTTTTTCATTTTTATAATAATTCATAATATTTTCTTAAAATTATGAACATTTATAAAATATCCTGAATGTTTGCATTTTTAAAAAATAATCATGAACTATTTTCAAATTCGTGGACATTTTATAATTTTACGAACATTTTTTGTATTGGCTAGCTTTTTGAATTCATGAACATTTTTAAAATCTGGCATATCCTTTCTAATTCGCAAACTTTTAAAAAATACATGGTTAACATATATTCCAAAATATCTTTTAAAGTTTAGTTTTAACCTTACACGTTGTACATTTATCGTATACATCAGGAATTTTTTTTATACACGTCTAATATTTTTCAAAATAACTGACTGCAAATTTTTTGTTACAAACCTTTTTAATGCTATCAACATTTTTCAAAAACTAAGGTAACAAAAGTTTTGCACTGCATTATTTTCTAAAAATCGTGCAAACATTTTTCTGATACTTTTTTAATCATGTGATGTCCATAATAATGTTCATATATCACAAAAAAGATGTCCTCATATTTAGACCAAATATTTACATAATCATTTGCTAAAAATGGAACAACTAATTGGCGACCGTTCGATGGGAGAGGATAACATTTTGAACGTTGGCAGTTTTAGTTGTGTCGAGGGTGGCAATTTTTCAGAGTGACATAACATTTTCTGAGATGGTGACAGTTTTTAGCCTTCATCCTAGAAAATGCCATATCGTTCCGAAGAAACTGTCACCCCCAAGCAAATAAAACTGCCAGCAAAACATTCGCAATCTCACCCCCGCCTAGCGAACAATCATAAGATAAGAGGATACTAAAACAAAGACACTCATGCAGGGTATCCACACACCGCTAAGTACAGGTTGGTTGGTTGATTCTTTTCCTGATTCGTACAAAAACGGTTCTTTTCCTTACAACTGTACGTACAATTCCTATTTTTCTCGCAAAAAAAAAAACTGTCCTACACGTTACGCCGCCCACATACCAGACCGCACGGTTCATAGGCAAGCCCACATGAGCGAGGTGATTGTGTAGCTCGCCTAAGGGCAGCGCTATGTCTAGCTTTTTTTCTCGCACCAGGCGCCTCCAAAATGGCCTAGCCCAGGTGCGCGGGAGGCCATGACCTCCTTTTTTGTTCCTTCCACATTTTTATTTTTGTTATTTTTTATTTTTTTAGTTCCGTTTATACTTCCAAATATTCTAAATAAATATTAACCAAGTATTTAAAAAATGTTAGATGTGTATAAAGAAAGTTTCTCATGTATACTGAAAATGTACAAAAAATATATAAATGACGTGTCAAAAAAGTTGATCATGTGTTTTAAAAAATTAATAAAGCATTTGAAAAATGTTAACTGTGTATAAAAATGTTGACCATGTATTGCAAAAATTTCAAACTTGTATTTGAAAAATGTTAATCAAGCATTCTGAAAATGTTAAAATGTGCATATAAAAAATGTTGACCATGTATTAAAAAATGTTAATCTTGCATTTGAAAATGATATCAAGCATTTGAAAAATATTTAAAATGTGTATATAAAAATATTGATGATGTATTCAAAAATGTTAGCGGAGCATTTAAAAATGTTGAAAGTGTATAAAGAAAATGTTTCTCATGTATATGTAAAATGTATTTTAAAATATATAATGTTTTGTGAAAACATTGATCATGTATTTAGAAAATGTTAATCAAGCATTTGAGAAAATGTTAAATAAGTATTTGAGAAATGTTAATCAAGCATTTGAGAACTGCTAAATGTCTACAGAATAAATGTAGACCATGTAATAAAAATGTTAGTTTTGTATTTGCAAAATGATGAGCAAGGATTTCGAAATGTTAAAACGTGTATAGAAAAAGTATTGACCATGTAATAAATAAATCTTAATCTTGTATTTCAAAAATATTAATCAAGCATTTGAAAATTTGTTAAAGATGTGTATACTGAAATGTTGACCATGTACTAAAATAGTTGAACTTGTATTTGAAAAATGTGGAATGTGTATTAAAATTGCTCTTGACATATACGAAAAATGTAGAATGAAAACCAGAAGTAACAAATAAAAACAAAAAAAATAAATCAAAGAAAGAAACAAAAGAACCAAATAAAAAATAAAAAAATGAAGAAACAAGTGCAAACATAATGAAGAATAGTGAAAACCGATAAAAAACAAAGAACGATAAATGAAAACCATTGAAAACTGGGAAAGAAAGATAAAAGATACAAAAAAAGGAAGGAAATGAGAAAGAAAAGAAAAATTGATGAAAACAATAAAAGAAACAAAAGAGAAACCAGAGAAAATTAACGAAAAAACAAAAAGCTGAAGATAACGATTATAAAAAGACAACCGAATAAGAAATAAAAAAAACAAAAATGACGAAAAAAGGAAAAGATACTGAACGAACACATCAACAAACCACCGACGAATACATCAGCTATAAAAAAAACCAATGAAGCTACGGCGAGCGATCGACCCAGCCAGCGGCTGAAAAAAATCAAAACAGGCCGGCCCAGTTTAAGATGGGGAAGGGAAAGCTTCAGCGAGACGAAAGCTATACTTACTATAAGCGAAATATAGTCCTCGCGCTCACGTAAAGCCATATATAGACGCACCCGCTCTAGTGGCCTGGATAAGCAAAGCACAAAAATAAACACAACTACGAACAAAAAAATAAACAAGGAGGCGACAAACAGATATGACATAAGTATGTCATATCTGGATGAGCCCTAAACACCGGAAGTCCTATTCTGATCCCAAGCTCAAATGTACCCTGATGACTAGTAAAATTGAAAATAATACTCCCTCCGTCCGAAAATACTTGTCATTGAAATGTATGTATCTAGATGTATTTTAGTTCTAGATACATACATTTTCATCCATTTTGATGACAAGTAATTCCGGACGGAGGGAGTAGTAAAAACATTTAGAAAATTCTGGGTTTTTTTGTGGTAAACTTTGTGAAATGCATACAAAACATTTGTTAAAGTTTATCAACCAAAAATAAGAATTTTTTGAGTTTTTTCTTTTTTTTTTTTGTTCTGAAATTGCAAGCATACAAGACATTTGTTAAAGTTTATCAACAAAAAAATCAGATTTTTTTGAGTTTTTTTTTTACTGTTCATCATGGTGCATTTGAGCTTAGGATGTCCCCTAAACACACCATATTCTTTTTGACGTAAACAGTAGCGCTTTGGTTGATTGAATTGTCAATCTACAAGATATCATAACTGCCCTTTTTTTAACTAAAAACTACTGTGTGTTGAACACAAGTGTCAAAAAAGCAGTAGTTGACTGGATTCCACGATTCTTCCCTTGAATGGCTCGTGACATTTTCATCGATCTATATCATGGCAAGGATGATTCAGCCTCAACTCAAAAAGATAAAGATTCAGCCTCTGCTACCCTCCTCCCCACTTGCAGAAACAGGAATGTGGAGCATGCGCGACAATGGCCGTCAGTCAGTTCCACCCATCAACAGGTTCCACCCATCCCATCTCTTTTGCCTCCGACCTCACACAGCACCACCGACGGCTACAATTAACCATCCACAGCATTCATCACTTCTCAAGTGTGCAAGCTCTAGCACACAAGCACCCAGCTGGGATCCAAGAGCAATGGCGGAAGCAGGGGAATGGCTGCCGTACGTCTCCACGCTGGCGTCCTGCCTCCTCGGCTTCGCGCTCTACTTCTACGCGCCCTACTGGGGAGTCCGGGGCGTGCCGGGCCCTCCCGCGCTGCCGGTCATCGGCCACCTGCCGCTGCTCGCCCTCCACGGCCCCGACGTCTTCGGCGCCCTCGCCAAGAAATACGGCCCCATCTTCAGGTTCCATCTCGGGAGGCAGCCTCTGGTGATCGTGGCTGACCCGGAGCTGTGCAAGGAGGTCGGGGTGCGGCAGTTCAAGAGCGTCCCCAACCGGAGCCTGCCGTCGCCGATCGCCGGCTCCGGTCTCCACCAGAAGGGCCTCTTCTTCACGAGGGACGAGAGGTGGTCGGCCATGCGGAACACCATCATCTCGCTCTACCAGCCGTCGCACCTCGCCGGCCTCATCCCCACCATGCAGCGCTGCATCGAGCGCGCCGCCGACACCATACAGTTGAACGGCAACGCCGACGTCGACATCGACTTCTCCGACCTCGCCCTCAAGCTGGCCACCGACGTCATCGGCCAGGCGGCGTTCGGCGTCGATTTCGCGCTCTCGGCGCCGCGCGAGCATGGCGGACGAGAGGCCGCGGAGTTCATCGCCGAGCATGTCCACTCCACCACCTCGCTCAAGATGGACCTGTCGGCGTCCCTCTCCATCGTGCTGGGCCTCGTCGCGCCGGCACTGCAGGGGCCGGCCCGAAGGCTTCTCCGGCGGCTCCCCGGGACGGCAGACTGGAGGATCGCTAGGACCAACGAGCGGCTGCGGGCGAGGGTGGAGGAGATCGTGGCGAGCAGGGAGCGCGACCGCGACAAGAGGAGAGGGCAGAGGGACTTCCTGTCGGCGCTGCTCAACGCCCGGGACAGCGGGGGCGACAAGATGAGGGAGCTGCTGACGCCGGAGTACGTGGGCGCGCTCACCTACGAGCACCTCCTCGCCGGGTCGGCCACCACGTCCTTCACGCTAGCCTCCGCCGTGTACCTCGTCGCCGGGCACCCGGAGGTCGAGGCCAAGCTGCTCGCCGAGGTCGACCGGTCCGGCGCCACACCGCCGACGCCCGACGGTCTCCAGCGCAACTTCTCCTACCTCGACCAGGTGATAAAGGAGGCGACGCGGTTCTACACGGTGTCGCCGCTGATCGCGAGGGAGACGTCGCGGCGGGTGGAGGTCGGGGGCCACGCGCTGCCGAAGGGCACGTGGCTGTGGCTGGCGCCGGGGGTGCTGGCGAGGGACGCGGCGCAGTTCCCGGAGCCCGGCGAGTTCCGGCCGGAGCGGTTCGAGGCCGGGTGCGAGGAGGAGCGGCGGCGGCACCCGTACGCGCACGTGCCGTTCGGGCTGGGCCCGCGGGCGTGCGTCGGGCAGCGGTTCGCGCTGCAGGAGGTGAAGCTGGCCATGGTCCACCTCTACCGCCGCTACGTGTTCCGCCGGTCGCCGCGGATGGAGTCGCCCCCGGAGTTCCAGTTCGGGATCGTGCTCGGCTTCAAGCACGGCGTCAAGCTCAGGGCCATCGAGCGGCGCAGCCCCGCCTAGGCCTCGACATGAAAGATGATCTTCACAGCAACTTCTGCGAGCTTTGCTCCTCGGAAGTAGTCGCCGTATACCAGGGAGCAGCATTGCCCCAGCTTTGTTCTACCGAGCAGTGAGCACCAGCTTGCTGCTCGAATATGCACCAAGAAAAGCGCTGCTGGTCCTGGAACCACTGAGGACGGTGTGGCGGCAGTTAGAAATTCGATCACCCTGCAACTTGACTGTAATACTGTACTTGAGAAATTATAACAGGTCGAGCATTAAAGATAACACACTTAAAAATAGCATCAGTGCTTCAATATTTATGTTATCCAACGCAAAGAATCCCTTGAGGCAAAATATGTCAGCACGGCGACAACATGCATCGTGTATATTCCAAGTAAATAAAGTAAAATCATGATTTGGGGCCTGGTTTCAGGCATCAATAATCAGTGTTACATTCCAAGTAAATAAGGCAAAATCATTGATGATACTGTTCACACGTCGTGAATGGGCCGACAAATAACCAATGAAACAAATGAAAATAATCAATAGTTAGATAACACTGTTTGAAGAGGAAGAAAACTGTGCAGAAGAGAAAAACTAGACCTATTCATTTTAAACTTTGTTTGGGCGGTTCATGTAGAGTTTATGGCTGGCTATTCAATATATCCAATTGACTTGGGTCTGAGACGAGATGCTAGACTAGGAAAATAACAGTTCCAGCATATTCTGCAGCTTGCAGGACTCCGATACGTCATGCCTCCACCAAAAGAATCATTCCTATGGGGGCCAGGAAATTCCCGACCATCTTATTCTTCTTCACAAAACCAACAGACATCAGTACCATTCTCCAGTTCTTTGATCACTATCTATCACCAAGATACTCCATCACTTTTCACCATAAGTACCACGTCTTTGCATAACTAGCAGTAACCTGGCCAAGCAGAAGATTGTAACCATAAGGTGTACAATGGACCATAACATAAAACAGCATTGCAACTCAATTTATTATACCTAGACAACAGGGGACCAATCAAAACTCCAGTGTTATGCTAGAGACAGGCAACAATTGGATACACACCCAGCATCCACTGATAGATTTCTCACCTGATGGTTCGCAGGAAGTAAGGACTGGACCAGTTAAGCAGGCCCATTTTGTGCACAAGCCCGGCATCAAGATGAACCTGTTAGTGCAGCCCTCTTATGATGTTTTCCCGGTAGATTTCTACACCATGTTGATCAATGCATCCCTGATGATACTGAACTTTGAAGGATTGCAGTAGGTATAAGTGGCAAATCTTGGTTTCAAACCAGAGAGTTATGATCTGCGATGCTTCTCATGTGTCGTATTACCACCAGAAACAAGTGAGTGTGAAGCATCCTGCCATACTTCAAAATCAGTCTTCTCTTTGCAAATCTTACCAATGTCAACACTGTTTCAGCATAGACCACAAAGAAAACTTTATCACCTCATGAAGGTAAACACAGAGGTGCTTGGAGCACGAATTTGACCCGACTACTGTGTGATACGATCCGCTGATGGACATGAATGTGTGCTCCCACAATATTCAGCAGGTCAATGTCTAGAAGAATACAGTGTTGTCTTCACCTCTTTGTCCATTGTTCGACTACGACTAACAGGTCCCACTGCTAAAGAAGGCAGATGGCACCAGATAAAAGAGGTGCAACATCTACTGCTCTCGGGTTTATGCAAAAGCTTCTTCAGCAACATGAGGTAAATACCATGTGTCGTTCTTCATGAATCTCTGACATCTGTTGTTTGGGAAAAATGACGACGAGTTCTTCATGGACACGTGAAACCTGAATTAGAAACCAAATAGTTATGCGAGTATCATAGATTGCTTGGTTAAAAAGTACTGTTAGTGGTTTTCAATAAGAGAACAATGAGGAGACTCGAATCAGATAACAGCTTAGAATGTAACAGATTTTCAGTGGCTGTTAAATCATTGAAGTGTTTTCCACTAAGATGGAATATTGAAAACTAAGTGATGTTAATACATTTGCACTGTCCTGTTACCAACATACTAATCTCTAGAAGAATTAGTCGCAAAGGTAAAAACATGGTTGTTCAATGCAAGGACGTGGAGTATAAGAAACATGCAAGAAAAAAAAACAAGTGGTAGGAGTGGCATTTGCTTGCTTGCTCCATTACTAGCACAATAGCAAAAGATACTTATGTTTTCTAATACCAATAAAGAACCAACTGTTTCATAGTGAACATACCAAACTAATAACTAAGCAGCAACTAATGACCAATAACTTGTAAATAATTAAACTCAATCAAGAGGAAATGCGTGCAACAACGACAACAACTCATGGTTCTGACATATGGATAGGCTAGAGCTGAAACTCATAAAATCTCGCAACCAACTCATGGTTCTGACACATGGATAGCTAGCTTCCATGCACCCCTGCCCATGGCTAGTTCTTTGGTGATATTCCAGTCCTTCAGATCTCTCTTTACGGATTCCTCTCATGTCAAGTTTGGTCTACCCCAACCTCTCTTGACATTATCAGCACGCTTTAGCCATTTGCTATGCACTAGGGCTTCTGGAGGCATGCGCTGAATATGCCGAAACCATCTCAGACGATGTTGGACAAGCTTCTCTTCAATCGATGCTACCCCAACTCTATCTCGTATATCATCATTCCGGACCCAATCCTTCCTTGTGTGGCCACACATCCATCTCAACATGTGCATCTCCGCTACACCTAATTGTTGAACATGTCGCCTTTTAGTCGGCCAACACTCGGCGACATACAACATTGCGGGTCGAATCGTCGTCCTATAGAACCTACCTTTTAGCTTTTGTGGCACTCTCCCTTCGCAGAGAACGCCAGAAGCTTGGCGCCACTTCATCCATCCGGCTTTGATTCGATGGCTCACCTTCAGTGATATCACCATCCTTCTAAAGCATTGACCCTAAATATCGAAAGGTGTCCTTCTGAGGTACCACCTGTCCATCAAGGCTAACCTCCTCATGCCTAGTAGTACTGAAACCACACCTCATTACTCCGTTTTAGTTCTACTAAGCCTAAAACCTTTCGATTCCAAGGTTTGTCTCCGTAGCTTTCTATTAATCCCTGCCAGACTATCATCGACTAGCACCACATCATCCTCAAAGAGCATATACCATGGGATATCTCCTTGTATATCCCTTGTGACCTCATCCATCACCAAAGCAAAAAAGATAAGGGCTCAAAGCTGACCCTTAGTGCAATCCTATTTTAATCGAGAAGTCATCAGTGTCACCATCACTTGTTCGAACACTTGTCACAACATTTTCTCCAGAGCCCACCACATGACATTCCGCGGTATCTTATTGTAGGCCTTCTCCATTCAATGAACACCATGTGCAGGTCCTTCTTTTGCTCCCTGTATCTCTCCATAAGTTGCCGTACCAAGAAAATGGCTTCCATGGTCGACCTCCAAGGCATGAAACCAAACTGATTTCTGGTCACGCTTGTCATTCTCCTTAAGCGGTGCTCAATGACTCTCCCATAGCTTCATTGTGCTCATCAGCTTAATTCCACGATAATTAGTACAACTTTGAACATCCCCCTAGTTCTTGAAGATTGGTACTAATATACCCCTCCTCCATTCTTCTGGCATCTTGTTTGCCAGAAAAATGAGGTTGAAAAGCTTAGTTAGCCTCCGAGGCCTCTCCACACCTCAATGGGAATACAATCCGGGCCCATACGCCAAAATCTTTATAAATGTCCCTTTTGCCTTCCTTCGTGTCTAAGCACTGGTAGAGGTCCTCATACGCCCAACCCCTTGCTTCACTCACAGCTTGCTTTGCAGTCTTCTTTGCCACCTTGTACTTCTCTATGTTGTCTGCACTGCACTCCTATCCAGGTGTAGGCGTCTGAAACAATCTTTCTACTCCTTAATAGCCTTCTGAACATCATCATTCCAAGCTTCGCTTCTACTTCCCCTGGACACTCCAAACTCCTTTGAAGCCACCTTACGAATGCAAGTCGCCATCTTCATCCACATATTGTCTGCACCACCTCCTTCCTCGCAAGAGCCCTCCTTAATGACCCTCTCCTTGAAAGCCTAAGCTGCCTCCCACTTGAGCTTCCACCACTTCGTTCTAGCGACTTGGACACAAATCCAAAAGCGGAAGTCAGCCACCACAAGCTTATGCTAAGGTACAACACTCTCTCCAGGTATCACCTTACAATCTAGGCAAGCACGCTTGTCTTCTCTTCTTGAGAGGACGAAATCAATCTGGCTAGAGTGTTGACCACTACTAAAAGTCACTAGATGTGATTCTCTCTTTCTAAAGAGGGCGTTAGCTACGATCATGTCATAGGCTAGAGCAAAGTTTAAGACTTCTCCTTTTTTATTCTTGATGCCATAGACAAAGCCCACATGCATACCTTCAAAACCAGTGTTAGATGTACCCACGTGGCCATTAAGGTCTCCTCCTATGAAGAGCTTCTCACCAATAGGTACACTCCTAACCATGTCTTCTAGGCCTTCCCAGAACTCCCTCTTGGTGTTCTCCTGTGGCCTACTCGCGGGGCAACGTGTTGATAACATTGAGAACTAAGTCCCCGACTACCAATTTGACCAAGATAATCCGGTCCCCATGCCTCTTGAAGTCTACTCATTTGACACCACACCCGGGTTCCGATATGACGCGTCGCTAAGCGGGTTACGCCCCGACAATGTTCTTTAGGGTTTCATCTCCACAAGAGTGACTGAGTTTTGACGTTGGCTCACCAAGCCTATCACAATCCTCCTTTACCCGGGCTTGGGACCGGCGGCTATGTTGAGACAACATAGGCGGAGTTTTGCTTTACACACTCGTTGATCTGTTATTGGCATCAACATTAGTGGAAGCATGGCAAACGGTATATGTTAACTAAGAAGCACTGACACGGCCAGAACTGCCGATTTGCCGTCCTGATACGGGGGGGCACGGGGATACGACTGGATACGCGTATCCCGCAGTATACAATCTTTTTCGAATAAAAAAAGAAAAAAAATCGAGATACAGCCTAGATACGGCGAGGGACTCGGCAGCCAGCCTCCAGTGACCATGCTACTGCCCAGTTCTCCTCCCGATAGCAACCATGGTCGAGCAGGTAAGGTCGATGGTCACTAGCAGGAAGGGAATCTTGGTAGAGGAAGATGGCAAGGCGGCCGCCGACGAGGAAGAAGCTCCGGGCACGGAGAAAGATGGGGATTCCGACGGCCAGCGAGGAAGAAGAATTGGGCAGGGAGAAGATGGGTGCTGGAAGCTGCCGATTTTGCGTCGCTGTCGTTTCTTCTCCTCTCTTGCTGCCGATTTGGCGGTGGCTGGAGAAAAGGTAGTACGAGAATGGGAGGTTGGGAACGACTAGAGCGCTACTAGCTAGGGTTTTCTGGAATTGGGCCTTACCTGGGCTCTAAGTGGACAGAGAGCTACATGGGCTACGAGTGGACTGCTCAAATATTTCATGAATAGAAAGGAGACAACATATATCCAGTACTAAAACAAATTCTCATCTAAAAATTATCATTAAATCTTTATTTCATATTTATTTTTCTAAATACTTATATACCCTGCCGTATCCCCAAATGGCTGTTTTTGGAAAATGTCGTATCCCGTATCCCCGTATGCGTATCGTCGTATCTCCGTCCCCGTATCTGTGCTTCTTAGTTTATTACCCAAACACAAATCTTATCAAATAGGGTCTAGCACATAGTAGCCGGGAACGCGGGTCGACGCCGCGTCCCGTGTACCGGGTTCATCGACCCCAATCGAGGGCCGGGATCGAGTGCGGGTCGATAGGATTCGACGGCCGGTACGCATTCCCATGATGACCGGACGTTGCAGGTATACAAGGAATGGAAAAACACAGCGTGGCCGTAACTGTAGGGGAGATAATTTAGGAACACAAGGCCAGAAAGGACGTAAAATAACAGTGGTCCTCTAATACAGGATGGACTTCCTTAATTTGCTCTTGCCCTTGAACAATATTGCACTCTTTCCTTAATCTGTTTTTGTTTCCATGTACAATACTTGGAAGGATCAGACTGATCGACCCGGGCTCATCGTCCCCGATTTAACAGGATCGCGTTCCCGCTGTCGAACGGCCGTTCCAGAGATGTATACCCCAATCGATCCCTAGTTTTGGCAACCAGCGATCCTCGACCCTCGTTCCCGTACCTCGACCCGCTCGAACCGGAAACTTGGCAACTATGGTCTAGCATATATTGGTAGAAACAAGATTATCATCCTTTCTAGATGGAAAGGCTAAGGAAAAATGCACACAACAAAGTAATGTGCACATAATATACCAGAAAGGAAGCAATATGTTTAGAGCTTACCTTACCTATGGAGCATTTCAAAATTTGGGGGTTCCTTCTCAGTCCTTATGTCTGTTGGGACCTGTTACTAAATAATCAGAAATTTCCACATGGTTTCTCAAATTTGGCATCAAATGCGGTTTCGTGACTAGTCTGAACCAGCAAAAAACCAGCAGATAAGTGTTTTAGTTCAGTGGCTTTTGCTGCTATCCTGTATGGAAAGTAACAAGTTAGAAACATCTTATAGTTAAGTCCAGAAGTGATGCGTTTTATTTATATTACTCCTACCTGTTTACAAGCAGATCCTCAGGTTTAACCATCAGAACCAGGAGCAGTATCACCAATTGTACAAGAGGGTAACACACTTTCCATTTCATTCTGAAGACTGGCTGCCTCCTCAATATGCCCCAATTTCTGGTATTTGCTTATCAGACAGTTGTAAATTACCGTATCAGGAGTAATACCATTTCCAATCATTTCTGAAAGAACTTCTCTAGCTTCTTGCATCATATTTAAATTACAAAATCCCCATACAAAACAAGTGTACCCATAGAGATCAAGTTGCAAACCACTATTGATCATCTTGGCCTTGAGTGCAAAGGCATCATGAAGATTTCCCTGCTTCAGGTACCCATCCATAAGAGATGTATACACAACTTTATCCAGAGACAAACCCTTGTCAGCCATTTCATCCAACAACGCCACAGCCTTGGTTAAGCACCCATTCTTGCATAAACCATCAATTAAAGCGGTGTAAATATGTACATTAGGCTCTAATCCTAAGTCTCTCATTTTGTTAAAATGTGAGACTGCCTTGTCAACTGATCCTGCTTTGCACAAACCATCAACCAATGCACAATATGTCACAACATTAAGCTGGAACCCAGAGTCCTGCATCTTGTGGAGCAGGGCAATGGCCTCTGACTCTTTTCCTTCTTTAAAGCAAGCATCCATTATATTCGTGTAGATGATATTATTGGGTTTCAGACCACATTCATCCATTTTATATAACAAACTCTTAGCCTCATCCACCTTCTGAAGATTACAGAGTCCACAAATGAGGGCACCATAAAGCGAAACATCAAGCTCCATCCCTTTATCCTTCATCTCATTCAACAAATCGAGTGCTCCCTCACTATTTTTATTCATAAAATGCCCATGAATTAGTGTAGTGTACAACAACTCGTTGGCTCTGACACCAGCTTTCTCCATCAGCCTAAAAACATCCTCCGCTTCCGCAATCTTCCCCTCTTTGCAAAGGCCATCAACTTGGACAGTATATGTGACCACATTCAATGGCACACCTTGCTGTACCATTTCATCAATCAAAACAAAGGCATCATCAAGCCTACCTGCCTTAAAGGTCCCATCAACCAAACATGTATATGTCACCTCATTCGGTGTCATCCCCCTGATCCTCATTTGCGCAAACAACTTCATAGCCTCCCTTACCATCCCCTTCTTGCAGAACGCATCAACAAAGGTGCTATAAGTCCTTATATTAGGCATCACTCCTTCCCTCTTCATCTCAGCAAAGTAGCTGTATGCCCTTTCCATCCTCCCAAACTTGCAAAAGCAGTTGACTAATGCATTATATGTCACAACATCTGGTGTGCATCCACACCCCCTCATCTCCCCGACGAGCTGCTCCACCTCTTCCAACTCCCCGCATTTGCCACACCCATCAATGAGAGAATTGTATGTGACAACATCTGGTGGGCAACCTATTGCCTTCATCCTCGAGAACAATGCTCTTGCCTCCGCTAGCTCCCCCTCCTTGCACAGGAAATCGATCACGATGTTGAACGTGAACACGTTGGGGGCGGGCACCTGCTCAAATAGCCGCCGGACGAGCGCACCGCGGCGCTCTCGCGCTAGGCGGAGGAGGATGTGGTTGCAGGTGCGGGTGTTAGGGGGCACCCGCAGCTCGCGCACACGGCCAAGGGCGAGGACGGCGTCGTCGAGGAAACCGCGGTCGGCGAGGAGGGAGAGGAGGGTGTCGACGACGGAGGGCAGGGCGCTGCGGCGAGGCCCTAGTGCGAGAGCCGCGCGATGGAGGAGGTCGACGAGGGAGGCGGCGAGGTGGGGCCGGTGACCGGGGGCGAGGAGGCGGGAGAGGAGGCTGCGGGAATGGGGGAAGAGGCGGGCGCGGGCGAGGAGGTGAGCCGCGATGCAGAGGTGGGCGGAGGAGGGGAGGGGGTGGGAGAGGAGGAGGTTGGCGGGGACGGCTTGGAGCGAGTGGAGGAGGCGGAGGCGGTCGGAGATGAGAGTGGCGGCGGTGGCGGCGGCGGCGGAGTCGGTTGGGAGGGTGGAGATGGCGGTGGCGGCGATAGAGAAGGGGATGAAGCTAGGGTTCCGGCGAGAGTAGATGAAGAGGAGGTGGCGGCGCAGGGGGAGGGGTAGCATCGTTTGACCGCCTCCGGCGGCGGCGAGGCAGAAAGAATCAGGCCATGGAGGGGAGGGGGGGCGGGGAGGTATCGTAGTAGGGTTTAGTGAGGTTTTGAGTTGCGCTTCATTTTGGGGCCATTCGCTTTACTTTGTGGAGTGCTGTGCGCTGGATTTCGCCGGTTCAGATCCAATTCAAACAAGAACCGGAACCAACTAGGGAAACATGAATATAAATACCATTTCCACATGTGCTGAAATGGGTGGGAAGCATCTCGATCCGACTTCAAACAATTGTAAAAACAAAACAAATTGAGACATTTTAAACAGACCAAGTACGGATAAAGTTAATAAACCCTAATATTATAAGTTGGAATCTCTCTCTAGGATGGTGTTGTCGATGGGTAGGGATGGATCTAAGTGAAGACTTCTCCTTCGGATCTCCCGTCCTCTTTTTTTTGCGGTTTGAGGGTGTTATATTTGTTACCTCCTCGGATCGCCAACACGAAAGTGACTTGTATCGACAAGAGGAAAGTTGGTGGCAGCTAGTACGAGCAGCAGGGCGAGTGTGGACGGGTATAGTATTCTCTTCTGGATGCGCTTGATGAAATTCCTTTCGATAGGAAAGTTACCCATCTCCTCCTCAATCGGGTCAATATGGTTTTAATTCCTTCCAAAGGTGAATAAACCTACACAACAAGTAAGGAAACAAGGTTTCTCTGTTTGCGAAAGATTATCGTTGGTGAAAAATCAAAAACCGGCAAAACCCTTGGTGAGTCCTTTTTGCATCACTTTTTCCTTTTGTTTTTGCAAATTGTAGTTATAGGATTTTCATAGTTTCAGCACTTTCACGGACCTTTTCTGCCTGATTTCACCTAGATCCTAAAGGACAAGGATATTGGAGCATTGGTGGAAAACACCCTTTTATGGGTAAAAATCACGTCAATTGGCGAGTTAATAACCTACCATACGAATCGGCAATCAATTGGGGCGAAAACCGGTTGCGCAGAGCTATCCAGGAGAGAAGACGATGTGTGGTACGACTGTACCACCTCATATCGCATGGGCCGCCTCCTCCTGGTCAACTACTTCCAGAAGGGTCCAGAATGGATCCGAAGGAGAAATCGACAGGAGGGGCACCTCTGCGCCATCATCTCGAGCAAGGAGACCTAGGCATCAATCTTCACCATCATCCACATCCTCATAAACACCATTCATCTCCTTACATTTATGGCTACGAATCCGAGACGTCGGATTATGGGTTGTTGTCGACTCAGAAGTGGGCCCCAACTCCACGTCCCCTACCCGAACGCGTATATATTGGAGGCTACGGCAACCATAGTCGTCGCCACAATAAAATCGCATTTGCTCTACCTCTTCGTGCACAACCCATTTGTGTTCCTCTCTCACTGTTGATGTTTCCGACAACCTCATCCTATCGATTGCGTGCATGATTGTACGGAGAGCAGGCCTCCGGAACCTCGCCCTTCTGATCCTACACCGGGAGAAGGAGTGATTAGGTTTTGGGGAGCATATAAGGCGCGACCGCTCGTTGTTGTTCCTCGACTTTGAGGGCAGCCCATAGCCACTGCACCGTCCTGACGGGGTCCTTCTCGGGCAAGCGGGGCTTCGAGTCTACAAAAGCGCCTGTCGAATTGTCTCGCGTATCGCACTTCCGACGAGCCTCCTTCGGCGTGTGCTGCCGTGCATCGCGCTCGGCGTCGAGGGTACACGAGTGACGTGTTCATGTGTGAACACACTTTTTGGCAACTCCACTGGGGAAGAAGCTTTGAACGGTCTCCCGCCCATTCTTGATACGAAGAGATCGTCATCTAGGGTTTCCAATCTACAAAGGTAATATGAATACCCAATTCCCTTTTGTAGATGCAAATAATTCATATGGTGTTACTAGAACGTTCAGTGAGTATACTCGATCGGCCAACCCTAGATTTTTCAATAATGCTTCTAATTACGCTCAAGGGCCAATTCCAAGTAATTTCATGCTTCAACTTCTTATGATACTAGTAACATGCACCATATGTATTCCAACTCTCATGCATCGGCAACCCCACAAATTGTTATGCCGGTTGTTAGGGCATATCTCTCCCTTAGTGGTTTTGGTGATTGATGACAATGCATTTGCAAACTAATCGTGTGCATCGAGCATTTCAGATAAACCATCATTTGGCACAAGACAATTGGAACCCTCGGAGCTATCACGAAGACGATGTTTTTCTTGCGTTTCATTTTTGGTGGACTAGAGTCGTAGGATCACCATACTATTAAGAAGGGGTCCGCTTCGGAAAGGTTTAGGTGAAATCATCACATACACTATCTCCTTGTACCCTCTTTCCTTCCCCGACTCTTGAGCTTGTCCTTCCTATCTTGCTTGGGTCTTTTCAGAACAGCTTAAGCGGTAGTATCACTCGGCGCAGCGGTAGTACTGCTCCAGCAGTACTGCTGCAGAGCAGTGTCATTCCTACTTCTGTCTATTTTGTGTGTTCTGTAAATGGGCGGTAGTAGAGTGGCAGTTCGGTACGGTAGTACCGCTCCAGCGATACTGCGGGCCTAACTGCTACCCTACTACCGCGGGTTTACTGGGCATTTATAGGCTAAGCAGAAGTACCGCTCCTCGGCGCGGTAGTACCGCTCCAGTGGAACTACCACTGGCCTCTATCGCTTGGAGTACCGCTTGTTTGCTGCATTCTGGATTGGTCTATCCCGCGAGCGGAAGTAGAGAGGCAGTTTCTAGTGGTAGTACCACTCTAGGCGGCACTACCGCTTTGCCTTCCTCTACTGCCGCGGGTTCCAGCTGCTGCCCAACACCAAGCGGGAGTACCACTGGTGGGAGCGGTAGTACTGCTCCGGCGGAACTCCCACCCCCTTGAGTTGCTCAGTTGTGTGCAGCAGCTAGAACTTCCATGCCAGCAGAAGTACCACTCACTTGAGCGGTACTACCGCTTGTGCATGGGTTGTGGGTGCATAACGGGTGGATCTCATCCCCCAATATATAAGGGAGTCATCTTCCCCGAGTTGACTCACCTCTTCCTACCCCAAGCTCCATTGTTGCTCACAAGGTCATTTCCGCCCGATCTCTCTCGCTAGCCAATCAAACTTGTTGATTCTCTAGGGATTGGTTGAGAAAAGGCCTAGATCTACGCTTCCACCATGAGAAATTTGGTTCCCCCACTAATCTCTTGCAGATCTTGTTACTCTTGGATGTTTGAGCACCCTAGACGGTTGAGGCCTTGGAGCCACATTCCATTGTGGTGAAGCTTCGTGGTGTTATTGGGAACCTCCAATTCGGTTGTAGAGAGAGCCCCAACCTTGTTTGTAAAGGTTCGGTTGCCGCCTTCAAGGGCACCACTAGTGGAATCATGACATCTCGCATTGTGTGAGGCATGAGGAGAATACGGTGGCCCTAGTGGCTTCTTGGGGAGCATTGTGCCTCCACACCACTCCAACGGAGACGTACTTCCTCTCAAAGGGAAGGAACTTAGGTAACACATCCTCATCTCCTCCAGCTCCACTTGTGGTTATCTCTTACCTTTACTTAGTGTAAGTTTACCTGTGTTGTATTCCTTGCTTGCTTGTTGTTGTGGTTGTTAGCATCATATAGGTTGCTCATCTAGTTGCATATCTAGCCAACCTATTTATTGCTAACCCTAATTTGTTAAGAAAGTATAAAAATTGGTAGTTGCCTATTCACCCCCTCTAGTCAACCATATCAATCCTTTCAATTGGTATCAAAGTTGTCGATGTCCAAACCGACAGTCTCGGGTAAGGGGGTCTCGAGTTGTGGGTCTAAGATTGATGGGGAACAAGGGACGAAGAACACGGTGTTTACCCAGGTTCAGACCCTTTCTAGGAGGTAAACCCCTACGTCCTGCTTGATTGTATTGATGTGTATAGTATGGTTACATAGTCGATCTACCTCGAGATCAGGCGAGCTAAACCCTAGGTTGACGGGGTATTGGATGTTGCTCTAACCCTAAAGACTAAAGCCCTACAGTTTATATAGACACCAGTAGGGTTAGGTTTCACACGGTTGGTTACAATAAAGGAAAGATCAAGCTAAATCTTGACTTGGAAGGCACACCACGGCTCCAAAGATCTTCTATCCAGACATGGGTCCATGCCCTAGCTCAGCTCCATAGTGTTGGAAATATGCCCTAGAGGCAATAATAAAATGGTTTTATTGTATTTCCTTGTTCATGGTAATTGTCTATTGTTCATGCTTTAATTGTATTAACTGAAACCGTAATACATGTGTGAATACATAGACCACAACATGTCCCTAGTGAGCCTCTAGTTGACTAGCTCGTTGATCAATAGATGGTTATGGTTTCCTGACCATGGACATTGGATGTCATTGATAACAGGATCACATCATTAGGAGAATGATGTGATGGATAAGACCCAATCCTAAGCATAGCACAAGATCGTGTAGTTTGTTTGCTAAGAGCTTTTCTAATGTCAAGTATCATTTCCTTAGACCATGAGATTGTGCAACTCCCGGATACCATAGGAATGCTTTGGGTGTACCAAACGTCACAACGTAACTGGGTGGCTATAGAGGTGCACTATAGGTATCTCTGAAAGTGTCTGTTGGGTTGGCACGAATCGAGACTGGGATTTGTCAATCTGTATGACGGAGAGGTATCTCTGGGCCCACTCGGTAATGCATCATCATAATGAGCTCAATGTGACTAAGTAGTTAGTCACGGGATCATGCATTACGGAATGAGTAAAGTGACTTGCCGGTAACGAGATTGAACGAGGTATTGGGATACCCACGATCGAATCTCGGGCAAGTAACATACTGATTGACAAAGGGAATTGTATACGGGATTGATTGAATCCATGACATCGTGGTTCATCCGATGAGATCATCGTGGAACATGTGGGAGTCAACATGGGTATCCAGATCCTGTTGTTGGTTATTGGCCGGAAAGCTGTCTCGGTCATGTCTGCATGATTCCCGAACCCGTAGGGTCTACACACTTAAGGTTCAGTGACGCTAGAGTTGTTATGGGAAATTGTATGTGGTTACCGAAGGTTGTTCGGAGTCCCGGATGAGATCCCGGATGTCACAAGGAGTTCCGGAATGGTCCGGAGGTGAAGATTTATATATGGAAGTCCAGTTTCAGTCGCTGGAATGGTTTCGAGGGTTACCGGTATTGTACTGGGACCACCGAAAGGTGTCCAGAGGTCCACCGGGTGGGGACACCTGCCCCGGAGGACTTAATGGGCTGAATATGGGAGGGAACCAGCCCCTAGTGGGCTGGTGCGCCCCTCCCCAAGGGCCCAAGGCGCCTAGGGTTGGAAACCCTAGGGGAGGGGGCACCTCCACCTTGCTTGGGGGGCAAGCCTCCCCTCCTAGCCGTCGCCCCCTCTAGATGGGATCTAGAGGGGACGGCCCCCTCTCCCCTTCACCCTATAAAATAGAGGGAGGGTGGGAGGGCTGCAGCACCCCTTCCGTAGCGCAGCCCCTCCCTCCTCCAACTATTCCTTCTCCTCCGTAGTGCTTGCGAAGCCCTGCAAGAATACCACAAGCTCCACCACCACCACTACAAAAAAATACACTTCCGTGATGATACGTGTTTGTACAGTAGGTCGCGTTTTTTGTCATGCATGTACATCCATGACAAATTTATGATGTAATCAAGATAGTCATACATGTGTCTTTGTCAGAGAAGTGTTCCATGACATTACCAAAATTATCATCACGAAGTGTCCACTTCCATGACGATAAATCGCGCGTCACGAAGTGCTTTCGTCAAGGGTGACCGACACGCGGCATCCACCATAACGAACGTCGTGAAGCTATCGGGTCGGGTTTTGGATCCGATAACTCGTTAATGTACCGACCAATGGGGATTTTCCACGTAAAATCATCATTGGTCAAGGAAACACGCGTCGGCTCACCGCTGGGACAGATGTCATCCACTCATTGGATGTATACGCCTATGATACGTCGACACGTGGCACGGCCCAACAGAGGCCCATTCCTGTGAAAGGCCGGCCCATTTGACTTGGTCAAAAGGTGGCGGGCCGGCCCATGTAAAGCCTGTTAATGGCCTGTTCGCATATAGCCCATTTACAACCCGCTAACCCAAGGCCCGTTACGCCCTATCCAAATTAGGCCCAGTAGCGTCATCTGGGCCACCCAATATGATTCCAGCCCATTTTCACTTCTGGCCCATGTATGGCCCATGACGTCTTTCGGTCCATATGAGGCCCTATGTAACTCTTGGCCTATTAACGGCCCGTGGTGAAACTGGCCCGTAATGAAGAGTGTACTACTTTACACCCATTAACGGCCCGTGGTGAAACTGGCCCGTAATGAACAGTGTATCACTTTATACCCATTAAGGGCCCATTATTCCGCTGGGCGCTTTCACCCATGTTATCTTTTTGGCCTTCTCAGAGCCCATTTATTCTTGGGCTCATTTCCAGCATTCGTTTACTTACGGCCCGTTACTGTCATTTTCTACTTATGGGCCAAATTCAGCCCGTGGTTACAGTCGGCCCGTTTGTGGTCCGTTAACACGTTGGGCCGTTTTCATAGCGTCATGAAATACGGCCTATTAACGATGGCCCGTTATGGTCGGCCCATGAACAGATGATTCCAACTCTAGCCCGTTTACGGCCATAATGCGACCTGTTATTGGCCCATGTTTGGCCAATCGATACTGCCCGTATAAGGCCCATTGATGATACGGCCCGTAGAAGGCCCATTGTTTCTGCGACCCGTAGAAGGCCCATTGTTTCTACGACCCGTGGAAGGCCCATTGTTTATACGGCCCGTAGAAGGCCCACTGTTTCTACGGCCCGTAGGTGCAGTGTCACTACAGTAAATATTAGCCCATGGTTATTGTGGCCTAGTTTTAAAAAATAGGTTGTTGCAGCCACTAGCAAACCGCAGAAAAAGAACTGCACTGACTACAAGCAAACAAATAAACAAGACAACAAAGAAATAAATAAGCAAGCAACTTACACTAGGCTGTCACGGCTATTACACATATTACATCCACTGGGCATCAAAGTTCGCCACCAAGTGCAAATATAGGGAAAACAAAGAAGATATAAACGCCGCAGAAAACAAGTCCGAATGAAACCACTTTAGAAGAGCTCAAGAAATAATATCCTGGTACCCTTAATGTTGGCAAGATGCTTAGCAAGCTTATTAACTTTCTCTTATTTGGCGCTTAAGTCCTCCAAATACCTTTGTTGCACCGTAAAGTCTCAGATCTGAATTCGCAGGACTTCCTCGATCCTTTGGCTTCTCGTCGATAACATCTCGATCGATGTCTTTCAACTTGAAGTTGAGACTCAAGAAGCCGAACTGATTCAGTAACGAGTTCAAGAGCTGGTGCCAAGCGATGGTAGCCAAGAACTCGAACACTACATCAAGACAGACTTTGGGGTTGTCTCGGTGTCCTCAATATAGTTTTTATTAGCTTTCTTGGAGACCAACAGGATGTCTCACTATCTTGAACCTTATCTCATTACTTCCTTTACCATTGCATAACAGGTACTCTTCTCCAATATTTTATCCGCGTTCTAAAAGGGAAACAAACAAACACATCTCAGGTTTACAATGTAGTATATGAAACTCATTTTGGTACACTAGTTCAGTAGTAAGGTGGACATGATAACAGCATGAAACAAACATATATCTATGTAGTATGGTCACTGTATGGTCTATATCATTCTAGTTTATGTTGCCAAATCAAGATAGATATAGTTCGAATCATATCTATTTAAGAGAAAGCAGCATATATAGAATATAAGTGTGGGAAACTACACAGCAATAACAACACTTTTAATGTGCATGGCATGAGAACATAACTGTTTATTCAATTGAAACTGAAATCAACATAGAGCAAGTTACAATTGGAGTTTCAATTGCATCCTTTTAATGTGCCAAACACGTTGAAGAAACAGGTTTAAAACATACCTGTTGCGCCATTGGAGTTTCAATTGCATCCTTCAAATTTGAAATTGGTTGGTATCAGTAAATACAGTGATGCAAGAGCAAAGTAGTATGAACCATAGCTACGGGACCTGACCTGAGAACAATTCTTCTTTTGCTTTAAGCGTTGACTTCGGGTTCGGAGTGGTGGTCCTCGTGATTTGGGCACTGCAGTTGCCTTACTAACTTCTTGTGTTTGGGTGCTCTGTGGTGGAGACGGTGCTGTGTCAACGGGAACTGGGTGTCTATCTGCTGGGGTTGGGGTTAGAAGGGGTGTAGCTGGTTCTCTATCCAACTGGGTAGGGGTACAATCTGCATGAGTGTGGGTTATGTGTGGTGGGGCTGATTCTTGGGCAAGTACAACCGTGGTTCTATCTGCATCGACAGGTAGTACGATCTTTTCTCAAGACCGTGTTTTACTCCCACAGATATCGCCATCACTCCTCCAATTGAAATGGCTGATAAACAAGAAAAGTAATTGAATGTACGACATTGTAAGATAGACAGTGCAATGGATAGTAGGGAAGAAAACAGGGCATGAAATAATTCACATTTATGTTGTCTAAGCAAATGAATAGCGTGACATAATTTCACATATATGATGGCTAATTAAACAGGATAGCATGACACAATTTCACGTGTATGATGGCTAACTAAACAGGATAGAATGACATACTTCAAAATATGATGACTATGTAAACAGGATGACATGATATAACTATACGATGTGTCTATTAAAGTGGTTGGCATGCCATAAATCACAAACATGCCGTCGATGGAAACATGATGGCATGATATAATTCACGGATAGAATGACATAATTTAAAATATGATGACTATGTAAACAGGATGAGATGATATAACTATATTATGTCTTTAGAAAATGGGTTGGCATGCCATAATTCAGATACATGCTGTCTATGTAAACATCATGGCATGACATAATTCAAATATATGATTTATATACTAAGGAAGTGAGCAGAGGGCAATTGCATATATGATGTGTCAACTAAGGAGATGGCATTCAATATTGTGTATATGATGTAAAAATAAGCATTGCAATACAACATATGCATTATATGAGTAATATAACCTCGCCAAGTTTGAGCATACACCTCGGGGATAATAGGACTGGTCATCGCCTCTGAATCCTCCTCTCAAGAGCTATCTCAGAATTAGCAAGATATCTGCTTCAAAGGTAGCATTGTTTGCTCAAGACCTTGTTTTCACTCCAGATTTCTCCATCACCAATTCAAATGGCTGATGCACAAGAAGAGCAATTGAATATACAAACATTGTTTACAAAAGCAATGAGAAATACAAAAAAAGGATGACATGATATAATTCACATATATGACGCTTGCCTAAACAGCATGGCATTGCATAATTCACATACATAATGCCTTGCAACAAGATAACATTGCATAATTCACATATATAATGTCTTGCAACAAGATGGCATTGCATAATTCACATATATGGTAATTAGACACTAAACAGGTGGCATTCACACAAAGCATGTCTAAACTAAGCAAATGACATAGCAATGCAAGATACCATACGCACAATATGAGTAACATAACCCTGCCAAATTAGGGCATGCACCTCAGGAGGGAAATATGACTGGTCATCTGCCTCTGAATCCTCCTCTGAGGAGCTATCGGTAACCAGCAAGACATGCGCTTCGTCAGATAGCATTGTCTGCTCTGAAGACCTTGTTTCCACTCCAGATTTTTCTATGACCGTGCCGAATGGCTAATGCACAGGAAGAGTAATTGAATGTACTAAAATTGTTGACAAATTTAACACATAATAAAAAAATGATGGCATGATATAATTCACATATAAGATGACTGGCTAACCAGGGTGGCATTGCAAAATTCACATATATGATGCCTGACTAGACAAGATGGCATTGCATGATTCACATATACGATAAAGAAACAAAACAGATGGCATTGACACAAAGCATGTCTAAACTAAGCAGATGACATCTTTAATGTATATAGTAAGCAATGCAAGGCACCATATGCATGATATTACCAACATCAGCATGCCAAGTTAGAGCAAATACCTCATGGGGTAAATAGGAGTGCTCTTCTCCTACGAATCCCCTCGAATGCTTATCTTCCTCTTGATTACGATCCGAAATGGGTGGAGGTGGGGGCTGCCTTTGTGCCCACCATGGAACGACGTCTGCATGAAATTTTATTGCCATGCAAGGCTCGTCTCTTTTGCTCTACATGATCAGTTCCATTGTGTACAATAACTGGCATGCATAGGAATAAAACATAGTGAGATTATGTAAGGAGTGCATGCACAAATCCAGAGTGATGGTACCAAACGTGGATAGACCCAAAACCAATGATAGCAGCAGATAATAGCTTTAGTTAAAAATACAGATAATGGCTCCTTTAATGTTTGTTTGCACCCAACATGAAACTCATAGTAGACACCGGAGATTAACCAGATAGTAGATGATAGTACCGATTGTTGCCCCAATATGTACCCCACAACCATTTAAAACTCAAGTTTCAAAGATTAGTTTGGACCTGACTCGAGTCTAATAGGTGAACACGACGATAATGTAGCATGTCATCATATTAAGCGACGATAACATAAGCGGATACGTAAGAGTGCGACCTCTCTTGCGGACCCGTAGTCCTCAAGGTCATCTCTCGATTGATGATGGTAATGCAGTTGTCGTGGCGCCGCCGGCGGGAAGAAGATCTGAGGCGGCGAAAGACAGATCTGGAGAGTGGATCCTGCTGTGGTGAACCCTTCCGTCATTGGAGCAAATGAGCTAGGGTGGAACACAACAAGCAGAGCGTGACAAACCACACAAGGTTTTCTTTGACACATATCTGTAATGTAAGTAATTGAGTAAGGGCTTGTTTGAATTTGAGGATTCTAACAATGCAGGATAGGAAATAGACAGAATAGGATAGGAATGCACGTGCAAAACAGAGAATTTAAAACACAGATTTCGCTAACTGGGTGTTTGATTCACAACAATTGGAAGATCACAGGATGCAAAAAGCATGGTGAGATTAAGTCAAACCACAAGAAAATGTACGGTTATAATGCTATTATGCTACTATCTCTTAGTCTTGTGCTTGATGAATAGGAATATGAAAAGGAGGATAAGTGGAAATTAGAATTCCTATGATTTTTCTTTCAAGGAGACACTAAAGGAACAAATCCTACAGTTTTCCTTTGCTCCATTGCTTTGCACCAAATTCATGAAAAGTAGTACCATAGGAAACTTTCCAATTCCTATGTTTTTCATTCACTTTTCCTTTCAAGCACTGGCGATTCTAGTAGGCAGGCTTGAGCAAGGAAAATCCTACACTAAAAAAATGTTTTTGTGCTACTTCTATTACTTTGGACCCAGGCCACTGCCATACTAGCTCAACTCCCAAGCCCATCGACAAATGCACAGCTCAAACACGTAGAGATAAATAATGATGGCGTTCAAGAGAGTCCATCACGGATAGCTAAGTTGCCTGGTACCTCACTGCTTGTCATATAGTAGGATAAAATAATCGTATTTTCCGTTACTACGAGTGCTCAGTGGACAATATATATAACATGTAGAGTAAAAAAGAGATGCAACAAGTGTACAACCTCTTTGGCGAAGCCATGTCGATCTCAGCGTGATTGGGTTGGCGGTGAGGATGCTCCGCCGACTTTGTTGTCGGAGGAGGGAAGAAGATCTTAGGCGTCTGGAGATGGAGCCCGAGGTATCGCTCCACCGTGATGGAGAGTTTCGCCGTTGGAGCAGCTCGTGAGTTGTACGACGCCGGGTGAAGCAGACAAGAGAGACAACGAACAACGTTAACTTGAGTGGAATTCTAATAGCATCTCCAATACATGACGAAAATACATAACCACAAAGTGCTAGATGTAAAATACATCACCGCCATCTCTGAACTTAACCGTCGAAATTGAACTTAATCGCCAAACCGAACTTAACTGTCAAACTGAATTTTGTTTGTCGGCTGAATTTTGCTTGTCAAACCGAACGCACTAGCAAGGTGAGGCTACACGTTGGTCGATCGACTTTTCATCTCTGGTCACCGATTTTGCAGCCGTTGGATACGAAATCAAGGGCTCGCGGTTCATCTTCAACCTCCACCCCGAGCCGCCACCACCATCGCCAAACAAGAAGCCCCGCCGCCATGGACGGTGGTGCGCCGCCCTGCCCGCCCCAAAAACACTCCCCACCACCGGTCCGCCGCCGCCCCGGCCATCCCTCTAGGCCCCCCCCGTGCCGAGCTTTTTCTCCGACGATCCCCACGCCACCACCCCGCCAACGCCCTGCCACCGCCGGCGACCACCGCCCCCATCCTGAACCCTAAGATAGATAGTGGGGTACCTCTCTGGCGAGCCCCCCTCCCCGCTGTGGCTGGTTCTTCCTTCACCCCGGCGAGCCCACCCCTTTGGAAATCGACTGACCCAAAAGTCGATTCAGTCGACTAAAGTGTAGCCAAATCGAAGCAGCATCGCAAGCAAGAGCAAGAGCGAGAGCAACAACGCGAGCAAGATCAATATCAAGAGCAGACCAGGCAGGGGACCGAGAGTAAGAGCAGAGCAGCAGCATGAGCGAGAGCTAAAGCAGCAGCAGCTCCTATTGATGTGGACGTCGCCGCCGAGGGAGCGACACCATGGAGGAAGTGGCCGGTGGCGCCGCCGTGGATGGAGCCACGCCGTGTCGGCTCGGGACCGAGCGCCGGCAGCACCGTGAGATCGAATCAAGAAGAAAATGCGACGATTAGTGTACAACCTCTTTGGTGGCGCCGATTAGGCCGCAGCTTCATCCGAGGAAACGGTGATGATGATGCTCTTCCGGTGGTGGAAGTGAAGACGGCGGTGTGGGAATGGAGGTGGCGGGAAAGACGAGGGGAATGTCAGGGCAGCTCCTTGGAGGTCGAGGACGGGGTGGCTGAACCGGCGGGACGATGAGATCAACGACGGATCCTCATCCGATACGGTGGATGAGGGACGTCGAGGTGTTGCTGTGGACGACGTCATCGGGGAAGAAGCTCTGGCTGGGTGGCGGACGGAGCAGGGTGTGGGGTTTCGTCGCGGGTTTTCGCGGCCTCTGTGTACGAATGGGTGGGCGGATGGGATGGCAGTGGGGAACCATGGCTTAGAGACGCGCTTGTCCGAAATGTGGGGTAAGTTACGAAAGTACCCCCACCGATTTGAGGCGGTTCTTTCGGTTCAGGGGTACCACGGGCATTTCGCGTGTCGGGATTTCACAGGAGGTGGGAGTTTTCGCGTTGTAATTTCGGAATAGCAAGGCGCGGGTTGAGATGGAGGGAGTTGTCGGAGCACAACGAGACAAAGATATATCTTAAATATTTCGGGCTAACAAGGCGCGGGTTGAAGAGGCGGGAGTTTCGCAGCACGATAGACAAAGACGCTAGCTTCAATTTTCGGCATAACAAGGCGCGGCTTGAAATTTCGGAAGAACAACACACACACACACACAAACACCATTTAGACTAGAGTAAGGTACACGTGCATTGCACGCATGAGATTTGGCAACCAAATTATGAATAAATACCACATTATAGCATGCAAGCTTTGAGTCATATATGCATGATGTTGATGTTTGTTTAATTCTTATAGTTCATTTCATTCAAAATCATCTAGTTTTTATAAGAAAGCTAATCTATTTTAAGATTCATGGAATTGTGCGCTGTAAGACATAAAGTAAAAACAAATAATGGCAAATCATGTAGAAAAACATTTGGGCAATTCTGATACGGAAGATTCTAGAACAAATAAGAAGTGCTTGTGTTTTGATGTTTGTGCATTATGCTTAAGTTCAACCATGGAGTCTTCTAGATTATACATGTGGCGAAATCTGTGGAATCTAGATGATATCCAACGCCAATAGTGCTCAAATTTGCCATCTTTGGACCTTCGGATTCGCCTCATCCAACGCCATCTTTCAAAGTTAAAGTTACCGCACACAATATAAAAAATATATATATATATATATATATATATATATATATATATATATATATATATATATATATATATATAGGGCATAGATATAGATATGTGATGCTAAAGCCGCCATCATCTCCAATTACATGCACGGATGCGACATGGGAAAATGATGTCTGCCATCGGTATCTCAAATTCAAATCAGTCTGACCTTGTTCAATGTGTATACATTACAACATGCTCGTTTGCGAAGCACACCACGCAGATCTTCGTTATATTCATGCATGCATGGGTTTCAAACATCAGGATCTCTTATTCAAATATTTGAATTCAACTTTACATTGATTATGACCTCACCTATTCTTTTACACCCACACAGTAGTCTTCTCTTTATAATTGTACCACTAACTTTCGCTCGTGCATGCATGCACACACACTACCAGTCGGCATTATCTATCGCATGCATGCAATCTTTTTCTTCAGGTCGGTCTCCCATGAAGGCACACACCCACACACACACCCCCCCTTTCCCTCATACCGGGCATTCTTTATCTCTCACGCGTGCATACGCAACGATCGATGTTCCTCTATGTATGTGTGTATATAGCTAGGTCTTTCATAGTTTTCCACACAAACCGATCAATCGATATATCCAGTGAGGTCTCACCCCCTTTCCCACGTCCACATCGATCAATCTATACCTCTCCCATGTCCACATCGATCAATCTATACCTCTCCCACGTCCACATCGATCAATCTATACCTCTCTATATAGGATTAACATAAATAGCTAATACAACCACATTAATTATATATCCAACGTCCCCCTCTCATCATCCATGCCTTTCACTTCATCTCTTAGATGCGTGCACAATGGCGAAGACAGGGGGTAGTAAGGGCCCTGCCCCCCCTAACATCACTATATATCGAGGCTAATATGAATGTGATCATTAGACAATTGCTGCTAAAAAAGGTTTAATTTCATGAATTGACCCTCCTCGTAAAGGATTAGCAATGCTAGGCCCCCTAGCTCATTTATTTTTCATGGCTCCACCATCACTGCAACAACAACAGCACGTGTTCGCCTCTCTCTAAATATCGATCTCGCACTTGTGCATTCCTTCATAGTCTCCTCCACTCGCCCTCGCACCATCTTCTAGCCCCCCACCGGATTTTGCCACATGTACAATCTAGCAGACTCCATGGTTGAACTTAAGCATAATGCACAAACCTCAAAACAACAGTGGTTCTCTTTTGTTCTGGAATCTTTCGTATCATAACTGCCCAAACTTTTTTTCTAGTTGAATTGCCATTATTTGTTTTTACTTTATGCTTTACAACGCACAATTCCATGAATCATAAAATAGATTAAGGGCTTCTTTGATTCAAAGGATTCAAAGGAATTTTGGAGGATTCTAATCATTAGGAATTTTTCCTATCTTGGTTGTTTGATTCGTAGGATTGTAAACCATAGGAAATTTTCCATATGATTCATTTACACTAGATTTCATAGGAAACATCCCATCCACTCAAACCTCTTTGAAAGAATTCTGCGTTTTTTCTATGCACAATCAAATACTCGTACAATCCTGAAGGATTCAATACGACATTCCACTATAATCTCATGTTTTTCCTATTCACACGTTCTTAGCTTTTTTATAAAAACTAATTTGATTTTGAATGATATGAACTATAAGAATTAAACGAAGGGCTACATCACGCATATATGACCAAGAACTTACATGCTATAGTGTGGTATTTATTCATAATTTGGTTGCAAAATCTGATGCGTGCAATGCACGTGTAAATTACTAGTAATTCGAGTATGTGCAAAACACGTAAATTAGAATACCAATGGCATGCTACACAGTGTCTCTCTTACAGTTCATGAAGCCACATGGCACATGTGGAGGTGTTGTCGCGACCTCCTTGCGTGGATTGATCACAGTGACGTGCTACTGGTTCCAGAAGAATGTACTCGTCCTCCCTGAGCCATGCTGGCAGTACATGCACGAAGCAAAGATGTGCACGCATGCCACGCACGCACTCAGTCCCTCGCACGCACACGCGGGTACACGGGCGGATGCAATTTTGTACCAAGATCCACCCCATGTGATAATTTGACGCGTGTAAAGTCGTTCACTTCATTGATGGTCAATTAATACAGCGCATGCAAATTGAGTGGACGTGAGGGCGGAAGAAAGACATTATTACTCCACTGCGCGCATGCGAGTAGTTAAATCGTGGGTTGCTAGTAGTACTTCCATTGGTCTCCTTCAGATTTTTGTGCCAATTTTGATAGTAACATAATATTTACGCATTTGAGCAGTGTAGTCTACTTGAAATTTATGTTCCACTAAACTCATCGGGAGCCGTTTCGGGCCTCGAAACCAAAACCATCAATTAATCTTTACCTTGTTCCCATCACATTCAAAAGCCTGCTCACACCTACTAGTACTACGTACCAAACCTGAACGTGTCCCCACTATGCAGTTATTAGTACTACTAGTGCTAGCACTTAGGTTATAAAAAGGGGAACTACCTAACCAAAAATTACTCTACCTTTCCTCCTCATAAGTGCTTCTTCTTTGTCCGTCGTTGCCATGTCCGGTGAGCAGAGCTCTAGGTCAAGAACTACTCGTAACAAGGGAGCGACAACCAAGGCTGCGGAAAAAAAAGAGAGGGCTCGCCGCCACGCAGAGACCTCGAAAGATCTCTCACGGGCAGGCAATGGCTCCCAGGAGTGCCCTAGCCGCGGAGGCGAACATGCCGAGCCGGCGGAGCTGGAGTCGTTATCCCTCAACGGCATGCCCGATCAGCTCAATAAGCATCTCAATAAGCAGAAGGAGTTCATCCAAGGCTTGACAGAGTTGCTGAAGGAGAGCCTCGACGACATGCCCGCTGAGCTCAATCAGTAGGGGGAGTTGACCGCCAGCTTGGTGATGCTGCTGAAGAAGAGCATTGCCTCGGAGAAGAAGGCGACCGGCGAATCCTGCGACTTCAGGAGGACAAGGCGAAGCTCGCCACGAGATCAACTGTTGAAGGAGAAGAACGCCGGTGGAAGAAGCTGCATGAGAATAGTAGTTCCTCGATGAAGATGCTGCAGCCCTCGTCATGGAATGTAGGAGGAGTTGGCGAAGCTCGCGATCGAGCACCCGCCGCTGTCAAGGTACGTAATGCGGCCGTGGAATAGATGATGAAGGCTCGCGTCGAGAAATCCCGCGTCATGGATAGAATGAAGAAGATGGCGGAGGAGACGCAAGGAGATGGAGGTCGTGGAGGCGATGAAGAAGCGATTCACGACTCATGCGAATTAGATCATTTGGGGTGATAATCTTCCTTCTTCTTTTGTTGCTGTGTTTCATCTTTTGCTTCGGGTGTTTCGCCGCACGTGTCACATTCTCTGCGAGGCATGAATAGAACAATGGTTTTTGTTTTTTGAGGGAATGAATAGAACAATGCTAACAATGAGATGACTAGCAAATTAGATCATTTTTTATAGCCATATGGCACTGGGCTGCCGTGTTTCGTGCTCCTCCGTTGCAGTACTACTCCAGTGGAAAACTTGAGTATACCACACGGTTCTTTGCTCCTCCTCGATCAGGTCGTCGGCGCATTTATACGAAAGCAATAAATCACAAGGCCCCGCCTTCCAGCAGAATGAGCCACAAATTACAAAGGCCCTCGCCTCGTGAAACCGACCAAGCTAGACCGCCCGCCCTCTAGCCTTTTAAAAATGTATACTTTTGTACAACAGTAGTATCGATGGATTGCGCCATGGAGCAAAACTTGAAATTAAAAAAAAGGTTGTACATATAGAGAGCGCTCGTCGCCAAATTATGCATATAGTACAATTAAAAAGGCTAGTCACAATAATGGTGTCCAGCACAACCCACCACTCAAATAAAACTAAGCACCCTGGAATTCTTTGAAAAAACTAAGCACCCTGAAATTCTTTGACAGCTAAACTGCTGGCTATATGATGTTGGTCATATATATTGTACGTATATAATGTGAATAAACGAGTGGTAGTACTATACCAACTAAAAGATGAAATGTAAGAAATACTAGTATGTACTTACTGAAGAGTTAAAGTAACAAGAAGAAACATAACATAGTTCTGCTGGGGCTCAGCACAACACACACCTCAAATTAAATTAAGCACACCTGAAATTAAACTTTGCAACTATTCTGGTAGACACTACATTAGAACCACCATGAGCAACGACATTGCCACCTTACTCGGAGTCCTCGTCCACGTCCTCGGCTTCGTCCTTGTCCCTCTTCCTCTTGGCCGATACTTCTTTGCTTGAACCGCCAACTTGGCTGTTGCTCTTCATCCAACCCTTGTAGATATTGAAACAAAGGTAGACATCTATTGCAGCGTACTAGATGTGGTCTATATCTAGTACATTCCGCTGCCATGCATGACGATGAAACGTGTATGGAGGTTTCTCCGCCATTTACATCTGAAGGATGAACCATGGTTTCGCCAAAGGTCGGATTGAAGGTCGACGAGAGGACACCAACCGATTCTTTTGGATGTCGAAGGTGTTGCCTACAACGAGGCCTATCCGACGCAGGACTTCTTTGTCGTTACCAAAGTCTACAGTAACGAAATTGACTAGGTTGCTCTCGAGGAAGTCCTTAAAATCTCGGCACTCAACGCCGGCATGGCATATGTGGTAGACCAAGCATAAGTCATGCACGCAAACCTCGATCACGGCGGCTTCTTCCTCTCTTCGCCCTTTAGATCCTTCTCTCGCCCCATGACCGTGGTGTACTCAACATCTAGCCCGCCACCCACTCATCATGTGAGTCTTCAACATGCGTCTGAAGCGAGAAAGGCATCCTTTCACCATCGCGGGAGAACGGGTGTAGATGACGTCGAACTCATCGCCGGTGATGGTTCTAACCTTGTACTCACTGCCGATCGGGGAGATTTGGGACGCCATGGATTTGGAAGGAGGGTTAGGATTAGTGGAACTGCCGTAATGTGAATGGACGGGACGACTAGGAGCGAACCGCCGTAGTATTAAAGGACGTGCAGGGACGAGTAGGAGCGAACTGCCAGCGTGCGAACGGTAGGGTAGTGGCTTTCCATTCTCCCATGATACGGGCTTCCGAGAGCCCTTGGATCGGAGATCGAACGGTTGCATGGCGTGATTCTAGACCAATGGGTGAATATCCTATCCTGGAGGGTTATTTTGCAAATTTTCAGCAACTTAGCATGGGACCGTTTGATCTCAGAGGGCTGCCAGCAGCCCGTATCATGGTCGTGCCTACCACGACCGTCGCGTCGCTCGTGCGGTCGCGCCCTTGGAGATTTAACACGGTGCGTTAGGCTTAGGGCTGGAATTTGAGCCGAGTCGAGCCAGCTCGGCTCGACTCGCTAAAGCTCATTTCAGTAACGAGCTAGCTCGACTCGAGTCTAACAAGTTGCACGAGTACTCATGAGATCGACTCGTTTAACTCATTTTATAAACGATCTTAAACTAAATCTTGGCTTGACTCGTTATTCTTCGAGTTCGAGTCGATTCGAGCCGAGTGACAAGCTACTCATTTAGCTCGCGAGCTTCGAGCTTTTTTTTTCAGCCCTAGTTAGGCTATATGATGTTGGCATGTCATACATAGTCATCACTTAGTCACTCATACTACAACAAGGTTGGCTATAAGTGTATTTTTTTTACTCCTCTCTATCTCTTTCTTCGTACTCCCTCCGTCCCATAATATAAGAACGTTTTGGCACTAGTGTAGTGCCAAAAACGTTCTTATATTATGGGACACAGGGAGTACTAGTATTTATTGCATTTGCCAAGGAGTGACCTCTTCCATTGAAATGGTGTTGCTAAGTTTGCTTCATTTAATTAGCTATAGACTCAAAATTGTCTTTTCACCTAGGTACACGCGCTTAGCACCATTTCTTCCTTGGGTCACCAAACTAGTCTCTCTCTTCTTGATTAACTTGCCACATCAGACTTTGTGCCTATGTGGCAAGCTTAAGCACCTATAGGAGCAAGTAAGGTGCCCGTCCGTTGCACGGAAGAGTGAAATGCATTGATCGGGGTGTTGTTTATTTTGACAAAGGATGTGGGGGTCATCTCATGTGCAACCGGGTCGACGTGTCAAGCACCAAATAACAGTGCAGAACAGCAGGGGGACGCACCCCACTCGTACCGGCCCAGTGTTAGTAATGAGCAATGAGACGTCAAATCACAATGCCGCACCTTCATAGACGGACAAAGCAACCATTATTTCACACTTCGGTTCGACATCATCTCAAACCACGTACTAGTATTGCTTCTACCTCAAGAGGGACACGCGCATCGCCTTGGTACATCATGACACGTGGGACCGCATGACAGGCCATGCTCCCCCGCCGATCGCTGGGCAAAATCACCTCATTTTTACTATACTTCCTCCGGATCGGTTTACTACATGGCATGCACGTCGTTCTAGGTTGAGAATTTAACTGGCTATATATATATATATATATGATGAACAGTACACTAGCCTTTTAAAAAATGTATACATTTGTACAGTAGTACTCCACTATCGATGGATTGCGCCATGGAGCAAAAATTGATTTTTTTTTAAAAAGGTGGTACAATATAAAGAGTGCTCGTCGCCAAATTATGCATATAGTACTATTAAAAAAGCTAGTACGTGCTTAATTGGGGTGCTAAATTCTATTAAAGAAATACTAGTACTAGTATGTACATACTGAAGAGTTAAAGTAACGAGAAGAAATATAACATAGTTCTGCTGGGGGCTCATCACAACACACCCCTCAAATTAAACTAAGCACACCTGAAATTAAACTATGCAACTAATCCGGTAGACACTGCATTAGAAGTTTAGAACCGCCATGAGCAACGACACTGCCACCTTACTCGGAGCCCTCGTCCACGTCCTCGACTTCGTCCTTGTCCCTTTTCCTCTTGGTCGATATGTCACGCCCAATATGCGACCCTATACAAAAGGAACTCGAAGGTCCCACCAAGGATAGACCCGCATATTGAAACGCTTTTGCAAGGTGGATATCATTACATCAACATTACATAATAGATGGGGATACATACAAAAGGCATACAATGCCACATGAATACAACAATACAACATACAGAACAACATCCGACTACGGATGAATCATAAACAAACTCAAACAATATCCACCTCGCTAGCCCAGTGCTGCCGACCGAACCTATCCCCGATCAAGAAGAAGCAAAAGAAGAACTCCAAACAAGTTAACATCGCTCTCGCGTCAAGATCATCGCATAACCTGTACACGCAATCGTTGTTGTAGTAATCAGGAGCCACGAGGACTCAAAGAATCCCATTACCATGGGTATCAAGACTAGCAAAGCTTAAAGGGAAGGAAGGGGTAAAGTGGTGAGGTTGCAGCAGCGACTAAGCAAGTATGGTGGCTAACATACGCAAATGAGAGCGAGAAGAGAAGCAAAGGAACGGTCGTGAAACTAGCAATGATCAAGAGGTGATCCTGAACACCTACTTACGTCAAACATAACCCAAAGACCGTGTTCACTTCCCGGACTCCGCCGAGAAGAGACCATCACGGCTACACACGCGGTTGATGCGTTTTAATTCGGATCTAGTGTCAAGTTATCTACAACCGGACATTAACAAATTCCCATCTGCCACATAACCGTGGGCACGGCTCTCGAAAGTTTATACCCTGCAGGGGTGTCCCAACTTAGCCCATGACAAGCTCTCGCGATCAACGAAGAATAGACCTTCTCCGTGAAGACCCGATCGATCTCGAATCCCGGTTTATAAGACATTTCGACAATGGTAAAACAAGACCAGCAAAGCCGCCCGATGCGCCGACAATCCCGATAGGAGCTACACATATCTCATTCTCAGGGCAACACCGGATGAGCACTCCATACAAGTAAAACCAGACCTCAAGTTTCCTTGAGGGGGCGCTGCAAAGGACTCTAGTTTGGACCAACACTTAGACAAGCATTGGCCCGGGGGGGGGGCTGAATAAAGATGACCCTTGGGTTAATTACTCCCAAGGGAAAGGTAGGTGGTGGTGAGGCAAATGGTAAAACCAAGGTTGGGCCTTGCTGGACAAGTTTTATTCAAAGCGAACTGTCAGGGGGGTCCCATAAATCACCCGACCGCGTTAGGAACGCAAAATCCGGAAACATAACACCGGTATGACGGAAACTAGGGCGACAAGAGTGGAATAAAACACCAGGCATAAGGCCGAGCCTTCCACCCTTTACCAAAAATATAGATGCATTAATAATATAAGAGATATTGTGATATCCCAACATAAACACTGTCCACCATGGAGAAATCTTCAACTTCACCTGCAACTAGCAACGCTATAAGAGGGGCTGAGCAAAAGCGGTAACATAGGCAAACAACGGTTTGCTAGGAAGGGTGTCAAAGGTTAGAGGTTCATGGCAATTTGGGAGGCTTGAAGAACAAGTTATAGGAAGCGCAACATAGCGAAAGAACGAAGCAACTAGCATAGCAATGATAGTAGTGAGATCCAGGGTAGCGGTCATCTTGCCTGAAATCCAGCAAGGAAGAAGAACGAGTCCATGAAGAAGATGAAGCCACGAAGACGAACCACACGTAGACGAACGCATCCTCACGATCGCAACGAAACGGGAACTATCGAGAAGAAGCACACAACATAGGTAAACACACCACACATGAACAAGGCATGATGCACAACAAGCATGATGCATGACCAAGCTACATGAAGCTACTCATGGCAAGAGATGATGCAAACAAGAACAACACATCAAGGCAAGTTTAAATGAGGCCGGGAACAACATATAACAATTCCGGTAAGTCCTCATATGCAAATTTCGAAATTGGTCCAGAAATGAATAAACCTTATGTTCAAGTTGTTAAACAGGAAGTTAAAGAGCACCAAGAGGATCTACACGAAATTCTAGTCAAGTTACATATAAAGTTCATTAGATTTGGAGCTACGGCCTAGAAGATATGAGCAAAACAAGTTAAGCATGGCATTGATGCAAAATGCATACAAACATCAAGCAAACACCTCAAAATAAGGATGCAACATGATAATATGAAGCTACATGCAAAATCAAGCAAGTTACATATAGAGCACACTCAAAACGGAGCAACGGTGCAACACATACACTATATACAAGTCATAACATCAATCTATCCAAAACAGCAACTAGGCATATTGCAAGCATCAAAACAATAAGCTACAGCACCCCAACATAATAACAAAAGGCATGGGCATGAAGTACAGGTAAAGCATAACAAAACATGAACACTGAGCTATCTCAAGAAATCAATAGAACATGCTCAACCATACATGGTAAGATTGCAAATAATAACAGTTTCAGACTTTGCAGAAATAACATCAGGTTGCAATGTTTAGAGCAAGCAAACAACATGTTAAGGAAGCTATCATGGCAACCAAAGGCATGGCATGAATCTACTAATAGCATAGATCAAAAGTCCCGTACTGACCAATAGTCAAAAAGGCACAGAAAACATGATGGCACCCATGTAAACATGGCAAGCTATATTACAGATTTAAACATGGCAGGAACAACAATAAGTAGGCATGTTGGTGAGCTTGAACCACTCACCACAGAGCAATACATGGCATGGCAAGGCAACCAACAGTAAGAAGACATGTTTATGAAGCTAAGCATGGCAATAGCAAGGTCATAGGGTGCATGGATCACTAGAAACAATCATGGAAGCATTGAAGTTAATGTTAACAGGCTGACAGCAACATCATGAAGCAACTTTGGAGCAAGATTACAACATGTTCCAGCAGGCTATAATTGCAACCAAGGGCATGAATGGATAGAGCATGACATGTAGATCAAAACATGTTTATAGAACATCTCCAGATTATGCATAGAATGATTAGTAGAAGCATGTTAACATAGCAACAAAATATAACATAATCTGTCAGGAAAACAGCAACAACAACTACCCTACTTAGCAAGCTTGATACACTCCGCACACAACTCACAAAAATACATGGTTGGCACCCCTGGAAAGATGGCATAGCATAGATCAACATACATGTAGACATCAACCTCATAGGATGCACACATCAATCATGGCAAAAATGATAAATGAGCAAGTTATAACAGTTTCAGCAGATTAACATCAACATGAGCTCAAATGAAAATGATGCAATGGAATGAAGTGAAGTACTCGTCGAGGCGAACAATTTGACATATTATACGCACGAAACGGAGCTACGGATGCAGAGATACAACATGATGAATATGGCATGATAATGTAAAATTTACAGGACTTAGACGAATTTGGACCTCGGGGGCGAGTCAACGGGCGGCGGATCTCGCCGGAGAGCTCGCCGGAGAACTCAAAGATGGCCGGGGAAGGGAGCTCCGGGGCGGAACGGGGCGGATCCGGCCGGATTCGCCGGATCCGGCCGAAGCTCGGCGACGACGACAAGCGGGCGCGCGCAAGGCGCCTGTGGCGAGCGGGCGACGGGCCGCCAGGGTCCGGCAGCGCGGGCGGGCGGCGTTCCGCCGGAGGCGCGGAGACTGCCGAGGCGGCGGTGTGGGGGGCGCAGCGAGGAGGAGGGCGGTGACGGCAGGGGCGACGGCGAGGCGGGCGCTGGCGAAGCTGGCGGGCTGCGGTCGGCGGCGGCGGCGTGCGGCTGCGGCGGGAGCGGGAACGGCGGCGGCATGCGGCGCGCCGGGCGCGGGCGGAGGAGCAGGGCGGCGCGGCGAGGCGCCTGGCGGCGGCGGGCAAGACGCTGGCGAGGCACGCCGGCGGGCGGCGGAGATCGGGCCCGATCCGCCCGGCGGGCTCCCGTGGGCAAAGCGGGCCGGCGGCGGAGGGGCGGCGGCGATGCCACGTGGCAGCTTCGGGTTGGGCGAGGCGGCGGCAGCGGGTGACGTGTCGCGCCCTTATTGGGCGAAACGACGTGTCCGACGGACATGTCCGGCGCGGATGGACATGTCCGGCGGCGCGGAGGAGTTTGGCTAGGGTTTGACTGCGAGAATTTCGGGGGAGGCCACATATATATAGGTAGAGGGAGCTAGGAGAGTCCAAATGAGGAGCGGTTTTCGGCCACGCGATCGTGATCGAACGACCAAGAGCATGGATGGGAGTTAGATGGGTTTTGGGCCACTTTGGAAGGGGTGTTGGGCTGCAAAGAGAAGGAGGCTTTACTGTTACCTGGTTAACCGTTGGAGTATCAAACGACCTCCAAATGGCACGAAACTTGACAGGCGGTCTACCGGTGCTATACAAGGCCGCTTGGCAAACCTCAGTCCATTCCGAGAATGTTTAACACCCGCACAAGAGAAGAGGCAAAAGGGGGACGCCGGGGAGCATAGGAGTGCCGGATTGTAAAACGGACAACGGGGAAAATGCTCGGATGTATGAGACGAACACGTATGCAAATGCGATGCACATGATGACATGATATGAAATGCATATGATGACATGGCAAAGTGCAACATGCAAGCAAATGACATGGCAACGACGGCGAATAACTGAAAGACATCTGGCGCATCGAATCCGGGGCGTTACAACACTCCTCCACTAACAAGAGATCTCGTCCCGAGATCTTAGGACCGAGACGGAAGGGAAAAAAAGGTGAGGAGAAACAAAATCTCAAGAGATGGACCAAAGAATCGAGAGCACTCGAGAAGAAGAGAGGAACGACGAGAATGACGAGAATCAAAAGCCCACGGAATCAGATAGACTATAAAATCACTCGTTCTAACCGGAGTGGTTAGAATGAGAAAAGAAACGAATAAGACTGAAATGATTTAGGCAGCACTCCGGCTGTAAAAGGAAGGATTAGAACAAGAACTTGAGAGGATGGAATGGTACTTGATGAACTCTTGAAGAATGAATTAAATCATGAAGAATCACCATGAAGTACTCCGGTAAAATGAAGGATGATGAGATAGAATGAAGGATGAAGGAATAGGATTAAAGCCTTGCAGTGATTTAGATGGAGGTTCCGACGAAATAGCCGAGGAAAATTGAACTCCGGAAAAGAAAAGATGAAAACACTTGGAACTAGAATTTATTCATCAAGAACAAACTCCGAAGGAAGGGATTACTCGCTTGGATGAAATAAGAATAAGATTTATTGTATGCTTATCCTTCATCAAATTAAATTGATGACAAGCAATGGAGTTTTGCATACTACTTATTCTTCTTGAAAAAGGATTGAGAAGTGACATATCGCAAACTTGAGAAGGTCTTCATGAACCACCGGTAGAATTGAAATGAACGAATGGATTAATATGATAAACAAGGAAAAGAATCTGAAAGAACCACCATAAGAATTTGGAAATGACTGATGAAAGAGAATGAATCACCGGGAAGAATTAGAAAAACAAATATGCTAGAGGGGATTTAGATGCAAAAGAACGGAAGAACACAAACTGATTAAAGAGCACTTGAATGAAGCACTGGGATAATATTGAGACGACTGAAGCTGAAAACTTAGAATGAAGAAATCTTCCGAAAAGATGACCTCCGGATGATCGAGAGGGAAAGCAACTCCTGAAATACTCCGGATGGATGAAAAGAATAACTGACAAATGGAATAATTGACGAGGATAACAAGAAGCTAGAACCGCGAATCTTCGAGAGAACGGGCAAGATTGAGGGGAAAAACTCTTGTTCGGTCTTCAAATGACGACGGAAAATACCACCAAAATTACTGAGGTACTCCGGGAGAATGAAAAACGAGGAGGTTGAGCCAACAATGAAAAGAATTTGAACGAGATCTTGAAGAAGGCCTGTGACCGATGGAAACCATTCTTATGTCACACTTGAAAAGAATTGAGAATAACTCCGGGGGAATTAGAAGAGTCAGGTAAGATCCTGGAAAAAGACCTGTGGGTTAGGGCCCACTAAAAGAAAACACCGTTGAAAAAGGGATGTTGAACAGATAGATGATGCACCGGAACAATTGAAATATTTGAATGAGGTGACAACCTCGAATTAATTGGAACACATACGAATCTCCTGAGATATCTTGAACACTCCGGAAGGATAAACTGGCGAGAGGCGAACGAGCAGGGAAAACACTTGAGCCGAGGAAAAGAATATGATCAACCCGAAAAACTTGAATTGAATCCACCAGAAAAGAAAAGGATGAAGAATGACAAACGAGATGAGAATCCACCGGTTGAAATGATTGAGGGAAGACTGAAGAGACTCCGCACGAATGAAAATTGATGGTCGAAAGAGACTCATACTCCGGGAAGAAAAAGGGTGGGAGGGCGGGAAAACAAAGGCAACTTGGAAGGGGAAACCGACGAACAACTTGAAGAGAAAACACTGGTTGAAATCATTGAAGAAAGAAAACAAAGACGTCGCACGAGTAGGATGGATACTCGATTACGGACTCTGGTTCCAAGAAGAAAAGGGTGGGCGGGTGGGAAAAACAAGGACAACTTCGGACAGGGAAACAACATCGATTGAAAAGAGCTGAGGATTGAACTCAAAGATGAAGAGGCTCGAGTCAACATGACGAGAAATGCACCGGATGAAAAGAGCTGAGAACCAACGATCGGAAAACCAACTACGTGAACCTAAAGAAAAATTTGAATGGGAAGAGAAGTAGTTCAAAATACCTACGTCAAGATTCCTCACCAGAGCGACGAAGGGGCTGAGGAGTAAAAAGAATTCCTACTCTCTGATATAACTAGACTCCGAAAATAGTTTTCTTCTAGACTCAACAACGGCCAAACTACACGATCAATCAAGGGGGCTCCTAGGGTCGGTCGAGGCTCGGTACCAACTTGAACACGCCTAATATGCGACCCTATCCAAAAGGAACTCAAGGTCCCACCAAGGATAGACCCGATATTGAAACGCTTTTGCAAGGTGGATATCATTACATCAACATTACATAATAGATGGGGATACATACAAAAGGCATACAATGCCACATGAATACAACAATACAACATACAAGAACAACATCCGACTACGGATGAATCATAAACGAAACTCAAACAATATCCACCTCGCTAGCCCAGTCAGCCGACCGAACCTATCCCCGATCGAAGAAGAAGCGTAAGAAGAACTCCAAACAAGTTAACATCGCTCTCGCGTCAAGATCATCGCATAACCTGTACCTGCAATCGTTGTTGTAGTAATCAGTGAGCCACGAGGACTCAAAGAATCCCATTACCATGGGTATCAAGACTAGCAAAGCTTAAAGGGAAGGAAGGGTAAAGTGGTGAGGTTGCAGCAGCGACTAAGCAAGTATGGTGGCTAACATACGCAAATGAGAGCGAGAAGAGAAGCAAAGGAACGGTCGTGAAACTAGCAATGATCAAGAGGTGATCCTGAACACCTACTTACGTCAAACATAACCCAAAGACCGTGTTCACTTCCGGACTCCGCCGAGAAGAGACCATCACGGCTACACACGCGGTTGATGCGTTTAATTCGGATCTAGTGTCAAGTTATCTACAACCGACATTAACAAATTCCCATCTGCCACATAACCGCGGGCACGGCTCTCGAAAGTTTATACCTGCGCAGGGTGTCCCAACTTAGCCCATGACAAGCTCTCGCGATCAACGAAGGAATAGACCTTCTCCCGGAAGACCCGATCGCCTCGGAATCCCGGTTTACAAGACATTTCGACAATGGTAAAACAAGACCAGCAAAGCCGCCCGATGCACCGACAATCCCGATAGGAGCTGCACATATCTCATTCTCGTGGCAACACCGGATGAGCACTCCGCATAACTAAAACCGACCTCAAGTTTCCTTGAGGGGGCGCCAAAGGACTCTAGTTTGGACCAACACTTAGACAAGCATTGGCCCGGGGCTGAATAAAGATGACCCTTGGGTTAATTACTCCCAAGGGAAAGGTAGGTGGTGGTGAGGCAAATGGTAAAACCAAGGTTGGGCCTTGCTGGACAAGTTTTATTCAAAGCGAACTATCAGGGGGGTCCCATAAATCACCCGACCGTGTTAGGAACGCAAAATCCGGGAACATAACACCGGTATGACGGAAACTAGGGCGGCAAGAGTGGAACAAAATACCAGGCATAAGGCCGAGCCTTCCACCCTTTACCAAAAATATAGATGCATTAATAATATAAGAGATATTGTGATATCCCAACATAAACACTGTCCACCATGGAGAAATCTTCAACTTCACCTGCAACTAGCAACGCTATAAGAGGGGCTGAGCAAAAGCGGTAACATAGCCAAACAACGGTTTGCTAGGAAGGGTGTCAAAGGTTAGAGGTTCATGGCAATTTGGGAGGCTTGAAGAACAAGTTATAGGAAGCGCAGCATAGCAAAAGAACGAAGCAACTAGCATATCAATGATAGTAGTGAGATCCAGGGTAGCGGTCATCTTGCCTGAAATCCCGCAAGGAAGAAGAACGAGTCCATGAAGAAGATGAAGCCACGAAGACGAACCACACGTGAGATTTAACGCATCCTCACGATCGCAACAAAACGGAACTATCGAGAAGAAGCACACAACATAGGTAAACACACCACACATGAACAAGGCATGATGCACAACAAGCATGATGCATGACCAAGCTACATGAAGCTACTCATGGCAAGAGATGATGCAAACAAGAACAACACATCAAGGCAAGTTTAAATGAGGCCGGGAACAACATATAACAATTCCGGTAAGTCCTCATATGCAAATTTCGAAATTGGTCCAGAACTGAATAAACCTTATGTTCAAGTTGTTAAACAGCAAGTTAAAGAGCACCAAGAGGATCTACACGAAATTCTAGTCAAGTTACATATAAAGTTCATTAGATTTGGAGCTACGGCCTAGAAGATATGAGCAAAACAAGTTAAGCATGGCATTGATGCAAAATGCATACAAACATCAAGCAAACACCTCAAAACAAGGATGCAACATGATAATATGAAGCTACATGCAAAATCAAGCAAGTTACATATAGAGCACACTCAAAACGGAGCAACGGTGCAACACATACACTATATACAAGTCATAACATCAATCTGTCCAAAACAGCAACTAGGCATATTGCAAGCATCAAAACAATAAGCTACAGCACCCCAACATAATAACAAAAGGCATAGGCATGAAGTACAGGTAAAGCATAACAAAACATGAACACTGAGCTATCTCCAGAAATCAATAGAACATGCTCAACCATACATGGTAAGATTGCAAATAATAACAGTTTCAGACTTTGCAGAAATAATATCAGGTTGCAATGTTTAGAGCAAGCAAACAACATGTTAAGGAAGCTATCATGGCAACCAAAGGCATGGCATGAATCTACTAATAACATAGATCAAAAGTCCCTTACTGACCAATAGTCAAAAAGGCACAGAAAACATGATGGCACCCATGTAAACATGGCAAGTTATATTACAGATTTAAACATGGCAGGAACAACAATAAGTAGGCATGTTGGTGAGCTTGAACCACTCATCACAGAGCAATACATGGCATGGCAAGGCAACCAACAGTAAGAAGACATGTTTATGAAGCTAAGCATGGCAATAGCAAGGTCATAGGGTGCATGGATCACTAGAAAACAATCATGGAAACATTGAACTTAATGTTAACAGGCTGACAGCAACATCATCAAGCAACTTTGGATCAATATTACAACATGTTCCAGCAGGCTATAATTGCAACCAAGGGCATGAATGGATAGAGCATGACATGTAGATCAAAACATGTTTATAAAACATCTCCAGATTATGCATAGAGTGATTAGTAGAAGCATGTTAACATAGCAACAAAATATAACAGAATCTGTCAGGAAAACAGCAACAACAACTACCCTACTTAGAAAGCTTGATACACTCAGCACACAACTCACAAAAATACATGGTTGGCACCCCTGGAAAGATGGCATAGCATAGATCAACATACATGTAGACATCAACCTCATAGGATGCACACATCAATCATGGCAAAAATGATAAATGAGCAAGTCATAGGATGCACACATCAAATGAAAATGATGCAATGGAGTGAAATGAAGTACTCGTCGAGGTGAACAATTTGACATATTACACGCACGAAACGGAGTTACGGATGCAGAGATACAACATGATGAATATGGCATGATAATGTAAAATTTACAGGACTTGCGAATTTGGACCTCGGGGGGGGGGGGGGAGTCAACGGGCGGCGGATCTCGCCGGAGAGCTCGCAGGAGAACTCGAAGATGGCCGGGGAAGGGAGCTCCGGGGTGGAACGGGGCGGATCCGGCCGGATCTCGCCGGATCCAGCCGAGCTCCGGCGATGACGACGCGGGGCCGGGCGCGGCGGCGTCCGGTGGCGAGGCGATGGCGGGCCGGCCGCTGGGTCCGCGCGGCGGCGGCGGCGGCTCGCCGGAGGTGCGGGAGACCGCCGAGGCGGCGCGGGGCGCGGCAAGGAGGAGGGCGGTGACGGTGGCGCGCGACGGCGAGGCGGGCGCCGGGCGATGGATGTGGCGAGGGCATGCGGCGGGACGGCGGCTTGCGGGCGGGAGCGGGAATAGCGGCGAGAATAAGGGCGCGCCGGGCGCGGGGAGGAGGAGCAGGGCGGCGCGGGCGAGGTGCCCGGCGGCGGCGGCGACGCCGGCGGGCGGCGGAGATCGGGCCCGATCCGCCCGGGTGGGCTCCAGTGGGCTGTGGGCCTGGCGGCGGAGGGGCGGCGGCGATGCCACGTGGCAGCTTCGGGTTGGGCGAGGCGGCGGCAGCGGGTGACGTGTCGTGCCCTGATTGGGCGAAACGACGTGTCCGACGGACATGTCCGGCGCGGATGGACATGTCCGGCGGTGCGGAGGAGTTTGGCTAGGGTTTGACTGCGAGAATTTCGGGGGAGGCCACATATATATAGGTAGAGGGAGCTAGGAGAGTCCAAATGAGGAGCGGTTTTCGGCCACGCGATCGTGATCGAACGACCGAGAGCATGGAGGGGAGTTAGATGGGTTTTGGACCACTTTGGAAGGGGTGTTGGGCTGCAAAGAGAAGGAGGCTTTATGGTTACCCGGTTAACCGTTGGAGTATCAAACGACCTCCAAATGGCACGAAACTTGACAGGCGGTCTACCGGTGCTATACCAAGGCTGCTTGGCAAACCTCGGTCCATTCCGAGAACGTTTAACACCCGCACAAGAGAAGAGGCAAAAGGGGGACGCCGGGGAGCATAGGAGTGCCAGATTGCAAAACGGACAACGGGGAAAATGCTCGGATGCATGAGACGAACATGTATGCAAATGCGATGCACATGATGACATGATATGAAATGCATATGATGACATGGCAAAGTGCAACACACAAGCAAATGACATGGCAATGACAGCGAATAACTGAAAGACATCTGGCGCATCGAATCCGGGGCGTTACACGATACTTCTTTGCTTGAACCGCCAACTTGGTTGTTGCTCCTCATCCAACCCTTGTAGATGTTGAAACAAAGGTGGCCATCCATTGCAGCATAGTGGATGTGGTCTATATCTAGTACATTCCGCTGCCATGCATGACGATGAAACATGTAATGATGTTTCTCCAGTTTGCGGTACGAAGGATGAACCATGGCTCCTGCCAGGGTTAGCATTGAGGGCTGACGACAGGGCACCAGCCGATTCTTCTGGAGGTCGAACGGGTTGCCTACAATGAGGCCTATCCGATGGAGGACTTCTTTGTCGTTCTTAAAGTCTACAGTAACGAATTTGACTGTTTTGTCCTCGAGGAAGTTCTTAAAATCCTGGCACTCAACGTCGGCATGGCATATGTGGTAGACCAAGCAAACGTTATGTAAGCAAACCTGGATCATGGTGGGCTTCTTCCTCTCTTCGTCCTTTAGATCCTTCTCTCGTCCCACGATCGTGGTGTACTCAACATCTAGCCCAAATGACCCACTCATCATGTGAGTTTTGAACATGTGTCCGGCGAGAAAGGCATCCTTTCACTATCGCGAAGTGCGGGTGTAGATGACGTCGAACTCATCGCCGTGATGGTTCTATCCTTGTACTCACCGCCGATCGGGGAGATTTGGGACGCCATGGATTTGGGAGGAGGGTTAGGATTAGTGGAACTGCCAGAATGTGAATGGACGGGACGACTAGGAGCGAACCGCCGTAGTATTAAAGGACGTGCGGGAAAGAGTAGGAGCGAATCGCCAGCGCGGCGAACGGCGGGTAGTGGCTTTCCATTCTCCCATGATACGGGCTTCTGAGAGCCCTTGGATCTGAGATCGAATGGTTGCATGGCGTGATTCTAGACCTATGGGTGAATATCCTATCCTGGAGGGTTATTCTTAAAATTTTCAGCAACTTAGCATGTGACCGTTTGATCTCAGATCCAAGGGCTGCCAGCAGCACGTATCATGGTCACGCCTACCACGACCGTCGCATCGCTCGCGTGGTCGCGTCCTCGGTGATTTAACACGGTGCGTTAGGCTATCTGATGTTGGCATGTCATACATAGTCATCACTTAGTCACTCATACTACAACAAGGTTGGCTATAAGGTTGGCTATAAGTCTATTTTTTTACTCCTCTCTATCTCTTTCTTCGTACTCCCTCCGTCCCATAATATAAGAACGTTTTTGACACTAGCTAGTGTAGTGTCAAAAACGTTCTTATATAATGGGACACAGGGAGTACTAGTATTTATTGCATTTGCCAAGGAGCGACCTCTTCCAATGAAATGGTGTTGCTAAGTTTGCTTCATTTAATTAGCTATAGACTCAAAATGTCTTTTCACCTAGGTACACGCGCTTAGCACCGTTTCTTCCTTGGGTCACCAAACTAGTATCTCTCTTCTTGATTAACTTGCCACATTAGACTTTATGCCTATGTGGCAAGCTTAAGCACCTGTAGGAGCAAGTAAGTACAATAGTGTGCTTTACATGGCATTTTTGCATATGTGGAGGAAAGAGAGGCAAGGAAAAAGTGGAGAAGTGGGCTCTCATGCAAGAGCCAGCCTCTACTACTACATGGTGGAGCATTGGGAGAGGCACCTGTATGGAGGTGGTCAGGAATCGGGAGACTCACGCCGGTCGTAGCGCGGCAGTTAAAATGATAATGGCAAGTCAAATCACGGGGCCCCACCTGTCCAGCAGTAACTCGCTGTCAAATCACATAGCCCTACATTTGCAGCAACCTACTCCCTTGTCTTCTCACGTCTCTGTCGAACCGACTAGGCGGAACTGTCTCGCCGCCTACCGGGTAGGAAAAGCCCCGCCCTCGACTTTTAAATAGTATACAGTATACTAATTTTGTATCCATGGATTGCGCCTGCGCCATGGAGCAAAGTGTCTAGAAAATGGCGGTACACATGTACGGAGTATACAGCACGCACGTCGCGTTCGTGTCGCACCCCAGACGGTCGGTCGGTCTGGCACATTGCTCTCCAAATGGAACGCGCATCATATTGCGTTCGCACACACATGTGGGACGCCAATTGAGAACCGACCATAGGCACACTCCCCGGCCCCGCAAGTCGGGTGAATTAATAGAAGAGGGAGACGAATGATAGTACTAGAGAAGTGTTGTACTACGTTGGTGCCTGGACGATCCCTGCAAGACACGGAAGATCAGTTCGTCCATGCATGTGACCAGACTCCAGCAGACACGCCTGGATTGGCTATCGTCTACATATCGTGCAGGCTGTGTTGTACATGGTTGTAGTTGTGGTGAGAAATCTAAAAAAGGTTTCTTGTCATCTCGCAAAATTATGTGTCATGTGCTTCGGATCATCGCGAGGGTTAAATAGCGACAACCGAGTTGGGCTAGTCATTGGGGCACATGCACTAACAAAGGACTACTCGGCTGCCATCTAGGTCAAGCCAGCTATGTTAATTAGGACATCTATCGATGCACCCTTCTCTACGAAGTTTATCTTTAATTTGAGCTTTGTTCCTCATCTAGTTTGTCCGTCGGGATTCATGTTGTCTCCTTTGGGCAGTGAGGTTATGATTTCTTGTCATGTGGCATTTTTTCATGTTATATGTTATAATCCGGCGCTTCAGATCAAAATGACGACAATTGCGCCTCCGGGCCACGTGCATGAAGACTTCTCGACGGTCATTGACGAGGTCAAGCCGGCTCCGGTAGACAAAAGAAAACTAAGTACTACTCCACTATATAGGCAGGAGCCTCTGCGCTTGCTTGCTAGTGTTGCTCTCTTCACACCGTCTCGGCCTCTCTAGATCTAAACACGACAACGGTGGCCACACTCTCTCTCTCTGCTCACCGCTGGTCACAGATCCAGCCGGATCCTCTCCGCCGGGGAAGGTGAGAAGGTGCAACGTTCACGCGGTCGTCCTCGGTGACGGCTTTACCCATCACTGGCGCGTCCCCGATCAGCCTGCTTTGCCGTTCTCTCCCAAGCACCACTGGCGAGGAGGGCCTCCACCCCTTCTTCCTCGCTGCCGTAGTGTGGGCAGATCCGCCTCCGCCGCCCACCTAGCGACATCCCGCGACCATCGTATAACTTCCTTTGAAACCGCCTTGCTTTACTTCCCGAGCTCTGACGTCGCTGCATTTGTAACTTTTACTATTTCTCGTGCCCTCGTAGATAGGATCGATCGGCTGTTCAAAACCACCTAATTTTTTACATTTAAGAGGTAAAACTAGTTCATGCACTCGAATCTAGTACTACTTGGTTCAAACAAGGAAGAAAGGGGTGGGGAGGATTTGTTACCCGAATCTAGGACTTGGTCGAAAGAGGAAATAATGGGGGCAAAAGTAGCGTAGACCTGCTATCCAACTTGTCTCTAGGTCTAATAGGAAATAAAGGAAACGCAAAGACAAACTCAATATAAACCCGATCTATTGGTTGAAAAAGGAAAGAAAGTGGGGACTGGGGACAAGTCAATAGAGTAAGTCCAGCAATAGATTTGCTAGCCTCACACAGTATAAGGTGGCTATACCGAACAAAAATGGGACCAACCCAGATATCCTGTTCTGATGTTTGTTGCCCTGAGCCACTCTTATGTAATGCCACTGGTAAAATGTAGCAGTTGCTCTGTTAAAAGTAAGGACACGTTAAACCAATGTTGTTTTCAATGTAATGCCTCTAGTAATATGAATCAATGGCACTTCTTTACATGTCCTGCTAAAATTTCCCATTAAGATAAGTTGGTTCTTTTCGTTAGAATGCAACTGTCCTGGTCTGCCTACTCTCCCGTGCCCAAAGTAATGTCGTATTTAACGGTTGTCATAGTTAATCCTGATGCCCACACTAATATCTAGCAATGCCACTTCTTTAGAAATTGCTACTGTCCTTGTAGGATTGCCATTCAGATAAGTAACATGCTTCTTTTCATTTGATGCATGTTTCATCACTTGTTACTTGTTAGTCACCCTCCTTTCCACCTTTTTTGTGCAAACAGAGATATACATTTCACGCTCGATCTTAGTTGAACTGCACAAATGATATCCAAATTATAATTGAGCATTCCAGGAGCTTCACAACCAACCTTGATGTTGCTCAATTTTATTTCAACTAATGAAGAAGAAGCTCTATGGGTTTCGTTTTATGATGGAAATGGAACCGGGGCTGGAGCCCTTTTCTTAAATTTTTTTGAAGAAGAAGCTGCTAGCTCACGGGACATTGCTTCATTTTAGGTGAACTGCACCAAAAGGTCCCATGAATTGAATCATCCATGTTGGTGACCGAAAGAGCCAGCTTGACAGATCCCGCCTAAGCACCCCTGCCTCCATCCTTGCGACGACACGGTACACCTCGTTTGCCACCTACTCGACCCTAGTGTCACTGATAAAATGAAGTAATAATACAGTTAAAATAGAGCGAGTGTCATCTCTATCATTTCACTTCCAATGTAGATAAAGAAAGTGCTTCTCTTTGTTAAAGTATGTTTCATCAACTAGTCCCATTGTTAATGTTTAAGCGCTTACGCAAACCGGGTGCTTAATTTTAGTTGATATGTACAAAAATAGAGATTTGAATGTCTCAAGGCGCATCCTTGTACTACTCGCTGTACACCGATGTTCATCATCGCGTAAGGTGTATCTGGGAGACTTGGGATGATGTCCAAGATGAGGCGTGCAGTATGAGGCGTCGCAGGCCCATCTCACCTCGCAAAGATGGTATACTATGATACTATTGCAATATTTTCTTCTATTTATTTTGTGTGTTTCATCAACTAGTGCCACTATAATGTAATCATGCTTTTTCATTATCTGCAAACAGGGTTATTCATTTGCATTTTGGTGGAACTGCACAAATGTACGTATGGAACCGCATATATGCAGAGTGCGAGGTGTGCCAAGTAAAATTACTAACACCAACCATGCTGCATGCATGCATTGGCATCCACCACAACCAAGGGATGTGTGGCGCTCTCGTGGACGGATCTTTCTCGGCAACAAATCCTCTAACCAAATACTAGTAGCTTATATTGGCAGTTTTCTAGGAGTACTCTTTTACGAAAGAATCACCAATCTATTTTTCTTTATTTGTACACTTTGTCACAACTTTGACCCAAAGGTCCAGAGCTATTTTAGGGTGATTGGCGAGTACTCGAGACCGATTGTAAGCATGATTTTCATTAGTTGTCACACTGATTGTAAGCATGAGCAGTGGAAGATTAGGTTAGTCTGAAGCTTACCTTAAACCCTACCGCCACCGCTGAAACGAGGCGAAGGCCGAGGGAACCGTGGAGAACGCCGGGAAGGGACGTCGCGCCATCCGCCTCCTCTTGCGGTGGGAGAACGAATACTCCCGTGGCTCGGCTGGCTCTGCACCTCACGAACGGCACACAATACTCGATCGATTCGTTATCCTCTGGGTGCTCGACCTTTGACCAGTCGCCCACCACCTTCGCTGACTGCCGCCTCGGGCGAATCTGCTCGCCCATCGCCCATAGTAGATACTCGATGAACTCGGAGGACTGCGGCATGACTGCCGCCGAGGAGTACATGTACATCGCCGCCGTCTCCTCTTTTGCATACATTGCCACATGGCCCACACCGTCCTCAAAATCTCCCACTCATTGTCAAACAAACTAAGGATCTCCTTCAACCTGGCTAACTTTGCCTGGTCGCCGACGGCGATCTGCCTGATTCGCTGCTGCATCCTCTCCATAGATGTTGTTCTGAGTGATCCGGTGCTAGCTTTGGAAGATGGGAGGAGAGACGGTGGTCTTGCAATAGAGAAGAGGGAGTGGAGAGGAGGTGGTTTTGGAATGGAGATGATGGAGAGGAGAGGAGGTGGTTTTGCAATGGAGAGAAGATCAGAAGAGGGAGAGGCGAGACGGTGGTTTTGGAATGGAGATGATGGAGAGGAGAGGAGGTGGTTTTGCAATGGAGATGATGGAGAGGAGAGGAGGTGGTTTTGCAATGGAGAAGATCAGAAGAGGGAGAGACGGTGGTTTTGGAATGGAGATGATGGAGAGGAGAGGAGGTGGTTTTGCAATGGAGAAGATCGAGAGAGGAGAGGCGAGACGGTGGTTTTGGAATGGAGATGATGGAGAGGAGAGGAGGTGGTTTTGCAATGGAGAAGAGGGAGAGGAGCGTGCGGCAGCGATTTAGGATTGGGCGAGAGGGTCGGCGCGCTGTGACTGGATCAAAATCAAAATCAATTTACCCTTCAATTAAGAAAGCGACCCCACATTAACTAGTCTCCCTTTTATTCTGGGTCATAATTGACCATGATTTTCGCACATAAAATATATGTTATACGTTGCAAAAATAATATAATTTGAAAGTACATTCAGATAGGAACCAAACGATATAATTTTTTGTGACATGCATTCACATTTTGCTTGTCACATATAGTACGTGGTTAAACTTTGATCCAAAATACGCAAAACAACAAAAAAATACTTCCAGGACCAGCGCCGCTCTTCCGCTCTTCTCCTCTTAAACCACCGCCGCTCCTCTCCTGTTCCAATCTAAATCCAGCGCCGCTCCTCTCCTCTTCCATTTCAAAACCACCGCACCTCCTCTCCTGTTCCAGTCCAAAACCAGCATCGCTCCTCTCCCGTTCTAATCCAAAACCAGCGCCGCTCCTCTCCTCTTCCATTCAAAAACCACCGCCGGCGAGTGAAGGTGCTGTGGAGAAGTAGATCGATGGAGGAGTACAACCGATATGTGAGGATCACAGACAGTGACCATGTGAAGCTATCTAGGATGTTGGAGATACGGTCTTGGTTTGACAACAAGGACCAACTAGCAGCGACGGCGACATCCATGGCCAAATATCTGCAACAGAGCGAAAGGCGGCGATACTCCCGGAGGGAGTCACGCCGGAGTACATAGAGCTGCTCCTCTGGGCCATGGAGCAAACAGATTCACTGAATCCAATCGTGAGGGAGCGGTGGTGGGAGTATCGATCCCAGATGGAGCATCCACCAGAGATTGAAGGATAGAGCATCTACAGGTGCCGCTTGTGAGGTGTCTGCGGAGCGAGCCGATGGAGTCTTCGTCACCGAACCCAACTGCAAGAGGAGAAAAGCAGCTTGGCTGACGACGCTTCCCGCCATCGCCTCCTCGCTGCTCACATCGTCTCACGGGCGGCTGTCCCGCCGAGGAATAGGAGGGGATCGCCCCACCCAATAGTCGGGCAGGTTGTGAATTGTCAAGAGGAGCTCAGGGTTGTCAGTATTTGCAGGGTTGTGAATTGTGTTTTGTGTTGTGTATTTTGAGAGTACTTTCAGATATGAATGTCTTTTGAATTTCAGATTTGCAGTATTGAGCATATGAAGAATTTTATGAATTCTAGAGATCTATTTTTAGCACTTAAAACATGTAGTTTCATAGGAGTATAAAAGTGCAGACGAGAAGAAACTGCAAGTTTCAGTTTCAGATAAGGAACTGCAAGTTCAATTTTAGATAAGAAACTGCAACTTTCAGAGGCAGAGCATTTATATTAACACGGCCTTTTCAAACAGGGTTAACATCATGTTGGAAGTTTTATTCGTGGTCGAAAATGGAACTACCAGCCAGTTAACATCATGCTGATCAACATTCATGCATAGCACATCTTCATATGATGCACAGTCAAAACGCACACAATGTTGAGTGTGCGAAACACACAGAAAACGAGGGACGGAGTTTTGGCAAGTGTTGGACGTGGTTTTGGGCTGCCCCGTCTAGGCTTTCATTTTTAACATGCGCAGCCCACGACCTCGGATGGGAGGGCCTGTTTGTATTTTCTTAGAGACGTCATGTATCGACCGGCCTATGGACCTCCCATCCGAGGTTTTATTTTTGGCAGCCCAATTTATGTATTTTTTGAAGAATACGCAGCGGTCTGTTCTATTTTTCTATATAAGAATAGGAACGCCAGGTACAACTTATGTTTCCTTTTTAACTATATTATATATATTTAAATTATTTTATATGTTATTATATATTATTTTATTGTCATCATATATTTAATGATACTTACATATGTAAGAAAACAATATCCCACATCTTATTAACTTATAAAAATAATTTCTTAACAAATAAAATCCTGGATTGTTTTGGCACGAAAATCCTAGTGATTGTGTACAAAAGCTTGGTAAGATTTAAGGATGAATGTAATAATATCACTTATTATTTAAATATATTTATAACAAAATGCTCAACCCTTTTTTATTTTTTAATAACATTGCTGGCCCAACCCAACATTATAATTAGAATCAGCCCAGCAAAATCGTGTATCTAGATAAAGTGCAAATGGCCTGTAACTTTTTAGGAAATAAAATAAATGGGCCGCATGAAAGCTACATTAATTGTTCACCCAGCCCAGCTAATGGCTATAATTCAAAAAAAGATCAAATTGACTGTAAATTCTACCGCGCAAAAAAAAGACTGTAAATTCTGAAAAAATGGGTTGAATACGTGCCACATTTTTGGAGGCTAAAATGTGGGCCAATAGGTCGAAGCCAACGCAAGTCGTTGTAAATTTAGTCAACAAATGATTCTGACATGTTAGCCGTTGGATTTACATCCAACGGCCGGTATCCATCTTCAATCTCTCGTCTTCTTCCTCCAGCGCTGCCGGGACCACCTCCCGCCTCCTGCTGCTAGTAGCTCTGCTTAGCACGCTTCGCTATGAAGCGCTACTCCACCGTTGGCCAGGCCATCCCTCCAACCCTCCACACCTCCTGTTCTTCTCCACCGACTGCCGAACCACACCGCACTAGAACCAGTTAACCCTAGTACACCTCTCCGTCTGCGACTCTACTCCCGCGTCTTCCCATCTCTGGCTCATTGCTGTCCGGGGCCTCGCCACCGTCCACCACCTTGGATGCGCTCGGCGCGGCATGGTCAATGTGGTCAACGAACGACACCATCGGAAGTAGGCTGTGCGTGGAGAGGCTGACAGCTGGGTCCACGGCCGCACACAAGGAAATGTTTCCTTATTACACGCAAAATAATGATTCCTCCACCTGACATCTGGGACCCACCGGAAGGGCCTTTGTATTTCGCGAAAAAAACGTGCCCCCCGCTGATTTGTCAGACCCACCAGCTATCTTCGCACGCAAGGAAGTGCCTCCTTATTACGCACAAAAAAATGAATACTCCCCCTGCCAGCTGGAACCCAGCATACTGGGAGGCTGACTTGTGGGCCTACCAAGTTGACGGGGATGGAGGGCTTTGTCAACTTAGTCAATATGAACGATTCTAGCTCCTATTACCGTACGATGTTCATCCAACGGTTGTAGTGCTTCTTCAACCTCTGGTCTTCTTACTCCAACCGCCCAAACCAGCGCCGGTCGTGCCGCGTGCTCCTGCCTCCCGTGGCTGGCTGTGATGCCGCGGGGGCCTCACCGCCCCCTACTACTCCCACCGCTGGCCAGGCCATCTCTCTACTCACCCACACCCTCCTATTAATCTACGGCGACAGCAGCCTCACACCGCAGCTGAACCAGTGAACCCTCGTACTCCTCTTCGCGTGGGCATCCACTGCTGTTTCTTCTCCGGCTCCGATTCGTCCCCTTCCTAGGCCTCGCCGTCGTCCACCGCCGTGGTGCTCTCGGCGCGGCGTGGTCAACATGGTCAAGGAACGACTTCCATTGGACGTGGACTGTATGTGGAGAGGCTGACAGCTGGGTTCACGGCCGCACCAAGGAAGTGCCCCCTTATTACGCGGAAAATAATGATTCCTCCACCTGACGGCGGGGATCCACCGGACGAGCCACCGTATTTCACGAAAAAAAGTTCCCCCCTGACTGCTGGGACCCACCAGCTACATCTTCGCACGCAAGGAAGTGTGTCCGGGCAAAAAAAAATGATTCGCCCCGACATTGCTGGACCCACTACTACATCTTCGCACGCAAGGAAGTGCGTCCGCAAAAAACGATTCACCCTCGATGCTGGGACCCACCAGCTACATCTTTGCACACAAAGGAAGTGCGTCCCGCAAAAAATTGATTCTCCTCTCATTGCTGGGACCCACCAGCTACATTTTCGCACGCAGGAACTACGACGGTCGGGACCCACCGGTCGAAGCGCACGTAGCATTGTCATTCGGTCACGAACGTACGCATATATATCTTGGTCGATGTAGAGGCGCGCACGTGTCGTAGTAGAGGCGCGTAGGTGTCGTAGTAGAGGCGAGCACGTAGCATGTACACGTACGTACAGCGGCTAGGGTGCAAGAAAGAAAATACGACCACGTATGTGTACATACGGGCGGGGTCTCCAACGCCTAGTCGCGCATACGTACGACGAGGGCTCGTGTTCATGGGGAGGCAACAAAATATGTCGTGTTCATGGGGAGGCAACGGAATGCGTCGTGTTCATCGGGAGGCAACGGAATGCGTCGTGTTCATGGGGAGGCAACGGAATGCGTCGTGTTCATCGGGAGGCAACGGAACGCATGGGAGCCAACCGGCTTGGACAGAACAGGCGATGTAAACAAGGCCCGGCGTACCACAGAACGGAGGAAACGGACCTCCTATGGTCGAAACGGGGGTCTTGTTGATCGGGAGGGGCCTGGTGTACCGCAAAACGGAGGAAACGGACCTCCTACGGTCAAAATGGGGGTCCTGTTGATCGGGAGGGGTGTGGCGTACCGCAAAACGGACAAAACAGACTTGTGTTGGAGCGCTACGGTCGAAATGGGGGTCCTGTTCATTGGGAGGGGTGTGGCGTACCGCAAAACGGGACTCCACGGGATACTGTTCATCTCCACCGTCAACCTCCTCCAGCCTCCACGGGCTACCGTCAACCTCCTCCAGCCTCCACGGGCTCCTGTTCATCTAGCCTCCACCGCTACTACTCCACGGCCATCGCTCAACCACCCTCCACGGGCACCCTCCACCGTCTACTATTCATCCAGCCCTCCACACCACGGGGTCCTGTTCAACCACCCTCCACGGCCACCCCTCCACCGTCTACTATTCATCCAGCCGTCCACACCACGGGGTCCTGTTCATCCAGAGGCAACGCCACCACACACTATTCATCCAACCCCCCCGCAACACTCACTATTCATCCAATCGATCGGCTTTAGTTAGCAGCAGTAGCGAAGGAATCGCTCCATCGGGTTTAGTTAACAGCCATCGATCGATCACTCGGGTTCAGTAACGCGTAGCCTACAAAGGTAATCGCCGGGTTGATTAGAACCCAACGCCTCGCTTCGGGTTCGATTAGAGCCAACGCCTCGCAGACACGCGTACTGTCATCAGACGAGAAATGCGACGCTCTCCCACCGTAACCAAGAACTCCCGAAATTTTCCTCCCCTCGCTTCTACCACGGTTTTTCCGTCATGGATGGCCCAAAGAATGTCATGCAGTACCGTGTCTTGACCCGCCCAGACGAAAAGCCCATTTTCTGTCATGATTTTTTGTCATAGAAGTAGGAGCCCACCACATCTATGATGATACCGGGTTTTGTCACAATTGTCGTCATAGAAGTGTCATATGTATGATAGAAAAAAAATTCGTTCGGTCCAAAATGTCACGGATGTGTCTTTTTTTTGTAGTGCACGTCGTTGTGCTGCCGAAGCTCTTCCTCAACTTCTCCTCTCCCCTTGCTGGATCAAGAAGGAGGAGACGTCCCCGGGCTGTACGTGTGTTGAACGCGGAGGTGCCGTCCGTTCGGCGCTAGATCGGATCTTCCGCGATTTGAATCGCCGCGAGTACGACTCCATCAACCGCGTTCTTGTAACGCTTCCGTTTGCGCGATCTTCAAGAGGTATGAAGATGCACTCCCTCTCTCTCTCATTGCTAGAATCTCCTAGATGGATCTTGGTGATACGTAGGAACATTTTGAATTATTGCTGCATTCCCCAACAGTGGCATCATGAGCTAGGTCTATGCGTAGATTCTATGCACGAGTAGAACACAAGTAGTTGTGGGCGTTGGTTTGTTCAATATGCTTACCGTTACTAGTCTTATCTTGATTTGGTGGCATCATGGGATGAAGTGGCCCGGACCGACCTTACACGTACGCTTCGTGAGATGTGTTCCACCGACTGACATGCACTTGTTGCATAAGGTGGCTAGCGGGTGCCAGTCTCTCCCACTTTAGTCGGATCGGATTCGATGAAAAGGGTCCTTATGAAGGTAAATAGCAATTGGCATATCACCGTTGTGGCTTTTGCGTAGGTAAGAAACGTTCTTGCTAGAAACCCATAGCAGCCACGTAAAACATGCAACAACAAGTAGATGACATCTAACTTGTTTTTGCAGGGTATGCTGTGTGATGTGATATGGCCAAAAGGATGTGATGAATTATATATATGTTATGTATGAGATTGATCATGTTCTTGTAATAGGAATCACGACTTGCATGTCGATGAGTATGACAACCGACAGGAGCCATAGGAGTTGTCTTAATTTATTGTATGACCTGCGTGTCATTGAAAACGCCATTTAATTACTTTACTTTATTACTAACCGTTAGCCATAGTAGTAGAAGTAATAGTTGGCCAGACAACTTCATGAAGACACAATGATGGAGATCATGATGATGGAGATCATGGTGTCATGCCGGTGACAAAGGTGATCATGTCGCGCCTCAAAGATGAAGATCAAAGGCGCAAGATGATATTGGCCATATCATGTCACTCTATGATTTGCATGTGATGTTTGTCATGTTTACATCTTATTTGCTTAGAATGACGGTAGCATAAATAAGATGACCCCTCACTAAAATATCAAGAAAGTGTTCCCCCTAACTGTGCACCATTGCAAAAGTTCATTGTTTTGAAGCACCACGTGATGATCGGGTGTGATAGATTCTAACGTTTGCATACAACGGGTGTAAGCCAGATTTACACATGCAAAACACTTAGGTTGACTTGACGAGCCTAGCATGTACAGACATGGCCTCGGAACACAAGAGACTAAAAGGTCAAACATGAGTCGTATAGTAGATACAATCAACATGAAGATGTTCACCGATGATGACTAGTCCGTCTCACGTGATGATCAGACACGGCCTAGTTGACTCGGATCATGTATCACTTAGATGACTAGAGGGATGTCTATTTGAGTGGGAGTTCATTAAATAAATTAGATAAACTTAATTATCATGAACATAGTCAAAAGGTCTTTGCAGATTATGTCGTAGCTCACGCTTTGGCTCTATTATTTTATATATGTTCCTAGAGAAAATTTAGTTGAGAGTTGACAATAGCAATTATGCGGACTGGGTCCGTAAACTAAGGATTGTCCTCATTGCTGCGCAAAAGGATTATGTCCTTAATGCACCGCTCAGTGTGCTGAACCTTGAGCATTGTCTATGGGTGTTGCGAACATCTGACATACATGTTTTGATGCGTAATGTTAAACTTTTTAGAATTGAGGCACTGAAGACATTTTTTTTGAGACGTCATAGAACATATGAGATGTTCCAAGGACTGAAATTGGGATTTGAGGCTAGTGCTCACGTCAAGAGGTATGAGACCTCTAACAAGTTTCTTAAGCCTGCAAACTAAGGGAGAAAAGCTCAATCGTTGAGCATGTGCTCAAACTGTCTGAGTACTGCAATCGCTTGAATCGAGTGGGAGTTAATCTTCCAGATGAGATAGTGATGGTTCTCCAAAGTCACTGCCACCAAACTACTAGAGATTCATGATGAACTATAACATATTAGGGATAGATATGATGATCCTTGAGCTATTCGTGATGTTTGACACTGCAAAAGTAGAAATCAATTAGGAGCATCAGTTGTTGATGGTTAGTAAAACCGCTAGTTTCAAGAAGGGCAAGGGAAAGAAGGGATACTTCATGAAACGGCAAATCAGTTGCTGCTCTAGTGAACAAACCCAAGGTTGAACCCAAACCCGAGACTAAGTGCTTCTGTAATGAGGGGAACGGTCACTGAAGTAGAACTACCCTAGATACCTGGTAGATGAGAAGGCTGGTGTCGGTGTCAAAACTGGCGGATCTCGGGTAGGGGGTCCCGAACTGTGCGTCTAGGCGGATGGTAACAGGAGACAAGGGACACGATGTTTTTACCCAGGTTCGGGCCCTCTCGATGGAGGTAAAACCCTACTCCCGCTTGATTAATATTGATGATATGGGTAGTACAAGAGTAGATCTACCACGAGATCGAGAGGCTAAACCCTAGAAGCTAGCCTATGGTATGATTGTTGTTAGTCCTCTGGGACTAAAACCCTCCGGTTTATATAGGCACCGAAGAGGGTTAGTGTTACACAGAGTCAGTTACAATGGTAGGAGATCTACATATCTGTATCGCCAAGCTTGCCTTCCAGGCCAAGGAAAGTCCCGTCCGGACACGGGACGAAGTCTTCTTGTATCTTCATAGTCCAGGAGTCCTGCCAAAGGCTATAGTCTGGCCATCCGGACACCCCCTAACCCAGGACTCCCTCAGTAACCCCTGAACCAGGCTTCAATGACGACGAGTCCGGCGCGCATATTGTCTTCGGCATTGCAAGGCGGGTTCCTCCTCCGAATACTTCATAGAAGATTTTGAACACAAGGATAGTGTCCGGCTCTGCAAAATAAGTTCCACATACCATCGTAGAGAGAATAATATTTACACAAGTTCAATCTGCTGACGTATTCCGTGGCGTGACATCACACCACGGCCAAGCCTTTATTCGAATCGTTTTTACTGTCCCACCTCAGCGCGTTTAGTGAGGCAGTTTCCTTGGCACATCTTGTCAAAGCAGAGATCGTGTCCCCTTATTCCGAGATTCTCATCAATACGGGCGCGGGTAACCTAGTCGTGCCCGTTGGCACGTCTCCTCTATCGAAGGCGAGTCCCGAACGGTCATGGGGAAGGCTCTTGGTATTCAACCCCTTTATAAAGAGACCAAGGCTCCACTCCTTTCTTTCAATCTTAATCAAATCCGCCCCTTGCCTCGAGTTCCAACACCCAAAGCTCCAGATTCAGGCGCTTCGGACCTTCGATGATGTCCGGCTCCGACCTGCAAGGCCGGTGGATGCCTTCCTCCGTTACAGAAGAAGACGTGCTAAAGCTAAGAGATGCTAGGTATCTAACCGGTGAAATTTCGCATAGGCTGGCTGCCCAAGGGCAGATTATTCCCACTCCCAAGCCTGGTGAAAGCGTGTTGTTCGCGTCTCACTTCCTTCGGGGGCTAGGCTTCCCGACGGACCCCTTCGTGAGGGGGCTCATTGAGGGAGTCCTGGACTAGGGGGTGTCCGGACAGCCGGACTATCATCGTCCGCCGGACTCCAAGACTACGAAGATACAAGATTGAAGACTCCGTCCCGTGTCCGGATGGGACTTTCCTTGGCGTGGAAGGCAAGCTTGGCGATACGGATATGTAGATCTCCTACCATTGTAACCGACTCTGTGTAACCCTAGCCCTCTCCGGTGTCTATATAAACCGGAGGGCTTTGGTCCGTAGGACAACAACCATTACAACAATCATACCATAGGCTAGCTTCTAGGGTTTAGCCTCCTTGATCTCGTGGTAGATCCACTCTTGTACTACCCATATCATCAATATCAATCAAGCGGGAGTAGGGTTTTACCTCCATCAAGAGGGCGAACACAGGTAAAACATTGTGTCCCTTGTCTCCTGTTACCATCCGCCTAGACGCACGCCGGGACCCCCTACCGAGATCCGCGGTTTTGACACCGACATTGGTGCTTTCATTGAGAGTTCCTCTGTGTCTTCACCGATAGGCTTGATGGCTTCTTCAATCAACAACAACGACGTCGGTGGTGAGACTTTTCTCCCGGACAGATCTTCAGATTCGGCGGCCGCAAGATGCGGGCTAATTCACTTGGCCATCTGGAGCGGATCGAAGCTACGCCCGCCGCCAGTCGGTTGGAAGCCTAAACTTCACGGCGGACATCCGCGGAGACTTGATCTTCGATGGATCCAATCCGCACCGGCGTGTCGCCTTGTCGCGATGGGCATGATCTAACTCGCCACGGACAAGACCTCGGAGGTCACATGAATCCGCTCCGACCCATTGTCCGGAGCCGATCGCGCAGATCGAGGACGGGTGGCTAGACACCGCCTCGGGAGCTGCAACTTCCACGGCGATGGAGCCGAACACTGACCCCGTCCCTTATAAAGCTCGTGACACCGAGGTGTCGGACTCCGAACCTCCCGCGCCCCTGCCAATCGAATCCGATTGGGCGCCGATCATGGAGTTCACCGCCGCGGACATCTTTCAGCACTCACCCTTTGGCGACATCCTAAATCCGCTAAAGCATCTCTCGCTATCCGGAGAGCCTGGCGGATTATGGCGAGATGGTTGGGATGCGACGACGAAGAATTCAAAGCCCACCCACCACCCACTTTGTAGCCACGTCGACGATCTAACCGACATGCTAGACTATGACTCAAGACTTCGACGGTATGGACGGCGATGCCGGAGATTTAACAAGAACCAGCGCCTCTGAGGCCTTTGAAGACCACCTCGTCATATGACATATACATGGTGGACACCCCAAACGATGGGGACGGCGAAGAAGCAAGCGGCAGATTCCTTAAAAAACAGCCTAGCGCCCGACGTCGGCGGGGCGCTCTAAATCCTGCCATGGCAAGAATGGAGATTCCGCACGGAGATAATAACACCCCGTAAAGTGCCGAAGACAATCCCTCCAAAAAGATTCAGCGCAGAGGATGCGTAAGCAAGCCCTCACGAGAGCGGCGCACGAAGAGGTCGAGGATGATAATTACATACCTCCCTCCGGAGACGAGGCAAGCCTCGACGACAACGAATCGTCGTGCCCGAGGATCCCGTCAACAAGAGCGTTTCAAATGCAGGCTAATGGCCACAAAGAAACAGCCTAAAGAAAAAGCAGCAGCAGCTTCAAGCTGATCAAGACCTGCTGGCCGGCGGATGGACCGAGGTCCTCGCGTCGAAAGTATGAACTCGAGCGTCCCTCCAAGAGTTACCCAAAACGCAAGCTGCTCCCCCGATTAGAGGAGGAAGCATACATACCTTCATCACCAGCGCATAATACGGCCGACCGACCACCCCGTGGTCGCGACAGAGAGGCATCCAGGACCTCCACCAAGACCGTACCCCGGTATCGCTCCAAAAGTACGAAGCCACGAGGGAACGCGCCGGACTTGCGAGATATATTGGAGGACAAAGCAAGGCAATCCAGATCCATCTATGGATCACGTGGGCGCCCCACGACCCATGACGAATATCGTCGTGCCAGATACAACAACTCCGGCCGGGCCGAACACAGCAGACAATGCTCCCTTGAGCTACGTCGTGATATTGCTCAATATAGAGGCGCCGCACACCCGCTATGCTTCACCGACGAAGTAATGGATCATCAAATCCCTGAAGGGTTTAAACCCGTAAACATTGAATCCTACGATGGCACAACAGACCCCGCGGTTTGGATCGAAGATTATCTCCTTCATATCCATATGGCCCGCGGAGACGATCTCCACGCCATCAAATATCTCCCACTCAAGCTTAAAGGACCAACTCGGCATTGGCTTAACAGCTTGCCGCCAGAGTCAATTGGGTGTTGGGAGGACACGAAGCCGCATTCTCGACAACTTCCGGGCACATATGTGCGACCACCGGGCGCCGATGACCTAAGCCACATAATTCAGCAGCCGAGACGAATCGGCCGAGCAATTCGACACGGTTCTTAACAAAGAAAAATCAAATCATCGATTGTCCGGGATGCGAGAGGCCCTCGCAGCCTTCAAACATAACATCCGCGACGAGTGGCTAGCCCGCACCTAGGACAAGAAAAGCCAAATCCATGGCAGCCCTCACATCATTAATGACCGCTTTTGTGCGGGAGAGGATAGTGGCTAGCTCACAAAGAACAACCTCAGTAAAAATGCTGGTAGTCCAGATACCAAGGACCACAATGGCAGGTCGCGTCGAAGCAAAAATAAACGTCGTGTTAACGGCGACGACAAGGAGGATACGGCAGTCAACGCCGGATTCCGTGGCTCTAAACCCGGTCAGCGGAAGAAGCCATTCAAAAGAACAACCCCGGGTCCATCCAATTTGGACCGGATACTCGACCGCTCTTGCCAGATACATGGCACCCCCGAAAAACCAGCTAACCACACCAACAGAGATTGTTGGGTATTCAAGCAGGCAGGCAAGTTAATTGCCGAAAACAATGACAAGGGGCTGCACAGCGACGACGAGGAAGAGACCTGGCCGCCGAACAGTAGAGGATAGAAAGGACGGTAAACATGATATACGCAACCCATATACCCAAGAGGGAGCGGAAGCGTGCACTACGGGACGTATATGCGATGGAGCCAGTCGCCCCGAAGTTCAATCCATGGTCCTCTTGCCCGATCACTTTCGATCGAAGAGACCATCCGACCAGTATCCGCCATGGCGGATTCGCCGCATTGGTTTTAGATCCAATCATCGATGGATTTCACCTCACAAGAGTCCGGATGGACGGCGGCGATAACTGAACCTGCTTTATCGGATACAAGGCGCAAGATGGGCATAGACCCTCAAGGATTAAACCTACAAAGACGACCTTCAAAGGCGTCATACCGGTGTTGAGGCCAATTATGCGAGCTCACCACATCGAAGTGGTCTTCGGATCCCGGATAATTTCGGCGAGTTAATCTTCGACATAGTTCCGTTCATGCAGGCTATCATGCTCGCTTTCGGACGAACCGCGTTCAGAAAGTTCAACGCGTGCCGCATTATGCATACCTCAAGCTCAAGATGTCGCCCTCGTGGAGTCATCACGGTCAACGGAAATACGGAACGCCCCTCGAGCGGAGGAACATCTGGCGCTCTCGGCGAAATGTGAGCAGCCTTTTAAGGCAATTTTCGAGTCCGGCCGTTAAACGACCGGACACGGCCAAACATGCCCGGAGCAACATCAATCAAGACCACCTGGCACGTTCCGAGCAAGCGTAGCAATGCGGCCCCAACCCCAGCCCTCCGCGTACATCATTACGCTCTAGAGATACCATGGGCATAGGGGGAGGGGAACGACCACAATAGAGCCAGAGGGCGGCTCGACCACACCAGGGGCTCCCAAGTGTGTTGCTCTTTTTATTTTTATTTTCCTTCTTTTTATACACAGGACTCCGTTCACTAGAGGCCTGTCCGTGATGAACCCGCCCGAACTCACGATGCAACGGGGAGGAAATAAGGCTGCATTTAACACTCGTGTGGTCTCCATTAAGAGCATTAAATTTGATTATACACACCAGTCCATAGCCCACCCCTCGAGGGGGACATGTTTAATTAGTCCAATCCCTTGCTTACCAAGACTATTTGTATCATTCCGCACTCATAGCAGAATTCCTTAAATAAATAATGCAGCATTTTTTGCCTATAATTGCATCACTTTACATATGTTCATTAATGACATCTTGCACCAGATATTTTGGTACGGCCGAATACACCAAAGGCTTATGTTCCCCGCATTATGGTGTGATAAGTCCGAACACTTTCACAAGTCGGCACCCGAACTTATAACATTATATGAATCGGCTCGAATCATGTCTTGGGTCAATAGTTGGGTTTGCCCGGCTCCCATGTTTTGGTACCTTATGTTCCGTTCCGTCGGCTAAGGTAGCACTGGGAGAACCACTGCGATTGCGCCCCGATTGAGCTGGGCGAGCTCCTCAGTGGAGAAAGCTAAAACTGACTGGCATGATAAGGCGAGAGACTGGTCGTTGTTCGAGAGGTCTTTTCGAGTCCCTAAAGACTTATGCCGCTTCGAGCGAAGAACCGGATCATGTCTGGCCAAGGCGTGGATAGCGCCCCGAACTCGGTCTTCCGAATACTAGGGGCTTCGCCGAAATTTAAAATTATAGAACTCTATGGCTAAGCGAGAGTGTTCAAGCATTATAAGTCCGGTTGCCTTGTTCGTTGTGTTGAGCGCCTCCCTAGATGGACCCAAAAATGGGAACAAGAGTGCTCAAGTTTATCCCGAACACCCCTGCACTAGTGGCATGGGGGCTGAAGCCGATGACTTGCCATATCTCAGGTTTTATAAACGGCCGCACAGAAGGTAATATTTTAAATCAAACAAGCGTTGCTTAGCGCATATGAACAAAGTTTCAAATATGACAGATAACACATTGCGAGTTTACTCAATAATTACATCTCTGGGGCACTCATCCGCAATCTTGCGGGCACCCTTCAGGACAGTCTTATAGTATATCTCGGGCGTACGATACTCCTTGCCCGCTGGCGGCGCGTCAGTAATAAGCCTCTCCGCATCCAGCCTGCCCCAGTGCACCTTTGCGTGGGCAAGGGCCCGACGAGCACCTTCAATACAGGCGGAGCGCTTGATGACCTCCACCCAGGGGCACGCATCCACCACCGCCGACGAGAGGAAGTAGCTCCTGTGCATGGCCTCTCCAGCCCATACCGGACTATGAGGCCCTTCATGGCCTGCTCAGCTACCTTGTGGAGCTCGACCAGCTGCTTTAGCTGGTCGCTAGGGGGCACCGGATGGCCGGCCTCAGCATACTGAGACCATAAGACCTTCTCCATTGAGCTCCCCTCCTCGCCACGGTAGAATGCGGCGGCATCGGATACACTGCAAGGCAGATCTGCAAACGCCCCTGGAGAGCTCCGAATCCGGGTAAGTGTCAGGTAGTTTACATTAACATGCTTGCTTTGCATGAAAAATGCCTTACCCGCCGCTATTTTCTTCACATCCTCAACCTCCTGAAGGGCCTTATGGGCCTCGGCCTTGGCGGCTTTGGCACTTTCGAGAGCCGAGGCAAGCTCGGACTCTCGAGTCTTCGAGTCACGCTCCAAACTCTCATGCTTTTCCATGAGAGCCTGGAGCTCTTGCCGCACCTCCGCCACCCGCACCTCCGCCACCCGCACCTCCTGCTTCTCTCGCTCTGCCCGTTCCGCGGCCGCATTGCGTTCGGCCGCGGACGCAACCTCCTTCAGGGTTGCCACCTCGTTAAGGGCCCCCGCAGCACTCCACGTTATCTTTGTTATTTTTATTGCAACCTAAATCCTTTTCTGTAAGGTAACTATTCAAAGAGGTATTACTCACCTTCTTTATCCTCGAGCTGCTTCTTGGCACGGCCGAGCTCTTGCTCGGACCGCCGAGGTCATAAGCTTCAACGCACCGACCTCCGTGAGTCGGTCTGGCAGAGGTCAAGCAGCCCTGCAAACCCATATTGACATAATTTTAGAAACCTGCACATATCTTTTTAGATCCTCGGTCGGCTTTTCTTTCCAACACCGAACCGAGCATCGTGGTCTACTATCTATGCGGTATTACATTACATAATTTTAACTTCTTACCTCAAAGCCTATTAGAAGGCTATCAAGAAGCTTTGGTCGGCCCGCTCTTGGCGAGCTGAACCTTTCAATCACCGCACTCATAATAGTGCGGTGTTCTTCCTTGATGGAAACGCCTTTGAGCGCCTCCAGCAAGTTGTCCGGCGCCTCCGGTTGGACGGGGACCGCCGGCGTCATGGTCTTGCCCTTCTTGCGAAGGGGCCGCCTGCAGGACTCCGGAACCACTGTGGGTTCCAGCGTGGAGTCCGGTGCAAAGTCCGAGAGGCTGCCTTGCGGTGCCTCCGGAGCCTCCTCCTGATGGGTCCCTTCCTGGGATCCCACCTCGGCATCTTCAGCGGCGCGAGGGGTGGAGGCAGTCGGGATGGAATCTACATCCGACGGAGCCAACGACCCGCTCAATGAAGCGGGGAGATCATCATCGGCTAGACTGCGGGCAGTGTGCGGCATTAGAAGGACACTATGTGACACAAAAGAGAAATTATAAATCATTCAGGAATCCGGATACTTACGATCTTGCCGGAGGCCTGGCCCTTGAGGGCCACTCTTCGTCGCCAACATTGGTGTTGGCGGAGCTGTTCGGGGGAATAGTCCTTCCCCTCTTGGACCCCTCGGCCTCCCCTGTTGGGGAGGCCTTCCTCTTTCTCTCTCCCTCCTCTGGGAGAGAGTCCTCTTTCTCCTCCTCGGGGGAGGAGTCCGCCTCGGAGCCATCGGATGATGAGTCCGATACCACCTGGCGCCGGGAACTTCTTCGGATCCCCGTGGCCTCCTTCTTGGCCTTCTTCTCCGGCACCACATGCGGTGCCGAACCAGCCCCCCGCTAGACAGGCGTCTCAGGAGTTTTTCGCATGGGAGCCGGGCGGATGATCTGCTCGGTCTTCCTCATCCAGTCCTGTCAAAGGAAAAGGGAGATTGAAACCCGCATAGAGTCAAACTATTGAAAACAAGTGTCCCGTAAAGGGGTAGAATCACTTACCTCGTCAGCTGGATGCTGCGAGTGAAATCCGCGATCTTCAGTGGCGGATGCGGGAGCCTCGGTGCCCTTGAACAGCACCCTCCAGGCGCCTTTGTACGTCGTGTTGAAGAGCCCGCTCAATGCCTGGTGCTGTGCCGGATTGAACTCCCACAAATTAAACGCCCGTTGTTGGCAAGGGAGAATCCGGCGGATGAGCACGACTTGGACCATGTTGACCAGCCTGAGCTTCTTGCTCACCAGCTTCGGGATACAGGCTTGGAGTCCCGTAAGCTCCTCCGAACTACCCCATAGCAAGCCCTTCTCTTTCCAGGAGGTGAGCTGCATAGGGATACCAGATCTGAACTCGGGGGCTGCCGCCCACTTAGGGTCGCGCGGCTCGGTGATATTGAACCACCCCGATTGCCACCCCTTGACGGACTCCACAAAGGCCCCTTCGAACCAGAGGACGTTGGGCATCTTGCCCAACATGGCGCCTCTGCATTCCGCTTGAGTGCCCTTCAGTACCTTCGGCTTGACATTGAAGGTCTTGAGCGACAAGCCGAAGTGGGGCTGGATGCAGAGGAAGGCCTCGCACACGACGATAAACACCGAGATGTTGACGACGAAGTTCGGCGTCAGATCATGGAAATCCAGGCCGTAGTAGAACATGAGCCCCCGGACAAAGGGGTGAAGTGGAAAGCCCAGTCCACGGAGGAAGTGGGGAAGGAAAACGACCATCTCATGGGGCCTGGGGGTGGGGATGAGCTGCCCCTTGTCGGGCAGCCGGTGCGCGATGTCGCCGGAAAGGTATCCGGTGCTGCGCAGCTTTGCGATGTGCTCCTCCGTAACGGAGGAGGCCAACCATTTGCCTCCCGCTCCAGACATGGTCAGAGAAGGTCGAGACGAGATGCGCGAACTTGGGCGCTGGAGCTCGAAAAGCGGAGAGATGGATAAGCAAAGGAGGAAGAAGGCGTAGGTGAAAAGGTGGATCCTTATCCCCTTATATATAGGCGGACGAAGACTATATGTCCCCACCGGCCTGGTAAAACTCGCTTATCTCCCAAGCGCCACCATCAATGGTGCGGTTGGGTTACCCACGTCCGTATTGATGAGAATCCCGGGATAAGGGGAACACGATCTTTGCTTCGACAAGACGTGCCAAGGAAACCACTTCGCTAAACGCGCTGAGGTGGTACAATAAAAACGATTCAAGTAAAGGCTTGGTAGTGGCGTGACATCATGCTACAAGATACGTCAGCAGATTGAAGTTGTGTACATAATATTCTCTCTAACGTGGAATGTGGAATTTATTTTGCAGAGCCGGACACTATCCTGGTGTTCACAATCTTCTATGGATTATTCGGAGGAGGAACCCGCCTTGCAATGCCGAACATTATGCGCGCCGGACTCATCGTCATTGAAGCCTGGGTTTAGGGCTACCGAGGAGTCTTGGACTAGGGGTGTCCGGACAGCGGACTATCATCGTCCCACGGACTCCAAGACTACGAAGATACAAGATTGAAGACTCCGTCCCGTGTCCGGATGGGACTTTCCTTGGCGTGGAAGGCAAGCTTGGCGACTGGATATGTAGATCTCCTACCATTGTAATCGACTGTGTAACCCTAGCCCTCTCCTGTCTATATAAACCGGAGGGCTTTGGTCCGTAGGACAACAACCATTACAACAATCATACCATAGGCTAGCTTCTAGGGTTTAGCCTCCTTGATCTCATGGTAGATCCACTCTTGTACTACCCATATCATCAATATCAATCAAGCAGAGTAGGGTTTTACCTCCATCGAGAGGGCCCAACCTGGTAAAAACATCGTGTCCCTTGTCTCCTGTTACCATCCGCCTAGACGCACAGTTTGGGACCCCCTACCCGAGATCCGCCGGTTTTGACACCGACACTCATGTTTTATTATGGGTTGGAATTTCACGACTTGGATCCGGAGTCCATCCTCCACATCTCATCGCTCATTGTCAGATCTGGCCTTCCTCCGCATTACCCTCACTTGGATTGTGGCTCAAGACCTTCAAAGTGGAGCCAAGATGATCAAGGGCAGCAGCAGAAAGTGCGGAGGGGCTATTATAAGCAAGAATGCTTGATGCTCTGTGGGTTCGATGGCTCTTTTCAAGAGGAGCTCAGCCTATGGCAACAAGAGTGGTTTTATATCACAGCTCCCAGGGGCACCAAATGGGTGGCACCACCTGCCTTTCGCTCGGGTCCTCACCGCGGCTGGCATCATGTGTCAATAAAGGACTTGACTGGGGGCCGTCCAAGGACGTGCCCTTGTTGCAGGGCCGCATTCAAGACCTCCTAGAGAGAGAGATCACTCGTCGTAGTAGCGCAGTCATGCTGATTTGTCGACACCGCCTGCGCAGACGCCGCCCCTCCGCCTATGGGAATTTAACCCGGAGGGACCACGAGCTCTCCAACATTTTATGGGCGCAACGCCCGTGGAGATGTATAAGCTTTTCTTCGGATCACAAACGATGTGTCCGGACTTGACCAAGGACACAGGTCTGAGCTGCAATCGCCCGGATACTCAAGTAAGTAGCCCTGTACCCGGACACGCCATCCCATATTTATCATGAATTTGCCCTCAAAGAGCTGTCCTTTGAACAGGAGTGGATAGCGAAAGCAAAGTTAATCAGGTGTCCGGCCCCCCTCCCTGAGACCACGCCGGATCCCGTGTTGACCAGGATGCTGGAGGTTGCGCCTTCGGAAGAAGGTGAAGGGGGGAACAAGGAAGCTACTGTTGGGGAACGTAGTAATTTCAAAAAAATTCCTATGCACACGCAAGATCATGGTGATGCATAGCAACGAGAGGGGAGAGTGTTGTCTACGCACCCTCGTGACCGAAGCGAAGCGTTGACGCAACGAGAGGAAGTAGTCGACGTCCTCCCGGTCCAACCGATCCAAGCACCGTTACTCGGCACCTCCGAGTTCTTGACACACGTACAGCTTGATGACGCACCCAATCTCCGATCCAGCAGAGGCGCTGGAGGAGTTCCACAAGACGACGGCGTGGTGGCGATCTTGATGTTCTCTGTCGCAGGCTTCGCCTAAGCACCGCTACAATATGACCGAGGTGTAATATCGTGGAGGGGGCACCGCACACGGCTAAGGAACGATCTCAATGATCAACTTGTGTGTCTAGGGTGCCCCGCCTGTGTATATAAAGGAGGGAGGGAGGAGGAGGCCGGCCTAGGGAGGAGGCGCGCCATAGGGGGGGCAAACCTACTCCAAGTAGGTTTGGCCCCCCTTTCCTATTAGGAGTAGGAGAAGGAAGGAAGAGGGGGGAGGAGAGAAGGAAAGGGGGCCGCCCCCTCCCAGTCGGATTGGGCTTGGGGGCGCGCCTCCCTTGCTCCTACTCCCTCCTTCCACTAAGGCCCAATAAGGCCCATATACTTACCGGGGTTCGGTAACCTCCGGAACTCCTAGATATTCCCAATCTCACCCGAACCTTTCCTGTCCAAATATATCCGTCCAATATATCAATCTTTATGTCTCAACCATTTCGAGACTCCTCGTCATGTCCGTGATCACATCCAGGACTCGAACAACCTTGGTACATCAAAATACATAAACTCATAATGAAACCGCTATCGAAACCTTAAGCGTGCGGGACCTACGGTTCGAGAACAATGTAGACATGACCGAGACACGTCTCCGTCAATAACCAATAGTGGGACCTGGATGCCCATATTGGTTCCTACATATTCTACGAAGATCTTTATCGGTCAAACCGCACAACAACATCGTTGTTCCTTTGTCATCGGTATGTTACTTGCCCGAGATTCAATCGTCGGTATCCAATACCTAGTTCAATCTCGTTACGGCAAGTCTCTTTACTTGTTCCAGAATACATCATCTCGCAACTAACTCATTAGTTGAAATGCTTGCAAGGCTTAAGTGATGTGTATTACCGAGAGGGCCCAGAGATACCTCTTTGACATTCGGAGTGACAAATCCTAATCTCAAATCGCCAACTCAACAAGTACCTTCGAGACACCAGAGAGCACCTTTATAATCACCCGATTCACGTTGTGACGTTTGGTAGCACACAAAGTGTTCCTCCGTAAACGGAGTTGCATAATCTCATAGTCATAGGAACATGTATAAGTCATGAAGGAGCAATAGCAACATACTAAACGATCGGGTGCTATGCTAACGGAATGGGTCATGTCAATCGAGATCATTCAACTAATGATGTGACCTTGTTAATCAAATAACAACTCCTTGTTCATGGTTAGGAAACATAACCATCTTTGATTAACAAGCTAGTCAAGTAGAGGCATACTAGTGACACTCTGTTTGTCTATATATTCACACATGTATTATGTTTCCGGTTAATACAATTCTAGCATGAATAATAAACATTTATCATGATATGAGGAAATAAATAATAACTTTATTATTGCCTCTAGGGCATATTTCCTTCAGCCTCCCACTTGCACTAGAGTCAATAATCTAGATTACACAAGAATGATTCTAACACCCATGGAGTCTTGGTGTTGATCATGTTTTGCTCGTGGAAGAGGCTTAGTCAACAGGTGCGCAACATTCAGATCCGTATGTATCTTGCAAATCTCTATGTCTCCCACCGGACTAGATCTCGGATGGAATTGAAGCGTCTCTTGATGTGCTTGGTTCTCTTGTGAAATCTGGATTCCTTCGCTAAGGCAATCGCCCGAGATTGTCACAAAAGATTTTCATTGACCGATGCACTAGGTATGACACCTAGATCGGATATGAACTCCTTCATCCGACTCCTTCATTGGCTGCTTCAAGCAGCTATGTATTCCGCTTCACATGTAGATCCCGCCACGACGCTTTGCTTTGAACGCACCAACCGACAGCTCCACCGCTTAATGTAAACACGATCCGGTTTGCGATTTAGAATCGTCGGATCGATGTCAAAGCTTGCATCAACGTAACCATTTACGATGAGCTCTTTGTCACCTCCATATCGAGAAACATATCCTTAGTCCTTTTCGGTATTTCAGATGTTCTTGACATTGTCGATGATCCACTGGATTACTTTGGTACCTCCTGCTAGACTTATAGCAAGGCACACATCAGTCCGGTACACAAGATTGCATACATGATAGAGCCTATGGCTGAAGCATAGGAACATTTTTCATTTTCTCTCTATCTTCTGCAGTGGTCGGGCTTTGAGTCTTACTCAACTTCACACCTTGCAATGAGCAAGAACCCTTTCTTTGCTTGATCCATTTTGAACTTCTTCAAAACTTTGTCAAGGTATGTGCTTTGTGAAAGTCCAATTAAGCGTTTTGATCTATCTCTATAGATCTTAATGCCTAATATGTAAGCAGCTTCACCGAGGTCTTTCATTGAAAAACTTTTATTCAAGTATCCCTTTATGCTATCCAGAAATTCTATATCATTTCCAATCAATAATATGTCATCCACATATAATATTAGAAATGCTACAGAGCTCCCACTCACTTTCTTGTAAATACAGGCTTCTCCAAAAGTTTGTATAAACCCAAATGCTTTGATCACACTATCAAAACGTTTATTCCAACTCCGAGAGGCTTGCACCAGTCCATAAATGGATCGCTGGAGCTTGCACACTTTGTTAGCTCCCTTTGGATCGATAAAACCTTCTGGTTGCATCATATACAACTCTTCTTCCAGAAATCCATTCAAGAATGCAGTTTTTACATCCATTTGCCAAATTTCATAATCATAAAATGCGGCTATTGCTAACATGATTCGGGCAGACTTAAGCATCGCTACGGGTGAGAATGTCTCATCGTAGTCAACCCCTTGAACTTGTCGAAAACCTTTTGCAACAAGTCGAGCTTTGTAGACAGTAACATTACCGTCAGCGTCAGTCTTCTTCTTGAAAATCCATTTATTCTCAATTGCTCTCCGACCATCGGGCAAGTCAACCAAAGTCCATACTTTGTTCTCATACATGGATCCCATCTCAGATTTCATGGCTTCAAGCCATTTTGCGGAATCTGGGCTCACCATCGCTTCTTCATAGTTCGTAGGTTCATCATGATCTAGCAGCATGACTTCCAGAATAGGATTACCGTACCACTCTGGTGCGGATCTTACTCTGTTCGACCTACGAGGTTCTCAGATTAACTTGATCTGAAGTTCCATGATCATCATCATCAACTTCCTCACTAGTTGGTTTTGACGTCCACGTAAACCGGTTCTGTGATGTATTATTTTCCAACAAGGGAGTAGGTACGATTACCTCATCAAGTTCTACTTTCCTCCCACTCACTTCTTTCGAGAGAAACTCCTTCTCTAGAAAGGATCCATTCTTAGCAACGAATATCTTGCCTTTGGATCTGTGATAGAAGGTGTACCCAACTGTCTCCTTTGGGTATCCTATGAAGACACATTTCTCGATTTGGGTTCGAGCTTATCGGGTTGAAGCTTTTTCACATAAGCATCGCATCCCCAAACTTTAAGAAACGACAACTTTGGTTTCTTGCCAAACCATAGTTCATAAGGTGTCGTCTCAACGGATTTCGACGGTGCCCTATTTAACGTGAATGTGGCCGTCTCTAAAGCATAACCCCAAAACGATAGCGGTAAATCTGTAAGAGACATCATAGATCGCACCATATCAAGTAAAGTACGATTACGATGTTCGGACACACCATTACGCTGTGGTGTTCCGGGTGGCGTGAGTTGCAAAACTATTCCACATTGTTTTAAGTGTAAACCAAACTCGTAACTCAAATATTCTCCTCCACGATCAGATCGTAGAAACTTTATTTTCTTGTTACGATGATTTTCAACTTCACTCTGAAATTCTTTGAACTTTTCAAATGTTTCAGACTTATGCTTCATTAAGTAGATATACCCATATCTGCTTAAATCATCTGTGAAGGTGAGAAAATAACGATATCCACCACGAGCCTCAACATTCATCGGACCACATACATCTCAGATGTATGATTTCCAACAAATCTGTTGCTCTCTCCATAGTACCGAGAACGGCGTTTTGGTCATCTTGCCCATGAGGCACGGTTCGCAAGTACCAAGTGATTCATAATCAAGAGGTTCCAAAAGTCCATCAAGATGGAGTTTCTTCATGCGCTTTACACGATATGACCTAAACGGCGGTGTCACAAATAAGTTGCACTATCATTATCAACTCTGCATCTTTTGGCTTCAACACTATGAACATGTGTATCACTACTATCGAGATTCATCAAAATAGACCACTCTTCAAGGGTGCATGACCATAAAAGATATTACTCATATAAATAGAACAACCATTATTCTCGATTTAAATGAATAACCGTCTCGCATCAAACAAGATCCAGATATAATGTTCATGCTCAACGCGCACCAAATAACAATTATTTAGGTCTAATACTAATCCCGAAGGTAGATGTAGAGGTAGCGTGCGACCGCGATCACATCGACTTTGGAACCGCTTCCCACGCGCATCGTCACCTCGTCCTTTGCGGTGTTAAGCAATCCGTAGTCCCTGCTTCGAGTTGCAAATATTAGCAATGTAACCGAGATCAAATACCAGTGCTCTGCGAGCTCTAGTAAGGTACACATCAATAACATGTATATCACATATACCTTTGTTCACCTTGCCATCCTTCTTATCCGCCAAATACTTGGGGCAGTTCCGCTTCGGTGACCGGTGCGCTTGCGAGAAGCACTCGTTTAGGGCTTAGGTCCAGACTTGGGTTTCTTCTCTTGAGCAGAACTTGTTTGCTGTTCTTCTTGAAGTTCCTTCTTCTTCCTTTGCCCTTTTCTTGAAACTAGTGGTCTTGTTAACCATCAACACTTGATGCTCCTTCTTGATTTCTACCTCCGCAGCCTTTAGCATTGCGAAGAGCTCGGGAATCGTCTTATCCATCCCTTGCATATTATAGTTCATCACGAAGCTCTTGTAGCTTTGTGGAAGTGATTGGAGAATTCTGTCAATGACGCTATCATCTGGAAGTGTAACTCCCAGTTGAATCAAGTGATTAGAATACCCAGACATCTTGAGTATGTGCTCACTGACAGAACTATTCTCCTCCATCTTGCAGCTATAGAACTTATTGGAGACTTCATATCTCTCAATCCGGGCATTCTTACGGAATATTAACTTCAACTCTGGAACATCTCATATGCTCCATGACGTTCAAAACGTCGTTGAAGTCCCGGTTCTAAGCCGTAAAGCATGGCACATTGAACTATCGAGTAGTCATCGACTTTGCTCGCCACACATTCTTAACGTCGCTGGTTGCATCAAGAAGAGGTTCGCACCCAGCGGTGCTTCGGGACGTAATTTTTACGTGCAGCAATGAGGATAATCCTCAAATTCGGACCCGATCCGCGTAGTTGCTACCATCATCTTTCAACTTAGCTTTCTCAAGGAACGATTAAAATTCAACGGAACAACAAAGACGGGCCATCTATCTACAATCAACATAGACAAGCAAGATACTATCAGGTACTAAGTTCATGATAAATTTAAGTTCAATTAATCATATTACTAAAGAACTCCCACTTAGACAGACATCTCTCTAGTCATCTAAGTGATCACGTGATCCAAATCAACTAAACCATAACCGATCATCACGTGAGATGGAGTAGTTTTCAATGGTGAACATCTTATGTTGATCATATCTACTATATGATTCACGCCGACCTTTCGGTCTCCGTGTTCGAGGCCATATCTGCATATGCTAGGCTCGTCGAGTTTAACTCGAGTATTCTGCGTGTGCAAAACTGGCTTGCACCCGTTGTAGATGGACGTGAGAGCTTATCACACCGATCATCACGTGGTGTGCGGGCACGACGAACTTTGGCAACGGTGCATACTCGGGAGAACACTTCTTGATAATTTTAGTGAGAGATCATCTTAAAATGCTACCGTCAATCAAAGCAAGATAAGATGCATAAAGGATAAACATCACATGCAATCAATATAAGTGATATGATATGGCCATCATCATCTTGTGCTTGTGATCTCCATCTTCGAAGCACCATCATGATCACCATCATCACCGGCGCGACACCTTGATCTCCATCGTAGCATCGTTGTCGTTACGCCATCTATTGCTTCTCGACTATCGCTACCGCTTAGTGATAAAGTAAAGCAATTACAGTATGTTGCATTTCATACAATAAAGAGACAACCATATGGCTCCTGCCGATTGCCGATAACCGGTTACAAAACATGATCATCTCATACAATAAAATATAGCATCATGTCTTGGCCATATCACATCACAACATGCCCCGCAAAAACAAGTTAGGCGTCCTCTACTTTATTGTTGCAAGTTTTACGTGGCTGCTACGGGCTTAAGCAAGAACCAATCTCACCTCGCATCAAAACCACAACGATAGTTTGTCAAGTTGATGCTGTTTTAACCTTCGCAAGGACCGGGCGTAGCCACTCGGTTCAACTAAAGTTGGAGAAACCGACACCGCTAGTCACCGTGTGCAAAGCACGGCGGTAAAACCAGTCTCGCGTAAGCGTCTGGCGTAATGTCGGTCCGGCCGCTTCATCCAACAATACCGCCGAACCAAAGTATGACATCTTTGGTAAGCGGATGACTTATATCGCCCACAACTCACTTGTGTTCTACTCGTGCATATAACATCAAACCATAAAACCTAGGCTCGGATGCCATTTGTTGGGGAACGTAGTAATTTCAAAAAATTCCTCGCACACGTAAGATCATGGTGATGCATAGCAACGAGAGGGAGAGTGTTGCCTCGTACCCTCGTGAACCGAAGGCGAGCGTTGACGCAACATAGAGGAAGTAGTCGACGTCCTCCGGTCCAACCGATCCAAGCACCGTTACTCGGCACCTCCGAGTTCTTGACACACGTCTGCTCGATGATGCACCCGATCTCCGATCCAGCGAGAGGCATCGGGAGGAGTTCCGTCGGACGACGGCGTGGTGGCGATCTTGATGTTCTCTGTCGCAGGCTTCGCCTAAGCACCGCTACAATATGACCGAGGTGTAATATCGTGGAGGGGCACCGCACACGGCTAAGGAACGATCTCAATGATCAACTTGTGTGTCTAGGGTGCCCCCGCCCCGTATATATAAAGGAGGGAGGGAGGAGGAGGCCGGCCTAGGAGGAGGCGCCATATAGGGGGGCAAACCTACTCCAAGTAGGTTTGGCCCCCTTTCCTATTAGGAGTAGGAGAAGGAAGGAAGGGGAGGAGAGAAGGAAAGGGGGGCGGCCCCCTCCCAGTCGGATTGGGCTTGGGGCGCGCCTCCCTTGCTCCTTCTCCTCCTTCCACTAAGGCCCAATAAGGCCCATATACTTACCGGGGTTCCAGAACCTCCGGAACTCCGGTATATTCCCAATCTCACCCGGAACCTTTCCGGTGTCCAAATATATCCGTCCAATATATCAATCTTTATGTCTCGACCATTTCGAGACTCCTCGTCATGTCCGTGATCACATCCGGGACTCCGAACAACCTTCGGTACATCAAAATACATAAACTCATAATGAAACTCATCGAAACCTTAAGCGTGCGGACCCTACGGTTCGAGAACAATGTAGACATGACCGAGACACGTCTCCGGTCAATAACCAATAGCGGGACCTGGATGCCCATATTGGTTCCTACATATTCTACGAAGATCTTTATCGGTCAAACCGCACAACAACATACGTTGTTCCCTTTGTCATCGGTATGTTACTTGCCCGAGATTCAATCATCGGTATCCAATACCTAGTTCAATCTCGTTACCGGCAAGTCTCTTTACTCGTTCCATAATACATCATCTCGCAACTAACTCATTAGTTGAAATGCTTGCAAGGCTTAAGTGATGTGTATTACCGAGAGGGCCCAGAGATACCTCTTCGACATTCGGAGTGACAAATCCTAATCTCGAAATACGCCAACTCAACAAGTACCTTCGGAGACACCAGAGAGCACCTTTATAATCACCCGATTCGTTGTGACGTTTGGTAGCACACAAAGTGTTCCTCCGATGGCGGGAGTTGCATAATCTCATAGTCATAGGAACATGTATAAGTCATGAAGGAGCAATAGCAACATACTAAACGATCGGGTGCTATGCTAACGGAATGGGTCATGTCAATCGATCATTCAACTAATGATGTGACCTTGTTAATCAAATAACAACTCCTTAATCATGGTTAGGAAACTTAACCATCTTTGATTAACAAGCTAGTCAAGTAGAGGCATACTAGTGACACTGTTTGTCTATATATTCACACATGTATTATGTTTCCGGTTAATACAATTCTAGCATGAATAATAAACATTTATCATGATATGAGGAAATAAATAATAACTTTATTATTGCCTCTAGGGCATATTTCCTTCAGCTACCGCCTTGCGAAGGCGGCTGTCAGGAAAGGAGGGATCGAGAATCCCTCCATCCAAGGGAAGAAGAGGACCGCCTCTGAAGACCCGGAGACCATGGTCTCAAAGCGGGGGAAGAAATCTTCGTCAGAGGGTCCTGCACCGAGAGATCGGACGCATTGTGCCCCCAAGGGGATCAGCCCTCCACCGAGTCGTGAGTAAAAAGGGGAGTTTTTTAAAATAAAGGATATCCCTGCCCTATTTCTGATGAAGATGACCGAAATTTTACCTTGTAGTTCGGATCTCAGCCCTTCTCAGCAGAGCTCCTCTTCAGGGGATCTTCGTCCGGAGATGATGGAGAGCGAAACGCCTCCCCCTGTCGTACGCGGGCGACCCTGAGGTGTCATCGCGGAGGGTTTCTCCCAGTCCGGTGGGGCCGGAAGGCAGTCGTATGTCCCCTCAAAGCCCTCCGCGTCCGGCCTTCAAAAAAGGCCATCGGACGAGTCCGGCACCACCTGGTGTACGGTCGGAGGAGCTGAAGGATCTGCTCAGGCGAGTGTCTATCTTAGAAGATCACCGTGCGTTAATGGGTACGGTGATTGAAAGGATTTCATCCGCTGAGAGCGGATTGCACGAAGCCGTCAGAAGTTTACTTACAGGTTTTGAGGTACGAAAAATGATGTACCTTTTGACAGTTCCACATATAAAATGCGCCCTGTGTAGATAGTAGCCCCTGAGGCTCAGTGTGTTGTCAAAAAATGACAGCGCGCCGAGGATCATAATCCTAGGTATAATATGTCGCCCTTCCTATGTTGGTGGTGAAGGGTCCGGTGGCTAGCCGGACTGATGAATTTGCCGAACTAAAGCGGCAACTTGACGTGGCGGATGCCGACATCACGCTTGTCAATAAGCGTCTTGATGAGTCACAAGGTATGCAATTTCTTCACGGACACCTAGTAAGGGAGCTTGATGCCCGTGCCTTACCACATGTATGCTTGATGCAGATGGTGCCGCTGCCATGGAGAACCTTCGGGCGAAGCTTGCCCGAGCCAAGGAGCATGCCAGAAAGAGTGATGCGACTGCCTTAAAGGCGGCCGAAGAGCTAGAAGCCGAACAGGCTGCTCACTGCCGAAGCAAGAAGGAAATGGCCGAGATGGGCGTGAAGTTGAAGGATCTTGCCGATCGCAAGCTTCTTGAAAAAGAAGATCGAGCGGTACAAGAGGACTGAAGAAGGCCACTACCGAGGCCAAGGATGCTCGCTCTGATGAGAGCTATGAAGGAGGAGTTGCGTCGGCATCGATATCGCGGTGGAAAGCCCTTTCTCTTGTGGAGGAAATTCGTGGATCCTAAATATGCTCGGTTGGACCGGTTTGTGGAGTCCGGAGGATGCTTATCTGGACTTGGCGGCAAGTCTGCATGACGCGGCCGAACACTTCCGAGATCAAAAGAATCACGAAATGGAAAAGGTTTTTTGGTCGCAGTTCCATAATCTAGAGCGCCCACTTCCATTAACCAATCGCTTGGCCGAATGGGCGGAGCTGAATATGTTATCCGGACTTGCCATGAAGGATGTCGTGAGTATTTTATGGCCGAAAAGGCCCGAGCCGAAGAGTTATTTTGGCTTGGTGCAGCAGTTCCTTGGTGCGGTGCCGCATATCAATGCAATGAGGAGGTCGGCATGCATAGAGGGTGCGCGGATGGCTCTTGCCGGTGTCAAGACATCTTGGGGAGATGAAGGCCACCGATGTTGCATCCCAAGATTGGACGGAAGCCGAGTACTGTCAAGCACTATTTTCGTGAAGTTCTGCAGGCGCTGTTTAATAGAGATGCGATTTCGAAGGATATTATGTTCAAATAACATGTATTATTGTGAAACAATGTATCGATGGAATATAAAAGCTTTTTATACTTGTGCCTTTCAAGAATTAAAATACCTCCTGTGCGGCCGCTTAATGTATATGTGTATATAACCTGAAAGATGGCAGTCTTTGGCTTCAGCCCCCACACATATAATGCGGGGGTGTTTGCAAAAGGCGCATTTTAACACTTGATCCAACATCTTGGTCCTATAAAGGAGGTGGTAGCGCAGCAAACTAGGCAATCAGACTATAATGCTTTATCACTTTCACTTAGCCATAAGAGTTTGACAGTGGGGCTACTATATAGCCCCTAGGGGCACCGCGCTCACCCGAATTCGGGGCGCTTATGTGCCTGACCGGGAAACGGCCCTTCGTCAATGCGGAGGAATCCTAAAGATTTCGGCGGGTCATCGAGTGGTTGACCAGTCTCACGCTATATCATGATAGTCAGTTTTCGGCTTTCTCTACTGAGGTGCTCGCTTTGGCGAACCGGGCACAATCGCATAGTTCTCCGGTGCCGCTTTAGCGATAGAGCGAAACGTAAGGTAGCAAAACACAGGAGCTGGGCAAACCCAACATTTGACCAAAGACATGATTCAGAGCTGATGCATATAAGGCCTAACTCGAGACGCCGAAACTCCCTAAGGTATTCGGTCTTTATGAAAATGGGCCGAACAACGCCCTTGGTAATAAGCCCTTGGTGTCTAGGTACGCGCAAAATTCTGACGTGGCCCATGCCAAAACGCCAGCCTCCTCCTCGGTTATAGCAAGAAACCAAGGGATGTGTATCAACAAGAGACAGTAAAAAAGGTTTACGCAGGGTCTTAATCTGAAAAGAATCCTTGCAACGGGTCCCTACTACACGTCTGCGCCTGTGTCTCCGTTGTGCCGTATCCTGGACGGGTGTAGCACGGTGTTCATCTGTAAAAGAGAGGAACTTAGTTGAAAAAGATCGTGCGAGAATGTACGTTATACTAAATAAACAAAGTACAATTCAAAGAATGAATAAAATTGAGCTTTATTGTCTCTTGTTGTACATCTGCGAGCCCTTATGCGGGGTATGCGGCTAGTAAGCCCTTGTGTGTTTATGCTGGACTCGTCTAGCCATGTCCGGGGTCTGAACGACCTGTTTAGGTGCTTTGATTGGTGAAGCCGGTTTAGTGTGTGGCTGTCAAGGCAGTCACACAATCTTCTGCGCTCAAGGAACACTCGATATTTCCCTTTAAGGAGATGATGCCTCGCGGACCGGGCATTTTAAGTGTAAGGGATGCATAGTGCGGTACTGCATTAAAGCGGGCGAAAGCTTCGCGTCCCAGTAGTGCTTGGTATCTACTTGTAAATGGGGCGAGGTGGAAGGTTAACTTTTCGCGGCGGAAGTTGTCGGGTGATCCGAACACAACTTCTAGCAGTAGAGAGCCCGTACAATGGGCATATGGGCATGGCATTACCCCTTGAAAGGAAGTGTTGCTATGGCAAATTTTGGTTGGGTCTATCCCCATTTTGCGGATTGTGTCCTGATATAGCAGGTTTAGATCACCGCCGCCGTCCATTAGAACTTGTGTAAATTGGAGTCCGTCGATTATCGGATCTAGTATCAAGGCAGTCCATTCTGCATTCCGGATACTTCTAGAGTAATCCTGATGGTCGAAGGTGATTGGTTTTAACAACCAGTGGCGGGACTCCTCTCGGATAGGCCGTATGGCGCGTATCTCTATGGGCGCCATTCTGTTTTTCCCTTTTGTCACGTAAAGTGAGTTTACTGTTTTGACTTCTTGTGGGAAATTCTTTTGTTTTCCGGTGCTCTGCTTGTGGGGTTCGTCATCATCCTTGCTTGGTGTGTCGAGCCCCTTGTGTTCGGCGTTGAGTTTGCCGGACTGCTTGAAGACCCAACAATCTCTGTGGGTATGGTTTGCAGGCTTCCCGGGAGTACTGTGGATTTGGCATATCTTGTCCAAGATTTTGTTTAAGTTAGATAGCTCGTCCTGTTATCCTTAAGGGCGGTTTTTATGATTCTGCCGTGAGCTTTTGAATCCGGCATTGATCGCCGTGCTCTTCGGCTGTTTCCTTTGTCCGATCTTTGGTCCTTCTTGCGTCGCGATTTCCCGTTTCCATCCCTGACTTCGGATGTACTTGGGTCGCTGGTACTACATCTTGCCAGCCAGCTATCCTCTCCCACGCAAAAGCGGGTCATGAGGCTTGTTAATGCGGCCATTGTTATTGGCTTTTCTTGGCCGGGGTGTCTGGCGAGCCATTCGTCTCGGACGTTGTGTTTGAAAGCTGTTAAGGCTTCGGCGTCCGGACAGTCAACTATTTGGTTCTTTTTAGTAAGGAATCTGTTCCAGAATTTTCGGGCTGACTCTCCGGGTTGTTGAGTTATGTGACTTAAATCGTCTACATCCGGAGGTCGGACATAGGTCCCTTGAAAATTTGCCCGAAAAGCATCCTCGAGCTCTTCCCAACTTCCAATGGTGTTTTCGGGGAGGCTTTTGAGCCAATGCCGGGTTGGCCCTTTGAGCTTGAGAGGTAAGTATTTTATGGCGTGGAGATCATCTCCTCTAGCCACGTGTATGTGGAGGATGTAATCCTTGATCCAGACTCCAGGGTCTGTTGTTCCGTCGTATGCCTCTATGTTTACGGGCTTGAATCCGCCGAAATTCATAATCCGTAACCTCATCGGTGAAACATAGGGGTGTCGGCACCCCTATATTTAGGTGTACCGTAATATTCGGATACTTGATGTGTTGCATTGCTTACTAGAGCTTGCTTTCTTGGCCCGTAGATAGATCTAACTGGGCCATCTTTTTGGTGCGAATCCGTGTGTGGATCGCGTGTCGGCTTGTGTGCGGCGCCGTTTGCCGCTCTATGTTTGCCATGGGGTCGTCTATTCGACCGGGTGGTCTCCTTGTTCTTTGGTTGCGGGGGCTCTACGGCCTCCTCATCAAATTCGGGCAGTAGTTTTCGCTTCGGGTAGCTCTTTGTTGGCGACTATCGCCGTATTTGTCTGCGGTGTTGAGTACTTTGCTCCATCTGATTCTGAGCGCATCTTCCGATGTTTTGAGCTTCCGCCGCTTTTTTAGAGCTACTGCAGCGATGGCGATGAGCCTTTTGTGGAGGTTCTTCTGCTCCATCAACTTGTCCGGCGTGAGATCGTCCGGACTGTTATCTTCGCCGGGGACGGATTGTTTATTCAGGTTGTCCTATTTGGACGGTTGCTCGATAGCATGTTTGTCGTCCACCGGTTCGCCCTGCTCTATGGCTGGGTCTGTATGGCTGCTGTCTTTGTCGAGGCGGGATTTTGAGTGGCGCTTACGTCGCCGTTTTGACTGCTTTTCAAGGGAATGATCCCTCGTGGCGTCCCGTTGTTCCTCGTCATCGCTTCCTTTAGGTGTGTCCACCATGTATACATCGTGAGATGAGGTGGCTGTCCAGTGCCTTATAGGTGCTGGTTCATGTTTATCTCCTACATCGTCGTCCATACCGTCGATCTCTTCGGAGTCGAAGTCGAGCACGTCGTTTAAACTTTCTATAATGGCTACAAAGTGGGTGGTGGGTGGGCTTTGAATTTCTTCGTCGTCCGCATCCCAACCTTCCTAACCATAATCCGGCCAGGGATCTCCTGATAAAGAGACAGACTTTAGTGAATTCAGGATGTCGCCAAAGGGCGAGTGCTGAAAGATGTCCACGGCGGTGAACTCCATGACCGGCGCCCAATTGGATTCGATTGGTAGGGGCGCGGAAGGTTCGGAGTCCGGAGAGGAGTCCGGCACCTTGGAGTCACGAGCCTTGCAAAGGACAGGGATGGTGTTTGGCTCAATCGCCGTAGAGATCGCAACCCCCGAGGCGGTGTCCAGCCACCCGTCCTCGATCGACGCAGTTGGCTCCGAGCTAAGGGTCGGAGCGGACACTCGTGCGGCCTCTAGGGCACTGTTCGGCGGCAGAGCTAGATCATGCCCATCGTGATGATCTTGGCGCTTTGGCGTGGCTCGAACCCCTTGAAGATCAAGTCTCCGCGGACGTCAGCCGTGTAGTTCAAACTTCCAAATCTGACCTGATGGCCAGCGGCGTAGCTTTCAATCTGCTCCAGATGGCCAAGCGAATTGGTCCGCAGTGCAAAGCCGCTGAATACGAAGATCTGTCCGGGGAGAAAAGTCTCACCCTGGACCGCATCGTTGTTGATGATCGGAAGAGCCATCGGGCCTAAAGATGACGACACAGAGGAACTCTCAATGAAAGTACCAATGTCGGTGTCAAAACCGGCGGATCTCGGGTAGGGGGTCCCGAACTGTGCGTCTAGGGGGACGGTAAGAGGAGACAAGGGACACGATGTTTTTACCCAGGTTCGGCCCCTCTCGATGGAGGTAAAACCCTATTCCTGCTTGATTAATATTGATGATATGGGTAGTACAAGAGTAGATCTACCACAAGATCAGAGAGGCTAAACCCTAGAAGCTAGCCTATGGTATGATTGTTGTTCGTCCTACGGACTAAAACCCTCCGGTTTATATAGGCACCAAGAGGTTAGGGTTACACGAGTCGGTTACAATGGTAGGAGATCTACATATCCGTATCGCCAAGCTTGCCTTCCACGCCAAGGAAAGTCCCATCCGGACACGGGACGAAGTCTTCTTGTATCTTCATAGTCCAGGAGTCCGTCCAAAGGCTATAGTCCGGCCATCCGGACACCCCCTAATCCAAGACTCCCTCAGCTGGCAAGGTCGACATAAGTATATTGGATATACATTATATTAATGTGTACTTTACTAGTACTCCTAGTAGCACCAGGGTATTAGATACCGGTTCGGTTGCTAAGTGTTAGTAACTCGAAATAAAAGGCTACAGAATAAACGGAGACTAGCTAAAGGTGAGATGACGATATGTGTTGGAAGTGTTTCCAAGGTTGATGTGATCAAACATCGCACGCTCCCTCTACCATCGGGATTGGTGTTAAACCTAAATAATTGTTATTTGGTGTTTGTGTTGAGCATAGACATGATTGGATTATGTTTATCGCAATACGATTATTCATTTAAGGAGAATAATGGTTACTCTGTTTATTTGAAATAATACCTTCAATGGTGTTGCACCTAAAATGAACGGTTTATTGAATCTCGATCGTAGTGATACACATGTTCATGCCAAAGATATAAGATAGTAATGATAGTACCACATACTTGTGGCACTGCCATTTGAGTCATATTGGTATAAAACGCATGAAGAAGCTCCATGTTGATGGATCTTTAGACTCACTCGTTTTTGAAAAGGTTGAGACATGCGAACCATGTTTATTGGTATATATGCATGAAGAAACTCCATACAGATGGATCATTTGGACTCACTTGATTTTGAATCACTTGAGACATGCAAATCATACCACATGGGCAAGATGACTAAAAGACCTCATTTTCAGTGAGATGGAACGACAGAGCAACTTGTTGGAAGTAATACATTTGATGTGTGTGATCCAATGAGTGCTGAGGCACGCAGTGAATATCGTTATGCTCTTACTTCACAAATGATTGAGTAGATTCTAAGTATATTTACTTGATGAAACACAAGTATGAATTATTGAAAGGTTCAAGTAATTTTAGAGTGAAGTTGAAGATCGTCGTGACAAGAGGATAAAATGTTTGTGATATGATCATAGAGATGAATGTCTGAGTTACGTGTTTGGTACACAATTAAGACATTGTGGAAATTATTTCACAACTAATACCGCCTGGAACACCATAGTGTGATGGTGTGTCCGAACATCATAGCTGCACCCTATTGAATGTGGTGCATACCATGATGTCTCTTATCAAATTACCACTATCGTTTATGGGTTAGGCATTAGAGACATCCGCATTCACTTTAAATAGGGCACCACGTAATTCCGTTGAGATGACACTGTATGAACTATGGTTTAGGGAAACCTAAGCTGTCATTTCTTAAAAGTTCGGGGTTGTGATGCTTATGTGGAAAGTTTTAGCCTGATAAGCTGGAACCCAAAGCGGATAAATGCATCTTCACATGACACCCAAAACAGTTGGGTACACCTCCTATTTCAGATCCGGAAGCAAAAATGATTGTTTCTAGAAACGGGTCCTTTCTCGAGGAAAAGTTTCTCTTGAAAGAATTGAGTGGGAGGATGGTGGAGACTTGATGAGGTTATTGAACCGTCACTTCAACTAGTGTGTAGCAGGGCACAAGAAGTTGTTCCTGTGGCGCCTACACCAATTGAAGTGGAAGCTAATGATAGTGATCATGAAACTTCGGATCAAGCCACTACCAAACCTCGTAGGTCGACAAGGATGCGTACTACTTCAGAGTGGTACTTAATCCTGTCTTGGAGGTCATGTTGCTAGACAACAATGAACCTACGAGCTATGGAGAAGCGATGGTGGGCCCGGATGTTGGAAATATGCCCTAGAGGCAATAATAAAAGTATTATTATATTTCATTGTTCATGATAATTGTCTTTTGTTCATGCTACAACTGTATTATCCGGAAATCGTAATACACGTGTGAACACATAGACCACAATATGTCCCTAGTGAGCCTCTAGTTGACTAGCTCCTTGTGATCAACAGATAGTCATGGTTTCCTGACTATGGACATTGGATGTCGTTGATAACGGGATCACATCATTAGGAGAATGATGTGATGGACAAGACCCAATCCTAAGCATAGCATAAAGATCGTGTAGTTCGTTTGCTAGAGCTTTGCCAATGTCAAGTATCTCTTCCTTCGACCATGAGATCGTGTAACTCCCGGATACCGTAGGAGTGCCTTGGGTGTATCAAATGTCACAACGTAACTGGGTGACTATAAAGGTGCATTACAGGTATCTCCGAAAGAGTCTGTTGGGTTGACACGGATCGAGACTGGGATTTGTCACTCCGTATGACGGAGAGGTATCTCTGGGCCCACTCGATAATGCATCATCATAATGAGCTCAAGGTGACCAAGATGTTGGCCACGGGATCATGCATTACGGTATGAGTAAATTGACTTGTCGGTAACGAGACTGAACAAGGTATTGGGATACCGACGATCGAGTCTCGGGCAAGTAACGTACCGATTGACAAAGGGAATTGTATACAGGGTTTTGATCGAATCCTCGACATCGTGGTTCAACCGATGAAATCATCGAGGAGCATGTGGGAGCCAACATGGGTATCCAGATCCCGCTGTTGGTTATTGCCCGAGAGTCGTCTCGGTCATGTCTGCGTGTCTCCCGAACCCGTAGGGTCTACACACTTAAGGTTCGGTGATGCTAGGGTTGTTAGGAAGACTAGTATGTGACTACCGAATGTTGTTTGGTGTCCCGGATGAGATCCCGGACGTCACGAGGAGTTCCGGAATGGTCCGGAGGTGAAGTTTTATATATGGGAAGTTGTCATACGGACACCGGAAAGATTCCGGGGGTTATCGGTATTGTACTGGGGACTCTGGGAGGGGTTCCGGGTCCACCGGAGGGGCCACCCCTCCGGAGGGCCACATGGGCATAAGGGAGGGAGCCAGCCCTGGAGGGCTGGGCGCGCCCCACCTTGGGCCCATGCGCCTAGGGTTGGGAACCCCGAGGCGCCCCCTGCTTGGGGGCAAGCCTCCCTCCCGGCCGCCCCCCAGAGATCCCATCTAGAGGGTCGGCCCCTGCCCTTCCCTATAAATAGAGGGGTGGGGAGGGCTCTGTACCCATCTCTAAGGCGCAGCCCTCCCTCCCAACACATCTCCTCCTCCGTGGCGCTTGGCGAAGCCTCGCCGAGTCTTCTTTGCACCAACACCACCACGCCGTCGTCTTTGCTGTTGAGCGAGCTTCCTCAACCTCTCCTTCCCCCTTGCTGGATCAAGAAGGAGGAGACGTCTCCCATCCCGTACGTGTGTTGAACGCGGAGGTGCTGTCCGTTCAGCACTTGGACATCGGTGATTCGAATCACGTTGAGTACGACTCCATCATCACCATCACCTTGCAAGCTTCCGCACGCGATCTACAAGTGGTATGTAGATGCAAACTCTCTCCCATGACTCGTTGCTTAGATGAACTCATAGATGGATCTTGGTGAAACCGTAGGAAATTTTTTAATTTTCTGCAACGTTCCCCAACAAAGGGCATCATGAGCTAGGTCTATGCGTAGTTCTCTAATGCACGAGTAGAACACAATTTTGTTGTGGGCGTGGATCTTGTCAACTTACTTGCCTCTACTAGTCTTTTCTTGCTCAACGGTATTGTGGGATGAAGCGGCCCGGACCAACCTTACACGTACGCTTACGTGAGACCGGTTCCACCGATTGACATGCACTAGTTGCATAAGGTGGCTGGCGGGTGTCTGTCTCTCCCATTTTAGTTGGAGCGGATTCGATGAATAGGGCCCTTATGAAGGGTAAATAGAAGTTGACAAAATCACGTTGTGGTTATTCGTAGGTAAGAAAACGTTCTTGCTAGAACCCAATTGCAGCCACGTAAAAGATGCAACAACAATTAGAGGACGTCTAACTTGTTTTTGCAGCGATTGATCATGTGATGTGATATGGCCAGAAGTTGTGATGAATGATGAATTGTGATGTATGAGATCATGTTCTTGTAATAGGATTCACGACTTGCATGTCGATGAGTATGACAACCGCAGAAGCCATAGGAGTTGTCTTTATTTTTTGTATGACCTGCGTCTCATTGAAGAACGCCATGTAAACTACTTTACTTTATTGCTAAACGCATTAGCCATAGAAGTAGAAGTAGTCGTTGGCGTGACAACTTCATGAAGACACGATGATGGAGATCATGATGATGGAGATCATGGTGTCAAGCGGTGACAAGATGATCATGGAGCCCCAAGATGGAGATCAATGGAGCTATATGATATTGGCCATATCATGTCACAACTATATAATTGCATGTGATGTTTATTATGTTTATGCATCTTGTTTACTTAGGACGACGGTAGTAAATAAGATGATCCTTACAAAATTTCAAGAAGTGTTCCCCCTAATCGTGCACCGTTGCTACAGGTTAAGTCGCTTCTAAGCACCACGTGATGATCGGTGTGATGGATTCTTACGTTCACATACAACGGGTGTAAGACAGTTTTACAGCGAAAACACTTAGGGTTAACTTGACGAGCCTAGCATGTACAGACATGGCCTCGGAACACGGAGACCAAAAGGTCGAACACGAGTCGTATGGAAGATACGATCAACATGAAGATGTTCACCGACGATGACTAGTCCGTCTCACGTGATGATCGGACACGGGCTAGTCGACTCGGATCATGTAACACTTAGATGACTAGAGGGATGTCTAATCTGAGTGGGAGTTCATAATTTGATTAGAACTTTATTATCATGAACTTAGTCTAAAACCTTTGCAAATATGTCTTGTAGATCAAACGGCCAACGCTAATGTCAACATGAACTTCAACGCGTTCCTAGAGAAAACCAAGCTGAAAGATGATGGCAGAACTATACGGATTTGGGTCCTAACCCGAGGATCATCCTCATAGCTGCCAGGAAGCAATATGTCCTAGAAGAACTGCTAGGTGACGCTCCCGTCCCAGATAACCAATACATTATGAATGCTTGGCAAGCTCGTCTTGATGATTACTCCCTCGTTCGGTGCGGCATGCTTTACAGACTTAGAACCGGGCTCCAAAAGCGTTTTGAGCATCACGGAGCATATGAGATGTTCAAGAGCTGAAACTAGTTTTCCAAGCTCATGCCCGGTCGAGAGATATGATGTCTCGACAAGTTCTACAGTTGTAAGATGGAGGAAAACAGTTACACAAGTGAGCACATCTTGAAGATGTCCAGGTTGCACAACCGTATGACCCAAATGAACATTAACCTCCCAGATGAGGCGGTCATTGACAGAATCCTCGATCGCTCCCACCTAGCTACAAGAGCTTTGTGATGAACTACAACATGCGGGGATGATAAAGACCATTCTGAAGTGTTCTCGATCTTTGAAGTCGTGAGAGGCTGAAATCAAGAAAGAACATCAAGTGTTGATGGTCAATAAGACCACTAAGTTCAAGAAGGGCAAGGGTAAGAAGAACTTCAAGAAGGACGGCAAAGATGTTGCCGCCCGTAAGCCGATTCTTGGGAAGAAGTCAAAGAATGGACCCAAGCACGAGACCGAGTGCTTTTATTGCAAGGAAGGGTCCTTTGGCGGAACGCCCCAAATACTTAGCGGATAAGAAGGCGGCAACACCAAAGGTATATTTGATATACATGTAATTGATGTGTACCTTACCAAGACTCGTAGTAACTCCCGGGTATTTGATACGGTGTCGTTGCTCATATTTGTAACTCACGGCAGAGCTGCGAAATAAACGGAGACCGGCAAAGGGCGAGGTGACGATGCGCGTCGGGAATGGTTCCAGAGTCGATGTGATCGCCGTCGGCACGCTGCCTCTACATTTACCTATGGGATTAGTTTTGAACCTTAATAATTGTTATTTGGTGCCAAGTTTGAGCATGAACATTGTATCTGGATCTCGTTTAATCTGAGATGGCTACTCATTTAAGTCGAGAATAATGGTTGTTCGATTTATATGAGAGATATGTTTTATGGTCATGCTCCGATGGTCAATGGTTTATTCTTAATGAATCTCGAGCATAATATTACACATGTTCATAGTGTGGATGCCAAAAGATGTAAAGTTGATAACGATAGTCCCACATACTTGTGTAATCGCCGCCTTGGTCACATTGGTGTCAAGCGCATGAAGAAGCTCCATGCTTGATGGACTTTTAGAGTCTCTTGATTATGAATCGTTTGACACGTGCGAACCATGCCTCATGGGCAAAATGACCAAGACTCCGTTCTCCTAACAATGGAGCGAGCAACCAACTTGTTGGAAATCATACATATCGATGTGTGCGGTCCAATGAGCATTGAGGCTCATGGAGGATATCGTTATGTTCTCACTCTCCGATGACTTAAGTAGATATGGGTATGTCTACTTAATGAAACACAAGTCTGAGACCTTTGAAAAGTTCAAGGAATTTCAGAATGAGGTGGAGAATCAACGTGACCGAAATATAAAGTTCTTACGATCAGATCATGGAGGAGAATACTTAAGTCACGAATTTGGTACACACTTAAGAAAATGTGGAATCGTTTCACAACTCACGCCACTGAACACCTCAGTGTAACGGTGTGTCCGAACGTCGTAATCGCACTCTATTGGATATGGTGCGGTCTATGATGTCTCTTACCGATTTACCGCTATCATTTTGGGGATACGCTCTAGAGACAGCTACATTCACTTTAAATAGGGCACCGTCTAAATCTGTTGAGATGACACCGTATGAATTATGGTTTGGTAAGAAACCTAAGCTGTCGTTTCTAAAAGTTTGGGGATGCGATGCTTATGTCAAGAAACTTCAACCTGAAAAGCTCGAACCCAAGTCGGAAAAATGCGTATTCATAGGATACCCTAAGGAAACTGTAGGGTATACCTTCTACTTAAGATCCAAAGGCAAGATCTTTGTTGCCAAGAACGGATGCTTTCGGAAAAGAGTTTCTCTCGAAAGAAGTAAGTGGGAGGAAAGTAGAACTTGATGAAGTACTACCTCTCGAAGGGAAAGTGGTGCAACAGCAGAAACCGTTCTGTGATGCCCACACCAACCAAGAGGAAAACAATGATGATGATCAAGGTACTTCGGATCAAGTTGCTCTTGAACCGAGGTCCACAAGGACACGTTCGCACTGCAGTGGTACGGCAACCCGATCTGGAAATCATGTTGTTAGACAACGGTGAACCTTGAACTATGAAGAAGCAATGGCGGCCCAGATTCCAACAAATGGCTTGAAGCCATGAAATCCGAGATAGAATCCATGTATGAAAACAAAGTATGGACTTTGACAGACTTGCCCGATGATCAGCGAGTGATAGAAAACAAATGGATTTTTAAGAAGAAGACGGACGCGGATGGTAATGTTACCATCTATAAGGCTCGACTTGTCGCTAAGGATTATCGACAAGTTCAAGGGATTGACTACGACGAGACATTCTCTCCCGTAGCGAAGCTAATGTCCGTCCGAATCATGTTAGCAATTGCCGCATACTATGATTATGAGATATGGCAGATGGACGTCAAAACGGCATTCCTTAACGGACATCTTAAGGAAGAGCTGTATATGATGCAGCCGGAAGGTTTTGTCGATCCTAAGAACGCTAACAAAGTATGCAAGCTCCAGTGATCCATTTATGGACTGGTGCAAGCATCTCGGAGTTGGAACATTCGCTTTGATGAGATGATCAAAGCGTTTGGGTTTATGCAGACTTATGGAGAAGCCTGCGTTTACAAGAAAGTGAGTGGGAGCTCTGTAGCATTTCTCATATTATATGTAGATGACATACTCTTGATGGGAAATGATATAAAACTTCTGGACAGCATTAAGGCCTACTTGAATAAGTGTTTTTCAATGAAGGACCTTGGAGAAGCTGCTTATATATTAGGCATCAAGATCTATAGAGGTAGATCGAGACGCCTCATAGGTCTTTCACAAAGCACATACCTTGATAAGATTTTGAAGAGGTTCAAAATGGATCAATCCAAGAAGGGGTTCTTGCCTATGTTACAAGGTGTGAGATTGAGCTCGGCTCGATCACCCACCACGCAAAAGATAAAGAAGAGATGAGTGTCATCCCTATGCTTCACCATAGGATCTATTATGTATGCCATGTTGTGTACTGACCCAATGTAAACCTTGCCGTAAGTTTGGTAGCAAGATACCAAAGTAATCCCGGCAAGGAACACCGGACAGCGATCAAGAATATCTGAAGTACCGAAAAGGACAAAGGTTTCTCATTTATGGAGGAGACGAAGAGCTCGTCAGAAGGGTTACGTCGACGCTTAGCTTCGACTCAGATCTGATGACTCTAAGTCACAAACCGGATACGTGTATATTTTGAATGGTGGGGCAGTAAGTTGGTGCAGTTGCAAGCAAAGCGTCGTGGCGGGATCTACATGTGAAGCGGAGTACATGGCAGCCTCGGAGGCAGCGCATGAAGCAATCTGGGTGAAGGAGTTCATCACCGACCTAGGAGTCATACCCAATGCGTCGGGGCCGATCAAACTCTTCTGTGACAACACCGAGCTATTGCCCTTGCCAAGGAGCCCAGGTTTCACAAGAAGACCAGCACATCAAGCGTCGTTTCAACTCCATCCGTGAAAATGTTCAAGATGGAGACATAGAGATTTGCAAAGTACATACGGATCTGAATGTCGCAGATCCGTTGACTAAACCTCTCTCATGAAAAAACATGATCAACACCGTAACTCTATGGGTGTTCGATTCATCACAATGTAACTAGATTGGTGACTCTAGTGCAAGTGGGAGACTGTTGGAAATATGCCCTAGAGGCAATAATAAAAGTATTATTATATTTCATTCTTCATGATAATTGTCTTTTGTTCATGCTATAACTGTATTATCCGGAAATCGTAATACATGTGTGAACACATAGACCACAATATGTCCCTAGTGAGCCTCTAGTTGACTAGCTCGTTGTGATCAACAGATAGTCATGGTTTCCTGACTATGGACATTGGATGTCGTTGATAACAGGATCACATCATTAGGAGAATGATGTGATGGACAAGACCCAATCCTAAGCATAGCATAAAGATCGTGTAGTTCATTTGCTAGAGCTTTGCCAATGTCAAGTATCTCTTCCTTCGACCATGAGATCGTGTAACTCCGGATACCGTAGGAGTGCCTTGGGTGTATCAAACGTCACAACGTAATCGGGTGACTATAAAGGTGCATTTCGTATCTCCGAAAGTGTCTTGGGTTGACACGGATCGAGACTGGATTTGTCACTCGTATGACGGAGAGGTATCGCTGGGCCCACTCGGTAATGCATCATCATAATGAGCTCAAGGTGACCAAGGTGTTGGCCACGGATCATGCATTACTAAGATGAGTAAAGTGACTTGCGAACGAGGCCGAACAAGGTATTGGGATACCGACGATCGAGTCTCGGGCAAGTAACGCATCGATTGACAAAGGAATTGTATACGTGGTTTTGATCGAATCCTCGACATCATGGTTCAACCGATGAAATCATCGAGGAGCATGTGGGAGCCAACATGGGTATCCAGATCCCGCTGTTGGTTATTGCCCGAGAGTCGTCTCGGTCATGTCTGCGTGTCTCCCGAACCCGTAGGGTCTACACACTTAAGGTTCGGTGACGCTAGGGTTGTTAGGAAGACTAGTATGTGACTACCGAATGTTGTTCGGAGTCCCGGATGAGATCCCGGACGTCACGAGGAGTTCCGGAATGGTCCGGAGGTGAAGTTTTATATATGGGAAGTTGTCATACGGACACCGGAAAGATTCCGGGTTATCGGTATTGTCTGGGGCCACCGGAGGGGTTCGGGTCCACCGGAGGGGCCACCCCTCCCGAGGGCCACATGGGCATAAGGGAGGAGACAGCCTGGAGGGCTGGGCGCCCCACCTTGGGCCCATGCCCTAGGGTTGAGGGAAACCCCGAGGGGCGCCTGCTTGGGGGCAAGCCTCCCTCACAGCCGCCGCCCCTCTAGATCCCATCTAGAGGGTCGGCCCCTGCCCCTTCCCTATAAATAGAGGGGGGGGGAGGCTGCACCCATCTCTAAGGCGCAGCCCTCCCTCCCAACACATCTCCTCCTCCGTAAGCGCTTGGCGGCCTGCCGAGTCTCTTTGCACCAACACCACCACGCCGTCGTCTTTGCCGTTGAGCGAGCTTCCTCAACCTCTCCTTCCCCTTGCTGGATCAAGAAGGAGGAGACGTCTCCCGTCCGTGACGTGTGTTGAACGCGGAGGTGCTGTCCGTTCAGCACTTGGACATCGGTGATTCGAATCACGTTGAGTACGACTCCATCATCACCATCACCTTGCAAGCTTCCGCACGCGATCTACAAGTGGTATGTAGATGCAAACTCTCTCCCATGACTCGTTGCTTAGATGAACTCATAGATGGATCTTGGTGAAACCGTAGGAAAAATTTTAATTTTCTGCAACGTTCCCCAACATTGGATTCCGACAAATGGCTCAAGGCCATAAAATCCGAGAGAGGATCCATGTATGAAAACAAAGTGTAGACTTTGGAAGAACTACTTGATGGTCGTAAGGCTGTTGGGTACAGATGGATTCTAAAAGGGAAGACAGACAGTGATGGTATGTGTCACCATTAAGAAAGCTCGACTTGTCGCTAAGATGTTTTCTGACAAGCTCAAGGAGTTGACTACGATGAGACTTTCTCACTCGTAGCGATGCTAAGAGTCTATTGGAATTATATTAGCAGTTACTGCATTATTTATGAAATCTTGCAGATAGGATGTCAAAAACCATTGTTTCCTCAACAATTTTCTTGAGGAAAGGTTGTATGTGATACAGCCAGAAGGTTTTGTCAATCCTGAAAGATGCTAACAAGTATGCAAAGCTCCAGCAATCCTTCTAAGGACTGGAGTAAGCATCTCAGAGTTGGAATATACACTTTGATGAGATGATCAAATATTTTGGGTTTATACAAATTTTATGAGAAACTTGTATTTCCAAATAAGTGAGGGCACTATAGAATTTCTTATGAGTATATGTTGTTGACATATTGTTGATCAGAAATGATGTAGAATTTCTAGAAAGCATATAGGGTTGTTTGAAAAGTGTTTTTCAATGGAAAACCTAGATTAAGCTACTTGAACATTGAGCATCAAGATCTATAAGGATAGGTCAAAATGCTTAATAGTACTTTCAAATGAATACATACCATGACAAGATTTTGAAGGAGTTCAAAATAGATCAACAAAGAAGGAGTTCTTGGCTGTGTTATAAGGTGTGAGTATTGAGTAAGACTCAAGACCTGACCACGGCTGAAGAGAGAGAAAGGACGAAGGTCGTCCCCTGTGCTTTAGACGTAGGCTCTACAGTATGCTATGTTGAGTACCGCACCTATATTGTGCCTTGCCATGAGTCAGTCAAGGGGTACAAGAGTAATCCAGGAATGGATCATATGACAGCGGTCAAACTTATCCTTAGTTGGACTAAGGAATTTTCCCGATTATGGAGGTGGTAAAAGAGTTTGTCGTAAAGGGTTACGTCGATGCAAACTCTGACACTAATCTGGATGACTCTGAGTAGTAAACCGGATTCGTATAGTAGAGCAGCTATTAGGAATAGTTCCAAGTAGCGCATGGTAGCTGCATCTACAAGATGACATAGAGTTTTGTAAAGCACACACGGATCCGAAAGGTTCAGACCCGTTGACTAATAACCTATCTCACAAGCGAGATATGATCAAACCCCATGGGTGTTGGATTCATTACAATCACATAGTGATGTGAACTAGATTATTGTCTCTAGTGCAAGTGGGAGACTGTTGGAAATATCTCCTAGAGGCAATAATAAAATGGTTTTTATTGTGTTTCCTTGTTCATGATAATTGTCTATTGTTCATGCTACAATTGTATTAACTAGAAACCGTAGTACATGTGTGAATACATAGACCACAACATGTCCCTAGTGAGCCTCTAGTTGACTAGCTCATTGATCAATAGATGGTTATGGTTTCCTGACCATGGACATTGGATGTCATTGATAACGGGATCACATCATTAGGAGAATGATGTGATGGACAATACCCAATCCTAAGCATAGCACAAGATCGTGTAGCTCGTTTGCTAAGAGCTTTCGTATGTCAAGTATCATTTCCTTAGACCATGAGATTGTGTAACTCCCGGATACCGTAGGAATGCTTTGGGTGTACTGAACGTCACAACGTAACTGGGTGGCTATAAAGGTGCACTACAGGTATCTCCGAAAGTGTCTATTGGGTTGGCACGAATCGAGACTGGGATTTGTCACTCCGTATGATAGAGAGGTATCTCTAGGCCCACTCGGTAATGCATCATCATAATGAGCTCAATGTGACTAAGTAGTTAGTCACGAGATCATGCATTACGGAACGAGTAAAGTGACTTGCCGGTAACGAGATTGAACGAGGTATTGGGATACCGATGATCGAATCTCGGGCAAGTAACATACCGATTGACAAAGGGAATTATATACGGGATTGATTGAATCCCCGACATTGTGGTTCATCCGATGAGATCATCGTGGAACATGTGGGAGTCAACATGGGTATCCAGATCCCGCTGTTGGTTATTGGTCGGAAAGCTGTCTCGGTCATGTCTACATGATTCCCGTACTTACCGAAGGTTGTTCGGAGTCCCGGATGAGATCCCGGACGTCACAAGGAGTTCCAGAATGGTCCGGAGGTGAAGATTTATATTTGGGAAGTCCAGTTTTAGTCGCCGGAATGTTTTTGAGGGTTATCGGTATTGTACTGGGACCACCAAAAGGTGTCCGGAGGTCCACTGGGTGGGGCCACCTGCCTCGGGGGACTTAATGGGCTGAATATGGGAGGGAACCAGCCCCTAGTCGGCTGGTGCGCCCCTCCCCAAGGGCCCAAGGCGCATAGGGTTGGAAACCCTAGGGGAGGGGGGCGCCTCCACCTTGCTTGGGGGGCAAGCCTCCCCTCCTGGCCGCCACCCCCCCTCTAGATGGGATCTAGAGGGGCCGGGCCCCTCTCCCCTTCACCCTATAAATAGCGGCAGGGTGGGAGGGCTGCAGCACCCCTTCCCTGGCGCAGCCCCTCCCTCCTCCAACTCTTCCTCCTCCTTCGTAGTGCTTGCGAAGCCCTGCAGGAATACCACAAGCTCCACCACCACGCCGTCGTGCTACCGGAGCTCTCCCTCAACTTCTCCTCTCCCCTTGCTAGATCAAGAAGGAGGATATGTCCCCGGGTTGTACGTGTGTTAAACACGGAGGCACCATCTGTTCAGTGCTAGATCGGATCTTCCGCGATTTGAATCGCCGTGAGTACGACTCCATTAACCGCGTTCTTGTAACGCTTTCGTCTACGCGATCTTCAAGAGGTATGAAGATGCACTCCCTCTCTCTCTCGTTGCTAGAATCTCCTAGATGGATCTTGGTGATACGTAGGAAAATTTTAAATTATTGCTATGTTCCCCAACACATAGCAGCCCATCAGTCTGGCCCATTAGTAAGGGATCGGCGGCCTAAGGACCCCTTAGTCCAGGACTCACTCAGTGGCCCCCGAACTAGCCTCCAATGTCAGGGCCTATGATCAACATCCACATTCCTCCGCAGTCTTCGGCTTGCGAGGCGAGTTCTCCATCATGTCCTGTGCGCGCTCGACGACGAGCAGTATTCGAAGTCCGGCCCATCTGCTTTACTTAGCCCCAAAGGTCAAAATGTTCAAGTATGAACAGTGCCCTTACCCGAAAACTTTTCAGCGAAGGGTCACTGGTCATAATACCAAATGGCTGGAAGTTCTCGATACGCGGTTCGAGGCTGCGTCTCCATTGGTGTGTCTCATCAAGGAAGAGATCGTGCCCCGTTTTTTAGGGGATATGATCAATGATTTCGATCATCCCATCCGCGCATAACGTCGCGTGTATATCAGGAAGTGGAGAGGCCCGCGGCATGGAAAAATGAACCCTTGGCCTCTCCACGGCCCATAAAAGGGGAAAAACTATAGTTACCAGCCTACGCCTTCTTCCATCTCTCGTCGACACTTTTCCAATCTCCACAGCTCCAGCGCCCTGCCTTGCCTTTCTGTAGCGAGTCCCTTCCCAGCCTCTTCCTAGCTTCGGCCATGGTCGGATCCGGTGCCAATGGCAAGTGGGAGGCCTCCATCGTCACAAACAACAACATCGAGGAGCTGAAGCGAGTCGGCTACTTGTCGGCCGACCTCGCCCACCGGTCCCCCGAAGAGGGTCAGGTCATCCCGAGGCCCAAGCCCGGTGAGCGGGTGGTTTTCCTTCCCCACTTCATTCGGGGGTTGGGATTCCCATTACACCCCTCCGTGCAGGGATTGATATTCTTTTATGGGCTGGATTTCCACGATCTAGCCCCCAATTGCCTCCTCCACATCTTCACCTTCATAATCGTTTGCGAGGCCCTTCTGCGGGTCCAGCCACATTTCGGCTTGTGGCTAAAGGTGTTCAACGTCAAGTCGAAGGTGGTCGGCGGTGCCCAAGTGAACTGCGGTGGAGCAATGATCAGCAAGCTCACCCAAGTTCAATGCCAGAGGGCACATTCATTTACACCATCAAGGTATGGCAGAAGGAATAGGTCTATATAACAGAGCCACAAAATGCGGCCTGGACGGCAGCCCCCGAGTTTAGATCTGGACCTCCAGCGAGATTGACCTCGTGGACCAAGAAAAGCCTTATTTGGGGATCCACCAACGAGGTGAAGGTGCTGTAGAAACGCGTTTCCAACGTGATGGAGACCGGCGCCAAGCTGACCAATGTGGTCTAGATAATGCTCCGTTGCCACCTCCTTCCTTCCCAGCAGAGGGCCGCCCCGATGTGGCCTTACAAATCCGAGGACCCAGACACCATGCAGTACTTGTTCGGCACCACCCACGACAAGGTATGGAAGCTGTTGTTCAAGCCCCAGGAGGAGTGGCCACCGAGAAAGAAGACATTGGCCTCGACGCCGCAAATCCCCCGAGGAACGTAATTGACCTTTTTCCCAATTTATATTCGGATGCTCATACTATGCAAATTTTGGTCTGAGTTTCTTTTGGTTGCCTCCATAGGGCTGGCTTGAGAGGCCAAGAAGATCAGCAGTCTGGCTCCACTGCCCGAGGAGCCTCAGACAACTCAATTGGAGGAGCTGCTGGTCATGACGATTACAAGGCGCTAGAGAGGAAGGGAAAGAAGAAGAAAGATCTGTCGGAGGCCAGGGACGACCTTCGCTTGAGAGGTCGTCCGGACACCAAGGCTGGAGACGTTGCGGCCCCGTCATCCCAAGACAAGGAAGAGGATGAAGACGAGGAGGAAAGTGCCTCCTCCCACTCCAAGAAGAGGGAGGCATCCGAATATGTCGAGGAGGAGCAACCTCTTCGGGCCCCGAAGAGGCAGTGCAGTCCCAAGGTGGTTCTACCCGACAAATCAGACTCCGATGAGGAGTCCGTGGCATCTGAAGAGGTCCCAGAGAAGGACCTCAGGGTCAACCCCCTTCCCCCTCCATAAGGTATGAATTTCACCATTTGCTTACCTCATTTCACCAATCCCTCATCGACATAGACTGATTGTGTGATATCACAGCCCGTCGCGTAGCCACCCTGCCGAGCCAACCTCGAAGGGGACTTCTCCGCTCGCTGAGTTAGCGGATAGCAGATCCGCGTCGCACTCCGCGCCTCCCCTGGTCCCTGCAGAGCCCGAAGAGGTGTTGTCCCGAAGGACCCCTCCCCGTCCGAGCACGGGCAAGGGCGGCGATATCATGGTTGAGGCCAATGCCTTGGTCAACAAAGACCAGGAGGATGTGTCCCTCCTGGCGAACATGGGAGGGGGGGGGTCCGGACCATTTGGCCCTCCCAGCCGGCTGCACATAAGCCCCCAAGGCCCTCGGAGGTGTCGATCCCGCCTTCCAATGAAGGGGGAGCCGAGGTGCCGCCGCCTCCACCGAACACCAACAATCGGGCCCACGATAGGTTGGTCGGATGCGATGGAGGAGTTGGTGCATATCTCCATCATCGTCGCCGAACACCGCGCCCTTATGGGTGCGGTTCTACAAAGTGTCCGATCCATCAACACTGGACTGAACGATGTCGTCCAAGGCCTTTTAACAGGCTTCGAGGTGAGTCAAGTAATGCTTTTTCCCATAGAACAGATTTAGCTTTTAGCTTAGAGTTTGAGCAGGCCTTGTGCATAACAGCCCCGAGACTCTGTGAAGGTTGCAAAAACTTTACAAAGGATCAAATGTCCATGGTACAGTAATTAAAGTATCATGATTGATTTGATATCACAGGCATCATCCTTGGCCACAGCTGCTAATGCCGCTGCGTTGGAGGAGATGGATCGGAAGCTTAAACGCTCTGATGTAGAGCTTGACCTTGTAAACAAATGGCTTGATGAGGTGCAAGGTAAGCCCGTGTTAAAATGCATAGTTAACACCGTCGGACAGTTACATTCCGGGTTGTATGCTGAGCACATGGTTTTTGGTGACTGCAGCTGCCGTAGCGGAGGTCGAGGGCCTCAAGGCTGCGTTGAAGAAGGCCGAGGTCGAGGCGGCCAAAAAGAAGGCAACTGCTGAAAAGGCGATGGCCGAACTCGAGACGGTGGTGCGCCGGCGAGAAGCATGAGGCTCGAGTGGCCGAAGTGCAACAGGAGCTCAAGGATGCCATCACAAAGTGTGAGGACCTTGAGCTGAAACAAAAAGAGCAGTCTTCCGAGCTATCCAAAGTGGAAAAAGAGCTTCGGGAGACCAGAACGGAGGTGCGGGGTGCCCGAGAGGAGCTCCGCCAAGTGAGGCAAATCACAGATGGTAAGCCATACTTACTGCATAGTGTATTTTGAAATGACAGATTCACACTGTTGACGCAGGTCTGGCGCTCCGCAGGCGTTTTCGCTGAGGTTCCAAGAAGTGTGGCAGATGCGACAACACACTATGCCATGCGGGAGGAGGACGCCGATCAACGGCTGTTTTGGGCACAGTTCCAGGCGCCCGAGCATCCTCCACTCCTTAGCAACCAGATGAAGCTGTTAATGGAGCTGCATCGGATGGCCGGGTCGGCCATGAAGGACCTTTGTGTCCGGATGTGGCACTCCGAGCCGATTCCAAGCAACTACTTTTGCCTGGTGCAGAAGTTGCGAGACGCACCGCCCCGGATTGATGCCGTGAAGCGCTTTGCATGCCTCGAGGGAGCTAGACTGGCTTTTGCAAAGACCATGGTTGATTGGCCTAAGATCAAGCCAATGGATATGGCCGTTGGTCCCCCGCTAGGAAAAGAGCATCGCCGCCCCGAACAGTACTTCACACAAGTTATGGATGGTGCTCGGGCGATAGAGGGCTAGTGTTCCAAAGATGTAATCATTGACTGATTGTATTAGGTTGTCAACTGGACCTTTTGCTTTGTAATGTGGCCCGTTTATGTGTTTGATACTATGGTTGTTTTATTTTGACTCATGTGTGGCCGTTTATTATTCTGAAAGTTACCGGTCGTCGGCTTTAGCCCCCAAGTGGATAATACGAGGGGTGTCTCATATCCACACTATTACCCTTAGCCAACGTCTCGGTGTCCAAAGGTGGTAGTGCGAGGGAGAGACTAGGCAATCGGACTATGCGGCTTTAGGACTTTCACTTAGCCATAGGAGCTTGACAGCGGGAGCTAATGACTAGCCCCCAGTGCTTTGTGATATACAGGGAAGCCGGGGCGTGCTCGTGCGATCACGTGGTCTGTGTTAGGACAAACCCTGCGTATGACACAGATAAATCGCCAGTGATTTTTGAGTTTGGCACCTGTCGTCGGATCACCGACCAGTTCATGCCTACTATGACAGTCAGCTTTCGGCTTTCTCTCCTGAGGTGCTTGACTGGGCTAGCCATAAGTACAATCGCAGGGGTTCCCCTTTACCTTTTTAGCCGAACATGTGGAACGTAAGAAGATAAACACAAGAGCTGGGTAACCCAACTATTGACCCAAGACATAGTTCGGAACTGATGCATATAGTGCAATATCTGAGACGCCGAACACACATCGAAAAGTTGTGCTGGACTTGGTACGTAGAGCTGATGAAGAGATCACGCCCTTGGTCAATTAACCAATTTGTATTTGTTACACAATGTGTGCATGCCAAGCTGTCCAAAGAGCTGGAAGACAAATGCTCGAACACCGTAAAAGGTGTTTTATTTTCCATAGGCTTGGGACGTCTATTCATACAATTTGAACTGCCAAGGCGTTTATTTATGAGTAAGAAAAGAAAATTTTATAGAGGAAAGGTTTACACGGGGCCTTGATGCGTTGGTTGAAGCCTCAACTGTGTCCTGTTGCACGTCTGCGCCTTTGCTTCTGCCTGTTAAGGGGGAACGCCTGTGTAGAAAAACGCATGTCAACGAGGGAGGGGTGTTGAATAGGAACCTTGAGAGGTAGCCGTGCTGTAACTGCTCGATGTTGGGCGAGTCTGGAGTCGCACCCGTTGCCGTCTGAGGACGTGGTCATCCCATAGTTTGGTTAAGCCAAACACATGTTCTTTTTTGATATGGGCCCCACAGCCGCTCATGGTATCTTGTGCGTGAAGTTGTGCTTATGAGGCACGTGGAGCGCGACTATGGTGGGTGTGCCATGGGCCAGTGTCCCTATTTGCGACGAACACAGGCGGGCTCCCATGATGGGGACCGGGTTCGTACCCGTTTACTTGTGTCTCTAGCCTTTACGGCGGGCTGATACCTAGGCGCGTTGGCGCCGGCTTGGTCTTCGGCTGCCAGGGCCACTGTATGCTCCTTGGTCTGGAGTGAGCGCTCCATGTTGCCGTTGATCGTGATGACGCCCGAAGGGCCAGGCATTTTTAGCTTGAGGCATGCATAATGTGGGACGACGTTGAATTTAGCAAACGTCATTCGGCCAAGGAGGGCATGGTTGCCACTGCGAAAAGGGGCAATATCAAAGATCAAGTCTTCGATGCGGAAGTTGTCTGGTGAGCCAAATACTACTTCCAGAGTCACCATGCCTGAGCAGCGGGCCTCTACACCTGGAATAACCCCCTTGAAGGTGGTGTTATTGGGTTTGATCCTTGACGGATCGATCCCCATTTTCCTCACTGTGTCTGCATAGATCAGATTGAGGCTACTGCCTCCACCCATAAGGACTCTTGTGAGGTGGTACCCATCGACAATGGGGTCGAGTACCACGGCCGCCGACCCTCCATGATGAATACTGGTCGGATGGTCCCTATAGTCGAAAGTGATCGGGCAAGCCAACCACGGGTTAAATTTTGGCGCCATGGGCTCAACGGCGTAAACATCTCATAGCGCGCGCTTCCTCTCCTTTCTTGGTATATGGGTGGCGTAGACCATGTTCACCGTCTTGACCTCAGGAGGGAAGGGTTTTTGGCCTCCATTGCTTGGCCTGCGGGGCTCCTCATCGTCCTCGCTCCGAGGGCTTTTGCCAGGGTCCTCGGCTGTGAGCTTGCCAGCTTGTTTTATCACCCATTAGTTACGGTTGGTGTGGTTGGCGGGCTTCTCAGGGGTGCCATGAATCTGGCAAGGCCTATCCAGGATTGCATCCAATTTGGTTGGTCCGTCCTGGTTGCCTTTAAAGGCTTTTTCCGCGGTCCGGACTTCGGATTACGGAATCCGGCATTCACTGCCATCTCATCGACCTCACCGTCGTTGTGGCGACGCTTGTTCTTGTTGCGTCGTGGCTTTCCATTCCCGTCCCGGACTTCAGTTGTGTCGGGGGCTTCTGGGTTGGTGCTTCTACGAGCCAGCCAACTATCCTCTCCAACACAGAATCGGGTCATCAAGGAAGTAAGTGATGCCATCGTTCTCGGCTTGTCCTGGCCAGGCTATCGTGCTAGCCATTCATCCTGAATACTATGCTTGAAGGCGGCTATGGCTTCGGCATCTGGACAATCAAAAACTGGTTCCAGAATTGCCGGGCAGACTCTCCGGGCTGCTGGATTACATGGCTCAGGTCATCGGCGTTCGGGGGTGATAACCCACAAGTATAGGGGATCGCAATAGTTTTCGGGGTAGAGTATTCGACCCAAATTTATAGATTTGACACAAGGGGAGCCAAAGAATATTTGAAGGTATTAGCAGCTGAGTTGTCAATTTAACCACACCAGGAGATTAATTATCACAGCAAAGTGATTAGTAGCACAGCAATATGATAGTTTTGATAATGGTAGCAGTAGCAATAGTAACGATAACAGTGATAGCAGTGATTTGATAGCAGTAACGATAGCAGTAGCAGCAGTAGTAACTTAGCAAGAACAATATAAGATAAATTTGTAGGCATTGGATCGGTGACTTGTTGGATGATATTCATCATGAGATAGTTATAACCTAGGGCGATACGACACTAGCTCTAGTTCATAAAATATAATGTAGGCATGTATTCCGTAAATAGTCATACGTGCTTATGGAAAGAACTTGCATGACATCTTTTGTCCTACCCTCCCATCGCAGCGGGGTCCTATTGGAAACTAAGGGATATTAAGGCCTCCTTTTAATAGAGAACCGGAACAAAGCATCAACACATGGTGAATACATGAACTCCTCAAACTACGGTCATCACCGGGAGTGGTCCTGACTGTTGTCACTCCGGGGTTGCCGGATCATAACATGTAGTAGTGGATACTAGGGATCAGTCCCTAGCAAAACTAACTCGATTGCATGATGAATCTCATCCAACTCCTCACCGACCAGCGAGCCTACGAAGGAATTACTCACTCCCGGTGGGGAGAATCATGGAATTGGCGATGGAGATGTGTTGGTGATGACGAAGATCGAAGATCCCCCTCTCCGGAGCCCTAAACGGACTCCAGATCTGGCCTCCCGATGAAGAACAGGAGACGCCGGCGGCTCCGTCTCGTGAAACGCGATAATTCTTTCTCTCAGAAAGCGCTATAATTTCAGGTAATCCCTTAACCATTTTTTTAGAAAAGGAGGATGGCCCCTGGCCTCTGCATCTGGGAGAGATGCGTGCGACCACTTTATTCATGCTCTTACACCGGAAAGATAGTATGCCGGGCCCTTACTCCTACTACTCACCAGCCGGTAATCCCTTAACCATACCATGTGGTTCTAGTTTCAAGCCATGGATTTCCAAGAAATCGGAATCATCACAAGAGGATTGTACTTTATTGATTACTTGGACTTAAGAGACCAATTATAGAAAGAAGACACAGTAGCTGAGTGTGTTCAGAGAAGAGAATCCCTAAGTTAGAATTGAATTCCATTCCATTTCCCAAAGAAAGAGATTTCCGGCTGGTGAGTAGTAGGAGTAAGGGCCCGGCATGCTATCTTTCCGGTGTAAGAGCATGAATAAGTGCAGATGAACAGGAACATTCAGGGTGTGCAATAGTAACCAGAGACACTGTTGTTTGATCCTCTGTTCAGGAGGTTCACCAGGGTCACACAAGATTCAGGGCACGGGGCCAGGGTTCATACCGGAGGTTCTGACACGTCGGTCATTGACGAGGTCGTGACGGTGATCATGGAGGAGGCTGGCGAGGGAGGAGGGCCTGCTGGTCGGTATATCGTCTGGTGCAAATGTCGCTGCTTGCGTCAAGGTAAACCTACTGTTGATGTCCAGCAGGTTACATGCACTATCATCTTTGCTGGCTGTGTCAGTTCTGATTTCGTTGTTCTCTGGCAGATCGCGGCGAGAGAAAGGATTGAGGGCAAGAGAGATATATGAACTCTGATCTCTTTGTGCTTGTGTGGGAGGAATGTGACAATATGACCTTCTGATGTCATGGGCAACTCTCATTAAGTAGAATGGATGCTATTTTTCATGTGTTCGTAAGTGTCATCACAAGGTACAGTGGATCCTCTGTTCTTGCTTTTTGCAAAACGAAGCGTACCTTCGATTGTTTGAATATACACATGTGGTCGGATACAGGCTAATTGACTCGAAGAAATTATATGTTGATCTTCATAAGGGCACTCCTATCTCTTTATTTTTTCTTTTGAAAAGGAGGTTGAAACCCTTAGCCTCTTTAAAAAAAGAAGAATACCCCCGGCTTCTACATCAAGCGATGCACACAACCATTTCGTTCAAAAAAAAACCTGGCCTCAGACTTCTTGTCCGGCTCAATAATTATGTATGAGGCCCTCCGACTCCTATCTTTTCCTGCACGTACGGAGGCGAACAACAGCAATATTCAGTCATGATGCCTGCAGTTAATTTTCAGAATGCCAAATGCAACTTTACAACACAAAATTGTCAGTCTGCATGTTGCTAATGGGATGGTTACCTTATCTCCAATTGGCTTCCCATTACTGAAGGCCGACGATGTACACGATATGCACGCTAATTTTAATTTTTTGCGAATGAATGTACACAATATGTACACATGAGTATGAAGATTAAAAAGTTAAAGATACAAGAGGGGTAGACTGAATTACGGAGGCTGATGGATCCGCTGTCAGCCAAGGTGTCATTCAGCAAGTATTTCATGACAGTGCAATGGTCTTCCTTTTGGGTAGAATGTGACGTAGTGATTGACCCCTTCACCAGATCGGCCTCTTTTGTCATGAACCTCAGCAGCCTTTCTCCGACCCTCGGTCTCATTGCCGCCGGGTAATCGCCGAAGAAGAAGGGATCGACAAACCTTTTTGACATAGCATCTGTTTATACAAAATTAATGGCAGAGGCAAGCTGGAAATTTACAACATTTAAACATATGAACCTCAGGCAGTGATAGGAAATTGTTTCTCAAAAGAAGAAGGGGGCAGGAAATTGGCCGACATACTCGTATTTCTCTCAGCCATGCATTTCATTTTTTGTTTTGAGATTTATGCATTTCAAACTGTTAGTCTGCTACAGCCTACAGAAGAGAAGGGAAGGCACAAGGGGGTAAACGGAAAAGGAACGGGAGAACAGAACGCTGTAACTCGGGAAGGCCTGGCATGGGCTCTCAGTTTGGGCCCAAACTAGCAGCGCCAGCGCGTGCGTGCTGGTGGCATCGCGCGACAGCAGAAGAGGAAAGGCTCTCAGTTTAGTCCCACATCGCGCACGGAGGAGGAGCACAGAGGGCGGATGGCTATAAAAGGCGACCCGCCTCAACATTGCAACTCATACCTTTCTCGGCCTTTTGGCTAAGATCAAGTGTAGTATCTGTTCTTATCAGTTTAATATCTGATATGTGGACCATGTGTCTACAATGATATTAAATTTATTTTTTGTGGGGGTGGGCCCACCACAGTAGCTTGCTACTGGGGTCCACACGCGTCGCCTGGGCGTCGCACTGCTGCCCTGGCCCGGCGCACCCCAACCAAATCAAGAGTTAAACTTTGGAGTTTTGTAAAAATGTAAAGTAAAGTTTGAATTGGGCTGGGAATATTATTCTGAATCTCAACCGTGTTGGGTTTGACTGGGACAAGCACATCACACAGATTTCTCTATGGAGCGACAGCGACGTACAATTAATTACAAAAGGGATGGATCCGAGCTAAACCTAAGTCGCCGGTTCATCCTGTACGGCGCTGCAAGGTGATTTGGGAGCCACCCTATCCATCCATCTGGCACGCAACACCCACAGAGAAAGAGGGAGGGAGCTATCAGCTATGGCAGTGGAGGAAGAGGGAAGGAAAGGAATCCCATCTCTCCTCTCCGGGGAGGAGAACATCGCCTCCAACATCACCCAGGTGACAGCTTGTCTCCCCTCCAACCCATCTTTTGCTTGTCTCAGTTTTGGGCTGCTTCTTGGATGTGGATGTGCGTGGACTCCATTTATCAGCTTCGGTTAAGATTAGCCTGTCCCACTGTTTTTGGGCACAAGATGGTTATACTTTTTTGGACAAGTAGAGGATTTGGGGAGAGTTCTTGACAGGGAATAGCCAGTTAAGCACAGGCCTTGCTTGGTACGGATCGGCAGGCCTGCATTTAAATCATTTACTAATGGTGGCCTACTTCATATTTTTTGTTCAGCTCATAGGTTGGACTCCACTAATAGAAATGAAGAACATTGCTAAGAAAGACGGCTTCGAAGCGCGGTTGGTTGGAAAGATGGAGGCGTACCAACCCCTTTGCTCAGTTAAGGACAGGAGCGCTCTCCGGTGCGCGCGAATGCAATCCTCTATTGGATTTATGACTCACTTGGTTCATTTCTTGAATTTACAAGTCAAAAGTGTGCAGTTCCTAGATGCATCTATCATCTAAGCATAGCTACAGGCTACCCGTGTCTCTGGAATTTAACCACCTAAATGACTGTGATGATGCTCCTATTTTTGAAGTGAATATGAAATAGGTAACGAACTGTAAACTATTTCTTTACCAGAGAGCGTGCAATTTTTTCTCTGAAGGATGATTGAAGATGCAGAGGAGAAGGGATTGATTTCACCAGGTGTTACGACACTAATCGAGCCAACAAGCGGTAATCAAGGAATTGGAATGGTGTTCATCGCTGTTCAGAAAGGCTACCGGTTTATTGCTGTTATGCCTGCAAAATATTCACTTGACAAACAGATGCTACTGAGATTTTTGGGTGCTGAACTGATATTAACAGGTGAGAAAAAGGGATTTTTTGCACCTAGAAATGGTTAGGAACTCAACAAGTACTTTAAGTGTCCCTCTTGTATGCTGGCGGGGAAATTGCTCTTCCATTATCTAACCAAATAATCCCTCCGTTCACAAATATAAGATGTTCCAACCTCTATTTTTGAATTGGATGTTTACTCATTTCAGTCCGTATGTAGTCCATATTGAAATGTCCAAAACATCTTATATGTGGGAATGGAGGAAGTAGTACTTAAAGTGTCTAAATATTTTTTGATGAATATTTACTGCAGATCCTGCAAATGGGTTTAAAGGAATGATTGGCAAGGTGGAGGAGCTGATGAAGACTATACCAAATTCTCACTGTCTTAATCAAGTCACCAATCCAGCAAACCCAGATGCACACTTCAAATGGACTGGTACTTATATCTGAAGAAATGTCATCTTTATCACCAATTATGAATCTTTTATTTTGTCAATATGCTCTTGCGCAACAATTTACTCGATTATCATTTTCTGGAACAAACTTCAGGACCCGAGATATGGAAGGACACAGCAGGCAAAGTGGATATGTTTGTGGCCGCTGTTGGTTCAGGAGGCACACTGACAGGCGTAGGGAAGTACCTGAAGATGAAAAATCCATCCATAAAGATAGTGTGCGTGGAACCTTCAGAAAGCGCTGTAATTTCAGGTAATCCCATAACCATATCATGTGGTGCTACTTTCAAGTGATGGACTTCCAACCAATCAGAACCATCAATGAATAAGTGCAGATGAATAAACACATTCAGGATGTGCAAATAGTAACCAGATACATTGTTGTTTGATCCTGTGTTCAGGAGGCTCACCAGGGTCACACAAGATTCAGGGCACCGGGCCAGGCTTCATACCCGAGGTTCTCGACACGTCGGTCATCGACGAGGTCGTTACGGTGAGCACCGAGGATGCCATGGCGATGGCGAGGAGGCTGGCGAGGGAGGAGGGCCTGCTGGTCGGCATATCCTCTGGTGCAAACGTAGCTGCTTGCATCAAGGTAACATCACTGCTGATGTTAGAAGGTTACATGGATTAGCATATTTGCTGGGTATGTGAGCTCTGATTTCGTGGGTCTCTGGCAGATTGCGACGCGAGAAGGGAACCAGGGCAAGATGATCGTTACCATGTTCCCCAGTGCCGGCGAGAGATACATGAACTCTGATCTGTTCGCAGTTGTTAGGGAGGAATGCGAAAATATGACCTTTTGATGTCATGGGCAGCTCTCCTTAAGTACAATGGGTGCTATTTTTCATGTGTTCGTAAGTGCCAGCACAAGGTACAGTGGATCCTCTGTTCTTGTTTTTCGCAAAACAGAGTGTGCCTTGCTTGTTTGAATACATGTGGTCGGATACAGGCTAATTGACTGGGAGAAATTATATGTGACCTTCGTAAGGGCACTCCTATCTTTTCTTGTCCGGCTCAATAATTATGTTCGAGCGTCGAGAGAGGTCCATTTAATCTAGGTAATATGGTACGTCTAAAAGGTCGATTTTCGCTATATACAATCGATGTATACATGAGAAGTCACAAATTGCTATAGAACCCTGTCTACAAGTCATAGAAAAATATTGAAGTGTATATGTGATCATGACCTCTACATTAGCTATCAAATTTTGATCAGGAAGATGCCAAGAAATTCTTGAACCACTGGACTGAATTCTTGGGGTATCTCTTGAGGTTGTCCGTGTAGTCTACGAAGTACAAACCGAATCTCGAGGTGTATCCAGCGGTCCACTCCCAGTTGTCGAGAAGAGACCACACAAAATACCCGCGAACATCGCAACCGTCCTCCCTGCAGAAATTACAGCGTCAAAGATTAACTGGTCTACACATAGCAAAACATGTTTTTACTGATCAAGGGAAGGTAAAATCATGTGAACACCTTATGGAATCAGCTAGATTTGTGAGGTAGTCATTGTGGTAGTTGATTCTTTTTGTGTCTTTGAGGGCCTTCTTGAGGGAGATGAAGGGGCTGTTGCTGTCATCCATTCCTGAAAAAGAGAGTTACTTTAATGTTATGTCGAAGGCGCATTTATTTACACTTAACTGACAACATGCACATCCTTGCTATGTTCATGAACTCCGAAGCGGGTTTTGTTCGATTTTCTTTGCAGTGTTGTGCTAATCAAATGGAGAAAATCATATTGTGCGTGTACTTGCCATTTTCAGTGATGTAGACAGTTGGGGTGTTGTATCTATCTTTGACATAGTTCATGAGTCTCCTCATGCTTCCAGGCACAATGTACAACCATATCGAATTGGCCTGCAGGTAAGGAGGCGAGCAAGAGCAATATTCATTCAGTCATGATGCCTGCAGTTAATTTTCAGAAATCCAAATGCAGCATTACAACACAAAACTGTCAGTCCGCATGTTGCTGACGTGATGGTTACCTTATCTCCAATCGGCTTCCCATTTCTGAAGGCTGACAATGAACACAAGATGCACACATGAGTATGAAGTTAGATTAAAAATAGTTCAAAGATACACGAGGGGCAGGAATTGAACTTACGGAGGCTGACGGATCCACTGTCTGCCAAGGTATCATTCAGCAAGTATTTGATGACAGCGGAATGGTCTTCCTTTGTGTAGAATGTGGTGTAGTGATTGATCCCCACGAAGTCCAGCGACCCCTTCACCAGATCGGCCTCCTTCGTCATGAACCTCGGCAGCCTTTGTCCGACCCTTGATCTCATCGTCGCCGGGTAATCACCGAAGAAGAAGGGATCGGCGAACCTTTTGACATTACCTCATTTTATCTCAGCAACTCCTAGAAACTTAAATTTGGAACTACAGTACTATGCTAGCTTTGTTCATTTTCACTGTAATCAATTCTACGAAACAGGTAGGCTAGCTCTGTTACTGGCATATCCATCCGTGATTAGATTAATTAGTACTCCCTCCGTAAACTAATATAAGAGTGTTTAGATAACTACTTTAGTGATCTAAACTCTCTTATATTAGTTTACAGAGGGAGTAGGAAATAGTTAATGGATTTAGTGAGTGAGGCTCACTGACCATCCTAGCTGGAACTCCTGTGCTCTCTTGGCGGCCTCAACATCAGCTGTGGAGTTTGAGACAGGCTCGTACCATATCACATCCAACGACATCCCCACCTCTCCATTCTGCTCTGCCTGCATAATATTAATACACAAAAAAATCAATCTTTTATTGTTCAGTTCAAACTATGTTGCAACTTCAGGCCCAAGGGGAAATCACATCAATTTTCAAAGAGCAAAACCTGAACTAAACCAATATATAGGATGTTCTTCCGACTTCCGACTGACCTTGTACTTCTTCCTGTAGATGTCCGAAACCGTGGCGTGGGCGAGGATGATGTTGTGAGCGACAATGTAGGGCTCGGTGCCGGAGCTCCCTTGTTTGCAGCAGAGGTGGCGGAGCACGGAGCAGCGGCCCGGCGCATGGATCCCGCTGTCGTAACCCTGAACCGCCACCGTGTGTGGCTCGTTGAAGGTGATCCAGCGCTTCACCCTGTCCCCATACGCCTTGAAACAGATCTCCGCATACGCCGCATAGTCGTTGCTGCATTGGCAGTTTGCATGTTTGGGTTGTTAGACCACCATTGCAGTTAGACCCAAGGGGAGTTGCTGCAAATAAAGGTGCCTACGGTACACACATTATCTGCCTGTCAAGCAACCCATTGTACTTGTCTTCCAGGGCCAGGGGAAGGTCCCAGTGGTAGAGGGTAACATACGGCTGAATCCCTGGAAAATAATAATTCTACTTCACCTTGTCAGTGAGCTCATAACTAATTTGGATTCAACAGTTATTTTCGATAAAACCTCGACACTGGTCAATAATGTTTTGATCTTCAGAGTGTACAGAAGTTCACCTTTTGCTAGGAGTACATCAATGACCTTGTTGTAGTGGTCGATGCCTGCCTGGTTGACCTCACCGGTGCCATCTGTACATCAAACAAAACACACAAGGCTACTACTATTAGTGTGCTGATATGTTAATTTATTTCTCCATAATTTGACAACCCTGTTTGTTAGTCAAATTATTAAGGGGCGCACAAAATTTGTACTAATAATGCATACTTGGGAGAATCCGAGACCATGCAATTGAGAATCTGTAGGCATCCATTCCCATATCTGCCATGAGCTGAATGTCCTCCTGAAATAGTTAGTTGTTTCAAGGGCCATGAGTATATTTTACAACGTGTGCATAATTAAACGCTCATGTTCATATTCGACGGCACGTTCTATGGAATATTATGTATGATCTTGATGCGTTAATGTAGTGCCTATATTTCCAAAAAGGAGAAACCTCAAAACGGTGGTAGTGGTCAACAGCAACATCGGCATTGCTGAAGTCAAGGATCTTCCCTACATAGGAGAAAAAGGTATTTGTAAGAAGATTGTATCATTATCTTGAATCATAATACGACTACTAATTTTAGTGGCCAAGGTTAGTTCCATTGCTGAGTAAATACATATTCAGTCATATCAGACCTCATGAGTGACCACTCCCTAGTTAACAGTCAGTTTCTCTTCCACTGAAAAAACAAATGTTCTATCACAAAACAAAACAATTGTTTATGTTACCAAACGTGTGTGCGAATTTGTCCCAAATTGTAGGTCCTCTTCCATCCACATTGACGGCTCCCTCGTACTACCAACAGAAAAAACATGAATTCAGAAAAAAAAAACATATACCATAATATATATGCGTATTTTTGTGTGTGGGAAATATATATGCTTATTACTTTAAGAATATTTACACAAAATTTACCCATAGTTGGATTAATACATTGCGTAAGAAAACTAGAGAAGATCCTGGTGCACACCACAGGTCCCCACCTTTTCGATTAAAAAAAAATCATCTTCCCAAAACTGAGAGAGAACCCCCGCCTCTCCATCGAGTGATGCACATCGACTATGTTTAGTCTTTCTTTTTCAGAATACAGTGTTTAGTGTGTTATTCTTTTTCTTCTTCGAATAGGGGGAGTAATCCGGCCTCTTCATCATGCGATGCACACAGCCATGTTTGGTGTGTCATGTAGTGTACATGTATTGTTGCTGAGTCCATACTGGGTTCAAGACGGATTGATCAAGCCATTATTCAAGTTTTATGGTAGACTACTTTGTTGAAGCATAAAAGGATATATGTCCTCTAAAAGATAAAGATGGGGAATCAGTGAGTCATGAGTCAGCTTCTTCCAGTTTGTTCATCCAAGACAACTTAGCTATGATTTTACCTCAAAGGGGTCACTTTGCAATCAAGTCGCACTCGGGGGCATACTGGGTAGGTTTAGCTAATTATTGGATAGTATTATCAATGTTTAATTCCTACTAGGTTCCTGCAAAACATTTGGTCACTTGCGCAAGAGTAATTTACTATGCCTCTCATAAAGAAATTGCAAATGTTATTGAAGTTCCTGCTTGCTTTGAGCATATAATTCTTGTTTCTAGTCCATGTCGTTAATTAGCGTGCGCAATATTCTAACTCCTCTTTATGCATTGCCTACAACACTGGTCCTTGTGCGCATGTGACAACGTAGTGACACTGGGAGGTTACTTGCAAAGTAGTGCTAACAATCATGTGTTGCTCGTGCACAATCTTCAAATCCAACTCCTATGAGCTTTTATAGAAGTTATCCAGCCTCGGATGTCAACATCCAAACGAGGTGTAAGTGTAACTACCATTCTTGACACTTGAGGGCGTGCATGGACAATGGAGATTTTGTTTGTTGAGAAGTCATCCTGTTTTATTTTTCGAAGGAGGCATTGACTGTAAACTTTACTAAAAAGACAAATATGAGCACGGACATATACAAGAGGAGGAGAGAAGGGTGCATGAAACAGTAGCACATGACCCACAATTCCACAATAAAAAGATAAAAAAGATCATATGCACCAAAATAGGAACGAATGAACTAGCATGGTAAATAAGATAAATCGGAGAAGATCGATTGACATATAACAGACCCCATACCACAGAGAAGAGAGGGACGCTCCATCGATTATGTGAAAAGAACACACTAGCCAATTAAGTAAGTATATAGCTTTATTTAGAATCAATGCAAGAATTTCACAAAAAATAGATTTAATCGTGCAGAATAAAATTAATTGAGAATTGTTACCACCTGGTAGGAGGAGGCGGCGGTGCCGAAGACGAAGCCCTTGGGGAAGCTCCCTCTCGTCAGATAATCATTCCCACTCCCCCTCATCTGCGCTTGGCATCCCTGCTGCGTTGCCGCCGCGGCCAACCACACCACAAGCACCGGCGTCGCTACGCATTGCCACTTGCATTCCATCCTCTTCTCCGCGAGCGAGCGAGAGAGCGTGCGTGCGGCACAGAGACTTATATATGCATACTGTGAGCTAGGTAGATGGCATGTGTGTTTGCTTACAGGCAGAGAAGTCTCGTGTTGCTTACAAGGAGAGAAGAGTCCCCAAGAGTCCGATGTTTGATATAAGCGTGTGTAAAGTTGGTTAGGAGGGCCAAAGCGGCTAGCAAACCGATCAAGCAAAGTGTGGGGGCAACAAACACCCCCCATGTCCCGCCCTGAGCAAGAATGTTCAAAGACGAGTAGGTATGTTCAGAGAGGATGAGTTGCTGTTGCTGAAATGCATATGATCTACTAGCTAGTTAATGCGAGTTGCTATAGTTAGACGAGTAGATAGATACATACGTGTTGATATGCACATGTATTTATCCGTTAGTGTACCGTTGGCATCCCTTGCAAGGAAGGATCTCGCTTGAAGGCCTGGTGGAGGAGCGTACAGTACTGTGTGTTGCCTCGGCTTGTGCTTTGTTGTTGCTTTCTGAGCTGGTTGGTGGCCAGACAAGAAGAGAGCCCGAGAGGGTGGATGGAAGCTTAGCTAGACAAGTTGGTAGACTGAACGCAACGCACTCGTACTCGATTTGGTATGCGCAGTACGAGCACATACTCTCATCATGTTGTGGAACGCCTATATTTAGTGTCCAAGTCTTTTCAATCTGTCGGTAAACCAGCCGTCTAATGACACATCAACTAAACCTCAGGTCTTTCGTTGTTTTCTGAGCCATGGCCTGTTGGGGCTGGACAGCAACAATGCGCTGCACAAATTCACCGACACGGCAAATATGCACACTCCACAGCCCCCTTCACTTGTGATGAACTTTAAGGACAACTTCAACCAACAAGTAAGCAGCGGAATAAAACAAACAACATGCACAAAGTGACACATGATTTAACGTGGAAAAACCTCCTCAATTTGAGGAGTAAAAAACCACGGCTGTGGACCGACCGTCCACGCAACTTCACTATGAGAATGATGAGTACAAAGTCTTCTCTAGAACCTCTAGAGAGATTTACAACACACTCTCCACGTTGCCAACCGGCAACAGCAACAACAACCACAAGAGGCAAGATTCCAGCAAAGCAGAGTTTACACAGCTTCTATACCCTCCAGTGTTTTGCAAACTGCTCTTAAACCGTTGAACCAAACAGCACCAAATTTGGCAGACAAGTAGACACACGAGTTCTTGAGATCCTCTCCAAATTTCAGCTCAATCGGACATCGTTTGCCTACCCAAACTGTTCGTCTCCCAAAACTACTCTGTTCTGAAACTGCAGCAGTCAGAGCTAACAAAACCACTCTCAAATCTGATGCTCCACTGACCCAATCCTCAAACCAGCTAACCAAATCGAAGTACTCAAAGTAAGGAACGACCTCACCAAGTTTGGGGTCGATCCAACCACGTTTGAGCCTCCAATCACCAGCTTGAACACTATCTACTCAGATGCAGCAAATCTGGACAGAACCTCTGCTTCTTCTTCTTCCTCTCTCTCAGGTTGTGTTTTCTCTTGTGTGCTCTCTCTCTCACTCTCACGAATGGCAGCCACCACCAGCAAGGGGTGGAGTGGCTAGGGTTTTCTTCTTGCTTCACTTTCCTTGGAAGCGCTCTCAACCGTTGGATGCAGCGAAGATCAACGGCTGACATGTGTTGAACTTATGGGCTGATGTTGGGCTGCCAACACACCTCCATGTGGAGGGACTTAGCCCAACAAACTCCCCCTCTCGACATCATGGAGGGTCTCACTGCCTTCCGGCAGCCATGCCAGCGAGCCGGCGGCATACTTCGAGCTTCTTCCTTATCACCACTTTAGTCAACATATCAACCCCATTGTCATCGGTGTGGACCTTCTCAAGTTGCATTTTCTTGGAATACAACACATCTCGAATCCAATGATAACGGACTTCTATATGCTTAGACCTTGAATGAAAACTTGCATTCTTACTCGAGTGGATAGCACTTTGGTTGTCACAAAACAACACATACTTGTCTTGCTTAAAACCAAGCTCACAAGCCAACCGTTTCAGCCACAATAACTCTTTGCTCGCCTCTATTACAGCAATGAATTCAGCTTCAGTTGTATTCAATGCCACACACTTCTGCAGCCTGCTTTGCCATGACACCGCTCCCCCTGCATAGGTAACCAAGTAACCTAAGGTAGACTTCCTTCGGTCAACATCTCCAGCCATGTCAGAATCTGAAAAAGCAATCAGCTTTGCCTCACCATCACCAAAGCAAAGTTTCAGATTTGTGCTGCCCCGGAGATATCTCAAAATCCACTTCACGGCTTCCCAATGAGGTCTTCTGGATTGGACATAAATCTGCTCACAAGACTAACCGCATGAGCAATGTCGCCTTGTACACACCATAGCATACATCAAACTCCCAACCGCTGAAGCATAAGGAACATGATGCATTTCCTTTTTACGCTCATCGGTGGTAGGACATTGCTTCTGCTCAACTTGAAATGGGCTGCTAGTGGACAACTTACAACTTTAGCATTTTCCATCCCGAACTTCAAGTACCTTCTCAATATACTTCTCTTGAGACAAGTACAACTTGTTACAATTTTTGTCTCGCTCAATTCTCATTCCAAGAATGTTCTTTGCTGGACCTAAGTCTTTCATAGCAAAACATTTGCTCAACTCCTTCTTCAACTTAGCAATCCTAAAGGCATTCTTGCCAACAATCAGGATATCATCAACATAGAGCAATAATATGATGAAATCATCACCTGAGAACCTCTGAATAAACACACAATGGTCTGAGCTACACTTCTTGTAGCCTTGCTCCCCCATGACAGTTTCAAACTTCATGTACCATTATCTTGGTGCTTGTTTCAGCCATAGAGACTTTTCTTCACTTGCACACATAGTCTTCTTTGCCTTTCACAAGAAACCCCTCAGGTTGCTCCATGTATATTTCTTCCTCCAACTCACCATGAAGGAATGCAGTCTTCACATCCATTTGCTCAACCTCCAAGTTGAGACTTGCTGCCATGCCAAGGATTACTCTTATGGATGTCATCTTCACAACCGGAGAAAAGATCTCATCATAGTCGATTGCCTTTTCTCCGGCGAATCCTTTTACAACTAGCCTAGCCTTGTACCTTGGATGTGATGTGTGCTCTTCTTGCTTGATTCTGTAGACCCACTTGTTCTTCAAAATTTTCTTGCCCTTGGGCAACTTCACCAACTCATAAGTATGATTCTTATGCAAGGAATCAATCTCTTCTTGCATAGCATTTTTCCACTCCTTGTGCTCATCTTCCATTGCATCTGCAAAGCATTCAGGTTCTGAACCGTCAGATAATAACACCACGTATTGATCTGAGGGATACCTGCTGGAAGGAATTTGACCCCTTTTGGATCTTCTAAGTGGAGCAGCTGGTGGACTTTCTGGTGCTGGTGCTTCCTGCTGATCCGGATCATCAACTTCAGCATCATACTCTTGTTGCTGCTGCTGGGGAGCATCTTCTTCACCGCACCACCATGTACATCATCTTGTACATCTTCGATCTGCTTCAACTTGCACAGAGCTGGAGCTGCAGGAACTGGGTTAGAATCAATCATGTCTTGTCACTGCGAGGAGGAACCTGCCCCTTTGTCTTCACAATATCCTCAATTGTTTGGTCTTCAATAAACACAACATCATGGCTTCTCACAACTTTCCTTGCTATAGGGTCAAACAGCTTGTAGCCAAACTCATCACCACCATAACCAAGAAAGATACATTGTCGTGTCTTTGAATCAAGCTTTGACCTTTCATCTTGAGGAATATGAACAAAGGCCTTGCACCCAAAAACCTTCATGTGGTCATATGAGACGTCCTTGTCACACCAGACCCTGTTAGGAACATCTCCCTGCAAAGGATAACTTGGTGAGAGATTAATAAGATAAACTGCAGTCATCAAAGCCTCACCCCAAAAGTGTTTGCGTAGCTTTGCACTTGACAACAAGCATCTAACTCTCCCCACAATTGTCCTGTTCATCCTCTCAAGAAGACCATTCAGGTGTGGTGTCTTGAGGGAGTAAATTGATGCCTAATACCTTGCTGCTTGCAATATGCATCAAATGGCCCAATGTACTCTCCTCCATTATCAGTGCGAATGCACTTGATCTTCTTCTTAGTTTCTCTCTCAACCGAGGCTTGGAATTGCTTGAATACACCTAGTACTTGATCTTTGGTCCTCAAAGTGAAGGCCCAGACTTTCCTGGAAAAGTCATCAATAAAAGTCACAAAGTACTTAGCACCACCAAGAGATCTTACCGACATTTTGCAAACATCGGAATGTATCAAGTCCAGCTTCTCGGGCTTCTTGTGAGGAGCTAGAGTCTTGAAAGCAACTCGGTGTTGCTTCCCTGCTAGACAGTCTGAACATTTCTTGATGTGAACTCCTTTCACACCCTTCAACAATTTTTTCTTCACTAGCACTGTCATCCCCTTCTCACTCATGTGCCCAAGTCTCTTGTGCCATAAAGCACAATGATCTCTAGTGCATTGACAGAAGCACTAAAGAGCTTAGCATGAACATGATACAAAACTGAGACCATTTTACCTCTTGCAACAATCATGTTGCCTTTGGTGAGCTTGTACTGCCCTTTTCCAAAACTGCTCAAGTAATCATCTCCATCAAGCAAACCAACCGACATAATATTGAGATGAAGTGCCTCAACATGCCTCACAGATTTGAGGACTAACCTTGTACCATTTGCGGTCTCCAAATGCACATCTCCTTTTCCAATGATGGCTGCTCTATCATTGTTCCCCATCTTCACAGCACCAAAATCACCTGATATATAGTTAGTGAAGAGCTCTCTGCGAGATGTAGCTGAAGGAAATATGCCCTAGAGGCAATAATAAAGTTATTATTTATTTCCTCATATCATGATAAATGTTTATTATTCATGCTAGAATTGTATTAACCGGAAACATAACACATGTGTGAATATATAGACAAACAGAGTGTCACTAGTATGCCTCTACTTGACTAGCTTGTTAATCAAAGATGGTTATGTTTCCTAACCATGAACAGGAGTTGTTATTTGATTAACAAGGTCACATCATTAGTTGAATGATCGATTGACATGACCCATTCCGTTAGCTTAGCACACGATCGTTTAGTATGTTGTTATTGCTTCCTTCATGACTTATACATGTTCCTATGACTATGAGATTATGCAACTCCGTTTGCGGAGGAACACTTTGTGTGCTACCAAACGTCACAACGAATCGGGTGATTATAAAGGTGCTCTCTGGTGTCTCCGAAGGTACTTGTTGAGTTGGCGTATTTCGAGATTAGGATTTGTCACTCCGAATGTCGGAGAGGTATCTCTGGCCCTCTCGGTAATGAACATCACTTAAGCCTTGCAAGCATTTCAACTAATGAGTTAGTTGTGAGATGATGTATTACGGAACGAGTAAAGAGACTTGCCGTAACGAGATTGAACTAGGTATTGGATACCGACGATCGAATCTCGGGCAAGTAACATACCGATGACAAAGGAACAACGTATGTTGTTGTGCGGTTTGACCGATAAAGATCTTCATAGAATATGTAGGAACCAATATGGGCATCCGTGTCCCGCTATTGGTTATTGACGGAGACATGTCTCGGTCATGTCTACATTATTCTCGAACCGTAGGGTCCGCACGCTTAAGGTTTCGATGATGCTTATATTATGAGTTTATGTATTTTGATGTACCAAGGTTGTTCGAGTCCGGATATGATCACGGACATGACGAGGAGTCTCGAAATGGTCGAGACATAAAGATTGATATATTGGACGGATATATTTGGACACCGGAAAGGTTCGGAGAAGTTTGGAGCTCGGAGGTTACCGAACCCCGGGAGGTATATGGGCCTTATTGGGCCCATGTAGGAGGAAGAGAGAAGGAGCAAGGGGGGCGCGCCCCAAGCCCAATCCGAATTGGGAGGGGGCCGCCCCCTTTCCTTTCTCCTTCCCCTCTCTTCCTTCCTACTACTAGTACTACTTCCTAATACTAGTACTTCCTTCCCTCCAAATAAGATAAGGAAAGAGAGGAAACCTACTTGGAGTAGGTTTCCCCCCCTATGGCGCCCCCTTGAGGCCGCCACCTCCTCCCTCCCTCCTTTATATCTCGGGGTAGGGGCACCCTAGGACACACAAGTTGATCATTGATCGTTCCTTAGCCGTGTGCGGTGCCCCCTCCACGATATTACACCTCGATCATATTGTAGCGGTGCTTAGCGAAGCCCCGCAACAGAGAACGTCAAGATCGTCACCACGCCGTCGTCTTGACGGAACTCCCCTCGAGCCTCTCTCGATTGGAGATCGAGGTGCGTCATCGAGTTGTACGCGTGTCAAGAACTTCGGAGGTGCCGAGTAACGGTGCTTGGATCGGTTGGACCGGAGGACGACGACTACTTCCTCTACGCTATGTCAACGCTTCGCTTCGGTCTCACGAGGGCGTAGACAACACTCTCCCCTCTCGTTGCTATGCATCACCATGATCTTGCGTGTGCGTAGGAATTTTTTTGAAATTACTACGTTCCCCAACAGTAGCATGAATGGTAGCACCGCTGTCCGATATCCAAATCATCTCGTCACCATCCACAAGGTTGACGGTTTCATCAGAAACAACAGTGATCCTCTCCTCAATAGTGGAACCAAATCTGCCCTCATTTTCTTCATGCATAACAAGCATGATGTCCTCTTCTCTCGCATAACTTTCGGTTGCCCTCGTGTCACTATCACCGCCAACTTGCTTCGATCTTGTTTCTTCTTTTCTTTTGTCTTTCTTCCACTTGTCACATTGCCACTTAATGTGGCCATTCGATGGCGTGATGGCACTCATAATCAGCATACTTACTTTTTGATTTGCTCCTACCTCTTTCGCCTTTACGGACCTCTGCTCTTGCTTCTCCCCTGGACTGAGTGACTAGCACCTCTGAATGTGAGGAAGAAGTGGCTTCAACCACCTTTCTGGACTCTTCATTTAGTACCCTGGTTTTCACAAGATTCCAAGTGACAACTCCATTAGGTGCTGAATTGCAAACCATGACCTTAAAGGTCTCCTAGCTGTCCGGTAATGAGCCTAGTAGCAGCAAAGCTCTCACTTCATCTTCAAATGTTATTCCCATTGAAGAAAGCTGATTTATAATGCCTTGGAATGTGTTCACATGATCTGCAATTAGAGTGCCCTCTTTGTACCTCAAGCACATCAACTGTTTGATCAAGAACATCTTGTCTGTACCTTCTTTCCGGGCAAACAACTCTTCCAATTTCTGCCATAAGGTGCGTGCATGTGTCTCATCAATGATATGGTTCAAAACATTTTGTCATCGACCCATTGCCGAATAAACCCACAAGCTTGGCGATGAAGTACCTTCCACTGACCTTCCTCAATGCCCTCCGGCATCTCAGTGGAGAACACTGGCTTCCAGTATTCTTTCACATACAACAAGTCCTCCATCTTGCCTTTCCATGCTTGATAATTTGTACCATTCAAAGATATCATCCTGTTGGTATTCACTTCCATCTTTCACCACAAGAAACTCAGCAATTTGCACAAGCAAACCAAGGCTCTGATGCCACTTTGTTGGCGCTGGACAGCAACAATGCACTGCACAAATTCACCGACATGGCAAATATGCACACTCCACAGCCCCCTTCACTTGTGATGAACTTTGAGGACAGCTTCAACCAACAAGTAAGCAGCGGAATAACACAAACAACATGCACAAAGTGACAAAGGATTTAACGTGGAAAAACCTCCTCAACTTGAGGAGTAAAAAACCACGGCTGTGGACCGAACGGTCCACGCAACTTCACTATGAGAATGATGAGTACAAAGTCTTCTCTAGAACCTCTAGAGATATTTACAACACACTCTCCACGTTGCCAACTGGCAACAGCGACAATAGCCACAAGAGGCAAGATTTCAGCAAAGCAGAATTTACACAGCTTCTGTACCCTCCAGTGTTTTGCAAACTGCTCTTAAACCGCTGATCTAAACAACACCAAATTTGGCAGACAAGTAGACACACGAGTTACTGAGATCCTCTCCAAATTTCAGCTCAATCGGACATCGTTTGCCTACCCAAACTGTTCGTCTCCCAAAACTACTCTTTTTTGAAACTGCAACAGTCAGAGCTGACAAAACCACTCTCAAATCTGATGCTCCACTGACCCAATCCTCAAACCAGCTAACCAAATTGAAGTACTCAAAGTAAGGAACGAGCTCACCAAGTTTGGGGTCGATCCAACCACGTTTGAGCCTCCAATCACCAGCTTGAACACTTGTCTAGTCGATCAAACAAATCTGGACAGAACCTCTGCTTCTTCTTCTTCCTCTCTCTCAAAGTTGTGTTTTCTCTTGTGTGCTCTCTCTCTCACTCTCACGAATGGCAGCCACCACCAGCAAGGGGTGGAGTGGCTAGGGTTTTCTTCTTGCTTCACTTTCCTTGGAAGTGCTCTCAACCGTTGGATGCAGCGAAGATCAACGGCTGACATGTGTTGGACTTATGGGCTGATGTTGGGCTGCCAACACACCTCCATGTGGAGGGACTTAGCCCAACATGGCCTACGTCTTTTACTTCTCTCAATTTTCTTTTGCCTTCTCATCAGCCCTGGGTAAAGGTGACAACTCTATCGTCGCCAACTCTTGTACTCCCTCTAAAGAAATATAAGAGCATTTTACTCTTATACTCCCTCCGTTCCAAAATAACTATTTTGGAACGGAGGGAGTATAATTTTGTCATTTTGGGGGCCTATGGCCAAACTTACTTGGTCTCTGGATAAACTAATCATCTAATGAGCTGCGGGATCATGGTTACGGATCTATTTTTGTGTGCTGCCATGGGGCTTTTTCTGCATGTCAAAAATTTAGCCGAGTATTGGTGGGGTTCGCACGACATACATTGCCACAACAACATCCTTATCATCTTGCTATGGCTTACTTTGCCTGGAAATATGTTCTCCGTCAAATTCAAATTAACTGTCACAGAAATCGATCGTTTGCTTTGCTCCTTTGGAGCTTATCAGTGACTATGATCTTGGTAGGGGAGTTTATCTTTTTTACTAGCAAAGTATAAGTTATATGCTACTCCCTCTTTATCAAAATATAAGATGTTTTTTGACACTATGACAGTGTCAGAAAATGTCTTATATTTTGACATGGAGGGAGTACAAAAGTATGCCATTGGATTCATATTCAAGAGGAACTTCCAATAACATTGTTTTTGTGGAATACATAATTCATATTTTATTACTTACCCAAACAGAGGGTGTGAAATAGCGGAGAACGTCGTACCTCTCTCGAGGCGACGGTTGCGTGTTAATATAGGCGGGGCATATCCCTGATAAGCATACAAGTTGTTGAGATTACATCTTGAGGTACAAGGAACGTAGAGATAAGATATACATGAAGAGATTACAACCAAATAACTCAACTAACCTAGACCGAATCTATCTCAACTAAACTGGTGCGTGTATGCCCCTTGAGCCTGAATATTTGCATGGTTTAACACCCTCCCATAATCACAACTTGGACAAGTTGAGATTACGCTTAAACTCTTCAAAACCTTTGGTAGGCAAAGCTTTAGTGAAGCCATCCGCAACTTGATCTTGAGATCGAATGAACCGAATATCCAGCTTTTTTCCGCAACTCTTTCTCTGACAAAATGAAAGTCTATTTCTATGTGCTTTGTTCTTGCATGAAATATTGGGTTAGCAGAAAGATAGGTGGCACCCAGATTGTCACACCATAAACATAGAGCTTGCTTACTGTGTATCCCAAGCTCTTTTAGTAATGACTGAAGCCAAATGATTTCTGCAGTAGCATTTGCTAGTGTAACGCCCCGGATTCGATGCGACAGGTGTATGCCAGTTATTCGCCGTCGTTGCCATGTCATTTGCTTGCGTGTTGCACTTTTCCATGTCATCATATGCATTTCATATCATGTCGTCATGTGCATCTCATTTTGCATACGTGTTTGTTTCATGCATCCGAGCATTTTCCCCGTTGTCCGTTTTGCAATCCGGCACTCCTATGTCCCCCGACGCCCCCTTTTGCCTCTTTTCGTGTGCGGGTGTTAAACATTCTCGAAATGGACCGAGATTTTCCAAGCGGCCTTGTTACACCACCGGTAGACCGCCTGTCAAGTTTCGTGCCATTTGGAGTCCGTTTGATACTCCAACGGTTAACCGGGGAACCGTAAAGGCCTCTTTTGTGTGCAGCCCAACACCCCTCCAAAGTGGCCCATTACCCATCCAAACCCCCTACATGCTCTCGGTCGTTCAATCACAATCGCGTGGCTGAAAACCGCACCTCATTTGGAGCCTCCTAGCTCCCTCTACCTATAAATATGTGTCCCTCCCCGAATTTTCGCAGTCCAAACCCTAGCCTTCCTCTTCCTCGCGCCGCCGGACACATCCTCCCATTGCCGAACATGTCCGCTCCGCCGCCCCCGACCAACCGCATGATGCCACGTGTCCCCACTGCCTCCTCTCTCTCTCACGCCGCGCCCGCCTGCCCATGGCAGCCGCCGCCGCGACCGGCCCGAAGCTTCCAAGACCTGCGCCGCCCGGCTCCCTCGCTCGCGCCACCTCCATCGGCCCTCACCGGGCGACCCCAGCCACCACCGCCTCGCCGGCGAAGCGAAGCCACATGCTCCCGACGCCATCCGCAGACCCGCCGCCATTTCCTCGCTCCCGCCGCCTCGGGCGCCGCCGTCACCGGCGGCGCCTGTCGCGCCAGGCCAAGCGCCTCCAGCGTCCCAAGGTGCCGCGCCGCCCGCCTCCGCGCCCCACAGCCGCCAATGCCCGTGCCCGGCGCCCGCTTGCTCCCGCGGCGTCGCCTCGGCTTCGCGCCGCTTCGCCGAGCCACCCGCCGCCGTCCTCGCCCGATCTGGTCAACCAAGACCAGATCCACCAGGCCCGCCAACCAAACGTGCCGGCCCCGTCCGGATCCCTCCATCCCGCTCCTCCTCATCCCGCGTTGACTCATCGTAGGGTAAATTTCGCCTCTCCCGAAATATTTTTCATTCTGGTGCCATGTTTGACACGCCATAACTTCATGTGTGTGGCTCCGTTTCATGCATATAATATATCAAAATGTTCATTGTGAGATGCTCTTCATTTCATTCCATTGTGCCATGCTTGTTTGGATCCATCTTGATGCCCTAATCATCATTGCAAGAGCGCTATATAATGTTAACCTGCTGAAACTGTTATAACTTGCTGTTTTGTCTTTTTCGTTGCATTTTATGTGTGCATCTTATGAGTTAGATGTCTACATGTGTTTTGTGCTACATCATGCCATCTTTACAGTGGTGCAATCCATGTATTTTTGTGAGTCTTGTAGTGTGTGCATCGAGCTCGTGAATTAGGGTACTTGCTGTTGCTGTTTTGCTAGGCTGAATCTGCTATATCATGATGCTATGTAAACCTGCTGCTACAAGTCATTCTATGCATAATCTGGAGATGTTCACTAAGGATGTTTTGTTATACATGTCATGATCTATCCATGCATGCCCCTGGTTGCATTTATGACTTGCTGTAGATTGTTCATATCATGCTCCAAACTTGCTAAATAATGTTGTTGCCAGTCTGTTAACATTAAGTTCAGTTTTGCCAGGAGCTTTGCTAGTCATCCATGCACCCTATGAACTTGCTCTTGCCATGCTTAGCTCCATAAACACGTGTTCTTACTGTTGGTTACCTTGTCATACCATGTATTCCTCTGTGTGAGTGGTACAAGCTCACCAACATGCCTACTTATTGTTGTTCCTGCCATGTATGAATCTGTCATATCATTTGCCATGTTTGCATGGATCCTACCATCTTTTCTGTTGATCTTTGGAATTACTTCAGTACGGGAGTTTTGTTCTTTGTCTTTAGTACTAGCATGCCATGCCTTTTTTTGCCATGGGAAGTTCCTGTAACATGTTGTTTGATAGCTCTAAACATTGCAACCTGATGTTATTTCTGCTAAGTCTGTAAACTGTTATTAATTGCAATCTTGCCATGTCCTTTTGAGCATGATATAGTGTTTTCTGGAGATAGCTCAGTGTTCATGTTTTGTCATGCTTTACCTGTACTTCATGCCCATGCCTTTTGTTTTTACGTTGAGATGATGTAGCATATTGTTTTGATGCTTGCAAGATGCCTATTGCTGTTTTGGACAGCTTGTCCTTTAAACTTGTATAGAGTGTATGTGTTGAACCGTTGCTCCGTTTTGAATGTGCTCTATATGAAACTTGCTTGATTTTGCATGAAGTTTCACATTATCATGTTGCATCCATGTTTTGAGAGTGTTTGCTTGATGTTTGAATGCCTTTTGCATCAATGCCATGTTTAACTTGTTTTGCTCATATCTTCTAGGCCGTAGCTCCGAACTAATTGAACTTTATATGTAACTTGACTAGAATCTCGTGTAGATCCTCTTGGTGCTCTTTAACTTGCTGTTTAATAACTTCAACTTAATGTTTGTTCAGTTCTGGACCAATTTCTAAATTTGCATATGAGGACTTACCAGAATTGTTATATGTTGTTTCTGGCCTCATTTAACTTTGCTTTGATGTGTTGTTCTTGTATGCATCATCTTTTGCCATGAGTAGCTTCATGTAGTCTTGTCTTGCATCATACTTGGTTGAGCATCATCTCATGTATATGTGTGGTGTGTTTACCATGTTGTGTGCCTCTTCTCGATAGTTCCTGTTTCGTTGCGATCGTGAGGATTCGTTCGTCTATGCTTGGTTCGGCTTCATCCATTCATCTTCTTCATGGATTTGTTCTTCTTCCTTGCGGGATTTCAGGCAAGATGACCGCTACCCTGTATCTCACTACTATCATTGCTATGCTAGTTGCTTCGTTCTATCGCTTTGCCGCGCTACCTGTCTCTTGTTGATCAAGCCTCCCAATTTGCCATGTCGACCTCTAACCTTTTTCACCCTTCCTAGCAAACCGTTGCTTGGCTATGTTACTGCCTTTGCTCAGCCCTCTTATAGCATTGTTAGTTGCGGTGAAGTTGAAGATTGCTCCATGGTGGACAGGATTATGTTGGGATATCACAATATCTCTTATATTATTAATGCATCTATATACTTGGTAAAGGGTGGAAGGCTCGGCCTTATGCCCGTGTTTTGTTCCACTCTTGCCGCCTAGTTTCCATCATATCGAGATTATGTTCTGGATTTTGCGTCCCTAACGCGGTTGGGTGATTTATGGGACCCCTTGACAGTTCACCTTGAATAAAACTCCTCCAAAGAAGGCCCAACATTGGTTTTACCATTTGCCTACCACCTATACTTTTCCTTGGGAGTAATTAACCCAAGGGTCATCTTTATTTTAGCCCCCGGGCGGTGCTTCTCTAAGCATCGGTCCTAACTAAAGCCCTTTGCGCCCCCGTGGAAACTTGAGGTCTGGTTTTAGTTATACGGATTGCTCATCCGGTGTTGCCCTGAGAACGAGATATGTGCAGCTCCTATCGGGATGTCGGCGCATCGGGCGGCTTTGCTGGTCTTGTTTTACCATTGTCAAAATGTCTCGTAACCGGGATTCCGAGACTGATCGGGTCTTCCTGGGAGAAGGAATATCCTTTGTTGATCGCGAGAGCTTATCATGGGCTAAGTTGGGACACCCCTGCAGGGTATAAACTTTTGAGAGTCGTGCCATGGTTATGTGGCAGATGGGAATTTGTTAATGTCCGGTTGTAGATAACTTGACACCAGATCCGAATTAAAAAGCATCAACCGCGTGTGTAGCCGTGATGGTCTCTTTTCGGCGGAGTCCGAGAAGTGAACACGATTTTGGGTTATGATTGACGTAAGTAGGAGTTCAGGATCACCTCTTGATCATTGCTAGTTTCACGACCGTTCCGCTTGCTCTATTCTCGCTCTTATTTGCGTATGTTAGCCACCATATATGCTTAGTCGCTGCTGCAACCTCACCACTTTACCCCCTTCCTTTCCCATTAAGCTTTGCTAGTCTTGATACCCATGGTAATGGGATTGCTGAGTCCTCGTGGCTCACAGATTACTACAACAACAGTTGCAGGTATAGGTTATACGATGATCTTGACGCGAGAGCGATGTTTGCTTGTTTGGAGTTCTTCTTATGCTTCTTCTTCGATCAGGGGATAGGTTCGTGTCGGCAGCTGGGCTAGCGAGGTGAATGTCGTTTGAGTTTACTTTTTGTTTCATCCGTAGTCGGATGGTGCTCTTATGTAAGACGATGTTGTATTCGTGTGGCATTGTATGCCTTATGTATGTATCCCCATCTATTATGTAATGTTGATGTAATGATATCCACCTTGCAAAAGTGTATCAATATGCGGTTCTATCCTTGGTGGGACCTTCGAGTCTCTTTAGGATAGTATCGCATATTGGGCGTGACAACTAGTGCCTTGTATTCTGCTTCTGTGCTGGATCTAGACACAGTAGCTTGTTTCTTAGCACATCATGAAATTAAATTTGGACCAAAGAACACTGCAAAACCTCCTGTTGAGCATCTATCATCAAGACAACCTGCCCAATCAGAATCAGAAAAAGCACTGACAAGTGTTGATGGTGACTTGGTGAAGGTGAGTCTAACATTGAAAGTGTTCTTGACATATCTAAGTATCGTTTTGCAAATTGTCAAATGTCTTGTAGTGGGTGCATGAAGGAACCGACATACTTTGTTCACAAAGAAAAGAAATATCAGCCCTGGTCATAGTTAAGTATTGCAAGGCACCAACCATACTTCAGACTGTGTCTTTGTCCTCTTGATTCAAGAGGTTCCTTCATAAGGATAACTTCTCGGAGCTAGATAGAGGTGTTGGAGTTGACTTGCAACCTTGCAACCCTGCTCTTGCTACAAGATCAGTTGCATACTTCTCTTGGGACAGATGAAGCTCATCTCCATTTCTTTTTCTTCAATGCCAAGGAAGTAGTGTAAGTCTCCTAGATCCTGAAGAGCAAACTCAGAGTTCAAGTCCTTAAGCAATGCTGAAATAGCTTCATTAGATGAGCTTGTGACAATAATATCATCAACATATATGAGTACAAATACAGATGTATTTGACTTGTTGAAAATAAACAGTGAGGTGTCAGACTTGGAAGGAGCAAACCCAAGTCCTTGAAGCTTTGAACTCAACCGAGAATACCATGCTCTAGGAGCTTGCTTTAATCCATATAGAGCCTTGTCAAGCTTGCATATGTGAAGGGGTTTTTGTCTGTTTTCAAACCCAGGAGGTTGTTTCATGAACACTTCCTCTTCCAGAACACCATGAAGAAACGCGTTCTGTACATCTAGTTGGCGTAGGCTCCATCCTCTGGATACAGCAATAGACAACACGAGACGAATAGTAGCAGCCTTTATGACAGGGCTGAAAGTATCCTCATAGTCTAGACCGTACCTTTGCTTAAAGCCTTTTGCAACTAGTCTAGCCTTATAACGATCTATGGTACCATCAGATTTCTTTTTAATTCTGAAGACCCATTTACAATCTATAACATTTTTACCTTTGCCTCGATGTGCTGGAACTAAGTGCCAAGTTTTATTCTTGTGAAGCGCCATGTATTCATCTTTCATAGCCTTCTGCCACTTTTGATCGCCTAGAGCTTCTGCAACAGAGGTTGATATATCTGGTTCATGTGAGATACAAGCAAGTCCAAAGTTTGCTAAAGACTTGTAGTTTTTGGGTTGAGTTACTCCCCTCTGAAGCCTAGTGCAAGGAGGATCCGCAGAAGATCCAGCGCCAGGAGCAGCCGCCGGCTTGCTGGGCGAGGACATGCAGGCCGGATCTTCTGTGGCCGGTTCACGCGACGCTGAAGAAGAAGGAGCCGCAGAGGATCCCGATCCTGCATGGAGCTCATGATCCGCCAATGATTGAGGCGGCGGGCCAGGAGCTGCCGCAGAATCCACATGGGATTCAGCGCCCGAGTCCGGCCACGATGAGCGCCGTGCGTAGCAGCGCGTGTCGGGTCCGAACCGACCAGGTGCGGGGCAAGGCGCGGGGCCGGGCGCGGGACCAGGCGCGGGCGGCTGGAGATGAAGCCGCGTGCCGCTGGCGGGTTGGCGCGGAGCGGACGCCGAGCGATCCACCGAGCTGCGGTTGGCGTGTGGCGCGGCAGGGCTCGAGGCGGATCCGCCTGTCGCCGCGGGCGCGGATCCCGCGGGAGTCAGGGTGGTAGGCTGGCGCAGGTGGGATCCCGAGGACGATACGCCCGGATCCCGAGGGAGATCTGCTCCGGTGCTGCTGCCATTTTGTCCAAGGAGCATAAAATGATGGTTGGGGCTGATTTCTTCACCATTTTCTGCAGAATTTTTTTCTGTTGCATCACAAGACTCAAAGCCATCATTAGTAAGAGGATTAGTCAACAATTGATCATTAGTGTCTAAAACATCCCCATTGTCACGACCGGTGAGATGTGAAGGTACAAGGAGAATTTCTTTTTGAAGAAGGGCTCCGGCGTTTGGGTGAAGTTGTGCAAAGGGGAAGATAGTTTCATCGAACACAACGTCACGGGAAATATAGACACGTCCAGTGGATACATCAATGCACTTCACACCTTTATGTTGTGGACTATAACCCAAGAATACACACTGTTTTGACCGGAACATGAGTTTGCGGTTGTTGTAAGGCCTAAGATTCGGCCAACACACACACCCAAATACGCGTAGAGATGTGTAATCTCGTTTTGTGTGAAGGAGACGTTCTATTGGAGATTCATTGTTGATGACTCTACTAGGCATCATGTTTGCGGTGAGAAAAGCCTCATCCCAGAATTTCAAAGGCATGGAGGCAGCAGCAAGCAAAGCCAGGCCGACTTCAACTATATGCCTGTGTTTGCGCTCGGCTGATCCGTTTTGTTGGTGAGCATGGGGGCATGACACGTGGTGTGATATGCCAATTTGCTGAAAAAAGGAGTTGAGGTTGCGGTACTCCCCTCCCCAATCGGATTGGAGGGCTAAGATTTTGCAATCGAACTTTCTTTCAGCTAGTGCTTGAAAGTTGTGAAAGACTTGAAAAACATCAGATTTCTTTTTGATAAGATAGATCCATGTGTACTTGCTATAATCATCGATAAAACTTATGTACTAAGTGTGTCTACCAACTGATGTAGGAGCAGGACCCCAAACATCTGAAAAAATGAGCTCAAGAGGTTTGGTGGAAATACTTGTAGACACAGGGTAAGGTAACTGATGACTTTTAGCACACTGACAAGAATCACAAATTGTTTCACGATCTCGCTCACCAACAAATGGGAGCTTATTCTTTTTAAGCAAATGTTCGACTAAAGAAAAAGATGCATGCCCTAATCTATCATGCCACCGTGTTGAAGAGACTTTGGTGACACCATAGGCTTGTTTATTCAATCTCCTAAGCTCCGGAATCAACGGGTAAAGCCCTCGAACACATCTACCTCGATACAGAATTTTCTTCGTGACCTGATCCTTGATCAAAAAGAAAAACGGATGAAACTCAAGGAATACATGATTGTCAATGGCGATGCGATGAACTGAAAGGAGATTTTTTGAAGCACTAGGGACATGCAAAAATTTTCTTAGACGAATATTTTTGTGAGGAGTTTTAAGCACTGAATGACCAACGTGACTAATGCTCATACCTTCTCCATTTCCGGTGTGAACTTGGTCTTGCCCACGGTACTTTTCACGAACTGTCACTTTTTCCAGCTCGCTGGTGATGTGGTCAGTTGCGCCACTGTCCACATACCAGTTCGTGTCGATGCCGTAGGAGCCATCAGCAGCACCTGCAACTTTTTCATCTTGTAAGGATTCATCGTCGTCTTCGTAGCGATACCAACAGTCGCGAGCGGTGTGGCCTAACTTGCCACAGATTTGGCATCACGGCGCATCAGGGTTGGTGCGAGGCCTGCCACCACGACGGCCCTTGTTGTTGTTGTTGTTGGAGGGCCGCCCGCCGCCGCCGCCATGGAAGGAGTTGCCACTGCTGCTGTTTCCGCCTGATGGCGGCTTGCCTTTGCCGCGCGGTGGTCCACGATAGCGTGAGCTGCCGCCACCGCGGCTGCCACCACGAGTGACAGCATTAGCAGATGACTTGAAGCCCCCGCCCAAGTTGTTGTTGTAGAGGGCGAGGCGCTGATCAAAATTGCTCATCTGAGCGTAGAGATCGTCGATGCTGATGGTGTCGGTGCGCGCGTCGTTGACGGAGACGAGGGGTTGGTACTCCATGTCGAGGTCGGCGGTGAAGTAGGAGACAAGCTCATCGTTGTCGATGGGCTTCCCGGCGGCTGCAAGCTCATCTGCTAGCGCTCTCATCTAGGCTAAGTAGGCGGTGACAGACTGCGTTCCCTTCTGCGCTGTGGAGAGAGCGACCCGGATGTTGTTGACGCGGGCTCGAGACTGCGACGAGAACATGTGGGCGAGAGCTACCCAGAGCTCGTGCGGCGTGGCGATGGAGGTAACCTGCACGAGAACCTCCTTGGTGAGAGTATTGAGCAAGTATCCGAGTACCTGCTGCCCTTCTCTGAACCAGATCGGATGGAGAGGGTTCATCGTCTGCTCTTCTTTCCCGTCTTTGTCCTTCGTGATGAGGATCTTGACAGGTTCTGGCATGGTGCCGTCGGCATAGGTGAACAGCCCAGCTCCTCTCAGCTCCGGCGTCACCTGCGCACGCCATAGGACATAGTTGGTGCGGGTGAGTTTTTCTGCGACCTGCCCAAGGGAAGCCTGGACGGTGCTGGAGGAGGACGACAACATGGCTGCGGTGGATGGTGTTTACTAGATGCGATGGATAGAGGTGGCTCTGTATACCATGTGAAACAGCGGAGAACGTCATACCTCTCTCGAGGCGACGGTTGCGTATTAATATAGGCAGGGGCATATCCCTGATAAGCATACAAGTTGTTGAGATTACATCTTGAGGTACAAGGAAAGTAGAGATAAGATATATATGAAGAGATTACAACCAAATAACTCAACTAACCTAGACCGAACCTATCTCAACTAAACTGGTGCGTGTATGCCCCTTGAGCCTGAATATTTGCACGGTTTAACAGAGGGGGAGCAGGTATGTCTGCAGTGCTTTAAATGATTTACTACCCGCCCCTCAGTGACCAATCTCATGCCTGCACACAAGTACGCAAACAGGCATGCTGTGACCCTTATCTTAAGACTTCCAGGGTTTGGGCACAATTGTTCTCAGCTGGATGCTGTAGTGAACAATATAATGTGTTAGAAACCATTTTTTGACATAATCTACGAGTCTGCATGGCTAATACGAAAAAGATATGGGCCGTCACCCAATAAACTGCATTAAAACAGACGATGAAATGAAGAGATTAATTTTACATTAACAGCTAAGCTACAGCTAGAACCTTATATGTTTACTGACAACATTTATCCAACCTTACTATACTTTCTGTTTCAGGACAAGCATTTTAGCCCAGGTCAAAAAGAAAAGAGACAAGCATTTTAGCCTGGCTGAATGCCATTATACATCGGTTCCACAACTGTTCAGGGCAGTGTTTGATTAATCATTTGCATCCGTACTCATCAAAGCCATCTCCATCACAGAGAAGCATTTGTCAAGCAATTGCACTACAATATGCTTGAAACAAGTAACCCTTTAACCTTCTTGGACCCCTTTGGGATAAGATCCTCGCCCTCAAGACGAATTTCCCCGTGCATTTTCCCCCATGATGCTCCAAACTGGCTGTGAAACCTATCCTTAAAACACGTTTGATCACAGGATAAAGAAAATCTGGATACCGATTCCATGCATCTCTTAATGCTGCCCGGCTGGAAATTAAATTTTGACCTCCCACTAAGAAGATCTCCAGCTTTCCTGTGGACTAGAGGCCTCAGGACAACGGATGGTGACAGTGACAGGAACTCCCGAGCTTTGTTAAGACATGGCAAGACATCCCCCTTAGGCAAAGAACAAGCAAATATCTGCAACCGAGTGGAACCGTTATTCACAGGTAACCTATGCAGGGGAAGCTGCCAATTATGTCGAGAAAAGATGGGGCGGACAAAACAGAAGACTTCGTCCTTTTTAGGGTCGTAACACATTTCTCATCAGCACAACTTTCAACTGATTAATCACATCTTCTGGATTGATGAGCCCCAAGCGTAATTTTCCTGATGCTCTACATGCAAATTCTGCAATGTGCATATAAAGGTTAACAACAGCTATATTTTTTCTTTATACAGATGAAAACAAGGCATCTTTATTAAGTTTCAACCTTCCAAATCATCCCGATAAGTATATCTGTGTTCAAACTCCTTTCATGTGCCTCATCCAAGATGATTACAGCTCTACATGCAAATTCTGCAATGTGCATATAAAGGTTAACAACAGCTATATTTTTTCTTTATACAGATGAAAACAAGGCATCTTTATTAAGTTTCAACCTTCCAAATCATCCCGATAAGTATATCTGTGTTCAAACTCCTTTCATGTGCCTCATCCAAGATGATTACAGAATAGCACTTCAGCAGAATGTCACTCTGGAGAAGCTCAGTAAGTCATGTGAGGAGCAGGATTACGATTTATGTCTTACACAGCTCATATTAGAAGACAAATCACCATGCACATTTCAGAACAAGCAATCACCTGTTGTACATTGTACCATTACATAAACTATTAGAATTATGGAGAGGCTATTAGAAAAACATGGAAGAAGACTAATTGAGTGTCAAAATCGAACAGCTTATATGAAGATTAAGCCTCAATAGAGTTGCTATGACGATCAGTGAACATGAAAAACACTTGACAACTATGACTTCCAAAGTTAAAACAGGTGCATAAGTTATCAATCAGTCATTGTTAGCCGTTTTTTCATAAGTCAGGATGGTAAACAGTAAGTTAAGTCGAGAAAACATGGCTCTTGCTTAAATAAACAAGGCAGCCAAGACAAGTAATCAGATGCACAACCTGGATCTCTCGCAGCAAAATGGCATCTGTCATAAACTTGATGGAGCAATTACTTCCTACCATTTTATCATGCCTAACTTGAAAACCAGCTTCCTTTTCCAGCTTAAGTCCTAGCTCATACGAAACTCTCCTAGCTGTGGTTGGGTGATACCAATAATCCCTTTTCCATCAACTCGATTGCTCGTACCAAAGCTAGCTTCATACAACTGCAAAAAACAAGTGGCACAATGAACAATAATTAAGTTGGCAACTGTTTACCATAAGGAGATGGTACCTTAAGCACTTGTTTAAAAGGTGGTAAAACACCAAGTCTTTGCACACACTCACCTGTGGGACCTGAGTAGTTTTACCACAGCCTGTTTCTCCACACAGAATTACAACGGATTTTTTTTGCGGAAATTACAACGGAATTTTCGTAGATAGCTTCCATTATTTCCTGTTCCATCATTATTATTGGGAGAGCCCTCCTTGCCACAGGTACTAATTGGCGGATTGAAGCACTCTTGCACAACAGCTCCCTCCTGTATCAGTTATTAATCCTACCAAAATAAAAGAATTATGAGTGAGTAAACTCTGAAGTAAGCACAACAGCTTCTGGTTGTAATCTCATTAGGGAATAGGTAAATCCAATATTTACAAAGATCATCTAGATGATGCTGAGGTGAACATAAAAAAAAACATATTACAGATGTAGTTCACCTGGAAATCTATCGCCACATGAGAGCAACTTGGAACACTTGGTTTGTTGAATCTGCCAACATGTCAGAAAGAGTCCCTTCAGTTTTTGGTCCTGGAATGCTCAACTCAACATCTACCACTCGTTCGCATTCCACTGGTTTCATTGCATCGTTCTCTATGACATTCTTACTTTTCCTATCATTCAAATTTCTGCTACATTCATTTGCATCTGTTGGATCAACAACTTTATGTCGAAAACCTTCCTCTGAAGCCTCACTGTTTTCAGAATCTTCCTGATAACCATCTTTCTTGAATAAAGAGAGTTCTTCAGGAACAAGAACACCAAACCTACCCTGGAGAACTGCGCAGCCCGCCTAAGTTTTTCTTTCAAAGTCTCAGCCTGCAGTAGAGTAAAAGCCTATGAAGAATTAACATATAAAATTGTGAAATGTAACAAATCTGACAGTTATAGTGTGTATTATACTTGACCGATAGTGCCCGAGGCATGCAGCAGCGAATGTCCATCAACTGAAATCCTACGATTACTGCCATGCCAGACCACCAGTATGCACAATCATCAGAAAATATACACCATTCTGAACGGAATAAGTTGAGATCAGTGTACCGCAAAATCTCGATGCTTCTTGCTTGCAGCAGCTTCTTTTGCTTTTCCTCCTGGGAAAACTCAGGCTGTCATTGATATAGACACTAGGACCAACTATCAACAAAACAGATACTAGGTTGAGGAGGTGTACCTCCAATTTCTGCAGCTTTTTTAGCTGTATCTTCAGGTCTTGTCTGCTTTTCTTACGATTCTAGCAATCCAGAGGTTATGTAAGGGGAAATGTTTGGGCGCGGTGCGCCGGCCGAACTTTCGGCCGGCTCTCACGCCACGCTGGCAAAACGCGCCCCGTGCAGTGGCCCCGCGCGCCCCGCCTCCTTCCAGCGCCTCCATCCCCTACCTCCAGCCTTACGCGCGCGCATCCTACCCCCTTCCTCCTCCCCCCGGGCAGCGACTGGGCCACCATGAGCTCCATCGCCGACGGCCAGGCGCTCCCTCGCCGGATGCCATGGCCAGATCCATCCCCTACCTACAGTCTTCACGCGCGTGCATCCCTCCCTCCTCCCCCTCCTCCCGGGCTGCGTTTGGGCCACCACAAGCTCCATCACCGGAGGTCAGGCGCTCCCTCGCCGGCCGCCATGGCTGCATGCGGCCATGCCCGGATCCTCTCGCGTATACAAGTGTTGCAACCGTCACCTAGAAAAGCTTCAACAGCCGTTGAAAAAAGCTTCAACCATAGACATATAAAGCTTCAATGGCACTGCACAACAAGGGAAAGCTGCAACCGTTGTTGGATTTTGCTACTACCGACAAAGCTTTTTGATACATCTATCGGGCAGAGCTGCGACCTCGCGAGGACGACAATGATATTTTTGTTGCAACCATAGCAGGATTTTGCTACTACCGTTGGAGGTTTTTGCTACATCCATGTAAGGCGGAGCTGCGACCTCGCGAAGGTGGCGATGGCGTTTTTGCTGCACCCGTAGTTTGATTTTGCTACTACCGGTGAAATTTTTTGCTACATCCATTCAAATGACGTTGATTGAGTCGCGGCCGCCGTCGACGTATTTTCCTGCAGCAAGCATCAATGGTGAGGGCGTCGGAGCTACAACCGTCGTTGTCAAGAGCTGCAATCGCAGGTGGAGCTGTTGCATGGGTCGAGGCGAGAACTAGGCCGGGAGGGTGGGGGACCGGTGACGAGGACGGCCGGCGAGGGCGGGGTCTGGCGGGCGACGAGGAAGACCGGCGAGGGTGGGGACTGACGACTGGGACGACCACCGGAGGGGACAGGAGGCGCGGTGCCGTGCTCCCCGAGCAGGAGATGCGGATCTAGGCCGCCTACCCGAGGAAGAAGAAGCTGGGGGCGATCTGTTTTTTTTTTTTTTTTTGCGCCTGGATCTAACGGCCGCGTGGCTCACATCCGACGGCCTGGGCTGGACCGGCCGAAACTTTTGGCCGGTGCGCCGGCGCCTATAAGCACCCTTATGTAAGTCACAAAATCACACTGCTGGCTGCACTAGTAACAGCAGATCCAAATGAATCTCGATAAATGGATTCCAAATTAAGCTGGCAGTACCTTGGCTTCGCCTTGAGCCTTGTTCTTCCTCTTGCAGGGCAAAATCAGCGCGTTACTGCCGTCCATGCTCGAGCTACGAACGGAGCAAACATCAACCATAAACAAATATCGCAAGTCACAGCAGATGCAAACAAGGGGGCAACCGACCGGGCTAGGGTGTACCTAAGGTGGAAGCCACGCCGGCGGCCGCGGGGGGCGGGCAGAAGCTTCTCGAAGACGGGGCGGCGGCAAGGCCTGCGTTCCGCAGAAGCGAGAGCAGCCGGCGCCCCGCGTATGCTCTGTTCGTCTTGTCGCCTCGCGATCAGCGGCTGGCAGCAAGCGGCGGCGGCGGCGGCAGGTAATTTTTTTTTTCTCGCAGCCAGCACAAGCACTACTCTTTTCTTTTTCTGGGAATCACACGAGCACTATTCTTTTTTTCTTCTGAGAATCACACGAGCACAGCTCCAAATATTTCAGCATTTCTTGGGAAAAAATGTGAACAGTTTTTTTTTTAAAAAAATTGAATAAATTCAAACAAACTTTTAAAACTTGAATATTTTTGAAAAACGCGAACAATTATTGGAAACATGAAAAAAAATACTGACATTCTGAACATTTATTGAATTTTCTATATATGATAAACAATTTTCTAAATATACATCAACCATTTTTTATATACACGAACAATTTCTAAAATACACATTTAATTTTTTGTGATATATGCTAAATAATTTTAAATACAAATTGAATTATTTTGTGATATACACTGAACGATATTTAAATACACATTGAACATTTCTGTGATTACTCTAAACAATTTTTGAATTGTGAACGAAATTTGGAAATGTGACTTTTTCGAAAATGTGAACATTTCAGGAATTGTGATTCAAGGTCACTTTTCGGAATACTGAACAATATTGGGAAACCGAAAATAAAAAAAGAAATAGAAAACATAAAAAAATAAAAGGAAACATAAAAAGGGAAAAACTGTGACACCTATGTGGGCCGATCCAAGTAGGAGCGCCTTCAGCGAAGCCACAACCTTTTGAGGCTCACGAGCGTCAAATAGGATCTCGCATTCTGTACCACATAATGTGTTCTTTTTTTTTAGAAAAAATGTGTTCTTTTTAACTAAAAAAATGTGTTCTTTTTTTTAGAAACACCTATATCTTTATTCATACTCATAACAATTATAGCTACACAGATTTGGACCTAAGATCCAAGAAAACACAAAGTAACTTCTATGAATAACAATTACAATAAAGTCTTTTGAAAACACATTCTTCGCGGTATCAATCTTTGCTTGAAGAAATACTCCAAAGACTTCGATAAAAAGGCTACAATTGGATTGCAGCAACAATGTTGTCGCACATAATGAGTTCATTAGAATGGTGGTCATGCTTTGGGCTGTTTAGCATGCTACGAGAATGGCGATACACGAGGATATATTTCAAAGCCCGTTATCAACTCACTGTTCATGAATACTTTTCTGTTTGAGATATAGATTTAGGAGAAATCTGCCTCAACGAGCACTGGATCAGCCCCCACCACGACCAAGTCATTGGCCGGCTTCACCCTATGGCTTGTGCAAAATAAATGTGGATGTAGCACTAGCGAGGAATAGATCAGTTGGAAATTCCTAAATCAATTTAACATATGCCCTTTCATTATGAAGATAGTCTGGTCTCTTTGTGACGAGGATGTGAGGATCTCAGTACCAATTCACTCCATTAGCCATGGATTCGGTTACAACCTTCGAATTTCAATGGAGGACTGAGGGGAGGAAGGAGAGCAGAGGAGAAAGATGAGCTACAGGAGAGAGGAACTAGCACGCCTCGCCAAGCCTAGGCCGAAGCCCATCCGTCCAAGCCGCCTCTTCCGTGTGCAACCGTGTGCCTTTTGTAGTTGGAGGCCATCCATCTTTTGGGCCAGGTTGAGGTGAATAGGGGTTGAGGTGAATAGGGCCGGCCCATAGCAAGGTCGCTGACAATCCCTCCCCCATAAATTCCGGCTTGCCCTTAAGCCAACATCGTGATAAACCACCAGGATCCCATGGGCCTCGACCCTGCACCGTAACTCCTTCGACTCCATGGGTTGAATCGCCAGGATCCCAAGGTAGGCACATGTGTGGAGCATGTACTACTGTTCCCTTGCTCAATGTTCTTTCTCTCTTGTCAATGTGTTGCCTGGGCAGAGGAATATCTTGCATACGTCCCCATGTAATTGCACAGCCACCAGTATTCCATGGTAGGAGCAGCGACAGATGTATTATAACAACAATTCTATTCTCCATCGGACTCGGTGTTGTTGCTTCAAGGAGTAGTTCCAGCTGAATGTATTGACTCACAGAACACTCAACGAGGTTGCTGACAAAATAGCTTCCACCCCTGTGAAAGAACTTGACCATCAAAGACCTGAACCATCTGCCTTGGTAGTTGGATGGAAAATTAAGCTGCAACATGCCACATGTTAGTCGAGCCCAAAATCCTGGTACATGGGAATGAGAACCGAGAGACCAAGCAATGGTCCATTGGAAATTGTCACCACTATATAGAGTATCACTTCCAGCAAAACAAGCCGGAAACCAAGACTTCACATGTGCGAGACGAATTATCCAGGCAACTTCCAGTTGAACAATTTTAGAGCTCAATTTATCATTTTTGCTAACCTTCTCTGGTGCAAAGCAAGCTCCGATCTCCAAGATAAAAGTGTGACTGAGCATCAGAGAAATTTTCCTTGGCATTTGATCTGTATCCAACATAGCAACCAAAGTGTTATTGTATGCAGAATAGTAGGCCTCCTTCTCTTGGACATTACCATCAGCATATCTGTAGTTCATGGCTGTGTAAAAGCTCACCGGAACTGTGTACAATATGGCAAACTGAAATTTTCTTCCTGCGAGTAGCATTTCCTGGGAAGCAATGGCTTCAACCTTGTTAGTGCTACCTTCCTGGAGATCAGCCCAATCACCCACAGTTGCAAAACCACTTGCAGACACATGCCGGACCAAACATGTCGCACTCACTCCAAAAACATAACAAAATTGCACCAGGAAAACCTCAAGGATTGCATTGGTTGGCTGCATACAATATGACTGCGCAAACTTGTTGCCACCAGGAGATACATCCAAGTAGAATGTTCTTGCAAGTGCCCGAAGAAAATATTCAAGATCATGATATGTACCACTATAGGATTTAAGCATCTTGCAGATATTGTACTGCCTTTTGTGTGAACTGAATTCAACAATTTGAAGCTTAGGTGTTGCCGCTAACATAGTCAGAACATGATGCAAGGGTTGGACCAATATCACAATCAACACAGATAGCTCCCAAGAAGGCCATGGCTGCAGTTCCTCTAGGAAAACTAAATACTGTTGCAATTTATCAATCTCCAGCGAGACACACCAAAGACACAGTCCGGCAGGAAATCCTTGCAAAAACTTCCACATACAGGCCCAAGGGAAGCATGAGACAGTAAAGATTTCATATGCATGAGAAGAAGCATCAAACTCACCAAGCCAGGAATGCGTGTTACAGTGTTGTAGCTTAATTCCAACACACTGCGAAATCATATAATGAACACTGCTGAATAGATTTGATATATATCTCCTGATGAACATTCCACTAATCAGAGCCAACAGTACAACCTCTAGAAGCTTGAACAGATTCATAGGAAACTTGGTGACATACAGTTGCATGAGCATCAAATTCCACAAACCACTAATTATATCTGGACCCAAGAGCACTTCACCCAAGTACCAATGCAAACTAGAATTGCACAGATAATATCCAGGAGAGGTTGAGACAGTAACAATTAATTGCAGCATATGTGATTTCAAAGCATGAAGAGTAGTACCTCCCAACGGACCAGAAAACTGCAACTGATTCCAAGCAATTTCCAACTGAAACAACCCACCATCCTTTTGGTTGTCCTTCCCAAAAACACTAGAATTGCTATCCAACTCACAATTATTAACTGCCCATTGTCCAGGAACAAGACATGTATGCTTGATCATTAAAGTCCCTTCATGAACATCTTCCTTGACCAGATAATTGGAGTTGTAACAGGCTTGGCTACATCTCCGATTGAAACCAAATAAGGCCCTACAAAGAGTAACAGAGCAAAGGGAAAACTCATCTAGATATGAACAAATACCACGTTGCTGTTGAAAATCATCACCATCCAATTCCTCTCTGTCCAAAACTAGTTTTGCAGATACCTTCTCATCAGCTTCTCCGTCTGATTGACTACTAATACTACCATTGTCCACATCAGAATCAAGCCAGTCACTGAGTGCAGTTAAGCTTGAACTTGGTAGAACACTAAACTGGTGAAAATACCAACTGAACTTGCTAGTCCCTGGATCCCAAGGCAAACCTGAATTGACAAGTATATAATTTCTGATCAGAGAAGTAATACCCATTTCATTTGCTTGCCCTTTAGTGATGTCGATGCTGCCATTGATGAGGAACAATGCAAACACGACCCATGAGGTCGCGGTCATTGCCGGGGTCGACTCAAAGGGAACCAGCACCAACGTAGGCACACTCCAAAGGGCCGGGAACGCCACCATGGGGGCATCCTTGTTGGTGTTGTGGTCGAGTCCGGGCACATGAGCGACGTTGTCGACAGTCATGGATGAAGGTGGTGTTGTGGACGAGGTGAGCGCCGACTCCTCGGCCGTGGCGCAGCTTGGGCATCCCGTCGAACAGGTGGTGGGCGTCGAAGCGGCGTTGCTGGTGTCGTCCACTTTGAGCCCCTTGTCGCTCTCACTGAGCTCCAAGACGGCGTTGTCAGCGGTCATAGACAGAGTTGGTGCCGTCGGCGCGGCGAGCTCAGACGGAGTCGCGCCGACGGTGCTCATGGACGCCTCGACTTGGAGGTCGTCGGTGGATGTAGCGGGCGCCTCATCATGGCACTCGACCGCGGCCAACGCTGCAGCCCACTCCGTGTAGGGAGTGTTGTCGTAGAAGTACGAAGGCGCCATCCCGTCGTCATCCGGCATGGTGATGGTGGTGTAGACCGGCGGGACGAGGTCGATGACAAGGATGCAGCAGCCATCGTAGATAGCATGGCCATCCAGGGCATCTCGAGCTCGGGCCGCCCTCCATCGAGACCGAAACTCCACGTACGCCTCCACACCGTACATCCCGTCCACCACCCGCTCGTAAGCGCAGATCACAGACCCATCACCAGAGCAACAGAACAACTCGTGAATCGACTCGATGGTGACCGCCTGGCGAACGTCGTTGATCCGGGCATGGAGAACGCCCTCGAGGCAGGCGAATTTGTGGCTTGGCATTCTGTCGAACAGGATGCAAGCGGAGGATGGAGAACAAAATTTGGTGGAATTTTTGAGGAATTGGGAGGAGGATCGAACGACTCTGATACCAATTGTAAGGATCTCAGTACCAATTCACTCCATTAGCCATGGATTCGGTTACAACCTTCGAATTTCAATGGAGGACTGAGGGAAGGAAGGAGAGCAGAGGAGGAAGACGAGCTACAGGAGAGAGGAACTAGCACGCCTCGCCAAGCCTAGGTCGAAGCCCATCCGTCCAACCCGCCTCTTCCGTGTGCAACCGTGTACCTTTTGTAGTTGGAGGCCATCCATCTTCTGGGCCAGGTTGAGGTGAATAGGGCCGGCCCATAGCAAGGTCGCTGACAGAGGACCAAATGGTTCAATGCATGAACTATTCGGCAGCTAATATCCTTAGCAAGGTACTTGAAGGAAATATGCCCTAGAGGCAATAATAAAGTTATTATTTATTTCCTTATTTCATGATAAATGTTTATCACTCATGCTAGAATTGTATTAACCGGAAACATGATACATGTGTGAATGTATGAACAAACAACATGTCACTAGTATGCCTCTACTAGACTAGCTTGTTAATCAAAGATGGTTATGTTTCCTAGCCATGAACAAAGAGTTGTTATTTGATTAACAAGGTCACATCATTAGTAGAATGATCGATTGACATGACCCATTCCATTAGCTTAGCACTCAATCGTTTAGTATGTTGCTACTGCTTTTATCCATGACTTATACATGTTCCTGTAACTATGAGATTATGCAACTCCGTTTACGGAGGAACACTTTGGTGCTACCAAACGTCACAACGTAATCGGGTGATTATAAAGGAGTACTACAGTGTCTCCAAAGGCGATGTTGGGTTGGCGTATTTGAGATTAGGTTTTGTCACTCCGATTGTCGGAGAGGTATCTCTGGGCCCTCTCGGTAATACACATCATCGACGCCTTGCAAGCAATACAACTAATGAGTTAGCTGTGAGATGATGTATTACGGAACGAGTAAAGAGACTTGCGGTAACGAGATTGAACTAGGTATTGGATACCGACGATCGAATCTCGGGCAAGTAACATACCGATGACAAAGGAACAACGTATGTTGTTATGCGGTCGACCGATAAAGATCTTCGTAGAATATGTAGGAACCAATATGGGCATCCAGGCCCGCTGTTGGCTATTGACCGGAGGCGTGTCTCGGTCATGTCTACATTGTTCTCGAACCGCAGGTCCGCACGCTTAAGGTTTCGATGATGCTTATTATGAGTTTATGTATTTTGATGTACCAAAGAAGTTCGAGTCCGGATGTGATCACGGACATGACGAGGAGTCTCGAAATGGTCGAGACATAAAGATTGATATATTGGAAGCCTATATTTGGAGTCCGAATGGTTCCGGGTGAAAGCGGAATTTATGGGAGTACCGGAGGTTACCGAACCCCGGGAACTAAATGGGCCTTAGTGGGCCTCGAGGGAGAAGAGGAGGGGCGGCCAGGGCAGGCCGCGCCCCCTCCCCTAGTCCGAATAGGACAAGGAGGCGGCGCCCCTTCCTCTTCCCCTCCCCAATCCTACTCCAACTTGGAAGGGGAGTCCTACTCGGTGGGAGTAGGACTCCTCCCGCCTCCTCCCTTGGGCCGCCGCACCTCCCCTCCCTCCTTTATATCTGAGGGGCAGGGGGCACCCTAGGACACACAAGTTTGATCTACGGATCGTTCCTTAGCCGTGTGCGGTGCCCCCTCCACCATATTCCACCTCGGTCATATCGTCGCAAGCTTAGGCGAAGCCCTGCCGATAGAACATCAAGATCGTCCACCACGCCGTCGTCTTGACGGAACTCTCCTCGACACTCGGCTGGATCGGAGTCGAGGGCGTCATCGAGCTGTCGTGTGTCAAGAACTCGGGCGCCGGAGTAACGGCGCCGGGATCGGTCGGATCGCGAGGAGAACGTCGACTACTTCCTCTACGTTGTGATCGCTTCCGCCGGGTCTCACGAGGGTACGTAGACAACACTCTCCCTCTCGTTGCTATACATCACCATGATCTTGCGTGTGCGTAGGAAATTTTTGAAATTACTCGTTCCCCAACAAAGGGCATCCGAGCCTAGGTTTTTCTATGGTTTGATGTTTTGCACGAGTAGAACACAAGTGAGTTGTGGGCGATACAAGTCATACTACCTACCAGCATGTCATACTTTGGTTCAGCGGTATTGTGAGATGAAGCGGCCGGGACCGACATTACAGCGTGACGCTTACGCGAGACTGGTTTCACCGCTCACGAGCACTCGTTGCTTAAAGGTGACTGGCGGGTTTCGTCTCTCTCACTTTAGTTGAACCGAGTGTGGCTACGCCCGGTCCTTGAGAAGGTTAAAGCGAGTCTATTTGACGAAATATCGTTGTGGTTTTGATGCGTAGGTGAGACTGGTTCTTGCTTAAGCCCGTAGCAGCCACGTAAAATTTGCAACAACAAAGTAGAGGACGTCTAACTTGTTTTTGCAGGCATGTTGTGATGTGATATGGTCAAGACGTGATGCTATATTTTATTGTATGAGATGATCATGTTTTGTAACCGAAGTTATCGGCAATGGCAGGAGCCATATGGTTGTCGCTTTATTGTATGCAATGCAATGCATACTGTAATGCTTTACTTTATCACTAAGCGGTAGCGATAGTCGAGAAGCATAAGTTTGGCGAGACGACAACGATGCTACGATGGAGATCAAGGTGTCGCGCCGGTGGCGATGGTGATCATGGTGGTGCTGCGAGAGATGGAGATCACGAAGCACAAGATGATGATGACCATATCATATCACTTATATTGATTTGCATGTGATGTTTATCCTTTATGCATCTTATCTTGCTTTGATTGACGGTAGCATTATAAGATGATCTCTCACTAAATTATCAAGAAGTGTTCTCCCCAAGTATGCACCGTTGCCAAAGTTAAATCGTGCCCGGACACCACGTGATGATCGGGTGTGATAAGCTCTCGTCCATCTACAACGGGTGAAGCCAGTTTTGCACACGCAGAATACTGGGTTATACTTGACGAGCCTAGCATATGCGAGATATGGCCTCGGAACACGGAGACCGAAAGGTCGGCGTGAATCATATAGTAGATATGATCAACATAAGATGTTCACCATTGAAAACTACTCCATTTCACGTGATGATCGGTTATGGTTTAGTTGATTTGGATCACGTGATCACTTAAGATGACTAGAGGATGTCTGTCTAAGTGGGAGTTCTTAAGTAATATGATTAATTGAACTTAAATTTATCATGAACTTAGTACCGATAGTATCTTGCTTGTTTATGTTTGTTTGTAGATAGATGGCTCGTCTTTGTTGTTCCGTTGAATTTTAATGCGTTCCTTGAGAAAGCAAAGTTGAAAGATGATGGTAGCAATTACGGATTGGGTCCAGAATTTGAGGATCATCCTCATTGCTGCACGTAAGAGTTACGTCTGGATGCACCGCTAGGTGCAGACTCTTCTTTGGAGCAACACGGATGTTGTGAGCGTCTGGCGAGCAAAGTGATGACTACTCTATAGTTCGATGTGCCATGCTTTACGGCTTAGAACCGGGACTTCAACGACGTTTTGAGCGTCATGGAGCATATGAGATGTTCCAGAGTTGAAGTTAATATTCCAAAGAATGCCCGGATTGAGAGATATGAAGTCTCCAATAAGTTCTATAGCTGCAAGATGGAGGAGAATAGTTACATTAGTGAGCACATACTCGTAATGTCCGGGTACTACAATCACTTGACACAATTGGGAGTTAATCTTCCGGATGATTGTGTCATTGATGAAATTCTTCAATCACCGCCACCAAGCTACAAAGGCTTCGTGATGAACTATAATATGCAAGGGTTAGTAAAAACTATACCGAGCTCTTCGCAATGCTAAAGGCTGCGGAGGTAGAAATCAAGAAGGAGCATCAAGTGTTGATGGTCAATAAGACCACTAGTTTCAAGAAGAAAGGTAAAGGGAAGAAGAAGGAACTTCAAGAAGAACAGCAAGCAAGTTGTTTGCTCGGAGAAGAAACCCAAGTCTGGACCTAAGCCTGAAACCGAGTGCTTCTACCGCAAGCGGTAGTCCTTTGAAGCGGAACTGCCCCAAGTATTTGGCGGATAAGAAGGATGGCAAGGTGAACAAAGGTATATGTGATATACATGTTATTGATGTGTACCTTACTAGAGCTCGTAGTAGCACTGGGTATTTGATCTTGGTTACATTGCTAATATTTGCAACTCAAAGCAGGGACTACGGATTGCGAACTCGCAAAGGGCGAGGTGACGATCGCGTGGGAAATGGTTCCAAAGTCGATGTGATCGCGGTCGGCACGCTACCTCTACATCTACCTTCGGATTAGTTTTAGACCTAAATAATTGTTATTTGGTGCTGCGTTGAGCATGAACATTATATCTGGATCTTGTTTGATGCGAGGCGGTTATTCATTTAAATCGAGAATAATGGTTGTTCTATTTATATGAGTAATATCTTTTATGGTCATGCACCCTTAAAGAGTGGTCTATTTTGATGAATCTCGATAGTAGTGATACACATATTCATAATGTTGAAACCAAAAGATGCAGAGTTGATAATGATAGTGCAACTTATTTGTGGCACTTGCCGTTTAGGTCATATCGGTGTAAAGTGCATGAAGAAACTCCATCTTGATGGACTTTTGGAGTCACTTGATTATGAATCACTTGGCACTTATGTAACCGTGCCTCATGGGCAAGATGACTAAAACCCGTTCTCGGTACTATGGAGAGAGCAACAGATTTGTTGGAGATCATACATACGAGATGTATGTGGTCCGATGAATGTTGAGGCTCGTGGCGGATATCGTTATTTTCTCACCTTCACAGATGACTTAAGCGGATATGGGTATATCTACTTAATGAAACATAAGTCTGAAACATTTGAAAAGTTCAAAGAATTTCAGAGTGAAGTTGAAAATCATCGTAACAAGAAAATTAAGTTTCTGCGATCGATCGTGGAGGTGAATATTTGAGTTACGAGTTTGGTCTACATTTGAAACAATGCGGAATAGTTTAGCAACTCACGCCACCCGGAACACCACAACGTAATGGTGTGTCGAGCGTCGTGTCGTGCTTTACTAGATATGGTGCGATCTATGATGTCCCTTACTGATTTACCGCTATCGTTTTGGGGTTATGCTCTAGAGACGGCCGCATTCACACTGAATAGAACACCGTCGAAATCCGTTGAGACGACACCTTATGAACTGTGGTTTGGCAAGAAACCAAAGTTGTCGTTTCTTAAAGTTTGGGGATCGATGCTTATGTGAAAAAGCTTCAACTGATAAGCTCGAACCCAAATCGAGAAATGTGTCTTCATAGGATACCCAAAGGAGACAGTTGGGTACACCTTCTATCACAGATCCGAAGGCAAGACATTCGTTGCTAAGAATGGATCCTTTCTAGAGAAGGAGTTTCTCTCGAAAGAAGTGAGTGGGAGGAAAGTAGAACTTGATGAGGTAATTGTACCTTCTCCCTTACTTGAAAGTAGTTTGTCGCGAAACCGGTTTACGAGACACCTACACCAAGTAGTGAGGAAGTTGATGATGTTGATCATGAAACTTGAGATCAAGTTGCTCTGAAACCTCGTAGATCAACGAGTAAGATCCGCACTGAGTGAATACGGTAATCCTGTTCGGAAATCATGCTACTAGATCATGATGAACCTACGAACTATGAAGAAGCGATGGTGAGCCCAGATTCCATAAAATGGCTTGAGGCCATGAAATGCGAGATGGGATCCATGTATGAAAACAAAGTATGGACTTTGGTTGACTTGCCGAGGGTAGGCAAGCAATAGAAAACAAGTGGATCTTCAAAAGAAGGCCGACGGACGGTAATATTCTCGTCTACAAAGCTCGACTTATGCAAAGGGTTTTCGACAAGTTCAAGGGATTGACTACGATGAGACCTTCTCACCCGTAGCGATGCTTAAGTCTGTCCGAATCATGTTAGCAATTGCGCATTTTATGATTATGAAATTTGGCAAATGGATGTAAAGACGCATTCTGAATGGATTTACGGAAGAAGAGTTGTATATGATGCAACCGAAGGTTTTATCGATCCAAAGGAGCTAACAAAGTGTGCAAGCTCCAGCGATCCATTTATGGACTGGTGCAAGCATCTCGGAGTTGGAATAAATGCTTTGATAGTGTGATCAAAGCATTTGGGTTTATCTGAGACTTTTGGAGAAGCTTTGTATTTACAAGAAAGTGAGTGGGAGCTCTGTAGCATTTCGATATTATATGTAGATGACATATTGCTGATCGGAAATGATATAGAATTCTGGATAGCATAAAGGGATACTTGAATAAGAGTTTTTCAATGAAAGACCTCGGTGAAGCTGCTTACATATTGGGCATTAAGATCTATAGAGATAGATCAAGGCGCTTAATTGGACTTTCACAAAGCACATACCTTGACAAAATTTTGAAGAAGTTCAAAATGGATCAAGCAAAGAAAGGGTTCTTGCACGTGTTACAAGGTGTGAAGTTGAGTAAGACTCAATGCCCGACCACTGCAGAAGATAGAGAGAAAATGAAAGATGTTCCTATGCTTCAGCCATAGGCTCTATCATGTATGCAATCTTGTGTACCAGACTGATGTGTGCCTTGCTATAAGTCTAGCGAGGAGGTACCAAAGTAATCCAGAGTGGATCATTTGGACAGCGGTCAAGAACATCTGAAATACGAAAAAGGACTAAGGATATGTTTCTCGTATATGGAGGTGACAAAGAGCTCATCGTAGCAGTTACGTTGATGCAAGCTTTGACACCGATCCGGACGATTCTAAATCGCAGACGGATCGTATTTACACTAAGCGGAGGAGCTGTCGGTTGGTGCGGTTTCTAAACAAAGCGTCGTGGCGGGATCTACATGTGAAGCGGAGTACATAGCAGCTTCGAAGCAGCTAATGAAGGAGTGCGGATGAAGGAGTTCATATCCGATCTAGGTGTCATACCTAGTGCATCGGGTCCAATGAAAATCTTCTCGTGACAATCTTGGAGCAATTGCCTTAGCGAAGGAATCCAGATTTCACAAGAGGACCAAACACATCAAGAGACGCTTCAATTCCATCCGGGACTTAGTCCGTGGGAGACATAGAGATTTGCAAGATACATACGGATCTGAATGTTGCGCAACCGTTGACTAAGCCTCTTCCACGAGCAAAACATGATCAGCACCAAGACTCCATGGGTGTTAGAATCATTACTATGTAATCTAGATTATTGACTCTAGTGCAAGTGGGAGATCAAGGAAATATGCCCTAGAGGCAATAATAAAGTTATTATTTATTTCCTTATTTCATGATAAATGTTTATCATTCATGCTAGAATTGTTTTAGCCGGAAACATGATACATGTGTGAATGTATGAACAAACAACATGTCACTAGTATGCCTCTACTAGACTAGCTTGTTAATCAAAGATGGTTATGTTTCCTAGCCATGAACAAAGAGTTGTTATTTGATTAACAAGGTCACATCATTAGTAGAATGATCGATTGACATGACCCATTCCATTAGCTTAGCACTTTCGATCGTTTAGTATGTTGCTACTGCTTTTATCCATGACTTATACATGTTCCTGTAACTATGAGATTATGCAACTCCGTTTACGGAGGAACACTTTGGTGCTACCAAACGTCACAACGTGAATCGGGTGATTATAAAGGAGTACTACAGTGTCTCCAAAGGCGATGTTGGGTTGGCGTATTTGAGATTAGGTTTTGTCACTCCGATTGTCGGAGAGGTATCTCTGGGCCCTCTCGGTAATACACATCATTTGAAGCCTTGCAAGCAATACAACTAATGAGTTAGCTGTGAGATGATGTATTACGGAATGAGTAAAGAGACTTGCGATAACGAGATTGAACTAGGTATTGGATACCGACGATCGAATCTCGGGCAAGTAACATACCGATGACAAAGGAACAACGTATGTTGTTATGCGGTCGACCGATAAAGATCTTCGTAGAATATGTAGGAACCAATATGGGCATCCAGGTCCCACTGTTGGTTATTGACCGGAGACGTGTCTCGGTCATGTCTACATTGTTCTCGAACCGCAGGTCCGCACGCTTAAGGTTTCGATGTCGGTTATTATGAGTTTATGTATTTTGATGTACCAAGAAGTTGAGTCCGGATGTGATCACGGACATGACGAGGAGTCTCGAAATGGTCGAGACATAAAGATTGATATATTGGAAGCCTATATTTGGAGTCCGGAATGGTTCCGGTGAAAACGGAATTCTGAGAGTACCGGAGGTTACCGAACCCCCGGAACTAAATGGGCCTTAGTGGGCCTCGAGGGAGAAGAGGAGGGGCGGCCAGGGCAGGCCGCCCCCTCCCCTAGTCCGAATAGGACAAGGAGGCGGCGCCCTCCTTTCCTCTTCCCCCCCCAATCCTACTCCAACTAGGAAGGGGAGTCCTACTCCGGTGGGAGTAGGACTCCTCGCCAGCGCCTCCCTTGGGCGGCCGCACCTCCCCCTCCCTCCTTTATATACGGGGCAGGGGGCACCCTAGGACACACAAGTTTGATCTACGGATCGTTCCTTAGCCGTGTCGGTGCCCCCTCCACCATATTCCACCTCGGTCATATCGTCGCTGCTTAGGCGAAGCCCTGCGCCGATAGAACATCAAGATCGTCCTGCGCCGTCGTCTTGTGGAACTCTCCCTCGACACTCGGCTGGATCGGAGTCGAGGGGCGTCATCGAGCTGTCGTGTGTCAAGAACTCGGGGCGCTGGAGTAACGGCGCCGGGATCGGTCGGATCGCGAGGAGAACGTCGACTACTTCCTCTCGTTGTGGTCGCTTCGCCGGGTCTCGAGGGTACGTAGACAACACTCTCCCCTCTCGTTGCTATACATCACCATGATCTTGCGTGTGCGTAGGAAATTTTTTGAAATTACTACGTTCCCCAACAGTACTCTGTTATGAGGCTCACATACTTCTGGATCAAGGAGCAGACTGAGGAGGTAACGAAACTCGCTCCTGTGCGGCTCCTGCGGCCGCACCAGGGCGCCCAGATCCAGCCGCCGCTGGAGGTCGTCGCCGGGCAAAGCCCAGTGGCGACGACGGTGGCGGGGCTGTTTCTGTGGTGCGGTAGCTGCGGGCGTGGAGGGGCTCGGCTGCGAGCTTTGATGGCGCGGTCGCGTCTTGGCGTGCCGGGGGTGTGGCTCCCGTGGATCTTGCGCGGCGGCCATGCTGCGGAACTTGCTGCTCTCGCCAAGGCGACGGCTGGTGGCGGCGGTCCTGCAGGGGCCGCTCAAGGTGTGAGACGCGAGGTGGCGGACGATGAGCTGGACGCAACGGTGCTGAGTGATGGTGGCTGCGGTCTGCGGAGCTGGGCGGTGACGGATCTGGGAGTCCTTTGCCCAGATTTGGCACTGGTCACTGGTGGTGCTCGGGGCTGTGATTCGGGGCAGAGGCTGTTGGAAATATGCCCTAGAGACAATAATAAATTAGTTATTATTATATTTCCTTGTTCATGATAATCGTTTATTATCCATGCTATAATTGTATTGATAGGAAACTTAGATACATGTGTGGGTACATAGACAACACCATGTCCCTAGTAAGCCTCTAGTTGACTAGCTCGTTGATCAACAGATGGTTACGGTTTCCTGACCATGGACATTAGATGTCGTTGATAATGGGATCACATCATTAGCAGAATGATGTGATGGACAAGACCCAATCCTAAGCCTAGCACAAAGATCGTAGTTCGTATGATAAAGCTTTTCTAATGTCAAGTATCATTTCCTTAGACCATGAGATTGTGAAACTCCCGAATACCGTAGGAATGCTTTGGGTGTATCAAACATCACAACGTAACTGGGTGGCTATAAAGGTGCACTACAGGTATCTCCGAAAGTGTCTGTTGGGTTGGCACGAATCGAGACTGGGATTTGTCACTCTATGTAAACGGAGAGGTATCTCTGGGCCCACTCGGTAGGACATCATCATAATGTGCACAATGTGACCAAGGGGTTGATCACGGGATGATGTGTTACGGAACAAGTAAAGAGACTTGCCGGTAATGAGATTGAAAAAGGTATCGGCATACCGACGATCGAATCTCGGGCAAGTACAATACCGTTAGACAAAGGGAATTGTATACGGGATCGGTTGAGTCCTTGACATCGTGGTTCATCCGATGAGATCATCGTGGAACATGTAGGAGCCAACATGGGTATCCGAGATCCGCTGTTGGTTATTGACCAAGAACGTCTCGGTCATGTTCAAGATGGTTCCCGAACCCGTAGGGTCTACACACTTAAGGTTCGATGACGCTAGGGTTATAAAGGAAGTTTGTATGTGGTTACCGAATGTTGTTCGGAGTCCCGGATGAGATCCCAGATGTCACGAGGAGTTCCGGAATGGTCAGGAGGTAAAGATTTATATATGGGAAGTCCTATTTTGGTCACCGGAAAAGTTTCGGGTTTTATCGGTAACGTACCGGGACCACCGGGAGGGTCCCGGGGGTCCACCAAGTGGGGCCACCATCCCCGGAGGGCAGCATGGGCCAAGTGTGGGAGGGGACCATCCCCAGGTGGGCTGGTGCGCCCTCCCCCCCGCACAAGGGCCCAAGGCGCCTAGGGTTTGGGGAGGGGGCGCCCCACCTTGCTTGGGGGGCAAGTTTCCCCCTCTCCCCCCCTTGGCCGCCCCCTAGATGGGATCTAGGGCTGGCCGCCGCCCCTAGGGGCTGGAAACCTAGGTGGGGGCGCAACCCCCTCTCCCCCTATATATAGTGGAGGTATAGGAGCAGCCCAACACACGAAGTTCTTCTCCTATTGGCGCAACCCTACCTCTCTTTCTCCTCATATCTCGTGGTGCTTGGCGAAGCCCTGCTGGATCACCACGCTCCTCCACCACCACCACGCCGTTGTGCTGCTACTGGATGGAGTCTTTCTCAACTTCCCCCTCTCTCCTTGCTGGATCAAGGCATGGGAGACGTCATCGGGTTGTACGTGTGTTGAACGCGGAGGTGCCGTCCGTTCGGCACTAGGATCTCCGATGATTTGGATCACGATGAGTACGACTCCTTCAACCCCGTTCTATTGAACGCTTCCGCTTAGCGATCTACAAGGGTATGTAGATGCAATGTCCTTCCCCTCGTTGCTGGTATCTCCATAGATAGATCTTGGTGACACGTAGGAAAATTTTGAATTTCTGCTACGTTCCCCAACAGTGGCATCATGAGCTAGGTCTATTGCGTAGATTCTTTGCACGAGTAGAACACAAAGTAGTTGTGGGCGTTGATTTTGTTCAATATGCTTACTGTTACTATTCCAATCTTGATTTGGCGGCATTGTGGGATGAAGCGGCCCGGACCGACCTTACACGTACACTTACGTGAGACAGGTTCCACCGACTGACATGCACTTGTTGCATAAGGTGGCTAGCGGGTGCCAGTCTCTCCCACTTTAGTTGGATCGGATTCGATGAAAAGGGTCCTTATGAAGGGTAAATAGCAATTGACATATCACGTTGTGGTTTTTGCGTAGGTAAGAAACGTTCTTGCTAGAAACCCATAGCAGCCACGTAAAACATGCAAACAACAATTAGAGGACGTCTAACTTGTTTTTGCAGGGTATGCTACGTGATGTGATATGGCCAAAAGAATGTGATGAATGATATGTGATGTATGAGATTGATCATGTTCTTGTAATAGGAATCACGACTTGCATGTCGATGAGTATGACAACCGGCAGGAGCCATAGGAGTTGCCTTATTTATTGTATGACCTGCGTGTCATTGAACAACGCCATGTAATTACTTTACTTTATTGCTAACCGGTAGCCATAGTAGTAGAAGTAATAAATTGGTGAGACAACTTCATGGAGACACGATGACGGAGATCATGGTGTCATGCCGGTGACGACGATGATCATGGAGCCCCGAAGATGGAGATCAAAAGGAGCAAAATGATATTGGCCATATCATGTCACTATTTGATTGCATGTGATGTTTATCATGTTTATACATCTTATTTGCTTAGAACGACGGTAGTAAATAAGATGATCCCTCATTAAAATTTCAAGAAAGTGTTCCCCCTAACTGTGCACCGTTGCGAAAGTTCGTCGTTTCGAAGCACCACGTGATGATTGGGTGTGATAGATTCTTACATTCACATACAACGGGTGTAAGCCAGATTTACACACGCGAAACACTTAGGTTGACTTGACGAGCCTAGCATGTACAGACATGGCCTCGGAACACAAGAGACCGAAAGGTCAAGCATGAGTCGTATAGTAGATACGATCAACATGAAGATGTTCACCGATGATGACTAGTCCGTCTCATGTGATGATCGGACACGGCCTAGTTGACTCGGATCATGTAATCACTTAGATGAAAAGAGGGATGTCTATCTGAGTGGGACTTCATAAGATGAACTTAATTATCCTGAATATAGTCAAAAGATCTTTGCAAATTATGTCGTAAGCTCGCGCTTTAGTTTCACTATTTAGATATGTTCCTAGAGAAAATATAGTTGAAAGTTGACAGTATCGATTATGCGGACAATAGAAAGCTTATGTCCTTAATGCACCGCTCAGTGTGCTAAACCCCAAACATCGTCTGTGGATGTTGCGAACATCGGACATACACGTTTTGATAACTACGTGATAGTTCAGTTAAACGGTTTAGAGTTGAGGCACCAAAGACGTTTTCGAAACGTCGTGGAACATATGAGATGTTTCGAGGGCTGAAATTGGGATTTTAGGCTTGTGCCCACGTCAAGAGGTATGAGACCTCAGACGATTTTCTTAGCCTGCAAACTAAGGGAGAAAAGCACAATCGTTGAGCTTGTGCTCAGATTGTCTGAGTGCGACAATCACTTGAATCGAGTGGGAGTTGATCTTCCAGAAATAGTGATGTTTCTCCAAAGTCATTGCCACCAAGCTGCTAGAGCTTCGTGATGAACTATAACATATCAGGGATAGATATGATGATCCTTGAGGTATTTGCGATGTTTGACACCGCGAAAGTAGAAATCAAGAAGGAGCATCAATTGTTGATGGTTGGTGAAACCACTAGTTTCAAGAAGGGCAAGGGCAAGAAGGGATATTTCATGAAACGGCAAATCAGCTGCTGCTCTAGTAAAGAAACCCAAGGTTGAACCCAAACCCGAGACTAAGTGCTTCTGTAATAAGGGGAACAACCACTGGAGCAGAATTACCCTAGATACTTGGTAGATGAGAAGGCTGGCAAGGTCGATAGAAGTATATTGGATACACATTATGTTACTATGTACTTTACTAGTACTCCTAGTAGCACCAGGGTATTAAGATACCGGTTCGGTTGCTAAGTGTTAGTAACTCGAAATAAAAGAGCTACGGAATAAACGGAGACTAGCTAAAGGTGAGCTGACGATATGTGTTGGAAGTGTTTCCAAGTTTGATGTGATCAAACATCGCACACTCCCTCTACCATCAAGATTAGTATTAAACCTGAATAATTGTCATTTGGTGTTTGCGTTGAGCATAGACATGATTGGATTACGTCTATGGCAATACGGTTATTCATTTAAGGAGAATAATGGTTACTCTATTTATTTGAACAATACCTTCAATGGTCTTGCACCTAAAGGAATGGTTTATTGAATCTCGATCATAGTGATACACATTTTCATGCCAAAAGATATAAGATAGTAATGACAGTACCACTTACTTGTGGCACTGCCAATGTAAGTCATATTGGTGTAAAACACATGAAGAAGCTCCATGTTGATGGATCTTTGGACTCACTCGTTTTGAAAAGTTTGAGACATGCGAACCATGTCTATTGGTGTATACGCATGAAGAAACTCCATGAAGATGGATCGTTTGGACTCACTTGATTTTGAATCACTTGAGATATGCAAATCATACCACATGGGCAAGATGAGTAAAAAGCCTCGTTTTTCAGTAAAATGGAACAAGATAGCAACTTGTTGGAAGTAAACACATTTTGATGTGTGCAGTCCAATGAGTCTTTGAGGCATCTGATGAATATCGTTATGTTCTTACTTTACGATGATTCAAGTAGATGTTGAGTATATTTACTTGATGAAACACAAGTCTGAATTATTGAATGGTTCAAGTAATTTCAGAGTGAAGTTGAAGATCATCGTGACAAGAGGATAAAATGTCTATGATATGATCATAGAGATGAGTGTCTGGGTTACGAGCTTTGGCACGCAATTAAGACATTGTGGAAATTGTTTCACAATTAATACCGCCTGGAACACCATAGTGTGAGGGTGTGTCCGAACATCATAGTTGCACCCTATTGGATATGGTGCGTACCATGATGTCTCTTATCGAATTACCACTATCGTTCATGGGTTAGGCATTAGAGACAACCTCACTCACTTTAATAGGGCACCACGTAATTCCGTTGAGACGACACCGTTTGAACTATGGTTTGGAGAAACCTAAGTTGTCGTTTCTTAAAAGTTTGGGGCTGCGACGCTTATGTGAAAAGTTTCATCATGATAAGCTCGAACCCAAAACGGATAAATACATCTTCATAGGATACCCAAAATGGTTGGGTATACCTCCTATCTGAGATCCGGAAGCAAAAGTAATTGTTTCTAGAAACGGGTCCTTTCTCGAGGAAAAGTTTCTCTCGAAAGAATTGAGTGGGAGGATAGTGGAGACTTGATGAGGTTATTGAACCGTCACTTCAACTAGTGTGTACCAGGGCACAGGAAGTTGTTCCTGTGGCGCCTACACCAATTGAAGTAGAAGCTTATGATAGTGATCATGAAGTTTCGGATCAAGTCACTAACGTACCTCGTAGGGTGACAAGGATGCGTACTACTTCAGAGTGGTACGCAATCTTGTCTTAGAGGTCATGTTGGTAGACAACAATGAACCTACGAGCTATGGAGAAGCGATGGTGGGCCCGGATTCCAGCGAATGGCTCGAGGCCATTAAATCCGAGAAAGGATCCATGACTTTGGAAGAAATACTTGATGGTCGTAGGGCCGTTGGGTACAGATGGATTTTAAAAGAAAGACAAACAATGATGGTAAGGATCACCATTAAGAAAGCTCGACTTGTCGTTAAGATGTTTTCCGACAAGTTCAAGGAGTTGACTACGGTGAGGCTTTCTCACTCGTAGCGATGCTAAGAGTCTGTTGGAAATGGATTAGCAGTTACTGCATTATTTATGAAATCTTGCAGATAGAATGTCAAAACATTGTTTCCTCGACAGTTTTCTTGAGGAAAGGTTGTATGTGAACAACCAGAAGGTTTTGACAATCCTGAAGAACGCTAACAAATATGCAGAACTCCAGCAATCCTTCTAAGGACTGGAGTAAGCATCTCGGAGTTGGAATGTACGCTTTGATGAGATGATCAAAGATTTTGGGTTTATACAAAAGTTTATGAGAAACTTGTATTTCCAAAGAAGTGAGTGGGAGTGCTATAGAATTTCTGATGAGTATATGTTCTTGACATATTGTTGATCAGAAATGATGTAGAATTTCTAAAAAGCATATAGGGTTACTTGAAAAATATTTTTCAAGGGAAAACCTGGATTAAGCTACTTGAACATTGAGCATCAAGATCTATGAGGATAGATCAAAACCGCTTAATGGTACTTTCAAATGAGCATATACCTTGACATGATCTTGAAGGTGTTCAAGATGGACCAGTCAAAGAAGGAGTTCTTGCCTGAAATGTAAGGTACGAAGTTAAGACTTAAAGCACGACCACGGCAGAATAGAGAGGAAGGACGAAGGTGCTTCAGACGTAGGCTCTATAGTATGCTATGTTGTGTACCGCACCGGAAGTGTGCCTTGCCATGAGTCAGTCAAGGGGTACAAGAATGATCCAGGAATGGATCATTGGACAGTGGTCAAAATTGTCCTTGGAGTAAATAAGGACATGTTTCTCGATTATGGAGGTGATAAAGAGTTCGGCGTAAAGGGTTACATCGATGCAAGCTTTAACACCTATCCGAGTGACTCTAAGTAGCAAACCGGATACGTATAGTGGAGCAACCATTTGGAATAGCTCCAAGTGGAGCATGGAAGCAGCATTTACAGAATGACCTAGAGATTTGCGAAGTACATACGGATCTGAAAGTTGCAGACCCGTTGACTAAAACCTCCCTCACAAGCAAAACATGATCAAACCCCAGAACTCATTGAGTCTTAATCACATGATGATGTGAACTAGTTTAATGACACTAGTAAACTCTTGGATGTTGGTCACATGGCGATGTGACATGTGAATGTTAATCACATGACGATGTGAACTAGATTATTGACTCTAGTGCAAGTGGGAGACTGTTGGAAATATGCCCTAGAGACAATAATAAATTAGTTATTATTATATTTCCTTGTTCATGATAATCGTTTATTATCCATGCTATAATTGTATTGATAGGAAACTCAGATACATGTGTGGGTACATAGACAACACCATGTCCCTAGTAAGCCTCTAGTTGACTAGCTCGTTGATCAACAGATGGTTACGGTTTCCTGACCATGGACATTAGATGTCGTTGATAATGGGATCACATCATTAGCAGAATGATGTGATGGACAAGACCCAATCCTAAGCCTAGCACAAAGATCGTAGTTCGTATGAAGCTTTTCTAATGTCAAGTATCATTTCCTTAGACCATGAGATTGTGCAACTCCGGATCTGATGAGGAATGCTTTGGGTGTATCAAACGTCACAACGAATCGCGGGTGGCTATAAAGGTGCACTACGGTATCTCCGAAAGTGTCTGGGGTTGTACGAATCGAGATCGGATTTATCACTCGTGTAAGCGGAGAGGTATCTCTGGGCCCACTCGGTAGGACATCATCATAATGTGCACAATGTGACCAAGGGGTTGATCACGGGATGATGTGTTACGGAACGAGTAAAGAGACTTGCTGGTAACGAGATTGAACAAGGTATCGGCATACCGACGATCGAATCTCGGGCAAGTACAATACCGTTAGACAAAGGGAATTGTATACGGGATCGATTGAGTCCTTGACATCATGGTTCATCCGATGAGATCATCGTGGAACATGTGGGAGCCAACATGGGTATCCACATCCCGCTGTTGGTTATTGACCGAGAACGCGTCTCGGTCATGTGCGCATGGTTCCCGAACCCGTAGGGTCTACACATAAGGTTCGATGGCGCTAGGGTTATAAAGGAAGTTTTATGTGGTTACGAATGTTGTTGAGTCCGGATGAGATCCCGGACGTCACGAGGAGTTCGGAATGGTCTGGAGGTAAAGATTTATATATGGAAGTCTGTTTTGGTCACCGGAAAAGTTTGGGTTTTATCGATGCGTCTGGGACCACCCGGAGGGTCCCGGGGGTCCACCATCCCCAGAGGGCAGCATTGGCCAAGTGTGGGAGGGGACCATCCCCAGGTGGGCTGGTGCGCCCCCCACAAGGGCCCAAGGCGCCTAGGGTTTGGGGAGGGGGCGCCCCACCTTGCTTGGGGGGCAAGTTTCCCCCTCTCCCCCCCTTGGCCGCCCCCTAGATGGGATCTAGGGCTGGCCGCCGCCCCTAGGGGCTGGAAACCTAGGTGGGGGCGCAGCCCCCTCTCCCCCTATATATAGTGGAGGTATAGGAGCAGCCCAACACACGAAGTTCTTCTCCTGTTGGCGCAGCCCTACCTCTCTTTCTCCTCATATCTCGCGGTGCTTGGCGAAGCCCTGCTGGATCACCACGCTCCTCCACCACCACCACGCCGTTGTGCTGCTGCTGGATGGAGTCTTCCTCAACCTCTCCCTCTCTCCTTGCTGGATCAAGGCATGGGAGGCGTCACCGGCTGTCGCGTGTGTTGAGCGCGGAGGTGCCGTCCGTTCGGCACTAGGATCTCCGGTGATTTGGATCACGACGAGTACGACTCCTTCAACCCCGTTCTATTGAACGCTTCCGCTTAGCGATCTACAAGGGTATGTAGATGCTCTCTCCTTCCCCTCGTTGCTGGTTTCTCCATAGATAGATCTTGGTGACATGTAGGAAAATTTTGAATTTCTGCTACGTTCCCCAACAGAGGCCCAGCTAGGCGTGTTCACGGATGCGTGTCAGGAGGTACGTGGACACCGGGGCGGCGGCCCCGGGATGGCGGCAGTGGCATGGAGCTCGTCGTGGCATGAGTTGCTACGTTCGGGTCCGTGTAGTGGTGGTGGTTGGCGGCAGGTGGTGGTGGAGGTGTGCTCTCCAGTGATCCGGACGCCATCCGGTGCTCTGGATCCGCAAGTCCTGTTATATGGTGCGAAAGCACTGCCTTGATCAAGGTCAGGCCGACGACGGCGGCGCTACTAGTGTCGTCTATCTTCTTGAAGGCGTCGTTGTGGAGCTCCGTCGACATCATGACGGATTTGGCTCTCCGGATGAAAAATCTTTGGCTCGGTCTTCCGAAGCGGGCGGCGATGGCATCTACGTTGTGACCTCCTTGGTGGCGTCGTTTGGGAGAGACTGTTGTGAGCGATCTCTTCACCACAAGGTTAGTGGATGTTGGGACAGCGGCCCCGAATTTGTGCGCCGAGACGGCTGTCTCGGAAACCAATGTGGTGACAACTCCATGAGGTAGGGTTGCTGCTCAGCATGGCTTGGGTGGCGATCTTGAGCGGTGAGGGCAGCAGGGTCGTCGGCTCGGTCGACGCGTTCAAGAGTGGACGGTTCGATGATATGTTGGGGCAGCGGCCCCGGAAGTGGTGCGACGGCCGTGGTCTGCGAGCAGTCACCCTGTGCAGCATGGGTTGCGGGTGGCTGCGTCGTGCGGCATTGTAGCCGAGGGTGAGCGGTGGTATGTCGGGGCAGCGGCTCCGGAAGGTGGTGTCGGTGGACCGCACAGAGTGCAACGGAGCGGTGGATGTCGGGGCGGCGGCTCCGAGACTTTGCAGCATTGAGAGCTTTAGCTTCGTGTCGTTTGGGCGACGAGGTTGCCTTCGATGTTGCTCGTTGTCATATCAGGGACGCGGGCCATGTGGAGTGTGTGCTCTTCATTTATGCGGGAGGTCCCATGGCTGCTCCTTTCATAGTAGTCATGGATTCTTCTTTCCAGCAGCGGTGGAAGTTGTGTGTTCGACATGTTGTCGGTAAGAGTGGACTTAGTTATGTGTGCATGATTGTGTGGGAGTGGGCTTGGCCCTTGTTGTATCGGTTTTCGCCCAGTTTTCCACTAATTAACTGGGCAATTATCTTCTGCTTAATTAATAGATGAGGCAAAGCTTTTGCCTCCGTTTCGAAAAAAAAGAGCAGACTGAGCAGGTGAAGGTTCGGGTTGGAAATAATATACGGCTGGGTATATTATACATCGCCACAATCTTAAGAATGGCCATTTAGTAAAACTAATATGTGAAAAATAAGGCCCTTCAAAACAATGAAAATAAGGAACACAAAACAGGGGATTTTTTTCTCCTTTTCTTAAAAAATAAAGACTTATTCGCAAAAAAAGAAAAAAAATAAAGACTAACTGCGTCATTCATATGCGGGTGTGATGCATCTATAGCCGGGCGCCTCAAACGCGCCTCATACGCCCGGGCGGGCCATCAAGTCACTGTTCGGTCACGTTTTTTCGATCCAGACGGGCTCCTTAAATGGGCCTCAAACGCCCGGACTGACTGGCACATATCCAGCCCAAATATGGGGTGGATATGGGGCGCCCGGGCACGCCCGCCACGTTGGACTGACGAAGGGGTCCCACGAGGAAACGCCCGGAAACTCGACAGTCCAACGGACGCCGCGTCCGTTGCCGCGGTGTGAACGTCGTGTGGCGCCGCTTCGGCTCGCCGCCCAAGACCAAATCCGGCTATTTAAGCTCCGCGCCGCCAGTCCGAGCCCATCCACCTCCTCCCTCTCCTTCTCCGGCGCTCTGCCCACGGTCCGACGCTCTGCCCACGCTCCGGCACTCCGCCATGGTCCGGAGCAAGATCACCTACTAGGCTATGCTGACACCAGAGCGCCTCTACGAGATCCAGCAGGAGATCGACCAAGGGAAGCCGCGCGCGTCGCCCGCATCACTGTCGGGCTACCTCCGGACTCGCTAGAGCCGGAGGAGGAGGAGGAGCAGCCGAGGGAAGAGGAGGAGGAGGAGATGGCTCCGATGGAGGTGGAGGAGGTGGAGCAGCAGGAAACGGAGCTGTCGGGCTTCAACATTGAGCAGGCGGAGGCGAAGTTTGTCGTCGCCCAGTCCGACGAGATGGCGGAGCAGCAGGCCATCCTGGAGCCTACCCAGGATGAGGCCTATGTGGAGGCCAACCGAGCATTTCTCCGGCAGGAGCAGGCAGAGCCTGACGCACTCTTCGTCGAACTCGATGCGGAGATAGAGGCGAAGGAGGCCGGAGCGGAGCACCCGGAGGAGCCGAGCTGCAACTGCCGTCCATGCTGCCGGAGCCAGGCACGGAGATCGTCGACATCTCCGACAACGAGTAGCTACGTGATCGACGTAGTACGTAGGTCTCTTTTAGTATGCGTGTCTTTGTATGTATATGAGAATCTAGTATGAGATGTCCGGTTACAACTGTGAAAATTTGAGGCATGATTGGTTAGTGCCTGCGGACGCTTGAGAGGCCGGATTTGCCAAGTCCGGACATGCTCTAACTTTTTACTTTTGCGGATACGGCTGAGGTAAACTTGCTTGTGCTTGCCGTGAAATTCCTGTCTAGTTCGATCATATGCTAGCAGCTACATAGCCGGGCTTTTTCAAGAAGAAAAAAAGCTACCTAGCCGGGCCAGCTATTACGGTAGAGCACAGCACTTATGATTGATGAGATAGTAGCAGTTCACAAAAGTATAGTCACCGAGTGTCAGGGATGGGCATACACAGCTAGCTAGCTGGCCTCATTCATTCACTCACTTTGGATGGATGTAGGCTAGACAGCACGTAGTACGTACGTGCAAATGCACTTGGGCAAGTTCGTGCTCGTGCTGCCATTATTCACACGCACACGACACGACACTGGTAGAGCCGGTCGACAGGACGATACCCACTCCCTCTAGCAGTAGCTTTGCTTTGCTATTGGTGCATGCGTCACGTCTCAGATATCCACCACGTACGTGTCGTGCCGTGCCGTGCCGTGCCGCGCGTGCATGCGTACGTGCGTCAATTCAATAGCCTGTGTTAGTACGTAAGTACGTACGTACGTGCTTTTGATCCATCAACAAGTTGTCCAGGACAGCTGCAGTTTTACGTGCAGTTGTAGTAAATAAAAACAAATCGAGATGCTTCATTCCAATAGTACGCATCTAGGAGTAGATCTAATAATGCATGCACATGAGTGCAATGTCCCTGTTACGAATTGATCAATCGAGATGGATGGATAGATGGATGCTAGGTGAAGCATCCATATCGGCCGATCCAGCCGTACGTCCCTTTGACGATCGGGCATGCATGCATGTAGTACTTGACAATGATTCGGGTGATGGACCAGCAGCCTTAAACAGCATTAACGTGGCATGTTTGTTTCTTGCTTCGGGTCTAGATGCACACTCGAGATAGATATATCTGTCGAGCACGTGCGATCCACTGCGGCGAGATCAAATCAGCCATACGAGCTGATGCGTGACGTGAAAAAAAATGTGTGGGGAAACTGAGGGAGGTGTACAGAGAATCCAGAGCTTTGGGCACAGATTCCAACGTGATTTGACAATGGACTCCTGCTTGCTTCGAGGTGCTCTACTGCAGCAATACCTTTTCGAGTGCAACCGAGGGAAGTGAGTGGGGGTGGCTATGTGATGCGTAGCGGTATTTCCTCCATCTGGATTTATTGGAGTGCCTTGTGTTTTGAATCAAAATTTTGATCTAAAATACCAGGGGGCACTTTAGAATACTACGTAGAGCCAGGCCCATCCCCGGTGTCTGGTTCTGGATGGAAATGGTCAAATCATGTTTATTCGGGATGTAAATTCGGATACATCTTTCATATATACTCCCTCCGTTCTCAAATGTAGGTCTTTTTAGAGATTCCAACCGGTGACTACATACAAAGCAAAATGAGTGAATATATACTCTAAAATATGTCTACATACATCCATATGTTGTACTGCATTTAAAATGTCTAAAAAGACTTATATTTAGGAACAAAGGGAGTATTTTTTTCGAATCCCTGACCATGGACCAATAGTTCTACGGTATTTGGATACACCTTTTCATATGATTTGGATGAAATGAAGAAATTTAGAACTATCGCCTTACCGTGTGTGATAGGGAGGGTGCATCCCACACGCTAGCGAGGAACACAATACGATAGGCCCTCCTATCGCATAATACACAACTTTTTTTAAAAAGGAGAATAATACACAATTTTTTTGGTCCAGTGGATAGCATAATACACAACTGTGTAAACATGTGCGATTAGGCGGGCTATCGCAAACAATCAGTCAAAAAAATGTGTGAGAACTGTCATACATCCCAGACAATTTGTGTGATGCAATCGTATGCAATGCTCGGCCTGACACAGACAACTTCGTGTGGTATTGATGATTTATCGCACACGTGACACCGTTTCCGAATTGTGGCGTACACATACATAGAGTTGGACGAAAATGTTATGTAGTCTTAGATTTGTCTAGATACGGATGTATCTAATACTAAAATATGATTTGATACATCCGTATTTAGACAAATTTAAGACAAGAATTTTGGGACGGAGGGAGTATTAGCCATCACTAACGCTCCATCTACACAAAACATTTTTGATTTTTGCAGCACCCCACACGGTTTGTCTTTACTTTACGAATGGGATTACATTTTGCATTGGACATGGCGGCTTTAAAGCTGACGTGTGGAATGAAGAGCTATAGCACAAGATTGAAAACGGTCCTAGGGTCCCGTCACACGTATACTTGTTCCTTAGAGCATCTCCAGCCGTGTCCCCAACAGGCCCCTTGGGGCGACTTTTTCTCGTGTTGGCGCCGAAGAAAACCCCAGTCGCGCCCCCAAGACGTCGAAATTCGCCGACTCGGCCCATTGTTGGCCCGGCGATCCCAGGCCGAATCCAGCGCACCGAGGGCGCTCGGGGGCTCCGGCGGAAGGGAAAACCACGTCTGGGTCACACTGTCAGGCGAAAAGTCAAGACAATCGTCCAGATTCAGTCCGCACCCCCGCGAGCCATGCCGCCACCCTGCCGTCCCGGCGCCGCCCACCGCCCACCACCGCTAGATAGGCCATTCCCCGCCGGAAAAGAAAGAGGGTTTCGCCGTGGCAACCTCTCCGCCACCTTCCTGGGCGAGTTTTCCGGCACTCCGGCCGCGTACTAGGGATACGGACGGCTGTGCACCTACCATGCCAGCCAGGTGTTCGACGATTTGTCTGCTCGGCGATTGACTCGAACGATGAGGAGGCGCCTGCGACGCTGCTGGAGGGGGAAGCCGATGCCGACGTCCAGGACGAAGAGCATCTCATGGTCCTCGCCGCCCTGGCCGGCCTGCTCGCGAGCAATGCAAACACGCGACGAGGTGGCTCGGCATCGGGGCGACTGAAAGCAAAGAATCGGCATCGACTGGAAGGCTATTGCATGCTCTAATCTGACTACTTCGCCAACGCTCCATTGCATGGCGACAAAGTGTTTCGGCGCCGTTATCGGATGAGCCGAAAGCTTTTCATCTGGGAGTTTGACAACTACTTCAAGTGCAAGAAGGATTGCACCGGCAAATTTGGATTCACCTCAATCTAGAAGTGCACGACAGCTATGAGGATGCTTGCATACGGAGCTCCCGGTGATTCACTCGACGACTATGGGCGCATGGCCGAGTCCACGACCATTGAGTGTTTCTACAAGTTCTGCAGGGCAGTGGTAGCAATGTTTAGATCGCAATACTTGCGATCACCCAATGCTGAAGACACTGCTCGGATCCTAGCACGGAATGCAATAATAGGATTTCCTGGGATGCTTGGAAGCATCGACTACATGCATTGGAAATGGGAAAACTGTCCATTTGATTGGCAGGGGATGTACAAAGGCGCCAAAGACTGTTGCAGTGTGGTACTTGAGGCAATGGCCACACAGGACCTCTGGATTTGGCACTCCTTCTTTGGCATGCCAGGAACTAACAGTCACATCAACGTGCTGAAGTGATCTCCTGTCATTGCCAAGCTTGTTGAAGGTCATTCTCCTCCGGTGAACTTCGAGGTCAATGGGCGGCACTACAACAACGGATACTACCTAGCAGATGGCATCTATTCGAGATGGTCTACATTTATGAAGACTATCTCAAACCCTATGCCAGGAGAGGACTCCCACTTTGCGAAGGTTCAGAAGGCTTGCAGGAAGGATGTCGAGCGGGCATTTGGTGTGCTCCAATCTCGATTTGCTGTTGTCCGGTAACCCGCTCAGACCTGGTCAAAAGATCAAATGTGGGAAATCATGACTTGCTATGTCATCTTGCACAAAATGATCATTGAGAGTGAGCAGGAAGAGTCAGTGTTTGACACTGAACCATATTACAGGCATGGTTCTCTTGCCCAAGTTGATCACCAACTACCAGTAACCTAGACTGCCTTCCACAATATGCGTCAGGAGATCCGAGACCCACAGGTGCATCAACAACTGCAACAGGATCTGGTGGAGCACCTATGGAGGCTCATGTGATGAATTATGAGTTTTTATTTGCTGAACTATATAATTTGTATTGAACTATTTGATTTTTATTAATTTCTGTGATGAACTATGTGATAAAAAATAACTTTTGTTGAATTTGCGCCGAAGCATGGCGAATATGGGCTGATTTGCGCCGATAGCAGGCCGACTTTGCCCCGAAAGTGGGCTGAAAAGCGGGCAAATTTGCACCAAAATTGGGCTGATATCGGCACTTGGGGGCGGCGGCTGGGAACCCAATCGCCCCAAAGCCGATTTTAGCGCCGGCTCGCCCCCAGCCGGCGATTTTTCAAGCCTCCTGGGGGGCCAACGGCTGGAGATGCTCTTAGTGTGTGCGATGATCAATGCATTCATACATCTCATATGTATTTGCAATTTTTTGTATGATTTATGCTACATTGATATAAATTCTATACACTTTTCCCACACATTTATCATTTTTTATTGAAATAACATATTAACCTAATGTCTAGTGCCAGTTCATGCTTTTTCTATTTTTGAAATTTCAAAAAATCACCACAAAAAATCCATAAAAAATAAAACAAAATAGGTGGGGAGTTTTTGTGCTAGAAGAAGACCAGGGGCCAAGGTCTAGCCCCTAGTGGGGCCCACAAGCTCTAGGCACCCTACTTACAAGGTGACCTAGGCGGGAAGAATACATTCATCCTACACCTCTCGTGGATTGATAAACTTAGCTTATCCACTTGAGAAAAATTTATTATTGTACAAAACTCTGTGTTTGGAGGCCAACACCGTCTACAAAAATAGAAGTGTACAGTAGACATCATGCATTACCCACGGTTCTATTCTCATGTGCCCTTTCTGGTACATCACACACGTTTTCATTCTTGTCAGAGTGTGCCCTTTTGTTTTGCATTGCACAAGAAATGTTCTAGAACTGTGTGCTTAATAGATAACTAGAAGTAGGAAAAATCCCATATTATTTGAATTATCCCTACAAATGGCAAATTCACCATAATCTGCATTTGAACAAATATTGCCCACATCAATCACATTCATCACAAATATTGGTCACGACGAATAATGCATGCTAGCTAAATTTCACACATGTACATATATGGTGCACTCGAAATAAAGCATTGTCATAAACATAGTCTACGAAAGACGAAGACCTTATGCCAGTCACACATCACATGGAAAAGAGTATATTCATGTATAAATGTTTAGCAGCAAACACACCAAATAATAATTGAAAGCATACTTATTTTGTAAAAGGTTTACTGAAATCTCCATCCACTATAGTGACGTAGTTCTAGGTGAAGAATTGGGTGAGAAATCCCCTAACATTGAGCATCTCAGCTTCGAATCAGCAAGCCAAGCTTGATATCTATAAAGAGTTACTGAATGTGTAGAGTAAAAAAGTATTGAAGTAATTAAGATATGGACTTACTTCTGATAGAATGTCAGAGTTTGTTGTTGCAGTAGATCAGCATAAGTAATTCATGTGTTTGCAAATATAGAAGCCCCAAAGTTTGGTCCCTTTGAGCTATTGAGGACACTAAAATTTTGTGTGCATAATTATTCAAAGTATACGCCTGTTAGGAACAACTTAATCCCTAAGATATAATACGTTCCATTTTTCTTCTAGACATACATTGAGAAATGTATTTATGTAGACACTTGAACACACGACTAACATAGGAGAACATATTTGTGAACTTTAGGTTATAAGTTATGGAATAAACATATTCTGGTATCATACCAAAAAAGGAACTGTGCATGAGAGGTGATTTCATTTTATCGCGGTTCCCTCCACAGCGAAAGTACTTGACAGATGCACTAAAAATAAAGATTGATTTTTCTTACTCAATTGTAAAAACAGAGATGAATATAAATTTGAGAAGCGGAGAATTCAATACCGTCTCAAGAATTCCTTAATGAAATTTAGATCTAGACATTTTTGTGATGTGTTGAGCGAATCTAGGCACTCATCTTCATATTACTACATGTAACTCCCTTTGCCTCACGATAGATTACACAACCCGGGGTGATACTTTAACGGTATCGTTTTGATCAACTTCTTGATCACTATACTTAGTTATCGTCATTACCAGTTTGTACTCTTTTCTTGTTTTTGTATTTCGATATCCTCATGACTAACTCATTGAATGCAATACCTGGCTAGGCGATGCTGGACACGTAATATCAAGTGGGCCCAGAGTGTATCTCTCCATCCCTAGAGGGGCAAATTATAGTCTTGATATATCTAGCACTTAGCATACTTTTTGACTTATCTGAATGTCATCTTTATAATTACCTAGGTACTTAGTAATGTCTGATGACCTCAAATCAACCATCGAGTATTCGGGTTACAATATTATCATGGTCAAAGGACACAAGTAAACGTCAATACATTATGAGAAAACACTGACAACATATTCATGACTTGATCTCACAACATTTCATAAGTGCGTCTACGGAACACTATTGTTTCCCTAACAATTTGGTCTCATTATTGTCGGCATCCTTATTGCACCAACAATGTGCATGATCAGGAAAACAAGACCATCATCAATACATGAGCTAGTATAAAGGCCTGAATAAGGATGTGTTTGGTGTTTATTATTCCACAAAAGCAACATTTTTCCTTCGAAGCCCATATTTTGAAACTAATGCTGTTCTGGCATCTATAGAAAATAAACTTAATCAAGAAATTGGAAATAAAATAATAACAAATTTATTATTGCCTCTAGGGCATATTTTAAACAATATTCCACTTGCACTAGAATCAATATTCTAGTAAATGCTTAAGCTCCTTAGACCTATGGCATTTAGGTGTTGGTCATGCCTTGTTTGTGGTAATGACTTCATCAACGGATCTGACACATTTAGTTCCATTTGTATTTTGCATATATTTTCAACTCCTCACTCCACTAATTCAAGAATGATGTGGGAATCGGCATTGTATATGTTTGGACTTGTGGTGGAACCTTTGCTCCTTGACTTGGGCAATGGCTAGGATCCAATGATCTCGGAACCACTCCAAGTTTGGTGGCAAACTTATTAAAAAAATGGCCCTCCTTTTTCCGCTTCAAAAGCCATCATATACTCATCCTCCATTGTAGAATTCGCATAGTGTCCATCTTGGAACTCTTTTCAGCTCACTATTCCACAATTTAGTGTATTACCCAAAGCGTGATTGAGATCGAAAATCATTCGAATCTATGAAAATCTAGCATCACTGTAACCCTTTACAACGGGCTCTTCATCACAATCGTATACGAGAAACATGTCCTTGCTCCTCTTCAGGTGCTTAACGATATTTTTCACCATCGTATAGTGATCATGACCTAAAACACTCTGGTATCTAATCGTAACACAAGAGCATAGGGCACATTTAGTCGTGTACATGATCTATTTGTAGATGTGTATGAAATCTTACTCATGCATTCTCGCTCATCAGATGTTGAAGGACACTAGTCTTTCCTAATCCTTTTCATGCGACATCGGCAAGAACCCTTTCTTGGCGTCTTCTGTACTGAACCTATTCATTACTTTTCCAATATATGTACTCTATCCTAGCCTTATAAGGCGCTTTGATCTATCTCTATAGATCTTAATTTCTTACTTGATGACCCATTGTGCCATTGGCATAGAGACCAGATGCAGCCCTGAAGTTAAGTGAACTATTTGAAACATAAAACGAAAGTTTAGTGGACTATTTGAAGAGACCAACTTGTGGGTTATTAGTGCACCCCGACCGCTACAAAATAGTGGTTCTTTTGTGACGGCCCACTTGTGTCGCATAAAACCGATTTCATCACCGAATATGGTCTGTTAACGTTTTCGGCCGTCACCCCCACTGTCACCGAAGCGCCACCACAAAAACTAAAATCTTGATGGTACCACTTTTTCTGACACTCAAGATCGTGTCTTAGGTGACAAACCCATTTTTGTCACGAATGTCCATCTTTGCTCGTAGTGAAACCTGTCACGTATGATAGGTTGATTCGTCGCCGAAGGTTGTTTTTAGTGACAATAGTCCATCACTAGTAATCGGTTCATTGGTTTGACTGGTTAAATATTCTAACAAATGGGCCCAACAATTGCTCATGTGGCTGCTTTCATGTGGGTTCAACCTAGTTCTTATCACTGACGGTTCTCGTCAGTAATAAGCTGGATGTTAGTTTTGATTGGTCAATGGTGCCGACGTGGCTGTTTACATGTGGGTCCAGACGGTTCTGACATGGGTGCTTACAAGTGGGTTAGATGCTGGTGACATCTTGAATTTCCGTCATGGGCTTTAGATAGCATCAAATCATGCACAATTTAAATTTGTAGGTGAATTTTAGTTTAAATTACTATTCCACATATTAAAATGAGCATCCAAAGGACATATTATTGAACATGAGAAATAAGACGCATGAGAAAGTATCATGACGAACAATTATGCACCATCAGTGATCGATGGGTTGTGAGACAGTTTCCTTTGAAGACAGCGATGACTTCCTTAAGAGAAGACTGAAAATTGCCTCCATTTCTTGTCTCTTTTTTTAAAAGCAATGATTTTTATTTTCTAATCCCTCTTGACAATTTATGTTTCTTGTTGTTGCTTCCTTTTTAAGCTCTTTTATTTCTTGCCTTCGTGCACCAAGTACCGCATTCAAGCCTTCTTTAAATGTGTCATTTGCCACTTTTTGCATCTGACTTGTGTTGCAATCTTTGCCTTTTGCTCTTAGATACATATTTTATAGGATGGATTATACGATGAAATGCCAATCCTTGAAAGTAACATGCACGACGAGCTATTTTCCTCAATAATATTCACGTCAGGTAATTGCGGGACAACTTCTTCCATACATGCCCTCTTTGTGGTATGTGTTGCATTCTGCATCATGATTGAAAGCGTTCTTCATGCACTATCAGTAAATTACAATATGATGGCTCGCACTATACATTTGTAGTAAAAACATTTAGAAACTACTTACGAATGGTTCTTGTGCACTTTGTCTCATAATGGGATCCTTCTTTATGGTGTGGGATTCTTCTAAAAACTCAGAAGTGGATGTTTTCTTCCTGTTGTTTTTAGCCTTATGGAAGAAGGACGTGTGCATTAGTATTGCATATCATCTAATAATCAACAATATCTAGGATTTCTATTAAGTTATTTAAATTCTTACCGTAGAGCTATGGGGGTAACATATTTTGAATAGCCAGTCTCATGACTGATCTTGACAACATCTTTATTTGGGTTTCCCTTGTTAGAAAGTCTCTATGATATAAAGCTAACATTTAGTATGATAGGGCACCCATAAGTTTGAAATCTCAATTATAAGCTGAAAGATTATGGTTTTTGATCTTGTCCCAAAATTTGGCCATAAAGCTATATTTACGTTGTTGAGCACTGGTTTTGCAAAATACCAGTGCGGAACTCTTCGGGAAATTCATCCCTCAAGTCAATATCGAGCTGTCCTTGAAGAAATCATGTACCCATAAATGTCAGAACATATGTAGTGCACGGTTTAATGAATGTGTTATGGTTGAATTGCATAATGAAGATGCATTTGAAATCAGCAAAGAAAGTTTACCGTGTAAATAACTAGGGTCATTGTATTCTTTGTTGCACTGAAGATGAAGGTACATCTTCATCCATGTCAAAATTGTAGACATCAGCTGCCTCCTCTTAATTCTTATGTAACTCATCATCTATTTGTGCACCAGCATGTACAAAACAACATGCTATACAGGCGATATATGGTGGACAAATGGTACTAGCACATTGTTTCTTCATGTGGGTAGATATTCATGCATCATTGCTTCTGTCACTACCTGCACGTATACTTGTGCTGATTAGGTGGCATAGCTGAGAATCAAATACCAATTATTAATGTGCACATTCATAATTGAGGCGCATACTTATGTTTAAGTTATCAATAATCCTCAAATACGCAAGTGTTGGTAAATAATCACAATGAAGTTTCCTATGCTCACAAGTATCAAATTATTAATAATCAAATGACTCCAAAAGTCCATCACTATGGAGTTTCTTCATGCGCTTCCTGCCAATGTGACCCAAATGGCAGTTCCACAAAAAAGTGAAATTCAAATCGTTTGTCTCACAAAATTTGATGTGAGTGTTATGGAAATGTGTATCATCATTAAAATTCATAATAAATAACTCATTCACAATGGGAGCATGACCATAAAACATATACCGATATAAAGCGAATTATCATTGTTCTTTGACTTCAAGGAATAGCCATCTTGCAACAAACGCGGTCTAGAAATAATATTTCTCTTAAGACTGAAACTTAGTAGTAATTATTACCAAGCTCTAAATAAATCCCGGAGATAGTGATGAGTGTTATTTTTATGCTCCTCTTACCTAAGTTTAAACCGAATCATTTCTTTAAAAATGATATTCGCTTCGATTTTTCCATTGATGACTAATGAATGCAAATGATTCCAAATATCCGATATTTATTTTGTTACCACGGGAAATGGGCTATTTATGGATGAAATCAAGCCAATACATGGAACGGAGTAAACTGGAAATAGATGAGATCAAGTGGAAGGTGTAGCAGAAGCGCTAGAGTAGAAGACGGTGTTCCACACGACCATGACTGCTCGTATGGGCGGTCGTATGGCATGCCAACTGAGGCGTCTGATCCACCTTAACAACCTTTATAAAAGGCCTGCCGCTAAATGTGCTACAGAGAGAGGCCACGCATTGTCATCTTTGCAGCAGTCATCTCCATCAACCCTAGCCACCTCCATTTCCAATCTCCATAGCCACGACCTTCACCACCACCACAGTTCTCAACCATCTAGCCATACTTGTAACCATGTATCACATACGACGTCCATTGTAAGTCATATTATCAATCAATCTTCATGATGTGTTCTTCGATGAGTTCTTCGTGTGATCTGATCTCCATGTGCGAGTAGTTCAGTAAGGTCATGGGTTGAGGCAAGGGCCTTGCAACCCGATGTATTTGTGGAGGGATCGATGGAAGTACTTCAAATTAATGTCTTGTATGTGTAGCATAAAGTTGCTCCGTAGTTGTCTCTTATCTCGTTCGCGTTCTTCATCCCTGCAAGTATCCAGGATCATGGAGAGCGAGTCATGGTGAGGCTAAGGGCATGGAGACTGTGAAGTGTTATTCTAGACAGAAAAGTTTAGTGTGGTAACACAGATCCCATCCTTGGCGATTCAAGAGGCGTAGTCATTAAATGCCCAATGCTTTTGTCTGATTATTGCTATCTTAATTTCTGGGGCAACCCCGTGTGATGGTTAGGGCCTTCAGTTGGACAACAGACTCTTGATGCAGGAGGTTAAGACGTAATTTGGACACATCCCCCACTTCAATACATAGCAAGCACATCTTGATGGATGAGTTCCAGAGCACAAATTAAGATCATGATGATCCCAGCAGAAATATATGGTTGTAAGCAGAAGTCCTAACACCCATGCCTATTTTTATTATAAGTGTTTCCAGTGTCAGCTTGATTACTCATCCGGCAAAAGCTAGAATTTAATTCTCTTGCAATAGCTTGTTACACTTGCATAAAGGGCGACTCTCATGGGTTCGATAACTCAGGGTCACCTCTGGAGGAAAGGGCGAGAATCCATTCCACTCCTTTACTGGATCACTGAAGGGACTAATCATATCTTCTCGCACCATTCCTGTGGATGATTTGTGCAGCTAGTCTTTTTGTTTATAGTTTTTGTTAGAATTTTGTTTTAGATTTAGTTTACTTTTTGATGCAAGTCTTGTCAGTAGAAAAACCCAAAAAGATTATCATGGCCTGTAATCTTGGAAGCTTTGCTACTCCTAGCAATAGTTTCATGCGTAAACCAATAGCATAACCTGATGTTGTTGCCACTAAGTATGAGATAAAACCGAACCTAGTCTCTATGGTTCAATAGGACCAATTTGGAGGCTCTGCTTCTGAAGATGCTGGTAGGCACTTGCATAACTTTTCTGAATTATGTAACATGACACACAATAAGATTATGATCACGGTGCTTTGAAGTTGCATCTATTTCCTTTATCCTTGAGAGGAAAAGCAAAAGAATGGCTTCTATCTTTGCCTAGAGGTAATATAGCTTCATGGACAGATTGCTGCAGTAAGTTTTTATCTAAGTTTTGCCTTTTGCCCACCTGCAAAAATTATGGACTTCGTTCACAGATAGCAAGTTTTAAGGAGGAAGATCATGAGCCACTAGTGCATGCATGGGATCGCATGAAGGAGGCTATAAGGAAATTGTCCTAACTATGGAATTGAAGAATGGTTAATTCTTCATATGCTTTATAATGCCTTAAATCCTGTGTCAGAAACTATGCTTGATACTGTTGCACGAGGAACTAACATGGGTAAGCCAATCGCAGGTGTTAAAAAGTTGCTTGATGAAATGCAAGAAAACCATGCCCAATGGCATGTTGAGGGGGCTACAACCAAGAGAGTTAATATTATTGAAGAAAAGAATATAGAGTTGACTACTAAGATTAATGAGCTCATCTCCGTCATGAAAGCTAAAGAAGAGGTAAATGTGAATGTTACTACTAATGAAGAAGTTAATGATGTCAATTTTATTGTTCATAATAGCTATAATCCCAACTGGAAAAATAATGGATATGCTCCTGGATTACCCTAACAATAGAGGAGCACCTAATAATTTTAAAATGGCAATAGAAGTAATCTAGAAGAAATGATGAGGACATCAATACCATTGTTACACCCACAGCCCCTGCTGCTATACATACTGGACCAATTACTAGAGCTCGCACACGCCAACTAAATTACCAGGTACTTTCGTTTCTTGGTAATGATTCTAATGTTCATGAGAATATGATGCTGCCTAAATTGGATACATTTGTTTTGCTTACAAATGAAGGGCCTAGCTTGGAGAAGGATGAATACTGGAGCAAGAAGAAGCATGGAGATGATGGCATGCGCAAGGGGAACAAGAACGGAGTTACAAGTGATGATTTTAGGACTTTGAAGCCACCATAATGAGTGCATGAAGCCTTGGACGAAATATACAAGATGCCACTTTATAAATTTCGTCCAGAGGCTATTTTAGGTGCTGCATCACCTTATTATTGGGCCAGGCCCATGTAATTTCGAAATACATAAGTATAGGCTATTTTTAGAGTCCGTATGTGTGGGGAAACAAGAGATAGGGTTGATTTCGGACCCCTCCACCAAGGGCCACGAAATTCCCCCCCTCTCCCTCCATATATACAGCCCTTAGGGCACCGTTTAGACTTTGGGTTTTGTTTAGATTAAAGTTCGCCATAGCTGCAACTTCGCGTACTTCATTTGTGTTCAACGACCAAACAAAGGCGTCACAGAACCCCACCTTGATCATTAAAGCTTTCATCTTATATTCGCAATATCCAGATTGCAATATTAGTTTCTTGCTTGCTCTTCATTTGCTCGCAGGAAACAGACCCTCGTGGTCAGGTTGATCGTGCTCCGGCGTGGCCAATAACCTCTCGGAGTTGGTTTAGCGATTGCTAAGGCGCGACATCCTCGCACGTTCGTAGTTGGATCGTCAAAGTCGACTTCCACCAAAGCGATATCCATCATCTCATCGAAAGACGAGACACCTTTGCCCCTATCAAGTGGTATCAGATTTCCAGGTTGCTCAGTGAGATTTTACAGTTTTTCGTAGTTTAGATCGAGTCTGTTCTTCATACCTATAGTCCACGAAAAAGCCACAAAAAAATTAGGGTTAGGTCATCATATCCGAACCAGTCTGAGCCTTTGCATAGTCTTTTCAGTATTTTGCTTTGTTGAATTTGCGGTTGCATCGTGGTGTCAAGTTGCTGGTCTTAGCGTCTAGTCTTTTAGAGTTTCGAGTTCTGGTCATAAGTTGTCACGCCGCCGCCGCACTATCATCATCGGCCCTTCCATCTACCACCACCGCTTATACGCCACCGATCTGTATCCATATACCATCACCAATCCATATCCATATACCACCACCGCTGCCATATTTTCCCATCATATACCATCATCACCAGTCCGAGTTCCATCAGATTCATCTCCGCCACCAGTCCTAGTCCGAGTCCAGTATTTGTTCCTTTATTTCCGAGTTCCAGATCACGCGATACTCCGAGTCGTGACAGAGTAGGACTCCCGAATTGTCGTGCTACCCGCAGAAGAAAAATAGTTCCAGTTTAAAAAAAAACTAAGTCTGGAAAATTCTGGCTAGGCAGTTTTTAGACCATTTGTAGACTTTTTCGAAAAATATTTGTTGCGGATCAAAAAAAAGAGAGGAAAAAAAGTGCAAAAAAAATGTGAAAAAAAGAGAAAAAAAATTCAGAGTGTGCTCCTCCCTTGATTACGTGCCGCGCCGTGTTTTTGTTATTGTTCTAGGCTTGCGTCTCTAGCACGGTCTAGCCTAGGACCAGCACAGTACCGTCATTGAGCGTTTATTCAACTTTGCATCTCTGAATTGATTATTGCTGACCCTTTTTGCTACCATATTATAAGCCTTCCCAGCTCCACATACATCTACGTCGTGCGTTTGACTCTCCCTGGTAATCTCTCTATCCAAGCTTTGAGAGTTGACTACAACGATTGCCGATAACCACCTGCTGCTGGGTAAGAACTGGTAAGAATTTGAGATTCGCTTGACGGATTTGTGACACCCCACCACCACCATATTCTAGTAGTCTGTAGGATCATATTCTTGTGTGTTTCTATTTGCTGCTAACCATGGTAGGATCACAAGCCGATGAGACTGATTGGGAGAACCTGACGAACAAACGGCTACATGATAAATTTCAGCAAATGATGAGTGGACAGGTGCAAGATGTGCTAAATAGATTTGACGAGGCCATGGAGAAGATAGATGGCATTGAGAAGACGTTTGAAACAAAGCTTGATAGCAAGTTTAATGAATTGCTCGCGCGTTTTCCACAACCACCGCCGGCTGCACCTGTCGCACCTCTACAACAACAACAACTACAACAACGCCCCCTTTCGAATCAGTATGGACGAGCACAGCGTGTTCCTATTGAGCCAGGACAAAATTCTGGTGCCGCTACTACTGTTGTTGGTGCTTCTGTAGCTCCTGCTGTTACTGCAGAGGTGGAGGAATATTATGAGGATGAGGTTGATCAAAATTAGAACTACGTGCAGCCACCAGCACCACCACTAGCGTGTCGACCTCGGTATATATTATAACGGTAGGCCTGCACTACCACCTCGTGCGAGATAATGACCATATTCAAACTGAAATTGAATATTCCACCATTTGAGGGTATATATGTTCTGATATATATCTTACTTGGGAGTTAGAAACTAAACAACGTTTTACATGTTTACAATATCCCAAGGAGAGACGGGTTCTTCTTCTTTGTTTGTGCTTTCACTAGTTTTGCATGTGTATGGTGGTCTGAACATTGTAGATTATATCCTATTCCAACTACTTGGGCTGCTTTGAAAGCTGCTATGCGTACTCGTTGGGTTCCACCATATTATCAACGTGAATTGCTTCAAAAATTGCAGCGTTTAAGATAAGGAAAAAAATTCTGTAGAAGAATATTATCAGGAATTACAAACTGGCATGATTAGATGTGGTATTGTTGAGGAGAGTGAAGCTATGCTTGCACGTTTTATAGGTGGATTAACTAGAGAGATTCAGACCATTCTAGAGTATAAGGAGTATACTAATATCACTCGTTTATTCCATCTTGCTTGTAAAGCTTAACGTGAAGTGCAGGATCGACAAGCATTGGCGCGAACTAACTTTTCTGCAGGTCGACTTTCATCATGGACACCGCGTGCATCCTCTACTTCCACTACACCAGCACCTCCATCAGCTGCTACCTCCAGCCGTGATACAAGAAAGCAGGCACAACCTCCACTATCTGCCAAGAGCGCACCTGCCGGGCCTACACAAAGCTCTTCTTCTTCTTCCATGGCATCAACTGGGCACACCAGTGATATTATTTGTCGTCGTTGTAAGGGAAGAGGTCATTATGCTAGAGAATGCAAATCTTAGCGTGTGATGATTGCTACTGAGGATGGTGGGTATGAGTCCGCTAGTGACTATGATGAGGAGATGTTGGCTCTTATTACACGCGAAGAACACGGTGGAGATGATTCTGATCATGAGACGGACTACATGGCTCCTGAAGACGCTGACAGGTATGAATGTTTAGTTTATCAACGTGTTTTGAGTGTGCAGGTCACACAAGCTAAGCAAAATCAGAGGCACAATTTGTTCCATACCAAGGGAGTTGTGAAGGAACGTTTTGTGTGCATCATCATAGACGGAGGGAGCTGCAACAACTTGGCTAGCATGGAGATGGTGGAGAAGCTTTCTCTCACCACAAGACCACATCCACATCCTTACTACATCCAATGGTTCAACAACAGCGGCAAGGTTAAGGTAACACGTACTGTTCGTGTACATTTTAGTATCTCTACATATGCTGATTATGTTGATTGTGATGTGGTACATATGCAAGCATGTTCCTTATTACTTGGTAGACCATGGCAATTTAATAAAAATTCTGTACACCATGGTAGAAACAATCAGTATACTCTTGTTCAAAAGGATAAAAATATTACTTTGCTTCCTATGGCTCCAGATTCTATTTTGAAAGATGATATTAATAGAGCTAATAAAGCAAAACAGGAGAAGAATAAGAGCGAAAATCGGATTGTGGCAAAAGAATTTGAGCAACAAATGAAGCCTAATAATAAACCATCTAGTGTTGCTTCTAAAATAAAATTGAAAAGTGCATGTTTATTTGCCACCAAATCTGATATTGATGGGCTAGATTTCAGCAAATCTGTTTATATGCTTTTGTGTGCAAAGAGGCATTATTTTCATTCGAGGACGTGCCTTCCTCTTTGCCTCCTGCTATCACTAACATTTTGCAGGAGTTCGCTGATGTCTTTCCACAAGACGTGCCACCGGGATTATCGCCTATTCGAGGGATTGAGCATCAGATTGACTTAATTCCCGATGCTTCACTGCCAAACCGTGCGCCATACTGTACCAATCTAGAGGAGACGAAGGAAATTATGCGTCAAGTACAAGAGCTGCTCGACAAAGGTTATATACGCGAATACCTTAGTCCTTGTGTTGTTCCTATTATTCTAGTGCCGAAAAAGGATGGTACATCACGTATGTGTGTTGATCGTCATCCTATTCCTAGGCTAGATGATATGCTTGATGAATTGAGTGGCTCTATAATATTCTCCAAAGTTGATTTGCGTAGTGGATACCATCAAATTCGTATGAAATTGGGGGATGAACGGAAAACAACATTTAAAACTAAGTTTGGATTATATGAGTGGTTAGTCATGCCTTCTGGGTTAACTAATGCACCTAGTACTTTCATGAGATTAATGAACGAAGTTTTACGTACTTTCATTGGACGATTTGTGGTAGTTTACTTTGATGACATATTGATTTATAGTAGATCTTTGGAGGAACATTTGGAACATTCACGTGCTGTTTTTATTGCTCTACGTGATGCATGTTTGTTTGGTAACCTTGGGAAGTGCACCTTTTGCACCGACCGAGTGTCTTTTCTTGGTTATGTTGTTACTCCACAGGGAATTGAAGTTGATAAATCCAAGATTGAAGCTATTGAGAGTTGGCCGCAGCCCAAAACGGTCACACAAGTGAGGAGTTTTCTTGGCCTCGCTGGTTTCTATAGGCGTTTTGTGAGAGATTTCAGCACCATTGCTGCACCTCTCAATGAGCTTACAAAGAAGGATGTGCCTTTTGTTTGGGGTACTGCACAGAAGAAGCCTTCACGGTATTGAAAGATAAGTTGACACATGCTCCTTTACTCCAACTTCCTGATTTTAATAAGACTTTTGAGCTTGAATGTGATGCTAGTGGAATTGGATTAGGAGGTGTGTTATTACAAGATGGCAAACCTATTGCATACTTTTCTGAAAAATTGAGTGGGCCTAGTCTGAATTATTCTACTTATGATAAAGAATTATATGCTCTTGTTAGGACTTTAGAAACATGGCAACATTATTTATGGCCCAAAGAATTTGTTATACATTACGATCATGAATCTTTGAAACATATTAAAAGTCAAGCTAAACTGAATCGTAGACATGCTAAATGGGTTGAATTCATTGAGACTTTCTCTTATGTCATTAAACACAAGAAGGGTAAAGAAAATGTTATTCTTGATGCATTGTCTCGTCGCTATACTATGCTTTCACAACTTGACTTCAAAATATTTGGTTTGGCGACCATCAAAGATCAATATGTGCATGATGCTGATTTTAAAGATGTATTGCAGAATTGTAAAGAAGGAAGAACATGGAACAAGTTTGTCGTTAATGATGGATTTGTGTTCGTGCTAACAAGCTATGCATTCGATCGAGCTCCGTTAGTCTTTTGTTGTTGCGGGAGGTGCATGGAGGAGGACTAATGGGACACTTTGGCGTGAAAAAGGCGGAGGACGTACTTGCTACACATTTATTTTGGCCAAAGATGAGATGGGATGTTGAGCGTTTTATTGCTCATTGCACTACATGTCAAAAAGCTAAGTCACGACTAAATCCTCATGGTTTATATATGCCTTTGCCTGTACCTAGTGTTCCTTGGGAGGATATATCTATGGACTTTGTTTTAGGTTTACCTAGAACAAAGAAGGGAGGATAGCATATTTGTTGTCGTGGATAGATTCTCGAAAATGGCACACTTTATACCATGTCATAAAAGCGATGATCTTTGTTAATGTTGCTGATTTGTTCTTTCGTGAAATTATTCGCTTGCATGGTGTGCCAAACACTATTGTTTCAGATCGTGATACTAAATTTCTTAGCCACTTTTGGAGATGTTTATGGGCTAAGTTGGGGACTAAACTGCTTTTAGTACTACTTGTCACCCCTAAACCGATGGATAAACTGAAGTAGTCAATAGAACATTGTCTACTATGCTTAGGGCTGTTTTGAAGAATAATAAGAAAATGTGGGAGGAATGCTTGCCTCATATTGAATTTGCTTATAATCGTTCATTGCATTCTACTACTAAGATGTGCCCTTTTGAAGTTGTGTATGGTTTCCTACCTCGTGCACCTATTGATTTGTTGCCTCTTCCATCTTCGGAGAAGGTTAATTTTGATGCTAAACAACGTGCTGAATTCATTTTAAAAATGCATGAGTTAACTAAGGAAAACATTGAGCGCATGAATGCTAAATATAAAATTGCTGGAGATAAGGGTAGAAAACATGTTGTGTTTGCACCTGGAGATCTTGTTTGGTTACATTTGCGTAAGGATAGATTTCCTAATTTGCGCAAATCAAAGCTAATGCCACGTGCTGATGGTCCCTTTAAGGTGTTGGAGAAAATAAATGATAATGCATATAAACTTGAGCTGCCTGCAGATTTTGGGGTTAGTCCCACTTTTAACATTGCAGATTTGAAGCCTTATTTGGGTGAGGAAGATGAACTTCCGTCGAGGACGACTTCATTTCAAGAAGGGGAGGATGATGAGGACATCAATACCATTGTTACACCCATAGCCCCTGCTGATATACATCTTGGACCAATTACTAGAGCTCACAAGACGCCAACTAAATTACCAGGTACTTTTGTTTCTTGGTAATGATTCTAATGTTCATGAGAATATGATGTTGCCTAAATTGGATACATTTGTTTTGCTTACAAATGAAGGGCCTAACTTGGAGAAGGATGAACATTGGAGCAAGAACAAGCATGGAGATGATGGCATGCGCAAGGGGAACAAGAACGGAGTTACAAGTGATGATTTCAGGACTTTGAAGCCGCCATAATGAGTGCATGAAGCCTTGGACGAAATATACAAGATCCCACTTTATAAATTTCATCCAGAGGCTATTTTAGGTGCTGCGTCACCTTATTATTGGGCCAGGCCCATGTAATTTCGAAATACATAAGTATAGGCTATTTTTAGAGTCCGTATGTGTGGGGAAACAAGAGATAGGGTTGATTTCGGACCCCTCCACCAAGGGCCACGAAATCCCCCCCCCTCTCCCTCCATATATACAGCCCTTAGGGCACCGTTTAGACTTTGGGTTTTGTTTAGATTAAAGTTCGCCATAGCTGCAACTTCGCGTACTTCGTTTGTGTTCAATGACCAAACAAAGGCGTCACAGAACCCCACTGAGGGAGTCCTGGACTAGGGGGTGTCCGGACAGCCAGGCTATCATCGTCCACCGGACTCCAAGACTACGAAGATACAAGATTGAAGACTCCGTCCCGTGTCCGGATGGGACTTTCCTTGGCGTGGAAGGGAAGCTTGGCGATACGGATATGTAGATCTCCTACCATTGTAACCGACTCTGTGTAACCCTAGCCTCCTCCGGTGTCTATATAAACCGGAGGGCTTTAGTCCGTAGGACACAACATACATGACAACAATCATACCATAGGCTAGCTTCTAGGGTTTAGCCTCCTTGATCTCGTGGTAGATCCACTCTTGTACTACCCATATCATCAATATTAATCAAGCAGGGCGTGAGGTTTTACCTCCATCGAGAGGGCCCAACACAGGTAAAAACATCGTGTCCCTCATTCCTGTTACCATCCGCCTAGACGCATAGTTCGGGACCCCCTACCCGAGATCCGCCGGTTTTGGCACCGACATTGGTGCTTTCATTGAGAGTTCCTCTATGTCGTCACCGATAGGGCGGATGCCTCCACCCGTCTTCAAAGACGGTGTTTTCGCCGAAAGGGCCTTGGCCGCCGGCCAAACTATCCGACTAGGTGGTTTTCTTATGGCCGCCTGTCCGGCCGCCGCTTCGACAATGACTTCTCAAGTCGTTAGAAGCAATCTTCGCGTCAGCCCGAAAGCTGCCAAACAGTTGGATCCAATAGAGCTCTCGTCTGTTAACGAGCTCTTGGACCGCATCGCCGCCTTGGGAGTCGCCACAGACTACGATCAGATTGGGCTTAAAACCGATCTGAGAGAGATTAACTCTCCCCAGGCCACCCACCACGTCGCAGTGGTAGAGGAACAATGCGGCGGCTCTTTGCCTATATTAAAAACTAGTCACGTCCGGATTCTCGAACCCTCCATGCCGGACTTCCGCGGAGGGACGGGCTTCGATCAAGCATTGAACTTAAAATCATGCATCACTCTGGACTCGCTGGATTGCGTCCAGCAACCTAAGCTTCCGAATTCGGAAGCTCTTCGGCCGTTAAGCCCCAAGATGGGCAAGGATCCGGATTTTAGTCCACCCACCCGCCCAGACTTATGCGATCTATCTCTAATACGGCAAGAGCCCGCTGAAATAGTACATCACTACTGGGCCAGATTCCTCCTGGTTATGGACAGGATAAAGGACTGCCGAGAGGAAAACGCAATCTCAATCTTTTGCAATAACTGCACGAATAAGGGAATACTAAACGCCATTGATCGTCGCAAAATTACGCGCTTCACCGATCTGGCATCCATAGTACGAAAGTACTGTGCGATGGAGAGTTTCCGGAAAACTGAAAATCAATTTTGGGATAATCCGGCCCCAAACCCAGTCCGCAGCAAAAGGGCGCCTTACACTCAGGCCCCAGATGCAAAAACGAAAAAACAAAAACCCAATAAGGGAAACGGCGTACTGGAGGGATGGCTCAATGGACCCTGTAAGCTTCATAGTAAAGAAGGAGCCGTCCCAACACATAGCCTTCGAGCATGTTGGATATTACGGCAGGTGGCCAAAAGTGGCGAGGAGCTTCTAGCTCCGGGAACCACTCCAACAATACCAGTATGGTATCAACAGTCTTCGAGACCTTCGCATCAAACAATATGCGAAAGCGAACAATCCGCGGACACGCCGAAGTCTACCAAGTAGCAACAGCAAATCCATGGAGCGACACAGCTATTACCTTCAACGCCAGCGACGAGCCTAAATTCCGAACAGCCAGAGCGCCAGCTGCACTGGTACTTAGTGAAGGAAATATGCCCTAGAGGCAATAATAAAGTTATTATTTATTTCCTTATTTCATGATAAATGTTTATCATTCATGCTAGAATTGTATTAACCGGAAACATGATACATGTGTGAATGCATAGACAAAACAATATGTCACTAGTATGCCTCTACTAGACTAGCTTGTTAATCAAAGATGGTTATGTTTCCTAACCATGAACAAAGAGTTGTTATTTGATTAACAAGGTCACATCATTAGTAGAATGATCGATTGACATGACCCATTCCATTAGCTTAGCACACGATCGTTTAGTATGTTGCTACTGCTTTTATCCATGACTTATACATGTTCCTCGTAACTATGAGATTATGCAACTCCGTTTACGGAGGAACACTTTGGTGCTACCAAACGTCACAACGCGTCGGGTGATTATAAAGGAGTACTACAGGTGTCTCCAAAGGCGATGTTGGGTTGGCGTATTTCGAGATTAGGTTTTGTCACTCCGATTGTCGGAGAGGTATCTCTGGCCCTCTCGGTAATGCACATCACTCGAAGCCTTGCAAGCACTACAACTAATGAGTTAGTTGTGAGATGATGTATTACGGAACGAGTAAAGAGACTTGCGTAACGAGATTGAACTAGGTATTGGATACCGACGATCGAATCTCGGGCAAGTAACATACCGATGACAAAGGGAACAACGTATGTTGTTATGCGGTCTGACCGATAAAGATCTTCGTAGAATATGTAGGAACCAATATGGGCATCCAGGTCCCGCTGTTGGTTATTGACCGTGAATAGTTCTAGGTCATGTCTACATTGTTCTCGAACCGTAGGGTCCGCACGCTTAAGGTTTCGATGGCGCTTATTATGAGTTTATGTATTTTGATGTACCAAGAAGTTGAGTCCGGATGTGATCACGGACATGACGAGGAGTCTCGAAATGGTCGAGACATAAAGATTGATATATTGGAAGCCTATGTTTGGAGTTCGAATGGTTCGGTAAAACAGGAATTCTACCGAGTACCGGAGGTTACTGGAACCCCGGGGTAAATGGGCCTCGGTGGGCCTCGAGGGAGAAGAGGAGGGGCCGGCCAGGGGTGGCCGTGCGCCCTCTCCCCCCCAGTCCGAATAGGACAAGGAGGGGGCGGCCCCCTCTCTCTTCCCCCCTCCCCCAATCCTATTCCAACTAGGAAAGGGGGGGAGTCCTACTCCCGGTGGGAGTAGGACTCCTCCCGGCGCGCCCTCTCTAGGCCGGCCGGCCTCCCCCCTCCCTCCTTTATATACGGGGGCAGGGGGGCACCCTAGAACAAAAAAGTTGATCCTTGAGATCGTTCCTTAGCCGTGTGCGGTGCCCCCCTCCACCATATTCCACCTCGGTTATACCGTCGCGAAGCTTAGGCGAAGCCCTGCGCCGGTGAAACATCAAGATCGTCACCACACCGTCGTCTTGTGAAACTCTCCTCGACACTCGGCTGGATCGGAGTCTGAGGGATGTCATCGAGCTGTCGTGTGTCAAGAACTTCGGGCGTCGGAGTAACGGCGCGGGATCGGTCGGATCGCGAGGAGAACGTCTGACTACTTCCTCTACGTTGTGATCGCTTCGCCGGGTCTACGAGGGTACGTAGACAACACTCTCCCCTCTCGTTGCTATGCATCACCGTGATCTTGCGTGTGCGTGGGAAAATTTTTGAAATTACTCGTTCCCCAACAAAGGTATCGAGCCTAGGTTTTTATGGTTTGATGTTTTGCACGAGTAGAACACAAGTGAGTTGTGGGCGATACAAGTCATACTTCCTACCAGCATGTCATACTTTGGTTCAGCGGTATTGTGAGATGAAGCGGCCTGACCGACATTACGCCAGACGCTTCGCGAGACTGGTTTCACCGCCACGAGCACTCGTTGCTTAAAGGTGACCGGTGGGTGCTGTCTCTCTCACTTTAGTTGAACTGAGTGTGGCTACGCCCGGTCCTTGAGAAGGTTAAAAGCGAGTCTATTTGACGAAATATCGTTGTGGTTTTGATGCGTAGGTGAGACTGGTTCTTGCTTAAGCCCGTAGCAGCCACGTAAAATTTGCAACAACAAAGTAGAGGACGTCTAACTTGTTTTTGCAGGGCATGTTGTGATGTGATATGGTCAAGCGTGATGCTATATTTTATTGTATGAGATGATCATGTTTTGTAACCGGTTATCGGCAATCGGCAGGAGCCATATGGTTGTCGCTTTATTGTATGCAATGCAATCGCATCTGTAATGCTTTACTTTATCACTAAGCGGTAGCGATAGTCGTAGAAGCATAAGTTTGGCGAGGCGACAACGATGCTACGATGAAGATCAAGGTGTCGCGCCGGTGGCGATGGTGATCATGGTGGTGCTTGCAAGATGGAGATCATGAAGCACAAGATGATGATGACCATATCATATCACTTATATTGATTTGCATGTGATGTTTATCCTTTTATGCATCTTATCTTGCTTTGATTGACGGTAGCATTATAAGATGATCTCTCACTAAATTATCAAGAAGTGTTCTCCCGAGTATGCACCGTTGCCAAAGTTAAATCGTGCCCGCACACCACGTGATGATCGGGTGTGATAAGCTCTCGTCCATCTACAACGGGTGCAAGCCAGTTTTGCACACGCAGAATACTCGGGTTATACTTGACGAGCCTAGCATATGCAGATATGGCCTCGGAACACGGAGACCGAAAGGTCGGCGTGAATCATATAGTAGATATGATCAACATAAGATGTTCACCATTGAAAACTACTCCATTTCACGTGATGATCGGTTATGGTTTAGTTGATTTGGATCACGTGATCACTTGGATGACTAGAGATGTTTTTCTAAGTGGGAGTTCTTAAGTAATATGATTAATTGAACTTAAATTTATCATGAACTTAGTACCGATAGTATCTTGCTTGTTTATGTTTGATTGTAGATAGATGGCTCGTCTTTGTTGTTCCGTTGAATTTTAATGCGTTCCTTGAGAAAGCAAAGTTGAAAGATGATGGTAGCAATTACACGGATTGGGTCCGTAACGAGAGGATTATCCTCATTGCTGCACGTAAGAGTTACGTCTGGATGCACCGCTAGGTGCCAGAACTCTTCTGATGCAACCGACGGCGTTAGAGCGTCTGGCGAGCAAAGCTGATGACTACTCTATAGTTCGATGTGCCATGCTTTACGGCTTAGAACCGGGACTTCAACGGCGTTTTGAGCGTCATGGAGCATATGAGATGTTCCAGAGTTGAAGTTGATATTCAAAAGAATGCCCGGATTGAGAGATATGAAGTCTCCAATAAGTTCTATAGCTGCAAGATGGAGGAGAATAGTTCTATTAGTGAGCACATACTCGTAATGTCCGGGTACTACAATCACTTGACACAATTGGGAGTTAATCTTCCGGATGATTGTGTCATTGATGTAATTCTTCAATCACGCCACCAAGCTACAAAGGCTTCGTGATGAACTATAATATGCAAGGGTTAGTAAAGACTATACCGAGCTCTTCGCAATGCTAAAGGCTGCGGAGGTAGAAATCAAGAAGGAGCATCAAGTGTTGATGGTCAATAAGATCACTAGTTTCAAGAAGAAAGGCAAAGGGAAGAAGAAGGAACTTCAAGAAGAACAGCAAGCAAGTTCTTTCAGAGAAGAAACCCAAGTCTGGACCTAAGCACAAAACTGAGTGCTTCTCCGCAAGCGCGATCGTCCTTTGGAAGCGGAACTGCCCCAAGTATTTGGCGGATAAGAAGGATGGCAAGGTGAACAAAGGTATATGTGATATACATGTTATTGATGTGTACCTTACTAGAGCTCGCAGAGCACTTGGTATTTGATCTTGGTTACATTGCTAATATTTGCAACTCAAACAGGGACTACTGATTGCGAACTCGGCAAAGGACGAGGTGACGATCTTGCGTGGGAAATGGTTCCAAAGTCGATGTGATCGCGGTCGGCACGCTACCTCTACATCTACCTTCGGGATTAGTTTTAGACCTAAATAATTGTTATTTGGTGCTGCGTTGAGCATGAACATTATATCTGGATCTTGTTTGATGCGAGACGGTTATTCATTTAAATCGAGAGAATAATGGTTGTTCTATTTATATGAGTAATATCTTTTATGGTCATGCACCCTTGAGGAGTGGTCTATTTTGATGAATCTCGATAGTAGTGATACACATATTCATAATGTTGAAACCAAAAGATGCAGAGTTGATAATGATAGTGCAACTTATTTGTGGCACTTGCCGTTTAGGTCATATCGGTGTAAAGCACATGAAGAAACTCCATCTTGATGGACTTTTGGAGTCACTTGATTATGAATCACTTGGCACTTATGAACCGTGCCTCATGGGCAAGATGACTAGAACACCGTTCTCCGGTACTATGGAGAGAGCAACAGATTTGTTGGAAATCATACATACTGAGATGTATGTGGTCCGATGAATGTTGAGGCTCGTGGCGGATATCGTTATTTTCTCACCTTCACAGGATGATTTAAGCGGATATGGGTATATCTACTTAATGAAACATAAGTCTGAAACGTTTGAAAAGTTCAAAGAATTTCAGTGAAGTTGAAAATCATCGTAACAAGAAAATTAAGTTTCTACGATCGATCGTGGAGGTGAATATTTGAGTTCTGAGTTTGGTCTACATTTGAAACAATGCGGAATAGTTTAGCAACTCACGCCACCCGAACACCACAACAGTAATGGTGTGTCGAGCGTCAGAATCGTACTTTCTAGATATGGTGCAATCTATGATGTCTCTTACAGATTTACCGCTATCGTTTTGGGGTTATGCTCTAGAGGCGGCCGCATTCACCTGAATAGAACACCGTCGAAATCCGTTGAGACGACACCTTATGAACTATGGTTTGGCAAGAAACCAAAGTTGTCGTTTCTTAAAGTTTGGGGATGCGATGCTTATGTGAAAAAGCTTCAACCCGATAAGCTCGAACCCAAATCGAGATGTGTCTTCATAGGATACCCAAAGGAGACAGTTGGGTACACCTTCTATCACAGATCCAAGGCAAGACATTCGTTGCTAAGAATGGATCCTTTCTAGAGAAGGAGTTTCTCTCGAAAGAAGTGAGTGGGAGGAAAGTGGAACTTGATGAGGTAATAGTACCTTCTCCTTTACTTGAAAGTAGTTAAATCGCAGAAACCGGTTTACGAGACGCCTACACCAAGTAATGAGGAAGTTGATGATGTTGATCATGAAACTTGAGATCAAGTTGCTCTGAGAACCTCGTAGATCAACCAGAGTAAGATCCGCACTGAGTGTGGTGCGGCAATCCTGTTCGGAAATCATGCTACTAGATCATGATGAACCTCGAACTATGAAGAAGCGATGGTGAGCCCAGATTCCATAAAATGGCTTGAGGCCATGAAATCGAGATGGGATCCATGTATGAAAACAAAGTATGGACTTTGGTTGACTTGCCCGAGGGTCGGCAAGCAATAGAAAACAAGTGGATCTTCAAGAAGAAGACCGACGCCGACGGTAATGTTCTCGTCTATAAAGCTCGACTTATGCAAAAGGTTTTCGACAAGTTCAAGGGATTGACTACGATGAGACCTTCTCACCCGTGGCGATGCTTAAGTCCGTCCGAATCATGTTAGCAATTGCCGCATTTTATGATTATGAAATTTGGCAAATGGATGTAAAGACGCATTCTGAATGGATTTACGGAAGAAGAGTTGTATATGATGCAACGGAAGGTTTTATCGATCCAAAGGGAGCTAACAAAGTGTGCAAGCTCCAGCGATCCATCTATATCTTGGTGCAAGCATCTCGGAGTTGGAATAAGCGCTTTGATAGTGTGATCAAAGCATTTGGGTTTATCTGAGACTTTTGGAGAAGCTTTGTATCTACAAGAAAGTGAGTGGGAGCTCAGTAGCATTTACGATATTATATGTAGATGACATATTGCTGATCGGAAATGATATAGAATTCTGGATAGCATAAAGGGATACTTGAATAAGAGTTTTTCAATGAAAGACCTCGGTGAAGCTGCTTACATATTAGGCATTAAGATCTATAGAGATAGATCAAGGCGCTTAATTGGACTTTCACAAAGCACATACCTTGACAAAATTTTGAAGAAGTTCAAAATGGATCAAGCAAAGAAAGGGTTCTTGCACGTGTTACAAGGTGTGAAGTTGAGTAAGACTCAATGCCCGACCACCGCAGAAGATAGAGAAAATGAAAGATGTTCCTATGCTTCACCATAGGCTCTATCATGTATGCAATGCTTGTGTACCAGACCTGATGTGTGCCTTGCTATAAGCCTAGCAGGAGGTACCAAAGTAATCCAGAGTGGATCCTTTGGACAGCGGTCAAGAACATCTGAAATACGAAAAGGACTAAGGATATGTTTCTCGTATATGGAGGTGACAAAGAGCTCATAAATGGCAGTTACGTTGATGCAAGCTTTGACACTGATCCGGACGATTCTAAATCGCAGACGGATCGTATTTACACTAAGCGGAGGAGCTGTCGGTTGGTGCAGTTCTAAACAAAGCGTCGTGGCGGGATCTACATGTGAAGCGGAGTACATAGCAACCGGAAGCAGCTAATGAAGGAGTGCGGATGAAGGAGTTCATATCCGATCTAGGTGTCATACCTAGTGCATCGGGTCCAATGAAAATCTTCGTGACAATCTTGAGCAATTGCCTTAGCAAAGGAATCCAGATTTCACAAGAGGACCAAGCACATCAAGAGACGCTTCAATTCCATCCGGACTTAGTCGGTGGGAGACATAGAGATTTGCAAGATACATACGGATCTGAATGTTGCGAGACCGTTGACTAAGCCTCTTCCACGAGCAAAACATGATCAGCACCAAGACTCCATGGGTGTTAGAATCATTACTATGTAATCTAGATTATTGACTCTAGTGCAAGTGGGAGATGAAGGAAATATGCCCTAGAGGCAATAATAAAGTTATTATTTATTTCCTTATTTCATGATAAATGTTTATCATTCATGCTAGAATTGTATTAACCGGAAACATGATACATGTGTGAATGCATAGACAAAACAATATGTCACTAGTATGCCTCTACTAGACTAGCTTGTTAATCAAAGATGGTTATGTTTCCTAACCATGAACAAAGAGTTGTTATTTGATTAACAAGGTCACATCATTAGTAGAATGATCGATTGACATGACCCATTCCATTAGCTTAGCACACGATCGTTTAGTATGTTGCTACTGCTTTTATCCATGACTTATACATGTTCCTGTAACTATGAGATTATGCAACTCCGTTTACGGAGGAACACTTTGGTGCTACCAAACGTCACAACGTAATCGGGTGATTATAAAGGAGTACTACAGGTGTCTCCAAAGGCGTATGTTGGGTTGGCGTATTTGAGATTAGGTTTTGTCACTCCGATTGTCGGAGAGGTATCTCTGGGCCCTCTCGGTAATGCACATCATCAAGCCTTGCAAGCACTACAACTAATGAGTTAGTTGTTAGATGATGTATTACGGAACGAGTAAAGAGACTTGCGATAACGAGATTGAACTAGGTATTGGATACCGATGATCGAATCTCGGGCAAGTAACATACCGATGACAAAGGGAACAACGTATGTTGTTATGCGGTCGACCGATAAAGATCTTCGTAGAATATGTAGGAACCAATATGGGCATCCAGGTCCGCTGTTGGTTATTGACCGTGAATAGTTCTAGGTCATGTCTACATTGTTCTCGAACCGTAGGGTCCGCACGCTTAAGGTTTCGATGGCGGTTATTATGAGTTTATGTATTTTGATGTACGAAGAAGTTGGTCCGGATGTGATCACGGACATGACGAGGAGTCTCGAAATGGTCGAGACATAAAGATTGATATATTGGAAGCCTATGTTTGGAGTTGGAATGGTTCCAAGTAAAACAGGAATTCTGCCGAGTACCGGGAGGTTACCGGAACCCCCCGGGGGGTAAATGGGCCTCGGTGGGCCTCGAGGGAGAAGAGGAGGGGCCGGCCGGGGGTGGCGTCGCGCCCTCTCCCCCCCAGTCCGAATAGGACAAGGAGGGGGCCCCCTCTCCTCTTCCCCTTCCCCCCAATCCTATTCCAACTAGGAAAGGGGGGGAGTCCTACTCCCGGTGGGAGTAGGACTCCTCCCGGCGCGCCCTCTCTAGGCCGGCCGGCCTCCCCCCTCCCTCCTTTATATCCGGGGGCAGGGGGGCACCCTAGAACAAAAAGTTGATCCTTGAGATCGTTCCTTAGCCGTGTGCGGTGCCCCCTCCACCATATTCCACCTCGGTTATCCCGTCGCGAAGCTTAAGCGAAGCCTGCGCCGATGAAACATCAAGATCGTCACCACGCCGTCGTCTTGTGAAACTCTCCCTCGACACTCGGCTGGATCGAGTCTGAGGGACTTCATCGAGCTGTACGTGTGTCAAGAACTCGGGGCATCGAGATAACGGCGCCGGATCGGTCGGATCGCGAGGAGAACGTCGACTACTTCCTCTACGTTGTGATCGCTTCGCCGGGTCTCGAGGTGCGTAGACAACACTCTCCCCTCTCGTTGCTATGCATCACCATGATCTTGCGTGTGCGTAGGAAATTTTTTGAAATTACTACGTTCCCCAACACTTAGTCCCATAGTGGACGGCTTTCGATTGACAAAAGTCCTCATGGATGGCGGCAGCGGACTAAACCTCATTTACGAGGAAACTCTGCGAAAAATCGAAATCGATTGGAGCCGTATTGAGCAAAGCAGCACAACCTTTAGAGGTATAATCCCTAGCCGGGAAGCGCGCTGCACCGGAAAAATCACACTCGATGTGGTGTTCGGCTCGCCGGACAATTACAGATCCGAAGAAGTCACATTCCAAGTGGCCCCGTTCAGCAGCGGATATCACGCCATATTAGGACGAGAGGCATTCACAATTTTTCAAGCAGTACCTCACTACAGGTACATGAAGCTCAAAATGCCTGGGCCCAGCGGAATAATCACTCTCGTTAGTGATCCCGACATAGCACTCCGCGCCGAAAACAAGACAGCCGCACTAGCCCTCGAGGCACTATCCGAAGCCTTAGCGGCAGAAGAACTCACCACGCTGCGCTCCACGGTGAACAGGGACGATGTGATACTCGATAAAAGATCCAAGTCCACCTCCTTCAAACCAGCAGATGAAATAACAAAATTCCAGGTCCATCCAACGGACCCAACAAAGACGGCCTCCATTGGGGCACAATTGAACCCCGAAGTAGACGCCGCACTGCGTGAATTCCTTCGGGAAAATTGGGACATCTTCGCCTGGCATCCTTCGGATATGCCCGGAATCCCACGCAGGTTGGCAGAACACAACCTAAACATCCTAAAAGGATTTAAGCCAGTCAAACAGGCTCTTCGACGATTTTCCGAACCCGAAAGACAGGCAATGGGAGAAGAGCTAGCCAAACTATTGGAAGCCGGATTCATCAGAGATATCAAACATCCGGACTAGCTAGCAAATCTGGTAATGGTACCAAAGAAGGACAAATCCTGGCGCCTCTGTGTCGATTTTAAAGACCTCAATAAGGCTTGCCCAAAGGATCCCTTCCCTCTCCCCCGCATCGACCAAATTATCGATGCTACCGCGGGGCACGATTCGTTGTGTTTCCTCAACGCATACTCTGGCTACCATCAAATCAAGATGGCAGAAGCAGACCAAGCCGCCACGGCATTCATCACCCCTTACGGACCATTCTGCTTCAACACGATGCCCTTCGGACTTAAAAACGCCGGCGCAACATATCAACGCATGATCCAAACATGTCTGGCCACCCAGATCGGCAAAACAGTCGAGGCATACGTAGACGACGTAGGCGTCAAAAACAAAACACGTCGAAACTCTAGTAGACGATTTGAGGCTCACATTCGACAACCTGAGAGCATATGACATCAAGCTGAATCCGGAAAAATGCGTTTTCGGCGTACCAGCCGGAAAGTTGTTGGGCTTCATTGTATCCGGTAGAGGAATCGAAGCAAACCCGGCTAAAATCCGAGCTCTGTCACAGTTGGATATTCCAAAAGACCTCAAATAAATACAAAAATTAACAGGATGCGTGGCAGCTCTAAGCCGCTTTATCTCCCGTCTAGGAGAAAAGGCGTTGCCCCTCTATCGCCTCCTCAGGCGCACCGAACACTTCGAGTGGACGGATGCTGCCACTGCCGGACTCGAAGAAATAAAGGCCATATTGGCAACCAATCCGGTCCTGGCTGCGCCCAATCTGGGCGAACCAATGTTGTTATACATCGCGGCAACACATCAAGTTGTAAGCGCGGTACTCATCGTCGAACGAGAGACAGAAGGGCATAAATTCCCTCTTCAAAAACCAGTGTATTATGTATCCACTGTGTTAACCCCCTGCAAATCCTGTTACCCGCACTATCAGAAGATAGCATATGCGGTGTTCATGGCGTCCCGGAAGCTCCGGCACTACTTTCAAGAGTGTTCGATAACAGTGGCCTCTGAGGTACCACTCAATGACATTTTAAATAACCGCGACGCAACGGGCAGGATTGCAAAATGGGCCATTGAGCTCTTACCATTCTATATAACTTACAAACCTCGGCGAGCTATAAAGTCATAAGTTTTGGCTGACTTCGTCGCCGAATGGACCGAAGCCGAACTCCCTAAAGAGTATGGCGCATACTCCAACTGGACTATGCATTTCGACGGCTCCAAAATGTTGGCCGGACTGGAGGCTGGCGTCGTATTGACGTCCCCAACCAGAGATACGGTCCAGTATGTACTTCAAATAAGGTACACGGACTCCAACAATGCAGCCGAATACGAGGCCCTGTTACATGGTCTCCGAATGGCAGTCTCCATGGGCATTCAACGCCTAGAGGTGCGAGGATTCAAACCTTGCTATATCCCGGATAAGCGGAGACTTTGGCGCCAAGGATCCGAAAATGGCAGCATATCGCAGCGCTGTCCTAAAATGTCACCGGTTTGAAGGACTTGAATTCCATCACATAGCCCGAGACAATAACCAAGCGGCCGACGTCTTGTACGCGCATCGGTGCGAAACGTGATGTTGTCCCTCCAAATATCTTCTTGGAACGGCTCTTCAAGCTATCCGTACTATGGGAGGAGGAGCCCGGTAGTGACAAACCGGAAAAAACCACACCAATCGGTGATTCAGCAGATGACATAACACCTTCAGCCCACGCCATAATGGCAGTAATCGCCGCATGGACAGAACCTTTCCTAGCCTACTTACTTAGGCAAGAACTTCCCGAAGACCAAAACAAGGCCCGCTGCATAGTCTCGCGATCGAAAGCCTACAAGGTCCATGAGGGAGAACTTTATAAGAAAAGTACAACCGGAGTCCTTCAGAGGTGTATCTCCGAAGAGGAAGGGCGAAACCTCTGGCTGAAATTCATGCGGACTAGGCGGACACCACGCAGCAGCCCGGCCCTTGTAGGAAAGGCATTCCGTCTGAGATTTTATTGGCCGACGGCCCGAGCGACGCCAGCAGGACTTAGTCCAGCGATCGTTGGTTGTCGACTCTTTGCTAATCGAGCCATATGCCGCCCACCGCCCTCAAAACAATACCCATTACCGGCGTTCGCGATCAGGGGCTTGATATGGTTGGACCCCTAAAGGGAACCCACAAGCAAAGGTACCTATTGGTCATGGTGGATAAATTAACCAAATGGATAGAGGCCAAACCGGTCAAAACGGCCGAGTCCGGACCAGTGATAGACTTTATATCGGGGTAGTACACCGTTCGGAGTCCCCACAGATCATCACCGACAACGCACGAACTTCACAGCCGACGAGGTCAAGTCATGGTGCAAAAACATGGGCATCAAGCTCGACTACGCTTCGGTTTATCACCCTCAAACCAGCGGTCAAGTGGAGCGAGCAAATGGTCTAATAATGGCGACATTAAACCCGGACTAGTGAGGTCACTTACTAAATCCGACACACAATGGGTCGAGGAGCTCGACTCCGTACTCACGGGGCTGCGGACAACGCCTAACCGTACTACGGATTCACACCATTCTTTATGGTATCTGGCGCAGAGGCAGTCTTGCCCTGTGACATTATTCATGACTCACCTCGAGTGCGCATGTATGAGGAACGAGAGGCCGAGCTTGATCGGCAGGACAACTTGGACACATTGGAGGAAGAACGTGATGTTGCGAAGGCTCGTTCCGCACTTTATCAGCAGCAGGCCCGAAGATATCAAAGCGTAGAAGCGAGCCAAGACTTACAACGTTGGTGAACTAGTTCTACGCCTGCGGACAAGAAAAAGGACAAGCTCAAGCCCAAATGGGAGGGCCCCTTCATTATCGATCAAGTCCTGACCGGCGGAGCATACCGTCTACAGAATGCGTCGGATAACCGACTCGAGCCGAACCCATGGAACGCAGCCCGCCTCAGACGATTCTATGCCTAGAGCCGGACTAAGAGTTCGTCCCCTTCCCCCGTCCAAACTTTTATACTTCGGCTGTCCTTTGTTTCTCTTTTTATGCCTTTTTATCTAAAAGCCCTTATGGGCCTATTTTTGCATTTTTTGCATACGCATGATGTGCCATCCGCACTCATTATTCTGAGGGGCTTCTTTTCGAAGCTCAATTACACGGTTTCATACCCAGCACATGTGTCAAGCTTCCACATGTACCTTTTACTCGCCATTATATGCATCGATATGACTTAAGTTTTGGCCAAGCTGGGTTGCTGGCTCTGTGCTTACCCCTCGTTCCCGATTGTTCGGCTAGGAGGTAAAGGAGCACCTCTGCGATTATTCTTGCCGGGTCAGGCGGATGTGTACCTCAGACTGGGTGAAGCCAAAGCTAGCATTCTTAAGGGAATATTCGGTCGGTGACTTAAAAGATGACTTTTTACCTATTTATCTATCTGCCCCGGATGTTTCTTCGCTTTTTGCAGTCCGGACATGCACTTTAGGGCATGCCTCCCAGGGAAAGGAAAACTTAACGGAACTATTCTCCCTGGAAGTTGTTTCTTACTAACCATGTAATATAACATAACTAGTTGGGCACTTGTCTGATAAAGCACTAATGACCCCTACGCATGGTCTCCATGCATACCACGGTTGTTTCTTAACCAAAAAGGTATTCGGACACACTCCGGACTCTAGGGTCCCGAGGTTGAAGCAAAAAGGTCGGTAAAGACAAATGATCTACAATCCGGCTAGAAGGCATTTCACATGTCACTTTAAAGGATAACATGCATTGTCAAATTCTTGATTGTATTCCTCCTCAATCCGTCTAACAGTTTGTCTAATTCTGATCCGTTGGGAAAATTTAGCAGCCAACTCTACTTGGCTGTATACTAAACTCATAGGGATCTCCTTCCCATCGGGCCCCACCGGTCTGTCACACCCTGCATTTTGTAACATTTCATTTTCATTAATGAAGCATGAAAATTTGGACCAACAAAAACTTTTTGCATTATTGGCTTTTATTTGGAGTTGGTTTTCTCTCTGTGTTTCTTTTCAAGTGCTTCTTGAAGTCAACTACTCTACCCTCTATATTCCATCTCCTTACCCCAAGCTCCTGACCAATGACCATGCCAAGTGAATAGTGCTATATGGAATTTTCTTACAAAAATAATTTGGCCAGAAAGTATTTTCTAAAATTAGTTTTCCAAAAACCCCTGAATTGAGGTTTGCACTGCAAGTACTTGATTAAGGGCAGTAAAAATCTTTCCAAAAATATATTTGACTCCTATTAGATATAGGATGCCCAGGAACCACAAAAATATAATTTTAAAAGTTATTGTAATATTTTATTTAAAAGCTTTTTCTTAAAGCCAGAAATGGTCTTTAATAGGAAAAAATTACTTTACTGTTTCAAAAATATTTGACAAAATTTAGGGAAACTCATAGGACATATATTGTCCATATATAAGAGTTTCAACACCTGGTCATGTTCAAAATATTGGTCAAATCCGTCTAAAACCCTTTCTGGATATTTCAATCTTTTGAAATATTTACAAAGGAAATATTCTCCAAAAATTCCAGGAAAATTCTATCATGTCACATATGACATATTAGATGATCTTGCCAAGTCTCATGACTTGGAGAACAAGATAACATCATCAAAACCCCTCAAAACTATTTCTGTCCATTCTGAAGTTTGATCAACTTTACATTGCCAAGTATGTCCAAATGTGCTCAAACTTGGTGAGCATGCTTCATTGGTCTAATGATGCATCTGGACCAAATGGCACAGGTTGGAGAAGAGGAAATCTTGGTCAAAGTGCCTCAAAACCCTCTCTGACCAGAATCAAGTTTGAACTACTTTGCACTACCAACTTTTTCTCCAAGACCCCAACTTTGGTGAGCCTGATCACATGACCAAATAAGGCCACCACACCAAGTGGTGCATCAAGGAGAAATGATCTACTCCACTGGATCTACACAAATCCATTTCTGCCCATTTCTAGGGTTTGAAAGAGTTATATTGGCAACTTTATCCAAATAAGCTCTAAATGGGTGGAAGGCCCTAAATATATGTGACATTTCACACCATGGAGTATCTTGGCCAGTGGAAGTCATTAGCTTATCCAAAACTCCATCAAACACCTTCTGGCAAAATATTAAAATGCCTATTTTTGCCACTTTCACTAATCTCCTTGAGTTCATCTTTTTACCACAACCCCTCCTCACCCCCCTCTGTCTCTTAGATGCTTTTCTACCCGAGGAAGCAATGTGGAAGAAGGGGGGAATCACGTTTGTCCTCTCTGGACAACAGTTTCCTCTCTCTCACAGCCTCTCTCTCTCCCCTCTGCACCCCAGAGCATCCAAGGCCCTTTCTGGTTTTGCCCCTTCCACCGTAGCTCCCAGACAAAGTGGGCCACATGACAGAAAAGCCGCGGATGCCGGCCAAAGTCGCTCTGGGCGCTGCCAGAGCGCCGACCGTTGACACCGCGCCTCCCGACCACCTCGTGCCTCCCCTCGCGCCCGGTCGATGTGTCTCGGCGTCTGCGACACGCCGCCGTGCAGTCCCGTTGTCTCTCCCTCTCTCCCCTCCTGCAGTAGCGTGCGACGCCGCCCGGCTCGGCCAATGGCCGGCCTCACACGCGGCGCTTGTAACCTCTCCCGCTCTCTCTCCTTCTCCTGGCGCCTACTCCATCCCCACGAACGCCGTGGACAGCTCCAACCCCTCTCCAATGGCCTCCAGAGCCGATCCCGCGGGTGCCCGTAGGCCACGCCTACGGTGAACCGCGGCCAGCCTATATAAGGCGCCCCCGAGCCTCTCTCTTCCTCCCTGTCGCTCCTCCACACACCCAATCGGCCTCCCGCACCACTCCTTCCTCTCCAGAACCACCCGAGCTCGAGATCGAGCTCGAGCTCCGCCGCCTCGGCTCGTCGGCGTCCATGTGGCAGTCTGAGCCTTCTCCGCCCCAGCTCTCTCTCGATCTGGAACCGCGAGGCGCCACTGATTCTTTCCCCCCTCTTTTCCCCTTGTTTTGCAGCCGGAATCGGCCGGAGCCACCGACGCCCGAAGCGCCTCCGCCGCGGGACCTCGTCGCCGGCGAAGCAGGCCACTCCGGCGACCGTCTCCACCACCACCAGAACCGCGACTCGCCCCTGAGTCCAACGGTAGCCTCCGCATCCTTCCGTGCCTGTATCACCGCCCGGCGAAGCTCGCCGTCGCCTCTGGCGGAGGTAGACGACGGCCGCCGTGGGGCCGACGGTCGACCTCACGCATGCGACGGGTGGGATCCACCGTCGAGTTTAAAACGTCTTGTGCAGCACACCGTCCGCCGTCGGTGAAGGCGTATTCAGCCTTTACGCCTTGACGTGGCGGCGCGTGGGCTGGTTTTTTTTCCTGGCCTGCTTCTCTGTGGCCTCTCGCCCAATGTACAGCAGCCGTTTTTTTCTTTTTCCTTTTACGTCTTATTTCCAAAAATTCCACAGACAGAATATTAATCCAAATGCATTGATTCCAATTTCTAAATTCCTAGAATAATGCAACCTATTTAATGGTGCAACTTTCATTCAAATCCAACCACCTTTTCTTCTCTGTAAATATTTAAATGTGGTTTTTAGCATTTAAATAAGCCTTTGAAAATCCATAACTCCTATTTTGCTGCTCCAGAACCAAAACCAAAAGTTGTCCCCTTCCTAGCCTTCCTCCTAGTATTTTACAAAAATAAGTTGACATTTTTGTGAGCACTTTGACTTTTCTGTTTTTATTATTGTCTTATTTTCCGTTGTTTTCTTGCGACGTTAGATCCCGTGTTGTGAGGTAGCCGAGGAAGAAGGAGGAGCAGGGCTGAAGGCTTTGAAGATCAAGCCAACCAAGGCAAGCAGCCCTTTGACCATGACTATGATACCCCTTATATGCATGTCATTTTAGCTCTTTATTATCGATGCATCGGAATCATGATGAGATGGTGAACCACGTGGGTTGGTTGCCACGATTACTTCCTCGTTGATACTTGCATTGTGCATGGCCCTACCTTCTTATGAGGGTTATGCCGGTGGGAGTAGATAGGATGCTAATGTAGGTGCTACGCAAATGGGATGGGTTTGTGCATGGTGATGGAGACAAAATATTTTCAAAGTCTTTTGAAAACCCCGTCGGGTGCCACTTATGCCCGAGGGAGATGATGAGATGGGTGACCACTTGATGACGAAGTGGTGTGCCAAGCAAAGGGTGTGTTGTTTTCAAAACGGATTGGTCGGAGTTGCGACCGTTATTCCAACCTTACATGCGCGACCACTCTACCCTTATATGGGAAAGGGCATTGTTGAGTACCTAGACCGATACTAGCTTGGAGCCCGCATTACTAGTGACGGGGGAGAGTTGGTGCTCTCTCTTGGGACGGGTCGTGCGAGATAGGGCGGCCATGACTGTTTTCACAGGGCACCGGACACACCGTTGGTACCCCGTGCTTGTGGTATGTGATGAATATGGGAGCGAGGCTCCACAACTTTATGATGTGAAATGTTTGGCACGGGGGTTACTACCAATCGAGTGGACTCCAAGTTAGTGTCGTCTAGGGAAAGCGGTGATCGGTGCTTACCCGGGTACTGAGGTACCGCTGGTCGTGGATGACACGGAAGTTCCCGGATCTAGTGGGTAAAGTGTGCAACCTCTGCAGTGTAAAACTATTGAATAGCCGTGTCCACGGTCAAGGACAGTTGGGTAACCGCTCTTGGGCTCGTCCACTTGTTTTCAAATCCGGTGTGTGTGAGATGATGGAGATGTCTTGGATCAAGTCAAAGGACTTGACACGATTGAGATGGGTTGGTGCCCACTGCTTATGATAAATGGGTTGGTGCCCATTCTATTTATGTTGATATCTGTGACCAGTTCTCATGGTTACTTGAATTCTCTTGATGCATGCTTTATAGGATGTTGAACATGTCCTTGCACTCAAAACTAGCTTTATGCAAAACTTTACCTATGTCATGCATTACTGTACCTTGAACCAATCATGGGTTGCTTGCGAGTACATTCAAAGTACTCATTGGCTTGCCAATGGTTATTTAATTGACCAGGCATGGAAGAACCGGAGTTCGGAGAAGAGTTCTTTGGAGACGATCATGCGAACTAGGACGTTTCCCAGTCAGAATGCCTGTAGGGTTAAGGCAGATGGCATGGGTTCTACTTATCAACGACGATTTCCGCTGCTATGTTTCATTTGATGTTCAGCCCTTAAGGCTTTATCGATGTAAGACTTGACCATGTTGGTCACTATTTGTGTAAGACGGTATGTATGGATGTAAGACTCTTGTTATTCAGCTTCTGTGTGTTCAGTGAGCATTGATCTCTGGGATCACCGTACACGTGATCACGACTTGCGAGTCGGGGTCCCCACAGAGCTGGTATCAGAGCCATCCTGACTGTAGGAAGCCTTAGTTAGCATGGACGTTAGTTAGAGCGAGACTATCCACCAGGTTACCCATATACCTATGTTTATGTTAGTATCCCAAACATAGGTCACATTCCTTTATTGACCCTTCCCCTTCCACTTTTTGTAGATGGCGCCGTGCAGAGGACTTCGACCACCGGGTTTCCGTGCTTCTTGAGGATAGCCTCGGGAAGTGCCAGTTCACTCGAGTCCCCACCTTCTCCTACCACGAGCACTTTGGTCGACAAACCAAGAAGGAGTATCACGTGGAGGTAGTCGTGAGGGCGAACGACGCCCCGACGAGCTGGTTCTTTGAGGGACCCCAGATGGCGACACTGCTTCTCGCCGTGGAGACTGCTGCCCTCAAGGCGCTGACTCGCCTCCGGGACCTCCTGCCAGAGATGGCGAGAGAGCCAGCCACTCGTTACCTGCCTTATCGTAAGGAAGGTGATGACGAGAGCAGCGCACCAGCACCACCCTTGGGCGAGGACTTTCTCTCGCTTCGCACCTACTTCAGCTTGTGTGCCGACATGCACAGCACAGACTGCCTCGAGTCGACGGAGCTTCGAAGGAACTCCAGCGAGACCAAGGAGCTCCTCCGCATAGTTCGGATGAAGGCGGACAGGATCAAGAAGGATGGAGCACCCCTGGACAGCCCGCAGAGCTTATCGAGGCGGGCGACCCCCACAGTCGCACCTGCCAAGGGATCACCTCAGCCACGCCGTGTGACGGCAAAGGAGTACCAACCCTCTTCACGACGCCACCAAAGAAAGCAGCGCCGTGTTCAGCTCCTTCACTCCCCACTTCCTCAAGCGATGAAGAGACCAAGACAGATGAAGATGAGGAGGAAGACCGGAGGAGCCGAATACCCGACCGAGCATTCCACCACTTAGACTCCGTTCAGGACTAGGATAGGCTAGCTCGTAGCCTATGGTAGGATAGGTCGTGTACCCCTTTTGCAAAGTCGAGTCCTTGTAATGGTTCTTATGAAACCATGTTATGTTGTGTTTGCTTTCAACTTGCTTTGATGAAGTCGTACTTTCCCTTCGGGAACTTGTAAACGACCACATTCCCCATTTGGTTTTAATGCATGAGTTTGGCCCTTCTGGCCTTTGTTTAACTTAATTTGTGTCACACCACCCCCTTACTAGGCATTCCATCTATACTGCTTTCCCTCATTGTTGTTCCCAATCATGAGACCTTGACCGCTCCAACAGGATGCCTGTTGTAACACGTACTGGTACCTCTACCCAGCCGCAAGAAGCCGGAGGTTCTGCTGAGGCCGGAGCCAGCCAGGACCAAGCCCAAGGACAGACTCCACCACCACCACCTCCTCCAAGCATGGATATGGCTCAGCTTCTCCAAGCCTTCCGAGAGGAGCGCCAAGCCAACACTGCAGCCCTCCAGATGATTGCTCAAGTTGTCAACCGCCAGCCGGCGGGACACGGCCATGGGCGTTCCACGCTGGTGGAGTTCAAGAAGCATGCACCACCCACTTTCGTCGAGACTGCTGAACCCCTGGATGCAGACGACTGGGTCCGCACCATTGAGGATCTGCTGGCACTAGTCGGATGCACTGAGGACCGTGATAAAGTGGCATATGCTGCCCACTGTCTCGGGGGGACTGCCAGAGCTTGGTGGGATGGATTCAAGGCTATGCATGTTGAGCAAGACATCACTTGGGACACCTTCAAGACAGAATTCCGCAAGGCCCACATTCCTTCTGGAATCATGGCCATCAAGAAGCGTGAGTTCCGAGCCCTGAAGCAGGGTAGTAGCACTGTCAAGGAGTATATGCAGAAGTTCAGCGTTCTCTCAAGGTATGCCCCTGAGGATGTCAAGACCGATCTTTGCCAAAGGGAGCGCTTCATGGAAGGCCTTAACCGGACTCTGCGGATAAGCTTGTTGTGTGTGACTGCCCAACCTTTCTGATCCGGTGAACAAGGCACTCATGCTTGAGGACAAGCGGCGTGCTTTGGATGACACTCATAAGCGCAAGATGATCGGCAAGGGTAGCTCCAAGAACGAAGCCTCGTCCGTGGCAGCCAGCCCGGTCAAGCCAACCTATCGGCAACCAAGAGCTCCTGCACCCGCACCAACTATCCACCTCAGCGGATGCCAACCCCTGTGCCAGCTTACAACAACCCCAATAACAATGTTTGGCAAGGCGTCGTCCCCAACCAAGTCACTTGTTTGGATGTGGACAGCCAGGCATTACTCCAAGAATTGCCCCAACAAGAAGCCCGACGCCCGCGCCCCAATGTGCGTAACCGGGACAAGGCCTTGGAATGCCACCGAGGAACCAAGCTCCCGCAACTTGCCCAACAATGGCAGGGTCGTGTGAATCATGTCACCGCGGAAGAAGCCCAGAAGACTCGGACGTCGTCTTTGGGTAATGTTCCTTGTCAATTCAAAGCACCAAGAATCGTTTTGTTTGATTACGAGCCACGCATTCTTTTGTCACCCAAAGTTTTGCATTAAAAAGTGGCATGACCCCTACACCTGAATAACCCTATGGTGGTACAAACCCCCGGAGCAGAGATGAGAGCCAAGATAGGATGTAAAGGAGTCGGGATTACCATTAACGGGGTAGACTTCCTAGCAGACCTTATCATCCTAAAATCACAAGGCTTGGATGTGATCTTGGGAATGGATTGGCTCAGCAAGCACCAAGGCTTGATTGATTGCGCCAACCGGACTGTCACTATGACCAATGGCCGAGGAGTCGAAGTTAAGTTTGCCTCCAACCCCTCCTCTGCTCAAGCCAACCAAGTCAACTGTCTGACTGAAGTTGGATTGGAACAAGTGCCGGTAGTATGCGAGTATCCCGATGTTTTTCCTGATGAGCTACCAGGAATGCCTCCTGACCGAGACATTGAGTTCATCATCGAGCTCATACCCGGAGCAGGACCCATCTATAAGAAGCCTTATAGGATGGGATCGGAGGAGTTAGCAGAATTGAAGAAGCAGCTGGAAGAGCAGATGAGGAAGGAATTGTGTGGTTTGGGAATCGCATCTGCGTGCCCAACAAGGTTGAGCTCAAGAACCTGATCTTGCAAGAAGCTCATGACAGCCCATATTCCATCCACCCTGGAGGCACCAAGATGTATCAAGACCTGAAGGAAAGATTTTGGTGGCACGGGATGAAAAGGGAGATTGCCACCTATGTTGCAAAATGTGACGCATGCCAGAGAGTCAAAGCTGAGCATCAGCGACCCACCGGATTGTTGCAACCCCTCAAGGTGCTGAATGGAAGTGGGACAAAGTCGGGATGGACTTCATCACGGTTTACCCAGTCAAGCAAGGGACATGACTCAATATGGGTCATCGTTGACCATTTGACCAAGGTGGCCCACTTCATTCCTGTCAAGACGACCTACAAGGGGAACCAGTTAGCCAGTCTCTACATCAACCGAATTGTGAGCCTTCATGGTGTTCCCAAGGAGATTGTGTCGGATCGAGGAACCCAGTTCACGTCAAGGTTTTGGAGGAAATTCCAGGAGGCCATGGGGACCAAGTTGTCCTTCAGCACTGCTTTCCACCCACAGACCGGAGGTCAGACCGAGCGAGTAAATCAAATACTCGAAGACATGCTCCGAGCCTGTGTCTTAGCTTATGGAGCTAAGTGGGAAGACTACCTCCCTTTCGCCGAGTTCTCTTACAACAACAGTTATCAGGCCAGCCTTCAGATGGCACCATTTGAAGTGTTATACGGGCGGAAGTGCCGTACACCTCTCAACTGGTCGGAGACCGGAGAAGGACTTGTCTTTGGGCCTGATATCCTTCGTGAAGTAGAAGAGCAAGTCCAGCTCGTCAGAGAGCGTCTGAAGTCTGCCAAGTCAAGACAGAAGAGCTATGCGGACTCACGTCGCAGAGACATAAACTTCCGAGTTGGAGACCATGTCTATCTCCGGGTCACCCCTCTCAAAGGAGCCCAGCGCTTTCGTGTCAAGGGAAAGCTCGCTCCGAGATACATTGGCCCCTTCAAGATCACTGAGCGACGAGGAGAAGTGGCTTACCAGTTGGAACTTCCACCTGAACTTTCTGATGTGCACAACGTGTTCCACGTGTCACAACTCCGGAAGTGTCTCCAAGTTCCAGACAAGCCTGATCTCTACAAGGACGTCAATCACCAAGCCATTGATCTTCAACCTGATTTGACTTATCGTGAGAGGCCCATCTGCATTCTAGATGAGGCTGAACGACGCACTCGAAGCCGCACCATCAAGTACTTCAAGGTCCAATGGAGCAACCACACTGAAGCAGAAGCAACTTGGGAGCGTGAAGAATACCTTAGATCCGAATTTCCGTATCTCTTTTAAGCCTAGTTTAGGAATCTCGGGGACGAGATACTTGTAAGGGGGGTAGGTCTGTCACACCCTGCATTTTGTAACATTTCATTTTCATTAATGAAGGATGAAAATTTGGACCAACAAAAACTTTTTGCATTATTGGCTTTTATTTGGAGTTGGTTTTCTCCCTGTGTTTCTTTTCAAGTGCTTCTTGAAGTCAACTACTCTACCCTCTATATTCCATATCCTTACCCCAAGCTCCTGACCAATGACCATGCCAAGTGAATAGTGCTATATGGAATTTTCTTACAAAAATAATTTGGCCAGAAAGTATTTTCTAAAATTAGTTTTCCAAAAACCCCTGAATTGAGGTTTGCACTGCAAGTACTTGATTAAGGGCAGTAAAAATCTTTCCAAAAATATATTTGACTCCTATTAGATATAGGATGCCCAGGAACCACAAAAATATAATTTTAAAAGTTATTGTACTATTTTATTTAAAAGCTTTTTCTTAAAGCCAGAAATGGTCTTTAATAGGAAAAATTACTTTACTGTTTCAAAATATTTGACAAAATTTAGGAAACTCATAGGACATATATTGTCCATATATAAGAGTTTCAACACCTGGTCATGTTCAAAATAGTGGTCAAATCCCTCTAAAACCCTTTCTGGATATTTCAAGCTTTTGAAATATTTACAAAGGAAATATTCTCCAAAAATTCCAGGAAAATTCTATCATGTCACATATGACATATTAGATGATCTTGCCAAGTCTCATGACTTGGAGAACAAGATAACATCATCAAAACCCCTCAAAACTATTTCTGTCCATTCTGAAGTTTGATCAACTTTACATTGCCAAGTATGTCCAAATGTGCTCAAACTTGATGAGCATGCTTCATTGGTCTAATGATGCATCTGGACCAAATGGCACTGGTTGGAGAAGAGGAAATCTTGGTCAAAGTGCCTCAAAACCCTCTATGACCAGAATCAAGTTTGAACTACTTTGCACTACCAACTTTTTCTCCAAGACCCCAACTTTGGTGAGCCTGATCACATGACCAAATAAGGCCACCACACCAAGTGGTGCATCAAGGAGAAATGATCTACTCCACTGGATCTACACAAATCCATTTCTGCCCATTTCTAGGGTTTGAAAGAGTTATATTGGCAACTTTATCCAAATAAGCTCTAAATGGGTGGAAGGCCCTAAATATATGTGACATTTCACCCCATGGAGTATCTTGGCCAGTGGAAGTCATTAGCTTATCCAAAACTCCATCAAACACCTTCTGGCAAAATATTAAAATGCCTATTTTTGCCACTTTCACTAATCTCCTTGAGTTCATCTTTTTACCACAACCCCTCCTCACTCCCCTCTGTGTCTTAGATGCTTTTCTACCCGAGGAAGCAATGTGGAAGAAGGGGGGAATCACGTTTGTCCTCTCTGGACAACAGTTTCCTCTCTCTCTCACAGCCTCTCTCTCTCCCCTCTGCACCCCAGAGCATCCAAGGCCCTTTCCTGGTTTTGCCCCCTTCCACTGTAGCTCCCAGACAGAAGTGGACGCGCGCGCGACGCGGAAAAACCGCGGATGCCGGCCAAAGTCGCGCTCTGGAGCGCCTGACAGAGCGCCGACCGTTGACACCGCGCATCCCGACCACCTCGTGCCTCCCCCTCGCGCCAGTCGATGTGTCTCGACGTCTGCGACACGCCGCCGTGCAGTCCCCGTTGTCTCTCCCTCTCTCTCCCCTCCTGCAGCGCGTGCCCGACGCCGCCCGGCTCGGCCAATGGCCGGCCTCACACGCGCGAGCGCCAGAACCCTCCCCCGCTCTCTCTCCTTCTCCCTGGCGCCCTACTCCATCCCCACGAACGCCGTGGACAGCTCCAACCCCTCTCCAACGGCCTCCAGAGCCGATCCCGCGGGCGCCCGTAGGCCACGCCTACGGTGAACCGTGGCCAGCCTATATAAGGCGCCCCGAGCCTCTCTCTTCCTCCCTATCGCTCCTCCACACACCCAATCGGCCTCCCGCACCACTCTTTCCCCTCCAGAACCACCCGATCTCGAGATCGAGCTCGAGCTCCGCCGCCTCGGCTCGTCGGCGTTCGCGCGGTACAGGCCTTCTCCGCCCCAGCTCTCTCTCGATCTGGAACCGCGAGGCGCCACTGATTCTTTCCCCCCTCTTTTCCCCTTGTTTTGCAGCCGGAATCGGTCGGAGCCACCGACGCTCGAAGCGCCTCCGCCGCGGGACCTCGTCGCCGGCGAAGCAGGCCACTCCGGCGACCGTCTCCACCCCCACCGAACCGCGACTCGCCCCGAGTCCAGCGGTAGCCTCCGCATCCTTCCGTGCCTGTATCGCCGCCGGCGAAGCTTCGCGTCGCCTCTGGCGGAGGTAGGTAGGCGACGCCGTGGGGCCGCCATCGACCTCACGCATGACGGCGGGTGGGATCCACCGTCGAGTTTAAAACGTCTTGTGCAGCACACAAGACCGTCCGCCGTCGGTGAAGGCGTATTCAGCCTTTACGCCTTCGACGTGGCGGCCGCGTGGGCTGGTTTTTTTCCCTGGGCCTGCTGCTGCTGTGGCCTCTCTGGCCCAGTGGCACAGCACCATTTTTTTTCTTTTTCCTTTTCTGTCTTATTTCCAAAAATTCCACAGGACAGAATATTAATCCAAATGCATTGATTCCAATTTCTAAATTCCTAGAATAATGCAACCTATTTAATGGTGCAACTTTCATTCAAATCCAACCACCTTTTCTTCTCTGTAAATATTTAAATGTGGTTTTTAGCATTTAAATAAGCCTTTGAAAATCCATAACTCCTATTTTGCTGCTCCAGAACCAAAACCAAAAGTTGTCTTCTTCCTAGCCTTCCTCCTAGTATTTTACAAAAATAAGTTGACATTTTTGTGAGCACTTTGACTTTTCTGTATTTATTATTGTCTTATTTTCCCGTTGTTTTCTTGTGACGTTAGATCCCGTGTTGACGAGGTAGCTGAGGAAGAAGGAGGAGCAGAACTGAAGACTTTGAAGATCAAGCCAACCAAGGCAAGCAGCCCTTTGACCATGACTATGATACCCCTTTTTATATGCATGTCATTTTTAGCTCTTTATTATTGATGCATCGGAATCATGATGAGATGGTGAACCACGTGGGTTGGTTGCCACGATTACTTCCTCGTTGATACTTGCATTGTGCATGGCCCTACCTTCTTATGAGGGTTATGCCGGTGGGAGTAGATAGGATGCTAATGTAGGTGCTACGCAAATGGGATGGGTTTGTGCATGGTGATGGAGACAAAATATTTTCAAAGTCTTTTGAAAACCCCGTCGGGTGCCACTTATGCCCGAGGGAGATGATGAGATGGGTGACCACTTGATGACGAAGTGGTGTGCCAAGCAAAGGGTGTGTTGTTTTCAAAACGGATTGGTCGGAGTTGCGACCGTTATTCCAACCTTACATGCGCGACCACTCTACCCTTATATGGGAAAGGGCATTGTTGAGTACCTAGACCGATACTAGCCTGGAGCCCGCATTACTAGTGACGGGGGAGAGTTGGTGCTCTCTCTTGGGGCGGGTCGTGCGGATAGGGCGGCCATGACTGTTTTCACAGGGCACCGGACACACCGTTGGTACCCCGTGCTTGTGGTATGTGATGAATATGGGAGCGAGGCTCCACAACTTTATGATGTGAAATGTTTGGCACGGGGGTTACTATCAATCGAGTGGACTCCAAGTTAGTGTCGTCTAGGGAAAGGCGGTGATCGGGTGCTTACCCCGGGTACCTGAGGTACCGCGGGTCGTGGATGACACGGAAGTTCCCCGGATCTAGTGGGTAAAGTGTGCAACCTCTGCAGAGTGTAAAACTATTCGAATAGCCGTGTCCACGGTCAAGGACAGTTGGGTAACCACTCTTGGTCTACGTCCACTTGTTTTCAAATCCAGTGTGTGTGAGATGATGGAGATGTCTTGGATCAAGTCAAAGGACTTGACACGATTGAGATGGGTTGGTGCCCACTCTGTTTATGATAAATGGGTTGGTGCCCATTCTATTTATGTTGATATCTGTGACCAGTTCTCATGGTTACTTGAATTCTCTTGATGCATGCTTTATAGGATGTTGAAGATGTCCTTGCACTCAAAACTAGCTTTATGCAAAACTTTACCTATGTCATGCATTACTGTACCTTGAACCAATCATGGGTTGCTTGCGAGTACATTCAAAGTACTCATTGGCTTGCCACTGGTTATTTAATTGACCAGGCATGGAAGAACCGGAGTTCGGAGAAGAGTTCTTTGGAGACGATCATGCGAACTAGGACGTTTCCAATCGTAATGCCCGTAGGGTTAAGGCAGATGGCATGGGTTCTACTTATCAACGCGATTTCATGCTATGTTTCATTTGATGTTCAGCCCTTAAGGCTTTATTGATGTAAGACTTGACCATGTTGGTCACTATTTGTGTAAGACGGTATGTATGGATGTAAGACTCTTGTTATTCAGCTTCTGTGTGTTCAGTGAGCATTGATCTCTGGGATCACTGTACACGTGCATTCGGTGATCACGACTTGCGAGTCGGGGTCCCCACATGGTCGAACTTCGGCCATGTGGTTGGGATCCGCCTTCTTGTACCGCGTCTTCACCATGGCCCAAGCCTCCCTAGCACCTTGACGGCAAGCCGAAATCTTCCACAAACGGAAGCGATGCCGCACTCCCTGCAGCTTCTCCACAAGCTCCCGAGGCCCTCGGGTAGGGTGAGGCTGGCCATAAAGCCCGAACAGCGCCGCTCATTGCTGCCGAACCCGTTCGGCGATTCAGCAGAGCTTCGGGAAGTTGATCACCCGTTGATACGGGCATCTCCTCCAGCAGGGCTACCTGTGAGTATACCTAAAAGACATACTATGTCAATTAAGCTTCTTCGCGAACTATTCTTTTAAAAGGAGTTCGCTCAAGCACTTACTATAAATGCCGCGGCAAGCGCTGATTCTCCTTAACGGAGCGGACAGCTCGGCCCGGCGCCTTCAGCTCTTCTACGAGCTTGGCGTTGGCATCCTGGAGCTTGTTCCTTTCTTGCTGCACCCTATTCAGCACACTCTCGCTGCCTTCACCGGGCGCAGCAATGCTTGCTGTCCGGATCTTGTCCGTGGCACCGCAATGTCATTATTAGACTTGCGCGCATGCCACACAGCTCTTATATTTATTAATAACAATGTGTTACTAGGAGGGGTCTCTGCGTCTCCTCTTGTGGCAGCAGGTGCGGCCTCAAGTTGGGCCTTGCAATCTTGCAGCTCCCGAGACAGCTGGGCATTCTTCTCGGTAAGAGCCTGCGTTTTCAAATGATCCTGAAATCAGTTAACATAACTACTTTAAGTCTCGGGGGCTCTTGGTATATACAACCATTAAAATTCCCTTACAGTATGTCTTTCACATCTTGCTCCGTGGCTCTGGTAAAACCATCTTGGCGGCACGGAGATCGCGCGTCCACGTTAAAGGCATCCAATGCCTCGGGGAGAAGCACGCTTCACGAAATCTTGTCGTGGCGCCTATGGTTCATGGCGCTCTCCACCTCGAACTTGGTGGCGGGCGATCAGCCGGTGTCCTCCGTTGGAGAAGGACCCGAGACCGCGTCTTGCGCTTGCCTCCCCCTCGGGCGGCGCCTGGAGCTGGCCGTGTAGGTTGGATCAGCAACTTCTGCGCCCGCAGTCCGGTGAGCGTTTTTTCTCCTACAAAGATCATGAGCACTCAGGCGTTTCCTAGGAACGTTGCTCGGAAAATTCAAATACGAGCTGTACCTTTGCGGCGACGTTTCCGCCCGCACCGCGCTCCTTTTTCGCCTGCTGGTCCGGACTGGCCTCTGTTGGTCAGCCGCCGCGGGCTCGGCTTCCCGCCGTGAAGGCGCTTCCTGCAAAATACCATCGTTCGCGAAGGTTAGAAATGGGCAGGGACGAGATAATGGTGTCCGGACTTCGGTCGCGGTCACCTGGGAAGCCGGACATAGTCCGGGGTAGTCCGCCGTAATGGCGACCAAAGCATTGTCTATGCTGAGCTGGTGAAACACCCCGTCGATCAGCTCCACCTCGATGTCCGGATCCCCTTCGGAGGCCGGATCTAGGGATCTTTCCGGATCCTCGGGTTGCGGAGTAGGACTTACCATGTCCTCCACAGTCCGGCGTAGATCTTGCGCCGAAGACATAATGTAAGAAGCCTAAACTTCGAAAGCATGGGTTGAGCCTTTAAAGGTGTTCACTTACCCATCCTCTAGGGTTGTTCATGGAAAACCCATTCGAAGGGTTCGTTCGAAGGAAGTCCTCCTTCTCCCCCTTGTACAGACTGGACAAGACCTTCACCAGGTCCTCGGTCGAATCCGGCCCTTTGCGGCCATGACGGGTAGCATCGTCTTCCCCGTTGAAATCCCACATAGGGTGGCCTCTGTATTGCAGTGGCTGAACCCCCCGCATGACGCATATCGCCATGACTCCAATCATGGTCAACCCAGAATGGGCCAGCAATCTTATTCGGCCCATCAAGTAATGGACACTCTTGTCTTCCTCCAATCGGGGGCTCCGTGGGCGCCAGCTGAGGCGGTTCTTGAAAGGAGCAGCACTAAATTCCGGGAGGCCGATCCGGACTGGGTCCGGCAGCGGAGCATCTCCTATATAAAACCACTCTGAGGGCCAGTCTTCGGAAGCCTTCTTGGGAGTACCGGATGGGTATCCGGTCCCAGCGATGCGCCATATTTGGCGCCGCCCACTTGATATATGGACTCCTCGTGAGAGCGAGTGCGAGGCGTAACAACCTCTTCCACAATGCAAAATGGGGCTCAATGCCGAGAATAGCTCACAAAGAGCTCGTAGCCCATGATATGCAGTGACGAGGCGGGCGTGAGGTGGAGCTGGAGTCCGTAGAACTCCAGGAGCCCGCGGAGGAACGGATGTATTGGGAATCCGAGTCCCCTTATCAGATAGGGGACGAAGCATACTCGCTCCCCCTTATCGGGGCTTCGGGTAGCCTCCGCTTGCCTCCCACCTTGATAAGTAACCAGCCCGGCTCGAACCAGGATCATGAAGGCCGGAGGGAGATATCCCCCCGCTTGGAGCTTCACTAGCTCGTTGTGCGAAACAGAGCACCTCCTCCAATCCCCTGGCGGTGGGCTAGGAGCGCGAGGAGAAGAGCCGCGTCGACGGTCCATGATGGAATGGATTTTTAGGTCGAAGGCGCTTCGATGAAGTATTCGCGGGAGGAAGACGTTGTGGTTTGGATCTGGATTCTTGCCTCTTTTGTAGGCGGACGACTCGCACAACTAGGGGGTGAAACATAAAAGACACCCTGGCTTTTCGCATTCGTGCGACGTGTGGAAGAGGGCCATTATTTGGCGTAGAAGCCGAAAAACACAAGATTCAAGATGAGGCGGACAATCGCTCGCGATACATGGAATTTGAAGGAGAACCCGCCTTGCAATGCCAAGACTATAAACGCTACTGGACTTATCGTCATTGAAGCCTGGTTAGGGGACTCTTGAGGAGTCTGGACTAGGGGTGTCCGGACAGCTGGACTATCATCGTCCGCGGACTCCAAGACTACGAAGATACAAGATTGAAGACTCCGTCCGTGTCCGGATGGGACTTTCCTTGGCGTGGAAGGCAAGCTTGGCGTCTGAATATGTAGATCTCCTACCATTGTAACCGACTCTGTGTAACCCTAGCCTCCTCCGGTGTCTATATAAACCGGAGGGCTTTAGTCCGTAGGACACAACATACATGACAACAATCATACCATAGGCTAGCTTCTAGGGTTTAGCCTCCTTGATCTTGTGGTAGATCCACTCTTGTACTACCCATATCATCAATATTAATCAAGCAGGACGTAGGGTTTTACCTCCATCGAGAGGGCCCGAACCTGGGTAAAAACATCGTGTCCCTCGTTCCTGTTATCATCAGCCTAGACGCACAGTTCGGGACCCCCTACCCGAGATCCGCCGGTTTTGACACCGACACCCACCTTGATCATTAAAGCTTTCATCTTATATTCGCAATATCAAGATTGCAATCTCAGTTTCTTGCTTGTTCTTCATTTGCTCGTAGGAAACAGACCCTCGTGGTCAGGTTGATCGTGCTCTGGCGTGGTCAATAACCTCTCGGAGTTGGTTTAGCGATTGCTAAGGCGCGACGTCCTCGCACGTTCGTAGTCGGATCGTTAAAGTCGACTTCCACCAAAGCGATATCCATCATCTCATCGAAAGACGGGACACCTTTGCCCCTATCAAGAAACTCTGGAAATAATTATTGGCAGTCAAACTGAGCAAAATGAACCCTTTGAAAATATATTGAAGAATCATGATAACTTACTTGGTGAATGGACCAGTAAATTTGCTGGACTCACTAATGATGTGTAGGCTCTAGATGGAAGAACTAAGAGCATGGAAGCAAAAGTGGCTAAAATTGCAGAGAATAAAACTTTGATTCTAGCCAAGTTTGCAGGTAAACTAGAACCTAACCCGGTTGAAGATGTCAAGACAATGAGATGATAACAATGAAACACCACTACCTTAGGTACCGAATGATGAGGCATATAATGTCCTTGTTGATCATGTTGCAACTAAAGTACGTGAGGTGGATGATGAAAGAAAAAAAATCTATTTAGCAAGTTACCTGCTAAATAAGAAGATACTTTTGAGCCTACTATTGAGATTGAGATTGTTTTGAACAAATTTATTGTTATATGTGATCTAGGTGCTACTGTTTCAACTATCCCTTAGTCTGTTTATGATAATCTCAATCTTGGTCCTTATGCTACTACCGAGATTGGATTGAATATGGGCAATTCTAATTTTACGCAAGAAATAGGGATTAAGCATGGTGTTATCATTCAAACTATTGATTTCCCTATCATGATTGATCTTGTTACAATTGATATGCCTGAAGATCCCATTGCTCCTATAATTCTTGGCAGGCCTTTTCTTAGGACCACAAAGGTTGTTATTAATGTGTTTGAGGGGAATGTAAGATTTGACCTTCCAGTAATGGATCCTTTTGTGAGAAATTTCCCCAGGAAAATGAAAATGAAGGCATACAGCAAAGAGCGCATTGTTCTCAATGCTCAAAGCTATGGTTTTTTACCCAAGTGATCATCACTATGGTCAAGCTATCCGACCGAAAACAAGCGCTTCGTGAGAGGTAGCCCATGCAAATAAGGTAGAAAAGTAAGTTTTTGTTTTTAGTTTCAATAAGAGGGTGTTGAAGTTTACGTCGTGGAAGATAAGTTGGGGAAGTTGTACTAATGAGGCCTTTGTCATGTGCAAAGTTATAGTGTGTTGTACTAACATTTGAATGCCTAGAAATATGCCTATATGTTGTGTTTGAACTGACCCCATAGGAATTAGTGAAAAAGTGAAGTTTGGAAGAAATAGATCAAAAGACGGCATAGTATATATGCAACAGTTGTGGTCATTTTGGCGGTCGTATGCAATCCTGGTGGATCCAATAGAAACAAACCAGAGGCAACCGAGCGTTCGGCGGTGTATCATACGAGCATCCCCGCTCGTATGGATGATCGTATGAACCTTTGGCAGAAATATGGAAGAACTCCAGAGTGTTTGACGATGCTTTATACAAGCATCCATGCTTTTATGAGCACTCATATGGCACCTTCTACCATATGATCAAAAAAAGAAGAAAATCAAACATGACGTTCTATACGAGCACTCATGCTCGCATGATTGGTCGTATGAGGTAAGTGCAGACAACACTTTGGGTTCAGAATGAACGACGGTGTTCCATACGAGTGCTTGCACTCGTATGACATCCTAGCGTCCATAAGGAGCCTGAGGCAAGAGGTATTTGGCCCCCCCAAAATCATCCCTTTCTTCTTCTTCTTCTTCCTCCAAACCTCTCCAAATGCTACCATGACTTTAGCCAATCTTGTTGGTGCAATATTTGTCTACCTTGTGTTTTGGAGATTGTTGGCAGAAACAGGTATGGACTGATTTGTTTGCTAGTGCACATGGAGACAAATAGTCCATGCACAACCGAAGAGTATGCTGTCTCCGGTGCTAAGTTCGAAGGAACTTCACTGAAGCATATCTGCGTTGCAGAGAAGAACGAGCTATATATGTTGAATTCATATAGTCGAGGAGATTGATGTGAAGGAATCGAACTCTCTAAAGTTTACTGCTGAAGCAAAGCTTTTGACTTGGTATCATTGTCCAAAGAAATTGACTGCAGCAATGGAAGTCAAAGACAAAGTGAAGATGTACTATTCATTTTGTTGTTCTTCTTTCATTCAATTGAGTCATAGGACCTCCATACTATTAAGAGGGGTATAGGTTCTTGATGCTTAGATCTATGTGATGCTTAGCCAAAACTTATGAAAGTTGCGAGAGAAATCTCTGTGTTCCGAGCAAATACTTGTCAGCAAGAGACTGTGATCTTCTTCGCTGCGAGAGATTTGTCTCAGACCGAGTTAGCATTACCTGCTCCGCAAGCAATGTTACCGTTATGCCCAAATCCGACCGTTGGACTCGTATCGTTTGGCCATTGCATGATACTGATGTCTAATTTGGTCATTTCCCATCAAGGAAGGTTGTGGCTATAAATATCCACCCCGCTCCAACATTGTCCGTTGGCTGATCCGCTTGAGATTTCTGAGAAGATTGATTTGAGCAACCCCTCTCCGAGTGATTTGAGTTTAAGATCCACTGAGAGAAAAATCAAGAGCCAAAACTTAGACAGTGGTTTAGCATCACAGTTGTTCTGAGTGAGAGTTCTTGTACCTATTACTCTTGAGAGCTGTGCTCTCTCTAGACGGATAGGTTTCAGCTTGAGTGTTGAAGAGTTGTTGTCTTCACCGAGCTAGATCTTCAGCAACCAAGAGTGATTATGGTTCGCGAAGGTCGACTGAAGGTTTGGAGATCGCCGACAAGGATCTACCACAAGTGAAATCAACCTGGGTCTGATCAACTCTGTGTTGAAGGAGAATAGGGTGAATATAGTCACAGCCCCTCCAACCAGACGTAGCCCTTTGGCAGAAGGGTGAGCTGGTCTACCAAATCTAATTGTCGCCATCAAGCACCATAGGTTCATTCTACTTCACTGCAATTCCTTCAGCAGTTTTTATTTGTGCTCTGTGTCGATAGTTTACCTCATCACTTTGTTCTATTGTCAACTTCATATATTATTGTGTTCATCCTATTTCATTTATATCACTTTTATTCATTCGTCTTCGCCTTTACTTGTGAAATCATTCTATACTATTATTTCTCTGTGTGCATCATGTTGTGTCTCATTCTAGTGCATCTGTTTGCCTGTTGCACTACTCTCATCATGATTAGACCTGTGATTTCCCAAGCTCATACTATTATCACTGCTTTCATCAAAGAATATGCTTCAGACAAAGAAGATTGATTCAACTCATTTCCTTCTTTACATTATTCCGCTGCTGTGATTGGTATCAGTTTCAAAACATTCGAAAGAATTAATGAATCTCCCATTCACCTCCTCTGGTCGATATACTCTCGGTCCTAACAATTGGTATCAAATAAGGTACTCCCTATCTCTTCTTATTAAAGGTCTAGCATCCTTGGAGGTTAGAGTATGTCATATGCAGGTAGATCCTTGCACTCTGAAAGATATCCTATCTTCGATGGAAATGACTATCTGTACTGTAAGGAACGAATGAGAATCGGAATTCAAGCTATCAACTATGATCTATGGCAGATTGTGGAAGATGGCTACACCATTCAGCAACCGAACAATCTCAACATCGATGACAAAGCAAATCTACAGTTGGATGATCAAGCAAAAGATATCATCTATAGCAGTCTATCAAAAGACATTTTCTTTCGGTTCCAAAGGCTCAATACTACAAAGCAAATTTGGGATGCCATCAACAATGCTCATGAAGAACTTGTTGCCAGATCAGATCCTCACATTCAAATGCTTTGTGCTATGTTCACTGGATTGAGAAGTCTTCGTAAGGAAAGTGCTATGGAACTAACTGATCGATTGACAAACATTGTCGAAAGACTCCATCGGCGAGGAGTAACTGATATCACTAATAGAGATGTGGTCAACAAGCTTCTGAGTGCTCTTGATGAATCCTTCGATCCCATTGTAGCTGAATCAAACAAAGACCAGACTATGAAGAGCTTCACTATGTTGAGGTCATGACACTGATGTCAATTCATGAAGAAAAGATGGAACTGGAAAATGCCAATCAAGAATCTTGTTTGGAAAGTGAAGGGGAAATTCTCTCACACTATGGCAGTTATGAAGAGAATCAAGACACCATCACAAGAGAACTTGAAATGCTTACACAAAGGCTAAGTGATCTCAGAAGACAGAACTCATCGTGAATGATGATGAAGATGACATGCCTGAATCTTCAAGACAGCTACCTCCGAAAGAAATGAAGTGCTTCAAATGTAAACTATTCGGTCATCTCATCGCAGATTACCGTAGTTGGGAAGGAAAACCTAGAAACAGATGGAAATATCTTCACTGCAGTTGTTTTACTCGAGTGGATCGTCATACTAAGCTCTCGAAGGAAATTGCATGTCCCTCATCATCTTTGATGAGACCAGTCACTGATGTGAAAGCCAGAGCAACCATTGAATCAAATATGAAGAGGATGTCATAGCTAAATAGAGCATGTGTTGATCTGACTCTGGACTCCAAAGAGGAAGCAACTGACACTGAATCAGATGATGAAGAATTCTACAAAGTATTGGAAGGAGCAATGCCTTCATTGCCTATGAGTCATTTGAGAACTCACTTGAGTTAGATGCCGATGATGATGCTTCAAGCAATGATGAATCAATCGCTTTCTGTCTCATGGCAAAATCATCAAAGGATCAGGTATCAGCAAAACACCAAAAATCCATTGATGATACCTGATCATATATCACAATACATTATGTTGAGATTTAGCCATTTTAACATGTTTAGCATTGCATTTATATAGGAAAAATCATGTACGTATCATCAAGTACCTGATCATAATGTTAAATTTTTTGTTCAAGCATATATCAAGAAATCCTTGAGAGAAATATCAGGAAAACCGAAGGATTACTATTCGAAGATATGGAGAAGAATCAAAAGTTGATCGAAGAGCAAGATGCTTTTTCATCAACTATTGATGATCTTACCAAACTATATGATTTGCTGATAGTTGACTACGAGAGTTTATCAAATGAACTCCTTAACAGGAATAAAGAACTCGTGTCACTGAAAGAATCTCATAACGAGCTGGTGTTAGAGAAAGCTTCTCTCTTCGCTGAGCAATCTACTTGTCTTCCTGATGATTTTGATCCTCCGTGCTTAAAATGCCTAGAGTGCAGTAATGCTGATTCACATGCTGAAACCTCTAACACTATCATGGAGAAATTACAGTAGTCACGAATGATATCTCTAACCCCTCCTCCGAGGAATATGCCGCCATTGCTGATGAAAACTGTAGGCTAAAGGACTTACTTGAGACATGAATGCTAAGAAGCCTGAAAGGGCATCAAACCCTATGTGATGTGCTCCAGAAGTCATTACTGCACAAAATTCCTCGAAAGGAAGGATTGGGTTTCGAAAGGAAACTCAACATTGATGGAACTTACCATACTCCCAAGCAATATCCTCGTACGAGTTGGGTTCTTGCTACTAGCAAAACACTCGAACCTGCAATTCTGTCAGGATATGATTCTTCCATTCCTGCCATTTCTAATGACTCTGATGACTCAAATTACAAACTATTCAAACAACAGAATGGTAAGGTTTTTACTCGATATGTTGGCACTAAATGCAGGCCAGGTTCACCCAAGAAGCAAATATGGGTAAATAAATGCATCATTGAAAGTGTTTGTCACTGCTAACTTGAACATGCAGAGTAATTCTCTTCGAGATAATGATTATCATTCGCCGAATGGTTCCGGAAAATTCTCGAATGGGTATTGATCAAACCTTCAACACAAGGAGTATATGTGTTCCTATTCAAATCATTATACTCATGTGATTACTCATGAAATCCTCAAGTATCTTACAGATCCCACCGAAAGAATGCTCCTGCTCAGACGAAGAAAATGAGATCCTCGTTTCCCACACAAGTGTGGATTGTGAAGAAGAACTAACCCTCTCATGCAGGTGATATCTCAGGGATCTTCATTGTTCATCTATTACCCTGAGATCCATCGTTGGTGATGGTTCTTTCTGTGTTCATCTGTATCTTTGTTTGTTGTGTTTGTGTTCTGTGTTTTCTTTCAATTGGCTTAGTTTTTTGTGTCGTACTATGTTTTCCCTTTGTTCTTCCTCGTCATAAACATGCAACCTGATCTGAAGAAGATTTCAAACCGACGTCCTTGGTTGCGAATGAAAAAACTTTGAAATTTCAGCTGTTTTGGCGCTTGCGCTTCCTCAAACCCTTCGGCATTCTGTTCAGTTACCGAGATTTTCGCAGGAAACGGCTGGCACGTGCCCACGATCTCACGATCGTGATCTTGTCTGTTGAATGTAGAATGTCTCGTGCTTTTAGGCCGTGGATCTCAAAGGATGCGGTTTCACCCTCGGGCTATATAAACCCCCTCCAGGCGCTTCCTCCTTTGTTCTTTTTCTGTTCGACCGCAAACCCCTCCTCTCACTCTCCGCCCGAGCCCGAGTCGGAAGCAGCGTCGACGTTGTACCTTGCCATGCAACTACGGTGAAGCCCCGCCGCCGTTGGTCGCGCGAGTGTGGTACATTTTCTTTCCCGCATTGCTATAGGTGATCTTTCCTGCCAAGTTACGGCATTCAGATCTGGAACTAGCCCTGTCATTCCTCTGTTTTAGGGCTATTCTTAGCGACGCAATTTCTTCTATTTTATTTTCTTGCGGCAGATATTTAGGGCTCTCTAAGTTATGGCTTGTACGGTTTGTAACTTTTCCCTCGTACCAGTCTTTTGAGATCTAGGGTTCCTGTTTATCCTTCTAAAAGATTAGATAAGTTGTTACTCTGCCCTATGGTGCTATGCAATTGTATCGATGATATCTTTCAAATATGCATACCATGGATTCCTTTGCTGCTTCTAAAAAACTTGTCATTTTCAGTCAAAAATGCTTTTGTCCATGTTTGTGACCCCTTCCTGTTTTCCCTCGCTTTGTTATTTTTTTCTCGTAGGAGTGGTCATGGCTCATAGTTCGGAGGAGCAGTCTGGGTCCGAGGAAGAAATTCTTCAGCTGCAGCTTGTGGCTGATAAAGCAAAGTTGGCTAAAAGAAAAGCAGCTAAGCCACCAAAGGTGCCAAAGAAGAAAACTGAGTCAGAATCTGATGAAGAAGAAGATGATATTCCCTCGGCTCACAGTTAGCCTGAGGATGAGCAAATCACCGATTCCAAGACCCTGTTCTCCGATGGAAATCTCAAGAAGGGTGGCCGCAGTAGAGAGAGGAACCCTGCCGCTGAAATGTTTGATCCGGAAACTTACATAACTCCATCTGGAGTTGAAACTGCCACCGAAAGAAATACTAGGCTGCAGAAGATTCGCCGTCATTGGGCGAAGAAGTTGTTCAACTATGAACATGTCAGAAGGAAATATCAGATCTTGTTCGCATTCACTCCACCCTGGAATGAATGCATCGTAGAGGGCTGCCTAGGTCAAGATGATGAAAAAGTTAGGCCAGCTCCTCCCGCTAATGCTCATGTTGATTCATTGAAGACAATTGCTGATTTCCCAGAGGAAGTGGAAAAGAGAGCGAAGGCCAAGGCCAAGCGTGAAGCCAAGGCCTCAAAGAAATATCAGGTGGAACAAAGAAATGTTGAGTTAACTCAACAAGATGTGCAAGAGAAGAAGGAACGGGCATCTGCCCGAAAAGAAAAGAAGAAGAGGAAGTATGTTTCCCCTCGAGCTTCAAGAATTAAATCCGTTGCGAGAAAAATCAATGAAGGCAGTATCTGTCTCATCTGATGATTCTTCCGATGATAATGTTGCTGAAGAGATTCCTATGTATGATCAATGAGCTCTTCTTGACAAGCCGTACCAAACACCCTCTCCTGCAAATTTTTTGCCTACATTGAGATCATCACCAAGGTTTGCTACTGTGGCATCAGATAAACCTTTGGGTTCTACTGCCCCTGCGGCGAAAAGAAAGTTGTTGCCCAATGAAAAAGTTGTTATTGCTGCCAAGACGGCCAAGACAATTGTTCCTGCTTCCACAGAGGAACCGCAGTATGACTTTGATCTTATCTTTGATATCATTGAAGGTGCATCCTATGATGCAAAATCAACTGATCTGAGCAATTTGGGTCTTCTTGATGATGTTACCAAGATGGTAGCAAAGCACTTCGCTGAGCTGGGAGAGATCACCAAGGAACTAAACCAAGCTGCTGAGGACAAGAGACTCCTTAAGAAAATGAGGAAGGATGCCATTACTGATTCCGAAAGGAAAGAAATGAACAAGGAGAATCTAGAGATTACCAAAGCCCTCACTATCATGAGGAGTAATAAGATTAAGTGGCACTCAAGGCTAAAGATGGATGTTTCTCAGCTTTGTGATTAAGAAATAATGAGATTAACCGTCAAGCAGAACTTGCTCGACGTAGAGAAAAAGAAGAGAAGTGTCAGAAAGCTAAGGCAAGAGTCAACAAGACAAAGGCAATCTCAGATCATCGTATTCAGACTATAGCAACTGATGCTCCTGTCAACACAAGTGCCCCACTACAACAGATTCCACCATCCCCTCTTCACGAGGAAGAAACCGTGCAACAAGTTGAGCCTGCGGTAGTCATCATTCCTACCACAGCTACTCAAGAATATGATGTGATGGATATCTTTCTGAACCAAAATAATGAAGAGAATGTCATGCCCGAGCAGCAAGCCCCTAAAGAAAAGGTTGATGAAGATATTGAGGTAGAGAAGGTTGTTTCATGGCCTCTGAAGGATATGCAAGTTGAGCCCTCTGGATCCATCAAGAAGGATGATAAGGTTGAGGGGGAGCAAGTTGCTTCCTGAGGAAATACCACCCCAGTCTCCTCATCTGGTGCCCCTACCCAGATGGAGGTTGACCCTTCTCCTGGTTCTTTGGCTTCACAACCAGAATAGGAAGAAAAGAAAGATGAAGAGCCCATGGCTCACAAACAAGAAGTACCAGCAGTTGTACCACCAGTTTTGCCTCAGCAGACCGAAGGAGAAGCTACAGTGACCCAAGTGACCGAAGAAGTTGTTGTGCCTCCTACAGTTGAGAGTGGACCGAAAGAAAAGGCCCATTGCCTGATAGCCATAAAGCCGTTGAAGGAGTTCCAGCGTAGGAAAATGAAGGTCAAACCAGTGCTCCCAAGCCATCTGTGCCCAAGAAAATGAAAAGGCCCCTTGCTCCACTAAGGCCTACTGATGAAAATGTGAGGGCTTCTGATGATGTTTAGTCGATGGAAATTAGCGATGAAGAGAATCAGAAAATCTCCAGGAATCACTTCCTATGTTTCCAGCTGAGTATGACCCAAATGGTCCTGCTTTCAATCAAGAGCTTCATGTTTTGAAGCTTGCTTTCTATGGGACAAGCCCTTACGAAGGAGAACGAACCTCACTGACATCCAGGTTTTGTACTGAAGAGCAAGCTGTATATTATGCTCGAATCTTGTTCGGCAATGATAGAATTTTCACAAGATATTAAACTTCTTTGAGCTCGAAGAAATGCCCTATTTCCACCATACAATCGAGCATATTGAACATGCTCTCCTGAAAGGATTCATGCGCTTCAATCATGGATGGAATAGAGAAGTTATCCTTCAGTTCTATGCCACGTTGTATGTCTCAGGAGATCTTGGAAAACACCTCAACCTGGATTCTCGAGTGGATGACTGGCAAAGAAAACATCAAGTGCTCGGCCGATCAGTTTTTGGCTATGATAAATCTTCCTCGGTGTGAATTCAAAAAAGATAGAGAGCACATGCTGCATTTTTTGGGAAGTGTCTGAAGCACAACTCACATTCTGATGGATCCCAACTTGGTTGGTGACCAATGTATTGATGTTGATACCATGAAGTTAGGCTATGGCAACAAAGTGATATTCTGTATCCTATGCAATTATCTCATGCCAACATATAGACCTCGGCATCGTGGGAAATGCACTTCTGGCCATGTCACAAGGTATTCGGTTTGATGTCCCTGATCTATTCATTCGCAATATGGCGTGTGCCACTGACAACCCACAATCTCTGAAGCTGTATGCACCATGGATCATGTATGCAATTGAGTAGCTCACCCATGAGAAATTTTAGTCTTCATTCCACCCATACGTGACACTCTCCTATGGTGAAGGATACTGGAAAAGGAGAAGAACCTGCTGATGCTACTGGCACTATGCTTGCGCCTGAAAATGCTCCTAAGCTCAGGAAAGCCAAGGTTGAAATTCCCCCGAATGAAAATCCTTCTCTGTATGAAATTTGCAGTCGCACACAGCAAGCATTGGAGAGCCACATCAAGCTAGATCGAAAGGAAAAGATGGAGCTAAAGACCGAGCTGAATTTACTTCACAATCATACCCGCCAAATTATTCTCCATGAGAAGGAGGCAAAGAAGCGCTCCTGGACTCTCCTCAGACAACATTATTCTTGCAAGCAGCTGGCTGCCAAAGGTATCATGAAGGATTACGACTACCTGGACTTGATTGCTGTTCCTCGCATCCGAAGACAAACTCTAGTGCTCCCACAACGTTCTGCTCCGACTAAAATGTTGTTTGTCGACCATGATGGTGAAATTGAAGACACAGCTGGAACACTCATATACAAGGCTGATGCTCATCCCTCCAGTTCCTCTAGAGCCCATGTTGATACTCCTGTTTCGGCCTCGACCTTTCCTCGCTCTACGGATTCTGATTCGTCGAGTGGTTTTAATTTTGATTCTGAGGATACGCCTAAAGAGTAGTTCCTCGTCTGCTATCTCTTTCCTTTTTGACACTTGTTGACAAAAGGGGGGTGGTACATCGAGTGAGAGATTATCGAGGTTCTTGCAGGGTGTTTTTATTCGCATGCTGCTTTTCGCAGTCAAAGATTTGGTTTTCCCTTGAACAATTTGCTTGAAGAACTTAACGCACAGCCTGTGGTGTTGAAATACTCGGTCGCCATGTAACGTTAATAACCCCCCTCCTACAATATTATTTGCTTCATACTATCTATTTGCACCTAACATCGAATGAGTTTTCCCTTGCAATGATTATCTTCAATAACTATCTATCATACATGAAAAAATATTTGCTCTTCGAAGAAGAACAAGAAATCATCAAGTGATGATACTAAGGGGGGGGCTTTGAGTACTAAACAAATTATATCTATTATGGTTGGATATGTTCTGATTGTTATCCTTCATTATCTAACCTCAGGAAGAGAATGTCAGTCTAAGCTTTTATGCCTTACGTTGTGAAGGATATTTCACTGACAAAGTGTTTTTCTCTTGAAATTATTTCTCTTATTATCTTCTGTATCGCGGGGAAACCACATCTCAAGCATATCCACTCCGAGCAACATATTCTTATTTTATGTTGCTCTGATTGTATCAAATATCTAACACGCAGGAAAACTACATATCGTGTGGATTCAAATTGTGTTTTGAGAAAACCTTCATGTTATATCCGTCGTCACAAATATTTCAAAGTTTATCTTAAGTCTAATTCTCTTCAAAGATTTTGTGACATGAATCACCTCAAACACCATCGAGTGCATTGAAATAAGTCAAGTATGAAATCACAAATCAATGTCACTTACACGAAGAATAATCTTGTCTCCTTTCGGTCCATTCATGCTCTGATGTATACCTTCAGGGGGAGAGTGCTTTATCTTCGTAATTATCTCTCATCTCTTATTATCCTTCACATTACATTCCATTATTTATCTATCCTTCGATGTAATCTTTTTTGCCAACAATCGTCCAAAAAGGGGGAGATTGTTGGTGCAATATCTGTCTACCTTGTGTTTTGGAGATTGTTGACAGAAACATGTATGGACTGATTTGTTTGCTAGTGCATACCGAGAGAAATAGTCCATACACAACCAAAGAGTATGCTATCTCTGGTGCTAAGTTCGAAGGAACTTCACTGAAGCATATCTGCATTTCATATAAAAACGAGCTATATCTGTTGAAGTCATATAGTCGAGGAGATTGATGTGAAGGAATCGACCCCTTAAAAGTTTACTACTGAAGCAAAGCTTTTGACTCGTTATCGTCGTCCGATGATTGATTGCAGCGATGGAAGTCGAAGAAACGTGAAGACATAGTATTCATTTTGTTGTTCTTCTTTCATTCAATTGGGTCATAGGACCTCCATGCTATTAAGAGGGTTATAGGTTCTCGATGCTTATATCTGCTGTGATGCTTAGCCAAAACCTATAAAAGTTGCGAGAGAAATCACTTTGTGTTCCGAGCAAATACTTGTCAGCTAGAGACTGTGATCTTCTTTGCTACGAGAGATTTGTCTCAGACCGAGGAGTTAGCATTACTTATTCCGCAAGCAATGTTACCGTTGTGCTCAAAATCCGACCGTTGGACTCGTATCATTCGGCCATTGGCTGATCCCGATGTCTAATTTGGTCATTTCCCATCAGGGAAGGCTGCGGCTATAAATAGCCACCCCGCTCCAACTTGTCTGTTGGCTTCTTCGCTTGAGATTTCTAAGAAGATAGATTTGAGCAACCCATCTTCGAGTGATTTGAGTTTAAGATCCACCAAAAGAAAAATCAAGAGCCCAAACTTAGACAGTGGTTTAGCATCACAGTTGTTCTGAGCAAGAGTTCTTGTACCTATTACTCTTGAGAGTTGCGCACTATCTAGACGGATAGGTTTCGGCTCGAGTGTTGAAGAGTTGTTATCTTCATCGAGCTAGATCTTCAGCAACCAAGAGTGATTATGGTTCGCGAAGGTTGACTGGAGTTTTGGAGATTGCCGACAAGGATCTACCATGAGTGAAATCAACCTGGGTTTGATCAGCTCCGTGTTGAAGGAGAATAGGGTGAAGATATTTTATCTTCCGTGTTAAGTCACGGCCCCTCCAACCAGACGTAGCCCTTTGGCAAAAGGGTGGACTGGTCTACCAAATCTAATTGTCGCCATCGAGAACCACTAGTTCATTCTACTTCACTGCAATTCCTTCAGCAATTTTAGTTCATGCTCTGTGCCAATTGTTTATCTCATCACTTCGTTTTGTTGTCAACTTCGTATATTATTGTGTTCATCCTATTTTATTTATATCACTTGCATTCAGTCGTCTTTGCCATATTCCTCAGTTTACCTGTGAAATCATCCTATAGTATTATTTCTCTGTGCGCATCATGTTGTGTCTCATTCTACTGCATCTGTTTGCCTATTGCACTACTCTCATCGTGATTAAACCTGTGATTTCCCAAGCTCGTACTATTATCACTGCTTTCAATTAAGATATGCTTCAGACGAATAAGATTGATTCACCTCATTTCCTTCTTTACATTATTCCACTGCTGTGATTGGGATCAATTTCAAAACATTCAAAAGAATTTTTGAATCTCCCATTCACCCCCTCTAGTCGATATACTCTCGGTCCTAATAGATCTCCCTACTCAATCTATTTCGGTTCAGACCCTTCTGCATGATCGATCTATGGTATGTTTTTCCTCTGATCACCAACTAAGTTTTTGCAAATCCATGTTCTATGTGCCTAGCATTTGCAATGCCTATGGTATGTGTAGTTTTATCTAAATTTTGAGCTTGGCTTGGATTCATTGATGTTTAAAGAGGAGTGTGATGTTATAATTGTTGTAGGATCCATATTATATCATTCTATTGGACTGAAAAATGTATTTGTAGATGTTCACGAGGAGGTGCACACATATCGCTCATGGTGATGCACCGGGTTCATTCGTGAGTGCCACACAAAGGCAGTAAGTTTTCACACAAGGGATTGTCTTCACCGACCGTGAGGCAATAAGAAAATACAAGAAGCTTCATGCAAGGAAGATAAAATGCCTCCAAGTGAGCTTGCGAGTCCACACTAACCAAGTTGGGCATCAGTAAAGATTTTAATTTACTCTGTGATAATGCCAGGTTGCATCATTGTAGGACCTTGAGAAGAGGTGTCTAGAGGGGGGGGGTGATTAGATACTAAGTACCAAAGGTACAGTTTTTAAGATTCTTTTGGTTTAAGTGGAGCTTAAGCACAATTTCAACAATCACAATACATATCAAGCAAGCATGCAAAGAGTATATGAGCAGCGGAAAGTAAAGCATGCAACTTGCAAGAAAGTAAAGGGAAGGGTTTGGAGGATTCAAACGCAATTGGAGACACGGATGTTTTTGGCGTGGTTCCGTTAGGTGGTGCTATCGTGCATCCACGTTGATGGAGACTTCGACCCACGAAGGGTAACGGCTGCGAGAGTCCCCGGAGGGCTCCACCCACGAAGGGTCCACGAAGAAGCAACCTTGTCTATCCCACCATGGCCGTCGCCCACGAAGGACTTGCCTCACTAGCGGTAGATCTTCACGAAGTAGGCGATCTCCTTGCCCTTACAAACTCCTTGGTTCAACTCCACAATATTGTCGGAGGCTCACAAGTGACACCTAGCCAATCTAGGAGACACCACTCTCCAAGAAGTAACAAATGGTGCGTTGATGATGAACTCCTTGCTCTTGTGCTTCAAATGATAGTCTCCCCAACACTCAACTCTCTCTCATAGGTTTTGGATCTGGTGGAAAGAAGATTTGAGTTGAAAGCAACTTGGGGAAGGCTAGAGATCAAGATTCATATGGTAGGAATGGAATATCTTGGCCTCAACACATCAGTAGGTAGTTCTCTCTTAGAAAATGTATGATGGAAGTGTAGGTTTAGTCTGATGGCTCTCTCCACAAATGAAGAGGAGGTGGAGGGGTATATATAGCCTCCACACAAAATCTAACCGTTACACATAATCTGCCAAACTCGGTGGGACCGAATCGTTAAACTCGGTCAGACCGATTTAGCAAATAATGTGACCCTTAGGGTTTTCGGTGGGACTGAAATGCAACTCGGTGAGACCGATATTGTTAGGGTTAGGGCATAACGTAATCTCGGTAGGACCGATTACACAAACTCGGTCAGACCGATTTGGTAATAAGCTTTCCAGAGAGTTGGTCAGGCAAACTCGGTGGGACCGATTACTCAAACTCGGTGAGACCGATTTTGGTAATAAGCTTTCCAGAGAGTTTGCATTGTAATCTCGGTAGTACCGATTTCTCAAACTCGGTGAGACCGATTTGATAATGGACATACATAGAGAAATTACAATACCATCTCGGTGAAACTGAGATCCCTGTCGGTAAGACCGATTTGCTTAGGGTTTGTGGCATTGGCTATGACTTATGGAATCGGTGGCGCCGGACAGGAAGTATCGGTGTGACCGTTTTTGGCTTTGGGTTTAGGTCATTTGTGGAAGTGGGAAAGTAGCTGAGGGTTTTGGAGCATATCACTAAGCACACGAAGCAAGAGGCTCATTAAGCAACACGTCATCCCTCCTTGATAGTATTGGCTTTTCCTATAGACTCAATGTGATCTTGGACCATTAAAAATGTAAAATGAAGAGTCTCGAGCTTGAAGCTTGAGCCAATCCTTTGTCCTTAGCATCTTGAAGGAGTTCCCACATCCTTTAGTCCATGCCACTCCATTGTTGAACTTATCTGAAATATACTAGATAAAAGTGTTAGTCCAACAAGAGATATGTTGACATTAATTATGAAAACTACCTAGGGAGCACTTGTGCTTTCAATCTCCCCCTTTTTGGTAATTGATGGCAACATACATCAAAGCTTTAGATAAAGATATAAAGAGTAGCAAGTAAAGCTTTGGAAAGACATGTAACAAACATAGGCTCCCCCTATATGTATGCAATCATGTGAATATGGAATATAGAAGCATGTGAGAGCATAAACATGATAGAGCAGGCAATGTGTTACATGTATCTTGGCCATATGCATCAGAGCAAAGAATGTTGAAGAAAATACCTTCATGCTCATGAGTCCTTCTTGCAAACAATATGTACATCAGCAAGAATTCCTCATACACATGATTGTGATGCATGTACTTACCTTGTAGTCTTGAGTTGTCTTAGGATGAAATGAACCTGTGTAAACAAGGTTAGATAACACAGATACATCTACTAGCCAGAGCAAACAGAAGAGACCACAAGAATACCAAGACTGGGATGACATGTAGAGAGTGAGTACTAGGTACCACATTGGATTAGACATGTCCCCAAGAGTAAACATATGCAATGAATTTAAATGTTCTCTTTCCCTTAGATGTCTTGCTCCCCCTGAATCTAACATGGGATACTGGGAGAAGATAGGGAATAGAAAATCAGAGCTAGAAAGAAAACAGAGCTGAAAGATATGAATGATGATCAGAGCTGATGCATTCTAATGCAAATAGGCACAACAGAACATATGAACATGTCTCTCCCCTCAAGACGACATGTGGACATCTCTCCTCTTGAACACCAAGCATCTGGGATCCTTGAGAAATACTTTCTACTTAAGTATTCTCTCCCCCTGGAGATCTCTCTCTCCTTTTGAGGGTCTCTCTCCCCCTTAGGTCTCTCTCCCCCTTAAGAAGGAAGGTGATAAACTTTGATGCTCTCTCTCTCTCTTCAGATGATAAGCTTTGATGTTCTCTCTCTCCCCCTTTGACATCAATTTCCAAGAAGGGTCTTCTGGAATCTGTCGAATGGGTTTGGTCCTTGAGACACAGAGCAAAGCAAGGATAAAAATGTGATGCTTGTAGAGGACAAGATTCATTGAGTGGAGCTGGATCAGAAGAAACACAGAATTATGTGGCAAACTGTTTTTCCTGTTATGAAATCGGTGGCATCGAGTGAGTTGCTTTGGTTGGACCGAAAGGATTCGGTTGGGCCGAAAATAACAAATCGGTGAAACCGAGTTCATCGCAGAGAAAACACTTGTCACCTCAGCTCACTAGACTAGTAAGATCTCACAAGGATTTGCAAGGAATTTACTGAAAGATGTGCAATGAATTGGAATGCAGAAAATGCAGAGCAAACAGAAAGAAAGAAATCTAGATGAAGTTTTTTTTGAAAGGGGAAACAAGTATGCATGAGACAAATGCAACAACACAGAAAAGAACACAAGAGAGCTTCATCTAGAGATGGTTGGCGACGAAGTCACCTATGTTAGAGTATATTGACTTAGGAGTCAAGTGAGATCACTTGATCATAGGTCATACTCATCGTTTAAGCTCAAAATGGGGTTGCCATTTTCGTTTAAGCATCTTAATGTATTCACATCTTGTCGAGTTGCTTTAGCTCATGACTTGGAGTAAAGCTTCTCTAAGATGGAATAACATACCTTGGTTGGTGGTGTAGTCCATGTAGTTGAACTTGTGTGGGTTGCTCAAGGTTGATGTAGCTCATCAAGAATTTGGAGCACCACTTGGAATTTTAGTCCCTCTACCTACATGGGTTAGTTCTTGCAAGGAAGAGCACTTGTGTATCCAAAAATGACAATCATGAAGCTCAACATAGAATTTGTCAAAGGATATGTTTGAATGGTTTCGTGCTTCCTTGTCTTCAACCACCAAGGTGTAGAGACTTGGTGATATAGAGATTGCTCAAGATATGAGTAGATTAAAATCTCATGGAGTTTGATTCCACCAAGTACCTACATGGGTTAGATAACATGCAAGATACACATATATCCATGACATAAGATTTTCATCATAAGAGAAGTATCAAGGATTAGTCATAAGCTCATGTCTTGCATGTATCCAATGGAGTTTCTACTCCAAGTTCGAAGCATCAATTATGTTCAATTCTCCTCTTAACCTGCAAAACACTTTCTCATCAAGAGGTTTAGTGAATATATCCGCTAATTGCTTTTCGGTGCGAACATGCTTAAGATCAATGTCACCCTTAGCAACATGATCTCGAATGAAATGATGACGAACTTCAATATGCTTAGTTCGAGAATGTTGCACAGGATTAGGACCAATTTTAATAGCACTTTCATTGTCACAAAGCAATGGAACATGTCTCACATATATCCCATAATCCTTAAGAGTTTGGGTCATCCAAAGTAATTGAGCACAACATGAACCAGCGGCAATATATTCAGCTTCGGCAGTGGATAAGGATACCGAGTTTTGTTTCTTGGAGGACAAAGACACAAGGGATCTACCAAGAAATTGACAAGTACCCGAAGTGGACTTTCTATCAACCTTGTCTCCGGCATAGTTTGAGTCGGAATAGCCAACAAGATCGAAAGAGGCCCTCTCAGGATACCAAATGCCAAATTTTGGTGTATGGATTAAGTATCTCACTATCCTTTTCACAGCCTTAAGATGACATTCCTTAGGAGCATCTTGATATCGTGCACACATGCACACACTTAGCATGATATCGGGACGAGAAGCACATAGATATAACAATGAACCAATCATAGAGCGATAAACCTTTTGATCAACCGGTTCACCGTCTTTGGTCAAGTCATTATGTCCACTAGTAGGCATGGGTGTAGACATACCTTTGCATTCTTGCATATTGAATTTCTTGAATAAGTCCATGGTGTACTTTGTTTGAGAAACAAAGGTACCTTCCTTAGTTTGCTTGATTTGCAACCCAAGAAAGAATTTGAGTTCACTCATCATAGACATCTCAAACTTCTGCGACATTAGCTTCCCAAACTTTTCACTAAAATGAGGGTTAGTTGAACCAAATATGATATCATCAACATAAATTTGGCACACAAATAGTTCTCCATTAACCCTTTTAGTAAAAAGAGTAGAATCAATTTTCCCAATTTCAAAGCCTTTTTCAATAAGAAACTTGGTCAAGCATTTACACCAAGCTCTAGGATCTTGTTTAAGACCATAAAGAGCTTTGTGAAGTTTGTAAACATGACTGGGTTTCTTAGGATTGACAAAGCCGGGAGGTTGCTTAACACAAACTTCCTCCTCTATTTCACCATTTAGAAAAGCACTTTTAATGTCCATTTGGTACAAGGTAATATCATGATGATTAGCATAGGCAAGTAAGATGCGAATGGACTCAAGTCTAGCAACGGGGGCGTAAGTCTCACCATAGTCCATACCTTCGACTTGTGTGTAGCCTTTGGCGACGAGACGTGCTTTGTTGCGAACTACTTGTCCATCTTCATCTTCCTTGTTGCGAAACACCCATTTGGTACCGATGACGTTGTGGTTGTTGTTGGGCTTCTCAACTAATGTCCAAACTTGATTCCTCTCAAAGTTATGTAGCTCTTCATGCATAGCATTTATGCAATCCGGATCTTCCAATGCTTCTTCAACCTTCATAGGTTCAATGCTAGAGATGAAAGAATAGTTTTCACAAAAGTTAGCTAAACGAGTTTTAGAGCGAGTGATTCTCCCGGTTTGAATGTCATTGTAGATTTGCTCGACGGGATGATCATTAGCAACTCTTGCTCGAACTCATGAAAGCTTTTGCTTGGGTCTTCGTTGAACATCTTCTTCATATTGTTCTTCTTCTTCTTGGCCTTCTTCATTGTTGGCGTTGTCGTTCTCTTGTCGTGGTGGAGAAGGAGGTTGTTGACGTTCATCTTGATGCACTTCCTCGTTTTCTTCATCTTGGTGTGTCCCACTTGTGGGTGCTTCCGTATCAACTCTCGGTTCACCTTGTTGTGAAGTTGAAGCTTCCACTTGGACGGACGAGGTACTCTCCTTCACCTCCGTTGGACGAACCTTGCCAATAGCCAAGTCTTGGATTGCTTCCGAAGGATCTTTGTCACCTACATCAATTGGCAATTTCTCTACTTGCGAGCCGTTAGATTCATCAAACTTCACATCTTTCGTCTCTTCAACCTTTCGGGTGAAATTGTTGTAGACACGGTAAGTGTGAGAGTTTGAGCCATAACCTAGTAGGAAACCTTCATGAGACTTAGGAGCAAATTTAGAGCGACGATGCTTATCAAGAATGTAGCACTTTGAGCCGAATACTCGAAAGTATCCAACTTGGGGTTTGTTACCAGTGAGGAGCTCGTATGCCGTCTTGCCGAGTAGCTTGTGAAGATACAAGCGATTTGTTGCATGACAAGCTGTCTCAACCGCTTCTGCCCAAAAGTGCTTCGGCGTTTTGTACTCATCAAGCATCGTTCTCGCCATTTCGATGAGCGTCCAGGTCTTCCTCTCGACAACTCCATTTTGTTGAGGTGTGTACGTAGCCGAGAACTCGTGTGAAATACCTTCTTCGTCAAGAAAGGTGTCCACATTTGCGTTCTTGAACTCCGTTCTGTTGTCGCTGCAAACCTTCTTGATCTTCACTTCAAATTGGTTTTGGGCCTTCCTAGCGAAGTTTTTGAAGATCTTTTGGACCTGTGATTTATCATCGAGAAAGAACACCCACGTAAATCTGGAAAAATCATCAACTATAACTAGACCAAGAGAATTTCCACCGAGACTCTTGTAGGAGTTGGGACCAAAAAGATCCCTGTGAAGTAGCTCGAGTGGCCTCCTTGTGGTCATGATGTTCTTCACGGGATACCTTCCTCCAACCTGTTTACCTGCTTGACAAGCGCTGCAAAGTCTATCCTTATCAAATATGACATTTTTAACTCCAAGGATATGATTTCCTTTAATAAGCTTGTCAAGGTTTCGCATACCAACATGACCAAGTCGTCTATGCCATAACCAACCTTTTGAGGATTTAGCAATGAAGCAAGTTTTAGGTTGAGCCTTTTTAGTGAAATCAACAATGTATAGATCACCTCTACGCACACCGGTAAAGACCATTTTATGATTATCTTGACGAAACACTTGGCAATCTACTTCAGTAAATAGAACATTGAAACCAAAATCAGCAAGTCTAGATACTTAAAGTAAGTTGTAACCAAGAGATTCAACGAGCATGACATTTTGTATGGAGCTATCATGTGATATGGCCACCTTACCGAGGCCAACCACCTTACCCTTTGAGTTGTCACCGAAAGTGACATACTTTCGAGGACTATCATTATCAGCAAGTTCACGGAACATGTCTTTATCTCCGGTCATGTGATCGGTACATCCACTATCAAGGACCCATTCCTTTCCTCCTGACATATATCCCGAAGATTTGCCATAAGACCAAAATGTCTCATTGCATCATTAAGATCAAAGTCACTATCATCATCCTCATCATAGTATCCATGTTCAACATCGTCATGTGGTGGATCAAGTCCTAGAGAGGGTGATTCATTAGAATGAGTTTGATAATCTTGCTTATGAATTTTTATAGCTTCGGAAATAATATCACTAATGATACCAACATTTCCTTTGGCACGCATAAGGTTTGTAAGCTCATATAGACAATCACCAAACATAGGATCACTAGTATTCATCTTACTCAAGGCAATAGACTTATGAAGAATTTCATCAAGATTTTTCAAGGAATAATCAGGAAATCGTTCTTCAAGTAATTTCCATATGGTGTAGGCACACTTGAAAGTAGGCAAACATCCAATTAAATTTCTAGGCAATCCTCTAATGATAAGTTCGACAGATTCCTAATCATGTCAATTGACTCATCATGGGTAGGATGCATAGGATCAACATAAGGTGCACAAGGACTAGCAATGTACTTGTTAAAATGATATTGATTGAAAATAACAAGCATCTCATTTTTCCACTCATGAAAATACTCTCCATCAAGAATAGGCACTCTATGTCTAAGACTCCCCAACGTAGACTCATCCATCTTCCTCCAATGGTGATTAAACCAAAGCAATGGAGACCAATGCTCTGATACCACTTGTAGGACCTTGAGAAGAGGTGTCTAGAGGGGGGGGGGTGATTAGACACTAAGTACCAAAGGTGCAGTTTTTAAGATTCTATTGGTTTAAGTGGAGCTTAAGCACAATTTCAACAATCACAATACATATCAAGCAAGCATGCAAAGAGTATATGAGCAGCGGAAAGTAAAGCATGCAACTTGCAAGAAAGTAAAGGGAAGGGTTTGGAGGATTCAAACGCAATTGGAGACACGTATGTTTTTGGCGTGGTTCCCATAGGTGGTGCTGTCGTAATCCACGTTGATGGAGACTTCAACCCACGAAGGGTAACGGCTGCACGAGTCCACGGAGGGCTCCACCCACGAAGGGTCCACAAAGAAGCAACCTTGTCTATCCCACCATGGCCGTCGCCCACAAAGGACTTGCCTCACTAGCGGTAGATCTTCACGAAGTAGGCGATCTCCTTGCCCTTACAAACTCCTTGGTTCAACTCCACAATCTTGTCGGAGGCTCCCAAGTGACACCTAGCCAATCTAGGAGACACCACTCTCCAAGAAGTAACAAATGGTGCGTTGATGATGAACTCCTTGCTCTTGTGCTTCAAATGATAGTCTCCCTGGGGGAGTCCTGGACTAGGGGGTGTCCGGACAACCGGACTATCATCGTCCGCCGGACTCCAAGACTAAGAAGATACAAGATTGAAGACACCGTCCCGTGTCCGGATGGGACTTTCCTTGGCGTGGAAGGCAAGCTTGGCGATACGGATATGTAGATCTCCTACCATTGTAACCGACTCTGTGTAACCCTAGCCTCCTCCGGTGTCTATATAAACCGGAGGGCTTTAGTCCGTAGGACAACATACATTACAGCAATCATACCATAGGCTAGCTTGAGGGTTTAGCCTCCTTGATCTCGTGGTAGATCCACTCTTGTACTACCCATATCATCAATATTAATCAAGCAGACGAGGGTTTTACCTCCATCGAGAGGGCCCAACACGGTAAAAACATCGTGTCCCTCGTCTCGTGTTACCATCCGCCTAGACGCACGTTCGGGACCCCTACCGAGATCCGCCGGTTTTGACACCGACATTGGTGCTTTCATTGAGAGTTCCTCCGTATGCGTCACCGATAGGAAGGATGCCTCCACCCGCCTTCAAAGACGGTGTTTTCGCTTAAAGGGCCTTGGCCGCCGCCATACTATCTGCTAGGTGGTTTTCTTATGACCGCTGTCCGACCACCGCTCGACAATGACTTCTCAAGTCGTCGAAGCAACCTTCGCCAGCTCGAAATCGCCGAGCAGCTTGAATCCAATAGAGCTCTCGTCATTAACGAGCTCTTGGATCGCATCGCTGCCCTGGGAGTCGCTACAGACTACAATCAGATTGGGCTTAAAACTGATCTAAGAAAGATTAACTCTCCCCAGGCCACCCACCACGTCGCAGTGGTAGAGGAGCAATACGGCAACTCTTCGCCTATATTGAAAACTAGTCACGTCCGGATTTCCGAACCCTCCATGCCGGATTTCCGCGGAGGGACGGACTTCGATCGAGCATTGAACTTAAAACCATGCATCGCTCGGACTCGCCGGATCGTGTCCAAGAACCCAAGCTTCCGATTCGAAACTTCGCCTTTAAGCCCCGTGATGTGCAGGATCCGGATTTTAGTCCACCTGCCCGCCCGGTCATATGCGATCTATCTCTAATACGGCAAGAGCCCGCTGAAACAAGACATCACTCATCGGGCGATTCTCCCGGTTATGGACAGGGTAAAGGACTGCCGAGAGGAAAACGCAATCTCAATCTTACGCAATATTGCACGGACAAGGGAATATTGAACGCCATCGATCGTCGTAAAATTACACGCTTCACCGATCTGGCGTCCATAGTACAAAAGTACTGTGCGATAGAGAGTTTACGGAAAACCAAAAACCAATTCTGGGATAATCCGGCCTCGACCCCAGTCCGCAACAAAAGGGTTCCTCACAATCAGGCCCCAGATGCAAAAACGAAAAAGCAAGAACCCAATAAAGGGCACGGAACCGTACTGGAGGGATGGCTCAATGGATCCTGTAAGCTTCATAGTACAGAGGGAGCCGCCCCAACACATAGCCTTCGAGCATGTTGGATATTACGACAGGTGGCCAAAAGTGGCGAGGAGCTTCTAGCCTCAGGAAACCACTCCAACAATACCGGTACGGTATCAACAGTCTTCGAGACCTTCGCATCAAACAATATGCGAAAACGAACAATCCACGGACTCACTGAAGTCTGCCAAGTAGCAACAGCAAATCCACGGAGCGACACAGCTATTACCTTCAACGCCAACGACGAGCCTAAGTTCCGAACAGCGAGAGCACCAGCCGCACTGGTGCTTAGTCCCATAGTGGACGGCTTTCGACTGACAAAAGTCCTCATGGATGGCGGTAGCGGATTAAACCTCATTTATGAGGAAACTCTGAGAAAAATGGAAATCGATTGGAGCCGTATTGAGCGAAGCAAGACAACCATCGAGGAATAATCCCTAGCCGAAGCGCTGCATCGGAAAAGTCACACTCGATGTGGTGTTCGCTCACGGACAATTACAGATCCAAGAAGTCACGCCTGTGGCCCTGCTCAACAGCGGATATCACGCTATATTAGGACGAGAGGCATTCACAATTTTTCAAGCAGTCCCTCATTACGGGTACATGAAGCTCAAAATGCCTGGGCCCGGCGGAATAATCACTCTCGCTAGTGATCCTCACATAGCACTCTGCGCCGAGAACAAGACAGCCGCACTAGCCCTGGAGGCACTATCCGAAGCCTTAGCAGCAGAAGAACTCACCGCGCTGCGCTCTACGGTGAACAGGGACGATGTGATACTCGATAAAAGGTCCAAGTCCACGTCCTTTAAACCAGCAGATGAAATAATAAAATTCCAGGTCCACCCAACGGACCCAACAAAGACGGCCTCCATCGGGCACAATTGAACCCAAGTAGACGCCAGATCGCGTGAATTCCTTCGAAAATTCGACATCTTCGCCGCATCCTTCGACATGCCCGAATCCCACGCAGTTGGCAAAACACAGCCTAAACATCCTAAAGGGTTTAAGCCACCAAACAGGCTCTTCGACGATTTTCCAACCCAAAAGACAGGCAATGGGAGAAGAGCTAGCCAAACTATTGGAAGCCGGATTCATTAGAGATATCAAACATCTGGATTGGCTAGCAAATCTGATAATGGTACCAAAGAAGGACAAATCCTGGCGCCTTTGTGTCGATTTTAAAGACCTCAATAAGGCTTGCCCAACGGATCCCTTCCCTCTCCCCCGCATCGACCAAATTATCGATGCTACCGCAGGGCACGATTCATTGTGCTTCCTCGACGCGTACTCTGGCTATCATCAAATCAAGATGGCAGAAATAGACCAAGCCGCAACGGCATTCATCACTCCTTACGGACCATTCTGCTTCAACACTATGCCCTTCAGACTTAAAAACGCCGGGGCAACATATCAGCGCATGATTCAAACATGCCTGGCTACCCAGATCGGCAAAATAGTAGAGGCATACGTAGACGACATAGTCGTCAAAACAAAACACGTCGAAACTCTAGTAGACAATTTGAGGCTCACGTTCGACAACCTCAGAGCATATGACATCAAGCTGATCCCGGAAACATGTGTTTTCGGCGTACCAGCCAGAAAGCTGCTGGGCTTCATTGTATCCGGTAGAGGAATCGAAGCAAACCCAGCTAAAATCCGAGCTCTGTCACAGTTGGACGTTCCAAAAGACCTCAAACAAATACAAAAATTAACAGGATGCGTGGCAGCTCTAAGCCGCTTTATCTCCCGTCTAGGAGAAAAGGCGTTGCCCCTCTATCGCCTCCTCAGGCGCACCAAACACTTCGAATGGACGGATGCTGCCACTGCCGGACTCAAAGAAATAAAGGCCATATTGGCAACAAATCCGGTCCTGGCTACGCCCAATCTGGGCGAACCAATGTTGTTATACATCGCAGCAATGCATCAAGTTGTAAGAGCGTCCTCGTCGTCGAACGAGATGTAAGGGCACAAATTCTCTTCAAAACCAGTGTATTATGTATCCACCGTGTGCTAACCCCCGAAGTCCCATTACCCGCACTATCGAAAGATAGCATATGCGGTGTTCATGGCGCCCCGAAGTCTCGACACTACTTTCAAGAGTGTTCGATAACAAGGCCTCTGAAGTACCACTCAATGACATTATAAATAACCGCGACGCAACCGGCAGGATTGCAAAATGGGCCATTGAGCTCTTACCATTCGATATAACTTACAAACCTCGGCGAGCTATAAAGTCACAAGTTTTGGCTGACTTCGTCGCTGAATGGACTGAAGCCGAACTCCCTAAGGAGTATGGCGCATACTCCAATTGGGTCATGCACTTTGACGGCTCTAAAATGTTGGCCAGACTGGGGGCTGGCGTCGTATTGACGTCCCCAACCGGGGACATAGTCCAGTACTTACTTCAAATAATGTACACCGACTCCAACAACGCAGCCGAATATGAGGCCCTGTTACATGGTCTCCGGATGGCAGTTTCCATGGGCATTCAACGCCTAGAGGTGCGCGGGGATTCAAACCTTGCAATATCCCAAATAAATGGAGACTTTGACGCCAAGGATCCGAAAATGGCAGCATATCGCAACGCTGTCCTAAAATGTCACTCGGTTTGAAGGACTCAATTCCATCACATTGCCCGAGATAATAACCAAGCGCCAACGATCGCACGCATCGGCGCAAACGTGATGCTGTCCCTCCAAATATCTTCCCGAACGGCTCTTCAAGCCATCCGCATTATGGGAAGAGGAGCCCGAAGTGACAAACCGAAAAACCGCGCCAATCGGGCGATTCACCGACGACATAACACCTTCACCCACGACATAATGGCGAATCGCCTGTGGATGTAACTGCTCCTAGCCTACTTACTTAGGCAGAACTTCCCAAGACCAAAACGAGGCCCGCTGCATAGTCCGGCGATCGAAAGCCTACAAGGTCCATGAGGGAGAACTTTATAAGAAAAGTACAACCGGAGTCCTTCAAAGGTGTATCTCCGAAGAGGAAGGGCGAAACCTCCTGGCTGTAATTCATGCCAGACTTGGCGGACACCACGCAGCAGCTCGGGCCCTTGTAGGAAAGGCATTCCGTACAGGATTTTATTGGCCGACGGCCCGAGCAGATGCCCAGGACTTAGTCCAGCGATGCGTTGGTTGTCAGCTCTTTGCTAATCAGAGCCATATGCCGCCCACCGCCCTCAAAACTATACCCATTACCTAGCCGTCATGTCCGGGGCTTTATATGGTTGGACCCTTAAAGGGGGAACCCACAAGCAAAGGTACCTATTGGTCATGGTGGATAAATTCACCAAATGGATAGAGGCCAAACCGGTCAAAACGGCAGAGTCCGGACCAGTGATAGACTTTATATCCGGGGTAGTACACCGCTACGGAGTCCCCCACAGCATCATCACCGTCAACGGCACGAACTTCACAGCCGATGAGGTTAAGTCATGGTGCAAAAATATGGGCATCAAGCTCGATTACGCTTCTGTCTATCACCCTCAAACCAATGGTCAAGTGGAAAGAGCAAATGGTCTAATAATGAGCGGCATTAAACCCAGTCTAGTGCGGTCACTTACTAAATCGACACGACCGGTAGAGGAGCTTGACTCAGACTGGGGCTGCGGACAACGCCTAACCGCACTACCGGATTCACACCATTCTTTATGGTCTACGGCGCAGAGGCAGTCTTGCCTGCGACATTATTCATGACTCACCTCGAAAAGCGCATGTACGAAGAAAGAGAGGCCGAGCTGGATCGGCAGGACAACTTGGACACATTGAGGAAGAACGCGACGTCACCAAGGCTCGCTCCGCATTCTATCGCCAGCAGTCCAAGATATCAAAGCAGAGAAGTACGGGCCAAGACTTACAACGTTGGTGAACTAGTTCTACGCTGCGGACAAGAAAAAGGACAAGCTCAAGCCCAAATGGGAGGGTCCTTCATTATCGATCAAGTCCCGACCGCGAAGCATACCGTTTATTTAAATGCGTCGGATAACCGACTCAAGCCGAACCCATGGAACGCAGCCCGCCTCCGAAGATTCTATGCCTAGCGCCGGACTAAGAGTTCGTCCCCTTCCTCCGTCCAAATTTTTACACTTCGGCTGTCTTTTGTTTCTGTTTTGATAACTTTTTTACTAAAAAGCCCCTAAGAGCCTACTTTCACATTTTTCGCATATATTTGATGCGCCATCCGCACTCATTATTCCTGGGGGCTTCTTTTACAGAAGCTCAATTATAAGGGTTTCACGCCCAGCACATGTGTCAAGCTTCCACATGTACCTTTTACTCACCATTATATGCATCGATATGACTTAAGTTTTGGCCAAGCTGGTTGCCTGGCTACTGTGCTTACCCATACGTTCCCGATTGTTCAGCTAGGAGGTAAAGGGAGCACCTCTGCGATTGTTACTGCCGGGTCAGCCGGATGTGTACCTCAGACTGGGTGAAGCCGAAAGCTAGCGTTCTTAAGGGAATATTCGGTCGGTGACTTAAAAGATGACTTTTTACGTACTTATTTATCCGCCCCCAGATGTTTTTTTGCTTTCTTTGCAGTCCGGACATGCACTTTAGGGCATGCCTCCCAGGGAAAGGAACCCTTAACGGAACTATTCTCTCTGGAAGATGTTTCTTACTAACCATGTAATATAACATAACTAGTTGGGCACTTGTTTGATAAAGCACTAATGACCCCTACGCCTGGTCTCCATGCATACCATGGTTGTTTCTTAACCAAAAAGGTATTTGGACACACTCCGGACTCTAGGGTCCCGAGGTTGAAGCGAAAAGGTCGGCAAAGACAAACGATCTACAATCCGGCTAGAAGGCATTTCACATGTCACTTTAAAGGAAAATATACATTGTCAAATTTATCGACTGTATTCCTCCTCAATCCCGTCTAACAGGCTGTCTAACTTACAGTCCGTTGGGAAAATTTAGCAGCCAACTCTACTTGGTCAGATACTAAACTCACAGGATCTCCTTCCCATCGGGCCCCACCACCAACTCGCCATATGGTTGGGATCCGCCTTCTTAGCACGCCTTCACCATGGCCCAAGCCTCCTGGCACCTTGACGGCAAGCGAAATCTTCCACAAACGGAAGCGCTGCCGCACTCCTCAAGCTTCTCCAAGCTCCCAAGGCCCTCGGGTAGGGAGAGGGCTGGCCATAAAGTCCGGACGACGCCGCCATTGCTCGCCGAACTCGCTCGAGCAGCCATGCATACAACTTCGAAGTTGATCACCCGCTGATATGGGCATCTCCTCCGCAGGGCGACCCGTGAGTATACCTACAAGACATATTATGTCAATTTACTTCCTCGCCAAACTCTTCTTTTCAAAAGAGTCCGCTCAAGCACTTACTATAAATGCCGCGACGAAGCCGCTCATTCTCCTTAACGGAGCCGGACAGCCCGGCGCGAGCGCCTTTCAACTCTTCTCCGAGCTTGGTGTTGGCATCCTGGAGTTTGTTCCTCTCTTGCTGCACCCTATTCAAGACACTCGCCGCCTTCACCGGTGCAGAATCCTTGCTCGTCGGGATCTTGTCCGCGACACCGCACAAATATTATTAGACTTGCGCGCACGCCGCACAGCGCTTATATTTATTAATAAAAATGTGTTACCAGGAAGGGTCTCTGAGTTTCCTCCTGCGGCAGCAAGTGCGGCCTCAAGTTGGGCCTTGCATTCTTGCAGCTCCTGAGACAGCTGGGAGTTCTTCTCGGTAAGAGCCTGCGTTTTAATTGATCCTTAAATCAGTTAACATAACTGCTTCAAGTCTCGGGGGCTACTGGTATATATAACCATTAAAATTCCCTTACCCGTATGTCTTTCACATACTGCTCCGTGGCTCGTAAAACCATCTTGAGCAGCACGGAGGTGCGCGCCCCTCGTTAAAGGCGCCCAACGCCTCGGGAGAAGCACGCTTCATGAAATAATTGTCGCGGCGCCTATGGTTCATGGTGCTTCCACCTCGACTTGGTGGCGGACGATCCAGCGGTGTCCTCCGTTGGAGAAGGATCTCGCCCGCGTCTTGCGCTTTGCCTCCCTCCGGGGCGGGCGCCGGAGCTGGCCGGTGTAGGTTGGATCGGCAACTTCCGCGCCGCAGTCCGGCGAGCGCTTTTTCTCCTATAAAGATCATGAGCACTCGAGGCGCTTCCTAGGAGCGTTGTTCAAAATTCAAATCGAAGTTATACCTCTGCGGCGACGCTTTCAGTCCGCACTGCGCTCCTTTTCCGCTTGCTGGTCCGGATCGACCTTTGTTGGTCACCGCCGCGATCGGCTTCCGCCGTGAAGGCGCTTCTGTAAAAACCGTTGTTCGCGAAGGTCGAAATGGGCAAGGAAGAGACAATGGTGTCGGACCTCGGTCACGACCACCGGGAAGCCGAATACAGTCCGGGGTAGTCCGCCGTAATGGCGACCAAAGCATTGTCCATGCTGAGCTGGTGAAATACCCCGTCGATCAGCTCCACCTTGATGTCCGGATCCTCTTCGGAGGCCGGATCCAGGGATCTTTCTGGATCCTCGGGTTGCGGAGCGGGACTTACCATGTCCTCCACAGTCCGGCGTAGATCCTGCGCCGAAGACATAATTCGAAAGCATGGGTTGAGCCCTTAAAAGGTGTTCGCTTACCCATCCTCTAGGGTTGTTCATGGAAAACCCATTCAAAGGGTTCGTTCCAAGGAAGTCCTCCTTTTCCCCCTTGTACAGGCTGGAAAGGATCTCTACCAGATCCTCGGTCGAATCCGCCCTTTGCGCCATGACGGGTGGCATCGCCCTCCCGCTGAAATCCCACATGGGGTGGCCTCCGATTGCAATGGCTGTACCCCAAGATGATGCATGTCGCCATGACTCCAATCATGGTCAACCCGAATGGGCCAAGAATCTTATTCGACCCATCAAGTAATGGACGCCTGGTCTTCCTCCAATCGGGGCCCGTGGGCACCAAATGAGGCGCTTTTTAGAGGAGCAACACTAAACTCCGGAGGCCAAGCCGATCGATCCGCAATGAGCGCCTCCTATGTAAAACCACTCTGAAGGCCAGTCTTCGGACGCCTTCTTGGGAGTACCGGATGGGTATCCGATCCCGGCGATGCGCCATACTTCGGCGCCGCCCACTTGATATATGGACCCCTCCTGAGAGCGGGGTACGAGGCAAAACAGCCTCTTCCACAGTGCAAAATGGGGCTCAATGCCCAGGAGTAGCTCACAAAGAGCTACGTAGCCCGCGATGTGTAGAACAGAGGCGGGCGTGAGGTGGTGGAGCTAGAGTCCGTAGAACTCCAGGAGCCCTCGGAGGAACGAATGTATTGGGAATCCGAGTCCCCTTATCAGATAAGGGACGAAGCATACTCGCTCCCCTTTGTTGGGACTTGGGGTAGCCTCCGCTTGCCTCCCACCTTGATAAGTGACCAGCCCGGCTCGAACTGGGACCATGAAGGCCGGAGGGAGATATCCCCCCGCTTGGAGCTTCAACAGCTCGTTGTGCGGAACAGAACACCTCCTCCAATCCCCTGGCGTTGGGCTGGGAGCGCGAGAAGAGGAGCCGCGTCGACGGTCCATGATTGAATGGATTTTTAGGTCAAGGGTGCTCTGATGGAGTATTCGCGGGAGGAAGATGGTGCGGTTTGGATCTGGATTTTTGCCTCTTTTGTAGGCGGCCGACTCGCACGACTAGGGGGGGAAACATAAAAGACATCCTGGCTATTCGCATTCGTGCGACACGTGGAAAAAGACCATTATTGGGCGTAGAAGCCGAGAAACACAGTATTTATGATAAAGCCGACAATCGCTCGCACGCATATGGAACTTGAAGGGAGAACCCGCCTTGCAACACCGAAGACTATATACGCGCTGGACTTATCATCATTGAAGCCTGGTTCGGGGGCTACTGAGGGAGTCCTGGACTAGGGGGTGTCCGGACAGCCAGACTATCATCGTCCGCCGAACTCCAAGACTACGAAGATACAAGATTGAAGACTCCATCCCGTGTCCGGATGGGACTTTCCTTGGCGTGGAAGGCAAGCTTGGAGATACGGATATGTAGATCTCCTACCATTGTAACCGACTCTGTGTAACCCTAGCCTCCTCCGGTGTCTATATAAACCGGAGGGCTTTAGTCCGTAGGATAACATACATTACAGCAATCATACCATAGGCTAGCTTTAGGGTTTAGCCTCCTTGATCTCGTGGTAGATCCACTCTTGTACTACCCATATCATCAATATTAATCAAGCAGGACGTAGGGTTTTACCTCCATCGAGAGGGCCCGAACCTGGTAAAAACATCGTGTCCCTCGTCTCCTATTACCATCCGCCTAGACGCACAGTTCGGGACCCCCTACCCGAGATCCGCCGGTTTTGACACCGACACTCCCCAACACTCAACTCTCTCTCATAGGTTTTGGATCTGGTGGAAAGAAGATTTGAGTGGAAAGCAACTTGGGGAAGGCTAGAGATCAAGATTCATATGGTAGGAATGGAATATCTTGGCCTCAACACATGAGTAGGTAGTTCTCTCTCAGAAAATGTATGCTGGAAGTGTAGGTTTAGTCTGATGGCTCTCTCCACGAATGAAGAGGAGGTGGAGGGGTATATATAGCCTCCACACAAAATCTAACCGTTACACACAATCTGCCAAACTCGGTGGGACCGAATCGTTAAACTCGGTTAGACCGATTCACCAAATAATGTGACCGTTAGGGTTTTCTGTGGGACCGAAATGCAACTCGGTGAGACCGATATTGTTAGGGTTAGGGCATAACGTAATCTCGGTAGGACCGATTACACAAACTCGGTGAGACCGATTTGGTAATAAGCTTTCCAGAGAGTTGGTCAGGCAAACTTGGTGGGACCGATTACTCAAACTCGGTGAGACCGATTTTGGTAGTAAGCTTTCCAGAGAGTTTGCATTGTAATCTTGGTAGTACCGATTTCTCAAACTCAGTGAGAGCGATTTGATAATGGACATACACAGAGAGATTACAATCCCATCTCGGTGAAACCGTGATCCCTGTCGGTAAGACCGATTTGCTTAGGGTTTGTGGCAGTGGCTATGACTTATGGAACCGGTGGTGCCGGATAGGAAGCATCGGTGTGACCGATTTTGGCTTTGAGTTTAGGTCATTTGTGGAAGTGGGAAAGTAACTGAGGGTTTTGGAGCATATCACTAAGCACACAAAGCAAGAGGCTCATTAAGCAACACCTCATCCCTCCTTGATAGTATTGGCTTTTCCTATAGACTCAATGTGATCTTGGACCACTAAAAATGTAAAATGAAGAGTCTTGAGCTTGAAGCTTGAGCCAATCCTTTGTCCTTAGCATCTTGAAGGAGTTCCCACATCCTTTAGTCCATGCCACTCCATTGTTGAACTTATCTGAAATATACTAGATAAAAGTGTTAGTCCAACAAGAGATATGTTGACATTAATTACCAAAACCACCTAGGGAGCACTTGTGCTTTCAATCATTTTGTTTACCAGGAATGTGAGACATATATTGGCACTTGAGTTTCTTAGTACTCTCTTGCATAATGTTTGTCAAATGCTTACGAGGACGAACATATCACTTTCTGCCTCATGGACCAAGACTTCAACATCACTCTAGATGAGTGGTGTACTCATTTTGGCTGCACCAACAACAATGATGACATCCATTATGGTTATGACATTATTGAACCGCGCCCGAGGCAATCCTTCTACCATATGAGCTACTGTGGTTCCAAATAAAGGACCAGCTGCATTGAAAGTCCTGATATTCAATATCTCTATGTTATCACTAACTCATTGCAGGCACGAGGATAAGTTTCTAAGGTGAATGATGAGAATATGCTAATTCTCAGGAAAGTAACTAAGAGGTGTTACTTATTCACCCATCTTAGGGGCAATACTTTTGTTACACCTTGTGCACAAAGTAAATCATGCACAATGAGATATCGCATGTGGAGAAGTCATCACCATGTTGAACAACTCCCTTGGCATCAACTACAACCATATCGAACCCATTGTCAGTAACAACCTTGTCAATATTAGAGTTCTTTCTAGTGCCATGGTCGTCATTGTATTCGAATTTTTAGAGTTGGGTACTCGTTACCTACCCATATGCCTAACCGTTTCTCCATAGAAGATGGACTTTTTCATTGTGTGCCACAAGAAGGAGATGCATCATTTGACCAAGAGGCCCTTGAACCAGAACAAGTTAATGAAGAAGATTTTGCCGCCGACGAAGAAAATGAGCATCCCCAAGATGAGCAGACACAATAAGAAGCCTACACCACCTACACCAACCTTTACAGTCTTCAGGGCTCCATCAATGACATGAGCAACCTTGCTGGGTGCCTTCGAGACAAGTCCGCCTACATGAACACTAGCTTCTCCAACAGGAACCAAGGATGGGCTCCTGACCAGTCGCCACCACAATGAACTCACCGGCTCGGGCTTGCAAAAGCTTAAGCTTGGGGGAGGTCACTACCACGTCTACATCAAGATGTAGTGGTGTTATTTTTTAATAGATTGTAATGAGGTTTCATTTCAGCTTGCTAAGATTCAAACTATCGTGTTAGTTTGTTCCAACGCTTTGCTTTTTATATTTGCTTTTGTTTTTCATTGTTCTTTTCGCTGTTTGTGGTTTTTCATTTGCTACTTAGCTTTCAAACCCTAAAAAACTAAAAACTAAATAAGTTTTTCTTTGCCCTTTTCTTTTGCCTTTGGATTCCGTTTGCATTCTTGTTTATATTTTAGAGGAGTTGATCTATGCCAGACAACGATGAATGCAAGCTTAAGGAAGAGAAGTGTGTACATTCATGGTCGTGTAGATATGTCCTATGAGTCCCTAGTATAGATGTAGTAGTAGTATGTGTGATGTGTGCAAGTGGGAGTAAGTCCTGATGGTTAAAAGAAAGGTTTCGTTCTAGTAGCTAAATTACTTGTGTAGCATTTGTTCTATTTAATATAGACAATGAAGAGTCGTCGTGGGACTGTTTTTAAAAGAAAGTGATCCTAATGAAGAATAACCATGCACGGGAGTAAGTCTTCAAAGACTTTGGTGTTGAGAAAATTTGTAGAGAAGATGATGTTATAGATAGTCAACCCCATATTGTTAATTTTAATAGACTCAATAGCACTTGTGGATTAAATTGTCTAGAGGAACTTGGTTGAAGGGTGAATGAGATTATGCCAAAAATCCATGTTATATTCTTGCATGGTGCTTCAGCTTCTCGCTGGTGCCATGACCCTGCTACTATATGCACGTGTATGTGTGTAACTGTGGTTTCATCACCTTTCTTGATGTTATGTTGATAACTCTATTGGCCAATGAATGATCCACCAAAGTTTCGGCTATGAGTTTGTTACCATATGTAGTGGAAACACTACATCGAATATTATTCAGCTTTCTCTTGAATGCGTGTGTATGTGGTAAATACTGGGTACCAAATGTAAGAGCTCGAGAGAGACAAATATATTGGTCTGTAGTACCCAAAATTAAGCCAATGCAAAAACTTAGACATGATCACTTATTTGGCATAATCCCATCACGTGGCAACAAAAGTTTCAACAACCAATGATTAAAACTAAGTGCTTGAGAGCATTGATGATGACGCATTCGTGGGTGTGTTAGTGGGTTACTACAATCATGTTGTCTTTACATACCTTTCACCACCTAATATATGTTTTCATTGCTCAAAGAAAGAAAAACTCTTTCATCCATTCCGGGCAAGCAAGTGTTAACTAGAAGAGAAAAAAGTGCTTGATACGTCTCCGACATATCTTGTGACGCCCCCGATTCAATCGTACACTAATCATGCACGCAAACGTGTACGATCAAGATCAGGGACTCACGGGAAGATATCACAACACAACTCTAAAAGTAAAATAAGACATACAAGCATCATAATACAAGCCAGGGGCCTCGAGGGCTCGAATACAAGTGCTCGATCATAGACGAGTCAGCAAAAGCAACAATATCTGAGTACAGACATAAGTTAAACAAGTTTGCCTTAAGAAGGCTAGCACAAACCGGAATACAGATCGAAGAGGCGCAGCCTCCCGCCTGGGATCCTCCTAACTACTCCTCGGTCGCCGCCAAGCCTTGCACGTAGTAGTAGGCACCTCCAGTAGTAGTCGCCATCGACGGTGGCGTCGCCTCGATTCCAAAGATCTGGTTGCGACAACCGTAAAGAAAGGAAAGGGGAAAAGGGGGAGAAAGCAACCGTAGTACTCATCCAAAGTACTGCAAGCAAGGAGCTACACTACATATGCATGGGTATATGTATAAAGGGCCATATCGGTGGACCGGACTGCAGAATGCCGTAATAAGAGGGGATAGCTAATCTTGTCGAAGACTACGCTCGCAGCCTCCGCCTTACAAAGATGTAGAAGAGAGTAGATCAAGTCCTCCAAGTAGCATCGCCAAGTAGCATCTCAAGTAACATCTCCAAGTAGCATCTCCAAGAGCATCGCATAGCATAATCCTACCCGGCGATCCTCTCCTCGTCGCCTCTGTTAGAGAGCGATCACCGGGTTGTATCTCGCACTTGGAAGGGTGTGTTTTATTAAGTATCCGGTTCTAGTTGTCATAAGGTCAAGGTACAACTCCGGTCGCCCTTTACCGAGGGACACGGCTATTCAATAGATTAACTTCCTGCAGGGTGCACCACATAACCCAACACGCCGATCCCATTTGGCCGACACACTTTCTCGGTCATGCCCGCCTCGGAAGATCAACACGCCGCAGCCCCACCTAGGCCTAACAGAGAGGTCAAGACGCCGTCTCTAAACCTAAGCGCCGCAGGGTCCGGGCCCATCGCCTCGAAAGCACACCAAGACGCTATGCGGGCGGCCGGAAGCGTAACTAGCCCCTAATACAAGAGCAGGCTTACGCCCAATCCAGCGGCGCCGCCATTTGTCGACGCCTAGAAGGCTTTCGCCCGATACCACGACGCCGGGATACCCATAACTACTCCCGCGAGATGGTTAGTGCGATAGACCAAATGGCCGACTCAGATCAAATACCAAGAACTCGTTAAGCGTGTTATTATGAAGCAATCATGACGCCGATCAGGCCAGCCCACCTCTCACCTAGGTGGTCTCAACTCGCCTGTCGCTCCGCCACAAAGATCCACACAGGGCCGTCGGACAAAGGTCCTTTCAGCCCCAATCTGCGGAATCACTCGCGGTACTCTTCGAGCGGACCCGACTTTAGTCACCATCTCAGTAGTGTGTATGTATGTATAGTATATACCCGTGATCACCTCCCGAGTGATCACGCCCAATAGTATAGCAAGGCGATCGACAAGAATGTAGGGCCAATGATGATAAACTAGCATCCTATACTAAGCATTTAGGATTGCGGGTAAGGTATCAACAGATGTAGCAACAATGTCGCTATGCATCGTAATAGGATCAATCAAAGCAGAATATGCTACACTACTCTAATGCAAGCAGTATAGAGGAGAATAGGCGATATCTGGTGATCAAGGGGGGGGCTTGCCTGGTTGCTCAGACAAGAAGGAGGGGTCGTCGGTGACGTAGTCGACCACAGGGGCATCAGCATCGTCACGGGGTCTACCGAAGAGAAGAGGGGGGAGAAACAGTAAATACATAGCAAGCAAGTGCATAACAGGACAACAAGCAGAGCTAGACGTGTTCTATTGCAGTATGAGGTGATACCGGTGAAGGGGGAAACATCCGGGAAGGTATCCCCGGTGTTCCGTGTTTTCGAACAGATGAACCGGAGGTGAAACGTTGCAAGTTCACTATGCTAGGGACGCGTGGCGGATGAACGGGCTGCGTGTCCAGATCCGTCTCGTCATTCTGAGCAACTTTCATGTTGAAAATAATTTAATCCGAGTTACGGTTTAAAAGATATGATTTTTTAAAGATTTTATTAATTTCTAGAATTTAATTAATTATTTAATTTAATTCGAAAATGGATTTATGACGTTAGCATCATGTCATGCTGACGTCAGCAGTCAACAGGGTTGACTGGTCAAACTGAGGGTGGGTCCCACTGGTCATAGACTCGGGTTTAACTAAACCGGGTTAATTAGACTAACTAAGTGATTAGGCTAATTTATTTTAATTAGATTAGTTAAACAGGATTAATTAACTTAATTAACTCATTAGTTAATTAATTAATTAATAATTTATTTATTCTAACATTCTTTTTATTCTCTTTTTTTAAATGGGTACGCCCCATGTGCAGTGGCTAAGGCCACGGTTTGGTGGTGAGAACGCACACGGCGCTCCCAACAAGGACAACAAGGGCGACGACCTCGGTCAGAGGCCCAACGCAGGGCGATGAGGACCCGAAGGCGGGCGTGGCAGTCAAGGTATGCCATGCCAGAAGTCGGGTGAGGCCCGGAGCAGTATGGGATTGGGGGCAAGTGCGTGCAGGCGCAACTCCTCGCACGACCATGGCGAAGCGACGACGACGCCGCTCAGCAGTGGCCCGTGGGGCGCGAAGGCAAGGCCCGTGGTGACCGCGAGGGAGAGGGAAAGGGGCCGAGGGGAGGCGGAGGCCGATGGTCTCACCAGCGTTGCCGCGAAGGGGGTCGGCGTGGCCCGATGGAGCCTTTGGGGAGGAGGATGGAGACGAGCGACGACGGGGACGAGGTCGTGGTCAGGCGGCGTCGTGGCTCCGGCGAGGGGGAACTCCAAGCGGCTGTGGCGTCGGGACCGAGTCCCAGATCCAGATCGGGGGCGGCACGCGGACGGGCGTCGGGGGCGACTCGGCGGTGAGGTGAGGAGGAGGCGGTGACAGGGCGGGGCGGCGCCGGGATGGGTGCCGCGAGGTGGCTTCGAGCGGCGGTGATGGGTAGCGCCGGGCGGGATCGATCCCGGTCCCGATTGGATCGGGAGTGAGAGAGAGAGGACGTGGGGGGGAACGAGGGGAGGGGATGTGCGGGTAGCGGCTAGGTCAGCGGGGAGTGGGGGGTTAGGTAGGTGGCAGTTGGGCTAGGAGGACACGGGCGTGGGATGGGCCGGCAGTCCGTCTCGGCCACACGATCAACTGGGCCAAGCCCCAGTCGGGGGGGGGGAGTTGTCTTCCTTTATTTATTTATTTGTTTTCTTTTCATTTTAGTAACTTTGTTGTACTGTTTTATCCTTATGCTCATTTAATTTTGTTTTACAAAATCTATACAAAATCACCTAAATTAGTGTGACTAGTTTTACCACTGCCACAAAAAGTCCACACCTAACTAAAATAGTTTAATAGTCTATAAATTAAGAAAGGCATTTATTTAATTGTTTAAGCTACTGTTTTATTTATTTTAGAGCTTGTAAACACTTTATCAAAGTTTGGTTTCTCCACCACAATTACCTATGCAATATTTGGATCACTTCCAACATTTTAGTTTTAATATTTGAAAATTTTTATTGTTTGCTTGATTTTGAATTTTGAATTTGAATCGGTTTCGACCTATCGCGAGATTAGCAACAATAACCGAGGTGACGTGGCATCGTTAACATGGAATTACTGTAGCTTAATTATCCCAAGGCCACAATTCTCCTCCATTACAAGAAATCTCGTCCGAGATTTAAGAGGTAGAGAAGGCGAAAGGTCTAGTTACGAAATTCTAACGGACCTTCTCAATCTTGGTTGCTCTTCTCAAGAGGTCGATCCATTACATTGACGCCTTCACTTCACCGCTTCAGTCATCATTATGAAGTCGTAATCCTTTCTTCGGGGGTTCCTTCGTACTTACGAATAGGTAACAGGGCAGATCGACAATGACAGAATGCTATAAGGGTAATAATCTGGGATTAACCCATGAATGAGCATATGAGAACCTCTCGAGTTGAACAATTAAAACACATCGAGAGTAAAGTCTGAAGGTACAATAAGAAGTTTCAAGCAGCCAGGCAATCATTCAATGCCTGCATGTAAGGTGAAAGGGGTTCAGAGCAACGAGAACAAGTATTAAGGCTCGATACTGAACATATCACTAGGCAAGTGGCCCGTGAATTACATATGAAGTCAAGCGCGAGGAATAACTTTGACAACAGGGTGTACAGAAGAGTCAGGTTTCGATCCTGTGGAACTATGGGTTATGGGCCCACCATGTGGGTTGAACGTAGGAAGGGTGGTGACATCTTGCACAACCGCGACAGGGAGGCATGTCAGTGAATAGCTTGTCAGCTATGTCGGCCACAATGTCGGTACCAAGGACGGGGAACGAAGAGAGCAATTTTCCTGCTTGTTGAACGAGGCGAACCAATTGGCAAAGTTATCGCCCATCGGTGGTTACCGTAATGTCATCAACAATAGTGATAGGATCTTACTGACAGAGTTGTACACCGATGTGTTTGCACAAGTAGGGAATTATTACTGCTTATATCATATAGACCATAGAAAGGGTTTAAACAAACCAATGGAAGGGGAAAAGTGTCTATCAGATTTAATCAGAACAATGGAAAGAATAGTGTGTTTAAACACATAATACAGGGGTATATCCTTCCCAAGGACAAGTAGAGCATGATATCCATAACATGATATAACGTAGAAAACCATTTAGGTTAGGGGAGAGGAACTTTATGACATCACCGAAACAACGGTGTTTGAAAAATTGATAAAGGAAATTTAGCATGGTGCTTCAAATGTTCTTATCGATGATCAGAGTACCACAGACATGCTTCGAGATAGCATTGCCATGGTCTTTAAGCAAAGGTCAGACTTGGATAGACAAAGGATTCATCAAGAACAACTTATAGAATAAGTCGTACAATTTCCTCATGGAAGAATGGTTAACCTTGTTAAAAAGGGAACCATAACAATAGGCCTCCGGCCAGGTGTGGTAGGCACGACAGCACCTTACCGGGTCACATAAAGACCATTGTTATAACTCTTGGAAATATGTTCCAATCATCATATCTGACCGAGATTCAGATCTGATTGGTGTCAGGATATCTCAGACTCGGGGAGTGAACTATGGGAGTGAGTTCCGAAACGAGAGTTCATCATTAAACTAAGGAGAGGATGTGGAGGTGGCTGATGGACTCAGCAACAACTCATCGAGATTTCCAAAAAGATGTATTCCCACAATTATGTGAACAAGGAGATATCATTTGTCAGATCAAATGATATAATGATTTATGCTCGAGCAAAACATACATATTTAAACATTGGTTGAAAGTTGCACCCGAAATATGGGCTCGATAGCATGATCAATGTTAGAATGGTAATTTGATAACCATTGGTCTAAGAATGAACTGTCGATCATTAACTTCAAAGCATTAGGGTTGCCAGAAGTATAGAATCCAAACAGCATCGTTCACTTGTTGGTACCCCGGTTAGAATCAACATGGGAACCAAGAAAGAATGGTGATGGTGAGAAGTATCACTATACCAAGAATTCTTAAGAGGTGGAGTAATCCTCATGACATTCTTGACATAAACGATGGTAATACTCCAAGGTAAAGAAGAACAATGCTGGGTAGCAAGGAACTAAAGGTATAACACAAAACACGAACAAGTTTGTGTTGGAGGGAAGGCAATAAAGTGGTTGATGATAACACAAATCATCAAGGGCAAGGATGGTATTTCTCATCATGAATTCAATTGATATCCTGGAAGAGCTCATAAGGTTGATGATGATCACGACACACTTCGTCGAGAGATTTCAAGATGTAATCGATCAGCGATGACATCAAGTCAAATGAATGGTGAAGCGAAAGGTTATTGGAACTATAGTACGACACAAACTTGGAATCAAGTTTGCTGTTCAAGGAGAATTGATAGGACGAGGAAGATCAACGTAAGCTTAGCTCATCATCGAAAGTTGTGCTCCGAGATTAAGGACCAGGTAGCACAGTTAAAAAGTTGTACCGTAATGATATAGCCGACCAGGCTAGGACTGACTTGAAGGATTAATAAACTCATAAGCAACGAAGATTACTTAGAGTTATTGAACCGTAGTGCACTCGGTTCACATATCGGTGTTCTCGGTTAACGACAACCCGTAACCTAGGAAAATTGGAATCGTGAGAAATAATAGTTGATGAAGAACCCATAAAAGTTATGCGCCCATGATATTTTCGAGATACCGAGTGTAATACTCGATGGTAGATCAAAGCAAAGGTGGGACAGTAAAGATCTGCAGAAGACAAGTACTTCAACTTGTCCGAGAAATGGTATTTACAGGAGAACATGGCGGAACAATGATTGCAAAATGCCAGATCCCAGATATAAGATAAACTTATACCAATGAAATATTTATTTGAAGAGAAGCTTTAATGATACGATCTACATTGTTTCCATGGGCATGAACACAAAGGTTCAAGGTCGACTCCCACTTCCTCAATGCATAATCTTTCATTCACTTCTCGCGTTCGATGAAGTTGCAGTGTTGAAATTTTATCCGGTGAAACATCAGAAGAGTATGGCTCGTGAAAACTTTCGAGTTCACACATATTAAGGAAGGCATAGGTTCAAGCCATCGGGGCTTCTTAGAACATATACCACAAACTTTAGGAGTAATTAACACAAACTCGATAGTAGAGCAAGTTCAAAAGCAAATGATACAATTTACCAAAGGCATTATATACCCATGGAAAGGTTCTCAAGGTTATTCAATATGAAGGACACTGTCGGATAGAATCCAACAAAGGAACCGATGGTCCACAAGGGATCTGATGTGAGCATCGATACCCAATCAGAGGAAGAAAGAAATGCAATGCATCGGTTTATAGAACATCTGAATAATTCAATGTTTAATTAGCAAAGGAATTATGATTTTCAAATCAAGGGATCGGGAGCAAATGCTCTGATCAAGGATGGATAAGTTGAATAGACTTAGGGGTACAATCGATGGCAATCTGATTGGCCGAGAATCAGCCCATGTTCGAAAGACGTCTAAGCCGGAAAGGTAAGTTATCAGGATCAACTGATGATTGCGTGCATTCGCACACATATAGAATCAACGGACTTAAAATGATAGTGACAAAGGATGCCAATAAGATTACTAGACTTATGGGATTAACCATAATGCAAGCAAGCAAGAATTTCAAGAGCAATAGGCTACTCAGGATTTTCGGAAGTTCGAATATTATTTTGAAGAACTTAGTGAAACACACAAACAACTAGGGATGGGCGGATACTCGGTAAGTGAGAGAAATTATCCATAGCGGTGTATATGTGGATAATGGACTGCAGGGCAGTAGGTACAAAGTATTCTCGGAATAATAGAGAGAATTTCCGAGGTATCTTGTAATAACAAGATCAACTGGGAATGAAGTTATGGACGACAAGTGTATGTAGCTTTCCATAGGGATTTATCGGTGGTATGGAATTGCAACGGCGAAGGGCACAATGGTCTCGGGGAAACATCGAAGAGTATTGTCAGAATCTTCTGTTGAAGCGGTCGGTCATCTGTAATGAAGGGGCTCTCCGGCAGGAAGTGATAGCGAGAACCTAAAGTTAGATTTCAGCAAAATCATTTAACCCGAATAGAAGAGAGCTCAGAGTCCCAGAGTAAAGATCAAGGAATAAAAGATCCTAATACACCCAAATGGCGACGTGGGCCTATAGGCCACACAGCCATGTTAGTAAAGGTTTTTCAATGACTAGACTCAACTTCGGCCAAGGAGTTGGAAAGGGATTCTACAGCAATGGCTCGATACCAACTTGTGACGCCTCGATTCAATCAGACACTAATCATGCACGCAAACGTGTATGATCAAGATCAGGGACTCACGGAAGATATCACAACACAACTCTAAAAGTAAAATAAGTCATACAAGCATCATAATACAAGCCAGGGGGCCTCGAGGGCTCGAATACAAGTGCTCGATCATAGACGAGTCAGCGAAGCAACAATATCTGAGTACGTACATAAGTTAAACAAGTTTGCCTTAAGAAGGCTAGCACAAACCGGAATACAGATCGAAGAGGCGCAGCCCCCTGCCTCGATCCTCCTAACTACTCCCAGGTCGCCGCCGCCACCTCGCACGTAGTAGTAGGCACCTCCAGTAGTAGTAGTCGCCATCGACGGTGGCGTCTGCTCTCGATTCCAAAGATCTGGTTGCGACAACCGTAAAGAAAGGAAAGGGGGAAAAGGGGGGAGAAAGCAACCGTGAGTACTCATCCAAAGTACTCGCAAGTAAGGATCTACACTACATATGCATGGGTATATGTATAAAGGGCCATATCGGTGGACTGGACTGCAGAATGCCAGAATAAGAGGGGGATAGCTAATCTTGTCGAAGACTACGCTCGCAGCCTCCGCCTTACAAAGATGTAGAAGAGAGTAGACCAAGTCCTCCAAGTAGCATCGCCAAGTAGCATCTCCAAGTAACATCTCCAAGTAGCATCTCCAGAGCATCGCATAGCATAATCCTACCCGGCGATCCTCTCCTCGTCGCCTCGTTAGAGAGCGATCACCGGGTTGTATCCGCACTTGGAAGGGTGTGTTTTATTAAGTATCCGGTTCTAGTTGTCATAAGGTCAAGGTACAACTCCGGTCGCCCTTTACCGAGGGACACGGCTATTCAATAGATTAACTTCCTGCAGGGTGCACCACATAACCCAACACGCCGATCCCATTTGGCCGACACACTTTCCGGGTCATGCCCGCCTCGGAAGATCAACACGCCGCAGCCCCACCTAGGCCTAACAGAGAGGTCAAGACGCCGGTCTAAACCTAAGCGCCGCAGGGTCCAGGCCCATCGCCTCGAGCACACCAAGACGCTTGCGTGGCGGCCGGAAGCGTAACTAGCCCCTAATACAAGAGCAGGCTTACGTTCCAATCCGGCGCGCGCCGCTTCGATTCTGACATCTAGAAGGCTTCGGCTGATACCACGACGTCGGGATACCCATAACTACTCCCGCGTAGATGGTTAGTGCGTATAGACCAAATGGCCAGACTCAGATCAAATACCAAGAACTCGTTAAGCGTGTTATTATGAAGCAACATGATGCCGATCGGGCAGCCCACCTCTCGCCTAGGTGGTCTCAACCTGCCTGTCGCTCCGCCACAAAGATCCACACAGGGCCGTCGGGACAAAGGTCCTTTCAGCCCCAATCCGTGAATCACTCATGGGTACTCTTCGAGCGGACCCGACTTTAGTCACCATCTGTAGTGTGTATGTATGTATAGTGTATACCCATGATCACCTCCCGAGTGATCACGGCCCAATAGTATAGCAAGGCAGACTGACAAGAATGTAGGGCCAATGATGATAAACTAGCATCCTATACTAAGCATTTAGGATTGCGGTAAGGTATCAACAGATGTAGCAACAATGTCGCTATGCATCGTAATAGGATCAATCGAAAGCGATAATATGCTACACTACTCTAATGCAAGCAGATAGAGGAGAATAGGCGATATCTGGTGATCAAGGGGGGCTTGCCTGGTTGCTCGAGACAAGGAGGGGTCGGTGGCGTAGTCGACCACAGGGGCATCAGCATCGTCACGGGGTCTACCAAAGAGAAGAGGGGGGAGAAACAGTAAATACATAGCAAGCAAGTGCATAACAGGACAACAAGCAGAGCTAGACGTGTTCTATTGCAGTATGAGGTGATACCGGTGAAGGGGGAAACATCCGGGAAGGTATCCCCGGTGTTCCGTGTTTTCGAACAGATGAACCGGAGGTGAAACGTTGCAAGTTCACTATGCTAGGGACGCATGGCGGATGAACGGGCTGCGTGTCCAGATCCGTCTCGTCATTCTGAGCAACTTTCCTGTTGAAAATAATTTAATCCGAGTTACGGTTTAAAAGATATGATTTTTTTAAAGATTTTATTAATTTCTAGAATTTAATTAATTATTTAATTTAATTCGAAAATGGATTTATGACGTTAGCATCATGTCATGTCGACGCCGGCATCAACAGGTTGATGGTCAAACCGAGGGTGGGTCCCATCGTCATAGACTCGGGTTTAACTAAACCGGTTAATTAGACTAACTAAGTGATTAGGCTAATTTATTTTAATTAGATTAGTTAAACAGATTAATTAACTTAATTAACTCATTAGTTAATTAATTAATTAATAATTTATTTATTCTAACATTCTTTTATTCTCTTTTTTTTTTTTGGAATTACGCCCCATGTGCGTGGCTAAGGCCACGGTTTGGTGGCTGGAACGCACACGGGCGCTCCCAACATGACAACAAGGCGGCGACGACCTCGGTCGAGGCGAACGCAGGGCGGATGAGGACCCGAAGGCGGGCGAGGCTGTCGCAAGGCATGCTGCCAGAAGTCGGGCGAGGCCCGAGCAAGATGGGATTGGGGCGCAGTGCGTGCGGCGCAACTCCTCGCCACGACCATGGCGAAGCGCGACACGACGCTCAGCGTCGCGGCGCCTGGGGCGCGAAAGGCAAGGCCCCAAGGTGGTGACGCGAGGGAGAGGGAAAGGGGCCGAGGGGAGGCGGAGGCCGATGGTCTCACCAGCGTTGCCGCGAAGGGGGTCGGCGTGGCCCGATGGAGCCTTTGGGGAGGAGGATGGAGACGAGCGACGACGGGGACGAGGTCGTGGTCCGGCGGCGTCGTGGCTCCGGCGAGGGGGAACTCCAAGCGGCTGTGGCGTCGGGACCGAGTCCCAGATCCAGATCGGGGGCGGCACGCGGACGGGCGTCGGGGGCGACTCGGCGGTGAGGTGAGGAGGAGGCGGTGATGGCGGGCGGCGGCGCTGGATGGTGCCGCGAGGTGGCCTCGAGCGGCGGTGATGGGTAGCGCCAAGGGGATCGATCCCGGTCCCGATTGGATCGGGAGTGGGAGAGAGAGGACGTGGGGGGGGGACGAGGGGAGGGGATGTGCTGGTAGCGGCTAGGTCAGCGGGGAGTGGGGGGTTAGGTAGGTGGCAGTTGGGCTAGGAGGACACGGGCGTGGGATGGGCCGGCAGTCCGTCTCGGCCACACGATCAACTGGGCAAGCCCCAAATGGGGGAGTTGTCTTCCTTTATTTATTTATTTGTTTTCTTTTCATTTTAGTAACTTTGTTGTACTGTTTTATCCTTATGCTCATTTAATTTTGTTTTACAAAATCTATACAAAATCACCTAAATTAGTGTGACTAGTTTTACCACTTTACAAAAAGTCCACACCTAACTAAAATAGTTTAATAGTCTATAAATTAAGAAAGGCATTTATTTAATTGTTTAAGCTACTGTTTTATTTATTTTAGAGCTTGTAAACACTTTATCAAAGTTTGGTTTCTCCACCACAATTACCTATGCAATATTTGGATCACTTCCAACATTTTAGTTTTAATATTTGAAAATTTTTATTGTTTGCTTGATTTTGAATTTTGAATTTGAATCGGTTTAGACCTATCGCGAGATTAGCAACAATAACCAAGGTGACGTGGCATCGTTAACATGGAATTACTGTAGCTTAATTATCCGGGCGTCACATATCTATAATTTTTTATTGTTCCAAACTATTATATTATACATCTTGGATGTTTTATATGCATAATTATGCTATTTTATATCAGTTTTTGCGGCTAACCTATTAACCTAGCGCCCAGTGCAAGTTGTTTTTTCTCTTGTTTTTGTCTTTTACAGAAACTCAATACCAAACTAAGTCCAAGCGGAATGAAACTTTTTGACGATTTTTCTTGGACCCGAAGACACTTGGGGAAGCTTCAGGAGGAGGCCAGAAGGGCCACGGATGAGCCACAAGCTTGGGAGGCGCGCCCCCTAGGCTTGTGGGCCTACCATGGCACCTCTAACCCTAATCTCAGCTCTATAAATACCCAAATATTCCCTGTATTACCAAAAGGCACATCAAAAATACTTTTTCTGCCACCTCAAGCTTCTGTTCTCGTGAGATCCCATCTTGGGACCTTTTCGGTACTCCATCGGAGGCGGATTCATTCATGAAGGGACTCTACACCAACCTTGCTGCCCTTTCAGTGATGTGTCAGTAGTTTACCATAGACCTACGGGTCCATCACTAGTAGTTAGATGGCTTCTTCTCTCTCTTTGATCTTCAATAGAATTTTCTCCTCGATGTTCTTGGAGTTATATTCGATGTAATCTTATTTTGCGATGTGTTTGTTGAGATCTGATGAATTGTGGATTTATGATCATATTATCTATGAATATTATCTGAGTCTTCTCTGAACTCTTTTATGCATGATTAATATAGATTTGTATTTCTCTCTGATCTATTGATTTGGTTTGGCCAACTAGATTGATATATCTTGCAATGGAAGAGGTGCTTTGCATTGGGTTCAATATTGCGGTGTCCTCACCCAGTGATAGTAGGGGTAGCAAGGCACGTATTTGTATTGTTGCCAATAACGATAAAAAGATGGGTTTATACCATATTGATTGGATATATCCCTCTACATCTTGTCATCTTGCTTAAGGCGTTACTCCGTTCTTGTTAATTTAATACACTGGATACATGCTGGATAGTGGTCGATGTGTGGAGTAATAATAGTAGATGCAGGCAGGAGTCGGTCTACTTGTCAAGGATGTGATGCCTGTATTCATGATCATTGCCTTAGATATCGCCATAATTTTGCGCTTTTCCATCAATTGCTCAACAATAATTTGTTTACCCATTGTATGCGCTCTTTCAAGAGAGAAGCCTCTAGTAAAAACTATGGCCCCCGGGTCTATTTTTATCATAATAATTTCATATCTATAAAACCAAAAACCCAAAAATACCTTGCTGAAATTTATTTACCTTTACTTTGTTTCGCACTTTTATCTATATTTTATACCTATCTCTATCAGATCTCATCCTTGCAAGTAACTGATGTGGCTTAGATCTGCGTTGGTATTTCCCCAAAGAGGAAGGGATGATGCAGTACAGATACGGCAAGTATTTCCCTCAATTATGAAACCAAGGTTATCAATCCAGTAGGAGAACCAAGCAAAACTATGTAAACAGTACCTGCACACAAAGAACAAATCCACGAAACCCGACACGTAAGAGGGGTTGTCAATCCCTCCTCGGTAAAAAGATAGATTAAATTGTATGAGTTTGGATAAATAGATCGCACAAGAACACAAAATAGAAGATGCAAATAAAAAGTGCAACAAGGTATTTTTGGGTATTTGAAATATTAAATCGGAAAGCAAAATGATAAAAGATTGTCACAGCCCTAGCTTAGACCTTGTCTGTCTTTGCATAAGCATCCATGCATCATGTTTAAATTTTACTTAAACTTGAAATGGGGATGGCAGAAACCCCCAGCACCACTCAAACCAACTAGGGTTACTAAAATACTTTTTAAATGACCCACAATGCCCTTTGGAAATGTTCATGATTTCTGATAAAGGTGAAAACCTCTACCAAAAATGATGAATATAACTATAGGTCATTCCTAGATTTTTGACTTAAATCATAATGTATTTGAATTGGGGCATTTGAATTCTATATATATTTTAGAATGCCCCAAATATTCTGGTATAATTTGTGGGCGGTTGGAATAAACCAACTAGTGTCCACAATTTGTCTCAGGAGTTTTAAAAATGAATTAGCATTTGTACTAATTCAAAACAGAGGAATAAAATAGAAAATGTAAATGTAGCGAGAGAGTTTTACCCGCGCCACTTGGCTCGGCCCAAAGACGGCCCAGCCCGTCGGCATGTGCCAGTCATCGTTGTCCTCTCGCCAGTCGGACAGGGCGCGTGCCCGACGGGCGCGTGCGCTCCGCGCGCCACGCAAGCTCCCTGCCTGCCTGCGTCCCCGCCGCCCTGGATGCCTCCGCGCACACCACGCAGCCTCCCCGACCGCCCCTCACTCTCTCTCGAGCTCTTCCCCTCCTCTGCTCCCTCTCCCTCTCATGCCCGAGCACAGCCGTCGCCGCCGCCCGTCGTTGCCGCGACCACCGGTCACCCCACGCTTCACCGACGCGGCCACGAGCTCCGCCTCGTCCCTCTCTTCCTCCTCACCGAGCCGCCCGACGCCGGAAGCCCCTGGATGCCGCAAGCACCGCCGTTCCCCTCGTCGGCCACCGGAGATCGCCGTTGTTGATTTGCTGCCTCCGGTGCCTCACCGAGCTCGCTGACCCTCCCGTTTGACTCACTGTGAGCTCCTCTGTCGCTCCCCTCTCTCCCCGTGCTCTGTTGCACCGTGTACCCACCGTTTCCACCGGAGCCGAGAGCCGGCCGCCGCCGTTCTTGTCGCCGCTGTAACAAGAGCTAGCAAAGCTCGTTCCCGAGCACGGCTATGAGCTCAGAAGCTCCGCAGCAAGCTAACGCCACCACCAGGTTGTCTTCCCATGCACCATAGCGCTGCGCCGCTCGATATCGAGCTCCGGCAACCGCCGTGGGCTCCACTCCGGCGAGCTCCAGCCTCCCCACGACCCAGCACCTGCACCGTTCAACACGTGGGAGCAAGAGCTTTCCAACGCACCCAGACACGCTTCGAACGGTGGCCCGTAGAGCAAACCCGACGCGGGCACCGCCGCGGTCTGTCGTCGCCGGTGGTTAAACGCCGGTGGCTAACGTGGCACCATTAGTTTAGGTGCTAATCGTGTTTAGTTATTACCTCTGTCAATGACATGTGGGTCCCCGAGCATAATTAGGTTAGTCTAATTTTCTGTTAAGATTAGTACTAATACGTGTGGACCCCACGTGTCAGCTTTGACTTTGGTCAAGTCAACGTTGACCGGTCCCACCTGTCATCCACCCAAGCCAGCCTGTGACACTGACGTATGGGTCCCACAGGTCAGGTTTGACCTGGCCGACCCAGTTGACCTGCTTACGTCACACCTACGTCATACTGACGCAGTAAATCCTTTTCTGGATTTATTCTTATATAGGAAATTCCAGAAAATCTTGCAAACTTCAAAAATTCATAGAAATTAATCTGTAACTCCAAATGCAAAGATTTATATATGAAAAATGATCAGAAAAATCCAATCTATCCATCTGTAATGGTTTCATGCATCTTAGAGCAACCTAACCTTGCTGTTTAGATGAAACAAGTTAATGCACCTTTATGACTTCATAAAATTGGTTTGCATTTGAATCTTTGGTTCAAATGGACTCATCTCAATCTGTTCTAGCTTGCATTATCCCAAAACAAATTCATATTGCCATGTCATAGCATGCATCATATTGTTGCATATCGTCATGTGATGATTGTGTTTGACGTATCTTTCGTGGTAGGTTCTGCCTCCGAGGATACCTACGATTATCCGACTGAAGGGCAGTATCCTACTATCACTCCATCAGGCAAGCAAAACCCCCTTGTTCATTCCGATACAATCCCACTCTCTCGCCCTGCTCTCTTTTACTGCATTAGGACAACAACGATTCATCTGTTACTTGCTGCGGTAGCTGAACCCCTTTATCCTCTGCATGACCTGTCATTGCCACAGTAAATAGATGAAACCCACTAGCATGAGTAGGAGTTGTTTGAGCCCTGATGTGCCTACTCATTCATGCTTGTTTGTCATGCCTGCTATTGCTTAGAGTTGTGTCAGTCCGATTCATCCGGATGAATCGAGAGTGTGTGAACATGTCCTACTATGTGTGAGCTAAGTGTGTGAACACGATTTGGTAAAGGTAGCGGTGAGAGGCCATGTAGGAGTACATGGTGGGTTGTCTCATTGAAGCCGTCCTCAGAAACTGAGTTCTGTGTTTGTGATCCATGATTCAGCTACTACAATGCATTGGGCCCTGAAATATGACCCCGCTCGACTTCTTATTCACCCTAGTCCTCTGTCCAGGAGTTGCAAGTAGTTTCTGGTGTTTGTAGCCTACTGGAGGCCGTGGACAGCGCTGACCGTGGGGTGGGCTGTGATGCGGTAGGTACGTGGCCGGGTACATCGGGCACCCGTTAGGTGTCTCGAAACCCTGTTCACATCGTTCGGGCCGTATGTGGAAACCTCGGCCAGACTCCCTGCGGATGGAACCTGAATAGGTGATGAACCTGGACTAGAGACTTAGGTGTTTAGGTAGGTCGTGGTCTACACCCACGTCGGCTTTAAGCTGAAGTCCGCCGAGCACATGTCGTGTGCGACGCTAAGTGGTGGAAACATGTATGAAGAAGTACACCCTGCAGGTTAACATCATCTATTCGAATAGCCGCGTCCATGTAAAGGACTTCTGGGTTGCCTATAACAGTTCATAGACAAGTGAAAGTGGATACTCTAAAATACGCAAGATAAGCGTGAGTGCTATGGATGGCGTTCTCGTAGGGAGACGGGAGCGGATCCATAGTGGTGTATTGATATGGCGAATATGTGGACTCGTGTGGGCCACCTCAAAAGAGTTACTTGCAGTCGTAGTTCAGGATAGCCACCGAGTCAAAGATGGCTTGCTGTAGTTAAACCCCACCATCCCCTTTGTTGATAATGATGCATATGTAGCTAGATCTGATGTAAGTCTTGCTGGGTACATTTGTACTCACTTTTGCCTATTTTATGTTTTTGCAGAGAGACTTCGGTCTCGTTAGTAGTTCCGCGTGGACTTCGACGTTTAGCTTGGTTCCTCAGCTACGATCGTGTGCCCTCGGCAGGATCTGGTAGATAGTCAGGCTTCTCAGCCTTTTCCATTTGTAGATGTCTGTACTCAGACATGTTAAGCTTCCGTTTGTGCTTGACTTGTATGCTCTGAATGTTGGGTCGTGAGACCCATGTTTGTAGTATCTCGCTCCTCGGAGCCTATTGAATAAAATACTTGAGTTGTAGAGTCATGTTGTGATGCCATGTTGTATTTGCACATATCAAGCATATTGTGTGTATGCTTGAAATGCTTGGTATGTGTGGGATCTGACTATCTAGTTGTTTATCCTTAGTAGCCTTTCTTACCGGGAAATGTCTCCTGGTGCTTCCACTGAGCCATGGTAGTTTGCTACTGCTTCGGAACACTTAGGCTGGCCGGCATGTGTCCTTCTTCGTTCACATCTCCATCCCTCGGGAAATGTCACGCGATGAATACCGGAGTCTGTTAGCCGCTACAGCCCGTTCACCGAGTCCTACTAACCCAAAGCTACAGCCCGATTCACTCGCCGATGACCGACACGCTCGATGCTTGGGTCATGGATGCTGTCCTCGTAAGTCTGTGCCACTTTGGGTTTACGACTAGCCATGTCAGCCGGGCTTCTTATCATATGGATGCTAGCGACACTATCATATACGTGTGCCAAAAGGCGCAAACGGTCCCGGGCAAAGGTAAGGCGACACCCGTGGGAATACCGTGCGTGAGGCCGCAAAGTGATATGAGGTGTTACATACTAGATTGATGTGGCATTGAGTCGAGGTCCTGACAAAGATAGACCTAAATGCAATATGATAAAAGATAGACCCGTGGGGCCATAGGTTTCCCTAGTGGCTTCTCTCGAGAAAATAGCATACGATGGGTAAACAAATTACTATTTGGCAATTGATAGAAGATCAAATAATATTGACGATATCCAAGGCAATGATCGTGTGTATCGGAATCACGTCCAAGATTAGTAGACCAAAATGATTCTGCATCTACTATTATTACTCCACACATCGACAGCTATCCACCATGCATCTAGTGCATTAAGTTCATGGAGAAGCTCAGTAATGCAATAAGAACGATGACATGATGTTGACAACATATATTCACGTAGGAATAGACCCCATCTTTTTATCTTAATAGAAACAATATATGCATGCCTCGCTACCCTTCTGTCACTGGGTGAGGACATCGCAAGATTGAACCCATCACAAAGCACCTCTTCACATTGCAAGAAAAATCAATCTAGTTGGCCTACCTAAACCAATGATTCGGAGAAGAAATACGAGGTTATAACAATCATGCATATAAGAGATCAAGAACTCAAATAATATTCAGGGATAGAACTGATCATAAACTCAAACTTCATTGGATCCCAACAAACACACCACAAAAAGTCATTACATCAAATAGAGCTCCAAGAACACCGAGGAGAACATTGTATTGAGAATCAAAAAGAGAGAAGAAGCCATCTAGCTACTGCCTACGGACATGTAGGTCTATGGTGAACTACATGCATCATCGGAGGAGCACCAATGAGGACGATGAACTCCTCCATGATCGTGTTCCCCTCCGGCAGAGTGCCGGAATAGGGCTCTAGATTGGATCTCGTGGTTCTGGAACTTCAGCGGCTGGAATTGTGTTTTGTCGACTCCCCTAGGGTTTCTGGAATATTTGGGTATTTATAGAGCTAAGAGGCGGTGGAGGAGACCCCCGTGGGCCCCATAACCCATCAGGACATGCCCTGGTGTCTTGGGGGCCCCACAGGCCTCCTTTGGTGCACTTCCTTGGCTCCCAAGTTGTCTTCTGGTCCAAAAAAAATCTCCAAAAAGTTTCGCTGTGTTTGGACTCCATTTGATAGGGATATTCTGCAAAGTAAAAAACAAGCAAAAAACAGCAACTGGCACTGGGCACTATGTCAACAATTTGTCCCAAAAAGTGATATAAAGTTGCTATAAAATGATTGTAAAACATCCAAGAATGATAATATAACAACATGGAACAATCAAAAATTATAGATACGTTGGAGACGTATCAACATCCCAGAGCTTAATTCCTTCTCGTCCTCGAGTAGGTAAATGATAAAAACTTTTTGATGTGGAATGTTGTCTAACATGTTTATCACATATTCTTTTCTTTTGTTGCTTGGACATTTGGACTTTTAGATGGTTCAAGGCAATAGTATGTATTTGACATGCAGACTTCAATACTCAAGAATATCAATAAGCAACCATGTCTTTCAGAATATCAACACTAAAGAAAGTTATTCCTAGCCCATCATGCTCAGTCATTGATCCATTCATGAAACACACTCGAATATTAGCTACATCCAATGCACAAGTATGATCATAGTGCTCCCTAGTTGGTGCTTTATAAGAGATGGAGACTCAAATAAAAAAATTGCATAAAAGTAAATAGATAGGCCCTTCACAGAGGGAAGTAGAGATTTGTAGAGGTGCCAGAGCTCAAAGCTTAAATTGAGAGATAAAATATTTTGAGAGGCATGCTTTTCCCATCAACAAAAACGACCGAGTAATTCCCAATACTTTCCATGCTTGATACATCATAGGTAGTTCCCAAACATAAAATAAAGTTTATTCCTTTTCCACCATTCTTTCACAATCCATGGCTAGCCGTATCCACGGGTGCCTTCCATACCAACACTTTCCAAGGAATTTATTATTTGACAACATAAAATAAATTGCTTTTTCATTTTGGGACTGGGCACCCCTATTACCTCCACACTCTTGTGCATTGGAAAGTGAATAAACACTCATCTTGAGAATTACACATCTAGCATGTAAAAATATTGGCCAACCCATGCCACTTCATGAGCGGTACGGGCATACAAAAAGAAAATTCGTTTTGAAAATTAGAGTTGGCACATACAAATTTACTTAGAATGTCATAGAAATACCACATATAGGTAGGTATGGTGGACCCATATGGCAAAACTTGGTTTAAGGATTTTTGAAGCACAAGTAGTATTTCTACTTAGTACAAGTGGAGGCTAGCAAATAGATTGATAAGAAACCAACCAAGAAATGAAAATTCTCATAAATGAGCATTGAGCATAACTAACACCAAATAATGCACCACAAGTAGGATGTAATTTCATTGCATAACTATTGACTTTTGTGCTTGCATAGGGAATCATAAACCTTCACACCAATATTTTTACTAAAGCATAATTACTCACCAACATGACTCACATATTACTATCATCGTATCTCAAAACTATTACAAAGAATCAAGTTTATTTTGTCCAATGATCTTGATGAAAGTTTTTATTATATCCCTCTTGAATATCTGTCACTTTGGGACTAGCTTCATATATTGCAGTAGCTTTCGACAAGCTCAAAAAAATTTAAGTGAAGAATATGAGCATTAAAATTTTCTTCAAAATTGTTACTAAATCTCAAATAAATGTAAGTGAAGCATGAGAGTATTTCTTCAAAAATTAAAGCACACCGTGCTTAAAAAGATATAAGTGAAACACTAGAGCAATTCTGACAAATCATAACATAATTTTGGCTGTCTCAAATAGGTGTATCCAGAAACGATAATTGTGACAAACTAAAAAGCAAAACAAGCAAAGACTCATATAATACTAGACGCTCCAAGCAAAACTCATGATATGTGACAAATAAAAATATAGCTCCAAGTAAAATCACTGATGGTCGTTAGAAGAAAGAGGAGATGCCTTTCAGGGCAATCCCACGCTTAATTACTTGGTTCTCCTTGAATGTTACCTTGGGGTGCCATGGGGCATCCCCGGGCTTAGGCTCTTGACACTCCTTATTCCTTCATCAATTGTGATCTCACCCAAAACTTGAAAACTTCAATCACACCAAACTCAACAAAACCTTCGTGAGACCGTTTAGTATAATAAAACCAATTATTACTTTAAGTACACTTGCAAACCCATTCAAATTTTGTTATTGCATTATACCTACTTTATTCTAACTTTAGCATGGCTTATACCCCCCGATACAAACCATAGATTCATCAAAATAAGCACACAATGCAATGAAAACAGAATCTGTCAAAAACAGAACAGTTTGTAAAGACATGAACTATTCTCGTACTTCTCTAACTTAAAAAAATCCGAAAAATTAGGAAAATATAGGCAATTTGTATATCAATCTTGTGAAAAAATTCAGTAGTGTCTGTCTCTTCTGTAATTTTAATAATTCTGCTACTGGACGCAAATGTTTCTGTTTTCTAACAAGATCAAAACAACTATCACTCGACATGATTCTAAAGGCTTTACTTGGCACAAATACTAATTAAAACATAAAATACAACCAATAAAATAGCATAATTGTGCAAACACTCAAGAGCAGTAAGAAAAATGCAAAAACAAATTTTATTCATTGGGTTGCCTCCCAACAAGCACTATCGTTTTATGCCCCTAGCTAGGCATGATGCATAGATTCAAGTATTGTCATCTTTAGTTTTTGGTCGATAGGTTGCCCTCATGATTGATTCATATGGTGGCTTAATTCTTGTTCATACCCTTTCTTACTGGAAATTGAAATTTAATATTGCCTTCTTTCATATCAATCACGACACCTATAGTTTGTAAAAACGGTCTACCAAGTATGATGGGACAAGACGGATTTCAATCAATATAAAGAACAATAAAATTTATGGGCACATAGTTCCTATTTGCAAGAATAGGAACACCATTAATTCTTCCCAAAGTATTTTTAATAGTAGAATCCGCCAAGTGCAAATTAAGAGAACATTCTTCAATATTGGTAAGACCAAGCGCATCACATAGAGATTTTGGAATTGTGGAAACACTTGCAGCCAAATTACATAAAGCAAATCACTCATAATTTTTTATCTTGACTTTAATGTTAGGTCCCCATTCATCATGTAATTTTCTAGGAATTGAAATCTCTAATTCCTTTTTTTCTTCTAAAGCTTTCATCATGGAAACCACAATATGTTTAGTAAATACTTTATTTGTTCATAAGCATATGATGAATTTATCATGGATTTCAACAAAGAAATACATTCAATCAAAGAGCAATTATCATAATTAAACTCTTTGTAATCCAAAAGAGTGGGCAGATCACCAGTTAAAGTTTTGACCTCTACAAACCCACTTTTATCAATTTTGCATCAAGATTTTCACCCTTCGAATCATAGGGACTCCTTCTAGCTAAAGTTGACTCTTTTTCAATCCCTTTATAATCTATTTTAATCTTACTAAGCAAGGAATCAATATAAGAAGCACCAATTACTTTAAGATCTTCATCATTATAATGAAAGCAATCGGTAGAAAACGCTCTTTCTAAAAAATTCTCTTTTAGCTCTAAGCATAGCGTTCTTTTCTTACTTTCATCCATAGAAACATATAACACTTTAATTGATTCATTGAAATCAACCTTAGGTGGAAAAAAATTAATCTTGAAATTTTCTACTTCATGGGAAATTCTATCAATGCTTCTAGACATATCATCAATCTTATTCAACTTTTCTTCTATCATAGTATTGTAAAAAATTTAAGCATTGATAAATTCTTTAATATTACTCTCAAGATTAGAGGGGTTACTATTATTACTATAAGACGAATTACCATAGGAATTGCCATAATTATTAGAGGAATTTCCAGGAAAATTCCTAGGATTAAAATTACCTTTATAAGCACTGTTATTAAAATTGTTTCGCGAGACAAAATTCACATCTACGGGATCACTATTTTGCTCATTAAAAGTAGACAAAGGACATCATTAAGATCAATAGGAGAATTTTTACTGTCAACCAATTTCATAGGAGCATCAACCTTTTCACTCAAAGTACTAATTTCTTTAACCGAATTACCTTTTTTACTAGTAGGTGCTCTTTCGGTATGCCATTGTGAATTATTTGCCATGATATTATCTAGAAATTTAGTAGCTTCACCCAAAGTAATTACAAAACAGTAAAACGGAACCACCTACAAGCCACCACAGCGTTTTAACATCTTCAGCCTTCGGATCAACAATAGTAACGAACAGATCGCTCCATGTTCACTGAACGCCGCTTGCCGTTTTCACCTCGTCACAATCCGTTCCCAACACGCAGTTAGGGCCGATCAGCCACAAAAAGGGTCCCTACAGGCCCAGCCCATCACCTCGTTTGTGGTCTTCCTATTAATTTGGGCCTAGGCCACCTAGGTGTTCCTTGAAGTGTAAAAATACCAACCATCAGCCTGTACAAGTGATGACGAGACACGAGATAAAGAAAGTTCTTTTTTGGGTGCAGACAAAAAAAGATAGAAAGAAAGTTAGGTACTCCATCCGTCCCTAAATATAAGTCTTTCTAGAGATTTCACTATGAATTACATATGGATGTATATAGACGTAGGTTAGAGTGTAGATTCATTCATTTTGCTCCGTATGTAGTCTTTTAGGCAGTATTTAGGAACAGAGGCAGTATTTTTTTAACACGAAAGTTAGGTATTAATGCTTGCAGTTGTCTCTATATTTCTCTTCTCGATAGCTGTCTTAAAACTGAATCTTTTGGCAAGGAATTATTCAAACAAGTTTGGTTGTGCGTCATCTACCTATATTAACGTACATCAACTCATAAACCTAAACACGTATGCTAATAGCTATTGACTCTGCATTCCCAAGTACATGAGCCGTTCCTTCTTAACATGAATAAGGGTGCAAAAAACAAACTAAGCGTATATGTTATTGCTCTATTCACACCAACTCGAGTTGTTTGTTTGAGTTAATCAGTTTAATTACATAAACTTGCGTGTATGTAAGAACTTGTGACTACATGCATTTCATGGTCTCCATTCAAAACTATGTATATGCACTCTAAACTTATTGGTGGCACTATCTTCCAAACATTCATATGTATGGTCCGCAATGTGTGTTTTCTACCCTAAATTATTCATTCTCTTTGACTACCAACACTTCTTCATGACTCTGTAATCCAACCTTTAAAATGGGTGGGCGTGGCAGCGCGTGCCTTAAAGTTCTAGTATCCATAAAAGTACCACCGCGTCCGAATCTAAAAGATTTCTAGAAACAAAATTCAATCCCACATAAAAAACTTGTATGATCATCCAAAGATTTAAACCATGAGTAGGACAATTTCTTAGCATCAACTTCATTCTTACCCAAGATTGTGCAACATGTTAGTGCTCAAGTTGCTTCAAGTTCATGATTTAAATTCTAAGGGAAATAATTTTCATGAGTAGAAAATACTTAGTAATAAAAGCATCCTTGCACTTATCCCAAGAATCGATACTATTGCGAGGCAAAGAAGAAAAGCAATTTTTTGCATGATCCCACAAGGAGAAAGGAAATAGTTTCAACTTAAAAATATCATTGTCCACATATTTTTTTCTTTTGCATATCACAAAATTCTATGAATGTGTATAGATGGGATGCGACATCCTCATTAGGAGTACCGGAAAATTGCTCTTTCATAACAAGATTCAATGAAGCGGCATTAATATCACACGACTCCGCACTAGTGGCGGGAGGAGCAATCGGAGTACTAATATAATCATTGTTATTAGTATTGGAAAAATCACACAACTTGGTGTTTTCTTGAGACATCGTGAACATGCAAACAAGATTGCAAGCAAACAAGACATCTGACGGGAAAAAGGCAAACGGAAAGAAGGCAAATAAAACGGCAGATTTTTTTTGTGCTTTTGGCAAAAAGCATTTTAGAAGTGGGGGCGATGAAAATGAGAGGCAAATGACAAATAAGGTAAATTGAAAGGAGATGAGATTTGTGATTTGGAATCTGATAGACGTTGATGATGTCTCCCCGGCAACAGCACTAGAAATTCCTTTGACGTTGCTTAGATCTTCATTGGTATTTCCCCAAAGAGGAAGGGTTGATGCAGTATAGCTACAATAAGTATTTCCCTCAGTTATGAAACCAAGGTTATCAATCCAGTAGGAGAACCAAGCAACACTATGTGTCGGCGTTCTGGATACGGGGGTACCCAGACTTGCTCGCTGCGGCCCACACAACAGCTCCATCGATGGCCTGCACGGCCCACTTGACAGATCAACAACTCAAGACCCTCGCGAGGGGCCAAGCCTCGCGAGGAGGACGACCCCAAGACCTCCAAGGGGATCGGCCCCCTCAGGCTGGCTCCCGAGGAGCGGAGATTTCTAAGCAAGGCTCACCTCGTGAGGTTCGGCTGACGTGAGCCATGACGACCAAGGCCAAGAGGGCGCCAGCGGGCGTAGAGTACCAGTTTCCTCTTCGGTGCAAAGGAGGCAAGTAGCAGGCGCGGAGTCCCGAGGAATCAACCAAAAGTTTCCATTCTGGTGCAATAAGACCAAGACCGCCAGGACGGCAGGACGAAGGTCACCATCGAGCCCACTGGTGCGGCATGACCAGCGTCTTTTGCGGGCGAAGACCACTTAGTCAGGATAGGACGTACTTGTTGTCTCCCTTCAAATTTGGCTGTTGTGGGATCCCTTCCCGCCTACATTTGGGAAGAGGACCAAGGCCACTATAAATAGGACCTAGCCACCACCAACAGAGGGGATCGGATCCATTCCACCCTCACCACCTCACCAGCTCAACTGAGCTCAAGAACACACCTCGTGAGGCTGTTCTCCACTGTACTAGTTCTTCCTCATCCCCTCAAGACAAAACCACCACAAAGTAGGAGTAGGGTTTTTACACCGCAACGTGCCCCAAACCTGGGTAAACTATTGTGTCTTCCTTTCGCAATGAGCTCGTCGTGCTAGGTTGTGAGATTAGCGAGTAGGCGGGTTGTGCAGGTTGAGATCTCCGCACGCACCCCAGAGTTAGAACCTCTCAAGGGTTTGCGGAACCTGAAATCTGACATTTGGCACGCCAGCTAGGGGTGCATCGGGGCCTCTCTTCTGTCGATCGATCCACCGCCGCCATGGCCGATGCCCCGAGAGCCCGTGTTGAGCACTGGGTTGTCCGGCCCGCTCCGACAACGGCTATGGACGAGGAAGATCTCCACTCCGTGCTGCTCACGGCTCGCGCTCCGCCCGGTTCCGTTGACCATGGGACGCGCGGGTCGCTGCCCCCCTCTCGCGTCGTGCCGCAACCGCGCCGCACGGTCTTCAAGCTATGCTACGGCGACAGCACCACACACTCGCCAGGAGCAGGCGAACATGCGAGCTGCGGTCATCGTGGCTCGAGAGCTGCTGAGGTGCAGGTTGGCGGAGAGCGCCATGACGCCCTGCTGGAACGGGTCGCCGAGTTGTTGGATGCTGCATGCAGGGGCACGGCACCATTCTGCGCCCTGCCCGTGTCGAAAGTCGCGGCGGGGGTGCGCACTCACCCACGCTATGCCCGCGCTGCCCTCCCGGGGCCCCTGAAGAGCCTCTCAGCGTCGGCCTACCCCATGACGCAGCCCGCTCTACTTCAATCATGTCGCCCCGGGGCGGGGCGAACCCGAGCGGCCTCCCCTGGGGCCGTGCCGGGGCACCAGCCCTCAGCCATCAGGACCTGATGCTGGGCCCAAGGGGCAGCAGCGCAAGGCAACTGGTCAGTGACTCGGGCGCGGCCAGCCCGGAGGCCTACGTGCCCATCGCAATGGACCTAAGGTACCCATCGGGAGAAGGCCCCAGCCGACCCCCCACGCCAGGCTGGGCGCTAGAAGTACACGAGGTTGAGGCTCTCTGTGAGCCACTTCAGGGCTCCACCAACGCCTTCGGCGACAACAGCCACTGGGTACAGCTAATGCCTCAGGAGCACACTTGCACTAACCATGGATCGCAGGTGAACCAGGCCGCAGCCACCGCCAGGGCCCCCAGGGTGGTGGCCCAGCCGCAGGTGGATGAAGGGCCTTGGGAGCAGCGTGGGGGAGCCCGGGGCCAGGGCCTCCCGCGCGCTGCAAGGATCAAGGCGCCGCTCGAAGTTAGGTCCCCCGCCGGGGAAGGCACCGGCGAGCCCTTCCCCCCGGTGGAGGGCCTATGGTCGCTGAGGGCGCCGCTAGCGTCCTACTTGCCCCTTGCTCTCATCCTGGATTCTGGACGCCCCAATGGTGGTCAGGGGCGGCGCAGGGCGGGGTCCTCGTCGAGCGGCATGAAGCAAGGCCCCGTGCCTGTGAAGGTCTCCGCTCGTGACACTCTCACGTAATAATGAGTGGGGTTGTACACGCCCCGGAGTCTCGTGAGTGCCGCCCTGGGCCTCACGGGGGCTCCCGCCCACGTTGAAGGGGAAGCACCATGCTCCGCGCTGGCCGTCGGCACTGTCCCCCAATGACTATGCCCACGCCCAGTGGAAGCACTTAGCTCCGTGCTGGTTAGAAGACCAAAACACTAGCTAGGCGTCGGACGCGGCTGTTTTCTTTTGCCCCTCTTTCTGTACCCAATTTGCCAACTTTTTGGAATGAATTTGAAATCTTGTGTGCTTACCAAAAGAAAAACGGGGCGAAGCTTTCTTGGCTTGTGTCGTTTTCTCGCTTTCTCGTTTCGTGTTTTAAGCGGGCTCGTGTCTCTGCCGCCCAGAGCGCCTCATGAGCGGGCTGGGTGGAGTACGCGCGCGTTGACCATGCCCGGGCCAGCCCCGAGCATGCAAAGGCCCCCCTCGGGTGCCAGGGATGCGGCCACCACGCGTGCACCTTGCCGTGGTCCGACAGTTGGTCCCTCGCGAGGCACTCTAGGACGGGCCAACAGGCCCCTCGGGAGGCTTAGAACCTCGCGAGCCTGCAATAGGCTCACCTCAAGAGAAAAAGCGTCGTTGCAACATCACGGCTCACTCGAGACTTGCAGAGCCAAAGATAAGTCATAACAACTACCCTGCTTGGGAGCCCGCATGCCTGCTGGGTCGCGCTCCGGGCGCTACTTCAATAGCATTTCATAACCTCATACATTATAAGGGGTCCCCCCTTTCAAAATGCTCTCACAAGGATGTGTTCAAGTTTTTTTCATACATGTCAAAGCAAAAAGAAACACGGGCCTAGCTGGATGCGCCTTCTTTATCACCTTCGTTTGCGCTAATCGTGCTGCTTGCGTCATCGCGACCACCCTCCTCATCATAACTACCCGCGCCGTCTTCTTTGGCTCCAATCACAACCGCGTCATTCTCCGGAGCAAATTCTGCTACCAGGGCATGCACATGGTCATCCACCCACCCGACCAGGTTGTCCTGAATAACCATGGGCACGGGGGCTAATGCAACATTGAAGTCAAAGTGAGGGTCGAGGTTGAGAAGGTGGCTGAAGACACGTGAGAATGTGCGTCCAAGAAGACCCCGGCTCCTCTCCTCAACAAGCTCGCGATCCCTTATGGCCCGATCCTCCAGGCGGGTCACAATGTTGGTGAAGAAGCTAAGGTGGCTGGCGTAATCGCTCTCGTGCGGGTGAGGAGCGGTCTCGTCGCAGATGGTGCCCAAGGTGTGGTTGGTTCTAACTCTGAGATCCTGGAGCATTGAGGCGTGCTCGTGCTGCAGCGTTCGGTGACGATTCGCTTCATTCGCGGTCTTGTCTACAAGGGACGCAACATCCTTGACCTACTGTTGTAGGGAAAGCAGTTCGGCGCGGGCAGAGGCCAAGGTAGACTCGGAAGAGGCCTGAGCCTCCTTGGCGTCCCTCTCACGCTGTTCTGCAGATTCCAGCTTCACCTTTAGGGCGGCGGTCCTGCCCTCAAGCTCGGCTTCCAGCAGCTCCAGCTTCAAACGATGCTCATCAGCCAGATCCGCACGGGCCTTCGCCACCCTCTAATCAGCCTCCAGCTAGAACTGGGCCTCTTGGGCAGCGACGGCATCCTCAGCCATAGCTGCCTGGCGCTCCCTCACTTCTAGCTGTTCAGATGCCAGGCTATGCTCCATGGCCTCCAGCGCCAGGTCTTCCTGGCATCTCAGAAGCTCCGCCTCATCGTAACGCGCTTCACCCAGCGACGCGGACAGGAAAGCGCGATGTGCCTCGATCTCCCGCTTGAGGGCGACATTTGAAGTCTAGAGCTCCCGCTCTCGCTCCTCGGCATCCTCACGACAATGGTCGGCAACCCTGGCCTCCTCCAGGGTGCTAGCGCAAGTCTCACGAGAAGTTGCAAGAGAAGCCACAGCGCGTGCGTCGGCACGATCACGCTGAAGCTGCCTAAGATTAATGGCGACTTTCAGCTGGTGCCATTCGCGCGCCAACCGGTGGTCCTCCGTGTCGAGGCAGGCGTTAATGTCAGCAAGTTCTCCACCAAGCCAGATCATCACGCGCATTACCTCGCCAAAGAGCTCGTAGCGGAAAGCACTGCGCCCGCGCGTGAACTCCAACGCACGGCCAAGCCCGTCTTCGGCCCTGGGAGCTGCCGGAGGGGCGCGGAGCGGCTTGCCTGCCTCCGGCTGGGAGCTGGCCGATGCAGTTTTGCAGCCTGAAGACGAAGCCAGCCCAGGGGCACCCGATCGCCAGCAATGATCAGTGGAGGAGCCGTCGGTGCGCCCCCCCCCCCAGAAGAAGGGGCAGGAGGCTCAAGCCTGAGGCCCCCCAGCAGCACATCAGCTGTTGGAGTTGGCCTCAGCCCATGCCTGGTGCGGGAGCCGGGCATGGGGAGCTGGGCGTCAGGATCATGTGAATCCTTGGTCACCACGGGGATCCTGCGAAGCCTTGGTCAGGGAAAAGCATAGTGCACAGGAAGTCACTAGAATGAGGTGCTTACTCATCCACATCTATGTACTTCCTCTGTTTCGGCGGCTGGTAGGCCTCACTGTTGCAGCTCGGAGAACCCTTCCTCTTGCGGAGTGCTTCAAGATTCGAGCGAAGCCGGCCGGGCTTCGAGGGGCGGTCCCCAGCAACTGGAGCACTCAGCAGGGTTCCCTGGGTGGCAGCTTCAGGAGCATCAGGAGGCACCACCCCCTTAGCAACCACCTTGGGGCTGCTTCCCCAAGCCTCGGAGGAGGCCGCCTCAAGGGCACCGGGTTGCGCCAGCCCCTTGGTGGCCCCTTCCGGGGCCTCAGGAGCCTCGGCCTCTTGAGCAACTGGTGGCACCTGACCTCCGGTGGTCGCCTCAATGGCACCTGGTGGCATGTGCCCCCCTCATTCCACATTCGGGGTGCACGCCGCGGGGTTGAGAAGCAAGGGAGCCACGAGGATAGGATTCTCGTGAGGCCCTTCAAGGCCTGCCGGGCATAACCCCCACTCGTCGAAAAGGGGCATCTTCTTAACGAAGGCCACTTTGTTTGAGCACGAGTACAGGAAGCAAACAATCCCTGGAAGCGCGGCGGGTTAGGAGTCGCCCATCAGAAGCTCAAGCACCTTGCTCAGCATCTTGGAAGGTAGCGCAGGCGCTTGGAGCCTCATGGGATCCTTGGCGCCGGTGAAGGCCCACATTGGGCGGGAATGGCGCTGGAGCGGAGCGATGCGCCACTTGATGAATTCCTGCACCACCATTGGCGTTGTCACCCCGAGCTTCTTCAGCCTGGCCAACCGCATCCAGAAGCGAGCAAGCTAGTGGTCGACAAGCTTCACATGCCCCCAGCCGGAGCTAGGCACCGCTGGCGCTCGAGGGGTCAAAAGCAGGGGGTTGCGCGTACCGGCATCTACAAACAACCACTGCTTCCAGAACCCCTTTGCATCTGGCGTTAGCTCGAAGTCGATCCCCGAACCGGCCGTCGCCGCAATAGTCTGGAAGGCCGCGCACCCCAAGCACTGGCGGGCGTCCACCAGACGGAGCAAGAAGAAATGGCAAAATAGGGCTACGGAAGGAGCGATGCCGACCATGGCTTCGCAAAGGAAAGCGAAGACGACAAGGAGGATGATGGAGCGGGGATCCAGGTGCAGTAGGTGGATCTGGTAGTGCGAGATTACGGCATTGAAGAAAGGGGAGAAAGGGGGAATCAGGCCCGCGAAGAGCGCGTGAAGATGGAGAGGAATCTCGATGGCGCTCATGTCACCTGCAGACCAAGATACAGGCCGGGCGATCGTCGCCTTCCACTCATTGGAATCGGTGGCAAGAGCTGGGCGGACCTTGGCCAGCCCCTCTTGGTTGATCACCGTTGACCGCTTAAGAGCAGGTTCCAATGCCGGCGGGGGTTCGGCCGGAGCATGCGGCTTCCCTTTCTTCTTCCCCTACTGCGGGGCCATGGCGGAAGCAAGGAGGGGGAGCAACTCGGATGCCAGATCTGTGAGAAGGATTGCAAGTTGGGGGACGGAAGGGGCCAAGGCCATGCATAACAATCTACAAGGGGCGGACTGCTCTGGCAATGGGCAGCCGCCAGGCTTGGCGGATTTCAAGGCAGCATGGGGAAGTGGAGACGCCCACATCCCATCAATCGCCACACATCGTCCAAGGCCACAGGCGGTTAGGGACCGCGGCGCTCCACACTTGCCCTTTGGCTTCGCCTAGAAGCCAAGTCCGAGCGCGCCTTGGGCCCGGGGGCTACTGTCGCCCTTCTGGATAAAGGGGTACCCAGACTTGCCTGCCTGCGGCCCACGGCGTGCCTCCATCGATGGCCTGGTATGGCCTAGCTTCAGCATCAACAACTCAAGACCCTCGCGAGGGGACAAGCCTCGCGAGGCGGACGACACTAAGACCTCCAAGGGGATCGGCCCCCTCACGCTGGCTCCCGAGGAGCAGAATTTCTATGCAAGGCTCACCTCGCGAGGTTCGACTGATGTGAGCTATGACGACCAAGACTAGGCGGGCGCCAGTAGGTGCAGAGTACCAGTTTCCTCTTCGATGCAAAGGAGGCAAGCAGCAGGCGTGGAGTCCCAAGGAATCAACCAAAGGTTTCCATTCTGGTGCAACAAGACCGAGACCGCTAGGACGGCAGGACGGAGGTCACCACCGAGCCCACCGCAGCGTCACGACCAGCGGCTTTTGCAGGCGAACACCACTTTAGTCAGGGATGTACTTGTTGTCTCCCTTCAAATTTGGCTATTATGGGATCCCTTCCTGCCTACATTTGGGAAGAGGACCAAGGCCGCTATAAATAGGACCTAGCCACCACCAACAGAAGGGATCAGATTCATTCCACCCTCACCATCTCACCAGCTCACTTGAGCTAAAGAACACGCCTCCTGAGGCTGTTCTCCACTGTACTAGTTCTTCCTCAGCCTCTCAAGGCAAATCCACCACAAAGCAGGAGCAGGGTTTTACACCGCAATGTGGCCCGAACCTGGGTAAAATGTTGTGTCTTCCTTTCTGTTGTAGGGTCAAACCCTAGGTGGGATATTTTCACACTTGGAGGGGGAAAGGAGGGAAAACTCAAGAACACCAAGAACAAATCTCTCAAACAAATCCAAATGTCACATCCACTAGAGTAGCATACATGAGATCCATAAGATTACAAGATCAATCCAAGGATAATAGCATAGGTAAGTTCTTCCCACTAGGTGAGGTCTTGATGTTGATCTTCTCCAAGAGGAGGCCTTGACAATCCAAAGGATTCTTCCCTAGGTGGGGGATTGATCTCCAAAGAGGAGGGGATACAAGAAGCAAAGGCTCACAATGTTTAATCTAATACTTTGCTAACCTTCCAAATGGTCTAGGAGATGAGTATATAAAGCCTAGGGACGAAACTTGGGGGAAAGGGATACAAAGGACCAAAAAGTCCCTAAAACGCGTGGCCATGGAGGAGGAGTCTGGGCACCCGAGGTGGAACCAGCCAGGGACCCGGACCGGTCAGGGGCTCCGGAGGTGGGTGGACCGGGCACCCGGGGTGGCCGCATACGGCTGAGCGGTGCAGGCCGGGCACCCGGGGTTGAGGGCCCGGGCACCCGGTGGTGGCGGTGGAGCGGCCTAGGTCCCGCCAAGCACCCGGGCCACTTTGCCGGCACCCGGGGCGGGCTGGCTGAGGCCCAGAGGAGAGGGGCCGGGCACCCGGGGCCGGCTGGCGCCTCTCCCAGGCAGGGGCCGGGCACCCGGGGCCATGGGGGCCAGGCACCCGGGGTGTCCAGGGGCTGTGGCCCTTGCCTCTTCTCCTTCTTATCTTATTTCCCTTGCTACGTGGTCGCTTGAGTCTCCGTCCTCTCCTTCTCACTATCATCTTCTTGGTACCTAAGCTTGCACGATGTTTCCAATGATGGTAGAATCCAATTCTCATGTGAAACCAAACGAAACTCGAAGAGGAGAGAGTCAACCTCGTTCTCGCGTGTGCACGTGCTCGTGTCATTGGTCCACTTGGAGCTTGAAGTGGTGATGGAGTGTCGGTGCGAGTAGTCGAGGGATGCTCCGCATCATCTCCCCCCCCCCTTGGGAGAGATCCGCCCACGGATCGTGCTCTTCATCACCATGGTACTTGGCCAAGTCTTTGACATTGAAGATGTCGCTAACGTTGTACTTGTTATGTGGGATGTCGACCTTGTAGGCGTTGTCGTTGTAACGTGCGATCACCTTGAATGGTCCGTCGGCTCTTGGGAGTAGCTTGGACTTGCATTCCTTGGGGAAGCAGTCTTTGCGGAGGTGTATCCATACTTGATCACCCAGTTGGAACACCATCGGGGACTTGTTGATGTTGAGCTTGGCGGAGAGGTGTTGCACTTGGTGCTTGATCGTGGAACGTGTTTCTTCATGCATCTTCTTGAGGTAGGCGACTCTTGCACTTGCGTCCATGTTTGCTCGTTCTTGAAGCGGTAGAGGAAGGATGTCCAATGGTGACAAAGGGTTGAAACCGTAGACGACCTCGAAGGGGTACTTGCCGGTTGTAGAGTGTCTTGCACGGTTGTAGGCGTACCTGGCGATGGGTAGGCACTCCTCCCACTCCTTGATGTTCTTCTTGATCAACACACGTAGGAGAGTTGCAAGCGTCCGGTTGGTGACTTTCGTTTGGCCATCGGTTTGAGGATGATATGCCATGGATAATAGTAGCTTAATCCCGAGCTTGGTGCATAGCATCTTCCAAAAGTAGCTTAAGAACTTGACGTCTCGACCTGACACAATTGTCTTTGGTACACCGTGCAACCACAAGATTTCCCTACAAAAAAGATTGGCAACATGTGAAGCGTCGTCTATCTTATTGCATGGGATAAAATGATCCATTTTAGAGAATCGGTCCACAACAACAAAAATGGAGTCCTTGCCATTTTGAGTCCTAGGTAATCCAAGAACAAAATCCATGCTAATGTCTTCCCAAGGTTGATGTGGAATAGGTAAAGGCATATGTAAACCATGGGATTGAGAGTGTGACTTAGCTTTGCAACATGTAGAGCACCGGTTGGTGAAGCGGGCGACATCGCGAAACATCTTGGGCCAATAATAGTTCTTGGAGAGCGTGGCAAAAGTCTTGTCGCGTCCAAAGTGTCCCATGAGTCCGCCTCCATGAGCCTCTTGCAAAAGGAGCAAACGAAGAGAAGACTCGGGAATGCATAGTTTGTTAGCTCTCATAAGATAACCATCCTTGATATAATATCTTTCCCAAGAAGTATGCATCACACAATTAGCATAAGGAGTAGCAAAAGTCACATCACTCTCATACAAGTCTTTGATATGATCAAATCCAACTACATTCAATTCAAGTTGAGTAAGTAACATGCATTTGCGGGAAAGGGCATCCGCCACCATGTTTTCTTTGCCTTTAATGTACTTTATCACATAGGGAAAAGATTCAATGAATTCACTCCATTTAACATGTCGTTTATTCAACTTGGTTTAACCTTTGAGGTATTTAAGTGTTTCATGATCGGTGTGTATGACAAACTCATGCGGTCTAAGGTAATGCTCCCACACATGTAACATACGCAATGAAGCAAACAATTCTTTGTCATAGATGGGATAGTTAAGTTGAGCACCGGAAAGTTTTTCACTAAAATATGCAATAGCTCGTTTTTCTTGCATCAAAACTCCACCAATTCCGGTACCACTTGCATCACAATGAACCTCAAAAGTTTTGTCAAAGTTCGATAAAGCAAGAATCGGAACATGTGTAAGCAAAGATTTGAGCTCATCAAAAGCGGTTGATTCCAAAGGTCCCCAAACAAAAGGAGCATTCTTCTTACTCAAAGCATGCAAAGGAGCGGCAATAGTGCTAAAATCTTTCACAAAGCGACGATAAAAACCCGCAAGGCCAAGAAAACTTTGCACTTGTTGTAAATTGGTGGGTTGGGGCCAGGTTTTAATTGCTTCAATTTTAGATTCATCAACATGTACGCCCTTGGAAGAAACAATCAATCCCAAGAAAACAAGCTTGTCAACACCAAACATGCACTTTTTCATGTTGGCATAAAGGCGTTCCTTGTGAAGAGTTTGTAAAACAGCCCTAACATGACCTAGATGCTCTTTCATGGATTTGCTAAAGACAAGAATATCATCAAAGTAAACCACAACGAAAACTCCAATGTAAGGTCGAAGCACAAAATGCATAAGATGCATGAAAGTACCGGGAGCTTCCGATAAACCCATAGCCATAACCAACCACTCGTACAAATCAAATTTAGTTTTGAAAGCGGTTTTCCATTCATCACCTTCTTGAATGCGGATTTGATAATAACCACTTTTAAGATCAATTTTTGAGAAAATGGTGGCACCGCTAAGTTCATCAAGCATATCATCTAAGCAAGGAATGGGATGCCTAAAACGAACGGTAATAGCATTTATAGGTCTACAATCCGAGCACATGCAAAAACTACCGTCTTGCTTGGGCACAAGTATAACGGGAACGACACAAGGGCTTAAGCTTTCACGTACATGACCGTTGACGATGAGTTGTTGTACTTGTCGTTGAATCTCCTTTGTTTCTTTGGGGTTGACGTGGTAGGGAGCCTTGTTTGGAAGAAGTGTGCCGGGGATGAGGTCGATTCGATGCTCAATGCCTCGAAGAGGAGGTAGACCCGGAGGTAGCTCATTGGGGAAAACATCTTGAAATTCCTGCAGAAGAGATTGAAACACCAAAGGTAGCTCGTGAGAGGTGTTAGTTTTTGGTTCTCCATCCTTGCACACAAGGACAAAGTGCATCACACTCGATGGGTTCTCACACACTTCTCTCGTCTGACTTTTTGTGACAAATAGTATGAGGTTTCTCTCTCTATGCGAAGAGGCGCTCAAGTTTGGCTTGTGGCTCTCACTCACATTTGGGTGGATCACTTTCTCACTCCTCTCTCCATGATGGGTGGCTTGCTTGTCGGCTATCACTTGACTAGGAGACATAGGTCGTAGCACATATTCCTTCCCTTTCATCTTGACGCTATATTGATTGGTACGCCCATTGTGGATGACACCACGGTCGAATTGCCATGGTCGACCAAGAAGGAGGTGGCAAAAGGTCATTGGGACCACATCACACTCCAAAGTGTCCTCATATGCACCAATTTTGAACGAGACTTGGACCGTATTCTCAACTCAAATAGTGCCGGAGTCACTTAGCCATTGAACCTTGTAAGGGTGCGGATGCTTCCTCTTGACCAATTGAAGCTTGGAGCATAGTTCTTCACTTGCCAAATTGTGGCAACTACCTCCATCGATGATGACCTTGATAGACCTTCCATTGATGCCGGCCTTGGTGTGGAAGATGTGGCACCATTGGTCCTCTTCTTGGTGGTGTTGGAGCGTCAAGACCTTGGAGACCATGAGAGAGGGACTTGAATCGTTGTCATAAAAGACTTGGTCATCTTCATCTTCGTTCACGCGCCGGTGCATGGCCACGTGCTCAATGGCTTCCATTTCTTCTTCACTCATTGAGTCATATGTGCCGTCATTGTTGAAGATCATTGTTCGCTTATTAGTGCATTGGAAGGACTTGTGTCCTCAGCCACCACATGTGAAGCACTTTAATGAACTTGTCTTGACGGTATCATTGGGAGGTGTCGAAGATGAAGGAGTCTTGGATTTGTAGGTGCTTTCCAGAGGACGAGTCGAGGAAGGTGCCACTTGCTTGGAACTTGATTTGTCGCCGGTACTTGGGGATGCTCGAGTTGATGTAGGAGGTGCCGAAGTCACGGGAGCTTGAGAGTAGGAGCCGTAGGTCTTGGACGAGTACTTGGCGTATTTGAAGTCGTCTTGCACTTGTCGCTCGGCCTTGGTCTCCTGGTGAACTAGCTCAAGAAGGTTGGAGTATGGTTGGAAGTCGGCGATCCGCTTGATTGGGTGGTTGAGGCCGTTCAAGAAGCGTGCCATTGTTTTCTCGTCATCTTCCTTGACATTGGCTCGTATCATGGCAATCTCCATTTCTTGGTACTATTCTTCCACCGTCTTGGTGCCTTGCTTGAGGATTTGCAACTTCTTGAAAAGATCTCGAGTGTAGTGAGTAGGCACAAAGCGTCCTCTCATGACTTCCTTCATGGCTTCCCAAGTTGTGATTGGTGGTTCGCCTCTTGTATGTCGTTGCTCTATCACTTGTTCCCACCAAATGAGGACATAGTCTTGGAACTCGAGGGAGGCCATGGCGATCTTCTTTTCTTCATCGTAGTTGTGGAGGCGAAAAATCTTGTCCACCTTCAATGCCCAAGAGAGATATTCTTCGGGGTCATTGCTTCCGGAGAACTTTGGCATGGTGAACTTGAGCTTGCCGTAGCGGAGTTCTTAATCTTGATAGCGGTTGTGATATCGCTCTTGCCTTGGAAAGTCCTCAAATTCTCATTCCTCGTGATGTCGCTCTTGCTGTGGAGGAGGGTCTTGAAGCACTTGTTCCACTTGGTGTCGCTCTTGTCTTGGATGGGGGCGAGGAATGTGCGCTTGGATCGGGCGGCTTCTTCTTGTATCTCACAACGAAGAGCTTCCTCTTGTTCTCGCACTTGGCGGTTGCGGACTTCAACGGCTCTAGTGGCCTCGCGTAGAGCTTGTTGTGCTTCAAGTGCTTGAGCTTCACGGTCGAGGGCTTGTGCTTCACGTTGCTCTTGTGCTTGTCGAAGTGCAACACCGTCTTGAGGGGCTTGAGGTGGTACTTGTGGAGGTATTTGCTCTTGCTCCATTACTCCATGAGGGACTTGGTGTCGCATCCGTTCACGTGCTCGAACTCGGTCTTGTAAGCCATTGCCATGGAATGGATTTTCTTGAGCTTGGTAATCTTGATGATGATCACGTCGAGGAGGGCGAGCTCGTGGTGGACTTGCATCATAAGAGGAGTAGTCCGAAGATTGCTGACTTGTACGGTGACTTGAGTGGCGCCGTCTTGAAGAAGCCGACGAGGAAGACGGACGTCGAACGATCATGTTGCAGAGCTCTTCCATTTGTGTGTTGAATTTGTCGTCGGTGTTTTGACGAAGGTCGGAGGCGAGTTGTTCCAAGCGTTCATCCAATGCGACGTTTTCTTGATGAAGCGCTCGTTGCGCGATGAAGAAGTGGTTCTTGGAGACATATCCGGAATCATCACCTTGCTCCTCGAAAAGTGGGTTCAATGACGAGTTTGGCCCATCCATCATAACCAAGTGGGATGAGTAGGAAAATGGGAGAACAATACCAAAGTTACCTTCTCCGAGGATTGAAGATGTAACAAGTGTCACTCAATGTAATGCCACAATAGGAGAATTGGAACCGGGTTTGTTTCTCACACCTACAAGTAAGAGGCTTATGGAGTAGCTCGGTTAGGATGGTGGAAAAAATTTCAAGCAAATGTTAGTCAAGATATCGACAAGGTTGAGAAGGTTCACAAAAATGCAAGTAAAGCAAATAGATCAAACACAAAGGTATCACTAGGTACACACGCACGGAAGATAGATGGGATCCGCACAACCAAGGAGTGAGCTCAAAATGTGCAACCACGAAAAATGCTCTTGTTGTGCAAATGCTCGAGAGACACTAGCTCGATTGCTCAAATGGGAAAGATACGCTTGTGCACCTACCTATGAGAGAACCGTGCCGTCTTCAATCCCAACTATGGTATATATGCGATGACCAAGATGATATAGGTATGCAAATGGCTCAACTCTATTGCTTACAAGCTCTTTGTTTCTCCTCTTTTTCTTAAAAGTTTTTCTTCTTCTTCTTCTTCTTTTTTCTATGATTTATGCTCGAGCCGAGTATGATATGAGACAAGTATGTATGATATGCATGGGAGAGACTTATGGCACAAATATGATTACATGATCACTACGGTGCACAATAGCGTGGCCCGACAATTCTCAACTTGCTAGTCTGAATGGGTAAGCGATGCAAAGTGGCTCGGGCTATCAATGCAAAAGCAAGGTAAGGAGTAAGTGTCGTCGAGGTTACCGTCCTTTCTTACGGTTAGCGATGAAGATGACTCCGAGTCGATGATGGTGACGAAGATGTTACACGCTCCTAAGTACCCGAAGCACCTTAGGAAATGCAAATGGCAACACAAAATCGGTCAAATGCGGAAGGTGGGTGTTTTGTGATGATTTTTTGGATGGGGGCTAATGGTGGTGGTAATGGGATGAGTGGATGGGGGATGTCAAGAGCTTCTAAACGAGCTAAAGAACACGAAAAAGGGTCTTGGGAGGTGGAAGTTATGGCCAAAATGGTGTTGGTAGTGGGCTGATTTGGGGGGGTGCGGGCACCCGGGGGTGTGAGGTAGGGGTGCCTGGTGGTGGCTGGGCGCGGTGCGGGTGCCCGGGGGTTCGAGATGTGGGCACCCGGTGTTCTTCGGGATGGTCGGAAAAATTGGGGAAAAAGCAAAATTCCGCGAATTTTGTGGTGGGAAGGGTGGGGATTGTTGGGGAGGGGCTAGATCCACTTGCCAAACATCAAATCCATGGACCAAAATAAACAAATCTCACAAGATCCAACAAGTTGCAAGAAATTTTCTTGGGGCTATTTTTGTGGGGATTTTCGGATTTGGACGAAAAACAACAAAATCAAGCTAGCAAATGGGGGGATGGGACTCCAAGATATGAATAAACCTTGCTCATGATACCAAGATGTTGTAGGGTCAAACCCTGGGTGGGATATTATCACACTTGGAGGGGGAAAAGGAGGGAAAACTCAAGAACACCAAGAACAAATCTCTCAAACAAACCCAAATATCACATCCACTAGAGTAGCATACATGAGATCCACAAGATTACAAGATCAATCCGAGGATAGTAGCACTAGGTAAGTTCTTCCCACTAGGTGAGGTCTTGATGTTGATCTTCTCCAAGAGGAGGCCTTGACAATCCAAAGGATTCTTCCCTAGGTGGGGGCTTGATCTCCAAAGAGGAGGGGATACAAGGAGCAAAGGCTCACAATGTTTAATCTAATACTTTGCTAACCTTCCAAATGGTCTAGGAGATGAGTATATAAAGCCTAGGGACGAAACTTGGGGGAAAGGGGATACAAAGGACCAAAAAGTCCCTAAAACGCGTGGCCATGGAGGAGGAGTCCGGGCACCCAGGGTGGAACCAGCCGGGGACCCGGACCGGTCAGGGGCTCCGGAGGTGGGTGGACCGGGCACCCGGGGTGGCCGCATACGGCTGAGCGGTGCAGGCCGGGCACCCGGGGTTGAGGGCCCGGGCACCCGGTGGTGGCGCTGGAGCGGCCTAGGTCCGGCCGCGCACTCGGGGCCACTTTGTCGGGCACCCGGGGCGGGCTGGCTGAGGCCCAGAGGAGAGGGGCCGGGCACCCGGGGCCGGCTGGCGCCTCTCCCAGGCAGGGGCCAGGCACCCGGGGCCAAGGGGGCCGGGCACCCGGGGTGTCCAGGGGCTGTGGCCCTTGCCTCTTCTCCTTCTTCTCTTCTTTCCCTTGCTTTGTGGTCGCTTGAGTCTCCGTCCTCTCCTTCTCACTATCATCTTCTTGGTACCTAAGCATGCACAATGTTTCCGATGATGGTAGAATCCAATTCTCATGTGAAACCGAACAAAACTCGAAGAGGAGAGAGTCAACCTCGTTCTTGATGGCGCGTGCACGTGCTCGTGTCATTGGTCCACTTGGATCTTGTGGTGGTGATGGAGTGTCGGTGCGAGTAGTCAAGGGATGCTCTGCATCACTTTCCCATCAAGCTCATCGCGCTAGTCTGTGACATTAGCGAGTAGGCAGGCTAGGCAGTTTGAGATCTCCGCACGCACCCTAGAGTTCGAACCTCTCAAGGGTTTGCGGAACCCGAAATCTGACACTATGTAAACGGTACATGCACACAAAGAACAAATCCACGCAACCAAACGCGTAAGAGGGGTTGTCAATCCCTCCTCGGTAAGAAGATAGATTAAATTGTATGAGTTTGGATTAATAGATCACATAAGAACACAAAATAAAATATGCAAAAAAAGTGCAGCAAGGTATTTTTTGGTTTTTGGAATAATAGATCGGAAAACAGAACGATAAAAGATAGATCTAAAAGCAATATAATAAAAGATAGACCCAGGGGCCATAGGTTTCACTAGTGGTTTCTCTTGAGAAAATAGCATACGGTGGGTAAACAAATTACTGTTGGGCAATTGATAGAAGATCAAATAATCATGACGATATCCAAGGCAATGATCGTGTATATATGCATCACGTCCAAGATTAGTAGCCCAAAATGATTCTGCATCTACTACTATTACTCCACACATCAACCACTATACAGCATGCATCAAGTGTGTTAAGTTCATGGAGAAACAGAGTAATGCAATAAGAAAGATGACATGATGTTGACAAGATCTATTCATGTAGGAATAGACCCCATCTTTTTTGCTTAATAGCAACAATACATGTGTGCCTTGCTACCCCTTTTGTCACTGGGTGAGGACACCACAAGATTGAACCCATCACAAAGCACCTCTTCCCATTGCAAGAAAAATCAATCTAGTTGGCCTAACTAAACCAAATATTCGGAGAAGAAATACGAGGCTATAACAATCATGCATATACGAGATCAAGAACTCAAATAATATTCATGGATAGAACTGATCATAAACTCAAACTTCATCGGACCCCAACAAACACACCACAAAAAGTCATTACGTCAAATAGATCTCCAAGAACATCGAGGAGAACATTGTATTGAGAATCAAAAAGAGAGAAGAAGCCATCTAGCTACTGCTTACGGACCCGTAGGTCTTTGGTGAACTACTCACGCATCATCGGAGGAGCACTAATGAGGATGATGAACCCCTCCGTGATCGTCTTCCCCTCTGGCAGAGTGCCGGAATAGGGCTCTAGATTGGATCTCGTGGTTCTGGAACTTGCGGCGGCTGGAATTGTGTTTCGTCAACTCCCCTAGGTTTTCTTGAATATTTGGGTATTTATAGAGCTGAGAGGCGGTGGAGGAGACCCTTGTGGACCCCACACCTCATAAGGGCGCGTCAAGGGCCTCTGGCGCGCCCTGGTGTCTTATGGGCCCCACGGGCCTCCCCTGGTGCACTTCCTTGGATCCCAAGTTGGCTTCTGGTCCAAAAAAACTCCAAAAAGTTTTGCTGCGTTTGGACTCCATTTGATAGGGATATTTTGTGAAGTAAAAAACAAGCAAAAAACAACAAATGTCACTGGGCACTATGTCAATAGATTAGTCCCAAAAAATGATATAAAGTTGCTATAAAATGATTGTAAAACATCCAAGAATGATAATATAGCATGGAACAATCAAAAATTAAAGATACGTTGGATACGTATCAGTAACCATGAAGGGATTGACAACCCCTTTATAGTATTGGGTGCAAGTATTTGTTTGTTCGTGTAGGTGCAACCATTGGTGACTTGGGTGTTCCTCCTACTAGATTGATACCTTGGTTCTCAAACCGAGGGAAATATTTATCTCTACTTTGCTGCATCACCCTTTCCTCTTCAAGGGCAAAATCAACGCAAGCTCAAGAAGTAGCAGTGCTACCATATTATTTTATCTAGTTGAGTTAGAGCTTTGAGTTGATAATCTGTGCTTCACTAACACTTGCATAATATTCATGCCACCACTACAACTATACTAAGTTTTCAAGTTAAGAAGCAGAGGGTGACATGTCTCCAACGTATCTATAATTTCTGGTTGTTCCAATCTATTAAAATATCAATCTTGGATGTTTATTATGCAATTATATATCATTTTGGGATTAACCTATTAACCTAGAGCCCCTCGTGGCACTTCTTGACCTAATTCCAGCTCTGTAAATACCCAAATACTTTGAATACACCAGAGAGCTACCCAAAATACTTTTTCCGCCGCTGCAAGTTTCTGTTCTCGTGAGATCCCATCTTGAGGCCTTTTCTGACACTCTGTTGGAGGGGGAATCGATCACGGAGGGGCTCTTCATCAATCTTGTTGCCCTTCCGATAATGTGTGAGTAGTTTACCACAGACCTACGGGTCCATAACTAGTAGCTAGATGGCTTCTTCTCTATCTTTGATCTTCAATACAATGTTTTCCTCGATGTTCTTGGAGTTCTATTCGATGTAATCCTTTTTGTGGTGCCTTTGTTGGGATCCGATGAATTATGGGTTTACGATCAGATTATTCATGAATATTATTTGAGTCTTTTCTGAATTCTTATATGCATGATTATTATAGCTTTGTATTTCTCTCCAATCTATTGATTTGGTTTGGCCAACTAGATTGATTTATCTTGCAATGGGAGTGGTGCTTAGTGATGGGTTCGATCTTGCGTTGCTCAATCCCAGTGAAAGAAAGGGATAGGACACATACTTGTATCATTGTCATTAAGGATAAAAAGATGGGGTTTACTCATATTAATTGAGTTTACTTTGTCTACATCATGTCATCTTGCTTAAGGCGTTACTCCGTTCTGTATGAACTTAATACTCTAGATGCAAGCTGGATAGCGGTCGATCTGTGGAGTAATAGTAGTAGATGCAAGCAGGAGTCGGTCTACTTGTCTCGAACGTGATGCCTATATATATATATATATATATATATATATATATATATATATATATATATATATATATATATATATATATATATATGTATGATCATTGCCTTGAATATCATCATAATTATTCGCTTTTGTATCAATTGCCCAACAGTAATTTGTTTACGCACCGTGTGCTATGTTCAAGTGAGAAGCCTCTAGTGAAAACTATGGCCCCCGGGTCTGTCTTTATCATATATTAAAAATCCAAAAAAACATGGCTGCAATTTATTTACCTTTATTTTTAGTGTGTGTTTTTGTTCATCTATATATCACTACAAGATTTGATAGTTGTAATTAACCACCAAGGGATTGACAACCCCTTGTTTGCGTTGGGTGCAAGTATTTGTTATTTTGTGTGTAGGTGTTGTTCATGAGGTGTTGCGTAGTTCTCCTACTAGATTGATAACCTTGGTTCTTAACTGAGAGAAATACTTATCTCTACATACTACATCATCCTCTCCTCTTCGAGGAAATCACAATGCAGCTCACAAGTAGCAGGAAAAAATTCTGTTGTTGTTGCCGAGGAGATATCACCAACATCTATCAAGTACCATCGCATAAACTTTCATCTCCTTGCATTTACTTTATTTGATATTTGCCTCTCGTTTTCATCTCCCCCACTTGTAAAACATTTTCACAAAAACAAAAATATATTTTCCCTTTTGCTTGCTTGCTTATTTGAAGTTGCTATCATGTCAGAATTTGATAAAGTTATTGTTGAAAGTGCTAGTGAGGATATCACTAATGAATCCCTTGAGGAAAAGCTTAAATATGTTGATCTCAATCATGATCCTCCAGAATCTAGCAATCCCACAAATCTTAAAACTAAAATATATCATGGTGGGAACACAAATACTATTGGGAATAATATTATTTAGGAATTCTTTGATTGCGGGGAGTTATACCAATAATAAGAGGGTATATTCTTGATAAAACAAATTGCTATGTTGATGCTATTGCCATGCTAGTGTTTAGGTTAGAAAGACAATTCATGCATATGCATCCATCCCTACAAAAGATATTTATGAACTTCCCAATATCCATGATCCTAAATTTTAAAAGATTGTTGCTATCATTCTTATGCGTGAATTTGATTATATAATTCGAGAAGCGAGAGCATTTTTTTCCTATTATAGAGTAAATTTTGAGAATCCTCCAATACAAGAAAGCCTCCATGATAAAGACACTATAAGTAGTTTGGGATCTGCAGACTATTTTGCTTGCAGTGAAAATCTTAGAAGGAGAGTTCCTTATGTTGAAATTATTAAAACTTTGTACCACCATACTTGTGATAACTTGGAGTGGACCGCTAAGGCAATTGTTAAGGGATTTAGTAATGATCATTTTGAGGAAATGGCCAGGGAACCTATTGATGATGAAATATACGTTTTATATGAGGATGTTTATGGCGACGATTCATAATGTGGAGTAACGAATGTTATCACAAAACAAAGTCCTTTCAATAGTTTAGGTTCTCCTACTAGGAAAGGAGAATATGAGAGTGGAGAGACTTGTTGAGAAAAATTTTAGAAGATTTAATTGTAAAGGACTTGAGTTCCAAAGATGACAACACTTGAAACTATGCATTACGCCTAGCTAGGGGCGTAAACCAATAGCGCTAGTTGGGAGGTAACCCAATAGTTATCTTTATTTTTCTTGTTTGTTTTCTGTTTTTTGGTGTGCACACAATTACACTGCTGTTATGGTTGTGTTTTTGTGTTTTAATTAGTGCTTGTGCCAAGTAAAGCCTTTGGGATGATTTGGATGATAGTTGCTTTGATTATGTGAAAAAACAGAAACTTTTATGCCCAGTAACAGAATTATTTAAATTCACTGGAACATGCTTTTGATTTGAATTTTCTAAACATGATTGATATACAAATTTCCCATATCTTCCTAATTTTCAGAATTTATTAATTATTTAGATTACTACAGACTGTTCTGTTTTTGACAGATTCTGTTTACGTTGCATTGTTTGCTTGATTTGATGAATCTATGGATTATATCGCCGGGGGGGTATAAGCCATGGTGAATTTATAATACCATAGTATTATTCAGTGTAAAATATTAATGGGTTTACAATAGTACCTAAAGTTTGTGATTTGGTTGTTATACTAATGGATCTCACGAAGGTTTTAGTTGAGTTTTGTGTGCTGAAAATTTCAAGTTTTGAGTGAGACCACGATCGATGAAAGAATAAGGAGTGGCAAGAGCCTAAGATTCGGGATGCCCATGGCACCCGAAAGAAATATCTAAGGACACCCAAGCATCTAAGCTTGGGGATGCCCTGGATCGCATACCCTCTTTTGTCTACCAACCATTGGTAATTACTTGGAGCTATATTTTTGCTCATCACATGACATGAGTTTTTCTTGGAGCGTCGTGTATTATATGATTCTTTGCTTTGTTTGCTTTTTAGTTTGCCACAATCATCTTTTCTGGACACACCTTTTTGAGAGACTCCCATTATTCGTGATTTATTAGAAAATATTTTGAGCTAGGCAATTGCTCTAGTGCTTCACTTATATTTTTTAGAGCATGGCGGTGGTTATACTTTAAAGAAATAGTTGCACTCTCATGCTTGACTTATATTATTTTGAGAGTTTGATAAATAGTAATGGAAACATGCAGTTATGAATTTGGTCCTAATATGATAGGTATTAAAGAGGGATATAATAAAAACTTTCATGTAAATCACTGAATATGATAAGTTTGATTCCTTGCAATAGTTTTGTGATATAAATATGGTGATATGTGGGAGGTACTAGTGAATTATTGTGGTTTAGTAAGAATGTTGGTGTTAAGGTTTGTGATTCCCGAAGCATGCACGTATGGTCTCTCGTTGTGCTAAGAAGTTGGAGCATGATTTTATTGATTGTCTTCCTTATGAGTGGCGGCCGGGGATGAGTGATGGTCTTTTCCTACCAATCTATCCCCCCGGGGGCATGCGTAGTAGTACTTTGCTTCGTGGGCTAATAAAATTTTGGAATAAGTATGTGAGTTCTCTATGACTAATGTGAGTCCATGGATTATACCGACTCACATTTCCGCAATTTGCTAGTCTCTTCGGTACCGTGCATTGGCCTTTCTCACCTCGAGATGTCGTGCAAACTTTCGCCGGTGCTTCCAAACCCCATGATATGATACACTCTATCACTCATAAGCCTCTTTATATCTTCCTCAAAATAGCCACCATACCTACCTATGATGGCATTTCCATATCCATTCCGAGATATATTGTCATGCAACTTCCACCGTTCCATTTTTATGACAGACATCATTATTGTCATATTGCTTTGCATGATCATATAACTGACATGGTATTTGTGGCTCAGCCACCGTTCATCATTTTTTATACATGTTATGCTAGATCATTGCACATCTTGGTATACTGCCAGAGGCATTCATATAGAGTCGTATTTTGTTCTAGTATCGAGTTGTAAGTAAATAGAAGTGTGATGATCATCATTATTCATTATTAGAGCATTGTCCCTAGTGAGGAAATAAAAAAAGAGTCCAAAAAGAGCCCAGCAAAAAAATAAGGAAAGAAAGGAAAAGGAAAAAAATGAAAAAAAAGAAAAATAAATGAGAGAAAAAGAGAGAAGGGGCAATGCTACAATCCTTTTCCACACGCGTGCTTTGAAGTAGCACCATGTTTTTTTCATATAGTCTCTTATGCTTTCACTTTCATATGACTAGTGTAAAATTTTCATTGTAGAACTTGGCTTGTATATTCCAATGACGGGTTTCCTCAAATATCCGAGGTCTTCATGAGCAAGCAAGTTGGATGCACACCCACTTAGTTTTCTTTTTGAGATTTCATACACTTAGTGCTCTAGTGCATCCGTTGCATGGTTATGCCTACTCCTTGCATTGACATCAATTGATGGGTATCTCTGTAGCCCGCTGATTAGCCTCGTAGATGTGAGACTTTCTCCTTTTTGTCTTCTCCATATTTATCTCTACAATCGTACTCAATTCCACCCATGATGCTATATCCATGGCTTGCGCTTATGTATTGCGTGGGGGTTAAAAAAATTGAAGCACGTTAAAAAGTATGAACCAATTGTTCGGCTTGTCATCGGGGTTGTGCATGATAAATATTTTGTGTTAAGAAGATGGAGCATGACAAGGCCATATGATTTTGTAGGGATAACGTTCTTTAGCATCTATATTTTGAAAGGTAGGATTGTTTGTTGGTATGTCTGAGTATTTATGCCTTTATGTCAAGTTATAGACTATTCCTTTGAATAATTCGGATCTTAATATTCATGGCACAAAAGAGATTACATGATGAATATGATAGGTAGAATTCCACATCAAAAATTATGTTTTTATCATTTACCTACTCGAGGATTAAGCTTGGGGATGCTTGATACGTCTCCAATGTATCTAATTTTTTTATTGTTCCATGCTATTATAGTATCAATCTTGGATGTTTGTTATGCAACTATATATAATTATATATCATTTTTTGGGACTAACATATTAACCTAGTGCCCAATGCCAGTTGCTGTTTTTTTGCTTCTTTTTGACTTTTTCAGAAAATTGGTACTAAACGGAGTCAAAAATGCTATGAAACTTTTTGACCATTCTTTCTGGACCAGAAGGGACCCTAGAAGCTGCGGGAGAAGACCTGAAGTGCCACGAGGCAGCGACAAGCCTGCCAGGCGCGCACCCGGGGGGCGCCCTCCCAGGCTTGTGGGCCCTTCATGGCACTTCCCGACCTAATTCCAGCTCTACAAATACCCAAATAATCCCAGTACATTAGAGAGCCACCTGAAATACTTTTTTTGCTGCCGCAAGTTTTTGTTCTCGTGAGATCCCATCTGGACACTCTACCGGAGGGGAATCAATCACGAAGGGGCTATTCATCAACCTTGCCGCCCTCCGATGATGTGTGAGTAGTTTACCGCAGACCTACGGGTCCATAGCTAGTAGCTATATGGCTTCTTCTCTCTCTTTGATCTTCAATACAATGTTGTCCTTGAAGTTCTTTGAGTTTTATTCCATGTAATCCTGTTTTGCGGTGCGTTTGTTGGGATCCGATGGATTGTGAGTTTATCAACAGATTATTCATGAATATTATCTGATTCTTTCTGAATTCTTATATGCATGGTTATTATATCTTTGTATTTTGCTCCGATCAATTGATTTGATTTGGCCAACTAGATTGATTTATCTTGCAATGGGAGAGGTGCTTTGTGATGGTTTGAGCGTCTCGGACGTGATGCCTATATACATGATCATTGGCTTGAATATTGTCATAATTATTTATTTTTCTATCAATTTCCCAACAGTAATTTGTTTATCTACCGTATGCTATGTTCAAGAGAGAAGCCTCGAGTGAAAACTATGCCCCCCGAGTCTATCTTTATCATATATTAAAATCCAAAAATGCCTTGTTGCAATTTATTTACATTTATTTTTATTTTGTGTTTTTGTTTATATATCTATCACTAGAAGATTTGATCCTTGCAATTAAACGCCAAGGGATTGAGAACCCCTTTTTTTGCACTGGGTGAAAGTATTTGTTATTTTGTTTGTAGGTGTTGTTCACGATGTGTTGTGTGGTTCTCCTACTGGATTGATAACCTTGGTTCTTAACTGAGGGAAATACTACCTCTACTGTACTGCATCATCCTCTCCTCTTCGAGGAAATCCCAACACAACTCACAAGTAGCAGAGGGCTATCTAGGCGTACCGATCGTAAGTAAACCAAAACCTTCTCGTTATTTCAGATTGAACAATTGAGTTCCTTATGACTCAGATTTCTCTCTATTTTGCTCAAGGACGATCAATTTTAAACTTGGGGAGTTGATGACTGTTACTTTTACACTCTAACTCGAGTTTAAACCAATTTTTTGTTAAAACCGAGATATTCACTCCGATATTGCCATTAATGACTATTGAATGCAGGTGATTCCAAATATCCGATCTTTATTTTGTTTCCACATTAAATGGGCTATTTATGGACGAAATCAAGCCGATACATGGAAATGAGTAAAGTGGAGATAGAGGAGATCAAGTGGGATGCGCAGCAGAGGCGCTTGAGTAGAAGACGACGTTCCATACGACCGCGCCCGTTCGTATGGGCGGTTGTATGGCATGCCAGCCGAGGCGCCTGATCCACCTTAACAACCTTTATAAAAGGCCCGACACTAAATGAACAATGGAGGGAGGCCACGCATCGTCATTTTCACAGCAGTCATCTCCATCAACCCTAGCTGTTGTTGTTTCCCATCTCCATAGCCACAACCTTCACAACCACCATAGTTCGCGGCCATCTAGCCATACTTGTAATTCTGTATCACATACGACATCCATTGTAGACATATTATCAATAAATCAATCTTCATGATGTGTTCTTCGTGTGATCTGGTTTCCATGTGTGAGTAGTTCGGTAAGATCATGGGTTGAGGCATGGGCCTTACAACCCGATGTATTTGTTGGAGGGATCGATGGGAGCACTTTGAATTAACGTCTCGTATATGTAGTACAAAGTTGCTATGTAGTTGTCTCTTGTCTCGTTCGCGTTCTTCATCCCTGCAGGTACCCAGGATCATGGAGAGGGAGCCACGGAGAGGCTAAGGGGAAGGAGACCCTGAAGTGTTATTCTAAACACCAGTGATCATATTCAGTAACTAACATAATTTTAGCATAGAAATTAACTTAATGATGAACATGGTAATAGAATAATAATAACTTTATTATTGTCTGGTGCATATTTCCAAGATAAAGTTGATAACAAATTCGCAAGAAATTTTATTTAGTTTGGTTTTCTTACCTAGATTTCATATGAAGTCCAACAAGTGGATAAAATCATGCATAAATATTATAGACAAAAGTGCAGTGGAATTTGTATTAAAAACTAAAGGTATTGAAAATATACATTTTTTATATTGAAAACATGCATATGTTGGAGTGCCATGGTTGCATGCTAATGCTTAACTAGATGCATGTGTTGCTTACATGAATAAAAGCATGTTGCTTTTCTTCAGTGACTTTAGATTGATGATCATATAAGCGCTATCATAAGGGGGGCAAAGAGATCTAATTGTACATGAAATTTTGTCTTTCTTTTTTTCGTTTTTTTTTTGTCGGGTAAAATTACTCCTAGAACTCTTTCTCCTTTCGAACTAAACTTGTTTTTTTTTTTGCCTCTTACAGATTTTGTCCGTTTATTCTACGGGGGAACACAGTTCCTAGAATTACTTAATTTCGTCATTCGGTCTTTCTGTCTTTTGCGTTGATTATTTGGGTAGCACCACTACTCAGACGATTCTTTTTTCCTTAGAAATTTACTCTTCTTCGTTCAAGTCTTTTGTTCATTTCCAGATTATAATGGCCTCTTCTTTTTCGTTTTGTCATTGTTCATTTCTAGATTTTTAAGTTGCATCTCTAGACTGTTTACTTGAGTAATTTGAATGGACATTCTATTTTCCGTGGTAGAAATGTCTGCGGTAATTTAACTTTCGTGCAAAACTTTGATTTGCAACGAATTTTGCTTTAACTAGGTCGTTGTGTTTAACTTTCATGCCACAGACGCGAGCTGTTCACCGAAGCGAAGTGTCTGCTCACCGAAACGACGTGCCTGAGAAGCCTTTCGCTGCTAATCATGCTACGCTACCCAAATGTATCGCTGTTTGCTTAATTCCGAATGCATCAATCACATGCAGCTGCCCTGGCCCGGGTGTGGGTTGGGTTCCACTCCGGGATAGTTTCGCAACAGTGCGGCGGGAAAAAGTTGACAGAAAGAGAGAAAACTTTCAGCCAATTGATACAGTATATCGTGTGATCTCGCGCAGTTGCAGTGGTCTCGCGCGCAACTGATCGGCATTTCTCTCTTCCCTTAATGGTATCTGTATAATCGTACTTCTGTTTCACATCTTAAATTAGGAACAGCTAGGATTCGTGACTGATTCATCAAGGCAGAAACCGATCAATCAATGTTGCCGGTATGGCGATCGACCAAAGGTACAAGAAGACCATCATGGACGGATTCATTAAGCTTCGTAAATGCTAGCTGTATAGCGGCGTGCCGGCATCGCTCCTCGTCTCGGCGGGGCTGTACAGCGCCGACCGGCTGCTCTTGGGCCGGTTCTCCTCGAGCTGCCGCACCACCTCCGCCATGCTCGGCCTCGCCGCCGCCACCGGCGCGCAGCAACCCATAGCCAGCTTCAGCGCCTGCACGAGGCCCTCCTCCGCCGGGTTCCGCACGCCTTTCGCCACCTCCGGGTCGAACACCTCCGTCGTCGTCTCCTCGAGCACCGCCGCCTTCACCAGCGACGGCAGGTCGTCGCCTACGTTCGCCGCCGAGGAGGGCTTCTTCCCCATCAGCAGCTCCAGCAGCAGTATCCCGAACGCGTACACGTCCGTCCGGGGCGCGCACCGCTTCATCGTCTGCAGCTCCGGCGCCCTGTACCCGTCCGCCTTCGCCGCCGACAGCACAGCTTCCGCCGCCGATGGCACCAGCAGCCTGCCCACCACCGCGTACTCGGTCACCCTCGCCACGAAGTACTCGTCCACCAGCACGTTTGACGACCTCACGTTTCCGTGCACCAACGGCGCGTCCCCGTGCCGGCCCTCGTGCAGGTACGCAAGCCCGCGTGCCGCGCCCAGCGCGATCTTGTGCCGCCGCGGCCATGTCAGCGCCGGCCTGCTCTCGAGGCCGCCGTGGAGGAGGTCATGGAGCGTCCGATGGGGGAAGTAATCGTACACGAGCAGCTTCTCGCCGCGCCGGCCCTGGTAGAAGGCCCGGAGCGGCACCAGGTTCTCGTGCCGCGCCCGGCCGATGCGCCGCACGGCCGGCCCGCAAGACGCCGCGTCCTTGCAGCTCCCCTCGCGCAGCAGCCGAAGCTCGATGTTGCCGCCGCCGTCCGCCAGCTTCGCCTTGTACACCGTGCAGTAGCTCGCTTTCTCCACCACCTGCCCCGTTGCATTCAGCACCTCCCCCAGCGTCAGGTGCTCCCCGCCCTGGAACACCACCAGCTTCCCCTCGCTGTCGCCCTCGCCGCCTTCCTCCGTCTCCACCCCCTCCTCAGCCGCTCGCCTTACCCTGTTCCGCCTCCACCTCGCCTGCGCCCACCCGATGGACACCGACGCCACCACGACGGCGCCGGCCATTAGACCGATGACCAACCCCGCGACGCTGCCGGAGCTGAGGCCCGAAGGGGACACGCACGGCTGCTGCAACGGCGGGCCGCACAGCGCCGGGCTGTTCCCTAGGAACGATTCTGCGGTGAAGCTCGAACCGGCGAAGCCCGGAGGTAGCTGACCGGAGAAGTTATTGTAAGAAAGGTTGAGCATTTGGAGGCCTCTCATCGTAGCGACGGGCTCCGGTATGTCTCCAGAGAGGTGGTTGCCGCCGAGGTCGAGGCGCTGGAGGCCACGGAAGCCCGTCAGGAAGGCCGGGAAGGAGCCGGAGAAGCGGTTGGCTCCGAGATCAAGAAGATGGAGACGGTCACAAGTATCATTGGGCCCCGCCGGCGCGGGGATGGCTCCCGTGAGAGCGTTGCCATGGAGGCGGAGCTCGGCGAGGCGGTCACAGAGGTTCCAGATGGAGGGCGGGAGCGCGCCGGACAGGGCGTTACCGGCGAGGTCGAGCTCGGACAGCGCCGGCGCGTTGCCGAGCTCGAGCGGGATGGCGCCGGAGAGGGAGTTGGCGGCGAGGTAGATGGACTCGAGGGACGGGAAGGCGCCGAGCTCCGGTGGGAGGCGGCCGGCCAGCGCGGCGGCGGGGAGGCGGATGGAGGACAGGAGGAGGGTGGCGTCTCCGGCGAGCGAGAGGTTGGCCCGCGCGGCGGCGGTGTCGCAGCGGAGCGGCTGGCCTGCGGGCGTGGACCAGCGGAGGCCGCGCCAGAGGCAGAGCGGCGTGGAGGCGTTCCAGGTGGCGAGCTGGGCGTTGGGGGCGGCGCCCTGCAGCGCGGGCTTGAGCCTGTCCAGGAGGAGGGTGACGTCGCCGGAGGCCGCGACGGGCGACGGGGAGCGGAGCAGGAAGAAGAGGGTGGCGAAGAGGAGGAGCAGGTAGTGTGGCGCTATGGCGCGTGCTGTAGGATGCATCTTACAGACAGTGCGCAGGGGAAGCTATGGCGAGCTGACTGAAGCTGGGAGCTCGGAGCGGAGTGGGCAAGTGAAGTGAAGCAGAGCGTGGGGGTGTAAATATAGCTCCGGCGAGCGAGCGCGGAGCAAGAGAGAAGAAAGCGAGACAGGGCGGAGCGGAGCAGCTTGGATTTCGTACGTGTTAACGTGTGAAATGTCCAAGGGACAGTATCAGTATCAGTATCACTCTCGACTCATGTGTACACTGGATGAGCAGTTCGACGTGAGCATGGGAGAATCACTGCATCAGTATGTTGTCGAGCAGCTAGCTTGCCGAGAGTCAAACTTAAGGAGCAGGACTGGAGGAGTAAATTTACTTGCAGAACGTACGCTATTTAGCCTTCGATTTCTTGCCCTTGCCCACTACTCCTACTATAGTCAAACAAATCGTGGATGAGAAGATTCCCGTGTCAAGGTCATGCTTCCCATGGTCCAGCTTGACAATTAATCCAGTACAGAACTACGGTCCATATTAATGAGCTCAAAGCATCTACAGCCAGACCACTCAAACCCGCCTCATACTCTCGGCCGGGCCGTCCGGTCATTATGTGGTCATGTTTTTTTACCCAAACGGGCTCCTTAAACAGACCTCAAACGCCGGACTGATCAGCACCCCATATCCAGCTCAAATATGGGGTGGATATGGGGGCGCCCTGACAATGCCCCCACGTCGGTCTAACGGCGGGTGAGGGAGTCCTGGATTAGGGGGTCTTCGGACAGCCAGACTATATGCTTATGCCGGACTGTTGGACTATCAAGATACAAGATTGAAGACTTCGTTCCGTGTTCAGATGGGACTCTCCTTTGCGTGGAAGGCAAGCTTGTCAATTCGGATATGTAGATTTCCTTCTCAGAATCGACTCGTAACCTTAGCCCTCCTGTCTCTATATAACCGGAGAGTTTAGTCCGTAGGACAACAACAATCATAATCATAGGCTAGCTTCTAGGGTTTAGCCTCTATGATCTCGTGGTAGATCAACTCTTGTAATACTCATATCATCAAAATCAATCAAGTAGGAAGTAGGTATTACCTCCATAGAGAGGGCCCGAACCTGGGTAACCATTATGTCCCCCGCCTCTTGTTACCATTAGCCTTAGACGCACAGTTCGGGACCCCCTACCAGAGATCCGCCGGTTTTGACACCGACATTGGTGCTTTCATTGAGAGTTCCACTTTGTCATCACGGTAAGGCATGATGGCCCTTCAATCGTCTACAACGACGCGGTCCAGGGCGAGGTTTTCCTCCCCGGACAGATCTTCGTGTTCGGCGGCTTCGCACTGCGGGCCAACTCGCTTGGCCATCTGGAGCAGATCGAAAGTTACGCCCCTGGCCATCAGGTCAGGTTTGGAAAGCCTGAATTACACTGCCGATATCCGCGGAGACTTGATCTTCAACGGATTCGAGCCCACGACAGGTGCGCCCCACAGTCGCGCTGAGCATGACTTAGATCTGCTATCGAACGGTGTTCGGGAGATCACACCTTCAGCTGTCCTGGCTTTAAATCCAGAGTAGATCGTGCCATCCGAGGACGGGTGAATGGACCCCGCCATGGAGGCCGCACACTCTGCGGCGAAGGAGCCGAACACAGATCTCACTTCCAAGGAGGTCTGTGTCGTCGGACCCCCGGACTCGTCTCCGGCCATAGGATCCGAACCGCGTACATCCGTGCCCATTGGACCTAGTGGGGCACCGATCATGAAGTTCACCTCCGCGGATATCTTTCAGCACTCGCCCTTGGGCGATGTGCTTAACTCATTAAAATCTCTCTCCCTGTCGGGAGACTCTTGGCCGAACTATGTCCGACTTGATTGGGAAGCGGACGATGAAGGAATTCGTTATCCACCCACTTAATAGCCACTGTCGATGACTTAACCGACATGCTTGATTTCGACTCCGAAGACATCGATGGCATGGACGACGATGCCGGAGAAGAACAGGAACCACCGCCCACAGGGCGCTGGACAGCCACCTCATCATATCATATATATATGGTGGACACACCCAAAGAAAACGATGGCGAGGATCAAAAGGATGCAACGGAGGGTGACCCTCTCGAGAAGCAATCTAAGCGCCGACGTCAGCGGCGCCGCTCTAAATCCCGCCATAGCAAAAATAGCGATACCGGCACAAGAGTCGGTAGCACTCCAGATGATGCCGAAGACGAAAACAATCCCGCCCAGCCAAGCGTCGAGCAAGCCGGACGGGAGGATGGGCAAGCTAGCCCCAATGAACAGACAATGGATGGAGACTCGGAGGATGACAATTACATGCCCTCTTAGAAGACGAGGTGAGCCTCGGCGACGAAGAATTTATCGTGCCCGAGGATCCCGTCAAGCAGGAGCGCTTCAAGCGCCGGCTTATAGCCACTGCAAAGAGCCTGAAGAAAAAATAGCAGCAGCTTCAAGCTGATCAAGATCTGCTTACTGACAGATGGACTGAGGTCCTGGCAGCCGAGGAATACGGACTCGAGTGCCCAACCAAAAGTTACCCGAAGCGCAGGTTGTTACCTCAATTCGAGGATGAGGCACTAGAGCCTATACTACCAACATAGGATGCGGCTGACCGGCCACCTCGTGGCCGAGACAAAGCGGCGTATCAGCCCGAACACCAGCCCGCACCCCATCGCCAAACAAATAAAAACACGAAGGCCCGGGGCAACACGTAGGACCTGTGAGATGAATCGGAAAACAAAGCAGGACAGTCAAGATCGATCTACGAATCAAGGGGCGCGCCCCAACGCGTGACGATGACCGCCACGCCGGATATACTAAATACAAATCCAGCCAGGTCGAATATAGCAGACCAGACTCATCTGAACTGTGTCGTGATGTAGCCCGGCATAGAGGCGCCGCACACCCCCTATGCTTCACTGACGAAGTAATGGAGCATGAATTCCCGGAAGGGTTTAAGCCCGTGAACATCGAGCCATATGATGGGACTACAGACCCCGCGGTATGGATAGAAGATTTCCTTCTTCACATCACATGGCCCGCGGCGACGATCTACACGCCATCAAGTACCTCCCACTGAAACTCAAAGGACCAGCTCGGCATTGGCTGAATAGTCTGCCGGCAAACTCTATTGGCAGTTGGGAGAACCTGGAAGATGCATTCCTCGACAACTTCCAGGGCACTTATGTGCGACCATCGGACGCTGATGACTTGAGTCACATAACCCAACAGCCCGGAGAGTCAGCCAGGAAATTCTGGACTCGGTTCCTAACTAAAAAGAATTAAATTGTCGACTGTCCGGACGCTGAAGCCCTAGCGGCCTTTAAGCATAACATCCGTGACGAGTGGCTTGCCCGACACCTCAGCCAAGAGAAGCCGAAATCCATGGCAGCCCTTACGACACTTATGACCCACTTTTGTGCGGGCGAGGGCAGCTGGTTGGCTCGTAGCAACAGCACATCAAGAAATCCTGGCACTTCAGACGCCAGAGACAGCAACGACAAGCCTTGGCGCAACAGACACAAGCATCCCAATAATGGCGATAACGCCGAAGACACGACCGTCAATGCCGGATTCAGTGGCTCCAAGTCCGGTCAGCGGAAAAGCCATTTAAAAGAAGCAATCCGGGCCCGTCCAGTCTGGACCACATACTCGATCGCTCATGTCAAATCCACGGCACCCCCGATAAACCAGCAAACCACACCAAAAGAGAATGTTGGGTATTCAAATAGGCCGGCAAGTTGAATGCCGAAAACAAGGAAAAGGGGCTGCATAGTGATGACGATGAGGAGCCCCCGCCGCCGAACACAGGAGGACAGAAGAAATTTCCTCCCCAAGTAAAAAGGGTAAATATGATATACACCACCCATATCCCCAAGCGGGAGCGGAAGCATGCACTAAGGGACGTCTACGTGATGGAGCCAGTCGCCCCAAAGTTCAACCCATGGTCTTCTTGTCCGATCACCTTTGATCGTAGGGACCATCCGACCAGTATCCGTCATGGCGGTTCGGCCGCCCTGGTCCTTGACCCTATCATTGACGGATTCCACCTCACACGAGTCCTCATGGACGGTGGCAGCAGCCTGAACCTGCTCTATCAGGATATAGTGCGCAAAATGGGCATCGATCCCTCAAGGATCAAACCCACCAAAACCACCTTTAAAGGTGTCATACCAGTGTAGAGGCTCATTGACGGGCTCAATCACACTGGAAGTAGTCTTCGGATCTCCGGACAACTTCGGAAGCGAGGAGTTAATCTTCGATATCGTCCCCTTCTGCAGCGGCTATCATGCACTGCTCGGACGAACTGCATTCGCCAGATTTAATGCGATGCCGCACTATGCCTACCTCAAGCTCAAGATGCCCGAACCTCACGGGGTTATAACAGTCAATGCAAACACAGAGCGCTCCCTCCGTACGGAGGAGCACACTACGGCCCTCGCAACAGAAGTACAGAGCAGCCTTCTTAGGCAGACCTCCAATTCGGCAATAAAGCCTCCGGACACCGTCAAGCGAGTCTGAAGTACTCTGCAACAAGATCATCCGTCCCGTCCAGAGCTCGCCTAGCAATTCGGCCTCCGTCCCAGTCCTAGTCAGGCAGTGAAATTTGTGCCGCGTGTACACAATTACGCACTTAAAATACCATGGTCATAGACGGAGGCACAGCTAGAAATGTGGTCCACAGTGCGGCTCAACCACCCCAGGATCCGTATACCTTCACCCTTTTCTTTCTTTCAGGTCCCTATCTTCTTGAGGCTCTTCCAATAGCCTAACTATCGGACCCATCGCGGGACGGAAACACCAAGGAGGCAAGGAGCTTTGACGTACAAGGGAATCCCCAGGTGGTCTCTGATAACAATCGCTATACTTGTTTTACATACCCACACGCAGCTCGCTCTTGGTTAGGACATGTCAAATAGTCCTATTTTGCTTATCGCACCACTTGTATACATACGCCTTGACGTATCATTAAAATCACAAATGAAAATAATGTACATTGTCAGCTTATTACTGCATTTCTTTTTTTATCTAGGTTTCATGGATTGTTCATCTGCCTGAATGGATGCAAAGAAGGGTTCCTCAATGGTTGTAGACCATTCATAGGTCTACTGGACATGGTTTCTATACCAGCTGAAGGTAGCAATAGGTGGGGAATCTGGCAAGTTTGGACAGTGCACAATCATTTCAGATAGGCAAAAGGTAATATATTTAGTTGTACTTTCATGTAGTTACTTTCATGTAGTTGTAGTTACTTAGTTGTAGTTGTTTCATATTGGGTCTTTTGAAAGTCATAAATAGAGTCTTCCCCAATTGCCCACAAAGGTTTTGCCTTAGGCATATCTACCAGAACTTTCAAGTTGCTAGGTTTAGAGGGCCAGAATTAAAAAAAATACATGGATGCAGCAAGTTACTCATATACTGAACATGGTTTTCAAGTTGCAACGGATGAGTTAAAGAGAGAGTGTGAAGCAGCTTGGGTGTGGCTTAGCAAAATACCCAAACACACTTGGGCCAGACATGCCATGGATTTGAACTGCAAGACAGACTTAGTTGTTAACAATCTAAGTGAGGTTTTCAATAGGTGGGTCCTAGATGTGAGGGCTAAGCCAATAAGGACCATGGTTGATGGAATTAGGTGGTCAAGTTCAATGCAAAATAGAACAAAAACTGATACTGTCAAATGGGAGATTTGTCCTACATATGCAGAGAAACTGGAAGAAGCAAAGAAGTGGTCTAGGAACTGCCAATCTTTGATGGCTGGACCACATCTTTACCAAGTGACAAGTGGAGAGAAAACATATGCTGTTAACATGCAGGAAAACACTTGTGGGTGTAGGAAGTGGGATATGACAGCAGTGCCTTGCCATCATGTTGTCTCTGCCATACACAAAGCTAAGCTACAGCCAGAGGACTTTGTTCATGATTTTTTCAAAAAACCAATGTGCAAGGCTGCTTACAGTCCCATAATCTATCCAGTACCTGGCCCTGACATGTGGCCAAGGACAAACAGTAGGGACATTGAGCCTCCAGTCTTCAAAGAACACAAAGGCAGAGCACAAACTAAGAGAAGAAAGGGCAGACATGAGAAGCCAGCTCCAAAAGACACTTCAAGGATGGCCTCAATCACTTGTTCTAATTGCAGCAAAGTTGGCCATAGGTACACCAACTGCCATGCTCCTTTGAAGCCTGCACTAGCCATGAGAAAGAGCAGGCATGAGGTAAGAAACAATGATAAATTACTTGTGTTCTCTATGCATGTAATAAAAATGCTAAATTACTTGTGTTGTGTTTGCAGCCAAGCAGCTCTTCTTACCCACCTGATGTCGCTATCGCTGCCTCATCTCACGCACCAAAGAAGAAGGGTTGCACCTCATCGCCATCGCACCAAAGACCAAAGAAGAAGAACTCCATCTTCTGCCACTGCACCAGGACCAGCAAAGAGGACTACATCTTCTGCCACTTCACCAGGACCAGCAAAGAGGACTACATCTTCTGCCACTACACCAGCACCAGCAAAGAGGACTCCATCTTCTGCCACTGCACCATCAAAAAGATCTGCTACTGCTGCTGCAAAGGGTAAGTCTCCAGCTACTAGGGCTTCAACTGCTGCAAAGGGAGCAAGGGCGGCTTTCTTGCCTCCAAGACCAAACAGTGCCTCCCAGAGAGTCAGAAAGCCAACCCAGAAGATCAAGGACTACCTGACTGCTTTTGGTGCAGCATGGGATTGATGTTGTGATCCTCTGCTTTATCATGTTAAGCCACCACTACTATTGTGATGACCAAGTGATCATCAAGTTATGTTCTGGTACTGTAATGACCAACTTAGGTTTTGGCACTGTAATGATCAAGTGATGATCAATTAATGTAGTGCTACTCCAGTTATGATCCTTCTGTCAAACTATGGCATTCTAGTAGTCCTGTGATGATCAACTGTGATGATCAATTAATCTAGTGCTACTCTAGTTATGATGATTGTGCTACTCTTGTGATGCTACTCTTGTGCCAAAACACCTACTCTTGTGACACTCTTGTGATGCCTCGGGGTCGATAAAAAGCCAAAAAATCCTACTTGATGCCTCGACGTCGATAAAAAGCCAAAAAAGCCTACTTGATGCCTCGCGTCGATAAAAAGCCAAAAAAGCCTACTTGATGCCTCGGCGTCGATAAAATGCCAAAAAAGCCTACTTGATGCCTAGACGTCGATAAAAAGCCAAAAAACCTACTTGACCCTACTTGATGCCTCGGCGTTGATAAAAGCCAAAAAAGCCTACTTGATGCCTCGGCGTTGATAAAAAGCCAAAAAAGCCTACTTGATGCCTCGACGTCGATAAAAAGCCAAAAACCCTACTTGACCCTACTTGATGTCTCGGCGTTGATAAAAAGCCAAAAACCCTACTTTACCCTACTTGATGCCTCGGGGTCAATAAAAAGCCAAAAACCCTAGCTCAACCTACTCGATGCCTCAGCGTCGATAAAAAGCCAAAAACCCTACTTGACCCTACTTGATGCCTCGGCATCTATAAAAATCCAAAAACCCTACTTGACCATACTTGATGCCTCGGCGTCGATAAAAAGCCAAAAAAACCTACTTGACCCTACTTGATGCCTCGGCGTCGACAAAAAGCAAAAACCACTAATTGACCCAACTTGATGCTCACAATTCTCAGTTGAGCATAAACATACTTAAGATCAAATTCAACAACTGTAAATAGCTTACTAAGCTCAAAAACGCCAGTTGCACAGAAACATTCTTAAGATCACATTCAGCATTAGTTCAAATCCATACATAATTATAGTTGAAGATTACTACATTACATCACCATGGTTCAGAAGTACTCATAGTTAATAGAATTTAAACTACTATCATTACAGCAAATGCCAAACCACACTCTGCAAAAGGTCAGCAAATGCCAAATGATATTGCCCATTCTTCTCTTCCACAACCACCTGCTTATCCATTTATGATGGCCTTGACCCCCTGCAGCTTCACATTGCTCTCTTCAACTGTCTTCTTGAGCTCATCAATCTGGTTCTGCAAATTCTTCCTCTCTTCAGCTAGCTTGAGCTTCATGTTCCTAATGACATTTGCTTGAGCAGCTGCTAGGTTCTTAACCATGTCATACTTCTCTTGAAGCTTGCTGGTTTCAAGATCTTTCCTTTCTACCTCTGCCGCCCTCCTTTCCTGAGCATCCAAAAGTCCATTGACATCTTCAACCAACTTCTCATAGCTCTCCTGCAGCTTCTTCTTCTCTTGTGTCAAGTCATGAACAGCAAATGAATGCATCAGATTTTCCTCAACCCTGTCTCTCTTACTTTGTTCATACATAAACCATATCTTGGTTAATGCATTCTCAAGGGTGTTGGGCCAAGCTGGATCAATCCATTCAACTAATCCACAGTTTCTACCTTCCTGAACAAAATCAGAATTAACATAAACAAATACATTAGAATGCTTCCAAGCAACACTATTTAAATACTATCCTCAAATTCAGAGCTTGAGCTTGCTAGCTGAAGAGAGGACTACTTCAACCTGTCCTCATGCTACTTAAACAATGTTGTCCTGCTCTAAAGTAAACAAAAACAATCAAATGACCTAACATGTCCTGCTCTAGTAACCCATGCATATTCTGTCTTAAATTATTAATAGCATGCTACACTAAACTAAGTGACCTAACTTAACAATGTTGCCAGACCATGGTTTTAAGATGCTGCCAGAGTAAACTATTTCTTCCAATCCACTTTCCTAACTTAACAATACAACTAAACTTAACAATAAACTGCAATGCCTGCCTCCACAGTACAGATCAAGAGAAAACAAATCACAATATACCTTCTCAGCACAGCAAAGAAACCTCCTGCCAGTGTGGATTCCTTCGAAAGCAACACACCTTTCTGCAGCCATCCCATGTTCATTGCAGAGAACAAGCAACTCCGTTTCAGGTCCCTCGAAATCGGAGTCTTTAGTGGTAGCAGGGATCTGTAGTGCATAGGAATACCAGACATTTGATCCACATGTCAGCAGTACTCACATGTCAGCAAACAAGCTCATTCAAAAAAATCCCCAAATCACAAACCCTAACCCTAAAAATCTGAACTTACCTTAATGATGTCGTCGTCAGAAGCTGAGCTGACGTACTCCATGGTGTGCTCGCTGCTATCGGACCCATCGCCCCAGGACACCATGGCGACGCGGCGGGGGCGCGGCGACGCGTCGGCAGGTGCGGCGAGCAAGACAGAGGAGGAGTGAGCGAGAGAGTAGCGAGACAGAGTCGGGAGTGGGGGCAGCACTGACCGGTATTTTGACCGGTGCGTAAAACAGAGGGGGATGGATGCACACGGCACCGTCAAACGCCGTCTAACGGCTGTCGGGGCGGCCGACGGTGCCACATGCGCAAAAAACGGGCCTCACCTGTCATAAACAAGCTTAACTAAGCCCGATCCGCCGATCAGTGCTTTCTGCAAAAAGATTACCATAGACACGGTGTTTTTTGCAAAAAAATGTATTGTAGTGGTTTTCGCAAAGCTTGCCTTCAAAGTGGTAGTTTTCTGCAATTTACTCCGGCAGCATAGCCTGCACGCACCCCTATTCGGCCGATCAGATCTGAAACTGAAAGTGCTAGTGTCGACTAGAGGGGGGGGGTGAATAGGCGATTTTTATGAAAGTCTTCAAAACTTAGAAGTTTTGAAGACAAACAACAGAAATGACCTAGTTGATATGCAGCGGAAGATAAACTACCATACGCAAGCCATAGTCAAGTATGCAATGATGTGAAAGTACTGGGACTAATAGCGCTAAGTAGTAAGGATCGGGATGGAAGATAGTATGAAGCCAATCAACAGTAGTAGTCAAGCAATGAAGTCAAACAGATACACAGATACGCAATGACTTCATGAAGACAAACTTAAGTAAAGAATGGAAAGGGATAGAACCAGTCGCTTGTTGAAGACACAGGATTTGTTGGACCAGTTCCAGTTGCTGTAACAACTGTACGTCTGGTTAGGGAGGCTGATATTTAACTCAGAAGACCGTGTCTTCACCTTATTCCCCTTGAGCTAAGGACACTGGGGGGAGTCCTGGACTAGGGGGTGTTCGGACAGCCGGACTATCATCGTCCGCCGGACTCCAAGACTACAAAGATACAAGATTGAAGACTCCGTCCCGTGTCCGGATGGGACTTTCCTTGGCGTGGAAGGCAAGCTTGGCAATACGGATATGTAGATCTCCTACCATTGTAACCGCCTCTGTGTAACCCTAGCCCTCTCCGGTGTCTATATAAATCGGAGGGCTTTAGTCCGTAGGATATAACCTCCATTACAACAATGATACCATAGGCTAGCTTCTAGGGTTTAGCCTCCTTGATCTCGTGGTAGATCCACTCTTGTACTACCCATATCATCAATATTAATCAAGCAGACGTAGGGTTTTACCTCCATCAAGAGGGCCCGAACCTGGGTAAAACATCGTGTCCCTCGTCTCCTGTTACCATCCGCCTAGACGCACAGTTCGGGACCCCCTACCCGAGATCCACCAGTTTTTGACACCGACATTGGTGCTTTCATTGAGAGTTCCTCGGTGTCGTCATCGATAGGCTTGATGGCTCCTTCGATCAACAACAACGCCGTCCAGGGTGAGACTTTTCTCCCCGGACAGATCATCGTATTTGGCGGCCGCGATCGCGGGCTAATTCGCAGCCATCCGACCAGATCGAAGCTACGCCCGGCCGTCGAGTCGTTTGAAGCTTAAACTTCACGGCGGATATCCACGGAGACTTAATCTTCGATGGATTCGAGCCGCAGCCGAGCGTGCCGCACTGTCGCGACGGGCATGATCTAACTCTGACGCCGGACAGTACATTGGAGGCCGCACACAAATCCGCTCTGACCCATGGTTCGGAGCCGATTGCGCAGATCGAGGACGGGTGGCTGGACACCGCCTCGGGGGCTGCAATTTCCACGGCGATGGAGCCGAACACTGACCCTGTCCCCTATAAAGCTCGTGACTCCGAGGTGCCGGACTCCCTGCCGGACTCCGAACCCGCTGCGCCCCTGCCAATCGAATCCGATTGGGCGCCGATCATGGAGTTCACCGCTGCGGACATCTTTCAGCACTCGCCCTTTGGCGACATTCTAAATTTGCTAAAGCATCTCTCGCTATTCGGAGAGCCCTGGCCGGATTATGGCCAGGATGGTTGGGATGCGGACGACGAAGAAATTCAAAGCCCACCCACCACCCACTTTGTAGCCATTGTCGACGATCTAACAGACATGCTAGACTATGACTCCGAGGACATCGACGGTATGGATGACGATGCCAGAGACGAACAAGAACCAGCGCCTACAGGGCACTGGAAGACCACCTCGTCATATGACATATACATGGTGGACACCCCAAAAGATGGGGACGGCGAAGAAGCAGCGGAGGCAGATTCCTTAAAGAAACAGCCCAAGCGCCGACGTCGCCGCACCGCTCTAAATCCCGCCACAAAGAAGAATGGAGATTCCGCACAGAGATAACAACACCCCGTAAAGTGCCGAGGACAATCCCTCCAAAGAAGATTCAGCGCAGAGGATGCGAAAGCAAGCCCTCACGAGAGCGGCAGAGGAAGAGGTCGAGGATGATAATTACATACCTCCTTCCGGAGACGAGGCAAGCCTCAACGACGCAATTAATTGCTGTGCGGAGGATCCCGTCGAACAAGAGCATTTTAAACGCAGGCTTATCGCCACGGCAAATAGCCTAAAGAAAAGTAGTAGCAGCTTCAAGCCGATCAAGACCTCGCTGCCGATCGATGGACCGAGGTCCTCGCGTCAAGAGTACGAACTCGAACGCCTCCAAGAGTTACCCAAAATGCAAGTTGCTCCCGATTAGAGGAAGAAGCATACATACCTTCATCACCAGCGCTGTCTGACGATCGACCACCCCGTGGTCGCGACAGAGAGGCATCCAGTTCCCTCCACCAAGACCGCACCCGATCGCTCCAAAAGTACGGCCAAGAGGGAACGCGTCGGACTTGTGAGATATATTGAGGACAAAGCAAGGCAATCCAGATCCATCTACGGATCACGTGGGCCCCCGACCCACGGCGAAATACCGTCGCACCGGATACAACAACTCGCCGGGCCGAACACAGCAGATAACGCCACTCGAGCTACGCCGTGATATTGCTCAATATAGAGGTGCCGCACACCCGCTATGCTTCACTGACGAAGTAATGGATCATCAAATCCCTGAAGGGTTTAAACCCGTAAACATTGAATCCTACGATGGCACAACAGACCCCGCGGTTTGGATTGAAGATTATCTCCTTCACATCCATATGGCCCGCGGCGACGATCTCCACGCCATCAAATACCTCCCGCTCAAGCTTAAAGGACCAGCTAGGCATTGGCTTAACAGCCTGCCTGCAAAGTCAATTGGGTGTTGGGAGGACCTGGAAGCCACATTCCTCGACAACTTCCAGGGCACATATGTGCGGCCACCAGACGCTGATGACCTAAGCCACATAATTCAGCAGCCAGACGAATCGGCCAGACAGTTCTAGACGTGGTTCTTAACAAAGAAAAATCAAATCGTCGACTGTCCGGATGCAGAGGCCCTCGCAGCCTTCAAACATAACATCCGCGACGAGTGGCTAGCCCGGCACCTAGGACAGGAAAAGCCGAAATCCATGGCAGCCCTCACATCATTAATGACCCGCTTCTGTGCGGGAGAGGATAGCTGGCTAGCTCGCAGCAACAACCTCAGTAAAAATTCTGGCAGTCCGGATTGTAAGGACTACAATGGCAGGTCGCGTCGGAGCAAAAATAAACGCCGCATTAACGCCGACGACAAGGAGGATACGGCAGTTAACGCCGGATTCCGAGGCTCTAAACCCGGTCAGCGGAAGAAGCCATTCAAAAGAACCACTCCGGGTCCGTCCAATTTGGACCGAATACTCGACCGCTTATGCCAGATACATGGCACCCCCGAAAAGCCAGCTAATCACACCAACAGAGACTGTTGGGTATTCAAGCAGGCAGGCAAGTTAATTGCCAAAAACAACGACAAGGGGCTGCATAGCGATGACGAGGAGGAGACCCGGCTGCCGAACAGTAGAGGACAGAAGGGTTTCCCCCCACAAGTGCGGACGGTGAACATGATATACGCAACCCATATACCCAAAAGGGAGCGGAAGCGTGCACTAAGGGACCTATATGCGATGGAGCCAGTCGCCCCTAAGTTCAATCCATGGTCCTCTTGCCCGATCACTTTCGATCGAAGAGACCATCCGACTAGTATCCGCCATGGCGGATTCGCCGCATTGGTTTTAGACCCAATCGTCGATGGATTTCACCTCACGAGAGTCCTGATGGACGGTGGCAGTAGCCTGAACCTGCTTTATCAGGATACAGTGTGCAAGATGGGCATAGACCCCTCAAGGATTAAACCTAAAAAGACGACCTTCAAAGGCATCATACCAGGTGTTGAGGCCAATTGTACAGGCTCAGTCACACTGGAAGTGGTCTTCGGATCCCCAGACAATTTCCGGAGCGAGGAGTTAATCTTCGACATAGTCCCATTCCGCAGCGGCTATCATGCTCTGCTAGGATGAACCGCGTTTGCAAAATTCAACGCGGTGCCGCATTATGCATACCTCAAGCTCAAGATGCCAGGTCCTCGTGGAATCATTACGTTCAACGGAAATACGGAACGCTCCCTCCGAACGGAGGAACATATAGAGGCTCTCGCGGCAGAAGTACAGAGCAGCCTTCTAAGGCAATTTTCAAGTCCGGCCGTTAAACGGACGGACATGGCCAAACGCACCCGGAGCAACATCAACCAAGACCACCTGGCACGTTTCGAGCATGCGTAGCAATGCGGCCCCAACCCCAGCCTTCGCATTATTGCAAGACCAACCCTCCGCGTACATCATTATGCTCTGGAGATACCATGGGCCTAGGGGGAGGGGCACGACCACAACAGACCTAGAGTGCGGCTCGACCACACCAGGGGCTCACAAGTGTGTCACTCTTTTTTATTATTCTTTTCCTTCTTTGTATACACATGACTCCGTTCACCAGAGGCCCTGTCCGGCGGCGAAACCGCCGAACTCACGATGCAACAGCCAGGGAGGGAAAAGGCTGCGACGAACACTCAGGTGGTCTCCATTACGAGCATTAAATTTGATTATATACACCAATCCGCAGCCCACCCCTGGAGGGGGACATGTTTAATTAGTCCAATCCCTTGCTTACCGCACTCTTTGTATCATTCCGCACTCATAGCAGAATTCCTTGAATAAACAAATGCAGCATTTTTTCCCTGTAATTGCATTACTTTACATATATGTTCACTAATGACATCTTGCACCCGTATATTTTGGTACGGCCAAACACACCAGGGGCTTATGTTCCCCGCATTATGGTGTGATAAGTCCGAACACTTTCACAAGTCGGCACCCGAACTTATAGCATTATATGAATCGGCTCGAATCATGTCTTGGGTCAATAGTTGGGTTTACCTGCTCCCACGTTTTGGTACCTTACGCCCGCTCGTCCGCTAAGGTGGCACTGGGAGAACCACTGCGATTGCGCCCGGTTGAGCTGGGCGGCGCCTCGAAGGAGAAAGCTAAAACTAACCGGCATGATAAGGCGAGAGACCGGTTGCTGTTCGAGAGGTCTTTTCGGGTCCTTAAAGACTCATGCCGCTTGAAAATGCACCGGATAATGTCCGACGAAGCGTGGATAGTGCCCAATTCGGTCTTCGAATACTAGGGGCTTCACCAAATTTAAAATTATAGAATTCTATGGCTAAGTGAGAGTGTTCAAGCATTATAAGTCCGGTTGCCTTGTTCGTTGTGTTGAGCGCCTCCCTAGATGGACCCAAAAATGGGAACAAGAGTGCTCAAGTTTGTACATATAAGTAATTTGCATATAAGTAATTTGCTTTTGGAATGCAAATGCACATGGCAGGTTGTACTTGTGGAGATCCTCTTCAACTTATGAAGATAATTCATCATGCATGAAATGATATAGCAGTAGAATGACATGCATAATGAAAAATGGACGTCTGCAGAATGATCTAAGTGCGGAAGTTATCATCGCACATGCGGAATTTATCATCGCATCACAGTAAAGCAAATAAGTAGCAGACGACCATCAAGTTTAGGTGTTACAACTGAAAGAACCAAATGTTTCAAAAGCAAGAGTTGTAAGCACGAAGCAAAATATAATGCAACCGCCCATATGAACCCGCTTGAAGACTATCAACTCATACGCTTCTCCCCCTTTTGTCAGTAAGGACCAAAAAGGTGTGAAGACATAGAGCATCTACTCGTCCTCATGAGTAGGTGAAGCAGCAGGGTTGTCGTCATTGGTTGGCGGTGCAGATGAACTTAGTGCGAGGTCGATTCGCAAGAGTAGGAGGTGGTGAAGTAGCATCATCTTCATCATCGATCACTCGACATTTACCGCTGCAATGGAGGAAGAATATTCGAGTCTTCAAGAGATGGAGTGCGACGTGGGACAGCGATCCGTGGAGGAGTGGAGTCAAACCGAATCTTTCATTGAAGCCATCGTCTTGAAGATCTCGCTTCAACACTAAGCGGTCAAACTCTTCCATGATCGCCAAAGTTTCATGAGCAACAAAGGCATTCTTGGTGGCAAGGTTGCGAATGCGATTGACATCCACCAAGAGGCTTTGCATCCGCTCTCTTGAGCCAATAGTGATGCTTATCCTGCTTCGATGAAGGTCCACAAGAAGTTCTCGGTCATTGAGAACACGAGAACGCTTCGAGGCCTTTGTGCAATGGTGCTTTCGGTGGCTTTCATGGGTGCTCGATGAGGCAGACGAGTATTTCCATCCAATGGATAGATTCGTGTTGCTGCTTGAACACCTTCAATGGGTTGAGTGAAGCTTTGGTGCTCGGCATTCTGAAGACAAAGAGGCCTCTTTGCAGGGTCAGAGTATATAGCTTCAACTGACATATCAACCTCTTCATATGATTGTGAGTAGAGGGCTGATAGTTGACAAATGAGTGTCTCTTAATGAGGCGCATGACCCATGGAGCATAAAACTTCAGACCAAATAGGTCAGATCCAGAAGCAGCAAGTTGCCTGATGAAGAATTCTTGAGTATTGAAGCTGATGCCATTCATAATATAGAAGACCAAAGTCTTCATAGCTCCTTCAAGCTTGGTCGCTGATGAATGTCCTTTGATAGGCCATAGAGTTTGCCTATTGATATGATATATGGTGCGAGGTAGATACTCAAGGTCATCAACAAAGAACTCTGTTGGATATTCAGCGTCAGATGGCAATGGCTTCATCATGCTCAACATCTAGCTCATATTGGGTTCGGGCTTATGGAAGATGCTCTCCAATGCATTGCGGTGTAGCTGACAATCAGGTTCATATAACTCTCCAGGAGTGGCTAGCCCTGTAAGCTCGATGATATCCATAGCTTTGGCTTCATGATGAACATTTCCAGTCATCCACTCGAGAACCCATGTCTTGATATCTCTGTAGTAGCCGCGAATGTGTAGAGTAGCATAGAATTGAAGCAATAGCTCTTCATTCTAGTGTTCTTTATGCATCACAAAGTGGAGCGGACCAAAGATCACGAAAGCAATCAAGTGCTTCTTCTAAGCACGACAGTCCAAAGAATGGCTTCAGTGTCAAGACGCATATGAGGGAAAATGTGCCCTTGATCATATAGAACGCAGGAGTAATAGCTTCTCTGCTAATAGCTCCAGAACCGATTGGATGATATCCTTGGCTTGGAGTAGGGGTTCTTGGTGCTGTCAAAGAAGGTATTGTGGCTTTTGAAGCCATTTGCATTGAAGGACCACGTGAGTTTGCGATGACTGAAACCTTGGCGCCTAGGCTTTGGCTTCGGACTTGAGGCCTATGCTCAACATGATAATCAAACTGAGGTCCAGAGGCGAGGCGGAGGTACCAGAATGGGCCAACGGACAGTGGTTAGCTGACCATGACTGTATGCTTGCTCAATTGTATGGGGCCTTGGTGGCGGAACAGAGCAAGCAACAACGGAGGCGTCGACCGCACAACAGTGCCGGGAGCAGCTTGGCTCATTAGTTTCAGTCTGATGGCGTCATTGGCTTCGAGCACAAGGGCCTCATTGGTTTGTGTCTGATGGCCTCATTGGTTTCAGGCACACTGGTTGGTGTAGGCTCCACATTAGCGTCAGCCATGACTATGTCATTGGCTTCATTGGCGTTGGTGGTGGCAGCCTCAACATTATCAACCTCCTCTTGATGAACAGGAGGGTCGGGCATTGGCACGTTCACATCAGGAACAGCTTCTTCAATACTGGGGGAGTAGGGACACGTACGTCTTCTTGATTTTCCTCGGCTGATGCAGCCGGAATGTCTTCAGCAGCTTGTGCTTCAGACACGGTGACATTCACAGTTGGAGTAGGTTCAGAAAAGACTTGACGAGCAACAGGGGAACGTTGCACTTCTCCTTCTGGAACGCTCGACAGAGGGACTTGAGGCCTTTGTCCTTTGTGAAGCTTGCGAAATGCGGGCAACGCCTTAGGAGATGGAGTTGGCTGGGTCTCAAAGTCTTATTCTTCTTCTTGCACGGGTGGTGTAGCTTGTTGTTGTTGTTGGGGAGTACTGGGGGAGTCTTGTTGCTATGGGTGATCAGCCCATGATGCATCCTGAGCAATTGGCGTCAGAGGATGACCAATGCTAATGAGTTCGCTGTTCGTAAGAACAGGCGATGATACCACATTGTCTTCAATCTGAGGAAGAACTTCATCATCTTCAACATTGTCATCATGACCAATGTCTTCAGCAGCGGTGAGTTTAGCTGCTGGAATATCTTCAGCTTCATGAGCCTCTGTGGGAGCAGGCTCATGGACTATCATTCTTCTTTCTTGATGTTCTGACGCAGGGCGAACCATTGAAATGGGTTCAACAACTAAGGGCTCTGTGGAAGCAGCCCTAGTCTTCTTGGTCTTGCGCTTCTTCTTGGAGGGAGCGGCATCAGAGGCTTCAGTACTCTTCCTCTTTTTGGCTTTAGCCTCGACAGCCCTCATTTTCTTCTGTTCTGAAGCAGTTGTGGTGACCTTTGGCTTCGAGCCAGTCATGCTGCTTGGGAAGATAATGTGAGGGGCTTCTTGGCTTGAAGGTTCAGGCTGGTCAGCAGGGAGCTTCTTCTTTTTCTTCGCAGCCATCCAGGGTCAATGCCAGACGCCCAAGTGACTTGCGCTTCTCAAATTTCATTGTAGGCAAGCACACACTTATCGGCCAAACTCTTCATGCGCTCTCGAGAGCCCTGAGCTTCTTCACGCTTCTTCAGAAAAGCTTCTTTGAGCTCATGTAGCATGACCTTGAAGTTTCTGACGTCTTGAACACTTAGCTTGGCCACATGCTTCTTGAATTGAGCCTTCTCATAATCAATCTTGTTCTTCAGCTCAACGATGCGCTGAGCGAGAGCTAGCTCAGAAGCAATGGCACCATTGAAGGCGACACTGAGGCCAATGGGAAGCTACAAATCTTCAAAGCTAAGATTGGGGGTGTCAAACCACTCATCAATGAAGTTGTGGATGATTGCCACATCAAAGAGAGGCAAGTTGTTGAAGATTTATGCTTCTTCTTTGCTCTTTATCAGTTGCTCAAGGGCATCATCAGCAAGATCTTCATCACTGGACAGATCAATGGGTTCTTCGTGTAGAATGGCGGCAGGAGTCAAGGCTTGATCAGTAGGTCTGACAAGTTGCTTTTTCTTCTCTGTTCTCTTGGAGACACGGGATTGATCTTCATACTGCACACTAGTTCAGGAGGTGCAGTGGCCAGTGGCTTCGCACAAGAAGTCTTCGAAGGTGCAGCTGATCTTGAACCTTTGGCTTCTTTTTCTTCTGCGGCTTCGGAGGAGGAGCTGGGGCTTCATCAGAATCAGCATCATTATCAGAATGATCAACTCTGGCACCTTGGACCATGATGTAGGTGATGAGGCCATCAAGGTTGGATAAGGGGCCGATGACATTGGGTTCAGCATCACGGGAGCCGTCAGCACGGGGAGCAGAGGGACCTGGATTGAAATCCAATCCCAATGACTTCTTGTTTTTCTTGGCCGAAGCCACAACGAACTGGAAGTTACTCTTGAAGAGAGAATCGTCACGACACCAGAGTAATGAAGTGGGATCGGCGTTCTCTGGCTGAGGTCCACGGACCATGCAAGGATAGAAGCCTTGAGCAATAGCTTCAGTTCTGCTTTTGGGTTGAAGGCCTCGATAGAGAATATCACCCCAAGGTCTCTTGATAGCATTCTTCTCTGCATATTCCTTGGTCACAAACTTGTACTTGAACCATTCTTCAGCCCAATAGCGTCGAATCCATGGGATTCATGTCTTTCGCTGATGATAATTCTCTTCGGGATCTGTCTTGTAGAGTTCTGCTAGGTCATCAGGCAGATCCTTGGATGTTCCTTCTCTGCACTGTCTGCCACCCTTCCTTGCTGATTTTTCTGCAGCCATGAACTTCAAACTGAATGGCTTCAATAAGTTCAAGGGCTTCAGAGACTTACGCTTGCTCGTCAAGCAGGAACTGGCTTCAGGAGAATTGATATGATGTTGTAAGTACTCTGCAAATGAATGCAGACTATGAGAACCAAGGGATTCTCCCACGGACATGTACCTGTGACAGCATTAGAGATGCGAGGGAAAGGGAAGAGGTCATATGCATTCTTAGAAGATTTTAAAGATAAATCAGTTTGAAGACATTGACCTCATGATGCGAAGACATTCACTTATATAGGTGAGTTAGTTCCAGATTTGTACCAATCTGTGAATAAGTACAAGTGAGGAATCAAACTAGGCAGGAAATCTAAGTGAATTGACTAGGTAGTGTGAGATGCAGACAGAATAGATCTAACATTGAATAGGCAGAAACCACTTTCGGTAAACAAGATGAATCTTGAAGATCCAAAAGGTGGTAAAAATAGAGTTATAATTACCACACGACGAACTGCTAGATGGGATGAATAGGAGACCGAGCAGTTCAGTCCACCGTGCCCTAACTTGGCGACGGAGGACACCTACGGCGTCGGCGGAGAGGACGATGTCCGCGGCCGGCGTGAGGACGGCGTCGGAGAAGTCGCGGCAGCTAAGCGCTTCGTCGCCGGCGTCGTCGAGAGCTAGCGGTGAAGCTAGGGTTTTGACGGAGGTGGAGAGGTGGAAGAAGGATTTCTTTACCGCAGGGGACAAGTATTTATAAGTAGGTGAGCAGCACAGCGCAATGACGCTGGTGCCCCTGGCGGTTCACATCTGAGGGGCACGTGGCAAGCATGCAACATACTCCGAGTTGTCCCACGTTCCCACGCGCGCCAGGCATGTCGGAGAGTTGTTCCAGCTTCTCCGGATTTCAACAATAAAGATAAGTCATTTAGAACAGATTTAATGTTTGTCTCTTTGCCTTCTGCTGACTAGGACGCAGAGAGGACTTTCGAAAGTTTCAATAGAATGCATATGATTTGGACAGATAGAGTTTGAGATAGAAAGCATAGAGAGGTTAGGGTCTGATCACATTCACTTAGTTCAAAGGATCCAATCTTGAAGATATAGCTATAAGTGAATGCTGTAGAGGACAGAACACTAGTATATATATATTAGAAAGCAATCAAATCATCATAGTTTAGAAAATCATGAAGATAAATTGAAACTGAAGACAAACCAAGTGCGAAGTCATTGCAATATAACGCCATGAGTGAAACACTTCAAACAGAGAAATTTGGTGGTGGTGTTTCCCATCATATAGGAAGTATTAGACCCAGACACGGCGCACAATTATCGTGGCGCTCCAAAGTCAAATTCCATGTTAATGTATTCACACTCAGAGTGTAAGTCTTCATTAATTGAAGACATACATTACTTTGTGTGTTGCACATCTAAGTCATCAACGTGCATAAGTGTTAGGATGTGTGCCTGATCACAGGACATTAGAGGATTCCAAGATATTTAGCTCACACCGTAACTTGCAAAACCTTTTCTCATCCAAGGGCTTTGTGAAGATATCGCGATTGCTCTTGATGTTGACGTGAATGATATCGATATCTTTCTTCATGCATGATCTCCGAGAAAGTGATGACGAATTTCAATGTGCTTTGTCTTGAGTCTTTGGGATGGATTGTTGGCTATCTTGATGGCACTTTCGTTGTCGCAGAAGAGAGGTACTTGTTTCAAGTTGATGCCATAGTCCTTGAGAGTTTGCTTCATCCATAGAAGCCGAGCACAACAGATCCAAAGAAGAATGTATTCAGATTCAGCAGCTTGAGAGTGATACACAATTACGCTTCTTTGAACACCAATGCACAAGTGATCGACCAAGAAAATGACATGTGCCTGATGTAGACTTGCGATCCACCTTGTCACCAAAGATAATCAGATCCGAGAATCCAACCAAATCAAATTTTGAGCCCTTGGGATACCATAATCCGAGTGTTGGGGTGTAAGCCAAATATCGAAGAATTAAACTTCACGCCTAAGTGATGCGATTCCTTTAGTGCCGCTTGGAATCGAGCACACATGCAAACACTAAGCATAATATCCGCCTAGATGCACATAGATAAGGTAAAGAACCAATCATGGAGCGGTATAGCTTTTGATCGAACTATTTACCATTGTCGTCGGGACCAAGATGGTGTTTGGTGGCATTGGCGTCGTGTAGCCTTTGCGCCTTCCATTCCAAACTTCTTCGCACAATCTTTGAGGTATTTTTCTTGAGATATGAAGATGCTATTTCTTTCTTGATGAATTTGAAGACCAAGGAAGAACTTCAGCTCACCCATCATGGACATCGATATTGCTCTTGCATCATGTACCCAAACTCATCACTATACTTCGGTTGGTGCGGTAAGAGATTATGTCATCCACATATATTTGGCACACAAACAGTTCACCATCATATGTCTTCGTGAAGAGTGTGGGATCGAGGGATCCAGGTTTGAAGCCTTTGCTCTTCAGGAAGTCTTTGATTGTATCATACCAGGCACGAGGAGCTTGTTTGAGGCCATACAATGCTTTGTTTAGCTTGTACACCATATCAGGATGTTTTGGATCTTCAAAGCCAGGTGGTTGAGCGACATATACTTCTTCTTCAATATTGCCATTTAGAAATGCACTCTTTACATCCATTTGATATAGCAAGATGTTGTGATGGTTAGCGTAGGCTAGCAGTATGCGAATAGCTTCAAGCCTAGCTACAGGAGCAAATGTTTCATCGAAGTCAATTCCTTCAACTTGAGTATATCCTTGAGCCACAAGACATGCTTTGTTTCTTACGACTTGACCATGCTCATCTTGCTTGTTTCGATATATCCACTTTGTTCCAATAATGTTATGCTTGCACGGGTCAGGTCGCTTGACAAGTTCCCAAACATTATTCAGCTTGAACTGTTGAAGTTCTTCTTGCATGGCTTGAATCCATTCAGGTTCCATAAAAGCTTCAGCAACTTTCTTGGGTTCTGATATTGACACAAATGAAAAGTGCCCACAGAAGTTTGCTAGCTGTATTGCTCTTGATCGAGTGAGTGGACCAGGTGCATTGATGTTGTCAATTATCTTCTCTATTTGAACTTCATTTGCAACATGAGGATGAACAGGACGAAGACTTAGCTCTTGCTGATCATTGTCATCATTGGGAGGATTGTATTGGGTCTAAGCATTGTCTTCAGGTTGATTTGGTGCAGAGATGATAAGTTCCTCTTCAGGCTGTGCTTCAGAGGGCATGATTTCACCAGTTCCCATCAGCTTGATAGATTCGCTTGGAGGAGCTTCATCTAGTGTACTTGGTAGAATCTCTCTCTGTGATCCATTGGTTTCATCAATTTTCACATCCACAGTTTCGACGATTTTATAGAGATACAGGTTGAAGACTCTGTAGGAGTGTGAATCCTTTCCATAGCCAAGCATGAAGCCTTCGTGAGCCTTGGGTGCAAATTTTGACTTGTGATGGGGATCCTTGATCCAGCATCTAGCTCCAAATACTCTGAAGTAGCTGACGTTTGGCTTCTTGCCAGTAAGGAGCTCATACGAGGTTTTGTTCAGAAGCTTATGGATGTACACTCGGTTGATGATGTGACAGGCTGTATCAATAGCTTCAGGCTAGAACTTTCTTGGTGTCTTGTATTCATCTAGCATTCTTCGAGCCATCTCAATGAGGGTTATGTTTTTGCGCTCAATGATGCCATTTTGTTGAGGTGTGTATGGAGCAGAGAACTCATGAGTGATTCCCATTGTGTCCAGATACAGATCAAGTCCTATATTCTTGAATTCAGTGCCATTGTCACTTCTGATATGCTTGATCTTCACGCCATAATTGTTCATTGCTCGATTGGCGAAGCGCCTGAAGACATCTTGCACTTCAGTCTTGTAAAGAATTATATGAACCCATGTGTATCTTGAGTAGTCATCAACAATGACGGCCATAGAGACAGCGCTTGTTGTGAGAGTGGAGTAGTGAGTAGGTCCAAATAAGTCCATGTGTAACATCTCGAAGGGTTGAGATGTTGTCATGATTGTCTTCGAGGGGTGCTTTGCCCTTGTCATCTTTCCAGCTTCACAGGCACCACACAGATGATCCTTCTTGAACTTGACATCCTCGATGCCAATGACATGCTTCTTCTTGACAAGTGAGTGTAAGTTCCTCATGACAGCATGTCCTAGCCTTCGATGCCAGAGCCAGCATTCTAAAGCTTTTGTGAGAAGACATACAGCAAGTTGTGGACCTGCTGAGAAATCTACCATGTATAGATCATCTTTTCGATACCCTTCAAAGACTAGAGATTTGTCAGATTCCATTAGTACAAGGCAGCGATATTTTCAAAATAGCACAATCATGTTCAAGTCACAAAGCATTGAGACAGACATTAAGTTGAAACCAAGGGATTCAACAAGCATCACTTTATCCATGTGTTGATCCTTTGAGATTGCAACTCTACCTAGGCCCAATACCTTGCTTTTACCAGTGTCAGCAAACGTGATGTGACTCTTGTCGGATGGACGTAAGGTTGAGTCCATGAGAAGACTTCGATCACCAGTCATATGATTTGTGCATCCACTGTCCATAATCCATTCTGAAGCTTTTGGTGATGTACCCTACAGTGCAGTTAGGAGGATAGGCTTCACAAGAGTGTTGTGAAGCATAAGAATTTGACACATATAGGGACTGTCACAGCTTATATCAAGGTTAGGACATATAGTATGACTGATAAACGATTCAGATGTGAAGTATATAGAATGACATTTTATCATGCGTCCTTAATGTGTTTTAGGTCCCCAGCAATAGTATCGGACGCCATTGATTGCTGGCTGGAGACCGTATTCTGCAAAAGAGAGTTAGTTCTTCTTTGCCACCCACATCTTCGAGGGTGGCTTAGAAGCAATGAGTCTAAGTGCAGATCTCGAGAATTTTGGCTTTGAAGCCCTAGCAAATAGCCTTGCAGGAGATGAATGATACTCATATGAATAAGCAGAAAAGTTCTTAGTCCTATGAACATAGCGATTCGAAGATACACGCTCATATTCATAAGTCTGAGTATGATTTCCCTGCAAAACATTGGCGTTAGGGTGACTCATGCGAGTCCTATATCTGTATGAAGCCTTTGGGCCACATGAAGCTATAGGTCTGGGGTTTGTCTTCTTCCTTGGTGGTGTCATGATGACATTCACAGGAAGATTCTCAATGTACTGCTTAGGTACCCAGATCTTCTTCATAGGTGGTCCATTCCTGCAGTTAGTACCAATATACCTGGCAAACACTTCACCATTCTGATTTTTGAACAGCTTATAGTTTGCATCAAAGGATTCATCAATGATAATAGGATTAGCACAGTAAAGCGGATAAAGTGGATGGATCTCTCAAGGTTCCTTTGCAGAACCCATGTGGTTTTGGGGTACTGCTCGGGCTTCGATCGAGCCATCAACATTCATTTTCCTCTCGAACCCAACACCCTCTTTCCTAGGGTTTCGTTCGAGAATCGCTTTTGAGGACATCGCAGAGTCGATGTCCCTTCAAACTTTTGTACATCCTTGTTTCAAGCAATGTCTTCAACATAGCATTTTCATCAACAATAGCGGTGGTATCCTCCGCATGGGGTTAGTAACCACATCGGTAGGTGAAGACAATGAAACAGTAGCAGCGGTGGAACATTCAAGAATGATGTAGCGTTATCACGCTCAATACATTTTAGACATGGTGGTTCAAATCCATCCCGCGGGACTGATCTGTTGAGCTGAAGACTCATTCACTTTTGAAGATCTTCATGAGCCGCTCTCAATTTCTCAAGCTCTTGTTTCCTTTGAAGATAATCATAGGAGAGCCTTTCATAAGTAGTTGAGAGCGTTTCATGACGACCTTCAAGTTCTTGGTACTTATCATGAAGATTTTTTATGTCATCAACTAAGGACTGTGAACGTGTCATTTCAGCGTCCAACAGGTCATCGCTTTTGTCTAACAGTTTTTGAGTATGTTCCATAGCCTTTTGTTATTCAGTTGCAATTTTAGCAAGTGTTTTGTAGCTGGGTTTGGATTCACAATCAGAGTCATCTTCACTCTAAGTTTGAAAGTAAGCATCGCGTGATTTTACCTTGGCACCACGTGCCATGAAGCAGTAGGTGGGAGTAGGATCGTCTTCGTCATTAGCTTCAGCTTTGGTGTGGAAGTCATTGTCTTCAGTGTTGAAGATGGACTTGGCGACATAGGCTGTGGCTAGAGCCAAACTTGCAACGCCAGGGTCAGACTCCTCTCCAGACTCCACCTCCGCCTCCTCAAAAGCAGACTCCTCCTCTGAATCCATCTCCTTGCCAACAAAAGCACGAGCCTTGCCAGATGAGCTCTTCTTGTACGATGAAGACTTGGAAGAAGACTTAGAAGGCTTTGAGGATTTCTTCTTCTTCTTGTCATCAGAATCATATTCCTTGCTCTTCTTCTTCTTCTTCTCATTGTCCCACTGTGGACACTCAGATATGTAGTGACCAGGTTTCTTGCACTTGTGGCAGGTTCTCTTCTTGTGGTCATGGGTGGAAGCTTCATCATTCCTTGAGCTGGATCGTGAAGACTTTCTGAAGCCTTTCTTGTTAGTGAACTTCTGGAACTTCTTCACAAGCATTGCAAGTTCCTTACCAATGTCTTCGTGGATCTTGAGCTGCAATGATTCTTCCTCAGATGAGGAAACAACTTTTGCCTTCAAAGCGCAAGTTCGGCCATAGTTTGGGCCATAGATATCTCTTTTCTTAGATAGCTGGAACTCATGTGTGTTGAGCCTCTCAAGTATATCGACGGATCGAGTGACTTGAAGTCGGGGCGTTCTTGTATCATGAGGGCAAGGGTGTCAAAGGAGCTATCAAGTGATCTCAAAGAATGTCTTGACGATTTCATGCTTGGTAATATCGATTCGCCAAGAGCTTGAAGTTCATTTGTGATGTCGATGAGGCGATCAAACGTGAGTGGACATTTTCATTATCGTTTCTCTTGAAGCGGTTGAAGAGGTTGCGAAGAACACCGATTCTTTGATCTCTCCGGGTTGAGACGCCGTTGACCTTGGATAGCCAGTCCCTGACTAGCTTCGACATTTCGAGCACTCACACGGCCATCTCGTCCTTTGGTCGATGACCACGATGATGTTCTTTGCGAGAATCCAGTTGAATGAACTTCTTGACATCGATGGGGTGACACCTTCACCAGTTTTGGGAACGCCGTTCTTGACGACATACCAGAGGTCGACATCAATGGCTTCAAGATGCATACGCATCTTATTCTTCCAGTAGGGATATTCAGTTCCATCGAAAACGGGGCAAGCATTGGAGACTTTGATTATCCCTGCAGTCGACATAGCTGAAACTCCAGGTGGTTAACCCGAATCACACAGAACAAGGGAGTACCTTGCTCTAATACCAATTGAAAGTGCTAGTATCGACTAGAGGGGGGTGAATAGGAGATTTTTACGAAAGTCTTCAAAACTTAGAAGTTTTGAAGACAAACAAAAGAAATGACCTAGTTGATATGCAGCGAAAGATAAACTACCATACGCAAGGCATAGTCAAGTATGCAATGATGTGAAAGTACAGGACTAATAGCAGCTAAGTAGTAAGGATCAGGATGGAAGATAGTATGAAGCCAATCAACAGTAGTAGTCAAGCAATGAAGTCAAACAGATACACAGATAGGCAATGACTTCATGAAGACAAACTTAAGTAAAGAATGGAAAGGGTTAGAACCAGTCGCTTGTTGAAGACACATGATTTGTTGGACCAGTTCGATTCTTTGTGACAACTGACATCCGGTTAGGGAGGCTGAGATTTAACTCGAGAAGACCGTGTCTTCACCTTATTCCCTTGAGCTAAGGACACCCGTCCTCGCCTAATCACTCTGGTAAGTCTTCAAGGTAGACTTCCAAACCTTCACAGACTTCGTTCACCGCAATCCACAATGACTCTTGGATGCTCGAGCGCGACGCCTAACCACCGGAGGATTCACAGTCCTCACGTGTAATAAGTCTTCAGTCACACAGATGTAAAGACTTGATGATGCCTAACACTCTTTGGCTCTGGGTGTTTGGGCTTTGTCCTCGCAAGGATTTCTCTCTCAAATGCTTGAGGTGGGTTGCTCTCAAGCGACAAAAGCCGTGCACAAACTCTGAGCAGCCACCAATTTATGGTGTAGGGGTGGGCTATTTATAGCCACAAGGCAACCCGACCTGATTTATCCAAAATGACCACAGGTCACTCAGAACCGACACGTGTTCCAACAAATGATTTCAAACACACACGGCAACTTTACTTGGGCTACAAGCAAAGTCGACTCATCCACTCTGGATAAGATTTGCTCTCATTGTCTTCGCTTGAAGACATAGGATTTGGGTTGAGCATCACTTGATCACTCGACTTAGTTCACTTGGACCCCACTTAACAATGACGGTGGTTCCTATGACTCAACAAAGAAGAAAAGGAAACAACGAAACCACACGCCTTCAAGGCTCCATAGTCTTCACGTAATGTCTTCTCATGTCATGGTCTTCAATATGAATATCTTCTCATACCACCATTGTCTTCAATGTCTTCATACATTTTTAGGGGTCATCTTCGGTAGGTAAACCGAATCAATGAGGGACACTACCTGTGTTATCCTGCAATTCTCACAAACGCATTAGTCCCTCAACCAACTTTGTCGTCAATACTCCAAAACCAACTAGAGGTGGCACTAGATGCACTTACAGAAACACCACCACCAAGCCGTGGACTTTAGCACCGCTGGTCATCTCACTGGTGATCAAAGGATGGCTTGGTGAGGACGGGCACAACCCATTACTGATTCGTTTTTTTAGATTTGGCCAAAGCTATCAGGCCATTCGGCCAAGGACTCCGGAATCCACAGTCATAGAACCATCTCTGGTTCCAGCCAAGGGAGCGCCACAACTGGGGGAGATACCGTTGAAGCAGCCGCTCGAGGCCACTGAAATCACCCAACGTTGTCGCCTCGCCTGCCAGAACTCGAGCACCACGCCGCTACCTTACCCTGCAGGTCAAGAACCCGAGCGTTGTGCCACCATGAACAAGATCTGGCCGTCCCAACCACCTAGCACTAGCGGAAGAAAACACACAGCCGCCGCCATCACCGGAGCCTGCCGAGCTTCGCTGGTTGGTGCCTCTGGCGGCGACAAGACGAGGGGAGGGATTGGGGGAACGATCGGCATCGCGATGGTTTCGCCCCCACCCCCCGAGTCACCAGGGAGGGAGACATGGTGCTAACATCAAGGAAATCAGGGCTCGTGCGGAAGAGTTTCAAGTGTGTAATTTCATTTTTGAGAGTAGAATTAGGAATTTGGAGCATACAATTTAGGTAAATTTTTGTTATCTATTATGTTCTTGTGTCGGGTAGATATGTCTGCCTTTTGCAACCACATGATATGGTAATAAATCCTTTGGACCTCGTTGATCACTAAAGCAACATCGTCTTCCCTATAAAATGGTAAGAATATAAATTTCTTTCAAAAAAAGGTAAGCGAACTATTACAAGTGTGGGCCGGTCTAGTTACTACTCCCTCTATCTGAAAATATAAAATATTTTTTTGACACCGTCTTACATTTTGAGGCAGAGGTAGTACTTACTAATGGTGTATGCATACAGGCAAACCAGTATTGACACAAATACAAGTGGCGTGCACCTTCCGCCACTAGTAACTTATGCTGGATCCGACTGCTAGCTCAAATAGTAGTGGCATGTGCACATAGAGCCATGCCACCAATATGGAAATATTGATGGTGTCCAAAAATTTGTCACACCACTGGTATTTTGAAAAATTGTAGTGGCGTAGTTGGTGTGTGGCATGCCATTAATATGGATTCGCATACTATCATTTATCTACTAGTGTTTCAATACATAACCTCTTAGTTGCAAGCTATATGCATTGATATAGGCCTTAGGAGCGGGATCGATATATACAATTATTTTCATTTAATAGGCGTTGGGCGGGTCTTGAATTCGAGGCCTCATAAAGTTGGTACTATATTGAAATCGTCCATCCAATTTATCCAAATGTCCAAACTCTTGGACAGGCCGCAAATTTAGCACTTGTTCTAGGGTTGAGGAATATGCACATACCAAGGGATGCTCTATTTGGAAAATCCTATATGCCGCTCGTTGTGTCAAACTGCCGGCACTTCGCACAGGCAAGCGACCGAGTAGCGACGCAACGGGCCAGCCCATTTAACCGTTCCAAGGCTCTCGGTTTTGGGAACCTTCTAGAGGTTCCCAGCTGGTTTTTCCTGGTTTTGGGAACCTTCTAGAAGGTTGCTGAACCGGTTTTTTATTTTTCTTTCTTTTTCTATTTCTGTTTCGTTTTTATTTTCTTTTTTATTTATTGTTTTCTCTTTTTTCTTTTCCAAGTTTATTTTTCCTACATTTTTTGGACAATGTTCGTGCTTTTAAAAATGTTCAAAATTTCTAAAATGTTCGTGTTTCCAAAAAACATTCATAAATTCAAATACTCTATGCATTTCTCAAAAATTGTTCGGGAATTTTCAAAAAATATTTGTGTGTGAAAACAATTGTTCAGCATGTTTTTCTTCAATTTCAAAAATCGTTCGCAATTTTCCAAAAATGTTCATGAATTTCTGAACATTTTCTTCTTTGTTTTCTTTTTCATTTTTTCATTTTTTATTTTCCAAGTTTATTTTTCTTTTTGAAGTTGTCCAAAAGTTTCAAATATTTGTTCCGAATGTCCAAAAAAAATTCGTTTTGAAATATTTTCACAAATTCAAAAATGTTGGTGTTTCATAAAATTTTAAGAATTTAAAAAAATGTTTGTGGTTTCAATATTTTGTTCACAATTTAAAAATATGTTCTCGTTTTCAAAATGTGTTCATAAATTCAAAATTTGTTCGGGAAGCTTCAAATAATGTTTGCACGTTCAAAATTTGTTTGTAATTTAGAAAATGTTCCCGTTTTCAAAAAATGTGTTCCAAAATTCACTTTTGTGGTTTCTAGTTTTTGTTCGTCTTTTTGAAAAATACAGTACAGATCTCTGCAGGCCGGTCCACTGGGTGCCTTATTTTTAGAGAAGGCTGGTTGTTACAGTGCGTGCCGCTACAGTGTCAATCGCTACAGGCGCGTGCTCTCACTTCACTCGCTGCGTCACAAATGGGCCGGCCCAATCACGGCGCACCCTGTGCGAAGGGTCGACCGTTCGATGCAGTAAGCGTCCTATAGGAGCTCCCGCTCTATTCCTCACGTAGGGTGACACAAGTCGCTCAACCACGCCTTTTTTGGGCTGGCCCATTTGCACAGATCCAAATGTTTATGAATTAGAAACACATGTTCACGAATTTGAAAAAACAATGTTCACACATTTGAAAGATGTTCATGATTTCAAAAATATTCTCGGATTTCAAAAAATGTTTGTGAATTTGTGACAAATTGTACCCAAAATTTTTAAAATGTTCATGTTTCTTAAAACATACTCAAGATTTTATAAAATGTTGCCAATTTCAAAATAATTTAACCAATTTTAAAATGTTCCTCGGTTTCAAATAAATGTTCTTGAATTTATTTATTTTAAAGAAAAAAAACTAAAAATGAAAAATGGAATAGAAAAAACGTTCTTTTTAATCTGAAGAAACCAAAAGAAGGAAAACGGAAATTGAAAAGGGGAGTTAGTTGGGCCTGGCCAACTTTATATAGCAGCAACACTAGGGGGCTAGCCACACGAGTAATATCACTGACACATGCCAAGGAACACACACACACACGCACGCGCGCGCGCGCACACACACACACGCACACACACACACAGAGAGAGAGAGAGAGAGAGAGAGAGAGAGAGAGAGAGATGTACACTGATCCGGCTTAGCATTCCACCGCGAGCGATGCTCGGTGTTTATACAAGCCCGATTGTCTTCCAGGTCCTCGCGTACGCGCCATCCTCTTGCGAGATGAGTTAGGGGAGATGCGAAGGATTGACAAAGTATCTAAAGAAAAAATAATCACGCAAGACCCTAATACCAATATTGCTTAAACTTAATATTTTTAATTAACTTGTTAAAATGGAAGGTACAAAACGGGGATTTATCAGAAAGTACATGTGGTAACTCTTCAATTACCATAAAGAGTTCTCCTAACTTATTTAATTAATGAAAATTAATGTAGAACGGTCTGTTCTATGGTTTTGGGGTAAAGAAACGCACATATTGCTCGCGCTTGCCCTACCGGCCGAGTTGGGCTGACGATGATAGGTGTCTACTAGCCTGATTTCAGTTAAGTCGTGAAAACACACGGGACTATATCTCGCTTAGTGCGAGTGTTTCTTCCGTCTCACCTGAATCTTTTGCCTCCGCGCTGTAGATACTGGTCAGCCTGTTTTCGTCTATTTTGTTTTCCTTCATTGGGTTCGATGGATCGAGTGAGTATGCTGGTTCGCTCGCATTGCTCGGGTTCTTTCCTATTTTTTCCTCTTTTGTTATCCTTTTCTTTTTCCTTAGTTTTCCTTTGTTTCTTTACTTTTTGGGGGTTTTCTGTTTTCTTTGCTTTTTCATTGGTTTTATTGGTCTCTTTTCATCCTTTTTTTTTTCATTTTTCCTTTGTTTTTATTTGTTTCTTTCTCGGTTTCAAAGTTTCCTTTGTTATTTTTTCTTTCTTGGTTTTTATCGATTTTCTTTGTTATTCCCTCAAGGTTTCTCTGTTTCCATTCTTTTGAATTGGTTTCTTCGAGTTTTTCATTTTCTCTGTTTGGTTTTTATTGGGTTTTCTTCATTTTTATTTCTTTTGTTTTTATCGGTTTCCTTTTGGTTCAACACGTGTTAATTGTTTTTTAGTACACATTCAACATTTTTCATATACATCTGAAACATTTTTTTACATACACGGTTAACATTTTTTGTATACACGGAAATATTTTTTAAGCACTTATATTTTTTATGTCTAATTTTTTCCATAAACATTATACATTTTTTGGTATATACCTAATACATTTTTCTAATACATGTTTGACATTATTCAAATACATGATTAATATATTCCGAATACATGGTCAACTTTTTTTGGACGCAAATTTAACATTTTTTCAAATGATTTATTAAATCATTGATTAAACTTTTCTCAAATACAAGATTAAAATTCTTCAATACATGGTCAACATTTTTTCTATGCACATTTAACATTTTTTCTAGTGCTTGATTACCGGCTTCTCAATACATGCCAACATTTTCCCCCTAAAAAAAATTTTATTTGCACATTCAACATTTTTCAAATGCTTGATTAACATTTTATAAATAATTGTTTAATATTTTTTTCAAATAGTTGACTAACATTTTTGAAATACAAGATGAATGTTTTTCACACACATTGTATATTTGTTGGAAAAAAATCATATACATGAGAAACATTTCTCTATACACGTTTAACATTTTCAAATGCTTTGGTCAACATTTTTTTCAATGTAAAGTTTTTTTAATATATTTATATAGTATATTTTGAAGTATAACCATAAATAAAAATAAAAGCAAAATACAAAAACAAAAGAAGGGTTTTTTAGGCTACAAAAACAAAGAAGGTGAAAATAATAAAACCAGGCTGTGGCCTCCCGCGCGCCTTGGCCGGCCCATGTGGCTCTCGCGTTGAGTGAGGCTTACCTATGTCTCGCTATAATGTTGCGCCCGTGAAAACAACACGTCGTCCATAATGTTTGGGTTTTTTTTTTTTTTTTTTTAGAATCGTCGTCTATAATGCTGCAAGTTCTAAGCCGAGGCGGTTTGGAGCGTGAGCCGGAATCGGCGAGTCCACTCGAATCAATAAAAGCACCCCAGAAGAGCTGAATGATGCACAAACCAAGGGATCGAATCGAACCAATATCATCCGGCCGGCCCTGTCTTCCTTCTCTCGATCGGTCCTCTGGATTTGGAAGAGAAGGGGGTAGAAGCAGTTGACGCAGGAGCTAGTCGATCGATCCGATGGCCATGGACCGGCAGTCGGAGTGGATCGTCCTGCGGCGCGTGCTGGCCTTCCTCAAGTCGAGGAAGCTCCACCGGGCGGCGTACGCGCTGGAGAAGGAGGCGAGGCTGAAGCTGGACCTGCCGCACCTGCACGACCTCTTCGCCAAGGGCCGCTGGCGGGCGGCGGACGAGTACGTGACGGCGTTCATGAGCGGGAAGGAGAGCACCACGCCCTCCGCGTCCGCCACGCTCTTCGTCGTCAGGTTCGAGCGCTTCGTCCGCGCGCTCAGGCGGGGCGACGAGGCGTGGGCCCTCCGCTACTTCGGCCGCGCCATCCGGCCGCTACTGCGCAGCCACCCCGACGAGGCCGCCGCGAGCGCCGAGTGCAACAGGGCCATGATGGACCGCGACTCCCTCCACCGCAACTACCCCGACGATGCCGCGTACAGGGAGCAGCGCTTGATCGAGTTCTATCGCTGCGTCTATCAGAACGAGCACATCTCCCGCTCCTTCAACGATATCTTCGACTACAACCTGCGCTTCATGAGGGGGACGGCTGCCATCGGCCTGCGCCGCCATGCACACCGGCCGCGACGCCCACCAAGACCCGCCGCCTAAATCAACAACCTCATCCGCTCATCGCTCATCTCGACCCGACCAGCCAGCAGGACGAACAGAGCTCGAAGTAGGAGTACCTTATGATTTCTTTGTAGTACGAAACAAGTTGAGCTCGAAATGCATGACGATGAAAGTTTTTGATTTCCTAATCTTCAAGACTTTCAAATTTGTGTATTCACAAAAAAAAAAGACTTTCAATTTATGTCTTCGAATTCTGAAAGTTCTGATTAATTCTTGAAATATTTCTTCCTCAGATTTGGCGGGGAAAAAAAATCTTGAAGATTATGTAATGCTTACTCTCAAGCTTTTTGTTTCACCATTTGCATCTTTGAAGTAACGATCTGTGGTTTGCTGTTGTCTCAAGAGGATAAGCCAAGATAAGGGGCAGCAATATTTTTATATTTAAGAATGGGGCTGCAATGCAAAACGCTAGAACAACCTTGGGTTCTAGTGTACTCACTTACTAAAACTTAGAAAAAAAAACGTATTTGTAAACACAGACACAACCAAAGAACAACAAGAACACCGCACAAGACGTAGGTGTTACACCTCCATGGCACGAACCTGGATAAACAAAGCCTCCCTCTCTCCGAACATCTAAAAGGGGATCTCAGCAATCTCTGATATCGACGCTTCCCCGTCGACAGCCTCACATGTTGTAGCGCAGAGCTGGCCGCAGCCATTCCACACTGGCATGAGCCGGCGTACGACATCCACCACATCCCCGGGGCCAGTGCCCCAATGTCCTCATGGAGAGAAGCGGGTGCCACCTTGCTTGATGCTGACGGGGAGGTGCCGATGTGGCCCGACTATACTTGCGGCGGGAGCTATATGCTCATCGATGCCTACTGAACACTGCCTTGCCGTCGCCGGTCACCAAATCTGTCACGCGCAGGGCCACTGCCACTGCCACCACATCATCCCGCGCCTTTCGTCGTACCGCTCACAGTCATCACGCATCGTGTACTGGGCATGCTGCACGCAGGGCTGCCGCTGCATCATCCCAAGCCATCTGTTGTACCGCTTGTAGTCATTGCGGATCGCCGACCAAGCATGTTGCGCCACCACCCGCCTGCTCAGGGTCGCCGCCTTGCGTCTGGGGCGTGCAGGGGCGGGCCCAGGATTCTTGGGAGTGTGTATTCAAAATTTCAAAGATTTGTAAAATTTTTGCAACCTCTTATTTTCGGCAAGTATAAATTATTATAGCGCCATGCTATACGAAGTGTATAAATAAACATAGAATTGGGAATAATATCTCAGATTCATATAAGTGATCATAACTTGATTTTTTTAATTGGGATCATAACTTGGAATTGCTCAACATATGAAGGACAAATTATTTAGGACATATCAAAGTGATGACATCTGATACAAATGGAGGGTACAATCGATATGATTAATGTCAATTCATCCAAAACAAATTCACATCCGGTACTACTAATACCATGTCTCCAAAATAAATAAATAAATTTGACCAACAAACAACTATGAAGCACCTCCATAGATTGAATCGGAGACAACAATCAAAAAATTAACCCAAAAGGCCCTAACGTGACCACATTAGATGGAGAAAATTTATAAAACGTAAATGGAAAGATTGATGTGTTGACTAACGAACGAGATCAACGCCTGGACTCTATCTCCATGTGCCGGATGTATGTGCGGCACCGTCGTGTGCCCGGCTGCCCGCCCGCCACTGCGTCCGATGCCCGTGCGGCGTGCTAGCGATGAGAACTGGGAGTGTGGAAGCGCAGGTTCGTGTGATCGGTCGATCGTGCAATTGACCCCACGTCCACTACAGAGTTTTCACTTTTTTTTAGAGGAGTACAGAGTTTTTACTTGGGCCGGGACTGACCGACTACTAGATAAAAGAAAATTGGGCCACTGGGCCATGTTGAGCGGGAGGGTAGAGAAACGGAAAGAGGCTGTCTATTCCCTTGGCTGAAAGCGTATGCAGCCTGCTATTCTGCGTACATATTGCCTTTCCGATATAATACATGGTACACACGGTATATATGTAAATTTCTTTGGCAAAAATTGTAGCTATTCAACTGAATACCCATGAATTGAACTGGGCCCACCCCTGGGGGCGTGAAGTCCACACGCACCACAGCACCCCGACCTTAATGCTGCCTCGACGGTGCCGAGACAGCTCCATAGCACCAGCACGTGACCGCATAGGGCCTGTCACCATGCGATCCTGCCGCCGATCCCTTCCGTCCTGCTCTGCTACCCGCGACAGCATGCCTCCCCTCGATGCACTAATCCTCCTTCCAGAGAACGGTCGCCACCACCATTGGAGTAGTCCGATCCTGTAGCTTGTCGCCACCTACTGGTGGAACAACGGACTTCGGAGACCGGCACAAGGGGAGCAAGTTCTCACTGCCGTCGGCCGCAGAGGATTTGTTACCACATACACGGAGGGAAACTTTTGGTCTAAGGATGTATATACACCCTATATGAAAACTATATTTAGTAATTAAATAAAAAGTCACAAATCCTGAAAGTACTTTTGAACTAAACTTGACATTCCATTGCACTGGTAAAAAAATTCCAAAAAATAAAAAATATCGTTGACTTCTTTTAAAAAAAAGATAGAAAATTCGGTCAAAATAGTGCAAATAGTGACCTGTAATAGCAATTAAACTGTATTTTTCCCTGAAGTCAACGTTGGTTTTCTATTCGTGAAAATTTGTATACTAGTGCAAAAGAAAGTCAAGTTTATTGCAAAAAAACTTCCAAACTTTTTTGACTTTTTCTTTCGTTATTATTATTATTTCCTATATGAGGTGCATATACACCCAGGAACCAAAGGGTATTTCCCCCACATACACCCTCTTTTATTTACTTGTCGCTTAGGACATCAGTGTGGCCTCTGGTTAATGACATCTATTTGAGAACAATAAAACAATATACTACATAGTGTATTTAAAATCTACATGAGCAAACTTAAAATATTTTGAATACATAAAAGATCACAAAATAACTGCTGAAACTACTGCTATGGCGGATCTTCGCTGAATCAGCAAAAGATATATGGATGCTGTAATCTGCACTGACATGATTGAAATTGTTCAAAGTTACCAAGTAGTCAGGTCCTCGAGTATTGCATAGCGACCTTGCGTACCTTATTACGAGTCAATGAAGACTCGCAGGCCGTCATGAGCCAGTTGTGTCGGTATTCCTTCTCTATAATCATACAAGCTTACAAATGAGACAGGGCCTTTAGGCTTAGAGAAAATACAGGAAGAATGTAACTATTTCAGCAGCTACACACGGGCGTACCTGATAGACCATTCTGCCAACATCTGGTTTTCTCTCTGATGCTCAAAAAAATGCCTCATTCCAATCAACAGAGCTCTTTTAGGATGGATCCTCTTGATAGCATCAAGACTCTGCAAAATAATAGGATATTGGTTTCATGTTCAAGAAAATAGCATTATCCTATACAAGGAACACTTCACAGTTTGCTAAGCAAATCTGATGAAAAAAACTTCAAGACAAAATATTAGGAAGTCCTTGAAAAATAACCTCACTCAGAGTTAAATGGGTGCTGAAAGGATCTTCCTGTTCAGAACATGAAGTCTGTGTCAGAGTATCAACATATTTGACAGCATTTGGAATTTAGTCGTATCAAATAATCATCAAATTTGTATTCTCTGACAGGCAATGATGGGTGGGCTTACGACTCCATGCAAAGAGTTTGCTTCTAGTATAAGTAGATCAACTTGTCCAGCACCAGATTTTGAAATAGCTAGAGGTAAAGACTCAACATCAGCAATTCAGCATTATATTCCACTCGGTAACATGGAGCAGTATAATATGCAGGAAACAAGAAAGGCCAACTAAAAAAATAGCTATTAGATGTTTTACCATGTGAAATTATGATTTGCAACCTTGTTAATACTATTATTTGATAACTGACATGTACTAAGACTCTGGTCTCCGAGAAACATACTGAAAAGTGTTACCATTGAATTTGATCAGATGAAATCACTGAAGTTGAGGTGTACACTTTTATGATTTTTGGTGCCCCACATATAGGATTTGACATACAGTTTTAGCAACAACAATAGATACTTAACCTGCTAGATTATCAAGGACATCATAAACAATGTCGAGAATTTTGGATGCTGTTTAACAGATTAATAACATCTTTCTGTTTCATTACAACTACCCCTTAAACATATGTCAGTGAGAAACGTCATGCTGTATTGATTAACAACCCTCCCATCTGTGATCCACAAAAACAAGCATTCTAATTATCTGAACAAAGAATTATGGACCAATATTTCCTTTTTACGATGCTCGGTTTTAGGTAGAAATCTTGAGACATCAGATAAATATGCAACTCTAGCTCTCCTCCCAAATAAGAAGCCTAAACAAATATACCCCTCTGCGTGCATTACCTGAACACAGAATAGCAAGGTAAGTAAGGCAAACATGTAACAAGATCAAAGTAACGCTCAATAGCGCTGGTTGTTACCGGCAACGGCACACACTCTAGCCCTGACACTACAAAGGGTTTGTCGACATCATCCTCAATTATCTTCCAGTCGATTTTTGCGACTTGGGCATCTTCATCGCCATCCTCTGGTTTCTGCTCCACCAAGTAGGGGAATCTTCTCGTGATACTGTAAATTCACGGTTGCTGTTATTACAGGATATGTTCTGGTGACTAATCCGGGTTTTTTTTCCAGTTCACTGGGAAAGCTGAAGATGAACCTGTCCATCGTGAATTGCGTGAGGAAGATCGGAATTTGCTCAACGTCGTTTCTGCCATTTCTTGGTTGTACCACCCAGACTTCATCAAGGCCTAAAACAGCATCTGCGTGCTCATGGGTCAGAATGATCTGCACTGCACAGAACCCCCTTAGTCCTTCAGATTAGAATTGAGAGTGTGAGCATCGTTTTTATTTTTCAGAAAAGAATGCAGTGTCAAAATCTCACCGAGTCAACGTAAGGAACTTTGTGGTGGACAAACCACCGGAGAACTTGTTCTCTGAATGTCTTGCCGATGTCCATTAGGATGTACTTGTGGGTTCCATCGTCATGGCAATAGTCTATCAAGAGAGAGGTGTTGAGCCTGAAAGCAAACAGGCATATCCATTTTGTCAGATAAGTAATGATAAAACCAGTTATCAAAGTGCCCTCACAAAGTTATCTAAGTATATCTAGACCATTCATGTAAGTATGTTCGACTTTTCTAATATATCTAGAACAATATGAGAAATTGCATTTCAGCAAACGTGAAAGTGAAATGCTAATTATCTCGAATATGAAGTTATCTGAAAGTCGTTGCCTGTGTCCGTACTGCGCGCACCTGTAGTTGGGGTTCCCCTCCGGCGGGAGGGAGATGCCCATGGAGCAGACAGGGCAGGGCGGCGTTGACGGCTTGAGGAGGCACCGCGCGTCGGGCAGCGCGCCGGAGCAGCCCGTGCCCAGGAAGATGAGCGAGGAAGATCCCCCAGTCGGCGACTGGGACGGATCGGGCTCCATCGATCCCTGGGCGATCCAATTGGTTCTTGTTTGTCTCGTTGGGAATTTGGGACGCTGATTTTCTCCTCTGTCCTCTCCTCTCCTCCTTGTTCGGGAAAGCTGGTTTACTGGAGGCGCCGGAAAAGCTTTGCTCTTGACCTCGGCAAGTCTTCGCGCCTTTTTCTTTTCTTGGAGATTTACATGTACAATGATTGATAAGATAGTTGTATTTTAAATCTTGCATATAATTTGAAGATGACAAAAACTGTCTACGATGGGTCTTTTTTTAGCTTTATCTTTAATAACTAGTCATTTCTAAAAACATGGTAAGACATATTATGCTAAAAGATCATCTCTTGTCTTCTCTTAAATAAGAGAAGACAAGCCTTTTCTTATAAGTTTTCTCTTCTCCACCTCATCATTAATCACACATGGCACTCCTAAGATAGCACCATTGTACATGCCATTAGTTTTCTTTTTGCTGTCACCCGATTTCCTGGGCCACGGTTGAAACACAGCGGCTCATGTTGATCTCCCTCCCCCCCAACCCACCCACACATACACCCACCTCGTACCTCCTTGTGCCGTCCGCAGGGCGACACCAGGGTCCCAACCCTAGCGCCGCCAGCCTCCATCTCAGAAGGTCCCCTGCCGCCGGCGTTGGTGGCGGGTCGGGCGCGGCAGTCAGGACGGCAACCCTAGGTTGTGCGACGGTGGCTGCCGCCTCCATGGTCAGCGAAGTAGCAGGAAGAATTTCTGGCGCCGTTGCCGGGGAGGTTCTACGTCAAGCCTACCAAGTACCCATCATAAACTCTCATCTCTTGCATTACATTACTTTCCATTTGCCTCTCGTTTTTCTCTCGCCCACTTCTAAAATGTCTTCGGAAAAATACAAAAATATTTGCCTTCTTTCCGTTTTCCCTTATGTAATTGTGTATTTATCGAAAATCAGTAAGCAAAGAGTTTATGGATCCTCATCCACTTGCTAAGCTTTTTAAGAGATCCAATTACGATTAACCTATTGCTAGTGAGTTGAGTGCACTAGATTATCTTTATGAAGTTTTGCTTGAAATTCGTGAATCTGAAAATTGTGATGAAGTATTAAAAGAAGAAATTTATGAAGTGGTTCATGATAGCTCCTTGAATGAAAAGCATGATTGCAATGGTGTTATTATAAATTCTATTAATGTCGATTGTGCTAATAATATGCAAAAACCTAAGCTTGGGGATGCTAATTTTGCTATGCCCACTACTTATTGTAACGATCATGATTGGGGTGATTCTTCTTATGATCTTGAAAATTTTATTTAAGCCTCATGATGAATATGATATTGATAGTAGTGTTTTCTATAATATTGAAAGTGGGTTTGGAAGAGTGTCAATTCTAGGTAATAATGATCCCACTACTTTGGAGTATGATCAATATTATGAAATTTTTGATAAAAGTGGGTTTGGAGAGGTCATGAGTTTAGTTTAATGTTAATCCCACTATCTTGGAAGAGTGTCAACTTTGCATGCACGTGGATCATGTAGAGAATATGTTATGTGATAGTTATATTGTTGAATTTGATTACGATCCTACATGTAATTATTATGAGAGAGGAAAATATTGTGGTAGAAATTTTCATGTTACTAAATTACCTCTCGTTGTGTTGTGATTGCTATTGTTTCATTATTCTTCCTTGCCTATGCTAGTTTTTGCTTGCCTTAATAAGTTGTTTGCTTATAAAATGCCTATGCATAGGAAGTATGTTAGACTTAAATGTGTTTTTCATATGCTACATGATGCTCTCTTTACGTTTAAATTATTATCTTTTATGTGAGCATCATCGAATCTCAATGCCTAGTTAAAAGGCTTTAAAGAAAACGCTTGTTGGGAGACAACCCATTATATTTATTTTCTATTTTTGTGTGTAAACACATTATTACCTCTGTAGTAATTGTGTTTTGATATTTTAACTAGTGTTTGAGCCAAGTAAGACTTTGGGATGGTCTACGGTGATAGTTGAATTGATCTTGCTGAAAAACAGAAACTTTTGCGTCCAGTAGCATAATTTTGATAATCCACAGAAGTGACGAAACCTTCTGAAGTTTTTACACAAGATTGATATACAAATTGCCCAGGTTGTCCTAATGTTTCAGAATTTTTAAAGTTACAGAAGTTCGAGCTTAATTTAGATCTTCACACACTGTTCTGTTTTTGATAGATTTTTTTATGTGTTGTTTGCTTATTTTGATGAATGTATGGATAGTATCGGGGGGTATGAACCATGGAGAAGTTGGAATACAATAGATATAACACCAATATAAATTTATAATGAGTTCACAACAGTACCTAAAGTGGTGATTTGCTTTTCTTATACTAACGGATCTCATGAGTTTTCTGTTGAGTTTTGTGTTGTGAAGTTTTCAAGTTTTGGGTGAAGATTTGATGGACTACGGAATAAGGAGTGGCAAGAGCCCAAGATTGGGGATGCACAAGGCACCCCAAGGTAATATTCAAGGACAACCAACCATCTAAGCTTGGGGATGCCTCGGATGGCATCCCCTCTTTCGTCTTCAATCCATCAGTAAATTTACTTGAGGCTATATTTTTATTCACCACATGATATGTGTTTTGCTTGGAGCGTCTTGTATGATATGAGTCTTTGCTTTTAGTTTGCCACAATCATCCTTGTTGTACACACCTTTTGAGAGGGACATGCATTAATCGTGAATTTATTAGAATCTCTATGTGCTTCACTTGTATCTTTTGAGCTAGGCAATATGCCCTAGTGCTTCACTTATACCTTTTTAGAGCACGGCGGTGGCTTTATTTTATAGAAATTGTTGGACTCTCATGCTTCACTTATATTATTTTGAGAGTCTTAAACAGCATGGTAATTTGCTTAGGTTATGAATTTAGTCCTAATATGATGGGCATCCAAGAGGGATATAATAAAAACTTCATATAAAGAGCATTGAATACTATGAGAAGTTTGATTCCTTGCATTTGTTTTGAGATATAAAGATGGTGATATTAGAGTCATGCTAGTGAGTAATTGTGGATTGGTAGAAATACTTGTGTTAAAATTTGTGATTCCTGTAGCATGCACGTATGGTGAACTGTTATGTGATGAAGTCGGACATGATTTATTTTTTGATTGTCTTCCTTATGAGTGGCGGTCGGGGACGAGCGATGGTCTTTTCCTACCAATCTATCCCCCTAGGAGCAAGCGCGTAGTACTTTGTATTCCATGGATTATATGCACTCTCACCCTTCCACCATCGATAGCCTCTCTAGCACCGCGCAATTTTCGCTGGTGCATTACACCCACCATATACCCTTCCTCAAACAGCCACCATACCTACCAATTATGGCATTTCTAGCCATTCTGAGATATATTGCCATGCAACTTCCACCGTTTCGTTTATTATGACACGCTTCATCATTGTCATATTGCTTTGCATGATCATGTAGTTGACATTGTATTTGTGGCAAAGCCCGTTCATATCTTTTATACATGTCACTCTTAATCATTGCACATCCCGGTACACCGCCGGAGGCATTCATATAGAGTCATATTTTGTTTTAGTATCGAGTTGTAATTCTTGAGTTGTAAAGTAAATAAAAGTGTGATGATCATCATTATTAGAGCATTGTCCCAAGTGAGGAGAGGATGATGTAACCTATGATTCCCTCACAAGTTGGGATGAGTCTCCGGACTTTACAAAAAAGTAAAAGAGGCCAAAGAAGCCCAAATAAAAAATAGAGAAAAAAGAGGCCAAAGAGCCCAAAATAAAAAATGAGATAAAAGAGAGAAGGGACAATGTTACTATCATTTTTCCACAATTGTGCTTCAAAGTAGCACCATGATCTTCATGATAGAGAGTCTCCTATTTTGTCACTTTCATCCACTAGTGGGAATTTTTCATTATAGAACTTGGCTTGTATATTCCAATGATGGACTTCCTCAAAGTGCCCTAGGTCTTCGTGAGCAAGCAAGTTGGATGCACACCCACTTAGTTTCTTTTTGAGCTTTCATACACTTATAGCTCTAGTGCATCCGTTGCATGGCAATCCCTACTCAATCACATTCATATCTAATTGATGGGCATCTCCATAGCCCGTTAATATGCCTAGTTGATGTGAGTCTTTCTCCTTCTTTTTGTCTTCTCCACAACCACCATATTCTATTCCACCTATAGTGCTATATCCATGGCCCACGCTTATGTATTGCATGAAAGTTGAAAAAGTTTGAGAACACCAAAAGTATGAAACATTTGCTTGGCTTGTCATCGGGGTTGTGCATGATAAAATACTTTGTGTGATGAGATGGAGCATAGCCAGACCATATGATTTTGTAGGGATAACTTTCTTTGGCCATGTTATTTTGAGAAGACATTATTGCTTTATTAGTATGCTTGAAGTATTATTGTTTTTATGTCAATATTAAACTTTTGTTTTTGAATCTTATGGATTTGAATATTCATGCCACAATAAAGAATATTACATGGATAAATATGTTAGGTAGCATTCCACATCAAAAAATTTGTTTTTATCATTTACCTACTCGAGGACGAGCAGTAATTAAGCTTGGGGATGCTTGATACGTCTCCAACATATCTATAATTTTTTATTGTTCCATGCTATTATATTATTTATTTTGGATGTTTTATATGCATTAATATGCTATTTTACATTATTTTGGGGAATAACTTATTAACCTAGAGCCCAGTGCCAGTTTCTGTTTTTTCCTTGTTTTTGAGTTTTACATAAACGGAATATCAAACGGAGTCCAAATGGAATAAAACTTTCGCGATGATTTTTCATGGACTAGAAGACATCCACGAAGCTTGGTGAGGAAGGCAGAAGAGTCCCGAGGGCTCCACAAGCCCTCAAGGCGCGCCCTAGGGGGCGCCCTGGCTTGTGGGCCCCCCGAGAGTCCTCCAACCCTAATTTTTGCTCTATATACCAAATATTCCCAAACCACCAGAGGCATCCACCAAAATACTTTTTCATCACCACAAGCCTCTGTTCCCGTGAGATCCCATCTTGGGGCCTTTTCCGGCGATCTGCCGGACGGGGGATTCAATCACGAAGGGCTTCTACATCAACCTTATTGCCCTACCGATGATGTGTGAGTAGTTTACCACAGACCTACGGGTCCATAGCTAGTAGCTAGATGGCTTCTTCTCTCTCTTTGATCTTTAATACAATGTTCTCCTTGATGTTCTTGGAGTTCTATCCAATGTAATATTCTTTTGCTGTGTGTTTGTCGAGATCCGATGAATTGTGGATTTAAGATCAGATTATCTATGAATATTATTTGAGTCTTTTCTGAATTCTCATATGCATGATTTGATATCTTTGTACTTTGTCACTACCCCTACTTGCGGTGTCTATCTCTGGGTGTCTTCGGGTCCCAGAAAAATCATCGTGAAGTTTTATTCCATTTGGACTCCATTTGATATTCCTTTTCCGTGAAACTCAAAAACAAGGAACAGAAATTGGCACTGGGCCCTAGAATAATAAGTTAGTCCCAAAAATAATATAAAATAGCATAATAATGCATATAAAACATCCAAAACAAATAATATAATAGCATGGAACAATAAAAAATTATAGATACGTTGGAGACGTATCAAGCATCCCCAATCTTAATTCATGCTCGTCCTCGAGTAGGTAAATGATAAAAACAGAATTTTTGATGTGGAATGCTACCTAACATATTTATCCATGTAATTTTCTTCATTGTGGTATGAATGTTCAGATCCATAAGATTCAAAACGAAATTTTAATATTGACATAAAAATAATAATACTTCAAGCATAATAATAAAGCAATCACGTCTTCTCAAAACAACATGGCCAAAGAAAGTTATTCCTACAAAATCATATAGTCTGGCTATGCTCCATCTTCATCATACAAAGTATTAAATCATGCACAACCCCGGTTTTAGCCAAGCAATTGTTTCATTCTTTAGTATTCTCAAAGTTTTTCAGCTTTCACGCAATACATGAGCGTGAGCCATGGATATAGCACTATAGGTGGAATAGAATATGGTGGTTGTGGAGAAGACAAAAAGAAGGAGATAGTCTCACATCAACTAGGCGTATCAACGGGCTATGGAGATGCCCGTTAATAGATATCAATGTGAGTGAGTAGGGATTGCCATGCAACAAATGCACTAGAGCTATAAGTTTATGAAAGCTCACAAAGAAATTAAGTGGGTGTGCATCCAACTCGCTTGCTCACGAAGTCCTAGGGCAATTTGAGGAAGCCCGTCATTGGAATATACAAGCCAAGTTTTATAATGAAAAATTCCCACTAGTATATGAAAGTGACAACATAGGAGACTCTCTATCATGAAGATCATGGTGCTACTTTGAAGCACAAGTGTGTAAAAAGGATAGTAACATTGCCCCTTCTCTCTTTTCTCACAGTTTTTTCTTTTTTTTCTTTTTGGTGGGCTTCTTAGGCCTCTTTTTTTATTTGGGCTTGGCCTCTTTTATTTTTCATAAAGTCCGTAGAGTCATCCGAACTTGTGAGGGAATGATAGCTTCCATCATCCTTTTCTCACATGGGACAATGCTCTAATAATGATGATCATCACACTTTTATTTACTTACAACTCAATAATTACAACTCGAAACTTAGAAGAAAACGGAACGGTGGGAGTTGCATGTCAATATATCTCGTAATGGCTATGGAAATGCCATAATAGGTAGGTATGGTGGCTGTTTTGAAGAAGGTATATGGTGGGTGTAATGCACCGGCGAAAGTTGCGCGGTACTAGAGAGGCTAGAAATGGTGGAAGGGTGAGAGTGCGTCTAATCCATGGAGTCAACATTAGTCATAAAGAACTCACATACTTATCGCTAAAGTCTATTAGCTATCGAAACAAAGTACTTCACGCATGCTCCTAGGGGAAGGGTTGGTAGGAGTTAACCATCGCGCAATCCCGACCTCCACACAAAGGATGACAATCAATAAATAAATCATGCTCCGACTTCATCACATAACGGTTCACCATACGTGCATGCTACGAGAATCACAAACTTTAACACAAGTATTTCTACCAATCCACAATTACTCACTAGCATGACTCTAATATCACCATCTTTATATCTCAAAACAATCATAAGGAATCAAACTTCTCACAGTATTCAATGCACTTTATATGAAAGTTTTTATTATATCCCTCTTGGATGCCCATCATATTATGACTAAATTCATAACCAAAGCAAATTACCATGATGTTTAGAAAGACTCTCAAAATAATATAAGTGAAGCATGAGAGTTCAACAATTTCTATAAAATAAAGCCACTGCCATGCTCTAAAAAGATATAAGAGAAGCACTAGAGCAAAATTGCCTAGCTCAAAAGATATAAGTGAAGCACATAGAGTATTCTAATAAATCACGATTCACGCGTGTCCCTCTTAAAAGGTGTGTACAGAAAGGATGATTGTGGAAAACTAAAAGCAAAGACTCATATCATAAAGACGCTCCAAGAAAAACACAAATCATGTGGTGAATAAAAATATAGCCTCAAGTAAATTTACCGATAGACGAAGACGAAAGAGGGGATGCCTTCCGGGGCATCCCCAAGCTTAGGCTCTTGGTTGTCCTTGAATATTACCTTGGGGTGCCTTGGGCATCCCCAATCTTAGGCTCTTGCCACTCCTTATTCCATAGTCCATCAAATCCTTACCTAAAACTTGAAAACTTCACAACACAAATCTCAACAGAAAACTCATGAGATCCGTCAGTATAAGAAAATAAATTACCACTTTTGGTACTATTGTGAACTCATTCTTTATTTATATTGGTGTATATCTATTATATTCCAACTTCTCCATGGTTCATACCCCCCGATACTACCCATGGATTCATCAAAATATTCAAATAACACAAAGAAAACAAAATCTGTCAAAAACAGAACAGTTTGTAGTAATCAGGAAACTTCTTATACTTATGTAACTCCAAAAATTCTGAAAAATTAGGAAAACCTGGGAAATTTGTATATCAATCTTGTGTAAATATTTCAAATCAAAAGCACACTTCTATGAATTATGAAACTTATTTTACTGGGCGCAAAGGTTTCTATTTTTCAGCAAGATCAAATCAACTATCACCGTAAGCCATCCCGAAGGTCTTACTTGGCACAAATACTAATTAAAACACATCTAACCAGATTCTAGATGATAAATTTATTCAAAAACAGGAAAGAAAAATATTGGGTTGTCTCCCAATAAGCGCTTTTCTTTAAAGTCATTTAGCTAGGAATTGATAATTTCAATGATGCTCACATAAAGGAGAAGAATTGAAGCACAAAGAGAACATCATAAAACACGCGACAAACATGTCTAAGTCTAACATACTTCCTATGCATAGGAATTTTATAAGCAAATAAATTACCAAGGCAAGCAAAAACTAGCATATGCAAGGAAGAAGAAAGAGACGATAGCAATCTCAACATGAAGAGAGGTAATTTAGTAAAATGAAAATTTCTACAACCATATTTTCCTCTCTCAAAATAATTACATGTAGGATAATAAGCAAATTCAAAAATATAGCTATCACATAACATATTCTCAACACGGTACACATGCATGCGAAGTTGACACTCTTACAGAATAGTGGGATTAATATTAACTAAAGTCACGACCTCTCCAAACCCACTTTTATCAAAAAAATCATAAGATTGAAAATTCTCCAAATATGTGGGATATAAAGTTGACACTCTTCCAAACCCACTTTCAATATTATTGCAAACATTATTATCAATCTCATATTCATCATGGGGCTTAAATAAATTTTCAAGATCATATGAAGAATCACCCCAATCATGATCATTGCAACAAGTAGTAGACATAGCAAAATTAGCATCCCCAAGCTTAGGGTTTTGTATATCATTAACACAATTGACATTAATGGAATTTATAATAACATCATTGCAACCGTGCTTTTCATTCAAGGCACTATCATGAATCACTTTATAATTTTCTTCTTTCAACACTTCATCATAATTTTCAGATTCACGAATTTCAAGCAAAACCTCATAGAGATAATCTAGTGCACTCAATTCACTAGCAATTGGTTCATCATAACTGGATCTTTTAAAAATATTAGCAAGTGGATAAGGATCCATAAATCTCTTTGCTCTTGAATTTTAATGAACACAATTAGCCAAGTAAACGAGCAAACAAACCATGTAAGACATAAAGGCAAACGGAAAGAAGGAGAATAAAAATGCAAATATTTTTGTATTTTTCTGAAAATCATTATAGAAGTGGGGGAGAGGAAAATGAGAGGCAAATGGCAAATAATGTAATGCAAGAGATGAGAGTTTATGGTGGATACAGATACGTCTCCAACGTATCTATAATTTTTGATTGCTCCATGCTATATTATCTACTGTTTTGGACTATATTGGGCTTTATTTTCCACTTTTATATTATTTTTGGGACTAACCTATTAACCGGAGGCCCAGCCCAGAATTGCTGTTTTTTGCCTATTTCAGTGTTTTGAAGAAACAGAATATCAAACGGAGTCCAAACGGAATGAAACCTTCGAACGTGATTTTCTCATCGATATGATCCAGAGACTTGGACCCTCCGTCAAGAAAGCCACGAGGCGGTCACGAGGTGGAGGCGCGCCCGCCTCGTGGGACCCTCAGCTCCACCGACGCACTCCTTCCTCCTATATATACCTCACGCACCCCAAACGATCATATACGGAGCCAAAACCTAATTCCACCGCCGCAACCTTCACACTCCACGAGATCCCATCTTGGGGCTGTTCGAGCTCACGAGAGGGCCATCATCACGGACGGCTTCTACATCATCATAGCCCCTCCGATGAAGTGTGAGTAGTTTACCTCAGACCTTCGGGTCCATAGTTAGTAGCTAGATGGCTTCTTCTCTCTTTTTGGATCTCAATACAATGTTCTCCCCCTCTCTCGTGGAGATCTATTCGATGTAATCTTCTTTTTGCGGTGTGTTTGTTGAGACCGATGAATTGTGGGTTTATGATCAAGTCTATCTATGAACAATATTTGAATTCTTTTATGTATGATTGGTTATCTTTGCAAGTCTCTTCGAATTATCAGTTTGGTTTGGCCTACTAGATTGGTTTTTCTTGCAATGGGAGAAGTGCTTAGCTTTGGGTTCAATCTTGCGGTGTCCTTTTGTCGGAGTAATGGGCCATGGGTAGGCTAACCCTAGACCCAGGACCTTTCAAGACTTCGGGGCAGGCCGCGCCCCTCTAAGCCTCAAGATGAAGAGCCGCCTTCTGAGAGTCGGCGACAACCCCGCCGACTGTCCCTCGCGGCCGAGTCCCAGGGACGACTTCGAGATGAGCCGACTACCAGCCAGCGACTTCCAGAGAAGCCGGCTATGGGGAGTCGGCCCTCAACTCCAACCACCCCGTGCCTTCGTAATAATGGACAGGATGGGGAACGGCTGCCGCGCAGCCGTACCCTCCTCGTTTATCGAGGGCAAGCATGGTTACAGTGCGACGCACCAATGGAGATCTCCATCCGGCGCGGCACTGTTGCCATGCCCACCCTGACATCAGCCCCTTGGGCTGAGCCCTGTGCCCACGACGGCTTGTCTGTACGACCCAGAGACGGCGGGTCCCACCTGTCGGCGGGAGTACGGAAGACGACAAGGGCGCCCCAAGATGGACCCGCTGGGAGTCGGCCTCTTGGAGTCGGCTGGCCTCTCCCACGGGCCCCACGCGCCATTAACCAAGACAAGACAGGGAATGGCCACAGTGATCGCCCGCCAGGCGGCGGCACTGTTGCCATAACCCCAAGACCAGGCCGGCATCATTAAGAAGCACGGCTACAGTGATCCGCAGCCGGCAAGACCCGCCCGCGGCGGGCGAGGGCCATAGACCCCGCACCAGACCAATCGGCGGGGCCCACCTGCCGGCGGGCCCCGGCAGTCGGCGGAGAAGACGGCGGCCTGAGAGACAGACGGCTAGGACCCGCCCCAGCCGGTTTTACCATTGTACCCCTGGGGGGTAGGCCTATATAAACCCCCAGGGCACCCATGCAAAGGGTTGGAATCCATTAGCACTAGACCAGATCGTATAGGAAGGAGAGAGCTAGCCCTGCCTCCTCCGACCTCCAGAATACAGCTCAAGGAGCATCCTTGTACTCACTTTGCCTTAGTGATCATGCGGAGACCCCGTAGAGCAGCAGTAGGGGTGTTATCTCCTCGGAGAGCCCTGAAGCTGGGTAAGATCCGCCGGCGTACATGTCTACGCCTCATCTCGTTTCCAGGCACCGGTGACGTTCTACTCGCCCCCACCATGATAAGCCATCCCTTGGCATATGTCGCACCCAACCCCCGAAATTTGGCACCCACCGTGGGGCATGGTGCACCGTCGACCGGAAACCTGTTCTAGACGGGAACCCTTTTCCTCCCTGGCGAGCGCAGCCAGCCAGGCACGCCCGATGGCGTCTGCGTCGATGCGCTGCATGACGCCGAGGTCGCCTGCGCAGCCAGCCGCCTCGCCGAACTTGTCGGTGAGGTTCGCCTCTCCGACGAGCCTGCATTCGACGCAGGCACAAGCGGCCCCGAGAGCCTCCTCACGGGCCTCCTCGACCAACTCCACGTCACCGGCGAGCCTGCCGTGGACTTGGAGTCCGTAGGCTCCACCGACCCGATGCTGGTCGACTCTGACACCGCGTCGCTCGATGCGTTCCCCACCAACGTGGTGGTCTACGACCAGCCGCTCCCTCATGAGGAGAGCGGCGGAAGCGCCGTCACAGAGGTGCTCGTCATTAGTCATGACGAGCCCTCCGGTGAAAGAGCTCATGACCGGCTCGACGCGGCTCTACGAGACCTGACCGCGCCTATCCCCGAAGACGCCGATGCTGAGACGCTGGAGACGCGCCGCCTGCAGATCGTCGAAGGCGCGAAGAAACTGGCAAGCATGAGACGCTTGTCAGAAGCCTACCAGCGCGAGATGGATCACGCCGTGGGTGGCTCGCCGGCTCCGACTTGGGCCTAGCCGCCTGGGCGCGGTCCAGCGGCGCAGCGTGGCCATCGCCAACCTGTTCGGGGCCAATCGCCTCGTGTACGCCACGCCTGCGGAGAACATCCACGCTGCTCAGGCAGCGGCGGACGAGCTCGACAACTTCGAAGGCGAAGAGCGCCGCCTGATGACGGAGCGAGTCCAGTGCCTCCTTGACGCGGCTGCCATGCAGAACAAAGCCGGCTGCCGCACAGAGGCGCCGCAGCAACAAAATGATGACCTGCCTCCCCGCCGAGATCAAGGCGCGACGTCTCGGACACCGACTGGCAGAGTCCGCGGAAGGAGAAACCAGGATCCGGCTGCCAGCCACAGTCGGACTCATCTCACCATCGAGCGCGACCAAGACGGCCGCCCCAGAGCAGTGGAGCGGCGGGACAACTATCTTCCTCCTCCTCCTCGCAGAGAGAGGCGAGTCTCCCCGCCACCCATTGGGCATCCGACTCTCGGCGACCGCCTTGGCCGCCGGGAGGGAGTCGGAGAGAACGACGCCCGCCACCGGATCGACCGACTCCATCGATCCTTGGCACTGGAAGAAGAAGACGAGATGGGTCCTCCCTGTTTCAGACCCCGCATCCGAGATGAGCCCTTTCCCAAAGGGTTCACGCTTCCCCGAGACACGCCCAAGTACACCGGCTCTGTGAAGCCGGAAGACTGGCTAGTTGACTACTCCACAGCCGTTAGCATAGTGAATGGCAACAAGCGAGTGGCCGTGAAATATGTTCCACTCATGCTCCAGGGCACGGCCCGGACATGGTTGAACAGCCTGAAGCCGCGCAGCATCAACAGCTGGGTCGACTTCACCGAAGCCTTCGTCCGCAACTTCACGAGCACGTACAAGCGACCTCCCAAGCCTCGCCAGCTGTCCTTGTGTGTGCAAGGCCCGGACGAGTCAACTCGCGACTACCTCACGCGCTGGGCCGAGCTCTGGAACTCCTGCGAGGGCGTGCACGAGGTGCAGGCCATCGAATACTTCACGGTCGGGTGTAGAGAAGGCACCCTCCTCAAGCACAAGCTCCTCTGCGACGAGCCGGAGACCCTCGACGAGCTGCTGATCATAGCAGACAAATATGCCACGGCCGACTCCTCCATGAAGGCGGAGATTCAAGTTAGTGCGAATTGCAAGGCGGCCCCTCAGGCTCCTAGAACTCCGGCTGGAGACGCTAGTCGGCGACAACAACAGAATGACCACAAGCGCAAGGTCCCACAACCGGCTTCCAGCAGTCGGCAGGTGGCGACGGTAGAAGACCAGCAGCCGGAGGGGCAGCCTCCGACCAAGCGACAGAAAGGCGACAAGTCCAACTGGTTGCCGGCCTTCTCCTACGAGCAGACTCTGGATGGTCCCTGCAAGTTCCACAGTGGCGCGAAGCCATCCAACCAGACTACCCAGAAGTGCCACTGGCTCACCAGAATCGCCAAGGGCGAAGGCCTCCAGCCTCTCCCGCCTGCTGGGCCGCCGCCTCCACCGTCGCCCCAGCAGCCGGCTATCAGGCCAGTCGGCGCAGTGCAAGACGAGTACCCGGAAGAACACGGAGCATACGTGGTGTTCACCAGTATGGCTGATGATCGACGCAGCAGGCGGCTGCAGCAGCAAGAAGTGAATGCAATAGCGTCAGATGCCCCAGAGTTTATGCACTGGTCCGAGAAGCCTATCAGTTGGAGCAGAGCTGATCATCCAGAGGTGATGCCGAATCTGGGCTCCTATGCCTTGGTCTTAGGCGCCACTTTAGCCACGGATAGGCGAGCCGCTTGTTTCTCGCGAGTGTTGATAGAAGGAGGAAGCAGCATCAACATCCTGTACAAGGATACCATGTAGAAGTTAGGAATCAAACAAAGACAGCTTCAGAGCAGCCGGACTGTGTTCCACGGCATTGTACCTGGCCTTTCCTGCTCATCAGTCGGCAAGATCCTAATAGACGTCCTCTTCGGGGACAAAGATCATTTTCGCCGAGAGCCAGTTTGGTTTGAAGTGGTGGACCTCGAAAGCCCATACCATGCACTGCTTGGCCGACCCGCCTTGGCCAAATTCATGGCGGTCCCCCACTACGCCTACCTCAAGATGAAGATGCCGAGTTCCAAGGGGATTCTGACCGTAGCCGGCGACTACAGAAAGTCGTCCGCTTGCGTGGCCGAGAGCAGTCGGTTGGCCGAGTCCATGGTGATCACAGCCGAGAAGCGGCTTCTTGACCGGGTTGTGGCAATGGCCAGCAAGCAGCCTGAGATGTCGCCTGACCCCAAGGAGTCGGAAGCTGAGGGTTCGTTCAAGCCGGCCAAAGAGACGAAGAAGATACCTTTGGACCCAGAGCACCCCGAGAGGTACGCTGTCATGGGTGCAAACCTTGACAACAAATAGGAAGGCGAGCTCGTCAATTTCCTCTGTGAGAATCGGGACATCTTTGCATGGTCCCCTAAAGACATGCCAGGTGTACCGACAGAATTCGCCGAGCACAAGTTACACGTCCGACCTGATGTGAAGCCCGTCAGGCAGCCCTTGCGCCGACTGTCAGAAGAGAAGAGAAGAGTTGTTGGAGAGGAGATAGCCCGACTCCTGGCAGCCGGCTTCATTATGGAAGTGTTTTTTCCAGAGTGGTTAGCAAACCCACTCCTGGTGCTGAAGAAGAACAAGCAATGGCGAATGTGTATCGACTACACTAGCCTGAACAAAGCTTGCCCCAAGGATCCATTTGCTCCGCCGAGGATTGATCAGGTGATAGACTCCACAGCCGGATGCGAGCCGTTGAGCTTCTTAGATGCATATTCAGGGTATCACCAGATCAAGCTGAACCCGACAGACAGACTGAAGACCGCCTTCATCACGCCGTTTGGAGCCTTCTGCTACCTGACCATGACGTTCGGCTTGAGGAATGCTGGCGCCGCCTTTCAGCGTTGCATGCAAAAGTGTCTCCTCAAGCAACTCGGCAGAAACGCCCATGTCTATGTGGATGATGTGGTGGTGAAGACGGAGAAGCGTGGAACGCTGTTGGAAGACCTCAAGGAAACCTTCGAGAACCTGCGCCAATTCCAGATTAAGCTCAACCCAGAGAAGTGCATTTTCGGAGTACCAGCCGGCCAACTCCTTGGCTTCCTAGTCTCCGAACGCGGTATAGAGTGCAACCCTGTGAAGATCAAGGCCATTGAGAGAATGGAAGTACCCAACCGACTGCTAGATGTGCAAAAATTCACCGGCCGCCTGGCGTCCATTAGCCGATTCATCAGTCGGCTGGGCGAGAAAGCTCTCCCCTTGTACCAGCTGATGAAGAAGACCACCTTTTTTGAGTGGAACCCCAAGGCGGACGAAGCGTTTCTCCAACTGAAGAAGATGTTGACTACTCCCCCTGTACTGGCGGCTCCGACTCCCAAAGAGCCCATGCTCCTATACATTGTCGCGACCAGCCAGGTAGTCAGTACTGTGATCGTAGTTGAGCGCAAGGAGGAAGGCAAGACGCTACCTGTCCAGAGACCGGTGTATTACCTGAGCGAAGTACTATTGACCTCCAAGCAGAACTACCCTCACTACTAGAAGATGTGCTACAGCGTGCACTTTGCCGCTAAGAAATTGAAGCCCTACTTTCATGAACATCCAATCACTGTGGTCTGCACAGCCCCACGGGCCGAGATCATTAGGAGCCGATATGCGTCGGGCCGAGTAGCCAAATGGGCCATTGATTTGCCCCCCTACACCATCTACTATCAGCCCCGCACCGCCATCAAGTCGCAAGCACTGGCCGACTTCCTCGTCGAACGGCCAAGTAGAGCAAGCAAACGGCCTCATCCTGTCTGGCATCAAGCCCCGACTGGTCGAGCCACTGGAGCGCTTAGCTGGCTATTGGCTTGAGGAGTTGCCGGCTGTCCTCTGGAGTCTGCGCACGACTCCAAACAAGTCAACCGACTTCACGCCTTTTTTCCTCGTCTACGGTGCTGAAGCCGTCATCCCAACGGATATAGAGTTCGACTCCCCGCGAGTCACCATGTACACCGAGGAAGAAGCAGAAGAAGCACGCCAAGACGGCGTCGATCTGCTGGAAGAAGGCCGGCTGTTGGCACTCAGCCGGTCCGGCATCTATCAGCAGAGCTTGCGCCGATACTACAACAGGAAGGTCAAGCCAAGAACTTTCCAAGAGGGCGACCTTGTGCTCCGACTGATCCAGCGAACAGTCGGCCAACACAAGTTGTCAGCGCCTTGGGAGGGCCCCTTCATTATCAGCAAAGTACCGGGCAACAGCTCCTACTACCTGATCGATGCTCAGAAGCCCCGAGCACGCAAGAGAGACGACTCCGGCAAGTAGTCGGAACGGCCATGGAATGCAAATCTTCTCCGAAGATTCTACAGTTGATGCAGTATGTGTCACGCTACCCTTTGTATTAAAGTACCAAGACTTCAGGCCCCCCGAGACGAGCTCGGGGACTGCGCTCTTTTGTTATCTGTATGATAAGAATTATGCCTTCGAGTATGCTACTTTCCTATTATGCCGATTGGCACCGGGTTCGACTAGTCGACCCGGGGACTCGCCGCCTTACACTATGAAATGCTTCCTGCGGTCGGACAAGTAGTGTGCAGCGCCTAGGCCATCTCCTGTCAGAAGCCGCAGCTCGCAGAGCGACTGTTTGGTGGGCAGGAGTAAGGAAGAATGGGCGCTCACATGAAAAAATGGCTAAGGATCTAAAGCGTTAACATAGATTAAGCCGGTTTCCAGCCTCTCTTCGCAAAGCCGACTCGTGAGTAGTCGGCTTGCCTCTTTCTATCTAACTTGTTAAAAGACTCTAGAACATGGCCAAGTACTTGCCTCCCCAAGGTAGCCAAGCACTTGATCCAGCGGCAGTCCGCAGAGCGGCTGTTCGACCGGGCAAGGCGGCAACTAAGGGAAGGCGGCAAAGGAAAAACCCAAAAGAGCAATGAACAAGGAAAGATAGAAATCGGATGAATATTTACATAGCATAGGCCCTTGGCCGAATCTTTGAGTAGAGGTTCAAAATACACCCCGCGGGTGGAATTGTGCGAATTAACAAGTTCTTCAAAGACTATTAAAAGCAGATAAAATAAAGGCCAGACAGCAGCCTAAGAAGCGGCAGACGGGTTCGGAGGGTCGGAGGAGACGGCGGTGTCAGGCGCCGGGGCGGTCGGCTGAGCGGTCTCGGCTTGGTCGTCTCCAGTAGCAGCCGGCTTGGTCGGACGCGGCTTGTTGCTGGAGGCGCGATCGAGCTGAGGCTGGTCGCCCGCTCCGTCTTCTGGCACCTCCATATCGCCTCAGTCCTCTTCCTCGCCTTCCTCCTTGGCGTTGGAGCCAATCACCTCCGCCGAGTCCTCGTCGTATTCCGGATTCATCCCAAACCACTCCGGCGGCACCACCTCGCCGTCTGCAGCCTGTTCAGGGACGAAGACACTGGTGTCAGTGTAGTCGGTGATCGCCACCGCGTGCTCGACAAGGGCGTCTTCCACAGCCACCAGCTCCGCCTGGGCCTCCGACCGGAATGTGGCCAGCCGGTCCAGGTCCAGTCCCGGATACCACACCTTGATGAATTCCAAGGCCCGGCGAGCTCCAGCCCGGGCCGAGGAACCCTTCCAAGCCTCAAGACGGCCAGCCGCGTCCTCCAGCCAGTCGGCGGTCCGACTGGGAGTGCGCAGAACCGGCATGTCCGGCCACAAGGCAGCAATCGCCTGGGCGCCGACGCGTTGAAGCCGGCGCAGCATCTGATGGGCCGGCTGCAGACGGGCCTCGATGCTCAGAAGCTGCTCATCAAGGGTTCGGGGGGCATTTACAGCAATCTCCACACCACTTGCCTCCGCGCCTCGCGGTCAGCCTCGATGGTTTGAATGGCCGTCTGCGAGTGGCCAGGGAAGAAGTCTGCCAAGACAAAGAAAAAGCAAGACAAAGAATCAGGAGTCGGCCCGACTTAGAGTCGACAGCTCAAAGAAAGAAAGTAAAGAAACTCACCGTCGACGATGTCTTTGATCTCATGGAAGCCGGAGGTCAGCATTGCCTCCTTGTCGGTCCAGGAGGAGCGCTCGCTTTCGAACTCGGCCAGGAGAGCGGCCTCCTTCTTCTCGGCCTCGTCCTGCGCCTTCTTAAGTAGCTCCTTCTGCTCCGCTAGCTGCGCAGCCAGCAGATCGCGCTCCGCGACGAGCTTGTCGCACTCCGCCCCCTTGGCGCGCAAGGCAGTGTTGGCCTGGCCCAACTGTTCCTGAAGAGCGGCGTTGGCCTCTGAAGAATTAGAAAGGAAAAAACGTTAAGTCGTCAACAAAGAAGGTCGCCGGGAGATCTGGCCCGACTGCTCAGCACTCGGCCCGAATCTCGGGGACTACAGCCCGCGGGTGCGCCAGCGCGCCCCCGTGAAGAAGAAGGAGGACTCACTCCAGCTCTCCGACAAGTCGGCAGTCCGCTTGCCCAGCTCCTCGACGTTGCGGTTGAAGGCAGTGACGCGGAGGTTGTGGTACTCCTGCAACAAGAATCTCATTCAGAAGTAAATATTTGGAACTCACCAGAGGAGTTCCGAGCCGCCTGCTCAGCAGCCGGCCCGAAACTCGGGGACTACACCCAGTGGGTGTGCCGGTGCGCCCCCACAAAGAAGAACAAGAAAAATAAAGTCAAAAGAAGAAAGCGTACCCTGATGGCTGTTCGCGACGCCAGATGTGCCTTCGTGCAGTTCTGGATGGCGTCGCCCTCAGCTCGCAGCTTCGCCTGGACGTCCAGAAGCGCGGTATTCAGCGGGCCATTGCCGCCTCCCTGTACCCACCCGACGGGCGCGACACTCGTCTCCTTGGCGTCTGGAATGGCCGAGCTGGCCGCACCAATCTCCAGAGGACGCGGCGCCGAAGTCGCCTTCTCAAGGCGGCGGCGCGCGGGCGAGGCAACTTGGAGAAGCAGCTTCGCCATGGCCTCGTCTTCAGTCGGTGGCACCGGCGGGTCCACCGACTGCTTTCCCTTCTCGCTCCCAGACAGCGGCGGAGGCGGCGGTGGCGGATCGGCCGTGTCCTACATCGAGGCCTCGCCGCCCTCCTTCTCCAAGATGGGGTTCTCGCCGCCGGCTTCGCCGGTCTGCCCCACGAACTCCGGGAGTGGCGGTGCAGAGTTCAGTGGAGTGACGATCAACGCCGACTGGAGGCGCGCGGCCTCCTCGGCCCGCTGTTGGGCCGCGACGGCGGCTTCGGCCTCCTCTAGCTTCCTCTGAGCGGAAGCTGCCGCCTTCTCGGCCTCCGCCTTCGCCAGACGGTCTGTCTCCTCCTCGTCGCGCTTCTCCTGCGCGTTTCGCTCCGTCGCCTCCCGAAGGTCGGCGGCGGGGTCAATCCGCCGAGTGTTGGCGGATGTCTCGGCCGACCCCATGATAGAGGGGGCGGCGACTCTCTCGAAGGTGAGGGGAGCCCTGAAGCGAGGAAGAAATGAAAAAGGATTTGGACGAGTTCACCAAAAGAAACAAGACAAGGACGGAGCACTTACGCAGAGACCAGCGGCGGCTTCTTCACTTTCTTGCGGAAGCGGTTGGTCTTTGCGACCGCCTCCTCCCGCTTGGTCGCGGCGGCCGCCCCCTTGAACTTCTTTGGCCGACTGCCGAGCAAGCTCGGCCCGGCCCGGCGCTTCTTCGCGCCACCCTATCCGTCCAAGCCGGCGGAGGAGCTCAAGCCTAGTTGGCCGGCCCTCGGTTGGTGACGTGGGGCGACTTCCCCCTCGGGGTCGTCGCCGGGCCAGTCGGCAAAGGTGGCCGAGGGCCTGAAGTCGCTGGCTCCTCCCTTTCCGCCTTCGGCGTCGGCCTCCATCGCCGCCGCTCCCAAGTCAGGGTCGTTGACGTTGCTCTCCGCGCGGTCGGGGACGAACTCGCGGGGCGGCCCTGTGGCGCCGGCTGTGGGCTGCATGAGGGGGTTCCGACTCAAGAAAAACCAAAGGAAAAATCAGAAGCCGGATTTGGCTGCAAAAGAAAAGAAGAAGAAAGATGACTTACCACAAGCGGGGGGTTGGCACGCGAGTACGGCTCCTTGCCGAATTGCCAGCCCTCCGCGAGATTGCAGTTCGCGACATGTAATTCACCATGTTGGCCACCTCCACGTGGGGCATGTCCTTGGTGCACATCCGGCACGGATCTTGTTGGTCGCTCATCTGGCTGATCAGATGAGGTCGGCCTTGGAGTGGAAGGACTCGGCGCGCCACAAAGGCGGCCAGCAAGTCGGCCCCAGTCAGGCCCTCCGACTGCGTCAGCACTCGGAGTCGGGCGATGGCGGCGACGCCTGCAGGAGTCAGCGTCCTGGCCCGGTGGGACCAGCTGGGGAGCCTCCCAGCCGGTGCGCCGGCTTCATAGGGCGGCAGATTGACCCAGTCGCCTTCTGGGGCGACATTCTTCACGTAAAAATAGGACCATTGCCACATCTTCACCGACTTGATTAGCGGGATGGAGGGGAACGAGTTGTCGGCAGCCGGCCTACGCATCGTGATGAAGGCGCCACACTGGGCCGGCACGCCGGCGACGTGCGTGCCGAGCTTGGACGAGAAGAACTCCCCCCACAGCTCGATGGTGGGGAGAACACCGAGGAAGCCCTCGCACAAAGAAGCAAAGGCGGCCAGCAGCACCACCGTGTTTGGAGTGAGGTGGTGCGGCTGGAGCGAGTGGAACTCCAAGAAAGAGCGAAAGAAGGCCCTCACCGGTAGCCCCAGGCCGCGCATGAGGTGCGAGCGGAATATGACCCGCTCGCCCTCCCTCGGCGCCGGCGATATCTCCTTCTCCGGCGCGGCTCGAGCCTGCACCAAATTCGCGCCGGGGAGCCGACGCATCTTGCGGAGAAGCTCGATGAGGTCGTCGTCCACCTGGGACCCATCCCACACGCTGGAGCGCACGACCGGAGCCGCGGCAGCAGAGGAAGAGCTCATCGTGCGGGTGCAGTGAGGTTCGGCGCGGCGGCGTCGAGAGGAAGAAGGAGAAGCGAGAGGGGCGAGGGGAGAAGGGAAGATGGGCGCGCGTGCTTCGCCGCCCCCTCCTCTCGCCTACTTATAGCCCCATAGGCTGAGAAGCCGATGGGGCGGGCGTGGGATTAACTGCGCATGGGCCCCCACGCCCCCCACGATTTACCCCACGAAGTTACTGCGCGCAGTAACATCGTGGGAACCCCAACCGTCCGCCCGGCCGTGGCGGATCCGCTCGCCTGCCGAGGCGCGGTAGTGGCGGGCCCCGCATGACGACCTGTCCTGTCGCGCGCGTAGGCAGGCAGACTTTCCCTGCCACGTGGAACGGCCGGCCGCGTGGAAGCGTATCAGGCACGCCGCCTGGATCCCGCCGCAGCCTTCAAACTCTTCAAGAGGCGAGATGGCCCACAACGAGTCTGGATCCGGCTAGTCGGCCTGGAGGAAGACGGCGAACAGAGCCCAGATCCCCCCACTAGAAGGAAGAAACTGTTGAGGCTTCTCGACATGTCAACCTCGGCGCCTCACCAGCTTCGGGGACTACTGTCGGAGTAATGGGCCATGGGTAGGCTAACCCTAGACCCAGGACCTTTCAAGACTTCGGGGCAGGCCGCGCCCCTCTAAGCCTCAAGACGAAGAGCCGCCTTCTGAGAGTCGGCGACAACCCCGCCGACTGTCCCTCGCTGCCGAGTCCCAGGGACGACTTCGAGATGAGCCGACTACCAGCCAGCGACTTCCAGAGAAGCCGGCTATGGGGAGTCGGCCCTCAACTCCAACCACCCCGTGCCTTCGTAATAATGGACAGGACGGGGAATGGCTGCCGCGCAGCCGTACCCTCCCTGTTTATCGAGGGCAAGCATGGTTACAGTGCGACGCACCAATGGAGATCTCCATCCGGCGCGGCACTGTTGCCATGCCCGCCCTGACATCAGCCCTTGTGGGCTGAGCCCTGTGCCCACGACGGCCTGTCTGTACGACCCAGAGACGGAGGGTCCCACCTGTCGGCGGGAGTACGGAAGACGGCAAGGGCGCCCCAAGACGGACCCGCTGGGAGTCGGCCTCTGGGAGTCGGCTGGCCTCTCCCACGGGCCCCACGCGCCATTAACCAAGACGAGACGGGGAATGGCCACAGTGATCGCCCTCCAGGCGGCGGCACTGTTGCCATAACCCCATGACCAGGCCGGTGTCATTAAGAAGCACGGCTATAGTGATCCGCAGCCGGCAAGACTCGCCCGCGGTGGGCGAGGGCCGTAGACCCCGCACCAGACCAGTCGGCGGGGCCCGCCTGCCGGCGGGCCCCGGCAGTCGGCGAAGAAGACGGCGGCCTGAGAGACAGACGACTGGGACCCACCCCAGCCGGTTTTACCATTGTACCCCTGGGGGTAGGCCTATATAAACCCCCAGGGCACCCATGCAAAGGGTTGGAATCCATTAGCACTAGACCAGATCGTATAGGAAGGAGAGAGCTAGCCCTGCCTCCTCCGACCTCCAGAATACATCTCAAGGAGCAGCCTTGTACTCACTTTGCCTTAGTGATCATGCGGAGACCCCGCAGAGCAGCAGTAGGGGTGTTATCTCCTCGGAGAGCCCTGAAGCTGGGTAAGATCCGCCGGCGTGCATGTCTACGCCTCATCCCGTTTCCAGGCACCGACGACGTTCTACTCGCCCCCGCCATGATAAGCCATCCTTTGGCATATGTCGCACCCAACCCCCGACACCTTTCCCCGTGATAGAAGGGGCAGCAAGGCACGTATAGTATTGTTGCCATCGAGGATAACAAGATGGGTTTTTTATCATATTGCATGAAATTATCCCTCTACATCATGTCATCTTGCTTAAGGTGTTACTCTGTTTTTAACTTAATACTCTAGATGCATGCTGGATAGCGGTCGATGAGTGGAGTAATAGTAGTAGATGCAGGCAGGAGTCGGTCTACTTGTCTCGGACATGATGCCTATATACATGATCATACCTAGATATTCTCATAACTATGCTCAATTCTGTCAATTGCTCAACAGTAATTTGTTCACCCACCGTAGAATACTTATGCTCTCGAGAGAAGCCACTAGTGAAACCTATGGCCTCCGGGTCTATTCTCATCATATCAATCTCCATCACTTTACTATTACTTTGCTTTTTTACTTTGCCTTTTACTTTTTACTTTGCATCTTTATATAAAAAATACCAAAAATATTATCTATCATCTCTATCAGATCTCACTCTCGTAAGTGACTGTGAAGGGATTGACAACCCCTGATCGCGTTGGTTGCGTTGAGCTATTTGTTTTGTGTAGGTACGAGGGACTTGCTTGTAGCCTCCTACTGGATTGATACCTTGGTTCTCAAAAACTGAGGGAAATACTTACGCTACTTTGATGCATCATCGTCTCCTCTTCGGGGAAATCCAACGCAGTGCTCAAGAGGTTGCAAGAAGAATTTCTGGCGCCGTTGCCGGGGAGGTCTACGCAAAAGTCAACATACCAAGTACCCATCACAATTCCTTATCTCTCGCACTACATTATTTGCCATTTGCCTCTCGTTTTCCTCTCCCCCACTTCACCCTTGTCGTTTTATTCGCCCTCTCTTTTCCGTTTGCCTTTTTCTCGCTCGCCTATTGTTTGTTCGTGTGTTGGATTGCTTGCTTGTCACGATGGCTCAAGATAATACCAAATTGTGTGACTTTACCAATACCAACAATAATGATTTCCTTAGCACTCCGATTGCTCCTCTTACCAATACTGAATCTTGTGAAATCAATACTGCTTTGTTGAATCTTGTTATGAAAGATCAATTCGCCGGCCTTCCTAGTGAAGATGCCGCTACTCATCTGAATAGCTTCGTTGATTTATGTGATATGCAAAAGAAGAAAGATGTCGATAATGATATTGTTAAATTGAAGCTATTTCCTTTTTCGCTTAGAGATCGTGCTAAAGCTTGGTTTTCGTCTTTGCCTAAAAATAGCATTGATTCTTGGAACAAGTGCAAAGATGCTTTTATCTCTAAGTATTTTCCTCCCGCTAAGATCATCTCTCTTAGAAACGACATTATGAATTTTAAGCAACTTGATCATGAACATGTTGCACAAGCTTGGGAGAGAATGAAATTAATGATACGTAATTGCCCTACTCATGGTTTGAATTTGTGGATGATTATACAAAAAATTTATGCCGGATTGAATTTTGCTTCTAGAAATCTTTTAGATTCGGCCGCGGGAGGCACTTTTATGGAAATCACTTTAGGAGATGCTACTAAACTCCTAGATAATATTATGGTTAATTATTCTCAATGGCACACCAAAAGATCTACTAATAAAAAAGTGCATGCGATAGAAGAATTCAATGTTTTGAGTGGAAAGATGGACGAACTTATGAAATTATTTGCTACTAAGAGTGTTTCTTCTGATCCTAATGATATTCCTTTGTCTACTTTGATTGAGAATAATAATGAATCTATGGATGTGAATTTTGTTGGTAGGAATAATTTTGGTATCAATGCGTATAGAGGGAATTTTAATCCTAGGCCTTATCCTAGTAATCCTTCTAATAATTATGGAAATTCCTACAACAACTCTTATGGAAATTTTAATAAGATGCCCTCTGAATTTGAGAATAGCGTTAAAGAGTTTATGAATTCACAAAAGAATTTCAATGCTTTGCTTGAAGAGAAATTGCTTAAAGTTGATAATTTGGCTAGGAACGTTAATAGAATTTCTCTTGAGGTTGATTCTTTAAAGCTTAGATCTATTCCTCCTAAGCATGATATCAATGAGTCTCTCAAAGCCATGAGATTTTCCATTGATGAGTGCAAGGAAAGAACCGCTAGGATGCGTACTATGAAAGATGCCTTTATTAAAGTGTGTTCTTCCAATTCTCATGAAAATCAAGATGAAGATCTAAAAGTTATTGATGTGTCCCCTATTAAATATTTGTTTTGCAATATGAATCTTGATGAAACTGAATATGATCTTCCTTTACCTAGAAGGCGTTCCAAAAATTCGGAGTATTTAGATCTTGATGATGAAATTAATAAAAGAGAGATTGAAAGAAATAAAACCCTAGATGTTGCTAAACCCACTATATTGAATTTCAAGGAATTTAATTATGAAAGTTGCTCTTTAATTGATTGTATTTCCTTGTTGCAATCCGTGCTAAATTCTCATCATGTTTATAGTCAAAATAAAGCCTTTACCGAACATATCTTTGATGCCTTAATACAATCTTATGAAGAAAAACTTGAGTTGAAAGTTCTATCCCTAGAAAACTTTATGATGAGTGGGAACCTACTATTAAAATTAAAATTAAAGATCAGGAGTTTTATGCCTTGTGTGATTTGGGTGTTAGTGTCTCTACTATTCCCAAAACTTTGTGTGATTTGCTAGATTTCTGTGATTTTGATGATTGCTTTCTAAACTTACATCTTGCGGATTCCACTATTAAGAAACCTATGGGAAGAATTAATGATGTTCTTATTGTTGCAAATAGGAATTATGTGCCCGTGGATTTTATCGTTCTTGATATAGATTGCAATCCTTCTTGCCCTATTATTCTCGGTAGACCTTTCCTTAGAACGGTTGGTGCAATTATTGATGTGAAGGAAGGGAATATTAGATTTCAATTCTCGTTAAAAAAGGGCATGGAACACTTCCCTAGGAAGAAAATAAAATTACCATATGAATCTATCATGAGAGCCACTTATGGATTGCCTACCAAAGATGGCAATACCTAGATCTATCCTTGCTTTTATGCCTAGCTAGGGGCGTTAAACGATAGCGCTTGTTGGGAGGCAGCCCAATTTTATTTTAGTTTTTTTGTTTTTTCTTCTGTTTAGGAATAAATAATCCATCTACCTTCTGTTTAGATGTGGTTTTATATTTTAATTAGTGTTTGTGCCAAGTTAAACCTGTAGGATCTTCTTGGATGATAGTTATTTGATCTTGCTGTAATCTCCAGAAACTTTCTGTTCACGAAAACAATTGTTAAAATTCACCAGAACGTGATAAAATACTGATTCCAATTTCTGCTGATCAATAAACAAATTTTCTAGGTCTTCCTATTTTTGTAGATTTTTTGGAGTTCTGGAAATTTGCGTTAGTTACAAATTACTACAGACTGTTCTGTTCTTGACAGATTCTGTTTTTCGTGTGTTGTTTGCTTATTTTGATGAATCTATGGCTAGTAAAATAGTTTATAATCCATAGAGAAGTTGGAATAAAGTAGTCTTAACACCAATACAAATAAATAATGAGTTCATTACAGTACCTTGAAGTGGTCTTTTGTTTTCTTTCACTAACGGAGCTCACGAGATTTCTGTTGACTTTTGTGTTGTGAAGTTTTCAAGTTTTGGGTGAAATCTTTTGATGGATTATGGAACAAGGAGTGGAAAGAGCCTAAGCTTGGGGATGCCCATGGAACCCCCAAGATAATCCAAGGACACCAAAAATTCAAAGCTTGGGGATGCCCCCGAAGGCATCCCCTCTTTCGTCTACTTCCATCGGTAATTTTACTTGGAGCTATATTTTTATTCACCACATGATATGTGTTTTGCTTGGAGCGTCTTGTATTATTTGTGTCTTTGTTTGTTAGTGTGCCACAATCATCCTTTCTGTACACACCTCTTGAGATAGCCATACATGAATTGGAATTTGATAGAATACTCTATGTGCTTCACTTATATCTTTTGAGCTATATAGTTTTGCTCTAGTGCTTCACTTATATATTTTAGAGCACGGTGGTGGATTTGTTTTAAAGAAACTATTGATCTCTAATGCTTCACTTAGATTACTTTAGAGTCTTAAATAGCATGGTAATTTGCTTAATAATAATATGCTTGGTATTCAAGATTTGTAAAACTTTCTTTTGAGTGCGTTGAATACTAAGAAAAGTTTGATGCTTGATAATTGTTTTGAGATATGGAGGTGATAATATCAAAGTCGTGCTAGTTGAGTGAATTTGAGAAATGCTTGTGTTGAAGTTTGCAAGTCCCGTAGCATGCACGTATGGTAAACATTGTGTAACAAATTTTAAACATGAGGTGTTATTTGATTGTCCTCCTTATGAGTGGTGGTCGGGGACGAGCGATGGTCTTTTCCTAATAATCTATCCCCCTAGGAGCATGCGCGTAATGCTTTGGTTTTTGATGACTTGTAGATTTTTGCAATAAGTATATGAGTTCTTTATGACTAATGTTGAGTCCATGGATTATACGCACTCTCACCCTTCCATCTTTGCTAGCCTCTTCGGTACCGTGCATTGCCCTTTCTCACATTGAGAGTTGGTGCAAACTTCTCCGGTGCATCCAAACCCCATGATATGATATGCTCTTTCACACATAAACCTCCTTATATCTTCCTCAAAACAGCCATCATACCTACCTATTATTGCATTTCCATAGCCATTCCGAGATATATTGCCATGCAACTTTCCACCATATCGTTCTTCATGACACATTCATCATTGTCATATTGCTTAGCATAATCATGTAGTTGACATAGTATTCGTGGCAAAGCCACCAGTCATAATTCTTTCATACATGTCACTCTTGATTCATTGCATATCCCGGTACACCGCCGGAGGCATTCATATAGAGTCATACTTTGTTCTAGTATCGAGTGGTAATCATTGAGTTGTAAATAAATAGAAGTGTGATGATCATCATTTAATAGAGTATTGTCCCAAAAAAAGGCCAAAGAAAAAAGGCTCAAAAAAAGAAAAAAAATATAAAATAAAAAGGGGCAATACTACTATCCTTTTTTCCACACTTGTGCTTCAAAGTAGCACCATAATCTTCATAATAGAGAGTCTCTTGCTTTGTCATTTTCATATACTAGTGGGAATTTTTCATTATAGAACTTGGCTTGTATATTCCAACGATGGGCTTCCTCAAATGCCCTAGGTCTTCGTGAGCAAGCAAGTTGGATGCACACTCACTTAGTTTCTTTTGTTAAGCTTTCATACATTTATAGCTCTAGTGCATCTGTTGCATGGCAATCCCTACTCCTTGCATTAACATCAATCGATGGGCATCTCCATATCCTATTGATTAGCCTCGTTGATGTGAGATCTTCTCCTTTTTTGTCTTCTCCACATAACCCCCATCATCATATTCTATTCCACCCATAGTGCTATATCCATGTCTCACGGATGACCCACAAGTATAGGGGATCTATCGTAGTCCTTTTGATAAGTAAGAGTGTCGAACCCAACGAGGAGCAGAAGGAAATGATAAGCGGTTTTCAGCAAGGTATTCTCTGCAAGTACTGAAATAAGTGGTAACAGATAGTTTTGTGATAGGATAATTTGTAACGAGCAACAAGTAACAAAAGTAAGTAAAGTGCAGCAAGGTGGCCCAATCCTTTTTGTAGCAAAGGACAAGCCGGAACAAACTCCTATATAAGGAAAAGCACTCCCAAGGACACATGGGAATATCGTCAAGCTAGTTTTCATCACGTTCATATGATTCGCGTTCGGTACTTTGATAATTTGATATGTGGGTGGACCGGTGCTTGGGTGCTGTTCTTACTTGAATAAGCATCCCACTTATGATTAACCTCTATTGCAAGCATCTGCAACTACAACAAAAGTATTAAGGTAAACCTAACCATAGCATGAAACATATGGATCCAAATCATCCCCTTACGAAGCAACGCATAAACTAGGGTTTAAGCTTCTGTCACTCTAGCAACCCATCATCTACTTATTACTTCCCAATGCCTTCCTCTAGGCCCAAATAATGGTGAAGTGTTATGTAGTTGACGTTCACATACCACCACTAGAGGCTAGACAACATACATCTCATCAAAATATCGAACGAATACCAAATTCGCATGACTACTAATAGCAGGACTTCTCCCATGTCCGCAGGAACAGCTCTGCCGGAGCCCTAGATTGGTTCCGCCTTGTGGCGGCGGAGTCTCGTCCCGAAAGGTTGCTTATCAATTTTTCCTCGACGAAAGACCTCATATAGCAGAATATGGGCATCGGAGGGCCAACAGGGGGCCCACGATGTAGGGGGCGCGCCTAGGGGGTTAGGGCGCACCCCCCACCCTCGTGACCAGGTGGGGCCCCCTCTGGTGAACTTCTTCCGCTGGATATTTTTTATATATTCTGAAAATCACTTCTGTGGAGTTTCAGGACTTTTGGAGTTCTGCAGAATAGGTCTCTAATATTTGCTCCTTTTCCAGCCCAGAATTCCAGCTGCCGGCATTCTCCATCCTTATGTAAACCTTGTAAAATAAGAGAGAATAGCCATAAGTATTGTGACATAATGTGAAATAACAGCCCATAATGCAATAAATATCGATATAAAAGCATGATGCAAAATGGACGTATCAACTCCCCCAAGCTTAGACCTCGCTTGTCCTCAAGCGAAAGCCGATAACAATAAATATGTACCCATGTTTAGAAGTAGAGGCGTCGATAAAAATAAAGTACAGACATGAAGGCATCATGATTATTCTGATAGCAGCAACATATATAGATATTGTCATATGATTTCTTATGCTCAAGTGATGATCTATTCACAATGCAAAAGTATGAATCAGAAACTTTATTGAGAACAAACAAACTATAATCTCAGTCATTGAAGCAATTGCAATTTATCATAACATCAGAAAGAGTCTATGTTAGAGCTTTTCATCAAGTCCACATACTCAACTATCATCTAGTCCTTCATAATTGCTAACACTCACGCAATACTTGTGGTTATGAAGTTTTAATCGGACACAGAGAAAGATAGGGGCTTATAATTTTTCCCCACAACCTTTTACCTCAAGGGTAATGTCAACAATAATAACTCATGCTCCCCTACATCTAATTAGGTACATATATCAGGATCTTTCCAACATACTGTGTGAGGGAGTCCTGGATTGGGGGGTGTTCGGATAGCCGGACTATACCTTCAGCCGGACTACAGGACTATGAAGATACAAGATTGAAGACTTTGTCCCGTGTCCGGATGGGACTTTCCTTGGCGTGGAAGGCAAGCTTGGCGATGCGGATATTCAAGATCTCCTACCATTGTAACCGACTCTGTGTAACCCTAACCCTATCCGGTGTCTATATAAACCGGAGGGTTCTAGTCCGTAGGACAACATCATCATACAACAATCATACCATAGGCTAGCTTCTAGGGTTTAGCCTCCTTGATCTCGTGGCAGATCTACTCTTGTACTACCCATATCATCAATATTAATCAAGCAGGAGTAGGGTTTTACCTCCATCGAGAGGGCCCGAACCTGGGTAAAAACATCGTGTCCCTTGTATCCTATTACCATCCAGCCTAGACGCACAGTTCGGGACCCCCTACCCGAGATCCGCCGGTTTTGACACCGAAATTGGTGCTTTCATCGAGAGTTCCTCTGTGTCGTCACTTTTGGGCTCGATGGCTCCTTTGATCATCTCTAACGATGAAGTCCAGGGCGAGACTTTTTGCCCCGGACAGATCTTCGTCTTCGGCGGCTTCACACCGCGGGCCAATTCACTTGGCCACTTGGAGCAGATCGAAAGCTACGCCCCTGGCCATCAGGTCAGGTTTGGAAGCTTAAACTACACGGCTGACATCCGTGGGGATTTGATCTTCGACGGATTCGAGCCACAGCTGAGCGCGCCGCACTGTTTCGAGAGGCACGATCTAGCTCTGCCGCCGAACGGTGCCATGGAGGCCGCACAAGCACCTGTTCCAACCCTTTATTCGGAGCCTATTGCGCCAATCGAGGATGAGCGGTTGGACATCACCTTGGGGGCTACGGTCTTAAAGGCGATCGAGCCGAACGTCAGCCCCGCGTTCCGCACGGCCCGTGACTCCGAGGAGCCGGATTCCTCTCCGAACTCCAAACCCCCCGCACCCCTGCAGATCGAATCCGATTGGGCGCCGATAATGGAGTTCACCGTCGCGGACATCTTTCAGCACTCGCCTTTCGGCGACATCCTGAATTCTCTAAAGTCTCTCTCTTTATCAGGAGAGTCCTGGCCGGACTATGGTCAGCAAGGATGGGATACGGACGCTGAAGAAATTCAAAGCCCATCCACCACCCACTTGGTAGCCACTGTCGACAATTTAAACGACGTGCTCAACTTCGACTCTGCAGACATAGACAGCATGGACGACGATGCAGGAGATACAGATGAGCCAACGCCCATAGGGCATTGAACAGCCACCCCATCTCACGATGTGTACATGGTGGCTACCCCTAAAGGAAACGACAACGAGGAAAAAGGGGATGGAACAGGGGACTGATCCCTTGAAAAGCAATCAAAGCGTCGGCATAAGCGCCGACCCAAGCCCCGCCTCGATAAAGACCCAACCATAGAGCAGGATGAGCCGGTAGACGACGAGCAGGCCTTAGAGCAACTGTCCGAACAGGGCAACACGGATAGAGAAACCGAGCATCCCTCCCCCGGCGAAAATGGCACTCCGGACGACCTTACGCCGGATAAACCCACGAAGCAGAAGAATCTCCACAAGAGGCTCGTGGCAACAGCACGCAGCCTGAAAAAGCAGAAGCGAAAGCTAAAAACGGTGGAAGATGCACTCAGGATCAGATTGAGCAAAGTAATCAACAGCAGAGATAAATACGGCGATAGTCGCCGCACTAAAAGCTATCCGAAGAGAAAGCTGCTGCCCGAATTCGACGAAGAGGCCCTAGAGCTCTCGCATTCAAAAAATAAGAAAGCCACACGGTTGGATAGACGACCCCATGGCCAGCATAAAGCGGCAAGCGGCGCCACACTTAAGTTGGCATGCGACCCACTTAAGGATTCGCATCATGGCCCAGTCAGGTCCATTTACGGGCCAAGACAGCAAGCTCTCATAAGCAATGCAATAAAGCCACCATCAGAATCCGACACACCCAAATACAGGGGCGCCGCACACCCCCTATATTTCACCAATGAGGTCCTGGACTATGAATTTCCAGAGGGATTCAAACCCGTAAATATAGAGGCATACGATTGAACAACAGACCCTGGAGTCTGGATCGAGGATTATATCCTCCACATACATATGGCTAGAGGAGATGACCTCCACGCCATAAAATACTTACCCCTTAATCTTAAAGGGCCAGCCCGGCATTGGCTTAAAAGCAGTCCTGAAAACACAATCGGAAGTTGGGAAGAGATCGAGGACGCTTTCCGAGCAAATTTTCAAGGGACCTATGTCCGCCCTCCGGATGCAGACGATCTTAGTCACATAACTCAACAGCCCGGAGAATCAGCTCGGCAATTCTGGAATAGATTCCTCACTAAAAAGAATCAGATAGTCGACTATCCGGACGCCGAAGCCTTAGCAGCTTTCAGGCATAACGTCCGAGACGAATGGCTCGCCAGACACCTCGGCCAAGAAAAGCCAAGAACAATGGTCGCACTGACAAGCCTCATGACCCGCTTTTGTGCAGGAGAGGACAGCTGGTTGGCAAGATGCAGCACCAGCGACCCAAGTACACCCGAAACTAGGGATGAAAACGGAAAACCGCGACGCAACAAGGACCATCGCCGGACTAAGGAAAAAAGTCCGAAGAGCATGGCAGTCAACGCCGGATTCAAAATCTCACGACAGAATCAAACAAAGCCGCCCCTCCAGGATAACAGGGACGATCCATCCAACTTAAACAAAATCCTGGACAGGATATGTCAAATACACAGTACTCCCGGGAAGCCTGCTAACCATACCCATAGAGATTGTTGGGTTTTCAAACAATCTGGCAGACTCAACGCCGAACACAAGGGGCTCGACACACCAAGCGAAGACGAGGACAAACCCCAAAAGCAGAGCACCAGCAAACAAAAGAACTTCCCACAAGAAGTAAAAACAGTAAACTTACTTCACGTAACACAACATGCGGCGCCCATAAAGGTACGCACCACAAGACCTATCCCAAAGGGACCCCGCCACTGGTTGTCAAAACCAATCATCTTCGATCAGCTGGATTATTCTAGAAGTATCAGGAATGCAGGCTGGACTGCCTTGGTACTCGATCCAATTATTGGCGGACTCCAGCTTTCAAATGTCCTTATGGACGGCAGCAGTGGACTAAACCTGATATATCAGGACACAATCCGTCACATGGGGATAGACCCAGCAAGAATCCGCCGCAGCAAAACCGTCTTTCAAGGGGTAACGCCTGGTCCGGACACCCATTGCATGGGTTTTCTCTGGCTCGAAGTTAGGCTCTACCGATAACTTCCGCCGCGAAAAGCTGACTTTCCACATCGTCCCATTCTCAAGTCGCTACCAAGCACTACTGGGACGAGAAGCTTTTTCCCGCTTTAACGCAATACCGCATTATGCATCTCTAACGTTTATGATGCCCGGTCCACGAGGCATCATCTCTTTGAAGGGGAAGCATTAAAGTGCGCCTCCCCCAAGCGGAGGACTATGCGGTCGCTTTGACAGCCCCACAGTAAAATGGCTTCACCGGCCAAAATCTTCGGAGTGGGTCATTAAAGACCACGAACGTGGATAGATGAGTTCGGTACAAAATTATCATTGATGCAGGCTTAGTGGCCGTATACCCCACACTAGGGGCTCCGTACATATACAATAAGAGACAATAAAGCTCAATTTTATATATTTTACTTTATACTTTGTTTATTTTAAACTTTTGTTCGGCACGACCCATTTTCAACTCAGTTCCTCTCTTTTACAGATGAACGTCGTGCGGCGCCCGTCCAGGATACGGCACAATGGAGACACAGGCGCAGACGTGCAGTAGGGACCCGTTCTAAGGATTCTTTTTAGATTAAGACCCTGCGTAAACCTTTTTTACTGTCTCTTGTTGCTACATATCCCCTGGTTTCCTCTGATATAACCAAGGAGGAGGCTGGCATCTTGGCATGTGGCCACGTCAGAATTTTTTGCGCGTACCTGGACACTAGGGGCTTTTTAATAAAGAGTGTTGTTTCGCCCGCACTCATAAAGACCGAACACCTTAGGGAGTGTTCGGCGTCGCAAGTTTTGGCATTATATGCATCAGCTCCGAATCATGTCTTTGGTCAAATGTTGGGTTGCCCGGCTCCTGAGTTTGGCTACCTTACGTTCCGCTCTATCGGCTAAGGTAGCACCAGGATAACTACTACGATTGTGCCCCGGTTAGGCCGGGTGAGCACCTCAGTAGAGAAAGCCGAAAACTGACTGTCATGATGTAGCGTGAGACTGGTCAACCACTCGATGACCTATCAGAATCTATAGGATTCCTCCGCTTTAACGAAGGGCCATTTCCCGGCCAGGCACATACGCGCCCCGAACTCGGGCGAGTGCAGTCGCCACCAAGGGGCTACCTAAATAGTCCCACTGTCAAGCTCCTATGGCTAAGTGAAAGTGTTAAAGCATTATAGTTCGGTTGCCTAGCCCGCTGCGCTATCACCTCCTTTGTAGGACCAAGACGTTGGATTAAGTGTGAAAATGTGTCTTCTGCGAGCACCCCCGCACTATGTGCGTGGGGGCTGAAGCCAACGACTGCCATCTTTCAGATTTTGTATATATATATATATATCTTAAAACGGCCGCACAGGAGGTGTTCCCAATACTTGAAGGCACAAGTATAAAAGGCCACTACAATTTATCAAAATATTTCCTTATAATTACATATGCTATCATAAAATAGCATCCTTCGAGCACTGCGTCTCTATTACACGAGCGCCTTCAAGGACTTCCTGAAAATAGTGCTCGGAGGGTACTCGGCTTTTGTCTGAATCTCGGGACGCAACAACGGTGGTCTCCATCTCTTCCCAGTATGTCTTAACACGGGAAAGAGCCATCCGTGCACCCTCTATGCATGCTGACCTCTTCATCGCACTGATACGTGGCACCACGTCAAGAAATTGCTGCACCAAGCCAAAATAACTCTTCGGCTCCGATCTCCCCGGCCACAGATGACCCATGACATACTTCATGGCGAGTCCGGACAACCTATTCAGTTCGGCCCATTGAGCCAGGCGATCGTCCACTGCCAGTGGACGCTCTGGATTGTGGAACTGCGCCAGAAAAGCTTTTCCACTTGGTGATCTTTTCGATCTCGAAAGTGTTCAGTCGCATCAGCAGCACTCGCTGCCAAATCCAGATAGGTGTCCTCCACACTCCACATCCGGTCCAACGGAGCAAACTTCGGATCGCAAAGCTTCCTCCGCAGCATAAAGGGCTCTCCAGCCACAATCTGTCCGGCTTGGCGCAGCTCCTCCTTCGCAGCTCTCATCGCAGAGCGAGCGTCCTTGGCATCGACAACGACCTTCTCTAAGCCCGTCTGCCTCGCCCGGTCTTCTTCCTCAAGAAGCTTGCAACGGTCAGCAGCGCTCTTTAACTTCACGGCCATCTCGGTCATCTCCTCCTTGCTTCGGCAGTGGGCAGCCTGTTTGGCTCTCAGCTCTCCAAGGGCTTTCTCGGCAGCCGCATCGCTTTTTCTGGCTTGTTCCTTAGCTCGGGCAAGTTCGGCCCTAAGACTCTCCACGGCGGCCGCACCATCTGCGTCAAGCACACACATTGTAAGATACTGGCATAAAGCTCCCCTTACCAGCTACCGCCCGATGAATTACATACCTTGAGCCTCATCAAGCCGCTTGTTGACAAGCGCGATGTCGGCATCTACCACGTCAAGTTGCCGCTTTAGTTCGGCAAAATCATCAATCCGGCTCGACTCCGGACAATTCGCCACCTATATACAAAGGCGACATTTAAGACCTGGGATTATGATCGTCTGCACGCCGTCAATTTTGACAACGCACAGAGTCTCAGGGGCTACTATCTACACAGGGCGCATCTTACTTATGTGCAACTGACAAAAGTGTACATTATCTAACGTACCTCAAAACCCGTCAGTAAACTCTTGACGGCCTCATGCAATCCACTTTCTGCGGATGAAATCCTTTCAATCACCGTGCCCATCAATGCACGGTGCTCCTCTGAGATAGAAGCTCGCCCCAGCAGAATCTTTAGCTCCTCTGGCCGAGCACCAGGCGGTGTCGGACTTGTCCTATGGCCGCTTTCGAAGGCCGGACGCAGAGAACCTTAGGGGGCACATAGCTGTCTTCCGCCCCTGCCAGATTCGGAGAAACCCTTCACGACGACACTTCAGGGTCGCCCGCCTCGCTAGGCGGTACGACAGGGGGAGGCGTCCCGCTCTCCATCATCTCCGGAAGAAGATCCCCCGACGACGAGCTCTGCTTAGAAGGGCTGAGGTCCGAGCTACAAGGTAAAATCTCGGTTAATCTTCTTAGTTATAAATCAAGGATTTCTCTCATCCCCCAAAAGGAAAATCTTTCTCTACTTACGGCTCGCTGGAGGGCTGATCCCTTTGAGGGCGTAGTTCGGCCGAGGAACTCCCCGGCGTCGGACCCTCTGATGAGGATTTTCCCCCCGCTTCGAGGCCATGGTCTCCGGGTCGTCAGAGGCGGCCCTCTTCTTCCCCTTAGGAGAGAAATTGTCGGTTCCTCCCTTCGGAGCAGCCTCCTTCGAGGAGGCCATAGTTTCCTTGTCTTCCCCCTTACTTCCCTCCAAAGGCATTATCTTCAACATCCTGACAAGCACGGGATCCGGCCTGGTTTCGGGAAGGGGAGCAGGACACCTGATCAGCTTTGCCTTCGCTATCCACTCCTGTTTAAAAGGACAACTCTTTTAGGGGCAAGTTTATGACAATTATACGGATAGCAGGTCCGGGCACAAGGTTACTTACTTGAGTATCCGGGCGATTGCAGCTTAGGCCTGCGTCCTCGGTCAAATCCGGACACATCGCTTGTGATCCGAAGAACAGTTTATACATCTCCGCGGGCGTTGCGCCCATGAAATGCTGGAGAGCCCGCGGTCCCTCTGGATTAAATTCCCACAGGCGAAGGGAGCGACGTTTGCCGGGCAATATTCGGCGGATCAGCATGACCTGCGTCACCTTGACCAGGCTGAGGTCTCCTTCTAGGAGATCCCTAATGCGGCCCTGCAACAAGGGCACGTCTTTGGGTAACCCCCAATCTAACCCTTTGTTGACCCATGACGTTAGCCGTGGTGGGGGACCCGAGCGAAAGGCAGGAGGCGCCACCCACTTGGTGCCCCTGGGAGCGGTGATATAGAACCACTCTCATTGCCACAAGCCAAGCTCCTCTTGAAAAGAGCCCTCGGGCCATGGAGCATCGGCATTCTTGCTTATAACAGCGCATCCGCACTCTGCGTGCCATCCCTCGATCATCTTCGGCTCCACTTTAAAAGTCTTGAGTCATAATCCGAAGTGAGGGGTAACACGGAGGAACGCTTCACACACGACAATGAATGAGGAGATATGGAGGATGGACTCCGGAGCTAAGTCGTGGAATTCCAGCCCGTAATAAAATAGCAGCCCCCTCACAAAGGGATCCATTGGGAAGCCTAACCCCCGAAGGAAGTGGGGTATGAACACCACGCTCTCACCAGGCTGGGGACTGGGAATGGCCTGCCCTTGAGCAGACAACCTATGCGAAATTTTGCCGGTCAAGAACTTAGCCTCTCTTAGCTTTAGCACGTCCTCCTCCGTGACGGAGGAGGGCATCCATCGGCCTTGAAGGTCGAAACCGGACATTGTCGAAGGTCCGAAGCACCCGGAATCTGGAGCCTAGGGTGTTAGAGCTCGAGGCGACGGGCGAACTCGTTTGAGATTGGAAAAAGGAGTAAGACCTTGGTCTCTTTATAAGAGGTTGAATACCTAGAGCCCTCCCAGTAACCGTTTGGACTTGCCTTTAATCGAGGAAACATGCTAATGGGCACGATTGGGTTACCCACGTCCATATTGATGAGAATCCCGTAAAAGGGGGACACGATCTCTGCTTTGACAAGACGTGCCAAGGAATCCGCCTCGCAAAATGTGCTGAGGTGGGAAAGTAAAAACGATTCGAGTAAAGGACTTGGCCGTAGTGTGATGTCACGCTGCAGAATATGTCAGCAGATTAGATTTGTGTTAATATTATTCTCTCTATGGCAATATGTGGAAATTTATTTTGCAGAGCCGGACACTATCCTTGGTGTTTAAAATCTTCTTGAAGAACTTGGAGTAGGAACCCGCCTTGCAATGCCGAAGACAATCTGCGCGCCGGACTCATTGTCATTGAAGCCTGGTTCAGGGGGCTACTGAGGGAGTCCTGGATTAGGGGGTGTTTGGATAGCCGGACTATACCTTCAGCCGGACTCCAGGACTATGAAGATACAAGATTGAAGACTTCGTCCCGTGTCCGGATGGGACTTTCCTTGGCGTGGAAGGCAAGCTTGGCGATGCGGATATTCAAGATCTCCTACCATTGTAACCGACTCTGTGTAACCCTAACCCTATCCGGTGTCTATATAAACCGGAGGGTTCTAGTCCGTAGGACAACATCATCATACAACAATCATACCATAGGCTAGCTTCTAGGGTTTAGCCTCCTTGATCTCGTGGTAGATCTACTCTTGTACTACCCATATCATCAATATTAATCAAGCAGGAGTAGGGTTTTACCTCCATCGAGAGGGCCCGAACCTGGGTAAAAACATCGTGTCCCTTGTCTCCTGTTACCATCCGGCCTAGACGCACAGTTCGGGACCCCCTACCCGAGATCCGCCGGCTTTGACACCGACACTGTGCTTGCCAAAGGATAAAATAAAAAAGGAAAGGTGAAGATCACCATGACTCTTGCATAAGGTAGAAGATAATAATAAAAGCTAGGCCCTTCGCAGAGGGAAGCAGAGGTTGCCATGCGCTTTTATGGTTGGATGCACAAAATCTTAATGTGAAAGAACGTCACTTTATATTGCCCCTTGTGATATGAACCTTTATTATGCAGCCCATCGCTTTTATTACTTTCACATCACAAGATCGTATAAAGCTTATTTCTCCCACACCAATCAATCATACATATTTAGAGCAATTTTTATTGCTTTGCACCGATGACAACTTACTTGAAGGATCTTACTCAATCCATAGGTAGATATGGTGGACTCTCATGACAAAACTGGTTTAAGGGTATTTGGAAGCACAAGTAGTATCTCTACTTGGTGATGAGAATTTGGCTAGCAAGAGGGGGAAAGGCAAGCTCAACATGTTGGAGGATCCATGACAACATACTTTATCTCAGATATAAGAAAACATAACTCATCACGTTGTCTTCCTTGTCCAACATCAACTCTTTAGCATGTCATATTTTAATGAGTGCTCCCAATCATAAAAGATGCCAATGATAATATATTTATATGTGAGACCTCTCTGTCCTTATTACTTCCTATTAATTGCAACGATGACCAAAGCTATGTCTGCCAACTCCCAACAAATTTTAATCATCACACTCTTTCTATGTGAAGTCATTACTCTCAATAAGATCAATATGAACTCTTTGTTTCTTTTTATTCTTTTTCTTCTCTTTTCTTTTATTCCCTCAAGATCATAGCAAGAAAGTCAAGCCCTTGACTTAACACTAATCTTAATTATATAGCTCACGGACTCGATTCTTGAGGAGTCTGGATTAGGGGTGTTGGGTGGCGGACTATACCTTGACCGGACTCGGGACTATGAAGATACAAGATTGAAGACTTCGTCCCGTGTCCGGATGGGACTTTCCTTGGCGTGGAAGGCAAGCTTGGCGATGCGGATATTCAAGATCTCCTACCATTGTAACCGACTCTGTGTAACCCTAACCCTATCTGGTGTCTATATAAACCGGAGGGTTCTAGTCCGTAGGACAACTCCATCATACAACAATCATACCATAGGCTAGCTTCTAGGGTTTAGCCTCCTTGATCTCGTGGTAGATCTACTCTTGTACTACCCATATCATCAATATTAATCAAGCAGGAATAGGGTTTTACCTCCATCGAGAGGGCGTGAACCTGGGTAAAAACATCGTGTCCCTTGTCTCCTGTTACCATCCGGCCTAGACGCACAGTTCGGGACCCCCTACCCGAGATCCGCCGGTTTTGACACCGACATTGGTGTTTTCATTGAGAGTTCCACTGTGTCGTTGCAATCAGGAAGGATGCCTCCTCCCGTCTTTAAAGACGGCGCCGTCGCTAAGGGAGCCTTGGCTGTCGGCCAAACTCTCTGGCTAGGTGGTTTCCTCATGACCGCATGTTCGACCGTTGCGCCGACGGTGACCTCTCGGGTCATCAAAAGCAACCTTCACGTCAGCTCGGAACTTGTCGAGCAGCTAGTTCCGATGGAGCTCTCTTCCGCAAACGAGCTCTTGGATCGCATCCCCGCCCTGGGGGTCACCACGGATTACGACCAGGTTGGGCTTAAACCCGATCTAAGAGAAATTAACTCTCCCCAGGCCACCCACCACGTCGCCGTGGTAGAGGCGTAGTGCGGCGACCCTTCTTCTATTTGAAGGACTAGTTACGTCCGAATTCCCGACCCCTCCAAGCCGGATACCCGCGGAGGGAAGGATGTAGCTCGAGACTAGAGCTTAGAATCAGGCAATGGGCTAGACTCATTGGACAACATCCAAGAATCCGAACCTCAGAGTTTGGAAGCTCTTCGGCCTCTGAATCTTAGATTGGGCGAGGTTTCAGATTCAATGCCACCCGCCCACCCGAACATAAGCGATCTTTCCCAAATCAGGCAAAAGCCCGAGGAAACAGTACATCATTACTGGGCCAGATTCCTCCTGGTTATGAACAGGATAAAGGATTGCCGCGAGGGAGACACAATATCAATCTTCTGCAGTAATTGCACGGACGAGGGAATCCTTAACGCCATAAGTCGTCGTGATATTACACGCTTCACTGACTTGGCGTCCATAGTACAAAAGTACTGTGCGATGGAAAGTGCCTGGAAAACCGAAATAAAATTTTGGGATAATCCGGCCTTGAATAGCAATCCCGTCCGAACTAAGAGGGTGCATCATCGTAAGATACCCGGGTTAAGCACCAAAAAACCAAAACCCTCTACAGAGCATGGAACCGTACTGGAAAAATGGCTTGATGGACCCTATAAAATTCATAGTATAGAGGACGCCACACCAACTCACAGCCTTAGAGCATGTTGGATACTCCGGCAGGTGGCCAAAATAGGCGAGGACCTCTTAATTTTGGAGGCCACAGAAAACCACCCCGGGGACACCAGTACCGTTCTCACAGTCTTCGAGACCTTCGCATCAAATAATATGCGAAAAAGAACACTCCGCAGCCTTGCCGAAGTCTAGCAAGTTGCAACAATAAACCCATGGAGTGACACGGCTATTACCTTCAATGCAAGTGATGAACCTAAATTCTGAACAGCCCGAGCACCAGCTGCATTGGTCCTCAGACCAATAGTGGACGGCTTTCGCCTCACCAAGGTACTCATGGATGGAGGCAGCGGATTGAACCTCATTTATGAGGAAACCCTTCAAAAAATGGGATAAGACTGGAGCCGCATTGAGTGAAGCAGCACAACCTTTAGAGGAATAATCCCCAGTCGGGAAGCGTGCTGTACAGGAGAAATCACACTAGATGTGGTGTTCGGCACGCCGGATAATTACAGATCCGAAGAGGTCACATTTCAGGTGGCCCTGTTCAGCAGCGGATATCACGCCCTACTAGGGCGGAATGCATTTACAATCTTCCAAGCAATACCCCATTACGGGTACATGAAGCTCAAGATGCCCGGGTCGAACGGAATTATCACTCTCGCTAATGATCCGGACATAGCACTCCGCGCCGAAAACAAGACAGCCGCATTAGCCCTGGAGGCACTATCCGAAGCCTTAGCAGCCGAGGAACTGACTGCACTGCGCTCCATGGTTAACAGGGATGATGTGATACTCGACAAGAGATCCAAGTCCACATCCTTTAAGCCAGCAGACGAAATAGTCAAATTCCAGGTCCATCCAACGGACCCCAATAAAACAGCTTCCATCGGGGCACGATTAAACCCTGATATGGACGCCGCACTGCGAGAATTTCTATGTGAAAATTGGGACATCTTCGCCTGGCCCCCAGACATGCCAGGAATCCCACGCAGGCTGGCCGAACACAGCTTAAATATCCTAAAAAGATTCAAACCTGTCAAACAACCCCTTCGGCGTTTTTCCGAACCCAAGAGACAGGCTATGGGAGAGGAGCTAGCCAAGCTATTGGAGGCCGGATTCATTAGAGACATAAAACATCTGGACTAGCTAGCAAACCTGGTGATGGTACCAAAGAAGGACAAATCCTCGCGCCTGTGTGTCGATTTTAAAGACCTTAACAAGGCTTGCCCAAAGGATCCCTTCCCCCTCCCCCGTATCGATCAAATTATCGATGCCACCGTAGGACACGATTCGTTGTGTTTCCTCGACGCATACTCCGGTTACCATCAAATCAAGATGGTAGAATCAGACCAAGCCGCAACAGCATTCATCACACCATACGGCCCATTCTGCTTCAACACAATGCCCTTCGGGCTGAAAAACGCCGGCGCAACATATCAGCGCATGATTCAGACATGTCTGGCAAACCAGATCGGCAAGATAGTGGAGGCGTACATGGATGATGTGGTCGTCAAAACAAGACATGCTGAATCTCTAGTAGATGACTTGAGGCTAACATTCGACAACCTCCAAAAATACGACATCAAGCTCAACCTAGAAAAATGTGTTTTCGGCGTTCCAGCCGGAAAGCTTTTGGGCTTCATTGTATCTGGTAGAGGAATTGAAGCAAATCTGGCCAAGATCTGAGCTTTGTCGCAACTGGATATCCCAAAGGACCTCAAACAAATACAAAAATTAACCGGATGCATGGCGGCTCTAAGCCGCTTTATCTCTCGCTTGGGAGAAAAGGCACTGCCCCTTTATCGCCTCCTTCGGCGCACCAAACACTTCGAGTGGATGGATGCTGCCACGACCGGACTCGATGAAATAAAAGCCATATTGGCAACAAACCCAGTCCTGGCCGCGCCAAACACCGGCGAACCAATGCTATTGTACATTGCAGCAACCCATCAAGTTGTCAGCGCAGTGCTCGTCGTCGAGCGGGAAACGGACGGATACAAACTCCCCCTTAAAAGGCCGCTCTACTACGTGTCCACTGTCCTCACTCCATGCAAATCACGGTACCCGCATTATCAAAAGATTGCATATGCAGTATTCATGGCATCCCGAAAGCTACAACACTACTTTCAAGAGTGTTCCATAACAGTGGCCTCGGAAGTACCACTCAACGATATTATCAACAACCGCGATGCAACGGGCCGGATCGCAAAATGGGCCATCGAGCTCCTCCCGTTCGATATAACCTATAAGCCACGGCGAGCTATTAAATCGCAAGTTTTGGCCGACTTCGTCGCAGAATGGACGGAGGCCGAGCTCCCTAAAGAGTACGACACATATTCAAACTGGATCATGCATTTCGACGGCTCCAAAATGTTGGCCGAACTAGGGGCCGGCGTCGTCTTGACGTCCCCCACAAGAGACACAGTTCAATATGTGCTCCAGATCATGTACACGGACTCCAACAATGCAGCCGAATATGAGGCCCTCCTACATGGTCTCCGGATGGCAGTATCCATGGGCATTCAACGCCTAGAGGTACGCAGGGACTCGAACCTCATGATATCCCAAATAAACATAGACTTCAACGCCAAGGATCCAAAAATGGCAGCTTATCACAACGCCGTCCTAAAAATGTCAGCTCGGTTCGAAGGGTTGGAGTTTCATCATATAGCCCGAGAAAACAATCAGGCAGCGGATGTCCTGGCACGCATTGGAGCAAAACGCGATGCAGTCCCCCAACATCTTTTTAGAAAGACTGTTCAAGCCATCCGTAGCATGGGAGGGGGAACCCACAGATAACAGCCCGGACCTAACCGCACCACCTGACGCCGAACAATCTGACATAATTGGAGGCTCTGCCACCGAAATTACACCTTCAGCCCACGTAATAGTGGCGGTCATCTCCCCGTGGACAGAACCATTCCTAGCCTACCTTACTAGGCAGGAACTCCCAGAGGACCAAAACGAGGCACGCTGCATAGTGCGGCGATCTAAAGCCTATAAAGTCCACGAGGAGAGCTTTATCTGAAAAGCACTCTTTGGAGTCCTTCAAAGGTGTATCTCCGAAGAGGAAGGCGGAACCTGCTGGCTGAAATTCATGCGGACTCGGTGGCCACCACGCTGCAGCTCGGTCCCTTGTAAGCAAGGCTTTACATGCGGGCTTTTCTTGGCCGACGCCCAAGCAGCCTTCGAGACTTGGTCCAACGATGCGTCGGTTGCCAGATTTTTGCAAACCAAAGCCATATGCCACCCACGGCCCTCCGAACTATCCCCATCACTTGGCCTTTCGCGGTCTGGGGGCTTGACATGGTGGGACCCCTTAAAGGCAGAACCCGCAAGAAAAAATACTTACTGGTCATGGTGGATAAGTTCACCAAATGGATAGAAGCCAAGCCTGTTAAGACGGCCGAATCCGGACCTGTGATAGACTTCATATCCGGGGTTGTACACCGTTACGGCACCCCCCATAGCATCATCACTGATAACGGCACAAACTTCACCGCCGACGAGGTAAAACTCTCGTGCAAAAACATGGGCATCAAGCTCGATATGCTTCCATCTATCACCCACAAACTAACGGCCAGGTCAAACGTGCAAATGGTCTTATCATGAGCGGCATTAAACCCAGACTAGTGCGGTCCCTCAAGGAATCTAATACGCACTGGGTGGAGGAGCTCGACTCCGTACTCTGGGGGCTGCGGACCACGCCGAATCGCACCACTGGATACACACCATTCTTTATGGTGTACGGCGCAGAGGCAGTTCTGCCCTGCGACATAATTCATGACTCACCTCGAGTGCGCATGTACGAAGAAAGAGAAGACGAGCTCGATCGGCAGGACAACTTGGACGCCTTGGAGGAGGAGCGTGACATGGCAAAAGCCCGTTCCGCATTTTATCAACAGCAGGCTCGAAGATATCAAAGCAGAGAAGTACGGGCCAAAAATTACAATGTTGGTGAACTAGTTCTACGCCTACCGGATAAGAAAAAGGACAAACTCAAGCCCAAGTGGGAAGGTCCCTTCATAATCGACCAAGTCTGGCGGTGGAGCGTCTTTGCTGCGAGATGCGTCGGATAACCGACTCGAGCCGAACCCATGGAACGCCGCCCGTCTCCGAAGATTCTATGCCTAGCGCCGGACTCTGTGTTTGTCTCCTTCCTCTGTCCATTTTTTACATTTCTGTCTTACATTTCTCTCCTTCCCCTCTTTTCTCTTATAGCCCTTAAAGGCTCATCAAGTGACATGCGACCCGCACTCATTAAACCTGGGGGCTTCTTTAACAGAAGCTTATTTATATGGGCTTCACGCCCAACACATGCGTCAAACTTCCGCATGTACATTTTCTTCACCATTATATGCATCGATATGACTTAAGTTTTGGCCAAGCTGGGTTGCCTGGCTCCTGTGCTTACCCCTACGTTCCCGATTGTTCGGCTAGGCGGTAAAGGGAGCACCTCTGCGATTGTTACTGCCGGATCAGCCAGATGTGTACCTCAGACTGGGTGAAGCCGAAAGCTAGCATTCTTAAGGGAATATTCGGTCGGTGAACTAAAAGATGACCTTTTTTTACTTATTTATATACATGCCCCCAGATGATTTTCCTCCATTTGCAGTCCGGACATGCACTTTAGGGCATGCCTCCCAGAAAAGGAACCCCTAACGGAACTATTCTCTCTGGAAGATGTTTCTTACTAACCATGTAATATAACATAACTAGTTGGGCACTTGTCTGATAAAGCACTAATGACCCCTACGCCTGGTCTCCATGCATACCCCGGTTCGTACTTAACCGATAGGGTATTCGGACACACTCCGGACCGTCAGGTCCCGAGGTCGAAGCGAAAAGGTCGGCAATGACAAACGATCTACAATCCGGCTATAAGGCATTACACATGTCAATTAAAAATTACATAGTCACTCTGACTGTTTGTATTCCTCTTCTATACCATCTAACAGGCTGTCTAATTTACAGTCCTGCTGGGAATACTTTGCGGCCAATTCTACTTGGCCGTATGCTAAGCTTACAGGGATCTCCTTCCCATCAGGCCCCACAGGATCGACCTCGGCCATGTGGTTTGGGTCAGCCTTGGTGTACCGCGTCTTCACCATGGCCCAGGCCTCCCTTGCGCCTTGGCGGCAGGCCGAAATCTTCCACAACCGGAAGCGCCGCCACGCTCCCTTCAGCTTCTCCGCAAGCTCTCCAAGGCCCTCGAGCCTGGGGAGGGATGGCCATAAGGCTTGGGCAACACCCTGCATCGCCTGCCGAACTCGCTCGTGCAGTTGCGAGAGCTCAGGAAGAAGTTCACCCGTTGAACCAGGCATCTCCTCTACAGGACGACCTGTTAGCATACCTACAGACATTACTCTGTTAGTCGACTTCCTCGCCGAACCTTTTTTTCAAAAGATTCGCTTAAGCACTTACTAAATATGCCGCGTCGAAGCCGCTGATTCTCCTTAGTGGAATCCGACAGCTGGCCACGAACATCTTTAAGTTCAACATCCAGCTTGGTGTTGGCATCCTGAAGGTCATTCTTCTCCCGCCTCACCCTTGTCAGCATACTCTCACCGGCCTTTAGCCGGTGCAAGAGTTGTTGCCTCTCCAGATCTAGTCCGGCGCCATCTGCAATATGATTTGTCAGATTTGCACCCACGCCACAAAATACTAATCTTTTAAAGTGTATCTTACCAGAGGGGGTCTCTTTGGGCTCCCCTGCCGCGGCTAGTGCGGCCTCGAGTTGGGCTTTGCACTCTTCGGCTCTGAGACACGATCGGTATTCTTCTCTCTAAGAACCTGCATAACAAATGATCCTTAAATCAGTTCCTCTCACTGTTTCAAGTCTCGGGGGCTACTGGTATATCTATATTTACCAAAAATTTCTTACCCGTATGTCTTTTACATACTGCTCCGTGGCTCTGGCTAAACCATTTTGAGCGGCACGAAGGTACGCATCTCCCGAATTGAAGGCATCTAATGCCTCTTGGGAGAAATAAGCATCACGAAGAACTGTCCGGCGACGCCTGTGGTTCATGGCACTCTCCACCTCGGAATTGGTGGCAGACAGCCTGCCCGCATCCTCTGTCGGAGGAGCGTCCGGTGCGCGCCTTGTGCTCGCCTCCGCTTCCGGCCAGGCGTTGGAGCCTGGCTGGTGGAGGCGCGATTGGCAACCTCCCCGGATGTAGTCCGGTGAGGTCTCTTCGTCCTGAAGATAGCACGAACATTAATAGGCCCTGAAGGAATAACACCAGGGAAAAAGAGGGTGTGCTATACCATTGTGCCGGCATCTCAGTCCGGACCACATTTCTTTTTACCCCACGGGGCCCTGCGGCCCCTCATCGGCTAGCCGCCGCAGGTTCGGCCTCCCTCCTCGGAAATCTCCCCTGCAAAACACGGTTGTGGTCAGAAAAACCGAAATACGTGAGAATGGAATCCTTCTCAAGGGAATGAGGCTCCGGTATTTGTCACCTGGGAGGCCAGGATTAACCCTGGGTAATCAGCCGTAATGGCCACCAAGGTATTATCCTTGCCTAGCTGATGAAACACCCCGTCAATAAGCTCCACCGATATGTTCGGATCCTCTTCGGAGTCCGGATCGAGGGACCGTTCTGGGTCCTCGGCTGTGGAGGACGGCTATTTATATCCTTTACCTCCTGATGCAGTTCCTGCGTTGAAGTTGTTAGACTACATATTTAATCATGGGAATATAAAACGAACGGGAAGCACAATTTTCCACTTACCCAACTCGGAGGGTTGTACATAGTAAATCCGCCCTGCGGGTTGACGTGGAGGAATTCCTCCTCTTCTCCCTTGTACAAAGAGGATAAGATCTTTACTAGAGCGGCAGCTGAGGCTGGCCCCTTACGACCGTAACGGGTGGCGTCATCCTCCCCGTTAAAATCCCACATGGGGTGGCCTCTATATTGAAGCGGTTGCACCCCCCGCATAATGCATGCGGCCATGACTCCAATCATGGTTAGTCCGGAATGAGCCAATAGTCTTATCCGGCCCATCAAGTAAAGGACGTCTCTATCGCTTTCTCTCTAAGAGCTCCGCGGACGCCAGCTCAAGCATTTCTTTAATGGAGCACTGTTGAACTCAGGGAGACCGACCCGGATAGGGTCCGGTAGCGGGACATGATCTATATAAAACCATTCCGAAGGCCAGTCCTCGGACGCCTTCTTTGGGGTTCCGGATAGGTATCCGGTCCCGGCGATGCGCCACACTTCGGCTCCGCCCACTTGATATATAGACCCCTCTTGAGAACGGGGCACCAGGCATAATATCCTCTTCCACAGCGTGAAATGAGCCTCAACACCCAAAAATAGCTCGCAAAGGGCGACGAAGCCCGCTATATGCAGTATAGAGGCGGGCGTGAGATTGTGCAGCTGGAGGCCGTAGAACTCCAGAAGCCCACGGAGAAATGGATGAATTGGAAATCCCAGTCCCCTTATTAGATAAGAGACGAGGCACACCCGCTCTCCTTTAGAGGGATGGGGTGTGCTCTCCGCTTGTTTTCCGCCATTATAGGTGGCGAGTCCGGCTCGGACCGGGACCATATAAGCCTGAGGGAGAAATCCCTTGGCCTGAAGCGACACTAACTCGTTGTGCGGGATGGCGCAACTCTCCCAGTCTCCAGGTTTAGGACTGGAAGGGCGAGAGGAGGAGCTGCGAAGGCTGGCCATGTTGGAATGGACCTTTGCTGGAGGCGCTCTGATGATTACTCGCGAAGAGGAGAAGGTGTGGTTTGGATCTGAATCCCCATCCCGTTAAATAGGCGGCTCGTTTATGCAGCTAGGGGTGTGGATGTAAAAACTCCCCAGCTTTTCGCATTCGTTTGACACGTGGAAGACGGCCATTATTGGGCATGGAAGCCAAGGAGCGCTACATTACAAAAATCGGACAGTATTCCTACAGGTACACAAAATTTGGAGAAGAACCCGCCTTGCAATGCCGAAGACAATCTGCGCGTCGGACTTGTCGTCATTGAAGTCTAGTTCGGGGCTCTTGAGGAGTCTGGATTAGGGGTGTTCGGGTGGCGGACTATACCTTGACCGGACTCGGGACTATGAAGATACAAGATTGAAGACTTCGTCCCGTGTCCGGATGGGACTTTCCTTGGCGTGGAAGGCAAGCTTGGCGATGCGGATATTCAAGATGTCCTACCATTGTAACCGACTCTGTGTAACCCTAACCCTATCCGGTGTCTATATAAATCGGAGGGTTCTAGTCCGTAGGACAACTCCATCATACAGCAATCATACCATAGGCTAGCTTCTAGTGTTTAGCCTCCTTGATCTCGTGGTATATCTACTCTTGTACTGCCCATATCATCAATATTAATCAAGCAGGAGTAGGGTTTTACCTCCATCGAGAGGGCGCGAACCTGGGTAAAAACATCGTGTCCCTTGTCTCCTGTTACCATCCGGCCTAGACGCACAGTTCGGGACCCCCTACCCGAGATCCGCCGGTTTTGACACCGACAATTACATAGAGAGATCATAAAGCAAAACTCAAAACTAGATCGTGCCATAAACTTTATTCTACTAGATCAAGATACTACTAATAGGATTGAACTAAGAAAAACGGTAAAGATAGGAGTTGTGATGGTGATACGATATCGGGGCACCTCCCCCAAGCTTGGTAGTTGCCAAGGGGAGTGCCCATACCCATGTGATTATGTCTCCTTCTTTGTCGGTCAAGAAGGTGGAGGTGACAGATAGTCGCACATCGAGCGTAAGAGGTCCTCCAGCTTGCGGATAATGCCATTGAGTGCAACAATATGCTCCTTCAACAAAATATTTTCACTTGTGAGATACTTGTTTTGAATACGAGTTAACTCAATCATCTTGAAAGCTTCGATCTCAGTTGGGGTAAGAAGATTGTGATAAAGTTGAAGGATGTCTTCTGCTGCCAGAGCTTGGTTCTCCATGGCCTTCTTGATCCCTTCATCCTTGTTGATCTCCATGGGTTCTTCCCTCTTCAGCTCTATCTTCATTAGCCAAGCATCTTTGTCACCATTGTTGGAGGAGGAGGACGACATGATGCCTGGCCTTGACAACCCTAACAGAGAATAGCCCAAAACAAGAACAGAGGATATTTGCGTGATACGGGAGTCAACACCTTCTGGAGAATATATAATGAATTTTTACCGACCAAAGTACATATCGTGCAAGAAAACAGAGTCCGGAGGGCACACGAGGTGCTCACGAGGTCGGGGGGCGCGCCCAGGGGGGTAGGGCGCGCCCTCCACCCTCGTGTCCTTCCCGGACTGCTACTTATTTTTCTATTTTTCTAAATATTCCAAAACGGAGAAATATTACCTTAAAAACTGTTTTGGAGTCGGTTTACTTACCGTACCACATACCTATTCCTTTTCGGAGTCTGAAACATTCTAGAAAGTGTCTCTTATGTATTCCTCCGGGGTTACGGTTTCAATAATATTGGTTTCAACATTTATGGGATTACCTGAGATATAATGTTTGATTCTTTGACTATTAACCACCTTCGGATTTGTACCTTCGAAGTTGTTGATTTTTATGGCACCGGAACGATAGACCTCCTCGATAACGTAGGGACCTTCCCATTTAGAGAGAAGTTTTCCTGCAAAAAATCTTAAACGAGAGTTGTATAGCAATACATAATCACCTACGTTAAACTCACGCTTTTGTATTCTTTTGTCATGCCATCTTTTGACTTTTTCTTTAAACAACTTGGCATTTTCATAAGCTTGGGTTCTCCATTCATCAAGTGAGCTAATATCAAATAACCTCTTTTCACTGGCAAGTTTGAAATCATAGTTGAGCTCTTCAATAGCCCAATATGCCTTATGTTCTAGTTCGAGGGGTAAGTGACATGCTTTTCCATATACCATTTTATACGGAGACATACCCATAGGATTTTTATATGCAGTTCTATAGGCCCATAATGCATCATCAAGTTTCTTGGACCAATTCTTTCTAGACCTATTGACAGTCTTTTGCAAAATTAATTTGAGCTCTCTGTTACTCAATTCTACTTGACCACTAGACTGTGGGTGATAAGGTGATGCAATTCTATGGTTAACATCATACTTAGCAAGCATTTTACGGAAAGCACCATGAATAAAATGTGAACCACCATCAGTCATTAAATATCTAGGGACTCCAAACCTCGAAAAAATAACTTCCTTAAGCATTTTAATAGAAGTGTTATGATCAGCACTACTAGTTGGAATAGCTTCTACCCACTTAGTAACATAATCAACAACAACTAGAATATGTGTATATCCATTAGAGGCAGGAAAAGGTCCCATATAATCAAAGCCCCAAACATCAAATGGTTCAATAACAAGTGAATAATTCATAGGCATTTCTTGACGTCTACTAATATTACCAATTCTTTGACATTCATCACAAGACAAGACAAACTTACGTGCATTCTTGAAGAGAGTAGGCCAATAAAAACCAGATTGCAATACCTTATGTGCAGTTCTGTCTCCCGCGTGGTGTCCTCCATAAGCTTCGGAGTGGCACTTGCGTAGGATCTGTTCCTGTTCATGCTCAGGTACACAACGTTTAATAACACCATCTACTCCTTCTTTATAAAGATGTGGGTCATCCCAAAAGTAATGCCTCAAATCATAGAAGAACTTGTTCTTTTGCTGGTATGTGAAACTAGGCGGTATAAATTTAGCAACGATATAATTAGCATAATCAGCATACCAAGGAGTACTACGAGAAGTACTTATAACATTTAATTGCTCATCAGGAAAGCTATCGTCAATAGGTAGTGGGTCATCAAGAATATTTTCTAATCTAGACAAGTTGTCTGCAACGGGGTTCTCAGCTCCCTTTCTATCAACAATATGCAAATCAAATTCTTGTAGCAAGAGAACCCATCTAATAAGTCTAGGTTTAGCATCTTTATTTTCCATCAGATATTTAATAGCAGCATGATTAGTCTGAATAGTTACTTTAGAATCAACAATATAAGGTCTTAACTTATCACAAGAAAATACAACTGCTAAAAGTTCTTTTTCAGCAGTAGCATAATTTCTTTGAGCATTGTCTAGAGTCTTACTAGCATAATGGATAACATTTAATTTCTTATCAACTCTTTGCCCCAGAACAACACCTACAGCATAATCACTAGCATCACACATAATTTCAAAGGGTAAGTTCCAATCAGGTGGCTGAACAATAGGTGCAGAGATCAATGCTTTCTTAAGTATTTCAAATGCTTCTACACAATCATCATCAAAGACAAATGGTATATCTTTTTGTAATAAATTAGTCAGAGGCTGAGAAATTTTTGAGAAGTCCTTAATGAACCTCCTATAAAATCCGGCGTGACCAAGGAAACTTCTTATACCTTTGATGTCCTTGGGACATGGCATCTTTTCAATAGCATCAACCTTGGCTTTATCAACTTCAATACCTCTTTCAGAAACTTTATGCCCCAAGACAATACCTTCATTAACCATAAAGTGGCACTTTTCCCAATTCAAGACAAGATTAGTTTCTTCACATCTCTGCAAAACTCGATCAAGATTGCTCAAGCAATCATCAAAAGAAGATCCATAGACGGAAAAATCGTCCATGAAAACCTCACAAATCTTTTCACAAAAGTCAGAGAATATAGCCATAATGCATCTTTGAAAGGTAGCAGGTGCATTACATAAACCAAAAGGCATACGTCTATAAGCAAAAGTACCAAAAGGGCATGTAAAAGTGGTCTTTGATTGATCTTTAGCCGACACAGGTATTTGAGAGAAACCCGAATAACCATCTAGAAAGCAGTAGTGTGTATGTTTGCATAATCTTTCTAGCATTTGATCGATAAAAGGTAAGGGGTAATGATATTTCTTAGTAGCCTTATTTAATTTATGGAAATCAATTACCATCCTATAACCTGTAATAATTCTTTGCGGGATCAATTCATCTTTATCATTAGGAACAACAGTAATGCCTCCCTTCTTAGGGACACAATGGATAGGACTTACCCACTGACTATCAGCAACGGGATAAATTATACCTGCCTCCAGAAGCTTTAGTATTTCTTTTCTTACCACTTCTTTCATTTTAGGATTCAGACGTCGTTGAGGATCACAAATTGGTTTGGCGTCTGCTTCCAAATTTATTTTATGTTGACATAGAGTGGGACTAATGCCCTTAAGATCATCAAGAGTATATCCAATAGAAGCACGATGCTTCTTCAGAGTTTTCAATAATCTTTCTTCTTCATGCTCTGAAAGGTTAGCACAAATAATAACAGGATATATCTTCTTTTCATCAAGATAAGCATATTTAAGATTATCAGGCAACGGTTTAAGCTCAAACACGGGATCACCCTTAGGTGGAGGAGGATCCCCTAGGATTTCAACAGGCAAATTGTGTTTCAGAATAGGTTCCTGTTTAAATAATACTTCATCTATTTCCCTTCTTTCATTCATAAACATATCATTTTCATGGTCTAGCAAATATTGTTCTAAAGGATCACTAGGAGGTACGGCAATAGAAGCAAGACCAATAATTTCATCCTTACTAGGCAATTCTTCTTCGCGGTGTTGTTTACTAAATTTAGAGAAATTAAACTCATGAATCATATCATCCAAGCCAATAGTAACAACATTCTTTTCGCAGTCTATCTTAGCATTAACAGTGTTCAAGAAGGGTCTACCAAATATAATGGGACAAAAGCTATCTTGTGGGGAACTGAGAACAAGAAAATCAGCAGGATATTTAGTTTTCCCACACAAGACTTCAACATCTCTAACAATTCCCATCGCTGATATAGTATCTCTATTGGCAAGTTTAATTGTGACATCAATATCTTCTAACTCAGCAGGTGCAATATCATGCTTAATTTCTTTATACAAGTCATAAGGTATAACACTAGCACTAGCACCCATATCACATAAGTCATGATAACAATGATCTCCTATTTTAACAGAAATAACAGGCACGCCTACCACAGGTCTATGCTTATCTTTAGCACAAGGTTTAGCAATTCTAGCAGTTTCACCACAGAATTGAATAACATGCCCATCAATATTGTTAGACAAGAGATCTTTAACAATAGCAATATTAGGTTCTACTTTAACTTGCTCAGGAGGTGTATAAGTTCTAATATTTCTTTTATGAACCACAGTTGAAGCTTTAGCATGATCCTTTATTCTAACAGGGAAAGGTGGTTTCCCAACATAAGAAGTAGGAACAATAGGATCATTATAAGTGACAGTCTTTTCTTCAACTTTAATTGGTGCAGCTACTTTTACTTCTATGGGAGGATGATATTTAAACCACTTCTCCTTAGGGAGATCAACATACATAGCAAAAGATTCATAGAAAGAAGCTACTATCTCAGAGTCAAGTCCATATTTAGTGCTAAACTTACGGAAAATATCGGTGTCCATAAAATATTTAACACAATCAAACTTAGGTGTCATACCTGACTCCTTACCTTCGTCGAGATCCCAATCTTCAGAGTTGCGTTTAATTCTATCCAATAAATCCCATTTAAATTCAATAGTCTTCATCATAAAAGAGCCAGCACAAGACGTATCGAGCATGGTGCGATTGTTTTCAGAAAGCCGAGCATAAATTTTTTGAATAATTGTTTCTCTTGGGAGCTCATGATTGGGGCATGAATATAACATTGATTTAAGCCTCCCCCAAGCCTGAGCGGTGCTTTCTCCTTCGCGAGGCCAAAAATTATATATATAATTGCAATCACGATGAACAAGATGCATAGGATAATACTTTTGATGAAATTCCAATTTCAATCTTCTATAGTTCCATGATCTCGTATCATCACATAGCCTATACCATGTCAATGCGTCTCCCTTCAAAGATAAAGGGAAGACCTTCTTCTTAGCAACATCATCGGGTATACCTGCAATCCACAAACTTCATCCACATATATTAGGTGTTCATCAGGATGCTTTGTTCCATCTCCTGTAAAAGGATTAGCTAGCAGTTTTTCTATCATACCCGAACGAAATTCAAAGGGAACATTTTCATTTTCAGTAGGTTCAGTAGGTTGAGGAGCAACTCTTTTCTCTACTGGTCGGGGTGAAGATACCCCGAACAAGCCCCTCAGAGGATTACTTTCCATAGTAACAAGTGATAGTACATTTCAGCACACTATATAAATTGTTCCTTACCAAATTCCACCTACCAAAGGCGCTTCACTCCCCGGCAACGGCGCTAGAAAAGAGTCTTGATGACCCACAAGTATAGGGGATCTATCGTAGTCCTTTCGATAAGTAAGAGTGTCGAACCCAACGAGGAGCAGAAGGAAATGATAAGCAGTTTTCAGCAAGGTATTCTCTGCAAGTACTGAAATAAGTGGTAACAGATAGTTTTGTGATAGGATAATTTGTAATGAGCAACAAGTAACAAAAGTAAATAAAGTGCAGCAAGGTGGCCCAATCCTTTTTGTCGCAAAGGACAAGCCGAAACAAACTCTTATATAAGGAAAAGCGCTCCCGTGGACACATGGGAATATCGTCAAGCTAGTTTTCATCACATTCATATGAGTCGCGTTCGGTACTTTGATAATCTGATATGTGGGTGGACCGGTGCTTGGGTGCTGTTCTTACTTGAACAAGCATCCCACTTAGGATTAACCTCTATTGCAAGCATCCGCAACTACAAGAAAAGTATTAAGGTAAACATAACCATAGCATGAAACATATGGATCCAAATCAGCCCCTTACGAAGCAACGCATAAACTAGGGTTTAAGCTTCTGTCACTCTAGCAACCCATCATCTACTTATTACTTCCCAATGCCTTCCTCTAGGCCCAAATAATGGTGAAGTGTCATGTAGTCGACGTTCACATAACACCACTAGAGGCTAGACAACATACATCTCATCAAAATATCGAACGAATACCAAATTCACATGACTACTAATAGCAGGACTTCTCCCGTGTCCTCGGGAACAAACGTAACTACTCACAAAGCATATTCATGTTCATGATCATAGGGGTAATAATATGCATAAAGGATCTGAACATATGATCTTCCACCAAATAAACCAACTAGCATCAACTACAAGGAGTAATCAACACTACTAGCAACCTACTAGCACCAATCCCGGACTTGGAGACAAGACTTGGATACAAGAGATGAACTAGGGTTTTGAGATGAGATGGTGCTGGTGAAGATGTTGATGGAGATTGCCCTCTCCCGATGAGAGGAGCGTTGGTGATGACATGGCGATGATTTCCCCCTCCCGGAGGGAAGTGTCCCCGGCAGAACAGCTCTTCTGGAGCCCTAGATTGGTTCCGCCAAGGTTTCGCCTCGTGGCGGCAGAGTCTCGTCCCGAAAGGTTGCTTATCAATTTTTCCTTGACGAAAGACCTCATATAGAAGAAGATGGGCATCGGAGGGCCAACAGGGGGCCCACGAGGTAGGGGGTGCGCCTAGGGGGGTAGGGCGCGCCCCCACCCTCTTGACCAGGTGGGGCCCCCTCTGGCGAACTTCTTTCGCTGGATATTTTTTATATATTTTGAAAATCACTTCCGTGGAGTTTCAGGACTTTTGGAGTTGTGCAGAATAGGTCTCTAATATTTGCTCCTTTTCCAGCCCAGAATTCCAGCTGCCGGCATTCTCCCTCCTTATTTAAACCTTGTAAAATAAGAGAGAATAGCCATAAGTATTGTGACATAACGTGAAATAACAGCCCATAATGCAATAAATATCGATATAAAAGCATGATGCAAAATGGACGTATCACTCACGCTCATGTATTGCGTGAAGGTTTATGAGTTTGAGATTATTAAAGTATGAAACAATTGCTTGGCTTGTCATCGGGGTTGTGCATGATGAGAGCATTCTTGTGTGATGAAAATGGAGCATGACTAAACTATATGATTTTGTAGGGATAAACTTTCTTTGGCCATGTTACTTTGAGAAGACATAATTGCTTTGTTAGTATGCTTGAAGTATTATTATTTTTATGTCAATATGAACTTTTGTCTTGTATCTTTCGGATCTGAATATTCATACCATAATTGAGAAGATTTACATTGAAATTATGCCAAGTAGCACCCCACATCAAAAATTATCTTTTTATAATTTACCTACTCGAGGACGAGCAAGAATTAAGCTTGGGGATGCCTGATATGTCTCCAACGTATCTATAATTTTTGATTGCTCCATGCTATATTATCTACTGTTTTGGACTATATTGGGCTTTATTTTCCTCTTTTATGTTATTTTTGGGACTAACTATTAACCGGAGGCCCAACCCAGAATTGCTGTTTTTTTTTTGCCTATTTCAGTGTTTCAAAGAAACAGAATATCAAACGGAGTCCAAACGGTTTGAAACCTTCGGGAACGTGATTTTCTCATCAGATATGATCCAGGAGACTTGGACCCTCCGTCAAGAAAGCCACAAAGGCGGTCACGAGGTGGGCGCGCCCCTAGGCGCGCCCCTGCCTCGTGGGCCTCAAGCTCCACCGACGTACTCCTTCCTCCTATATATACCTCGCACCCCAATCGATCGACATCTGAGCCAAAACCTAATTCCACCGCCGCAACCTTCTGTACCCACAAGATCCCATCTTGGGGCCTATTCCGGAGCTCCGCTGGAGAGGGCCATCATCACGGAGGGCTTCTACATCATCATAGCCCCTCCGATGAAGTGTGAGTAGTTTACCTCAGACCTTCGGGTCCATAGTTAGTAGCTAGATGGCTTCTTCTCTCGTTTTGGATCTCAATACAATGTTCTCCCCCTCTCTCGTGGAGATCTATTCAATGTTATCTTCTTTTTGCGGTGTGTTTGTTGAGACCGATGAATTGTGGGTTTATGATCAAGTCTATCTATGAACAATATTTGAATCTTCTCTGAATTCTTTTATGTATGATTGGTTATCTTTGCAAGTCTCTTCGAATTATCAGTTTGGTTTGGCCTACTAGATTGGTTTTTCTTGCAATGAGAGAAGTTCTTAGCTTTGGATTTAATCTTGCGGTGTCCTTTCCCAGTGACAGAAGGGGCAGCAAGGCACGTATAGTATTGTTGCCATCGAGGATAACAAGATGGGGTTTTTATCATATTGCATGAAATTATCCCTCTACATCATGTCATCTTGCTTAAGGCGTTACTCTGTTTTTAACTTAATACTCTAGATGCATGCTGGATAGCGGTCGATGAGTGGAGTAATAGCAGTAGATGCATGCAGGAGTCGGTCTACTTGTCTCGGACGTGATAACTATATACATGATCATATACATGCTTCAAGCATAGAATATTTTATGCTTGAAGCATGTATACGTGATGACTATATACATGATCATGGTTTCTATGCTTGAAGCATACTAATAAAGCAACCCAGAGGCCCCTATAAATTACCAAATATTCCCAAACCACCAGAGGCGTCCACCAAAATTCTTTTTCGTCGCCGCAAGCCTCTGTTCCCGTGACATCCCATCTTGGGGCCTTTTCCAGCGATGTGCCGCCCATTCAATCACGGAGGGCTTCTACATCAACATTATTGCCCTACCGATGATGTGTGAGTAGTTTACCATAGACCTACAGGTCCATAGCTAGTAGCTAGATGGCTTCTTCTCTCTGATCTTCAATACAATGTTCTCCTTGATGTTCTTCGAGTTCTATCCAATGTAATATTCTTTTGCAGTGTGTTTGTCGAGATCCGATGAATTGTGGATTTGTGATCAGATTATCTATGAATATTATTTGAGTCTTTTCTGAACTCTTTTATGCACGATTAAATATCTTTGTATTTCTCTTCAAATTATCGGTTTGGTTTGGCCGACTAGATTGGTTCTTCTTGCAATGGGACAGCTGCTTAGTTGTGGGTTCAATCTTGCGGTGTCCTCACCCAGTGACAGTAGGGGTAGCGAGGCACGTATTGTTGCCATCAAGGGTAAAAAAAGATGGGGTTTATATCATATTGCTTGAGTTTATCCCTCTACATCATGTTATCTTGCTTAAGGTGTGCTAGTTCTTTAGCTTGCGTTGGTTTTTCCCTTGAAGAGGAAAGGGTGATGCAACAAAGTAGACATAAGTATTTCCCTCAGTTAGAGAACCAAGGTATCAATCCAGTAGGAGGTACAAGAAAGTCAATCTATGCACCTGCACAAACGATCAAACACTTGCACCCAACGCGATAAAGGGGTTGTCAATCCCTTCATGGTCAATTGTAAAGGTGAGATCTAATAGAGATAGATAAAACTAAAAGGTAACTAAATATTTTTGGTTTTTTTGTTTATAGATCTGAAAATAAAAAATTGTAAAATAGTAGATCGGAAACAAATATGATAAAAAATAAACCCTGGAGCCATAGGTTTCACTAGAGGCTTCTCTCATGAATGCAAATAATACGGTGGGTGAACAAATTACTGTAGAGCAATTGATAGAAAAGCGCAAAGTTATGACGATATCCATGGCAATGATTATGCATGTAGGTATCACGTCCGTGTCAAGTAGACCGACTCATGCCTGCATCTACTACTATTACTCCACACATCAACCACTATCCAGCATGCATCTAGAGTATTAAGTTCATTAAGAATGGATTAACGCCTTAAGTAAGATGACATTATGTAGAGGAATTAGCTCAAGCAATATGATGAAAACCCCATCCTTTTATCCTCGATGGCAACAATGCAATACTTGTCTCGCTACCCCTACTTTGTATCTGGGTGAAATCATGCAAGATTGAACCCAAAGCTAAGCACCTCTTCCATTGCAAGAAAAGCCAATCTAGTTGGCCAAACCAAACTGATAATTCGAAGAGAAATACAAAGATATCAAATTATGCACATGAGAATTCAGAGAAGATTCAAATAATATGCATAGATAAGTTGATCATAAATCATAATTCATCGGATCTCGACAAACACACCGCAAAAGAAGATTACATCGGATAGATTTCCAAGAACATTGAGGAGAACATGGCATTGAGAATCAAAGAGAGAGAAGAAGCCATCTAGCTAGTAGCTATGGACCCGTAGGTCTGAGGTAAACTACTCACGCTTTATCAGAAGGGCAATATGGTTCATAAATTCTGAACATTTTTTTGAAATATGACCAATACTTTTATATAACTAGTATTTTTAAAAAAAAAACTACATATATACATATTAGAAAAAGGTAGGCATCTGCGCCGGCAGAATTTTATCCATGCTGTCGTGATTGAAGGTGGCCGCTCCAGCCATTGCAATGCATATGTGTTCTTGGAACAATGAGCAATGCAAGCGGCTGAATTAATTATGGCCCACGTGGCCCATGTATAAGCGTTCCTTCCTACTGGCTATAGGGGACAAAAAATTGATGCCTTGGATCATCTACCTTTTGTCCCTTAAGGAAAATGTACAAAGGGAGAGGGACAAAATAAAGATTATCTAGCCAAGACTGGAATCCATCCTTGAGACTTGGGCTATCCTTCCTTGTGATCAACGACACATGCTCCTTGAAAACAAGGGGACATATATACATGTCTTAACATGAATATCAAAGATGATTTTACTCTTGTTCTTCCATATCTCTAACATCTAGCATTATTAGATGGATATATTGCAACCGCAACAAGTCGTAAGATCAGTAACCTAATAGAAGACCCTTGAGACAACGCTCGTGAATGAAACAAATTATTGGAGAATGATCCAACCAGCTTTATTGATTTAGCGAGGCAAATTACACTTAATTGAAAATACATAACAAATGTTTCAAAGAATCTATTGTTTCTAGTCCATATACACTTATTTTTTCCTCAACATTTCGTTATGTATTTTATAAAGTAGAAGATCAAACATGTGTATATATGACTAACTTTAAATGTTTCAAAGAGTCTGCATGATTTATCCACCCCAAAATATGAAAACATAGATGATGTGAAGCTCTCTTTGCAAGGTAGGCCACCAAAATGCTCCTTCATCATTAATCTGGAGAGGGAGAAAATCAAGACCACTAAATGATGAAACGTGAGCATTAGACACCTTAGAAAACTCGGAACCACATATGATGGCATTATCGCTACAACAAATAGGCAGCGTTGATCATAGACTGAACATAAGTCATTAGTCCGCCACACCAGAACATCACTGGCTCCGCATTGTCAATAACGACCATGCCATGCTAGGATGTGCATGGAGCCGACATACCTTTATCGCATACAAAGATACCCTAACCCCTAGATAGCGGCCCAAAGGATACACATGCTTAACATTGAAAAACACATAATCTACATGTTATGCAATCATCTAGAGTTTCTCCTCCTTCGGAACGGTCACGGACACAAGAGACACAAGTGGGAAAAATAGAAGAATAAACAATGGTCAATTTCTCTCCTTTTCTTCTATGGCGGCTAAGGGTACACCCATGATAAAACTTGTACACTTTCCTTTCTATAAAACTTGTACACTTCAACGTGAAGAAAATGATAGTTTTTTATAAAGCATGATTTGACATATTTGTTTTTTAGGGATTTTTTAAATGAAAGGGGTTTGCCACATCCCCAACTTTATTAAGCCAAAGAAAAGCAAACATCCATACTGTTAAACAGCTCTCGGCGACAACCTGAAGTAGATGCAACAAAACATACAACTAAAAGGGTTCTAGGTAGAGCTTCCCTATTACATCTTCCAAAACAGGGGGAAGAACGCATGAAATGCGCATGATAGGTCTTTTAGATCACAAAACGCAAGACATTCTCCCTACCAACCATCAGCCTCACCAGGCTATCCTAAGAAATTCCCCTCTCCGACGATTCAAAAGCCTTAAACACCGGAGAAGAAGAGCACCATGGGCGTCTGTACATAGATTCCACTACCTGATCATTGCCCCCACCAGATCCAAGACACAACGTATACTTCGCCATTTTCGCCCCTAAAAAACAAAGTGGTTGCGCAAAAGCTATAAGCTCCACAAGGTAGCAGAAGTAGCAGTATTTAACAGCTTCTCGAGACTTTTTTTGCTTCCAAAAAGATGATAATGACAAATAGTTTTGCTAAGTCTTAGTCAACTAAGACTTTGTTATGTCTTAATCGATGCTATATGCCTTTGATCTTGCATGGAGATTCGTACAAAAAAAATTCTTTTCAGTTTTTTTTTTCTTTTTCTTCTTATATACTATATCACTTGACTAAGATTTTGTTAAGTCTCAATCGACTGAGACCTAGCCACACCGAAAGACAAAAAAGAATCAGGTACATCGATACCAAAAGCCTCAGCAATAATTGAGCAAAATAAGCATGAAAAGGAGCTTTTTATTGAGCCAAAATAGAAGTTTTTTAGAAACAGTGTTGTGTTGTGGACGATTGGGCGCTGGATCTAACTTAGCGCTGGCCTACAACCTGCAAGCCCAAAAATTAAACTGTTTTTTTCTATGCGGGTGCTTTTCTGCGAGAAGCACCAAAGTGCTTCCTTGAGAAAGATAAAAGCACATGTTGTATTTCCACTAGAAGTGTATCTATGCTTCCCGAGAAGCACAACCTTACTTCCGTATGTGAGAAAATACGACATGTGTTTCCTGAAAAACGAAAAGGCACAACATGTGCTTGTGCAAAAACACAGTTATTCCATAAGAAGCACAACTATGTATCCCGTGAAAGCATGATCATACTTTCGCAAAAAGCACAAGTGTGCTTCCTAAAAAGGGACAAACACATCCTGTGCTTCTACAGAAGCAAAATGGAAAAGTAGTGTTGTCAAAAATATATGAAAAGAGCAACACTGTTTTCGGGGTTTTGTTTTTTCTTTCTCTTCTAATTTTCATTTCTTCTATTTTAGTTTTCCAACTATTTTTGTTTTTTCTTGTTTTCGGTGAGAAAAAGTTTGTTGATTTATTAACATGAGATCTAGTTTAGGATCTCGACGCGAGAAATATAATGGTGAAAATGGTTCGAAAGTTGAACACACGGTTTAAAAGATAAATTGTTTTGAGAGAACGAATCTGCGAAGAAATGAAAACTCACAAGTTGTGACAAATGGCGCGCATGCAGTATGCCACTTGTCAGCACTTGAGATAGTCAGGAGTAGCCTTTGCGAGTAATCGTAATTAGTGATTTCGTTATATCTCACTTATAGCAAGATGGAGGGGGCTCTCGCCTCAAGGTAACGTTTCACGCCTACACACTACACCGCTCGCGCGCCGCTTGATCACGAAGGGATCTACCACTCAGATGTCTCCCGATCCACGATTTACGTTGTTGGTTTTCCCTCCCTCGGCCCACCCACGTGCTGTAGGACCATCATGACTACTTTTTTTTCTCATCCTTTCTGCCCTCACATTATCTTCTTTCCGCGTGGTATTCTTCAAGCTCCATCTCCACAACCGCTTGTTGAAAGCTCCAACGTGGGGGGGTGGGGAAAGGAACTACAACCAAAGCCCGACGAAGATGCATATGTGAGAATCGCCATCGGCGAGCTACAACCGTGGCAGTCACATGATGGAACCAGCGTCGCGGCTTGCTAGAACTAGCGCCATTTTTTGCTACATCCATTCATGGCAGAGCTATGGCCCGCAGCGGCAGAGACAAACTTTTGCTACAATTGTTGTTAGTTTTGCTACGACGGGCGAGAAAATTTGGTACATCCATTCATGGCAGAGATGCGACCCTGTCGGGATAGCAACGGCGACGTCATTTTGCTACCGCCGGCGTGTTTTTGCTACAACCACGTTGCTTTTGTGCTACAATCCACCTTCAAGTGTTGAAAACATTGCTACAACTTTGTCGCTTTTGTGCTACGTTTTGCTACTAGCCATCACCGGCGTCGATCTGGTGCTACAACCATGATGGTTTTTGCTTCAACCGGCAACCGCAAAAGCTACTAACCGCTGACCTTTTTTGCTACGATGGGCAGGGGTGGCAGCACCGGTGAGCTCTTTTTTGTTGGAAGAGACATGGTTTTTTGCTAGGACCGGCGAACAATTTTACTGCTACTGGCTCCTAGAGGGAGAGTACACTTTCGCGAGCTTGTCGTCGGGGTACCGCGACCGGCGACGACACCACCGAAGATGCGACTGTCGTCATGGGGAGCTACAACCACGAGTGCACGCTGCTGCACGCGTGTAGCAAGCGAGAACCAGCGGTGAGGTGCGATGATCGGTGGCGATGGACAGCGACTGACACAATGTGTGTTTGACTGGTCCAATAGCCGCGAGAGGAAGGATCTAATGGCCCGCCACCCGACTGATTTATTGAAGAAATGAGTAGGCTGATTTGTAGCAGGCGCCCAAAAAAATTGAACACTGCTATAGGAACGACGATTTTTCTGGCCGATCTGGATGGGGCGAATCAACCATTAGATTGCAGCATATTACTGCCAAGTCGCTCCTCCTCCGTCAACAAATAAAGAAATAAAGCTAGGGTTTCTGCCTCTCGCTGGCGCCACCGCAGGTCCGCCTCGTCTCCGGTGGACCTAGAGCCATGGGGGCGCAGTGGATCCTGCCAAGGGCCGGCGGGAGGGCTCCGTTTTCAGTTGTTTTTTCCTGTCTTGTTAGGATTTGTGTCCTGCTCAGGAAGGCGAGACGGCGGCGGCTCCCTGAAGATGGGGTAAAGGTCTCCCCGCCTAGCCCCCGTTCCGGCGGTGCATCTAGCATCGTTGGTGGGCGTGTGGAGGTGTGTCTCCGGCGGATCTATCTTTGGTGGATTTGCTCGGATCTCGCCGTTTCGTGTGTCTTCGGGTTGAATCCTTCCAACCTACGTTATTCTTCATCGGCGGTGGTTGCCGTTCTGGTGCGCTGGTCCTATGGGGCCTTAGTACGACGACTTCCAGACTGTCTACTACAACAAGTTGTGACCGACTCCGGCAATGGAGGGGTGATGGCGGCGGCGCGCCTTCGGCTTGCTTCAGTGCTTGTAGTCGTCGCTAGGTGGTCTACGGATCTGGATGTAATTTTTATTTCTGGTGTTCGTTGTACTGTCATGATTGAAGATGAATAGATCAGAAGTTTTTCCGCAAAAAAAAAGATTGCAACATATTACTAATCACCGCCATTGAAAGAATTCATATTCCCTGACGCGTTCATAGACCGTCGTGTGCAGGGCAATTCCTAAACGGTGCACACCCTCTCTCCGCGATGGGCCGGCCCCTTTTCATGTTTTTTCCTTTTCTGAACTTGCTGCAAAAGGGCATGACGGGGAATCGAACCCGCGCCACGGGGTTCTTACAGCACGCGCTAACCAAAATAGCCAAGCCACCTTATGTGATTATCTAATTCCTCTTTCCTCTTTACTTCTCACGTTTTTTTTCTTTTTTCTTTCTGTTGTTCTTTCTTTTTGCCTTTTCTTTTTCTTTTTCCTTTTTCTGTCTTTTTCCAAATCGACGAACTTTTTTTTCAATTTTATGAACTTTCTTTCGAATTCGATGAAGTTTTCTTCAAAATCGATGAACTTTTTTCATATTCGGTGAACTTTTTGCAAAATCGATGAACTTTTCTCACCAAATTTCATGAACTTTTTCCAAAATCGATGAATTTTTTTCAAATTCAAAGAACTTTTTTTGAAAACCAGTGAACTTTTTAAAATTCGTTGAACTATTTTCGAATTTGATGAACTATTTTCAATATCCAAAATAAGTTCATATTTTTCGAAATTAGTTTGACTTTTCAGAAAATGTTTTTCGAAATTCCAAATTTTATTCATGTTTTCTAATTTTGTTCACGTTCCAAAAATAGTTCTAAATTCCAATTTTTTGTTAACCGTATTGAAGAAAAATGTTACCATACATTGAAAAAATGTTCAGTGTGTATAAAAAATTGTTCATCATGTATAGAAATTTTGTTCAGCATGCATTCAAAAGGAGTTCATCGTATTTAAAAAAAAGTTCTACGTGTATTTGAATATTGTTCACCATACATTGAAAAAATGTTCAGTGTGTATAAAAAATGTTCAATGTGTAGAGAAATTTTGTTCAGCATGTATTCAAAAAAAGTTCAGCGTATTTTAAAAAAATGTTCTGTGTTTCTTTGAATAATGTTCACCCTATACTAAGAAAATGTTCAATGTGTATCCAGAGCTATTTTTGAATAAGCAGACTTTTTTTGCATGCTCAAGAACTCCATCCGTAATATTTGAATATATTTTCAATAATTGAACTGTATAAGTGCCAGTGTATTGTGCAATAAATAGCGCGTCTATTTTCTGTTTATTTAAACTTTCACGGTGTGAATATCCGTTAGCAGTTAGCTAGTGCAGTGGCTAGCCTCACCCTGTGGAAGCGGGAGGGCCCGAGGTCGAATCCCGGTCGGGAGGTATTTTTGGCTGTCATTTTTCGCGTTGCTTTGTTGCGTGATCGTGGGCTGGCCCATCCAACCGCTGTTGCGGGCGCCAGATCCCTTGCGCGGCGCTGAAGGCGGGAGATCCTATATGCCGCATTTTACGGCGAACAGCCAGCGCGACGCACACAGGAAGCGTCCGACTGGGCCAGCCCACCATAAGGAGGCCCACCATAAGGACCCCGAGGTGTGTGTACAAGGGTAAAAAATCGCAAAAACGAAAATCACGCCACCAGGAGACGAACCTACGACGTCCCTATACTCAACAAGCGCTGCTAACCACCGGACTGAATGACTGCATATGAATGATGACGCATCGCGATCTTATTTAAGAACTCTCTATTGCAGGATATTTCCCTTGCATGTTATTTCCTGTACGTGTACTGCAGCATATCGATTTGAATATGTGAATTTTTTTGGAAAAGCTGGAACATGATTTTAAATACCTGAATATTTTCTATAGTTGTGAACAAAATTTGAAAACGCAAAAATATTTATCAAAATTACGGACAATTTTTTCAAAACACGAACATTTTTTTGAATTACGAACAATTAATTCAAAACGATTTTTTTTCAAAAGTTAAAAAACATGAACATTTTTGAAATATGTGAACAAAATTGGACAAGCTGGAACATTTTTTGAAATTAAAGAACATTTTTCGAATTTATGATAAATTTTAGAAATGAGAACATTTGTAATAAATAGGAGCGTCAAAACTTGTAAATATGAAGATTTTTTGAAATTTGCGAACACATTTTCGAGCGGGAACGTTTTTTCAATTTGTGAACAATAATTGAAAACACGAACATTTTATAAATTTGTGAAGAAATTTGAAAAGCTGGAACACCTTTTAAAATTCCTTAACATTTTTTGAATGCAACAAAATTTGAAAACATGGACAATTTCGAATTTGTGAACAAAAATAAAAAATTGAATTTGCAAACATTTTTCGAAAACTTGAAATTTTTTTGAATTTGTGAACAAAATTTCAAAACAAGAACACTTTTTTTAAATGACGAACATATTTTAAAAGTTGAGGAAAAAAATATGGAAACACGAATTTTTTTCGAAACATGAAATCTTGAAAAAAAGAAAAAACTTAGGAAAAGGAAACGAAAAAAACCAGAAAAGGAAAAAAGAAAAGAAGAAAAAACAGAAAATTGGAAGGTTCCCCAAACTGGTAAAAACCGGCTGGGAAACTCTAGAAGGTTCCCAAAACCGGAACTGCCGCCTACAGTGGGAGATGGGCCGGCCGAGTTGATCGCACCCTATGCGATTGCTCGACTGCTTGACGCAGAGAGCGTCAAATAGGATTTTCCGCTGAAGGCGCCCTATAGGAGGTCCCATGTGCAGATTACTACAAAAAAAATATTACCAGCCTGGTAGACACCTAGCATCACCAACCCAACTCAGGCGCACCGTTGGTAAGCCGGATCAGTTTTCTTTTTCATGTAAAGAACAAAAAACCAAAAGCAAGTAAAGTACCTTGTTCGACTTTGTTTCTCTCTTTTCTCTTTTACCAAAATGTTTGAAAATAATTCATAAATTCTGAACATTTTTTGAAAAGGACTTTTTTCTTAAAAACCGCAAGCATTTTCTGAATATGCGAGATCATTTTCTGAAAATGTAAATATTTTTCGAAATTCCTATTTTTTTCAAAATGCGGATATTTTTTTATTTTGTAAATAATTTTCTAAATCGTGAACTTTTTTTGAATTTTTGGACATTGTGTTAAAAACTGGAACTGAATTTAAAAAATAAGACTAGGAAAAAAAGAAAACCAATAAAGAAAAACAGGAAAGATGGTGCTAAAGTATCACATTTTTTTTGAGACAATTCACGGCTTCACGTATAATCGGGCTGGTAGTCACCTAGCATTACTAGCCCAACTCATGGGTGCTGCTATCTTTCGTGCGCACCATCACTATCATCGTGGTGGAAAAACCAATTTGACGCATTTTGCATCAAACAGTTGACGAATCGCAAGTCTACCTAAAGTTTTGAGGTTCTTGTTTTAGGAAGCTTCTAGAGGATTCCCAGCCAGTTCTTCTGGTTTTGGGAACCTTCTATAAGTTCTTGAACCGGTTTTTCTTTTTTCTTCCTATTTTTTCTTTCCATTTTTCGTTTTTCTGTCCTTTTTATTTTTTTCTGTTTTTTCTTTACTTTCGCACAAATTTTCTGGAATTAATTTTTTTTCCATATTTCCTAAAATCAATTATTTTCCAGATTTTTTTCCTGTTTTCAAAATTTCCTTCACAAATTCTGAAAATGATTAGTACTTCAAAAGTTGTTCACTTCTTTTAAAAAAATGTTTGCAAATTATAAAATATTACAGTTTCAGATTTTTTGCATTTCCTAATTTTGTTAAAAAATTTAAAAATTGTTCAAGGATTTAAGAAAATGTTACAGTTTTCAAAACAGTTCAGAAATTTAAAAACTGTTCATGTTTCCAAAATTTGTTCATATATTCAAAAGAAATTACATAAAATTTTGGAAAATTGTTTGGGCTTGCAAAAATTGTTCATTTTTTTTAAAAAAAATGTTCTCGTTTGCAAAATTTGTTCACAAACTCAAAAAATATCACGTTTTCATAATTTATTGCAAATTGAAAAAAAGTTTGGGAAAATATCATAATGTATTCGTTTGTATTTTAATTTTTGTTTACAAATTCAGAAAAGTTCACGTTTTTTCAAATAATGTTGCTACTTACAAATTTTGTTCACAAATTCAAAAAATGTTCATGTTTTGAAAGTTTGTTCGCTCTTTCAAGAAATGTACGCATTTTTTATTTTTGTATACAACCTCGGAAAATGTTTCTGCTTTATAAAATTATTCGCAATTTAAAAGAAATGGAATTTCAAAAAATGTTCCAGCTTTCCAAATTTGTTCGCAAATTCTAAAAATCTTCATGTTTTTAAATTTTGTCACAAATTCAAAAAATGTTCACAAATTTCCTAAACGGTTCACATTTATTAACTTTTGTTCACCAATCCAAAAAATTGGAATTTCGAAAAAAAAAACAGTTTTCAAAATTTGTTCGCATCCTCGAAATGTTCATATATTTCAAATTTGACACCGAATTCCAAAAATGTTCAATGGAATTCAAAAAATATTGACGTCTTGAAAATTTTGTTCTAATTTTTAAAAATGTTCGCGCTTTCAGTTTTTTGTTCTGTTTTTTTAGAAATTGTTTTGCATTTTCAAGAAATTCTTCGTAATTTTGAAAAACAATCTCGTTTTCATTTTGTTCATTTTTTTGGAAAAATGTTTGAGATTGCCAAAAATGGTTCGAGTTTTAAATTTTTTTCTATGAAATATGAAATGTTTGCTATGAAATATGATTTTTTTGCGATGAAATATGAAGTAGTTTTAGATCTTTTTCAGCTTATGTTTTTATAAGGCGGGTTTCCATTTTATCTACGAAATCCCAGGAATTCATGTGGCTGGTGCTCACTTGCAGTAGGTCATCCCCTAGATCCCTGCTGCTGCTGTGTACTCCCTCTGTTCTAAAATATAGCGCGCCTTTGCTTTTCGAGGTTCAACTTTGACCATAAATTTAATCAACGAGATCGACTGCGACAGGAGCAAAAATTATATAATTGAAAACTTCTTTTGAATACGAATTCATTGGTATAATTTTTGCTTCCGCCGCAGTCGGTCTCTTTGGTTAAATTTATGGTCAAAGTTGAAGCGCGGAAACCGAGGACGCAGTATATTTTGGAACGGAGGGAGTACTTCTTTAAGTACGGTGCTGCAATCCTAACATATGAAGTTGTCAGTCGCAGCGGCTAGTACCACACTCTAGCTACTACAAAGTCGCAGAATCGATCCCCAGCTTAGGCGCTTTCTCCTTTTTTGTTTTCTTTTCATACCACAATCGTGCCACCGGAAATGGGCCAGCCCAGGTTACCCTCGCCCTGTGCGAAACGTCAGCACTTTGCCGCAGCGAGGGGCATTTTTTAAATCAGGATTTTCAAAAATTTCTTTGTTTAAAATATATTCGTTGTTTCAAAAAATGTTCGTGTTTAAGAAAACAGAATTTCAGAATATGTTTCCCATTTCCAAAATTTGTTCATGATTTCAAAAGAATTTATGTTTCAAAGACTATTAAGAATTTCAAAAGATGTTTTCTTCTCCAAAATTTGTTCACGGGGTCAAAAATTGTTCAGAATTTCAAAAAATGATTATGTTTAAAAAAGTTCAGTAACTTCCTTTTTTACCTTTTCAAAGATATTCAATATTTTCAAAAAAGTACTTTTGAAATAAGAAGACGACTCAGAAACAGGTTAGCTATATTAAACTGTTTTTAGGTGAACTAGGGACTTTATTCATAATTCATAGTAAACAGAATACAAATTGTTTATGTTTTTGTAAATTTTCAGAATTTTTGGAGTTACAGATGTATGGTTTTTGTTCCGATCATTACAGACTGTTCTGTTTTAGGCAGATTCTGTTCTTTATTGCATAGTGTGCTTATTTTAATGATGCAATGGTTTATATTGGGGAGTTTAAGTCATGGAGAAGTTAGAATACAATAGGTAATATGCAAGAATAATTATGAATGAGTTAAGAACGGTGTCTAAGTTTATGATTTACTGATTATACTAACAGATCTCACGAGGTTTTTATTGAGTATTGTGTGCTGGAGTTTTCAAGTTTTGAGTGAGATCACAATGAATGAAAGAATAAGGAGCGGCAAGACCCTAAGATTGGGGATGACCAGGGCACCCCTAGGTAATATTAAAGGAAGACTCAAGCGTCTAAGCTTGGAGATTCTCCGGATGGCATTCCTCTTTCATCCACAATTCATCGTTATGGTACTCGGAGCTATATTTTTATTCGCCACATGATATGAGTTTTACTTGGAGTGTCTTGTGCCATAGTTTTAGTTTGTTTGCTTCTCAGTTTGCCACAATCATTTGTTTGCTAGAGACACCTTCTGAGAGACACAGACATTGATCATGATTTCTTAGAACAAGATGACCTCTCGCGCCAAATGGCGCGGAAGACAAACTTATACCATGAACTAAAAGATATTATTTTCCTTTGTGCGTGGCATACAATGTTGATCTATATTCTTTTGTGAGCTGGTGTGGATCGGTATAGAAATACTTTGGATCATTTGCATGGTAGAAACCAGGTAGAATTGATTGTTAAATGCATAGAACTTTCAAAGCATTTTCTGGGATATCTGTATATTTTTTGTAATATTTATTCGATTGTGTGCCATCTGTTGTGGGCAACTTTTTTATGTGGCCCATTTAAGATCACCTCATCTGGCATGTTTATGGTAGAACACGAAGAGGCTGGGTGATATATTGATTCTTCAAGATCTGAATGAATATTAAATATCACGGACAACTAAGAAAATGAAGAAGTCACATTGGGACTATAAAGCGTTACATAGAGCACTTGGTAATACACAAATCAGAGAGCCAAATGCTTGAACTCTGATGGAGTTGTCAATTTAAGCTTTAAAAAATATTGTGAAGGAGCTTCACCTAGGTTGTAGCACCAGAGTACATGAATCCAAAAGAACCTAACCCTTAGAAATAAGTACCAAGAGCCTAGTGTTTAGAAACCTTTTAAGTCTGGGTGAACATAAGATCAGTCATACACTCAATCTACTAATAAATGAGCAACACGTAGTAGTTATGTTCTTGCTAGTAAAACAAGCCAACCAAACAACCAATATGCCCATGCTTTAAAGAAGAACATTTTGCCTGAAGGAATAACCTTGTTAGATAATTTATAATTAGACCACGAAAATCATCTCCAAGTTTAACAAGTACATGCTAATTTAAATCAAGATAACACAAAAAGATAACATAACATGAAAATGTATGAAATATTAAAAAGCAGAGAACTGTTGGGTCATTGACACTCAAATGCAGAGCATTGCCGATGAAAATAGAGTACACAAACTTGATTGATAACTGAGTTTTGGGTTCTATAGCTCAGACCCCATCCACAAACAAGGGAAAAAAACCCACCCTCTTATTTTTCAAAGAATTTACAATCCAAATAAGTGAACGACCATGGGTTCCCCTTATTAATTAGTTCTCGGCCTATAGAATCAAATTGAAATGATGTAAAGGAAAAAAATCAATGACAGAGGAAACCATAAGCTATGCATGGGTGCTATGGACCACAACATTTATTAAATGATACTTCCTCCGTCCCATAATATAAGAGCGTTTTTGACACTACACTAGTGCGAAAAATGCTCTTATATTATGGGACGGAGGGAGTAGCATCTAATTATCACAAGTGCGAATTGAACCCTGAATGCAATCTATAAACAGAAGTACTATGTATATGTCAAATAAAAATACTTCAGTGTGCAAGACTTGCATACAAACATACATCTAACACTGAAACAATGGAAGCAGCGATTTTCCTGAAAGCAAACATGACAATGTTTTAAAAGTTGAAAGTACAGAACTTATTAAAGAACTATTGTAGGATAGAAAGTATGTCTAGAAGGGGGATGGGGCGATTAGACTACTTGACCAAATAAAAATCCAGCCTTTTCCCAAATTTAAGTCTTGGCAGATTTTAGCAACTTAGCATAACTCAAGTAATCAACCTACACATGCAATTCTAAGAGTATAGCAGCGGAATGTAAAATAATTGCATATGAAGGTAAAGGGAGGAGTTTGAGGGAGCAAACACAATGTTGACACGGAGATTTTTTATCCGTGGTTTTGATAGGTGGTGCTATCGTACATCCACGTTGATGGAGACTTCAACCCACGAAGGGTAACAGTTGCGCGAGTCCACAGAGGACTCCACCCACGAAGGGTCCACGAAGAAGCAACCTTGTCTATCCCACCATGGCCGTCGCCCACGAAGGACTTGCCTGACTATGGTAGATCTTCAATAAGTAGGCGATCTCCTTGCCCGTACAAACTCCTTGGTTCAACTCCACAATCTTGACGGAGGCTCCCAAGTGACACCTAACCAATCTAGGAGATACCACTCTCCAAGAGGTAATAGATGGTGTGTTGATGATGAACTCCTTGCTCTTGTGCTTCAAATGATAGTCCCCCCAACACTCAACTCTCTCTCATAGGGTTGGATTTGGTGGAAAGATGATTTGAGTGGAAAGATACTTGGGGAAGGCTAGAGATCAAGATTTATGTGGTTGGAATGGAACATCTTGACCTCAACACAAGTGTAGGTGGTTCTCTCTTAGAAAATGTATGTTGGAAGTTTAGGCATGTTCTGATGGCTCTCTCCATGAATGAAGAGTGGGTGGAGGGGTAAATATAGCCTCCACACAAAATCTAACCATTACGCACAATTTACCAAACTTGATGGGACCGATTCAGAGAACTCGGTCAAACCGATTTAGTTCAAAATGTGAACGTTAGGATTTTCGGTGGGACCGACATGTCAACTCGGTGTGACCGATTTAGTTAGGGTTAGGGCATAATGTAATCTCGGTGAGACCGATTACACAAACTCGGTGAGACCGATTTTGTTAATAGACTAACCAGAGAGTTGGTCAGACAAACTTGATGGGACCGATTCGCTCATCTCGGTTGGACCAAAACGTTATGAAAGGGAAATGGAGAGTTTGCATTGCAATCTCGGTGGGACCGATCGCTTATCTCAGTTGGACCAAAATGTTACAAAGGGAAACAAAGAGATTACAACCCCATCTCGGTGAGACCGAGATCCCTACCGGTGAGACCGAAAAGACTAGGGTTTGTGGCAGTGGCTATGTCAAGTGAACTCGGTGATGACAGATAGATCAAATCGATGGGGCCGAGTTTGACTTTTGGTTTGGGACATATTTGGATGTGAGAAAGTAGTTGAGGGTTTTGGAGCATATCACTAAGCATTTTGAGCAAGATCCTCACTAAGCAACACCGCACCCTCTCTTAATAGTATTGGCTTTTCCTATGGACTCAATGTGATCTTGGATCACTAAAAATAAAATGTAGAGTCTTGTGCTTTGAGCTTGAGCCAATCCTTTTGTCCTTAGCATTTTGAGGGGCCCACTTTCTAATCCATGCCATGCCAATCATTGAGCTTTCCTGAAATATTTATCTTGAAATAGAATTAACTCAATGAGCTATATGTTGTTAATAATTACCAAAACCACCCAGGGATAGTTGCACTTTCAATCTCCCCATTTTTGGTAATCGTTGACAACATATAGATCAAAGCTTCGATGAATGATCATAAGATTGAAGTACAACTTCGCTTTGAGAAGTATGTGATAAGCAAGAGCTCCCCCTAAATTTGTGCATTATTTAAAATTTGCTTTTGAATGCAAATGCACAATTGATTAGGATCATGGGTTACTCTTCCATGTCACATACATCTTGGTGGAGCACTCAAAATGATAGAAATTAAAAAAATGCAGTCATCACCAAGCAAGTGAATGATCATATAAGGATATAAGGGATAATATCATCCAACAAGCATTAAGGTAGCATATGATCAAACAAGTATCTCACAAGGACATAAAGTATCTCACACAAGCACACAATCAAGAAGTTCAACCAAAATAGCAAGAGAGCTAAAAAGCAACACTCTCTCTCGAAGCCTATGATCTATACATTTTTGTCCCCCTTTGGCAACAAGTTACCAAAAAGTTCAAAAATGCATAATGCTAAACGTCTCTCAGGCTTGATCTTTGGGAGGTGGTGTAGAGAGAACTCCAAGGATGAAGTCATCCATTGATGTAGTTGGAGCTGGTGGAGTGGCTACTAGAGGTGGCACTGGAGCTGTGACTGCTAGTGCTGATGCTGTAGCTCTAGAATCTCTCACTAGCACTGCAGCAGACCTCTGTCCTCTAGGCACTCGCTCAAAAGCATCAGTAGTTTACCTGCCCTTCTTCTCCTCTGCTTCCTCCTGAAGCTGCTCAACTGCTGTCTGAATCTCAGTTACCTTGACATCAAGATCATAGAATTTCTGCTCAGTGATCCTCTCCAAGCTCTCCTGGTTTTGAGTCAGGGTGGCCAGGCCCTTCTCAATCCTCAGTGTAGACTGGATTAGATATGCAAGCTGGTCTTGCTTGCTCTTCAAGAACACTTGAGATGCCTCTTCAGCAGTTGGCATCTTTGCAGCTTTCTCTGCCCTTGCCTTCTCTCTCTTCTCATGTGCTTGCAGTGAAGATGGATCTTCCTCAGTCCTGACAACAATGTTGTCCTCAAAGTCTGGCCTGAGGGGTAAATGCTCTTTGTCCAATAGATATTTGCCTGTGCCCATTTTGGAGTTGATGAGCTCCTGAATCTGTGGAGAATACCCACAAGATCTCTTCTGATCTGCAGCTGTCCTCTTGATTGTTTCCACAATCAGACCCATCACTTTGAACTTTTGAGGAACATCAAATATATGGAGCAAGTTTATGGAGTGTCCTCTGATCATCCTGTGATCACCTGACTTTGGTAGCAATGTGTGCCTTAGAATCCAATTGATTGTAGGCAGGCCTGACAGCAAGTGCTTCATAGAACCAAACTTGTGGGTCTCTAGATCTGCATCAGGAATCTCCTTGTACATGTGTGCCATAGAGTTGTGATCCTTCTTCTTCTTGGCATAGACATCCAAGTCATCTTCATGAGCTTCTGGAGCATTGATCAAACTAGCCAACTCATCAACTGTAGATTGGTACCTTGTACCCTCTGACATCCATACAATTCTGCCATCTGGATAGAAATGAGCAGTCGAATAGAATTGCATGATCATCTTATCATTCCACTTGGTGAGCTTTTGGCCAACAAACTTGTCAACCTCACAAGCCTTGAAGCTGTCATAAACTCTTGGAAAATGACCATCATTCTCTTTGATGAATTCCCAATCCACCCATCTCATGTCACATACGATGGGCTTCTTGTCAAGCAGGATAGTCTCATAGAAATCTTGTTGTTTCTTTTGTGTGGAACCTGTAATCCACAGCAGTTCTCCTCCTGACAGCATATGGATCAGACTGTCTCCACAATCTCAATCCTGAATCCTTCCCGATCCTCATATCTTTTGCAACAGGATGTGCATCATTATGGTCAGGGATCTTGGGCTTCAACTTTCTTAACACAAGTGAATCATCTTCTTCATCATCAGCAGCTTCAGGTACTGGGGCCTTGTTCTTCTCCTCAGCAGGGATGTTCCTGGTGCTTCTCTTGGGTGCAGACTTTTGAGCTGGAGCTTTGGGAGCAGACTTGGGCTTAGATGGAGCAACCCCTAACTTGATTGCATCTCCCATAAGCTTCTGAGCTTTGGGTGCTGGTGCAGCATCCTCTTCCACTTCTCTTTCAGAATCTCTCTTCATTGAGGGCTTGCCAAGAACTCTGGCAGTAGTGGTTCTTGCCCTCTTCTTCTTCTTGTCCTCTCCAACTGCTTCTTCTTCAGATTCAATGGTGAACTTCATAGTCTCACCTGTGGCAACTTTCCTTGGTTTTGACATTGGAACTCTTCTTGCTGGAGCCTTTGTTTTCATTCCAGGCTTTGTTGCAGCAGCTGTGCCATACTCCTTTTTCAGCACCTTTTTCCTTGAAGTGGCCTCATCCTCAACAGCCACATAATCCTCATCCTCAGAATCTGAGGTTCTCTTCTTCCTTGTTCTAGTAGCTGCCTTTGGCAAGTTACTAGGTGTGCTTCTGCTGCCCTCATCATAGCTGCTTGAGGGACTAGTGCCCTCACTTTTTTGAACCTGCTTTTCAGACTTGTTCTAGCTATCACTTTGATCAAACATCTTGCATGCAAACTGTCAGCAGACCCTGTGAATAAGTTGTAGATGAGATAGAGTAGATGAGCATCACAAAGTGCAGAGTTTTTGCAAAACAGATGACTTAAAAACTTAGTTTTAGTTCTTCATAGAAAGCATTTCGGATATACCGATTTGTAAACTCGGTGATACCGAAGCAGCTTTTGGAACCTAAACTAGTGAACTCGGTCAGACCGAGTCATAGTTCGGTGGCACCGAGACTGCTAGGGTTTCACAGAGAATCGACCTTGGTCACACCGATTTGCCATTTTCGGTCAGACCAAAAATTGCATGTGCAATGGCCTAAGCCAAATCGGTGAGACCGATTTCTACAACTCGGTAGGTCCGATATGAGTTCGATGGAGACCTAACCCTAAATTTTCAAATCAAATCTAATCTACGGGATGTTTTCGCTGGACAGGATGATTTCATACATGGCAAGAATCATGGAAAAGCAATGTGCTAAGAATTGGAGTTAAAGATTAGCACAAAGATCAAGTTCATACCCTAATTTGGTGGTGAACTTGCTACGGTGGCAACGGCGGGGCAGATTGCCTTTGACGGTGGTGGAGACCAGTGGCGGGAGGTTGCTGGCGGCGAGAGGACGATCTGGAGACCCGAGAAGGTAGAGCAGGTCACGCGCGGGGTGAAAGGTTTTGGAAAATTTTCCAAAATTTGACCCGTCAGTATATATAACTTGACCTCTGTAGTTGTGACCGAGTGGAACAACTCAGTGGCACCCAGATGCAAAACTGTGAGCAGTTGCTGCAACTCGGTGTGACCGAAAAGTTCTAGTCGGTTGCACCGAGATTGAAAACCTAGATCAACTTAGTGATCTCGGTATGACCGAAAAGGGTGAATCAGTCAGACCGAAATGCACAAAGAGGTTTTGGAAATTTCAAGTCTATGACGAATCGGGGACTCCGAGTGCTCCTCACACAGAGTGGTTCGAATCTGACTTGATCAAACTTTGTGATGTAGCATGAATAGAGTTTGAGACGAGGAAAGCATAGATAGCTAGAGGGAGTTCTTAGGCATTCTTGTCCATCCATTTGGCAAAAGAGAAAAAGCCAAACAATCAAAGAAACAAATGGATGTCCTTAAATGAGTAAAATATGCAACCAACATGCTCACACAATAAAATGGCAAATGAAATTTGTGATAAAGCATGCACAATCACTCTAGCATCTATCAAGCAATTTGGCGATGACTAGGTCATATATATATATGCCCTAGAGGTAATAATATATATATATGAGTATATTGAAGGAAATATGCCCTAGAGGTAATAATAAGTTATTATTTATTTCCTTATTTCATGATAAATGCTTATTATTCATGCTAGAATTGTATTAACCAGAAACATGATACATGTGTGAATACATAGACAAACAGAGTGTCACTAGTATGCCTCTACTTGACTAACTCATTGATCAAAGATGGTTATGTTTCCTAAATGTCATGGTTTTGTCACGGCAGATGTCCTCATGAAAGGACTTAGTCGTGGAGCCATCGCGAAGGGTTAGCTTGAAGGGGTTAAAGCGGACACAGGGACGCGAGAGAGTTTATACTAGTTCGGCCCCTTCGATGAAGGTAAAAGCCTACGTCTAGTTGTGATGGAATTGATGGGGTTTCGATGACTAGGGAGCAAACAAGCTTCGCCTAAGTCTCGAGTTGTTGTCTGTCCTCTTGAACCGCCGCCGGGTCGTCCCCTTATATACATGGGTGACGCCCGTCGGTTTACAGAGTCCCAATACCGGCTCATAGACGTGTCCGGTTTGGTCTCTACTTATTCCTAACTTACAATACAAGTTACATACCAACGCCGGTTTACGGCTACAGGCCTTGAACCGACTATGGGCTTTGAGCCCTCATCTGCCTACTTGGGCTTTAACATACTTAATTATTGACGAAGTTAACTCGGCCCAGATAGGCCGGTTTACGCCCAGTAGTAATATCCCCAACATTAGGCCCCAAATTGATTTGAACAGGTTCATGTCAATCCTTAGCAAAAATCTTCATCTTCAACATCTTCTTGTAGTTTGTTGAACCGCCGTGATGTCATCTTCTCTGGTCATTGTAAACCGATGTGACATCACCTGTTATAAAGAAACTTATCCATGATACCTTTTTTGTTTAATAGGTCTGCGACAATCGAGGCGACAACTCCGTTTCCAAACCCACGGTCCCTTGATTTTCGCGCCTGACACATGTCCCTTTCCTTATAAATAGGACCGAAGGGTCATTTCCTTTTTCCCCTTCGTGCCCTTCTGCTTCGTCTTCCTCGCGTCGTCCAACCTCGAAGCTCCACCGCCGTCGACGACCTCTGCTCCAACTTTGGCCGCTGCATCACCCTGATTGTACCAGAGCATCGCGGCGACCTTCCGCTTCTTCCTCGGCTCCGATGAGTCCTTCACCTTTTCCTCCGTAGATCCGTTCTAGGGTTTCCAAGTTCTTCAGTGTTCATCGTCTGCTTCATGCTCATATGATAGATCTTAGATGAACCTGTGAACCTTTGCTCTGTGTAGCGGTAGTTTTTAGCATCCGCCTTCACTTACCAGCCTTAAGACCATAGATCTACCTGTATCTCTGCCCATTGATTCGGTACTGTTCTTTTTTGAACCTTGAATATTTTTCTTCTTTCTGAACATGTTCTAGATCCAAAATTGTAGTGCAATCTTGTGAAATCTGTTTCTGCATACTTACTCATCCGCAATCTCAACTATTTCAATGTTTAGACCAGGCGGTTTAACTTTGTAGAAAAACTATCAAACTGGTATATACCATTAGTCCCCTTGTTGAACCGCCAGAATTCCTTAGCTAGTCACTGCCGCTTTGTAAAACTCCGGTTTAGAAACAACTGTCTCCGGTTTAGTAATACATGAATGAGGGTGTACTTTTCCAACACGGTCTTGAACCGGTTACTACTACCTTGCAGACTGCACTATGGCCAAACAAGTGTACGAGTGCAACTAGGTTCCCTCTCATGTGACCGAGATTCAGCTGACTAATTTAGTCAAAACTGGCACTTTAAGCAGTCAAGATGTTATTCACTGGAGAGTCCCTGGTACAGAATGTCCTCCCACGCCTCAAGAGGGAGAGTTTGTTGTTTTTGCTGATCATCTAGCCCGGGGCTTCAATCCTCCCGGTTCAAAATTTTACCGAGACGTCTTAGCCAATTTCCAACTCCGTCCGCAAGATATCGGCCCAAACTCCATGACCGACATATGTCACTTCCAAGTGCTCTATGAGGTGTTCTTTCAAGAGGAACCCACAGTTGAATTGTTCAGAGATTGCTTCCATCTAAACCGTCGCACAAAATTTACTGATGGTCCCAACATAGAGTTAGGTGGCATGGCGATTCAAAAGAGGAAAGAGGTCACTTACCCCCACACCAAACTGCACAGCCATCCCAAAGAGTGGAATCAAACATGGTTTTACTGCAAAGATACCTCTCCTTCTGATGCAAATCCCTTGCCGGGTTACCGTCCGGAGCGGCTAAGCAACACACATCCTTTTCCGCAAAGGCTGACTGCTAAGGAGAGAATCAAATACGCTCCTCAATTATCCAAACTCAGGGCCTTCATGGCCAATGGGTTGACAGGGGTTGACCTTGCTCGCTGCTGGATATCGTGGAGCATATTGCCCTTGAGCCAGCGCTCCGGTTTGATGTGCGAGTACACAGGAAGTGAAAAAGACCCTCTTCGACACATTGATATCCAGCTCACAGACGACGAAGTTACAGAAGCTGTGAAAAAGATACTGAATGAACCGGAAGCTGCCTGTGCTCAAACCGGCCTGGCTCCCTTTTGTGCCATTAACAAACCGCCAGCTGTAAGACTCATACCTTGTACCTTTTATTGAATATGCCTACTCAAATTGTCAACTGTTAACACCAACATCTTTCAAACAGGGCGATGATCCATTTTGGAGTAAGAAACCTTCACAAGAGAAACCGGAGAAACCGGAGCGGCCAACCCGGCCCAAAACCAGAGTTGTGAAGAGGCCCGCTAACAGGAAGAAAACCACCGCGTCCTCTGATCCGGCAGCTGACGATGATGTGGGTAACCCGGACCTTGAGGTAGAGCTTGATTCACTTGGCTTATTTTTCACACGCCTTATTGATAATGATCATTTTCAGGATGACGCCGAAGTCAGTCATGCTAATGTTGTAGAGATAATTGCTCTCTCCTCCGATTCAAACCCTTTGCCTTCACTAAAAATCGTCGGGCAAACCGGAAAGTTAAATTTTCTCATCCTCTTGCTTATTTGGACCCAAACTTTCTTATGAAGACACAACAGCACGAAGCTCGCCGCACAACCCGGCACAGCGGCCAGGTAGTTACCTCCACCGGTTTACCGAACAGTCCGGTTCGGAAACGCCGTTCAAAGGTCTCTAACTCTCTTGTAAATGCTTGTTCTAAAGCGGGCTATTTTCATCAACCTCTTAATCCATCTGACTCCGATTATCAGGGCATTTCTCATTCGTCGTCTGGCGAGTCATCAGCCACCCAGCTGCCACCACTCAAAACGGTGCTTTGGTAAGTCATATTTCTTATGATGCTTCTGATGTATTACTTTGTAACATATACTATATTGATCCTTCCTATTTATTTCAGGGCCAAGCCTAGGCCAAGCAAGAAGGCTCGCCTGGACAAGGCGGCAGAGGAGAATACTGTTCCTGAACCGGACAAAACACCAGATCCTAAAGCGGCTATTTGTGAGAACATGCCAAACGACCCACCACCGCAAGATGATAACTTTGTTGCTGAAGAGACACATGTGGACACCTCAGGTCCTGTTGACCAGCCCACAAGCCCCGTCCGGATTGATAGACCCACTAGTCCATCAAAGCCTACTGACAAGCCGACGGCCCCAGTGCAAACCGGTGATGCAAAAGATGATGAAGTTGTTATTACTGGCATTGGTCGCACAGAGCCAGGCAATCCCGTCGCTTTATCCAGACATACTACCAAAGAGGAATTTGCTGCCATTGGCAAAGGCAAATGGAATGCTGATCTGGCAACTTATGCCGCTCTGAACGCCCAAGATCTCCATTCCGGCTATCTGAACCGGCTATATACCAGCCGTGACTATGAAGCCGGTCTGGTTAACATGATGAAAGAAAAATATGAGGTAACTTCCATATGCTTTTCTGTTTGTACGTTTCAATCTGTCAACTCCCCTAGCCCCCAAGGGCCGGTTTAAGATCTCAACTTAAACCGGGACTTGCCAATGGAAACTTCGATGTATCTGAATTTGCTGATGTAGCCCCCAAGGGCCGGTTCAACTTAGTGTAGTTAAACCGGGACTCTAGGTAATAAAGATTGTAGCATCAGTACTGATTGAGCAAATAGCCATTAGCCCCCAAGTGCCAAGTTGAATACTTGTATTGAGCTTGGGACTTTATGAACAATTGTAGGATGAAGAGCAAATATGCATTAGCCCCCAAGTACCAAGGGCATAACTTGTTATGTGGTTGGTACTTCAATTCTTGTACCGTTATCTGAATCATATTACTGTCTGTATGCAGGCTGAGCTGAACAAAAGAGAAAACCAAATCGCCGATCTGCAAGAAAATCTGAAGTCCCAACAAGCTGAAACCTCCAAAGCAAAAGAGGAATTAACCAGCGCTTTAAGCGCCATGGAACAGCTTAAGGAGGGTTTCAACAAGGAGCAGGCGGATTGGGCCACTGAAAAGTCCGCTTTAACCCAGCAAGCAGAAAATGCCGAGGCTGCACTCAAACCAGTAGTGGATGAACTGACCAGCATAAAGCGGCAAGTGCATGCCATGACTGCTGCCATCTTTGGTAAGCCTTCGTGATTTCTAGAGTAACTAGGCCTTCTCATGGAATTGCCGGTTTGTTAATCCTTTTTAATGTTACAGGGACACGCATTGGTCACTTGGGGTCAGATGTGCGGAAGAAATTGAAAGCCGCCTACACATTGATAGAGCAATTGTACACTGGCGCGCAGCGGATCATCTCTACTGCGTCCCATAACAATCCGGCGCCCACCTTGATCTAGGATATTCTTAAGAGACTGTCGATGCTTCCTGCCCAGGTTGAAGAGCTGAAGAAATCTGCTACTCGAACCGATGCTATCAATGCCTTAATCCGGGCAAACGCGTGGGTGCCGGATTTTGAACCTGTTGAAGCGGCTCAAGGCTATCCCAGCTTGAAGGAAGATGGGTCAGAGTTCAGTGAAGAGGATCTGCGAGCGATAAACCGGGAGGTGCGCCCTCTTGCCTGTCAATTGGTTGAAGAGGCAGATTTGTCTCACTATCAAGCCCAATATGATGACCAAAACAAATGAGTGGTTGCACCAATTCCTGAAGCGGAGAACCTTATCCCTCCAATCCGTAAGCATACTTACGCTCCTGACATTGAACCGTCGTTGCTGATCAATGATGAAGCTGTCTTTAAGCATTAACGGGAATTGATTGAACAACTATTGATTTCCAGCCGCTGGGTAGAGAAGCAGAAGTTGAAGTGGCGCGAGATGACCCGCAACCATTAGGCCAGGCTGGTGACCAAGCTTGAACCGGAAGCCGGTTCAAATTGCTGCTCCTTTGTGTTCTGCGGAAAAACAATGATCTTATTTGGGCACCATGTTGCCTTGTAATGGGCTAGCCAATACTCTTGATTTTGATATGCCTTCGTGCATAATTACTGCAACTTGTGCTTCCTTTGGATGATCAAATCTCCAAACTATTTTCTGCAATCAAAAAATCTTAAAGCGCCGCCGCGGTTGTACTGCCAGGCGGATTATGATTTCTGTATATATGAAATCAAATATCTTAAATTTAAGTATATGATCAAATCTTTGTGATACATAATACCTGCCATCGTTGGGCATGAAGTTGGCCTGGCCAATCTTGAAGCGGAGGTTTATAAACCCATACTGTCAGAGGAGGAAACAACTCCGGTATATATAATGCCGGTTTACCATGTAAACCGTGCCGGGTTATGATAAACACCGTGTTACTCCCTAATAGGATGTTAACAAAAAAATCAAACCGGGCAAATAATCTCCAGATTAAGAATTGACCGTGTTCCGTTAATTGACAGTTGAACCAGCTTAAGAATTTGTCGGTAAAAAACGCAACAAAAGAAATATTTATCAAATGAAAAACAAAATTTTAAGCAAAGGCAATGATCAAACCATTTGCAAAAAGAGGCTATTGAGCCGATCAAGTGGCATTACCATGGTCGGACATGACCGAGCCCCCAATAGGCGTAGCTATGGTTCAAGTCAGCCACGTCCCCAAATGATGCAATGGCATTATGCCGATCAAGAGGTGTAGCGATGGTTTGGGTTCGACCAAAGCCCCCAAGTGATTCTGTGGCCTTAGGCCGATCAAGAGGCGTGACTGGTTCAGACGTGACCAAGTCCCCAAGTGATCTTGTGGCTCTCGCCTATCAAAAGGTGTTGCATTGGTTCGGACGACCAAGCCCCCAAGTGATATAACATGAAGCTTTGAAAAGCTAACTCAAGGGGTAAACCGGAGGCCGCTTTAAGACAGAAAACTCCGTGTAACCACACATGATGTAAAAAGAACAGAGACCCCGCTTTAGCTGAGGCTCCGGTTTATTGTATTTATCATAAAATATACATTGTCATAATATGTACATAAGTAGAGCCGATGGCTCAGGTATAGCAAGGCCGAAGATGAGCTATGTTCCACGGCCTGTTGGTCTCCTCCTCTGATGTACGTGAGTCTTTATGCTCTCGAATATCGGTCAGATAGTATGACCCGTTGCGCAGATTCTTGCTGACCACGAAAGGTCCCTCCCAAGGTGGGGATAACTTGTGCATATCAGTCTGGTCTTGGGTGAGCCGAAGCACCAAATCTCCTTCTTGAAAAGTTCTGGTTCTGACTCGGCGACTGTGATAACAACGAAGATCCTGTTGGTAAATCGCCAAGCGGGCAGCTGCTATGTCACGCTCCTCGTCCAACAGGTCCAAAGCATCTTGCCGTGCTGCCTCGTTGTCCGCTTCAACATAAGCCGCTACACGAGGTGAATCATGATGGATATCACTGGGGAGAACCACCTCCGCTCCGTAGACCATGAAGAACGGTGTGTATCCTGTCGATCTATTGGGTGTAGTATTGATGCTCCATAATATAGATGGTAACTCTTCCACCCAACAACCCGGTGTTCTCTGCAAAGGAACCATAAGCCGGGGTTTGATGCCTTGCAAGATCTCTTGATTATCCCTCTCTGCTTGGCCATTGGACTGTGGGTGAGCCACTGATGAAACGTCAAGCCGGATGTGCTCACGTTCACAGAACTCCTTCATAGCACCTTTGGATAAATTGGTACCATTATAAGTGATGATACTATGTGGAAAGCCAAACCGGAAAATCACCTTTTTGATGAATTGAACCGCCGTGGCCGCATCACACTTGCTAACGGGTTCTGCCTCCACCCACTTTGTAAACTTGTCAACCGCCACCAAAAGGTGGGTTTTCTTGTCCTTGGACCTTTTGAAAGGCCCAACCATATCCAGCCCCCAAGTCGCAAACGGCCAAGTGATTGGAATCATTCTCAATTCTTGAGCCGGCACATGAGCACATCTTGAGAACTTTTGGCAACCGTCACATCGTCTAACCAGATCTTCCGCATCAGCATGAGCAGTCAACCAATAGAAGCCGTGGCAAAACGCTTTAGCCACCAAAGGCTTTGAACCGGCATGGTGACCACAATCTCCTTCGTGGATCTCACGTAGGATTTCACAGCCTTCCTCAGGAGACACATAACGTTGAAACGCCCCTGACACACTGCAATGATGCAACTCGCCATTGACAATAGTCATGGACTTGGATCGCCGGATTATCTGCCTGGGCAGAGTTTCATCCTCTGGTAACTCGCCCCAGTTCATGTACGCAAGATAAGGAATCGTCCAATCCGGAATGACATGAAGAGCTACCACCAATTGAGCCTGCGGATCAGGAATAGCCAAATCCTCTTCACCAGGGAGCTTGACCGACGGGTTATGCAGCACATCCAAGAAAACATTAGGCAGGACCGGTTTGCGTTGAGAGGCTAACCGGCTTAAAGCGTCCGCCGCTTCATTCTTCCGGCGGTCCACGTGGTCCACCTGATAACCCTTGAAGTGACCTGCAATGATATCCACCTCATGACGATATGCTGCCATGAGTGGGTTCTTGGAATCCCAAGTGCCAGACACCTGCTGAGCCATCAGGTCCGAGTCACCGAAGCACTTAACTCGGCTTAGATTCATCTCCTTAGCCATCCGGAGACCATGGAGTAAGGCTTCATACTCAGATGCATTGTTAGTACAAGGGAACATTAAGCGGAGAACGTAATAAAACTTATCACCTCATGGGGAAGTTAACACGACTCCAGCCCCCGAGCCCTCCAATTGCCTGGACCCATCAAAATGGATAGTCCAATATGTGTGATCCGGCTTCTCTTAAGGTGCTTGCAGTTCTGTCCAATCATTGATGAAATCCACAAGTGCTTGAGACTTGACCGCCGTCCGAGGCACGTATTTCAATCCGTGCGGCCCAAGCTCTATAGCCCACTTGGCAATCCGGCCAGTTGCTTCCCTGTTCTGGATTATATCTCCCAAGGGAGCAGAACTGACCACTCTGATGGGGTGTCCCTAGAAATACTGCTTAAGCTTCCGGCTTGCCATAAAAACTCCATATACCAGCTTCTGCCAATGCGGGTACCTTTGCTTGGACTCAATAAGCACCTCGCTGATATAGTAAACCGGACGCTGAACCGGATATTCCTTGCCTGCCTCTTTACCCTCCACCACAATAGCTACACTGACTGCACAAGCGTTAGCTGCAACATATAGTAGCAACGGTTCCTTGTCAATTGGAGCGACGAGAACAGGCGGATTGGCTAACTGCCGCTTTAAGTCCTCAAACGCTTTATCAGCAGCAGAACTGCAGACGAATTGATCCATCTTATTCAACATCTGATACAAAGGGATCGCCTTCTCCCCAAGGCGGCTGACAAACCGGCTCAACGCGGCAATCTGGCCTACCAAGCGTTGAACGTCATTGATACACTTTGGTTTAGCCAGGGTGGTGATAGTTGTGATCTTCTCTGGATTAGCCTCGATTCCCCTGTTGGACACCAGAAAACCCAATAATTTGCCTACCGGTACACCAAAGACACACTTGGCCGGGTTGAGCATCATCTTGTATGTCCGTAGGTTATCAAAGGTTTCCTTCAAATCATAAACCAAAGTGTTGTTCTCCCTTGACTTAACCACAATATCATCCACATAGGCATGCACATTACGACCAATCTGTTTATGAAGGCAATTCTGTACACACCGTTGATAAGTTGCCTGGGCTCTCTTGAGCCCAAAGGGCATAGATACATAGCAGAAGGCTCCAAAGGGAGTTATGAACACCATTTTCTCCTGGTCCTTAACTGCCATCTTGATCTGATGATAACGAGAATATGCATCCAGAAAACTCAAACGCTCACAACCCGCCGTAGCATCAATAATTTGATCAATACGTGGGAGGGAAAAAGGATCTGCTGGACAAGCCTTGTTAAGATTTGTGTAATCCACACACATGCGCCAGGTGTCGTTTTTCTTAAGGACCAGCACCGGATTAGCCAGCCATTCAGGATGGAAAACTTCAATGATAAAGCCAGCCGCTAAGAGCCTGGCTACCTCTTCTCCAATAGCTTTGCGTCTTTCCTCGTTAAACCGGCGAAGAAACTGTTTCACTGGTTTGTACTTAGGATCCACATTAAGAGTGTGCTCAGCGAGTTGCCTCGGTACACCTGGCATGTCAGAAGGCTTCCATGCAAAAATGTCCTGATTCTCACGGATGAACTCGATGAGCGCGCTTTCCTATTTCGGATCCAAGTTGGTACTGATACTGAACTGCTTGGATGAATCGCCAGGTACGAAGTCAACAAGCTTAGTCTCAGCTGCCGATTTGAACTTCAGGGCCGGATCATGCTCCGTAGTTGGCTTCTTCAATGGAGTCATGTCTTCCGGATCAACATTGTCCTTGTAGTATTTCAGCTCCTCCGTGGCGCAAACCGACTCTGTGTAAGCCGCATCACCTTCTTCACACTCCAAAGCAATTTTGCGGCTTCTGTGAACCGTTATTGTGCCCTTGTGACCCGACATCTTGAGCTGCAAATACACATAACAGGGCCGTGCCATAAATTTGGCATAAGCCGGCCGCCCAAACAGGGCGTGATATGGACTCTGGATCTTTACCACCTCAAAAGTCAGTGTCTCCGACCTGGAATCATGATCATCTCCAAAGGCCACTTCCAGAGCTATCTTGCCAACATGATATGCTGACTTACCAGGCACCACACCATGGAACACCGTATTGGATGGTTTAAGATTTTTATCTGTTAGTCCCATGCGGCGGAAGGTCTCATATTATAAGATATTAATGCTGCTCCCTCCATCCATAAGCACCTTGGTGAATTTATAACCTCCCACCTGAGGTGCCACCACCAACGCTAGCTGACCCGGATTGTCAACCCGGGGAGGATGATCCTCTCTGCTTCATACGATCGGCTGTTCAGACCAGCGTAAATAACGGGGCACGACCGGTTCAATAGAGTTTACTGCCCGCTTATGAAGCTTTCGGTCTCGCCTGTCCAAGCTAGTGGTAAAAACATGGTATTGCCCACTGTTCAACTGCTTCGGGTTGCTCTGGTAGCCCGACTGCTGCTGCTGCTGGTTGTAACCACCCTCGCTATTCTGATTACCTTGGTTGTTATGTCCGCCCTGATTACTAGTAAAGCCCGAACCGGAATTTCCTCCACCGTAACCCAGCCCGGATCCTGAGCCATCACCTGATCCGTGGTCATACCGGAAAGCATTAGAATTCTTGAACTCCTGCATAATGTAGCAATCCTTCCAAAGGTGATTGGCTGGCATCTCCTTTGTCCCGTGCTTTGGGCAGGGCTGGTTTAACAGATAAGTCAGGCGGTCCGGGTTAGGATTAGGCGCTCCACTGCGATTCGGCGGTTTACCCTTACGTCGCTGGCCCTTGTCCTGCGCGTTGGTATTAGCCACAAAGTCCATGCTGCTATCCGCTTTACGCTTGTCTCCGTTTCCATGACCTGCCGGGTTATGCTGTTGTCCTTTGGAGTTGCTGTTCTTCTTTCCCTTCCCTGTCTTGTCATCATCAGACTCGGGATCCTTGGTACTATCAGAATCAGCATACTTCACTAACGCAGCCATGAGGGTCCCCATATCATTGCAATGGTGCTTCATATGTCCTAATTTCAACTTTAGAGGCCCAAATCGGCAGTTTCCTTCCAAGGTTATAACCGAGGTATCGGCGTTGATACGGTCTGACGAATGCAAAATTTGCGAGACCCGGCGCACCCAACGGGTCGTCGATTCTCCTTCCTCCTGGACACAGGCTGCTAAGTCCACTATCGACATAGGCTGTTTGCATGTATCCTTGACATTCTGGATAAACCAGGCTCGCAATTGGGCCCATGAACTGATAGAGTTGGCCGGTAAACTTTTTAACCAAGTGCGGGCCGTCCCTTCGAGCATCATGGTGAAGTACTTTGCACACGCCGCATCATCCACATCAAGCATCTCCATGGCCATCTCACAGCTCTCCACCCATGTCTCTGGAGGCTGATCAGCTGTGTAATTTGGCACCTTGCATGGGCCCTTGAAATCCTTGGGCAGGCGCACATTGCGTAAAGAGGGGACAAGACAAGGCACCCCCAAAGAGCTAGAAGAAACACTAGGCTCGACCGAGGTAGTTGGACGAACCGGTGTAAGCTGGCAAGCCTCGTACTGTGCTGCTAACTCGGCCTCCCTGCGTGCTCGGGCCCGGTCCACCACTTCCTGAGCATCACCAACACCACCCGCCAGGTTGTTACCACGGGGTGCTTCACAGTTTCGTGCATTACTTGACACAGCCGGTTCATCCATACGCCTGCTGTAGCTCCGGCTTGGACGAGGGGTGGAGTGAATTTGGTCACGACTATACGAGTATGCTTCCTGTTGGATCAAAGATGTCCGAAGAAGTTCCTTAACCCGGCGCGTTTCCACCGCCTGCGGCGAATCACCCTCAATTGGGATGGCCTCCAGTCGTGCAGCAGCTGCAACAAGGTTGTCCATCAGGTTGGAGTAATGACCTGGAGGTGTCGGGACAGCCTAAGGTACAATAGTGTTCTGACGAGGTGGATCCATCAAGCGAGGCTGAACCGGCGCGCCCGTCCCTGGTGCTTCCGCCCGGTTTACCACCGGCGGGTTGCTGGTTCCTGCTCCTGGGGTGTTGAAGAGATCTCTAGCTTCAAAAACCGGAGGCAAGCGAGACCGGTGCTTCCTCTTCAAGACCTCATGTGACGCGTTCTGATCCAGCATAAGCCGGTAAGCTTGCGCATCCAAAGCGGCCCGCTCTGCAGTCATTCTGGCATTCTCAGCTGCTAGGTCGGCCTTGGCTTGAGTGATCTGATCCCTCACCTTTGCAATTTCCTCATCGTGGACGTTTTGATCCGCCGGATTAGCCTCTGCCATGAGTGTAGCCAACGTATCAAACAGATCAGATAAAACTTGAGCCGGCGGGTGCACAGGGCCTCCTGCCCCGGCTGCCGTCGCCGTCCCTGACCCAGAGATCATTGTTGCTGTAGTCGAAGAGTGGACCGCTGCTTGTGTCCCGGCCATGAATATTCTGACCCGGTTTGGCAGATCAGAGGGGTCCGAATATCGTCATTGCCGGTGTCAAACCGGGGATCTCGGTAGGGGGTCCCAACTGCGCCTAGGCGGATGGTAACAGGAGACAAGGGACACGATGTTTTACCTGTGTTCGGCCCTCTTGATGGAGGTGAAACCCTATGTCCTGCTTGATTAATATTGATGATATGGGTAGTACAAGAGTGGATCTACCACGAGATCAAGGAGGCTAAACCCTAGAAGCTAGCCTATGGTATGATTGTTGTAATGGTTGTCTTGTCCTATGGACTAAAGCCCTCCGGTTTATATAGACACCGGAGAGGGCTAGGGTTACACAAAGTCGGTTACAATGGTAGGAGATCTACATATCCGTATCGCCAAGCTTGCCTTCCACGCCAAGGAAAGTCCCATCCGGACACGGGACGAAGTCTTCAATCTTATATCTTCATAGTCTTGGAGTCCGCCGACGATGATAGTCCACCTGTCCGGACACCCCTAGTCCAGACTCCTCAAGAGTAGCCTCGAACCAGCTTCAATGACGATGAGTCCGCGCAAGATAATGTTCGCATTGCAAGGCGGGTTCCTCCTCCGAATAATCCATAGAAGATTGTGAACACCAGGATAGTGTCCGGCTCTGCAAAATAATTTCCACATTCCACCGTAGAGAGAATATCATGTACACAAGTTCAATCTGCTGACGTATTATGTAGCATGATGTCACGCCACTACCAAGCCTTTACTTGAATCGTTTTTTATTATACCACCTCAGCGCGTTTAGCAAAGCGGTTTCCTTGGCACGTCTCGTCGAAGCAGAGATCATGTTCCCCTTATTCCGGGATTCTCATCAATACGGACGTAGTAACCCAACGCGCCTGCCGCCACGCCTCTATCTATCGGCGAGTCCCGAACGGTCACGGAGACGGCTCTTGGTATTTCTCCCTCCTTATAATAGGACCAAGGCTCGTTTCTTTTCTTTAATCCTCCATCGAATCCTCTCTTTTCTCCAAGTTCAAACACCCAGAGCCCTAGATTCGAGCGCTTCGGTCCTTCAACAATGTCCGGTTCCGGCCTTCAGGGCCGGTGGATGCCCTCCTCCATCACAGAGGAAGACGTGCTAAAGCTGCGGGAGGCCAGGTACCTGACCTACGAGATTTCGCACAGGCTGCCTGCCGAAGGGCAGGCCATCCCCACCCCCGAGCCCGGCGAGTATGTCATCTTTGTATCCCACCTCCGTCAGGGTTTAGGCTTCTCGATGGATCCTTTTGTGAGAGGGCTCATGTTATACTATGGGCTGGAATTCCATGACCTGGCTCCGGAGTCTATCCTCCATATTTCCGCGTTTATGGTTGTCTGCGAAGCCTTCCTCCACGTCACCCCCCACTTCGGCCTGTGGCTGAAGACCTTTAATGTGGAGCCAAAGATGATCGGGGCGCTCAAGCGTTGCGCGGGCGGCCATAAGCAGGAGGGCCGATGCCCCGTGGCCCGAGGGCTCCTTCCAAGAGGAGCTCGGCTTGTGGAAGCAGGAGTGGTTCTATATCACCGCTCTGAAGGGCAGCAGGCAGAAGCCGCCGCTCGTATTCCGCCCGGGACCTCCGCGACAGTTGATGTCGTGGGTCAACCAAGGGCTCAACTGGGGGCCATCGAAGGACGTGCCCCTATTGCGGGGCCGGATTCGAGATCTCCAAGCGAGGGAGATCGATCTGGTCGTGGTGATGCAGGTTATGCTGATTAGGCGTCTCCTGCCCTGCAAACATCGTCCTCTCCAGCTATGGGAGTTCAATCCGGAGGAACCACGGATTCTCCAACACTTTATGGGTACGACACCCGTGGAGATGTACGAGTTGTTCTTCGGATCACGGGCGGTGTGTCCGGAATTGACCAAGGACGCTGGCCTAAGCTGCAACCGCCCGGATACTCAAGTAAGTAGCTCAGTGTTCGGACGTACCATCTGTTTGCCTTTCTATAATTCGCCTTTAACCCGTTATCCTTTAACAGAGGGATAGCGCAGGCAAAGCTGATACGGTGTCCGGCCCCCCTCCTAGAGACCGTGCCGGATCCCGTGCTGGTCCAGATGCTGGAAGTTGCACCTTTAGAAGAAGGCGGAGGGGAAAATAAGGGAGCTACCGCCTCGACCAAGGAGGCTCTTGAAAAAGGGGGGATCGAGAATCCCTCCCTCCAAGGGGAGAAGAGGACCGCCTCTGGAGACCCGGAGGCCAAAGCCCCTAAGCGGGGGAAGAAGTCCTTACGAGAGGTCCTGCGTCCGGGGAGGCCCCGGCCGCATAGTCTCCCCCAAAGCATCAGCCCTCCAGCGAGCCGTAAGTAGAAAAAAGAGAGCTCGGTAATAAGAGACATCCCTATCTGTGCTTCTGAGGATAACCAAATTTTTACCTTGTAGTTCGGATCTCCGACCTTCTCAGATGAGCTCCTCTTCGGGGGATCTTCGTCCGGAGATGATGGAGAGCGAGACGCCTCCGTCTGCTGCGCCGTCGGATAGGGCGGACGAGCCTGAAGTGTCATCACGGAGGGTATCCTCGAGCCAGCAGAGCCGAAGAGTTCGGCGCTGAATAATGTTTGGCCGGGGGAGCTGAAGGATCTGCTTGAGAGGGCGTCCATCTCAGAAGATCACCATGCATTGATGAGCATGGTGATTGGAAGGATTTCGTCCGCCGAAAGCGGATTGCATAATGCCGTCAGAAGTTTGCTGGCGGGGTTTGAGGTATGTAACAATGACACACCTTTTTGACAGTTTTGCACATAACGTGCGCCCTGTATAGATAGTAGCCCCTGAGACTCGGTAGGTTGTCGAAAGCGACAGCGTGCCGAGTATCAAAATCGCAGGTATTAGCTTTCGCCTTTCCTATGCAGGTGGCGGATAGTCCGGGGGCCAGTCGGACTGATGGAGTTGCTGAACTGAAGCGGAAACTCGATGTTGCGGATGCGGACATCGCGCTAATCAACAGGCAACTTGACGAATCGCAAGGTAAGTTGTTTCTCCGTGGTCACCTAGTAAGGGAGCCTAAGCCCACCTCTTACAATATGTGTGCTTGACGCAGATGGTGCCGCTGCTGTGGAGAGCCTTCGGGCAGAACTTGCTCAAGCCAAGGAGCAAGCCAGAAGGAGTGATGCGGCTGCCTCAAGGGTAGCCGAGGAGTTAGAGGCCGAAAGGGCCGCACACTGCCGAAGCAGGGAAGAGATGGCCAAAATGGCCGTAAAGTTAAAGGATGCTACCGATCGCAGTGAGGCTCTTGAAAAGGAGCGCCTATCGGAGCGAGAAGACCTAGAGAAGGCCACCGCCGAAGCCAAGGGTGCCCGTTCTGCAATGCGGGCTATAAAAGAGGAGCTGCGCCAAGCCGGGACATTGTGGTGGTAAGCCTTTTTCGCTGCGCCAAGGTTCACAGATCCAAAGTATGCTCAGCTCGACAGCTATGGGGTCCGGAGGATCCTTATATGGACTTAGCGGCGAAAAGGGCGGATGCTTTGCAGCACTTCCGAGGTCGGAAGGATCACAAGACGGAAGAGCTGTTTTGGTCTCAATTCCATATTCGGATCGCTCACTTCCGACCGATCGATTGGCGAATGGGCTGAGCTAAATAGGTTGTCCGGACTTGCCATGACGAGATATCGTGACTCATGTCGGCCGGATAGGCCCAAGTCAAGAGCTATTTTGGCTTATTGCAGCGAGCTTGGGGCGGTGCCGCATATCAAGGCGATGAAGCGGTCGGCCTGCATAGAGGGTGCGCGGATGGCCCTCGCCCGTGTGAAGACACATTGGACAGAGATGGATGCCACTGCTATTGCAACCCAGGGTTCGGACGAAAGCCGGTTACCCGCCGAGCACTATTTTGGCGAAGTTCTGCGTGGTGCTCGTATAATAGAGTCGCAGTGCTCAAAAAATGTCACGTTCAAGTGAAAGTTTTGGTTTGTAAGACAATATTTATGATGTAAGCGCCTTTTATACTTGTGCGTCCAAGTAGTGATACATCTCCTGTGCGGCCGTTTGTGTATACGTTTGTATAACCTGAAAGATGCAGTCGTTGGCTTCAGCCCCCACGCACAAGGTGCGGGGGTGTTCGCAAAAAATAGTGCATTTTCACACTTAATCCGACGTCTCGGTCCTGTGAAGGAGGTGGTAGCGTAGCAAACGAGGCAACCAGACTATAATGCTTTATCTCTTTCACTTAGCCATAGGAGTTCGAGGGTGGGGCTACGATATAGCCCCTAATGGCACCGTGCTCTCCGAATTTGGGGCGCATGTGTGCCTGACCGGGAAACGGCCCTTCATCTAAGCGGAGGAATGCTAAACATTCCAGTGGTCGATCGAGTGGTTGACCAAGATCTCGCCAGATCATGACATCGTTTTTTCGCTTTCTCTCGAGGTGCTCGCCAAATTAACCGGGGCACAATCGCAGTAGTTCTCCGGTGCCGTTAGCTGATGATACGGAACGTAAGGCAGCAAAACACATGAGCCGTCAAACCCAACATTTGACCAAAGACATGATTCGAGCTGATGCATATAAGGCCTAACTTTCGAGACGCCAACACTCCACGAGGTGTTCGGTCTTTATAATAATGGGCGAACAATGCCCTAAGCCCCTAGTGTCAGTGTAGGCGAGGTCCTCCGACGCGGCCGATGCCAAAACGCGATCTCCACTCTGGTTATAATGAGAAACCAGGATTATAGCAACAAGAGACGAGAAAAAGGTTTACGCAGGTCTTAATCAAAAGAATCCTTGCGACGGGTCCCTCACCGCACGCCTCGCTACCGTGGTTCCATTGTGCCGTTATCCTGGACGGGTATGCATGTTGTTCATCTGTAAAAAGAGAGGAACTTAGTTTGAAAGGAAATCATGCGAAAAAGTGCAAAAAGTATTAATAAATGAATAAAGTGGAGTCTATATTAGCTCGTTATTGCTTATACGCACAGCCCCTTGTGACGGGGTGTGCGGCTAGGGAGCCCCTAGCTTGTTTATGCCGGACTCGTCTAGCCGTGTCCGGGGTCTTTGAACGACCTTTTAATGGAATGATGCCGGGTGGATCGGGCATTTTAAGTGTAAGAGACGCGTAATGTGGTATTGCGTTAAAGCGGATAAAAGTGTCACGTCCCAATAGTGCTTGATAGCTGCTTTTGAATGGGGCGACATGAAATATTAGCTTTTCGCGTCGGAAGTTGTCCGGTGACCTGAACACAACTTCTAATAATAAGGAGCCTGTGCACTTGGCGTAAGGGCCTGGCGTCACTCCTTTAAAGGAAGTACAGCTATATCGAATTTTAGTAAGGTCTATTCCCATCTTGCGGATTATGTTCGGATATAGCAGGTTTAAATCATTGCCGCCATTCCATCAGGACTTGTGTAAATTGTAGTCCATCGATTAAAGGATCCAATATCAGAGCAGTCCATCCTGCATTTCGAATGCTTCTGGAATAGTCCAGGTGGTCGAAAGTGATTGGTTTTGTCATCCAGCTTCGATATTCCGCTGGGGTAGACCGTGCGGCACTTATTGTAGCTGGTGCCGCATTGTTTTTCCGTAATATCACATGAAGTGAGTTTACTGTTTTGACTTCTTGTGGGAAAGTCTTTTGTTTTCCGGTGCTCTGCTGGTGGGGCTCGTCGTCTTCCTCGATCGGCGCGTCGAGCCCCTCGTGTTCGGCGTTGAGTCGGCCGGACTGTTTGAAAACCCAACAATCTCGGTGGGTGCGGTTTGCAGGCCTTTCGGAGGTACTGTGGATTTGACATATCCAATCCAAAATTTTGTTTAAGTTGGATAGCTCATCACTGTTGTCCTTAAGAGGCAGTGTTTTATTGTTCGGCCGCGAGCTTTTGAATCCGGCGTTGACCGCCGTGTTCTTTGGGCTTTTTTCTTTGTTCCGGCGCTGATCCTTTCGGCGCCGTGATTTTCCGTTTCCATCCCTGATCTCGGATGTACTCGGGTCGCTGGTGCTGCATCTTGCGAGCCAGCTGTCTTCCCCCGCGCAAAGAGGGTCATGAGGCTTGTTAGCGCGGACATTGTCCTCGGCTTCTCTTGGCCGAGGTGTTTGGCAAGCCATTCGTCTCGGACGTTGTGTTTAAAAGCTGCTAAGGCTTCAGGTCCCGACGATCGACTATTTGGTTCTTTTAGTAAGGAACCTGTTCCAGAATTCTTGCTACGACTCTCCGGGTCTGTTGAGTTATATGACTTAGATCGCCTCAGATCCGGAGGGCGGACATAAGTCCCTTGAAAATTTGCTCTAAACGCGCCTTCAAGCTCTTCCCAACTTCCAATAGTGTTTTCTCGGGAGGCTTTTGAGCCAATGCCGAGCTGGCCCTTTGAGCTTGAGGGTAGATATTTTATGGCGTGGAGATCGCCTCCTCTAGCCATGTGTATGTGTAGTATATAATCCTCTATCCAGACTCCGAGTCTTTGTTCCGTCGTAAGCCTCTATGTTTATGGGTTTAAACCCTGCTGAAATTCATGATCCACCTCATTGGTGAAACATAGTGGGTGTCGCGCCCCTATTTGGGTGTACTATTGTCTTTGAACACTTGGCATGTTGTGTTGCTTCCTGGGGCCCTCTATTTTGGCCTGTAAATGGACCTGGCAGGGCCATCTGTTTTCCCGGGATCGTGAGTCAGCTTGTGTGCGGCGCCGCTTGTAATTTTTGGCCTATCATCTGGCCGTCTATCCGGCCGGGCGGCCTCTTTGTTTTTTGACTGTGGGGGCTCTATGGCTTCCTCGTCAAATTCTGGCAGCAGCTTGCGCTTCGGGTAGCTCTTTGATTGATGGCCATTGCCGTATTTGTCTGCGGGGTTTTGAGCACTTTGCTCCATCTCCTTCTTAGTATGTCTTCCGCTGTTTTGAGCTTCCATTTTCCTTCTTCGAGACTTCTTGCGATGGCGGCGCAGTCTTTTGGCGAAGGCTCTTATTCTCCGGTTGTGTGTTCGGCGTGAGGTCGCTCGGACTATTGGTTGCGCCGGGCATGGATTGATTATCCGATTTGTCCTGTTCGGACGGTTGCTTGGTTGCATGTTAAATGTCCACCGGTCTTCCCCGCTCTATTGCTGGGTCATTAGGAGCGCTTATTCTTTGTCGAGGCGGGACTTAGGGCGGCGTCTGCGTTGCTGTTTTGGTTGTTTGTCGGCGGGATTATCCTTTGCCGCGCCCCGTTGGTCCTCGTTATCGCTTCCTTTTGGGGTGTCCACCATGTATACATCATAGGCTGGGGTGGCCTTTCAATGCTCTGTGAGCGCTGGTTCTTTATTGTCTCCCGCATCATCGTCCATACCGTCGATGTCTTCGGAGTCGTAGTCCAGCATGTCGGTTAAATCGTCGACAGTGGCTACAAAGTGGGTGGTGGGTGGGCTTTGAATTTCTTCGTCGTCCACATCCCAACCATCCTGGCCATAATCCAGCCAGGGCTCTCCGGATAGCGAGAGATGCTTTAGTGAATTTAAGATGTCGCCAAAGGGCGAGTGTTGAAAGATGTCCACAGCGGTGAACTCCATGATCGGCGCCCAATCGGATTCTCAAGGGAGTCCGCACCGAGTCACGAAGTTTTATAAGGGACAAGGTCGAGTGTTCGGCTCCATCGCTGTGGAAGTTGCAGCTCCCTAGGTGGTGTCCAACCACCCGTCCTCAATCTGCGCGATCGGCTCCGGACTATGGGTCGAAGCGGATTCGTGTGCTGCCTCCAGGGTACTGTCCGACGGTAGAGTTAGGTCATGCCCATCGCGACAGTGCGGCACGCTCGGCTGTGGATCGGACCCATCGAAGATCAAGTCTCCGCGGATGTCCGCCGTGAAGTTTAGGTTTCCAAATCGACCGACGGCGGCGAAGCTTCGATCTGCTCCAGATGGCCAAGTGAATTGCCCTTGATCTTGGCGTCGCCGCGAATCTGAAGATCTGTCTCTGGGAGAAAAGTCTCACCACAGACGCCGTTGTTGTTGATTGAAGAAGCCATCAAGCTTCATCGGTGACGACACGAGAGGAGTTCTCAATGAAAGCACCAATGTCGGTGTCAAAACCGGCGGATCTCGGGTAGGGGTCCCGAACTATGCGTCTAGGCGGATGGTAACATGAGACAAGGGACACGATGTTTTACCTGTGTTCGGGCCCTCTTGATGGAGGTAAAACCCTCACGCCTGCTTGATTAATATTGATGATATGGGTAGTACAAGAGTGGATCTACCACGAGATCAAGGATGCTAAACCCTAGAAGCTAGCCTATGGTATGATTGTTGTAATGGTTGTCTTGTCCTCACGGACTAAAGCCCTCCGGTTTATATAGACACCGGAGAGGGCTAGGGTTACACGTAGTCGGTTACAATGGTAGGTGATCTACATATCCAGATCGCCAAGCTTGCCTTCCACGCCAAGGAAAGTCCCATCCGACACGGGACGAAGTCTTCAATCTTGTATCTTCATAGTCTTGGAATCCAACTGACGATGATAGTCCGGCTGTCCGGACACCCCCTAGTCCAGGACTCCCTCAGTCGCCATCGGAACAGCCCCCAATCCGCATCTTGCAACCGATATAACGATTCAGTTTCTCGGCCGAGGACTTCGTCACCGAATAAACGATGGTCTCGCCACCAGATTCTGAACCGTCCTCGTATTCCCCTCCGTGGATGACTCCCACGAAGGCAGGCTTCATGGCCGGCTTGACCCGGGCACATCGTGCATGCTGAGCCATTTTGACGAGGTCAGTGCAGATGTCCGGCTCAGGGCCCAGTTCACCGATCTTGCCGATGAAGACGTGTATGCCACCAAAGGGGACCCGGTACCCGTACTCAATTGAGCCGGCCTCGGGGCCCCATCCTGCATCGTCGATGTAGAGCTTGCCGCGACGACTTGGTCATCAGGCCCACGGCGTAACCGTTGAGTCCTTCAAAGTTGCCCTCCAAGAACTTGAAACCATCGTGCGATAGCCCCACGGTGGGCACCAACTGTCGTGGTTTTGTCATGGCAGATGTCCTCATGAAAGGACTTAGTCGTGGAGCCATCGCGACGGGTTAGCTTGAAGGGGTTAAAGCGGACACAGGGACGCGAGAGAGAGTTTATACTAGTTCGGCCCCTTCGATGAAGGTAAAAGCCTACGTCTAGTTGTGATGGAATTGATGGGGTTTCGATGACTAGGGAGCAAACAAGCTTCGCCAAAGTCTCGAGTTGTTGTCTGTCCTCTTGAATCACGCCCCGGTCGCCCCTTATATACATGGGTGACGCCTGCTCGTTTACATGAGAGTCCCAATACCGGCTCATAGACGTGTCCGGTTTGGTCTCTACTTATTCCTAACTTACAATACAAGTTACATACCAACGCCGGTTTACGGCTACAGGCCTTGAACCGACTATGGGCCTTGAGCCCTCATTTGCCTACTTGGGCTTTAACATACTTAATTATTGACGAAGTTAACCCGGCCCAGATAGGCCAGCTTACGCCCAGTAGTAATATCCCCAACACTAACCATAGACATGAGTTGTCATTTGATTAACGGGATCACATCATTAGGAGAATGATGTGATTGACTTGACCCATTCCGTTAGCTTAGCACTCGGTCATTTAGTATGTTGCTATTGCTTTCTTCATGACTTATACATGTTCCTATGACTATGAGATTATGCAATTCCCATTTACCGGAGGAACACTTTGTGTGCTACCAAACGTCACAACGTAACTGGGTGATTATAAAGGTGCTCTACAGGTGTCTCCGAAGGTACTTGTTGGGTTGGCGTATTTCGAGATTAGGATTTGTCACTCCGATTGTCGGAGAGGTATCTCTCGGGCCCACTCAAGAATGCACATCACTATAAGCCTTGCAAGCATTGCAACTAATGAGTTAGTTATGAATGATGTATTACGTAGCGAGTAAAGAGACTTGCCTGTAACGAGATTGAACTAGGTATTGAGATACCGACGATCGAATCTCGTGCAAGTAACATACCAATGACAAAGGGAACATCAGATGTTGTTATGCGGTCTCGACCGATAAAGATCTTCGTGAGAATATGTAGGAGCCAATATTGAAGGAAATATGCCCTAGAGGCAATAATAAAGTTATTATTTATTTCCTTATTTCATGATAAATGTTTATTATTCATGCTAGAATTGTATTAACCTAAACATAATACATGTGTGAATACATAGACAAACAGAGTGTCACTAGTATGCCTCTACTAGACTAGCTTGTTAATCAAAGATGGTTAAGTTTCCTAACCATAGACAAAGGAGTTGTCATTTGATTAACAAGGTCACATCATTAGTTGAATGATCTGATTGACATGACCCATTCCGTTAGCTTAGCACTCGATCGCTTAGTATGTTGCTACCGCTTCCTTCATGACTTATACATGTTCCTATGACTATGAGATTATGCAACTCCGCACACGGAGGAACACTTTGTGTGCTACCAAACGTCACAACGAATCGGGTGATTATAAAGGTGCTCTACAGATGTCTCCTAAGGTACTTGTTGGGTTGGCGATTTCGAGATTAGGATTTGTCACTCCAATGCCTGGAGAGGTATCTGGCCCTCTCGGTAATGCACATCACTTAAGCCTTGCAAGCATTGCAACTAATGAGTTAGTTGCGAGATGATGTATTACGGAACGAGTAAAGAGACTTGCAAGAATCTAGATTGAACTAGGTATTGATACCGACGATCGAATCTCGCATCGCCCTCTCCAGCTATGGGAGTTCAATCCGGAGGAACCACGGATTCTCCAACACTTTATGGGTACGACACCCGTGGAGATGTACGAGTTGTTCTTCGGATCACGGGCGGTGTGTCCGGAATTGACCAAGGACGCTGGCCTAAGCTGCAACCGCCCGGATACTCAAGTAAGTAGCTCAGTGTTCGGACGTACCATCTGTTTGCCTTTCTATAATTCGCCCTTTAACCCGTTATCCTTTAACAGGAGTGGATAGCGCAGGCAAAGCTGATACGGTGTCCGGCCCCCCTCCTAGAGACCGTGCCGGATCCCGTGCTGGTCCAGATGCTGGAAGTTGCACCTTTAGAAGAAGGCGGAGGGGAAAATAAGGGAGCTACCGCCTCGACCAAGGAGGCTCTTGAAAAGGGGGATCGAGAATCCTCCTCCAAGGGGAGAAGAGGACCGCCTCTGACCCGGAGGCCAAAGCCCCTAAGCGGGGAAGAAGTCCTCACGGAGGTCCTGCGTCCGGGAGGCCCCGCCGCATAGTCTCCCCAAAGCATCAGCCTCCAATGAGCCGTAAGTAGAAAAAAGAGAGCTCGGTAATAAGAGACATCCCTATCTCAGGCTTCCGAGGATAACCAAATTTTTACCTTGTAGTTCGGATCTCCGACCTTCTCGATGAGCTCCTCTTGGGGATCTTCGTCCCGAGATGATGGAGAGCGAGACGCCTCCGCTCACTTGCGCCGTCGGATAGGGCGGACGAGCTGAAGTGTCATCACGGAGGGTATCCTCGAGCCAGCAGAGCCAAGAGTTCGGGCGCTGAATAATGTTTGGCCGGGAGTGAAGGATCTGCTTGAGAGGGCGTCCATCTCAGAAGATCACCATGCATTGATGAGCATGGTGATTGAAGGATTTCGCCCGCGAAAGCGGATTGCATAATGCCGCCGAAGTTTGTCAAGGGGTTTGAGGTATGTAACAATGACACACCTTTTTGACAGTTTGCACATAACGTCGCGCTCAGTATAGATAGTAGCCCCGAGACTCGGTAGGTTGTCGAAAGCGACAGCGTGCCGAGTATCAAAATCGCAGGTATTAGCTTTCGCCTTTCCTATGCAGGTGGCGGATAGTCCGGGGGCCAGTCGGACTGATGGAGTTGCTGAACTGAAGCGGAAACTCGATGTTGCGGATGCGGACATCGCGCTAATCAACAGGCAACTTGACGAATCGCAAGGTAAGTTGTTTCTCCGTGGTCACCTAGTAAGGGAGCCTAAGCCCACCTCTTACAATATGTGTGCTTGACGCAGATGGTGCCGCTGCTGTGGAGAGCCTTTCGCGTAACTTGCTCAAGCCAAGGAGCAAGCCGGAGGAGTGATGCGGCTGCCTCAAGGGTAGCCGAGGAGTTAGAGGCGAAAGGGCCGCATGCTGCGGTTAGGAAGAGATGGCCAAAATGGCCGTAAAGTTAAAGGATGCTACCGATCGCAGTGAGGCTCTTGAAAAGGAGCGCCTATCGGAGCGAGAAGACCTAGAGAAGGCCACCGCCGAAGCCAAGGGTGCCCGTTCTGCAATGCGGGCTATAAAAGAGGAGCTGCGCCAAGCCGGGGACATTGTGGCTGGCAAGCCTTTTCTGCTGCGCCGAAGGTTCACAGATCCAAAGTATGCTCAGCTCGGACAGCTATGGGGTCCGGAGGATCCTTATATGGACTTAGCGGCGAGTGCGGCGGATGCTGTTGTGCACTTCCGAGGTCAGAAGGATCACAAGACGGAAGAGCTGTTTTGGTCTCAATTCCATATTCCGGATCGTTCACTTCCGCTGACTGATCGATTGGCCGAATGGGCTGAGCTAAATAGGTTGTCCGGACTTGCCATGACAGATATCGTGACTCATGTCCGGCGGATAGGCCCAAGTCAAGAGCTATTTTGGCTTATTGCAGCAGCTCTTGGGGCGGTGCCGCATATCAAGGCGATGAAGCGGTCGGCCTGCATAGAGGGTGCGCGGATGGCCTCGCCTGTGAAGACACATTGGGCAGAGATGGATGCCATCGCTATTGCAACCCGTGGTTCGGACGAAAGCGGTTACCCGCCGAGCACTATTTTGGCGAAGTTCTGCGTGGTGCTCGTATAATAGAGTCGCAGTGCTCAAAAAATGTCACGTTCAAGTGAAAGTTTTGGTTTGTAAGACAATATTTATGATGTAAGCGCCTTTTATACTTGTGCGTCCAAGTAGTGATACATCTCCTGTGCGGCCGTTTGTGTATACGTTTGTATAACCCGAAGATGCGCCGTTATTTCAGCCCCACGCACAAGGTCGGGGTGTTCGCAAAAATAGTGCATTTTCACACTTAATCCGACGCCTCGGTCCTGTGAAGGAGGTGGTAGCGAGCAAACGAGGCAACCAGACTATAATGCTTTATCTCTTTCACTTAGCCATAGGAGTTCGAGGTGGGGCTACGATATAGCCCCTAATGGCACCGTGCTCTCCGAATTTGGGGCGATGTGCCTGACCGAAACGGCCCTTCATCTAAGCGGAGGAATGCTAAACATTCCAAAGGGTCGATCGAGTGGTCGACCAAGATCTCGCCAGATCATGACAATCGGCCGGCTTTCATCGAGGTGCTCGCCAAATTAACCGGGGCACAATCGCAGAGTTCTCCGGTGCGCGTTAGGCGATGATACGGAACGTAAGGCAGCAAAACACATGAGCCGTCAAACCCAACATTTGACCAAAGACATGATTCGAGCTGATGCATATAAGGCCTAATTCGAGACGCCAACACTCCTCGAGGTGTTCGGTCTTTATAATAATGGGCGTAACAATGCCCTAAGCCCCTAGTGTCCAGTGTACGGCGAGGTCCTCTCGACGCGCCGATGCCAAAACGTCGATCTCCACTCTGGTTATAATGAGAAACCAGGGATTATAGCAACAAGAGACAGAAAAGGTTTACGCAGGTCTTAATCAAAAGAATCCTTGCGACGGGTCCCTACCGCACGCCTCGCTACCGTGTTCCATTGTGCCGTTATCCCGGACGGGTATGCATGTTGTTCATCCGTAAAAGAGAGGAACTTAGTTTGAAAGGAAATCATGCGAAAAAGTGCAAAAAGTATTAATAAATGAATAAAGTGGAGTCTATATTAGCTCGTTATTGCTTATACGCACAGCCCCTTGTGACGGGGTGTGCGGCTAGGGAGCCCCTAGCTTGTTTATGCCGGACTCGTCTAGCCGTGTCCGGGGTCTTTGAACGACCTTTTAATGGAATGATGCCGGGTGGATCGGGCATTTTAAGTGTAAGAGACGCGTAATGTGGTATTGCGTTAAAGCGGATAAAAGTGTCACGTCCCAATAGTGCTTGATAGCTGCTTTTGAATGGGGCGACATGAAATATTAGCTTTTCGCGTCGGAAGTTGTCCGGTGACCTGAACACAACTTCTAATAATAAGGAGCCTGTGCACTTGGCGTAAGGGCCTGGCGTCACTCCTTTAAAGGAAGTACAGCTATATCGAATTTTAGTAAGGTCTATTCCCATCTTGCGGATTATGTTCGGATATAGCAGGTTTAAATCGCTGCCGCCGTCCATCAGGACTTGTGTAAATTGTAGTCCATCGATTAAAGGATCCAATATCAGAGCAGTCCATCCTGCATTTCGAATGCTTCTGGAATAGTCCAGGTGGTCGAAAGTGATTGGTTTTGTCATCCAGCTTCGATATTCCGCTGGGGTAGACCGTGCGGCACTTATTGTAGCTGGTGCCGCATTGTTTTTCCGTAATATCACATGAAGTGAGTTTACTGTTTTGACTTCTTGTGGGAAAGTCTTTTGTTTTCCGGTGCTCTGCTGGTGGGGCTCGTCGTCTTCCTCGATCGGCGCGTCGAGCCCCTCGTGTTCGGCGTTGAGTCGGCCGGACTGTTTGAAAACCCAACAATCTCGGTGGGTGCGGTTTGCGAGCCTTTCGAGGTATCGTGGATTTGACATATCCAATCCAAAATTTTGTTTGTTGGATAGCTCATCACCGTTGTCCTTAAGAGGCAGTGTTTTATTGTTCGGCCGCGAGCTTTTGAATCCGGCGTTGACCGCCGTGTTCTTTGGGCTTTTTTCTTTGTTCCGGCGCTGATCCTTTCGGCGCCGTGATTTTCCGTTTCCATCCCTGATCTCGGATGTACTCGGGTCGCTGGTGCTGCATCTTGCGAGCCAGCTGTCTTCCCCCGCGCAAAGAGGGTCATGAGGCTTGTTAGCGCGGACATTGTCCTCGGCTTCTCTTGGCCGAGGTGTTTGGCAAGCCATTCGTCTCGGACGTTGTGTTTAAAAGCTGCTAAGGCTTCAGCGTCCGGACAGTCGACTATTTGGTTCTTTTTAGTAAGGAACCTGTTCCAGAATTTGCGCGCTGACTCTCCGGTCTGTTGAGTTATATGACTTAGATCGTCTGCATCCGGAGGGCGGACATAAGTCCCTTGAAAATTTGCTCTAAACGCGTCTTCAAGCTCTTCCCAACTTCCAATAGTGTTTTCTGGGAGGCTTTTGAGCCAATGCCGAGCTGGCCCTTTGAGCTTGAGGGGTAGATATTTTATGGCGTGGAGATCGTCTCCTCTAGCCATGTGTATGTGTAGTATATAATCCTCTATCCAGACTCCAGGGTCTGTTGTTCCGTCGTAAGCCTCTATGTTTATGGGTTTAAACCCTGCTGGAAATTCATGATCCAGCACCTCATTGGTGAAACATAGTGGGTGTGCGGCGCCCCTGTATTTGGGTGTACTATTGTCTTTGAACACTTGGCATGTTGTGTTGCTTCCTGGGGCCCTCTATTTTGGCCTGTAAATGGACCTGGCAGGGCCATCTGTTTTCCCGGGATCGTGAGTCAGCTTGTGTGCGGCGCCGCTTGTAATTTTTGGCCTATCATCCGTTGTCTATCCGCCGGGCGGCCTCTTTGTTTTTTGACCGTGGGGCTCTATGGCTTCCTCGTCAAATTCTGCAGCAACTTAAGCGCTGGTAGCTCTTTGATTGATGGCCATTGCCGTATTTGTCTGCGGGGTTTTGAGCACTTTGCTCCATCTCCTTCTTAGTATGTCTTCCGCTGTTTTGAGCTTCCATTTTTCCTTCTTCAGACTTCTTGCAGTGGCGACGAGTCTTTTGCGAAGGCTCTTATTCTCCGGTTGTGTGTTCGGCGTGAGGTCGTCTGGACTATTGGTTGCGCCGGGCATGGATTGATTATCCGATTTGTCCTGTTCGGACGGTTGCTTGGTTGCATGTTCGTCGTCCACTGGTCTTCCCTGCTCTATTGCTGGGTCATTAGGAGCGCTGTTGCTGTCGAGGCGGGACTTAGGGCGGCGTCTGCGTTGCTGTTTTGGTTGTTTGTCGGCGGGATTATCCTTTGCCGCGCCCCGTTGGTCCTCGTTATCGCTTCCTTTTGGGGTGTCCACCATGTATACATCATAGGCTGGGGTGGCCTTTCAATGCTCTGTGAGCGCTGGTTCTTTATTGTCTCCCGCATCATCGTCCATACCGTCGATGTCTTCGGAGTCGTAGTCCAGCATGTCGGTTAAATCGTCGACAGTGGCTACAAAGTGGGTGGTGGGTGGGCTTTGAATTTCTTCGTCGTCCACATCCCAACCATCCTGGCCATAATCCAGCCAGGGCTCTCCGGATAGCGAGAGATGCTTTAGTGAATTTAAGATGTCGCCAAAGGGCGAGTGTTGAAAGATGTCCACAGCGGTGAACTCCATGATCGGCGCCCAATCGGATTCTGGCGGGGAGTCCGGCACCTCGGAGTCACGAGTTTTATAAGGGACAAGGTCAGTGTTCGGCTCCATCGCTGTGGAAGTTGCAGCTCCCTAGGTGGTGTCCAACCACCCGTCCTCAATCTGCGCGATCGGCTCCGGACTATGGGTCGAAGCGGATTCGTGTGCTGCCTCCAGGGTACTGTCCGACGGTAGAGTTAGGTCATGCCCATCGCGACAGTGCGGCACGCTCGGCTGTGGATCGGACCCATCGAAGATCAAGTCTCCGCGATGTCCGCCGTGAAGTTTAGGCTTCCAACCGACCGACGGCCAGGGCGTAGCTTCGATCTGCTCCGGATGGCCAAGTGAATTGCCCGCAGCGCGCCGCCGCGAATCTGAAGATCTGTCTGGGGAGAAAAGTCTCACCCTGGACGTCGTTGTTGTTGATTGAAGAAGCCATCAAGCCTATCGGTGACGACACAGAGGAGTTCTCAATGAAAGCACCAATGTCGGTGTCAAAACCGGCGGATCTCGGGTAGGGGGTCCCGAACTATGCGTCTAGGCGGATGGTAACATGAGACAAGGGACACGATGTTTTACCCAGGTTCGGGCCCTCTTGATGGAGGTAAAACCCTACGCCCTGCTTGATTAATATTGATGATATGGGTAGTACAAGAGTGGATCTACCACGAGATCAAGGATGCTAAACCCTAGAAGCTAGCCTATGGTATGATTGTTGTAATGGTTGTCTTGTCCTACGGACTAAAGCCCTCCGGTTTATATAGACACCGGAGAGGGCTAGGGTTACACAGAGTCGGTTACAATGGTAGGTGATCTACATATCCGTATCGCCAAGCTTGCCTTCCACGCCAAGGAAAGTCCCATCCGGACACGGGACGAAGTCTTCAATCTTGTATCTTCATAGTCTTGGAATCCAACTGACGATGATAGTCCGGCTGTCCGGACACCCCCTAGTCCAGGACTCCCTCAGTCGCCATCGGAACAGCCCCCAATCCGTACATCTTGCAACTGATATAACGATTCAGTTTCTCCGGTCGAGGACTCGTCACCGGAATAAACGATGGTCTCGCCACCAGATTCTGAACCGTCCTCGTATTCCCCTCCATGGATGATTCCCATGAAGGCACGCTTCATGGCCGGTTTAACCAGGGCGGATCATGCACACTGAGCCATTTCGATGAGGTCGGTGCAGATGTCCGGCTCAGGGCCCGGTTCACCGATCTTGCCAATGAAGACGTGTATGCCACCAAAGGGGACCCAGTACCCGTACTCGATTGAGCCGGCCTCAGGGCCCCATCCTGCATCGTCGATGTAGAGCTTGCCGCGACGACTCTTGGTCATCTGGCCCACATCGTAGCCCTTGAGTCCTTCGAAGTTGCCCTCCAAGAACTTGAAACCATCGTGCGATAGCCCCACGGTGGGCACCAACTGTCGTGGTTTTGTCATGGCAGATGTCCTCATGAAAGGACTTAGTCGTGGAGCCATCGCGACGGGTTAGCTTGAAGGGGTTAAAGCGACACAGGACGCGAGAGAGAGTTTATACTAGTTCGCCCCTTCGATGAAGGTAAAAGCCTACGCCTAGTTGTGATGGAATTGATGGGGTTTCGATGACTAGGAGCAAACAAGCTTCGCCAAAGTCTCGAGTTGTTGTGCATCCTCTTGAATCACGCCGGTCGCCCCTTATATACATGGGTGACGCCTGTCGGTTTCTGAGTCCCAATACCGGCTCATAGACGTGTCCGGTTCGGTCTCTAGTATTTCTAACTTACAATACAAGTTACATACTAATGCCGGTTCACGGCTATGTGCCTTGAACCGACTATGGGCCTTGAGCCCTCATTTGCCTACTTGGGCTTTAACATACTTAATTATTGACGGTTAACCCGCCCAGATAGGCCAGCTTACGCCCAAAGAGTAATATCCCCAACACTAACCATAGACATGAGTTGTCATTTGATTAACGGGATCACATCATTAGGAGAATGATGTGATTGACTTGACCCATTCCGTTAGCTTAGCACTCGGTCATTTAGTATGTTGCTATTGCTTTCTTCATGACTTATACATGTTCCTATGACTATGAGATTATGCAATTCCCATTTACCGGAGGAACACTTTGTGTGCTACCAAACGTCACAACGTAATCGGGTGATTATAAAGGTGCTCTACAGTGTCTCCGAAGGTACTTGTTGGGTTGGCGATTTGAGATTAGGATTTGTCACTCGATTGTCGGAGAGGTATCTCGGGCCCACTCAAGAATGCACATCACTATAAGCCTTGCAAGCATTGCAACTAATGAGTTAGTTGCGGAATGATGTATTACAGAACGAGTAAAGAGACTTGCCTGTAACGAGATTGAACTAGGTATTGAGATACCGACGATCGAATCTCAGGCAAGTAACATACCAATGACAAAGGGAACATCGTATGTTGTTATGCGGTCTGACCGATAAAGATCTTCGTAGAATATGTGGGAGCCAATATTGAAGGAAATATGCCCTAGAGGCAATAATAAAGTTATTATTTATTTCCTTATTTCATGATAAATGTTTATTATTCATGCTAGAATTGTATTAACCGGAAACATAATACATGTGTGAATACATAGACAAACAGAGTGTCACTAGTATGCCTCTACTAGACTAGCTTGTTAATCAAAGATGGTTAAGTTTCCTAACCATAGACAAAGGAGTTGTCATTTGATTAACAAGGTCACATCATTAGTTGAATGATCTGATTGACATGACCCATTCCGTTAGCTTAGCACTCGATCGTTTAGTATGTTGCTACTGCTTCCTTCATGACTTATACATGTTCCTATGACTATGAGATTATGCAACTCCGTTTACGGAGGAACACTTTGTGTGCTACCAAACGTCACAACGTGAATCGGGTGATTATAAAGGTGCTCTACAGATGTCTCCTAAGGTACTTGTTGGGTTGGCGATTTGAGATTAGGATTTGTCACTCCAATGTCGGAGAGGTATCTCTGGGCCCTCTCGGTAATGCACATCACTTAAGCCTTGCAAGCATTGCAACTAATGAGTTAGTTGCGAGATGATGTATTACGGAACGAGTAAAGAGACTTGCGATAGAACGAGATTGAACTAGGTATTGGATACCGACGATCGAATCTCGGGCAAGTAACATACCGATGACAAAGGGAACAACATATGTTGTTATGCGGTCCGACCGATAAAGATCTTCGTAGAATATGTAGGAACCAATATGGGCATCCAGGTCCCGCTTATTGGTTATTGACCGGAGGCGACGTCTCGGTCATGTCTACATTGTTCTCGAACCGTAGGGTCCGCACGCTTAAGGTTTCGATGATGCTTATATTATGAGTTTATGAGTTTTGATGTACCGAAGGAGTTCGAGTCCCGGATGAGATCGGGGACATGACGAGGAGTCTCAAATGGTCGAGACGTAAAGATCGATATATTGGACGACTATATTCGAGTTCGGAAAGGTTCCGAGTGATTCGGTATTTATCGAGTACCGGAGAGTTACGGAATTCGCCGGGAGAAGTATTGGGCCTTATTGGGCCCTCAGGGAAAGGGAGAGGGCTGCCTAGGGCAGGCCACGCCCCTGCCCTAGTCCGAATTGGCTAGGGAGGGGCCGCACCCTCCTTCCTTCCTTCTCTCTTCCCCTTCCTAGTCTCCTACTCCTAATACATGGAAGGATCCCTAGTTGACTAGGAAAGGGGAATCCTACTCCCGTGGGAGTAGGACTCCCCTATGGCGCCTCCTCCTGGGGCGGTGTCCTCCTCCTCCCTCCTTTATATACGGGGGCAGGGGCACCCCATGGACACACAAGTTGATCCTTGAGATCGCTCCTTAGCCGTGTCGGTGCCCCATCCACCATAATCCACCTCGGTCATATCGTAGCGGTGCTTAGGCGAAGCCCTGCGTCGATAGAACATCAAGATCGCCACCACGCTGTCGTCTTGACGGAACTCTCTCCCCGAGCTTTGCTGGATCGGAGCCCGAGGAGCGCCACCGAGCTGTACGTGTGTCAAGAACTCGGGGCGCCGGAGTAACGGCGCTGGGATCGGTTGGATCGCGAGGAGAACGTCGACTACTTCCTCTACGTTGTGATTGCTTCGCTTTGGTCTACGAGGGTACGTGACAACACTCTCCCCTCTCGTTGCTATGCATCACCATGATCTTGCGTGTGCGTGGGAAAATTTTGAAATTACTACGTTCCCCAACAAAGGCATCCGAGCCTAAGTTTTTATGGTTTGATGTTTTGCACGAGTAGAACACAAGTGAGTTGTGGACGATACAAGTCATACTGCCTACCAAAGATGTCATACTTTGGTTCAGCGGTATTGTGAGATGAAGCGGCGGACCGACATTACGCGACGCTTACGCGAGACTGGTTTCACCGCTATGAGCACTCGTGCTTAAAGGTGGCTGGCGGGTGTCTCTCTCACTTTAGTTGAACTGAGTGTGGCTACGCCGGTCCTTGAGAAGGTTAAACGAGTCTATTTGACGAAGTATCGCTGTGGTTTTGATGCGTGGGTGAGATTGGTTCTTTCTAAGCCCGTAGCAGCCACGTAAAATTTGCAACAACAAAGTAGAGGACGCCTAACTTGTTTTTGCAGGGCATGTTGTGATGTGATATGATCAAGATGTGATGCTATATTTTATTGTATGAGATGATCATGTTTTGTAACCGGTTATCGGCAATCGGCTGGAGCCATATGGTTGTCGCTTATTGTATGAAATGCAACACCACGTAATTGCTTTACTTTATCACTAAGCGGTAGCGATAGTCGTAGAAGCAATAGATGGCGTAAACGACAACGATGGTACGATGGAGATCAAGGTGTTGCGCCGGTGACGATGGTGATCACGACGATGCTTCGAAGATGGAGATCACAAGCACAAGATGATGATGGCCATATCATATCACTTATATTGATTGCATGTGATGTTTATCCTTTATGCATCTTATCTTGCTTTGATTGACGGTAGCATTTTAAGATGATCTCTCACTAAAATTATCAAGTAGTGTTCTCCCTGAGTATGCACCGTTGCCAAAGTTCGTCGTGCCGAGACACCACGTGATGATCGGGTGTGATAAGCTCTCGTCCATCTACAACGGGTGCAAGCCAGTTTTGCACACGCAGAATACTCAGTTATACTTGACGAGCCTAGCATATGCAGATATGGCCTCGAACACGGAGACCGAAAGGTCGAGCGTGAATCATATAGTAGATATGATCAACATAAGATGTTCACCATTGAAAACTACTCCATCTCACGTGATGATCGGTTATGGTTTAGTTGATTTGGATCACGTGATCACTTAGATGACTAGAGAGATGTCTGTCTAAGTGGGAGTTCTTAAGTAATATGATTAATTGAACTTAAATTTATCATGAACTTAGTCCCGCAGTATTTTGCAAATTATGTTGTAGATCAATAGCTCGCATTGTTGCTTTCATATGTTTGTTTTTGATATGTTCCTAGAAAATTGTGTTGAAAAATGTTAGTAGCAATGATGCGGATTCGATCCCGATCGGAGGTTTATCCTCATTGCTGCACGTAAGAATTATGTCCTTAATGCACCGCTAGGTGATAGACCTATTGCAGGCGGATGCGGGGCGTTATGAACGTTTGGCTAGCTCAATATGATGACTACTAGATAGTTTAAGTGCACCATGCTTAACAGCTTAGAATCGGGACTTCAAAGACGTTTTGAACGTCATGGACCATATGAGATGTTCCAGAGTTGAAGTTAATATTTCAAGCAAATACCGAGTTGAGAGATATGAAGTCTCCAACAAGTTCTATGCTAAAAGATGGAGGAGAATCGCTCAACTAGTGAGCATGTGCTCAGATTGTGCGGTACTACAATCGCTTGAATCAAGTGGGAGTTAATCTTCCGGATAAGATAGTGATTGATGAAATTCTCTAGTCACCATCACCAAGTTAGTAGAACTTCGTGATGAACTATAGTATGCAAGGGATGATGAAAATGATTCCCAGTTTTTCATGATGATGAAATCGATGAAGGTAGAAATCAAGAAAGAACATCAAGTGTTGATGGTTAACAAGACCACTAGTTTCAAGAAAAGGGCAAAGGGATAGAAGGAACTTCAAGAAGAACGACAAGCAAGTTGTTGCTCAAGTGAAGAAGCCCAAGTCCGACCTAAGCCCGAGACTAAGTGCTTCTACCGCAAAGGGACTGATTATCGAAGCGTAACTACCCCAAGTATTTGGCGGATAAGAAGGATGGCAAAGTAAACAAAGGTATATTTGATATACATGTTATTGATGTGTACTTTACTAGTGTTTATAGCAACCCCTCGGTATTTGGTACTGGTTCGCCATAAGAGTAGTAACTCAAACGGGAGTTGCGTAATAAATGTAAACTAGTTAAGGGTGAAGTGATGATGTGTGTTGAAAGTAGTTTCAAGATTGATATGATCATCATCGCACACTCCCTATACTTTCGGATTAGTGTTGAACCTAAATAAATGTTATTTGGTGTTTGCGCTGAGCATGAATATGATTTGATCGTGTTTATTGCAATACGGTTATTCATTTAAGTATGAGAATAAATTGTTGTTCATTTACATGAATAAAACCTTATATGGTTACATACCCAATGAAAATGGTTCATTGGATCTCGATCGTAGTAATACACATATTCATAATATTGAAACCAAAAGATGCAAAGTTAATAATGATAGTGCAACTTATTTGTGGCACCGCCGCTTAGATCATATTGGTGTAAAGCGATGAAGAAACTCCATGCTAATGGGATTTTGGAATCACTTGATGCTTGCGAACCATGCCTCATGGGCAAGATGACTAAGACTCCGTTCTCCGAATAAAGGAGCGAGCAACTGACTTATTGGAAATAATACATACTGATGTATGCGATCCAATGAGTGTTAAGGCTCGCGTCGGGTATCGTTATTTTCTGACCTTCACAAGATGATTTGAGCAGATATGGGTATATCTACTTGATAAAACATAAGTCTGAAATAGTTGAAAGGTTCAAAGAATTTCAGAGTGAAGTGGAAAAATCATCGTGACAAGAAAATAAGGTTTCTATGATCTGATCGCGGAGACAAATATTTGAGTTACGAGTTTGGTCTTCAATTAAAACAATGTGGAATAGTTTCACAAATTCATGCCACCGAACACCACATCATAATGGTGTGTCCGAACGTCATAACTGTATTTTATTGGATATAGTACAATCTATGATGTTTCTTACCGATTTACCAATATCGCTTTTGGGATCATGCATTAGAGACAGCTGCATTCACGCTAAATAGGGCACCATCTAAACTGCTCGATTTACACTATATGAACTGTGGTTTAGCAAGAAACCAAAGTTGTCGTTTCTTAAAGTTTGGGGCTACGATGCTTATGTGAAAAAGTTTCATCCTGATAAGCTCAAACCCAAATCAGAGAAGTGCGTCTTCATAGAATACCCAAAGGAAATTGTTGGGTACACCTTCTATCACAGATCCGAAGGCAAGATATTCGTTGCTTAAGATGGATCCTTTCTAGAGAAGGAGTTTCTCTCGAAAGAAGTGAGTGGGAGGAAAGTAGAACTTGATGAGGTAACTGTACCTGTTCCCTTATTGGAAAGTAGTTCATCACACAAATATGTTCTTGTGACTACTATACCAATGTGACGCCCCGAGACCGACGCTCCAGATGCCTTCCTTGTATTCCGAGTTTCGTCATGTGATTTGTTTTGTTCGTTGCTTTCATCATGCCATCTCTTGCATTGCATCATGTCATCATGCCATCATATCATTAATTTTTTTAAAACTCAACTAAATAAATCGTATGGATTTTTCGATCCATTTAAATCGAGGGAATTCACAATGGTGATTTCTCTTTATAACATATCCTCCCAATATTAGGGAGCTATAATAAAAATATTCCATTCATTTGGAATTAACCAAAACACACTTGAAAAATCCCCACTCCTTTCTACTTCAAGTTTGGTCCCCAAACTTTGTCGCTATTTTCTTTTCCCATTTATCGAGGCTCCTCCTAAATTCTCAACATTTTGGACCTTCTTTTATCAAGTCCTAGTTCAAACCCATTTGAATTAAATTCAAATGAGTTTGAATTTAAATCTTCAATCATGCCTCTTTCTATTTTCTTGAACGAGCATATTTTTTGCGAGTCCGGAAAATTGTCCCCATGCACAAATCCTTTCCCTAACCCTCTCTTTCTTTTCTTCTCTTTAATTGTTTTCTCGCTAAAGGAAATATATGAGAGAGAAGCCCAGCCGACCTCTAGCCAAGAGCCATGCCACACTGGCCTCCTCAGAGTCAAGCAGGCCAAGGCCCACCGAGGCCCACCTAACCCTCCTAAACCCTAGCCCGATCCCAGATCCATCTCTCCTCTCGTCCCTCCGCCCACACAAGACTCACACACCGCACGAGCAGAGCCCCCATTCGTCCCGATCCCCATCTCCTCCTTCGCGCAGCCTCGATCCCCCCCGCTCGATCCATCGCTCCGCTCCCCGCGTCGCCGCCCCGCGCCCTCTGCGACCCTCCGTCACCGCCGCCGCCACGGGCCCAAGGCCGCCCGGTGCTCGCCTTCCCGCCTCGCCGCGCCGCCCGAGCCTCCGCCACGGCCATCGCTAGTCCCGCCATCCTTCGCCCCTCGCGCCTCTGCCTCGCCTCTACCCCTCCGCGCCGCCGCGCCCTGCCTCTCCTCCTGCGCTGTCTGCCCGCAGCAGCAGCAGCTTGTTGCCAGATCCTTCGCTTTGCCGCTGCTGCGAGGCTATCAAGATCCCCGAGTCCCCTGCCCTCGTGACGAAGCGCCTGTCGCGCTGCACACCAGCCGCTTCGTCCCCTCCGTTTTGGTCGGAGCTAGCGGAGCCCCAAAGACTGCACCATCTCCGCCTTCGCCTCGCTACGGGCGCCGCCGCATCTCCGCTTGCCTCGCCGTCGCGCGCCAAGTTCCCTGCCGCCAGGACGCGAAGTTTCTCTGCCTCCCGGCGTTCGTTCACGCCCAAAGAGCCGCGTCGCAGGGTCCCATGCCTCTGCGTTGCAACCTCTGCCTCGATCGCTGTTCGTCTTCACGGAACCGCCAAGTACCACTACAATTGCGTGTACATCTGCGGACGCCAAGATAGGACCAACAAGTACCCCGACGATGCACCAAGTACCTCGACCCGAACGTCTATGACCCGTGAACACTACCGTCGCCAAGATCGCGAGTACCTCTACCGCCGCCCGAACATCTACGAACGGTGTACCACGACGATCATGTACGGCTACACGACGACCCGTGAACAACGACTTCCACTACCGTCGACATGTACGACTACGGCACGAGTACAACTACTTCCACCACGCACCCACGGTACCACTACTTCCTCGATTTAACTCGATCCGCCAAACGCACGCTTCAAAGGTATACCACCGAGACGACGCCGTGAACGAATGCATGCTTGGTTGTATGAGATGCTCAAGTTTTGCACCGTGGTCGAATTGTCCTTGCGACGCCTCTTTGCCATGCCACCGACACGGGAACCCGGATCCGGATCACCCCACCATCTTTTGCATCACACGCTCACCCACACTTTCTTTTGCACCGACATCTCGAGGAGTTGTCGGAACACCGATATGTTGCCGTGGCATCGCTTTCGGATATGTTGCCGTGGCACCATTTCCTTTTCGCCGCCATGGCACCATTTTCGTTTCGCTGCCGTGGCACCCTTTTCGTTCCGCCATGGTGACCAAATGCTCTTTATCATGCTCATGTTAACGTTTTCATAAAAATGGCATAATACTTGCATATGTCATCCGCATCATGATAACAACAATTAAAATGTTTTAAACTTGTTGTTGCATCAAATTGCTAAATGACATGAGGATTTTCCGGAATTATCGTTTGTTGTTTCCGGCCTCATTTAAACTTGCCTAAATAGTTAGTTTATTTATGCTTCACCTCTTGCCATGTTTAATAACACTTAATATTGTTGTGTTCATAACCGAGAGAGAACTAAATAATTGATGTGGTGTTTCGTCAATATGCAGCTCCGTTGCATATTGAGCTCCACTTAATTTTGTAAGATAGGTTGTTGCAGTTTGCCATGCCATGCCTCTTTAAAACGGACATGCATCATACTTGTTTGTGCATCATGCCATGTGTATGTGTTGGTTGTTTACTATGTTGTTTGCTTCTTTCTGGTTTGCTTCTCTCGTTAGCTTCGGTTTCGTTCCGGAGTTGTGAGGATTCGTTCGACTTCGACCGCTTGTCTTCTTCATGGATTCGTTCTTCTTCCTTGCGGATCTCGTGCAAGATGACCATACCCTCGAAATCACTACTATCTTTGCTATGCTAGTTTGCTCGCTTCTTTTGCTATGCCAATGCTACGATACCTATCATTTGCTTGTCACCTCCCAAAATGCCATGAACCTCTAACCTTTGACACCATTCCTAGCAAACCATTGATTGGCTATGTTACCGCTTTGCTCAGCCCTCTTATAGCGTTGCTAGTTGCGGTGAAGTTGAAGATTTCTCCATGGTGGTCGTGGTTATGTTGGGATATCACAATATCTCTTATATTATTAATGCATCTATATACTTGGTAAAGGGTGGAAGGCTCGGCCTTATGCCTCGGTGTTTTGTTCCACTCTTGCCGCCCTAGTTTCCGCCATACCGGTGTTATGTTCCCGGATTTTATGCTCCTAACGCGGTCGAGTGATTTATGGGACCCCTTGACAGTTCGCTTTGAATAAAACTCCTCCAAAGAAGGCCCAACATTGGTTTTACCATTTGCCTCACCTATTACCTTTTTCCCTTGGGAGTCGCAAGATCCCAAGGGTCATCTTTATTTTAGCCCCCCGGCCAATGCTTGTCTAAGTGTTGGTCCAAACTAGAGCCACTTGCGGCGCCACCTCGGGAAACTTGAGGGCTGGTTCTAGTTGTACGTAGTGCTCATCCGGTCGTGGCTCGAGACGATATACGCTGCTACTATCGGGATGTCGGCACGCCGGGAGGTCTTGCTGGTCTTGTTTTACCATTGTCGAAATGTCTTGATGTACCGGATACCGAGTCTGATCGGAGTGTCTCGGTGAAGGTCTATTCTTCGATGATCGCGAGAGCTTGTCATGGGCTGTTGGGACACCCTGCAGGTTTAAACTTTTGAGAGCCGTGCCCATGGTTATGTGGCGATGGGAATTTGTTAATGTCCGGTTGTAGAAAACCTGAAGTTGACCTTAATTAAAATACATCAACCGAGTGTGTTACCGTGATGGTCTCTTTCCGCGGAGTCCGGAAGTGAACACGTGTTGGAGTTATGCTTGACGAGGTTGATATAGGATCACTTCTTGATCATACTTTTATCGACCGTGCTTTGCCTTCTCTTCTCGCTCTCATTTGTGTATGTTAGCCGCTTATGCTAGTCGCTGTCGCAGCTCCACCTCATGCGCTTACCTTACCCATAAGCTTAATAGTCTTGATCTCGCGGTGCGAGATTGCTGAGTCCTCGTGACTCACCGGATACTTCCAAACCAGTTTGCGGTGCCTATGTTGCGAAAGGTGACGAAACCAAGCTCAAGGAGGAGCTCGATGAAGATCTTGCCCTTTGTGCTGTTTCGCTCTAGTTGATCAAGAGTGGAGCCCAGTTAGGGGTCGATCGGGACCGCTTGTCGATTTGGGGTTCTTCTTTTATTTTGGTTCCGTAGTCGGACCTTGATTGTATCTGGATGATGTGATGCTTTATTCATGTAATTGTGTGAAGTGGCGATTGTAAGCCAACTATGTATCTCTTTTCCCTTATGTATTACTTGGGTTGTGTGAAGATTACCTCACTTGCGACATTGCTTTCAATGCGGTTATGCCTCTAAGTCGTGCTTCGACACGTGGGAGATATAGCCGCATCGAGGGCGCTATGTTGGTAATCACAGCCTTCCCGACCTTAGGAGCCCCATTGCTTGATCGCTTTTAGTGGCGAGTTGTGTCTAGAAAATGTTTTGAGTCACTTAGGAATTATATATCGGAGAGTTAGGAATTCTTTTTACTCCCCATCCCTTCGACCTTCTCGGTGAGGTATCCCGACGAGAGTTTTGACTCTTCTCTTCTTAAATTTCACTAAATTTTTTTTAGGATCACGCTGGTATCTTGGAATCGTTCGATGGTTTTATGATGACAACATTGTCTTGGTGCCTCCCGACATTTAGGGTTGTGGCGGTGTCCCGGAGTTGAGCTCCGAGGTGTTGTCGCCATAATTTTATCGCTGCAGTTCTGGAATACCGAGTTTAGTACGCCGACATCGAAAATCTCTTTTATGCAGCTTGTTGGTGAGATAACCCCGCTAACCCAAGATCGAGGTGAGTACGGAGTATTGCCATGACTCAGATAACGGATGCTTTTCAAGGTTGAGGTAGACGATTTCGAAGGTTTCTTGGTTATGTGTTGACGGATGGATACAATTGGATGTAGGGATTGTTAGTTTGGGTGAGATATATTGCTCCCATGTATCCCCAACACCGCATTGCATAACCGAAAAGTTTCGGAGTTTCATAGGTGGGAATTCAAGTAGCTCTTAGGATATCTTTCCGACGGATGTATGATATGAAATTGGGGTTCGACGCCTAGTGGTCCGCCTATTCACGGTTGGTTTTACAAATGGTCTCGTTGTGTCTTAAAGTGTCCTTGGCTATGCCGACTGGGACGCTTCAGATGTCATGTGCACTTCCTTGTACATGATGGTGCTGTCTGATCGAGCCCGTAGGCCCCACCACGAAAACTTGGACGAAATCTCTATCATATGTTTGTTCCGCTTATTCGCAAGCCAATCCTTTGTTTTGTTTTAATTGTGGTATTCGAGTTGCTTCAATGTCAAGTGTTGATTCCACACCTTTCTGAAATGGTGTTCTCGTACTCCGATGTGAATACCAATCCTTCTTGATCATTGAGATTGTCATGTCAATTCTTTCCAACCGGTGTGCTTCTCTTCAAGTGGATCCCATCATTTTTCCCATCCGCAAGATCAATTCTAAGTTTTATCAACGGTGTTTGTTTCGTTCATCCCAAGTTGCCTTTGTTTTCCCGCCCTCCCACCCTTTTTCTTCAAGGACACATATTTCTTAATCAAGTATCCATTTATTCATGGGAAGTCTCTTCATTCTTTTCAATCAATGTTCTTATCCGGTGATTTCCCATGAAGATGCTCAACAGCTTCAAGTTCATTATCCTTCATTGTTGTTTCTACTTCGGTGGATTTAATTCAAGCTTTCGATATTCATCATATCCCTTTTCTCGTTTCAAATGCTTTTTCATACCGGTGCACCTCTTAATTTTTCACTTCTCGCTATTCATTTGTTCTGGAGTGCTGAAGATTTCTCACAAGACTTGTGTTTCCATTCTCAATCCGTTCAAGCCATTTGGAGATTGTTATCTCATTCAAGTCATTTAATTCAACCGGTGCAACATCTCTTCTAAATCTTTTCAACGGTGTTTTTCTTTTGAGTGGGCCCTAACCCACAGGTCTTTTCCCAGGATCTTACCTGACTCTTCTTTTTTCCCAGAGCTATCCTAAATCCTTCTCCAAGTTTGACGTAAGAATGAATTTTCATCAGTCAAATGCTTTTCTCCAAGATCTTTCAAATTCTTTTCATAGTTGGCTCAACCTCTTCGCTTTTGATTCTTCCGGTGTGCCTCAATAATTCTCGGTGGTGTTTCTCGTGTCATTCTCATCATTTGAAGACCGAAGAAGAGTTTCTCTTAAATCTTGCTCCATTCTCTTCAAGCTTCATGGTTCTAGATTGATGCCATTCTCTCATAATTGTTTCGATCGTGAGAATTCTTTTCTTACCATCCGGAGTATTTCTTGAGTTGTTTCCATTTCTTTCTTCCGAAGGCCATCATGACATAATTCCTCATTCTCGGCTTTCAACTATCTTTCTCTAAATCTTACCGGTGCATCGTTCAAATATCCTCTAATCAGTTCAGGTTCTCTTCGTTCTCATGTATCTAAATCCCCTCAAATATCTTCATTCGTTTTCAAATTCTTCCCGGTGAATTGTGCCTTTGCTACTTCGATCATTTTCAATTCTTATGGTGATTCGTTCAAGATTTCACCTCTTTCGTTATCATTTAATTCATTCGATCTTTCCAATCCTACCGGTGGTTCATTGAAGACCTTCTCAAGTTTACGCCATATCTCTTTTAATCCTTTCTATGAGAATAAGTAGTATGCCAAATCCATTGATTGCCATCAATTTAATTGGTGAGGGATAAGCATAACATAATTCTTATTCTTGTTCATCCAAGTGATTAATTCTTTATTCCGGAGGCCCTTAAAATTCTCGGTTTCATTTGTTTCATCTTCTCTTTTTCCCGGAGTTCCAAGCTCTAATTATCACGGAGATCCATCTAAATCATTGCAAGGATTCACCCTGTGTTTTTCAATTTCTCTTTCTTTTCATTCCTTTTGTTTACCGGAGTTCTTCATGGAGGTTCTACTTGGTGCCTCGTCAAGGATTCTTTTCATTCTTCAATTGTTCTTCAAGATTTCTCTTGAAGTTATGATCCGCCAAGCTATACTCTAAAATAAACATGGTGCTCAACACATGTTTTTTTTTGTTTTGAGGAGTTCAAGTATTCTTCAGCTTGCATTCCAAAGTGCAATTCCTTCTATCCTACCTTTTGAGATGGTGTTATGTCACTCTTGACAATTTCCTTCATGTTTCATGATTCATATTGTTGTCAAGAATGAGGTATTTTAAATCCATCATTTTCTCTTCGTTCAAGAGATCTTTTCGACCAATCAACTTCTTCATTGGAGTTATCTTGGGTTATATTTCACCTAAAGCCTTTCCTTAAGGGATGTTGCTATTTGTGGTGCATATCAATGATCCGAGTTTTCTCCTATCCTCTCGGTGAAGAAGTTTTTCATCTTTTTGGTGTTCTCAACCAATAAATTGTTTCCATTAGTGGCCGGTTGTCACCTCATAATTTTGAGATGTTTCCATAAGCCCACTACAAGCTTGTTCTTTTCGTTGTTGATTTTCCAACAACTCCGTTCTATCCTTCTTTTTAAAGAGGCTCTCTCAAATTCATTTGGGGTAGTACATGTTGTTTCTGCTCCATTCTTTTATTCCAATGATCTATCTTCTATTCTTTTTTCCGGAGGCATGGTGATGTTGCTCTCTTCACTCATCATCGTCGATTGTGAGGGTCGTGTTCTTTTCTTGCTTATCCATTTAACCGGAGTGGTGTATCATCTCTTCAATATCTTTTAATCTTTTCAAGTTTTCTTCTCTTTTCAACCGGAGTGTCATCTCAAATCCTCTTACCCATTGCAAGGTGTTGTTGATTTCCTCAAGTATCCTCTCATCTTGTCAAGTTCATGTTCTATTCCTTCCATGTTTAACCGGAGTGCTGCCCGAATTCTTCCTCTCTCATCTTGTTTTAACCAGAGTGGTTTCGAATTCTATCTTGCCCATTAAACTCTTGATTCATGTTTTTCAACCTTCAAGTTCTCGTAATACTCCTTGTTCCTCTTTTCCTACCGGATTGTTTGCAATCTCGTTCATCTCCATTGTACTCTTTCTTTTAAATTGCTCAACCTCTCAAGGTTCGTGGTTTCACTCGTTTGTCGAAGAAGCAACTTAGTCTTACCTTTTCTCTTTCTCTTCCGTTTTCCCTCCGGTGCCATCCTAGATCTCGGGACGAGATCCTCTCATAGTGGTGGAGTGTTGTGACGCCCCGAGACCGACGCTCCACATGCCTTCCTTGTATTCCGAGTTTCGTCATGTGATTTGTTTTGTTCGTTGCTTTCATCATGCCATCTCTTGCATTGCATCATGTCATCATGCCATCATATCATTAATTTTTTTTAAAACTCAACTAAATAAATCGTATGGATTTTTCGATCCATTTAAATCGAGGGAATTCACAATGGTGATTTCTCTTTATAACATATCCTCCCAATATTAGGGAGCTATAATAAAAATATTCCATTCATTTGGAATTAACCAAAACACACTTGAAAAATCCCCACTCCCTTTCTACTTCAAGTTTGGTCCCCAAACTTTGTCGCTATTTTCTTTTCCCATTTATCGAGGCTCCTCCTAAATTCTCAACATTTTTGGACCTTCTTTTTATCAAGTCCTAGTTCAAACCCATTTGAATTAAATTCAAATGAGTTTGAATTTAAATCTTTCAATCATGCCTCTTTCTATTTTCTTGGAACGAGCATATTTTTGCGAGTCCGGGAAAATTGTCCCCATGCACAAATCCTTTCCCTAACCCTCTCTTTCTTTTCTTCTCTTTAATTGTTTTCTGCTAAAGGAAATATATGAGAGAGAGAAGCCCAGCCGACCTCTAGCCAAGAGCCTTGCCGCCACTGGCCTCCTCAGAGTCAGAGCCAAGGCCCAGCCGAGGCCCACCTAACCCTCCTAAACCCTAGCCCGATCCCCAGATCCATCTCTCCTCTCGTCCCTCCGCCACCACAGACTCACACACCGCACGAGCAGAGCCCCCATCTGTCCCGATCCCCATCTCCTCCTTCACAGCCTCGATCCCCCCTCTGATCCATCGCTCCGCTCCCAGCGTCGCCGCCCGCGCCCTCCACGACCCTCCGTCACGCCGCCCGTCGGCCACGGGCCCGCCGCCCGGTGCTCGCCTTCACTGCCTCGCCGCCGTCGCCCGAGCCTCCGCCCGCCCTTTGCTAGTCCCGGCCATCCCTCATCCCTCGCGCCTCGCCTCGCCTCTACCCCTCCGGCCGGCGCGCCTGCCTCTCCTCCTGCCGTCTCGCCGCCGCAAAGCAGAAGCAGCTGCTGCAGATCCTTCTCGCCTGCTGCCTGCGAGGCATCAAGATCCCCGAGTCCCGCCTCTGACGAAGCGCGCCGTCTTGTGCACTCGCCGCTCGTCCCCTCCGTTTTGGTCGGAGCTAGCGGGAGCCCCAAAGACTGACCATCTCCGCCGCCTCCTGCTACGGCGCGCGCGCATTTACCTCTGCCGTCTCGCCGCGCGCGCCAAGTTCCTGCCGCCAGGACGCGAAGTTTCTCTGCCTCCCGGCGTTCGTTCACGCCCGGCAGCAGCGCCGCAGGTCCCATGCCTCGCGTTAAACTCTCGCCTCGATCGCAAGTTCGTCTTCACGGAACCGCCAAGTACCACTACAATTGCGTGTACATCTCATGGCGCCAAGATAGGACCAACAAGTACCCGACGATGCACCAAGTACCTCGACCCGAACGTCTATGACCCGTGAACACTACCGTCGCCAAGATCGCGAGTACCTCTACCGCCGCCCGAACATCTACGAACGGTGTACCACGACGATCATGTACGGCTACACGACGACCCGTGAACAACGACTTCCACTACCGTCGACATGTACGACTACGGCACGAGTACAATTACTTCCACCACGACCCACGTGTACCACTACTTCCCTCGACAAACTCGATCCGCCCGAAACGCACGCTTCAAAGGTATACCACCGAGACGACACCCGTGAACGAATGCATGCTTGGTTGTATGAGATGCTCAAGTTTTGCACCGTGGTCGAATTGTCCTTGCGACGCCTCTTTGCCATGCCACCGACACGGGAACCCGTATCCGGATCACCCCACCATCTTTTGCATCACACGCTCACCCACACTTTCTTTTGCACCGACATCTCGAGGAGTTGTCGGAACACCGATATGTTGCCGTGGCATCGCTTTCGGATATGTTGCCGTGGCACCATTTCCTTTTCGCCGCCGTGGCACCATTTTCGTTTCGCTGCCATGGCACCCTTTTCGTTCCGCCATGGTGACCAAATGCTCTTTATCATGCTCATGTTAACGTTTTCATAAAAATGGCATAATACTTGCATATGTCATCCGCATCATGATAACAACAATTAAAATGTTTTAAACTTGTTGTTGCATCAAATTGCTAAATGACATGAGGATTTTCCGGAATTATCGTTTGTTGTTTCCGGCCTCATTTAAACTTGCCTAAATAGTTAGTTTATTTATGCTTCACCTCTTGCCATGTTTAATAACACTTAATATTGTTGTGTTCATAACCGAGAGAGAACTAAATAATTGATGTGGTGTTTCGTCAATATGCAGCTCCGTTGCATATTGAGCTCCACTTAATTTTGTAAGATAGGTTGTTGCAGTTTGCCATGCCATGCCTCTTTAAAACGGACATGCATCATACTTGTTTGTGCATCATGCCATGTGTATGTGTTGGTTGTTTACTATGTTGTTTGCTTCTTTCCGGTTTGCTTCTCTCGTTAGCTTTGGTTTCGTTCCGGAGTTGTGAGGATTCGTTCGACTTCGACCGTTTGTCTTCTTCATGGATTCGTTCTTCTTCCTTGCGGGATCTCAGGCAAGATGACCATACCCTCGAAATCACTACTATCTTTGCTATGCTAGTTTGCTCGCTCTTTTGCTATGCCAATGCTACGATACCTATCATTTGCTTGTCAGCCTCCCAAAATGCCATGAACCTCTAACCTTTGACACCATTCCTAGCAAACCATTGATTGGCTATGTTACCGCTTTGCTCAGCCCTCTTATAGCATTGCTAGTTGCGGTGAAGTTGAAGATTTCTCCATGGTGGTCGTGGTTATGTTGGGATATCACAATATCTCTTATATTATTAATGCATCTATATACTTGGTAAAGGGTGGAAGGCTCGGCCTTATGCCCGTGTTTTGTTCCACTCTTGCCGCCTAGTTTCCGCCATACCGTGTTATGTTCCCGGATTTTATGCTCCTAACGCGGTCGGGTGATTTATGGGACCCCTTGACAGTTCGCTTTGAATAAAACTCCTCCAAAGAAGGCCCAACATTGGTTTTACCATTTGCCTCACCTATTACCTTTTTCCCTTGGGAGTCGCGATCCCAAGGGTCATCTTTATTTTAGCCCCCGGCCAATGCTTGTCTAAGTGTTGGTCCAAACTAGAGCCACTTGCAGCGCCACCTCGGGAAACTTGAGGGCTGGTTCTAGTTGTACGTAGTGCTCATCCGGTCGTGGCTCGAGACGAGATACGCTGCTACTATCGGGATGTCGGCGCGCGGGAGGTCTTGCTGGTCTTGTTTTACCATTGTCGAAATATCTTGATGTACCGGATACCGAGTCCGATCGGAGTGTCTCGGGTGAAGGTCTATTCCTTTGATGATCGCGAGAGCTTGTCATGGGCTTGTTGGGACACCCCGCAGGTTTAAACTTTCGAGAGCCGTGCCTGCGGTTATGTGGCGATGGGAATTTTTAATGTCCGGTTGTAGAAAACCTGAAGTTGACCTTAATTAAAATACATCAACCGAGTGTGTTACCGTGATGGTCTCTTTCCGGCGGAGTCCGGGAAGTGAACACGGTGTTGGAGTTATGCTTGACGTAGGTTGATATAGGATCACTTCTTGATCATACTTTTATCGACCGTGCTTTGCCTTCTCTTCTCGCCTCATTTGTGTATGTTAGCCGCCGCTTATGCTAGTCGCTTCGCAGCTCCACCTCATGCGCTTACCTTACCCATAAGCTTAAATAGTCTTGATCTCGCTGGTGCGAGATTGCTGAGTCCTCGTGACTCACCGATACTTCCAAACCAGTTTGCGGTGCCTATGTTGCCGAAAGGGTGACGCAACCAAGCTCAAGGAGGAGCTCAATGAAGATCTTGCCCTTTGTGCTGTTTCGCTCTAGTTGATCAAGAGTGGAGCCCAGTTGGGGTCGATCGGGGACCGCTTTATCGATTTGGGGTTCTTCTTTATTTTGGTTCCGTAGTCGGACCTTGATTGTATCTGGATGATGTGATGCTTTATTCATGTAATTGTGTGAAGTGGCGATTGTAAGCCAACTATGTATCTCTTTTCCCCTTATGTATTACTTGGGTTGTGTGAAGATTACCTCACTTGCGACATTGCTTTCAATGCGGTTATGCCTCTAAGTCGTGCTTCGACACGTGGGAGATATAGCCGCATCGAGGGCGTTACAACCAATTAATGAGGAAGCTAATGATGATGATCATGTAACTTTAGATCAAGTTACTACCGAACCTCGTAGGTAAAACAGAGTGAGATCCGCACCAGAGTGGTACGGTAATCCTATTCTGGAGGTCGTGTTACTTGACCATGACAAACCTACGAACTATGAGGAAGCGATGATGAGCCCAGATTCCGCGAAATGGCTTGAGGCCATGAAATCTGAGATATGATCCATGTATGAGAACAAAGTATGGACTTTGATGGATTTGCCCGATGATCGGCAAACCATAGAAAATAAATGGATCTTCAAGAGGAAGACGGACGCTGATAGTAGTGTTACTATCTACAAAGCTAGACTTGTCGAAAAAAGGTTTTGACAAAGTTCAAGATGTTGAATACAATGAGATTTTCTCACTCGTGACGATGCTTAAAAGTCTGTCCGAATCATGTTAGCAATTGCCGCATTTTATGAAATCGGCAAATGGATAAACAAAACTGCATTCCTTAATGGAGTTATTAAAGAAGAATTGTATGTGATGCAACCAAGAGGTTTTGTCGATCCTAAAGGTGTTAACAAAATGTGCATCTATGGACCGTGCAAGCATCTCGAGTTGGAATATACGCTTTGATATGTTGATCAAAGATATAGTTTATACAGACTTGCAAAGAAGCCTGTATTTACTAGAAAGTGAGTGGGAGCACTACAAGATTTCGATAAGTATATGTGAATGACATATTGTAGATCGGAAATAATGTAGAATTATTCTGCAAAGCATAAAGGAGTGTTTGAAAGGAGTTTTTCGAAGAAAGACCTCGGTTAAGTTGCTTACATATTGAGCATCAAGATCTATAGAGATAGTTCAAGACGCTTGATAAGTTTTTTCAATGAGTACATACCTTGACAAGATTTTGAAGTAGCTCAAAATGGAACAGTCAAAGAAAGAGTTCTTGCCTGTGTTACAAGGTGTGAAATTGAGTAAGACTCAAAACCCGACCACGGCAGAAGATAGAAAGAGAATGAAAGTCATTCTCTATGCCTTGGCCATAGGTTCTATAATGTATGCCATGCTATGTACCAGATCTGCTGTATACCCTACACTGAGTTTGGCAAGGGAGTACAATAGTGATCTAGGAGTAGATCACTATACAGCGGTCAAAATTATCCTTAGTGGAATAAGGATATGTTTCTCGATTATGGAAGAGACAAAAGGTTCGTCGTAAAGGGTTACGTCGATACAAGTTTTGACACCGATCTAGATGACTCTAAGTCTCGATCTAGATACATATTGAAAGTGGGAGCAATTAGCTAAAGTAGCTCCGTGCAGAGCATTGTAGACATAGAAAATTGCAAAATACATAACGGATCTGAATGTGAAAGACCCGTTGACTAAGATTCTCTCACAAGCAAAACATGATCACACCTTAGTACTCTTTGGGTGTTAATCACATAGCGATGTGAACTAGATTACTGAATCTAGGAAACCCTTTGGGTGTTGGTCACATGGCGATGTGAACTATGGGTGTTAATCACATGATGATGTGAACTATCGATGTTAATCACATGGTGATGTGATATAGATTATTGACTCTAGTGCAAGTGGGAGACTGAAGGAAATATGCCCTAGAGGCAATAATAAAGTTATTATTTATTTCCTTATTTCATGATAAATGTTTATTATTCATGCTAGAATTGTATTAACCAGAAACATAATACATGTGTGAATACATAGACAAACAGAGTGTCACTAGTATGCCTCTACTAGACTAGCTTGTTAATCAAAGATGGTTAAGTTTCCTAAACATAGACAAAGGAGTTGTCATTTGATTAACAAGGTCACATCATTAGTTGAATGATCTGATTGACATGACCCATTCCGTTAGCTTAGCACTCGATCGTTTAGTATGTTGCTACCGCTTCCTTCATGACTTATACATGTTCCTATGACTATGAGATTATGCAACTCCGTGCTACGGAGGAACACTTTGTGTGCTACCAAACGTCACAACGTGAATCGGGTGATTATAAAGGTGCTCTCTGTGTGTCTCCTAAGGTACTTGTTGGGTTGGCGATTTTGAGATTAGGATTTGTCACTCCAATGCTCGGAGAGGTATCTCTGGGCCCTCTCGGTAATGCACATCACTTAAGCCTTGCAAGCATTGCAACTAATGAGTTAGTTGCGAGATGATGTATTACGGAACGAGTAAAGAGACTTGACGGTAACGAGATTGAACTAGGTATTGATACCGACGATCAAATCTCGCAAGTAACATACCGATGACAAAGGAACAACGATGTTGTTATGCGGTCGACCGATAAAGATCTTCATAGAATATGTAGGAACCAATATGGGCATCCAGGTCCCGCTTATTGGTTATTGACCGGAGACGTGTCTCGGTCATGTCTACATTGTTCTCGAACCGTAGGGTCCGCACGCTTAAGGTTTCGATGATGCTTATATTATGAGTTTATGAGTTTTGATGTACCAAGGAGTTCGAGTCCCATATGAGATCGGGGACATGACGAGAAGTCTCGAAATGGTCGAGACGTAAAGATCGATATATTGTACGACTATATTCGGAGTTCGGAAAGGTTCCGAGTGATTCGGGTATTTATCGGAGTACCGGAGAGTTACGGAATTCGCCGGGAGAAGTATTGGGCCTTATTGGGCCTCAAGGGAAAGGGAGAGGGCTGCCTAGGGCAGGCCGCTACCCTTGCCCTAGTCCGAATTGGCTGGGGAGGGCCGCACCCTCCTTCCTTCCCTTCTCTCTTCCCCTTCCTAGTCTCCTACTCCTAATACATGGAAGGATCCCTAGTTGGACTAGGAAAGGGGGAATCCTACTCCCGGTGGGAGTAGGACTCCCCTATGGCGCGCCTCCTCCCTAGGCCGGCCTCCTCCTCCCTCCCTCCTTTATATACGGGGCCAGGGGGCACCCCATGGACACACAAGTTGATCCTTGAGATCGCTCTTTGCCGTGTCGGTGCCCCCATCCACCATAATCCACCTCGGTCATATCGTGGCGGTGCTTAGGCGAAGCCCACGCCGATAGAACATCAAGATCGCCACCACGCCGTCGTCCGACGGAACTCTCTCTCCTCGAGCTTTGCTGGATCGGAGCCCGAGGAGCGCCACCGAGCTGTACGTGTGTCAAGAACTCGAGGCGCCGGAGTAACGGCGCCGGGATCGGTTGGATCGCGAGGAGAACGTCTGACTACTTCCTCTACGCCAGATTGCTTCCGCTTCGGTCTACGAGGGTACGTAGACAACACTCTCCCCTCTCGTTGCTATGCATCACCATGATCTTGCGTGTGCGTAGGAAAATTTTGAAATTACTATGTTCCCCAACAAATATGAGCATCCAGGTTCTGCTATTGGTTATTGACCGGAGACATGTCTCGGTCATGTCTACATAGTTCTCGAACCCGTAGGGTCCGCACGCTTAACGTTACGATGACAGTTATATTATGAGTTTATATGTTTTGATATACCGAAGACTGTTCGGAGTCCCGGATGTGATCACAGACATGACGAGGAGTCTCGAAATGGTCGAGACATGAAGATTGATATATTGGAAGCCTATGTTTGGATGTCGGAAGTGTTCTAGGTGAAATCGGGATTTTACCGGAGTACCGGGAGGTTACCGAAACCCCCGGTAACTTAATGGGCCTTAGTGGGCCTAGGTGGAAGAGGGGAGAGGAGGCAAGGGCTGGCCACGCGCCTCTCCCCCCTAGTCCGAATAGGACAAGGAGAGGGGGGCGGCGCCCCCCTTCCTTCCTTCTCCTCCACTCCTCCCCCTCCCCAAGTCCTATTCCAACTAGGAAGGGGGGGGGGGGAATCCTACTCCCGGTGGGAGTAGGACTCCTCCTGGCGCGCCCCAAGGCTGACCGCACCGCTCCCCCTTTGCTCCTTTATATACGGGGCCAGGGGGCACCCCATAGACACAATAATTGATCATTGATATCTTAGCCGTGTGCGGTGCCCCCCTCCACCATAATCCACCTCGATAATACTGTAGCGGTGCTTAGGCGAAGCCATGCGTCGGTAGAACATCAATATCGTCACCACGCCGTTGTGCTGAGGAAACTCTCCCTCAACACTCAGCTGGATTGGAGTTCGAGGGACATCATCGGGTTGAACGTGTGCAGAACTCGGAGGTGCCGTGCGTTCGGTACTTGATCGGTCGGATCGTGAAGACATATGACTACATTAACCGTGTTGTGATAACGCTTCCGCTTTCGGTCTACGAGGGTACGTGGACAACACTCTCCCCTCTCGTTGCTATGCATCACCATGATCTTGCGTGTGCGTAGGAATTTTTTTTGAAATTACTACGTTCCCCAACAGTGGCATCCGAGCCAGGTTTTATGCGTAGATGTCATATGCACGAGTAGAACACAAGTGAGTTGTGGGCGATATAAGTCATACTTCTTACCAGCATGTCATACTTTGGTTCGGCGGTATTGTTGGATGAAGCGGCCCGGACCGACATTACGCGTACGCTTACGCGAGACTGGTTCTACCGACGTGCCTTGCACACAGGTGGCTGGCGGGTGTCAGTTTCTCCAACTTTAGTTGAACCAAGTGTGGCTACGCCTGGTCCTTGCGAAGGTTAAAACAACACCAACTTGGCAAACTATCATTGTGGTTTTGATGCGTAGGTAAGAACGGTTCTTTCTAAGCCTGTAGCAGCCACATAAAATTTGCAACAACAAAGTAGAGGACGTCTAACTTGTTTTTGCAGGGCATGTTGTGATGTGATATGGTCAAGACGCAGTTGTTGTATGAGATGATCATGTTTTGTTGAAATTATCGGAAACTGGGAAAAGCCTTATGGTTGTCTCTCTATTGCATAAGATGCAAGTGCCAAATAATTGCTTTACTTTATCGCTATGCGATAGCAATAGTTGGAGAGACAACCATATGACGACACATTGATATAGATCAAGATGATGGAGATCATGGTGTCATGCCGGTGACGATGGAAATCAAGATGATGCTTTGGAGATGGAGATCAAAGGCACAAGCTGATGATGGCCATATCATATCACATATTTTGATTGCATGTGATGTTTATCTTTTATACATCTTATTTTTCTTAGTTCGACTGTAGCTTTATAAGATGACCTCTCACTAAATTATCAAGGTATAAGTGTTCTCCCTGAGTATGCACCGTTGCAAAAGTTCTTCGTGCTGAGACACCACGTGATGATCGGGTGTGATAGGCTCTACGTTCAAACACGACGGGTGCAAAACAGTTGCACACGCGGAATACTCAGGTTAAACTTGATGAGCCTAGCATATAACAGATATGGCCTCGGAACACTGAGACCGAAAGGTCGAGCGTGAATCATATAGTAGATATGATCAACATAGTGATGTTCACCATTGAAACTACTCCATCTCACGTGATGATCGGAAATGGTTTAGTTGATATGGATCATGCGATCACTTAGAAGATTATAGAGATGTCTATCTAAGTGGGAGTTCTTAAGTAATATGATTAATTGAACTTTAATTTATCATGAACTTAGTCCTGGTAGTATTAGCATATCTATGTTGTAGATCAATAGCTTGCGTTGTTGCTTCCCTATGTTATATATATGTTCCTAGAGAAAACTAAGTTGAAAAATGTTAGTAGCAATGATGCGAATTGGATCCGTGATCTGAAGTTTATCCTCATTGCTGCACGGAAGAATTATGTCCTCAATGCACCGCTAGGTGACAGACCTATTGCAGGAGCAAATGCAGACGTTATGAACGTTTGGCTAGCTCAATATGATGACTACTTGATAGTTTAGTGCACCATGCTTAACATCTTAGAATCGGGACTTCAAAGACGTTTTGAACGTCATGGACCATATGAGATGTTCCAGGAGTTGAAGTTAATATTTCAAGCAAACACCCGAGTTGAGAGATATGAAGTCTCCAACAAGTTCTATAGCTAAAAGATGGAGGAGAATCGCTCAAGCAGTGAGCATGTGCTCAGATTGTCTGGGTACTACAATCGCTTGAATCAAGTGGGAGTTAATCTTCCAGATAAGATAGTGATTGACGGAATTCTCTAGTCACCATCACCAAGTTAGTAGAACTTCGTGATGGACTATAGTATGCAAGGGATGACGAAACGATTCCCGAGCTTTTCATGATGATGAAATCGATGAAGGTAGAAATCAAGAAAACATCAAGTGTTGATGGTTGATGAAACCACTAGTTTCAAGAAAAGGGCAAAGGGAAGAAGGGGAACTTCAAGACGAACGGCAAGCAAGTTGCTTCTCAAGTGAAGAAGCCCAAGTCTGGTCCTAAGCCTGAGACTAAGTGCTTCTACTGCAACAGGACTGGTCACTGGAAGCGGAACTGCCCCAAGTATTTGGCGGATAAGAAGGATGGCAAAGTGAACAAAGGTATATTTGATATATAGATTATTGATGTTTATATTACTAGTGTTCGTAGCAACCCCTCGGTATTTGATACTGGTTCAGTTGCTAAGAGTAGTAACTCGAAACGGGAGTTGCATAATGAACAGAAACTAGTTAAGGGTGAAGTGACGATGTGTGTTGGAAGTAGTTCCAAGATTGATATGATCATCATCGCACACTCCTATACTTTCGGGATTAGTGTTGAACCTAAATAAGTGTTATTTGGTGTTTGCGTTGAGCATGAATATGATTTGACCATGTTTATTGCAAAATGGTTATTCATTTAAGTTAGAGAATAATTGTTGTTCTGTTTACATGAATAATACCTTATATGGTTACACACCCAATGAAAATGGTTTGTTGGATCTCGATCATAGTGATACACATATTCATAATATTGAAGCCAAAAGATGCAAAGTTAATAATGATAGTGCAACTTATTTGTGGCACTTCCGTTTAGGTCATATTGGTGTAAAGCACATGAAGAAACTCCATGCTGATGGGCTTTTGGAATCACTTGATTACGAATCACTTGATGCTTGCGAACCATGCCTCTTGGGCAAGATGACTAAACGCCGTTCTCCGGAACAATGGAGCGAGCAACAGATTTATTGGAAATCATACATACTGATGTATGTGGTCCGATGAATATTGAGGCACGCGGCAGGTATCGTTATTTTCAGACCTTCACAGATGATTTGAGCAGATATGGGTATATCTGCTTGATGAAACGTAAAGTCTGAAACATTTGAAAAGTTCATATAATCTCAGAGTGAAGTGGAAAATCATCGTAACAAGAAAATAAAGTTTCTACGATCTGATCGTGGAGAAGAGTATTTGAGTTACGAGTTTGGTCTTCATTTAAAACAATGTGAAATAGTTTCACTACTCACGCCACCTGGAACACCACAGTGTAATGGTGTGTCCGGACGTCATAACCGTACTTTATTAGATATGGTGCGATCTATGATGTTTCTTACCAATCTACCACTATCGTATTGGGATTATGCATTAGGGACAACTGCATTCACGTTAAAAAGGGCACCATCTAAATCCGTTTAGATGACACCTTATGAGCTGTGTTTTGGCAAGAAACCAAAGTTGTCGTTTCTTAAAATTTGGGGTTGCAATGCTTATGTGAAAAAGTTTCAAACATGATAAGCTTGAACCCAAATTAGAGAAATGCGTCTTCATAGGATACCCAAAAAGTTACTGTTGGGTACACCTTCTATCACAGATCCGAAGGCAAGATATTCGTTGCTAAGAATGGATCCTTTCTAGAGAAGGAGTTTCTCTCGAAAGAAGTGAGTGGGAGTAAAGTAGAACTTGATAAGGTAATTGTACCTTCTCCCTTATTGGAAAGTAGTTCATCACAGAAATCCGTTCCCGTGACTACAACACCAATTAGTGAGGAAGCTAATGATGATGATCATGTAACTTCAGATCAAGTTACTACCGAATCTCGTAGGTAAACCAGAGTGAGATCCGCACCAGAGTGGTACGGTAATCCTATTCTGGACGTCATGTTACTAGACCATGACAAACTTGCGAACTATGAGGAAGCGATGATGAGCCCAGATTCCACGAAATGGCTTGAGGCCATGAAATCTGAGATGGGATCCATGTATGAGAACAAAGTGTGGACTTTGGTTGACTTGCCCAATGATCGGCAAGCCATAGAAAATAAATGGATCTTCAAGAGGAAGATGAACGTTGATAGTAGTGTTACTATCTACAAAGCTGGACTTATCGAAAAAGGTTTTTGACAAAGTTCAAGGTGTTGACTACGATGAGAGTTTCTCACTCGTATCTATGCTTAAGTCTGTCCGAATCATGTTAGCAATTGCCGCATTTTATGGAATCTGGCAAATGGATAAACAAAACTGCATTCCTTAATGGATTTATTAAAGAAGAGTTGTATATGATGCAACCAGAAGGTTTTGTCAATCCTAAAGGTGCTAACAAAATATGCAAGCTCCAGCGATCCATCTATGGACTGGTGCAAGCATCTCGGAGTTGGAATATACGCTTTGATAAGTTGATCAAAGAATATAGTTTTATACAGACTTGCGCTGAAGCCTGTATTTACAAGAAAGTGAGTGGGAGCACTACAACATTTTTGATAAGTATATGTGAATGACATATTGTTGATGGAAATAATGTAGAATTATTCTGCAAAGCATAAAAGGAGTGTTTGAAAGGAGTTTTTCAAAGAAAGACCTCGGTGAAGCTGCTTACATATTAAGCATCAAGATCTATAGACATAGATCAAGACACTTGATAAGTTTTTCAATGAGTACATACCTTGACAAGATTTTGAAGTAGTTCAAAATGGAACAATCAAAGAAAGAGTTCTTGCCTGTGTTACAAGGTGTGAAATTGAGTAAGACTCAAAGCCCAACCATGACAGAAGATAGAAAGAGAATGAAAGTCATTTCCTATGCCTTGGCCATAGGTTCTATAAAGTATGCCATGTTGTGTACTAGATCTATTGTATACCCTACACAGATTTTGGCAAGGGAGTATAATAGTGATCTAGGAGTAGATCACTAGACAACGGTCAAAATTATCCTTAGTGGAATAAGGATATGTTTCTCGATTATGGAGGTGACAAAAAGGTTCGTCATAAAGGGTTACGTCGATGCAAATTTTGACACTAATCTAGATGACTCTAAGTCTCAATTTGGATACATATTGAAAGTGGGAGCAATTAGCTAGAGTAGCTCCGTGCAGAGCATTGTTGACATAGAAATTTGCAAAATACTTACGGATCTGAATGTGATAGACCCGTTGACTAAAATTATCTCACAAGCAAAACATGATCACACCTTAGTACTCTTTGGGTATTAATCACATAGCAATGTGAACTAGATTACTGAGTCTAGTAAACCCTTTGGGTGTTGATCACATATCGATGTGAACTATGTGTGTTAATCACATGGTGATGTGAACTATTGCTATTAAATCACATGGCGATGTGAACTAGATTATTGACTCTAGCGCAAGTAGGAGACTGAAGGAAATATGCCCTAGAGGCAATAATAAAGTTATTATTTATTTCCTTATTTCATGATAAATGTTTATTATTCATGCTAGAATTATATTAACCGGAAACATGATACATGTGTGAATACATAGACAAACAGAGTGTCACTAGTATGCCTCTACTTGACTAGCTCGTTGATCAAATATGGTTATGTTTCCTAACCATAGACATGAGTTGTCATTTGATTAACGGGATCACATCATTAGGAGAATGATGTGATTGACTTGACCCATTCCGTTAGCTCAGCACTCGATCGTTTAGTATCTTGCTATTGCTTTCTTCATGACTTATACATGTTCCTATGACTATGAGATTATGCAACTCCTTACTACGAGGAACACTTTGTGTGCTACCAAACGTCACAACGTATCGGGTGATTATAAAGGTGCTCTACAGTGTCTCCGAAGGTACTTGTTGGGTTGGCGATTTTGAGATTAGGATTTGTCACTCCGATTGTCGGAGAGGTATCTCTGGGCCCACTCGGTAATGCACATCACTATAAGCCTTGCAAGCATTGCAACTAATGAGTTAGTTGCGGAACGATGTATTACAGAACGAGTAAAGAGACTTGCTGGTAACGAGATTGAACTAGGTATTGAGATACCGACGATCGAATCTCGGGCAAGTAACATACCGATGACGAAGGGAACAACGTATGTTGTTATGCGGTCTGACCGGTAAAGATCTTCGTAGAATACGTGGGAGACAATATGAGCATCCAGGTTCCGCTATTAGTTATTGACCGGAGACATGTCTCGGTCATGTCTACATAGTTCTCGAACCCGTAGGGTCCGCACGCTTAACGTTACGATGACAGTTATATTATGAGTTTATATGTTTTGATGTACCGAAGGTTGTTCGGAGTCCCGGATGAGATCACGGACATGACGAGGAGTCTCGAAATGGTCGAGACATGAAGATTGATATATTGGAAGCCTATGTTTGGATGTAGGAAGTGTTTCGGGTGAAATCGGGATTTTACCGGAGTATCGGGAGGTTACCGGAACCCCCCGGTAACTTAATGGGCCTTAGTGGGCCTAGGTGGAAGAGAGGAGAGGAGGCAAGGGCTGGCCATGCGCCCCTTCCCCCTAGTCCGAATAGGACAAGGAGAGGGGGGCGGCGCCCCCCTTCCTTCCTTCTCCGCCACTCCTTCCCCCTCCCCAAGTCCTATTCCAACTAGGAAAGGGGAGGAATCCTACTCCCGGTGGGAGTAGGACTCCTCCTGGCGCGCCCCAAGGCTGGCCGCACCTCTCCCCCCTTGCTCCTTTATATACGGGGGCAGGGGGCACCCCATAGACACAACAATTGATCATTGATCTCTTAGGCGTGTGCGGTGCCCCCCTCCACCCTAATCCACCTCGATAATACTGTAGCGGTGCTTAGGCGAATCCCTGCGTCGGTAGAACATCAATATCATCACCACGCCATCGTGCTGACGAAACTCTCCCTCAACACTCGGCTGGATCGGAGTTCGAGGGACGTCATCGGGCTGAACGTGTGTAGAACTCGGAGGTGCCGTGCGTTCGGTACTTGATCGGTCGGATCGTGAAGACGTACGACTACATCAACCGCGTTGTGATAACGCTTCCGCTTTCGGTCTATGAGGGTATGTGGACAACACTGTCCTCTCTCGTTGCTATGCATCACCATGATCTTGCGTGTGCATAGTGATTTTTTTGAAATTACTACGTTCCCCAACATATATTGACTTAGGAGTCAAATGAGAACATTTGATCATAGTTCATACTCATCGTTTAAGCACAAGTGGGGTTACCACTTTTACATAAAGGATTGTTGTGCTCACATCATTAGAGTTGCTTTAGCTCAATTGATTAGAGTAAAGCCCCCCTAGATGTGATATCCCCCCTAAGAGGGATGAACTAACCTTGGGTTTTTTCGATGATGACTTCATGTAGGTGTTGAAGATGTGGACGCTCAATGTTGATGTAGATCATTCGGAGCAATCCTTTGGAGTGAGTTGCACTTTCAATACCTACACGGGTTCGTCCCACAGGGAACAAACAAGGATATCCATAGACATAGAGTGATGTTCACATGAGATGATGTCCATGAATGCATTAGATTACCTTGTCCCTTGTCTTACCAACAAGAGGGTTTGTGACTCCTTGAACTAGTGCAAGATATGGAAGTTGTTTGCGCTCGTCCTTGCCAAAATGATAAGAGTGAAGTATGTTGGCGGAGTCACCCTCAAGGACTCTCTAGTTCTTCTTCTTAGGGATCCACACCAACTTGATGGGAATCCTTGGAGTTGTAGTCATACTTGATGAAGTGGAACTTTATGTAGTCTTAGGAACCCACTTGACCAAGGCCTTAGGAGCTTCTTCAAATGCATCAATCTCCTCTTGAAGCTTGTCTTTGCCTTTTTGCTTGTGGTCTTGTGGTGGAAGATCATCTTGAGCTTGTGTTCCTTTGAAAGAAGTAGGATCATACTTCTCTTGTTGAGGAACAAACTTCGTCTTGGGGTATTGATCTTCTTCCCACTCAACTCCATTGGCGTTAAACTTTCGCTCAAAACCAACACCTTGATTCTTCCGTGCCTTCCTTGCTTATGCATAATTTCCTCAAATTGCTTACTCCCGGCAAGGCTCTTGTAAACACCTTTCTCTATAATTCCCTTCAATAAGCTATTTTCTTGCTCAAGTGTAACTTGGCTAAGAGAATAATTAGTGGAATTAAAAGAACTACTAGAAGCAACACCATTGGATTTAGCATGATTGTTGTTACTACTAGAAGATGAATCTTTCTTACTTTTGTTGCTAGATTTAACTTGTGGCATGTAAGTAGACAAGAGTAAATGCTTGGCAATGTAAGAAGAACTTTTCTTGCTCAGATCATCATTGATAGCCTTTAAAAGCTCATGCTCTTGCTCAAGGTTGAGCTTTTCAAAGTGTAGCTTCTCATGAGTCTTTAAAAGTTCTCGATGATCTTCCAAGGTAGTTTCATGAGCTAACTTAAGAGTGTTTAGATCTTTAGTTAGATGCTCAATCTTCTCCTTATCATTGTCATTCATTTTATCTTGATTATCACGATTGATAGCAAGTTCATCATAGTTTTCATAACTAGAGTTGTCAACAAGTAAATCATCATCCCCTAGCAAATCATCTTCATCACTATTGAAATCAACATACTCGGGGTGTGTTACCTTTGGACCTTTGGCCATGAAGCATCTCCCAATTCCTTCATTTGGTGAGTCAAATATGTCATAGGAGTTGGTTGACACGAGTGCTAGACTGGCAACACCTTCATCTTGAGTATATTCAGAGCCAGAGTGATAACTTCTTTTGGAGTGATGGTCGGAGTCGGAGCCGGATACCCATTCACCAACATGAGTTGATGTCTTCTTTTTGTGTAGCTCCTAGATGACTTGTCCTTCCTCTCCGAATCCTTGCTTCTCTGAGAGGGTCTTCGTTCATAACGATCATCTCTACTCCTTCTCTCTCTAGGCGGTGATTCTTCTCTTCTACTTCTTCTCTTGGGAGAATCTTCTCTTCTTTTGTAGGGAGCCGTACACTCATTGGAATAGTGTCCGGGTCTTCCACAATTGTAGCAATTACGCTCAAGACTAGAAGATCTTTTGTCATTGCCTTGACTTAGAGCTTCTTTCCTTGCTCCTACTCTTGTAGAACTTGTTGAAGTTCTTCACCATTAGGCTCAACTCTTCATTGAAGGTTTGTTTCTCACTTCATGATTTGGGAGCATCACATGAGGCTTTGTAAGCACCACTTGACTTGTTGTGGAGCTCTTCCTTATCTTTGAGTGACATCTCATGAGCAACAATTCTTCCAATGACTTCCGTTGGCTTGAGATCTTTGTAGTTGGGCATTGTCGGTGTCAAAACCGGCGGATCTCGGGTAGGGGGTCCCGAACTGTGCGTCTAGGCGGATGGTAACAGGAGACGAGGGACACGATGTTTTTACCCAGGTTCGGGCCCTCTCGATGGAGGTAAAACCCTATGTCCTGCTTGATTAATATTGATGATATGGGTAGTACAAGAGTGGATCTACCACGAGATCAAGGAAGCTAAACCCTAAAGCTGGCCTATGGTATGTTGTTGTAATGTATGTTGTCCTATGGACTAAAGCCCTCCGGTTTATATAGACACCGGAGGAGGCTAGGGTTACACAGAGTCGGTTACAATGGTAGGAGATCTACATATCCAGACGCCAAGCTTGCCTTCCACGCCAAGGAAAGTCCCATCCGGACACGGACGGAGTCTTCAATCTTGTATCTTCGTAGTCTTGGAGTCCGCGACGATGATAGTCCGCTGTCCGGACACCCCTAGTCCAGACTCCTCGGAGCCCTGAACCAGGCTTCAATGACGATAAGTCTGGCGCGCATAATGTTCGGCATTGCAAGGCAGGTTCCTCCCTTGAATAATCCAGAGAAGATCATGAACACCAGGATAGTGTCTGGCTCTGCAAAATAAATTCCACATTCCACCGTAGAGAGAATAAAATGTACACCAGTCCAATCTGCTGACGTATTATGCGGCGTGACATCACACCGCTACCAAGCCTTTGTTTGAATCGTTTTTACTATACCACCTCAAACGCTTAGCTTAAACGGTTTCCTTGGCACGCCTTGTCGAGCGTAGATTGTGTTCCCTTTATTCCGGATTCTCATCAATACGAACGTAGAACCCAACCGCGCCATTGATGGTGGCGCTTGGGAGATAGGCGAGTTTTACTGTGCCGTTTGGGGACGATAGTTTTCGGCCCGCCTATATATAAGGGATAAGGACTTACCTTCTCACCTCGCCTTCTTCCTCCTTTGCTTATCCGCCTCTCGCGCAATCAAGCTCCAACGCCTAAGTCTCGCGATCTCGCCGACCTTCTCCGAATATGTCCGGAGCGGAGGCAAATGGTTGGCCTCCTCTGTCAAGGAGGAGCACATCACCAAACTGCGCAGCGCCGGATATCTTTTCGGCGATATCGCACATCGGCTACCCGAAGAGGGGCAGCTCATCCCTACCCCTGGGCCCCATGAGAGGGTCGCCTTCCTTCCCCACTTCCTCCGCTGGATCGGGCTTTCCACCCACCCATTCGTCCGGGGCTCATGTTTTACTACGGCTGGATTTCCACGATCTAGCGCCAACTTCATCATCAACATCTCGGCGTTTATCGTCAGGTGCGAGGCCTTCCTCTGCATCCGCCCCACATCGGCTCGGGCTCAAGACCTTCAACGCTGCGAAGGTTGTGAAGGGCACGCAAGCGGAGTGCGGAGGCGCCATGTTGGGTAAGCCGCCCAACGCCCTTTGGCTCGGCGGGGCCTTCGTGGACTCCGTCAAGGGTGGCAATCGGGTGGTTCTACATCACCGAGCCGCGCAAGCCCACATGGGCGGCGGCCCCGAAGTTTAGATCTGGCGCCCCACGCAGCTCACCTCCTGGAAAGAGAAGGGCTTGCTGTGGGCAATCCGGCGAGCCGACGGGACTCGAGCCTGCATCCGTGCCGGTGAGCGAAGCTCGTGCTCATCGACGTGGTCCAAGTCATGCTCATCCGCCGGATCCTCCCATGCCAAGAACGGGCATTCAATCTATGGGAGTTCAATCCGGAACAGCACCAGGCGCTAAGCGGGCTCTTCGATACGACATACGAAGGCACGTGGAAGGCGCTGTTTAAGGGCGCCGAAGCCCCCACATCCACGACAGAAGATCGCGGATTTCACTCGCAGCATCCGGCTGACGAGGTAAGTGATTCAACCCCTTTACGGGACACTTGTGGTAATCAAATTGATTCTAGAAGGGTTTCATTCTTTCTTTTCCTTTGACAGGAATGGATGGAGAAGGCCAAGCAACTCATCAGCCCGGCTCCCATGCCAGAAGACCTAGTGAATGCCCGTTTAGCAGGGCTGCTGGTTCCGGCACCGCACGTGGTGCCGGAGAAGAAGGCCAAGAAGGTGGCCGCGGGGACTCGAAAGAGTTCCGTGAATCAAAGCGTCCGACGACGAGGCGGACTCTCCCCAAGACGAGGAGGAGGAAGAGGACTCTCTCCCGGAGGAGGGAGAGAAGAAGAGGAAGGCTTCCCCGACAGGGGAGGCCGAAGGGTCCAAGAGGGGGAGAACTATTCCCCCAGACAGTTTCGCCAACACCATCGTTGGCGAGGAGGAATGGCCTTCAAGGTCCAGGCGTCCGGCAAGATCGCGAGTATCCGGATCCTTAATATGCAATTTCTTTCGTGTCGCGTAGTGTCCTTCTAATGCCACATTCTGTCCGTAGTCCGGCCGATGATGATCTCCCCGCTTCATCAAGGGGGTCATTGGCTTCGTCAGATGTGGATTCACTTCCGACTGCCACTATCCCCCGCGCCGACGAGGACGCCGAGGTGGGATCCCAGAGAGGGACCCATCGGGAGGAGGCTCCGGAGGTGCCGTCAGGCGGCCTCCCGGACTTTGCGCCAGACTCTACATCGGAACCAGTAGTGGTTCCAGAGTCCGGCAAGCGGCCCCTTCGAGAGAAGGGCAGGACCGTGACACCGGCGTTCTCCGTCCAACCGGAGGCGCCGGATAACTTGTTGGAGGCGCTTAAAGGCGCTTCCATCAAGGAAGAACACCGCACTATCATGAGTGCGGTGATTCAGAAGGTTTAGCTCGCCAAGAGCGGGCTGACCGAAGCCTGAAGCAGCCTTCTAACAGGCTTTGAGGTAAGAAGTTAAAATTAAGTAATGTAATACCGATAGACAAGAGTTTCTGATGCTCAGTTCGGTGTTCGGAAAGAAAAGCCGGACTGAGGATCTAACAAGATATACACAGGGTTGCTTAAAATATGTCAATATGGGTTTGCAGGCTGCGCTGCTGACCTCTGCCACACTAACGGCGGAGGTCGATGTGCTGAAGCAGGATCTCGAGCGGTCCGAGCGAGAGCTCGGCCATGCGAAGAAGCAGCTCGAGGACAAAGAAGGTGAGTAGCACCACTTTGAATAGTTACCTTACAGAAAAGGATTTTGGTTGCAATAAAGTTAACAAGGATAATATGGGTATTGCAGGGGCCACGAACGAGGTGGCAGCCCTGAAGGAGGCTGTTTCATGCCGAACGCAGCCTTGATCTTGACATGAGCGGGCGTAACGAGAAAAGCAGGAGGCGTGGGTGGCGGAAGTGCGGCAAGAGCTCCGTGCTCTCATGGAGAAGCATGAGAGTTTGGGCGTGACTCAAGACTCGAGAGTCCGAGCTTGCCTCGGCTCTCGGAAGTGCCAAGTCCGCCAAGGCTGAGGCCCATAAGGCCCTTCAGGAGGTTGAAGATGTAAAGAATATAGCGGCGGGTAAGGCATTTTTCATGCAAAGCAGGCATGTGAATGTAAATTACCTGACACTTACCCGCATTCGGAGCTCTCCAGGGGCGCTTGCAGATCTGCCGCGTAGTGCGTCCGATGCCGCCACATTCTATCGTGGCGAGGAGGGCTTCGACGGAGAAGGTCTTCGGTCTCAAGACGCGAGGCCGCCATCCGGTGCTTTCTAAGCGACCAGTGAAGCAAATGGTCGAACTCCACAAGGTAGCCGAGGAGGCCATGAAGGGCCTTATAGTCCGGTGTGGCTCGAGCAGGCCATGCACAGGAGCTACTTCGCCTCGTCGGCGGCAGCTGGTGGATGCGTGCCCACGGGTGGAGGTCATCAAGCGCTCCGCTTTGTATTGAAGGTGCTCGCTGGCCCTTGCCCGCATTAAAGGTGCATTGGGGCAGGTTGATGCGGAGAAGCTTCACGGACCCACCGCCGGGCAAGGAGTATCGCACGCCGAAATGTATTATAAAACTGTCTGAAGGATCCCACGATATTGCGGATGAGTGCCCCGAAATGTAATCTTTGAGTAAACTCGTTATGTATTATCCTCTGCGCAGAAACTTTGTTCATGTGCGCACTAAGCAATGCTTGTTCAATTTAAAATATTACCTTCATGCGGCCGCTTATAAAATCGAGAGATGGCAAGTCGTTGGCTTCAGCCCCAAGCCACGAAAGTCTTTGGGGTGTTCGGGATAAACTTGAGCACTCTTGTTCCCGTTTTTGGGTCCATCTAGGGAGGTGCTCAACACAACGAACAAGGCAACCGGACTTATAGTGCTTGAACACTCTCACTTAGCCATGAATTCTATAATTTTAAATTTCGTGAAGCCCTTGGTATTCGGAAGGTCAATCCGGGCGCTATCCACACCTTCGCTTGACATTGTCCGAACTTCGCCAAGCGGCGTGAGTCTTTAAGGACCGAAAAACCTCTCGAACAGCGACCAGTCTCTCGCCTTATCATGCCGCCGCTTTTAGCTTTCCATCGAGGCGCCGCCTGCTCAACCGGGCGCAATCGCGATGGTTCTCCCAAGGCCACCTTAGCCGACGTAACGGAACGTAAGGCACCAAAACGTGGGAGCCGGGCAAACCCAACTATTGACCCAAGACATGATTCAGAGCCGATTCATATAATGCTATAAGTTCGGGGTGCCGCACTTATGAAAGTGTTCGGACTTATCACACCATAGTGTGGGGAACATAAGCCCCTGGTGTATTAGGCCGTACCAGAATATACGGGTGCAAGATGTCATGTAATGAGCATATATGTATAAAAGGTAATGTAATTGCAGTCAAAAAGGTGCTGCATTATTTATGAAAGAAAGTCTGCTATGAGTGCGGATCGATACAAATAGTCGGTAAGCAAGGGATTTGGACTAATTAAACATGTCCTCTCGGGGGTGAGCTGCGGACTTGGTGTATATAATCGAATTTAATGCTCGTAATTGAGACCACCTGAGTGTTCGTCGCAGCCTTCTTTCGTCCCTAACTGTTGCATCATGAGTTCGGCAGGTTCATCGCCGGACAGGGCCTCTGGTTAACGGAGTCCTGTGTACCCAAACAAGGAAAATAATAATAAAAAAAGGGGGGCACACTTGCGAGCCCCTGGTGTGGTCGAACCGCACTCTGGGTCTATTGCGATCGTGCCCCTTCCCCTACGCCCATGGTATCTCCAAAGTGTAATGATGTACGCGGAGTGTTATTCTTGCGATCATGCGCGGGCGGGGGTTAGGGCCGCATTGCTACATGTGCTCTGATCGCGCCGGGTGGTCTTGGTTGGTGTTGCTTCGGGCACGATTTGCTGTATCCGGCCGTTTAACGGCCGGACTCGAGAATTGCCTTAAAAGGCTGCTCAGATTTCCGCCGCGAGCATTGTATGTTCCTCCGTTCGGAGGGCGTGCCGTATTCCGCTGACCGTGATGACTCCACGAGGGCTGGCATCTTGAGCTTGAGGTATGCATAATCACGGCACGCGCTGAATTTTGCAAACGCGTTCGTCCGAGCAGAGCGTGATAGCCGCGAAAACGGGACTATGTCAAGATTAACTCCTCGCCCGAAATTGTCCGGGATCCGAAGACCACTTCGGTGTGGTGACCGAGCTCTGCATAGCTTGGCTTCCACACCTGGTATGACACCTTTAAAGGTTGTCTTTGTAGGTTTAATCCTTGAGGGGTCTATGCCCATCTTGCGCATTGTGTCCTGATAAAGCAGGTTCAGGCTACTACCGCCGTCCATCAGGACTCTCGTGAGGTGAAATCCATCGACGATTGGGTCTAGAACCAATGCGGCGAATCTGCCATGGCGTATGCTGGTCGGATGGTCTCTTCGATCGAAAGTGATCGGACAAGAGGACCATGGATTGAACTTCGGGGCGACTGGCTCCATCGCGTAGACGTCCCGTAGTGCTCGCTTCCTCTACCTCTTGGGTATATGGGTCGCGTAAATCACGTTCACCGTCCGCACTTGTGGGGGAAAACCCTTCTGTCCTCTATTGTTCGGCGGTCGGGTCTCCTCCTCGCCGTCATTGTTTAACCCTTGTCATTGTTTTCGCAATTAACTTACTCGCTGTTTGAACACCCAGCAATCTCTATTAGTGTGATTAGCTGGCTTTTCGAGGTGCCATGTATCCGCATAAGCGGTCGAGTATTCGGTCCAAATTGGACGGACCCGGAGTGGTTCTTTTGAATGGCTTCTTCCGCTGACCGGTTTAGAGCCTCGAATCTGGCGTTGACCGCCAGATCCTCCTTATCGCCGCCGCACGCGGCGGTTGTTTTTGTTTCAACGTGACCTGCCGTTGTTGTCCTTAGTATCCGGACTGCCAGAATTTTTACAGAGATTGTTGCTGCGAGCTAGCCAGCTATCCTTTCCCGCGCAGAAGCGGGTCATTAATGATGTGAGGGCTGCCATAGATTTCGGCTTTTCCTGTTCCAGGTGCCGGGCTAGCCATTCGTCGCGGATATTATGCTTGAAGGCTGCAAGGGCCTCTGCATCCGGACAGTCGATGATTTGATTTTTCTTTGTCAAGAACCGTGTCCGAAATTGTCCGCCGATTCGTCTGCTCTTCAATAATGTGGCTTAGGTCATTGGCGTCGGTGGTCGCACGACGCGCCTCGGAAGTTATCGAGGAATGCGGCTTCGTGTCTTCCCAACACTCAATTGACTCTGCGGGCAAGCTGTTGAGCCAATGCCGGCTAGTCCTTTAAGCTTGAGTGGGAGATACTTGATGGCATGGAGATGCCGCCATGGGCCATGTGGATGTGGAGAAGATAATCTTCGATCCAAACCGCGGGTCTGTTGTGCCATCGTAGGATTCGATGTTTACGGTTTAAACCCTTCAGGATTTGATGATCCATTACTTCGTCGCGAAGCATAGCGGGTGTCTGGCGCCTCAGATTGAGCAATATCACGACGCAGCTCGAGAGAGCGTTGTCTGCTGTGTTCGGCCCGGACGGAGTTATTGTATTCGGCGCGACGGTATTCGTCATGGGTCGTGGGGCGCCCACGTGATCCGTAGATGGATCTGGATTGTCTTGCTTTGTCCTCCAATATATCTCGCAAGTCCGCGCGTTCCCTCTTGGCTTACTTTTGGAGCGATGCGGGTGCGGTCTTGGCTGGGGCCTGGATGCCTCTGTCACGACCACGGGGTGGTCGGTTAGCCGACAGCGCCTGGTGATGGAGGTATGTATGCTTCCTCCTCTAATCGGGGGAGCAGCTTGCGTCTTGGGGAGCTTTTGGAGGGATGGTCGAGTTTATATTCTGGCCGCGAGGACCTCGGTCCATCGATCGGCCAGCAGGTCCTGATCACCTTGAAGCTGTTGCTACTTTTTCTTTAGGCTGTTTGCTGTGGCGATAAGCCTGCGCTTGAAATGCTCTTGTTCGACGGGATCCTCGTGCACGATTTAATTGTCATCGCTGAGGCTTACTTCGCCTTCGGAGGGAGGCATATAGTTATGATCCTCAACTCTTCGCCCGCCGCCCTCTCGTGAGGGCTTGCTTCGCATCCTCCCGCGCCGAGTCTTGCCGGAGGGATTGTCTTCGGCACTCTCTGGTATTGTTATCTCCTATGCCGAATCTCTATTCTTCTGTGGCAGGATTTAGAGCGGCGCCACGACGCCGGCGTTTGGGCTGCTTTTTAAAGAATCTGCCTCCGCTTCTTCTTCGCCGTCCCGCTTTTAGGGGTGTCCACCATGTATATGTCGATGACGAGGTGGTCTTCTAGTGCCCGTAGGCGCTGGTTCTGTTTCGCCTCCGGCATCGCCGTCCATAGCGCCGATGTCATCGAGTCGTAGTCTAGCATGTCGGTTAGATCGTCGACAGTGGCTACAAAGTGGGTGGTGGGTGGGCTCTAAATTTCTTCGTCGTCCGTACCCCAACCATCCTGGCCATAGTCCGGCCAGGACTCTCCCGATAACGAGAGATGCTTTAGCGAATTTATGATGTCGCCAAAGGGCGAGTGTTGGAGGATGTCCACGGCGGTGAATTCCATAACCGGTGCCCAATCCGAATCGATTGGTAGGGGCGCGGGAGGTTTGGAGTCCGGCAAGGAGTCCGGTACCTCGGGATCACGAGTTTCGCGGGGGACAAGATTAGCATTCGGCTCCACCGCCGTGGAGCTTGAAGCCCCCGAGGTGGTGTCCATCCACTGATCCTCGATCTGGGCGATCGGCTCCGGACTAAAGGCCGAAGCGGATTTGTGTGCGGCCACCAAGGCACTGTTCGGCGGCAGAGCTCGATCATGCCCATCGTCACAGTGCGGCGCGCTTGACTGTGGCTCAAGTCCGTCAAAGATCAAGTCCCCGCGGACATCGGCCGTGAAGTTTAGACTTCCGAATCTGACCTGACGGCCAGGGGCGTAGCTTTCGATCTTGTCACGCCCAATATGCGACCCTATCCAAAAAGGAACTCGAAGGTCCCACCAAGGATAGACCCGCATATTGGAACGCTTTTGCAAGGTGGATATCATTACATCAACATTACATAATAGATGGGGATACATACAAAAGGCATACAATGCCACACAAATACAACATCACAATACAAGAACAACATCCACCTACGGATGAATCATAAACAGAAACTCAAACAATATCCACCTCGCTAGCCCAGCTGCCGACCGGAACCTATCCCCGATCAAGAAGAAGCGTAAGACTAACTCCAAACAAGTAAACATCGCTCTCGCGTCAAGATCATCGCATAACCTGTACCGCAAATCGTTGTTGTAGTAATCAGTGAGCCACGAGGACTCAGCAATCCCATTACCATAGGTATCAAGACTAGCAAAGCTTAATGGGAAAGGAAAGGGTAAAGTGGTGAGGTTGCAGCAGCGACTAAGCATGATATGGTGGCTAAGATACGCAAATGAGAGAGAGAAGAGAAACAAAGGAACGGTCGTGAAGCTAGCAATGATCAAGAGGTGATCCTGAACACCTACTTACGCCAAACATAACCCAGAAACCGTGTTCACTTCCCGGACTCCGCCGAGAAGAGACCATCATGGCTACACACGCGGTTGATGCATTTTATTTCGGATCTGGTGTCAACTTATCTACAACCGGACATTAACAAATTCCCATCTGCCACATAACCGCGGGCACGGCTCTCGAAAGTTTAAACCCTGCAGGGATGTCCCAACTTAGCCCATGACAAGCTCTCGCGATCAACGAAGGAATAGACCTTCTCCCAGAAGACCCGATCGGTCTCGGAATCCCGGTTTACAAGACATTTCGACAATGGTAAAACAAGACCAGCAAAGCCGCCGATGCACCGACAATCCCGATAGGAGCTGCACATATCTCGCTCTCGTGGCAACACCGGATAGGTCAGCCTACGAGTAAAACCAGACCTCGAGTTGCCCGAGGGGCCCCTCAGATCTGCCAGTTCGCACCAGCACTTAGACAAGCACCGGCCGGGGCTAAAATAAAGATGACCCTCGAGAGAGCGACTCCCAAGGGAAAAAGTAGGTGGTGGTGAGGCAAATGGTAAAACCAAGGTTGGGCCTTGCCGGACAAGTTTTATTCAAAGCAAACCGTCGGGGGGTCCCATAAATCACCCGACCGCGTAGGAACGCAAAAATCCGGGAACATAACACCGGTATGACGGAAACTAGGGCGGCAAGAGTGGAACAAAACACCGCATAAGGCCGAGCCTTCCACCCTTTACCAAGTATATAGATGCATTAATAATATAAGAGATATTGTGATATCCCAACAAAACCCATCCCACCATGGAGAAATCTTCAACTTCACCGCAACTAGCAACGCTATAAGAGGGGCTAAGCAAAAGCGGTAACATAGCCAAACAAAGGTTTGCATAGGAAAGGTATCAAAGGTTAGAGGTTCATGGCAATATGGGATGGCTTGATAAACAGTAATAGGTAGCGCAGATAGCGATAGAACGAAGCAACTAGCATAGCAATGATAGTAGTGAGATCCAGGGTAGCGGTCATCTTGCCTGAAATCCCGCAAGGAAGAAGAACGAGTCCATGAAGAAGATGAACGGATGAAGCCGAACCAACCGTAGACGAACGAATCCTCACGATCGCAACGAAACAGGAACTAACAAGAAGAAGCACACAACATAGGTAAACACACCACACATGAACAAGACATGATGCACAACAAGCATGATGCATGACCAAGCTAGATGAGGCTACTCATGGCAAGAGATGATGCAACAAGAACAACACATCAAGACAAGTTTAAATGAGGCCGGGAACAACATATAACAATTCCGGTAAATCCTCATATGCAAATTTTAAAATTGGTCCAGAACTGAATAAACCTTATGTTCAAGTTGTTAAACAGCAAGTTAAGATGCACCAAGATGATCTACACAAAATTCTAGTCAAGTTACATATAAAGTTCATTAGATTCGGAGCTACGGCCTAGAAGATATGAGCAAAACAAGTTAAACATGGCATTGATGCAAAATGCACCCAAACATCAAGCAAACACCTAAAAACAAGGATGCAACATGATAATATGAAGCTACATGCAAAATCAAGCAAGTTTCATATAGAGCACACTCAAAACGGAGCAACGGCTCAACACATGCACACTATACAAGTCATAACAATAATCTGACCATAACAGCAACTAGGCATATTGCAAGCATCAAAACAATATGCTACAGCACCCCAACATAATAACAAAAGGCATGGGCATGAAGTACAGGTAAAGCATAACAAAACATGAACACTGAGCTATCTCCAGAAACAACTAGAACATGCTCCAAAACACATGGTAAGATTGCAAATTATAACAGTTTCAGACTTATCAGGATATAACATCAGGTTGCAATGTTTAGAGCAAGCAAACAACATGTTACAGGAACATATCATGGCAAACAAAGGCATGGCATGAATCTACTAATAGCATAGATAAAAAGTCCCTTACTGACCATGAGCCATAAGGGCACAGAAAATATGATGGCACCCATGTAAACATGGCAAGTTATATTACAGATTCATACATGGCAGGAACAACAATAAGTAGGCATGTTAGTGAGCTTGAATCACTCACCACAGAGCAATACATGGCATGGCAAGGCAACCAACAGTAAGAAGGCATGTTTATGAAGCTAAGTATGGCAAGAGCAAGGTCATAGGGTACATGGATCACTAGGAAAACACATGGGAACAAGTGAACTTAATGTTAACAGGCTGACAGCAACATCATTTAGCAAACTTTAGAGCAAGATAACAACATGTTCCAGCAGGCTATAATTGCAACCAAGGGCATGAATGGATAGAGCATGACATGTAGATCAAAACATGTTTATAGAGCATCTCCAGATTATGCATAGAACAACCAGTAGAAGCATGTTAACATAGCAACAAAATATAACAGAATCTGTCAGGAAAACAGCAACAGCAACTACCCTACTTAGCAAGCTTGATAAACTCAGCACACAACTCACAAAAATACATGGTTGGCACCCCTGGAAATATGGCATGGCATAGATCACATTCATGTAGACATCAACCCCATAGGATGCACACATCAATCATGGCAAAAATGATAAATGAGCAAGTTATAACAGTTTCAGCAGATAAACATCAACATGCACTCTTCCAACAGCATTTCGGGCATCAAGATGAGCTCAAATGAAAATGATGCAATGGAATGAAATGAAGTACTCGTTGAGACGAACAATTTGACATATTACACGCACGAAACGGAGCTACGGATGCAGAGATGCAATGCGATGAACATGGCATGTTTATGCAATAAAATCTGGGACAGTGAAACGGGGGAAACCTTCGGGTTTGCACGGTAAACGAGGCGGCGGCGGATCTGGCCGGAGCTTCGCCGGAGGATGGCCAGAGATGCACGGGGAGGACGCCGGAGACGCGGGAGGTGGCCGGGGAGGTCGGGGACGCGGTGGAGGCGGCGGATCCGGCCTTCCCTTCGTCGGATCTGGCCGGGGCGGCCCGGTGGAGGGAGCCGCGGACTCGCGGCGGCGAAGCGGGCGGCGAAGGGGCGGCGCGCCCGGGCGCCGGAGGGCGGCGGGCGGGGCGAGCAGAGGCGGCGGGCACCGCCGGGCGGCGCGCGACGAGTGGGCGGCGGCACTGGCGGCGCGAGACGGCAGCAGGCGCGGCGGGCGGCGGCAGGGTAGCGCGGGCGGCGGGCGGCGATCATGGCGGCGCGGCGCGCGCGAGGCCGGACGGGCGGCGGCGGGCGGCGGCGCGCGGCCGGGCGCTGGCGGGCGGGCGATGCTGGCAGGGCGGGCGGCGGCGGCGGGCGGCGCGCGAGGCGCCGGGCGCTGGCCAGCGGCAGCGGCGCTGCTGGTTCACGCGGGCCAGCAACGACGGGCGGCGGAGCGACACGTGGCAGGCGTGAGTGGTTGAGGGAGCGGCGGCGAGGCGTGTCCGCCGCTAAGGAACGCGTCCCGTGGCGGAGAGAGGGAGTTTTAGGGTTTCATCCGCGAAAATTTCGTGGGAGGTGGAAATATATAGGTAGGGGAGCTAGGAGAGTCCAAATGAGGAGCGGTTTTCGCCACGCGATCGTGATCGAACGACCGAGAGCATGGAGGGAGTTAGATGGGTTTTGGGCCACTTTGGAAGGGTGTTGGGCTGCAACTCAAAGAGGGCTTTACTTGTTACCGGTTAACTGTTGAGTACCAAACGACCTCCAAATGGCACGAAACTTGACAGGCGGTCTACCGGTGGTATACCAAGGCCGCTTGGCAAACCTCGGTCCATTCCGAGAACGTTTAACACCCGCACAAGAGAAGAGGCAAAAAGGGGACGCCGGATGACATAGTAGTGCCGGATTGCAAAACGGACAACGGGGAAAATGCTCGGATGCATGAGACGAATGTGTATGCAAAATGAAATGCACATGATGGCATGACAAAATGCAACACGCAAGCAAATGACATGGCAATTACGGCGAATAACTGGCGGACACCTGGCGCATCGAATCCGGGGCGTTACAACACTCCTCAACTAACAAGAGATCTCGTCCCGAGATCTTAGGACCGAGACGGAAGGGAAAAGGAAGAGGTGAAACAAGAACTCAAGAGAAGAAGCAAAGAAATCGAGAGCCTTCGAGAAGAAGAGAGGAACGACAAGGATGTCGAGAATCGAAAGCTCACGAAATCAAATAGACTATGAAGCAACTGGTTCTAACCAGATTGGTTAGAATGAGAAAAGAAATGAATAAGACTGAAAGGATTTAGGCAGCACTCCGGCTGAACAAGGGGGAATAGAACACGAGCTTCACAAGATGGGATGAAACTTGACGAGATGAACAACACAAAACCTCCGGAAGAATTGAAAGACTTGAATGAAAAGAACGGATAAGGATATGACAACTTGTGCCACGAATGAAATAGAAAGCAACCTCAGAAGAAGGACTGAACGGAGTTGTTGAGAAAAATCAACAACAAAAAGAATAAGCTTGTCGTGGACTTATGGATAACATCTCAAAATTATGAGGTGATCCCCGACCACAAGCGGAAATGATTGGATAGCTGAGAAGAACGAAGAAATGCAAAACTCCACTTCAAAAGGATACAGAGATTTAACTGCACTTCGAGATGCAAGAAGAAAAGGTACTAGAACTCCTTGGACAAGAATCTTGATGAACTCTTGAAGAATGAATAAAATCATGAAGAATCACCATGAAGAACTCCGTTAACAAAAGGATGGTGAGATAGAATGAAGGATGAAAGAATAAGATTAAATCTTACGATGATTTATATGGAGGTTCCGACGAGATGGCCGAGGAAAATTGATTTCCGGAAAAGAAAAGATGAAACACTTGGAACTAGAATTTATTCACCAAGAACAAACTCCGAAGGAAGGATTACTCGCTTGGATGAAATAAGAATAAGATTTATTGTATGCTTATCCTCTAGCAAATTAAATTGATGACAAGCAATGGATATTTTGCATACTACTTATTCTTCTTGAAAAGGGGTTGAGAAGTGACATATCACAAACTAGAGAAGGTCTTCATGAACCACCGGTAGGATAGAAAGAATGAATGAATAAAAAAAGATAATCAAGGAAAGAGGAACTTGAACGAACCACCGTAAGAATTCGGAAATGACTGACTAAAGAGAATGAATCACCGGGAAGAATTAGAGGAACCAATAAGCTAGAGGGGATTTAGATGCAAAAGAACGAAGAGATCACGAACTGATTGAAGGACACTTGAACGAAGCACCGGAAGAATATTGAGACGAACGAAAGGGCACAATTATAGAATAATTGGAGATCGAATCTGAAAAACTTAGAACGAAGAAATCTTCCGAAAAGATGGCCTCCGGATGATCGAGAGAGAAAGCAACTCCTGAAATGCTCCGGATGGATGAAAAGAATTTGCATGACTTGAAACAATTTGATAGGATAACATCGAGCTAGCAGCGCGAATCTCCGGGAGAACAGACAAGATTTAAGAGAAATCTTCTTCTTTGGTCTTCAAATGACGACTAGAAAACCACCAAAATTACTGAGATACTCCGGAAGAATGAAAAGCAAAGAGGTTGAGCCGACGATGAAAAGAATTTGAAAGCGATCTTGGAGAAGGCATGTGACTAATGTGATCCATCTTACATCACACTTGAAAAGAATTATGAATGACTCCGGGGAATTAGAAGAGTCAGGTAAGATCCTGGGAAAAGACCTGTGGGTTAGGGCCCACTGAAGAGAGAAAAACGCCGTTGAAAAGGATTGTTGAAAAGATATATGGTGCACTGGAATAATTGAAATATTTGAATGAGGTGGCAACCTCGAATTAGTTCGAACACAGACGAATCTCTTGAGATGTCATGAGCACTCCGGAAGGATAAACTGACGAGAGGCGAACGAGCAAGGAAAACACTTGAACCGAGGAAAAGAATATGATCAACACCGAATACTTGAATTGAATCCACCGAAAAAGAAAAAGAGATGAAGAATGTCAAACGAGACGAGAATTCACCGGTTGAAATAATTTACGATAGACTGAAGAGGTTCCGCACGAATGAAATTGATGCTCAAAAGAGACTCAGGCTCCAGGAAGAAGAGGGTGGGAGGGCGGGAAAAACAAACGCAACTTGGAAGGGGAAATCGACGAGTAACTTGAAGAGAAAACACCAGTTGAAAACATCGAGGAAAGAAACAAAGACTTCACACGAGTAGGAAGGATACTCGATTACGGACTCCGGTTCTGAGATGAAAAAGGGAGGGCGGGTGGGAAAAACAAGGACAACTTCGGACAGGGAAACAACATCGATCGAAAAGAGCCGAGGATTGATCTCCCAAAGACAAAGAGGTTCGAATCAGCTTGACAAGAAATGCACCGGACAAAAGAGGATGGACAACGAATGAAAATTAACCACGTGATCCTAAAGAAAAATTTGAAAGGGAAGAGGAGTAGTTCAAAACACCTACGTCAAGATTCCTCACCAGAGCGACGAAGGGACTGAGGAGTAAAAAGAATTCCTACTCTCTGATATAACTAGACTCCGAAAACAGTTTTTTTCTAGACTCAACAACGACCAAACTACACGATCAATCAAGGGGGGCTCCTAGGGTCGGTCGAGGCTCTGATACCAACTTGTCACGCACAATATGTGACCCTATCCAAAAAGGAACTCGAAGGTCCCACCAAGGATAGACCCGCATATTGGAACACTTTTGCAAGGTGGATATCATTACATCAACATTACATAATAGATGGGGATACATACAAAAGGCATACAATGCCACACAAATACAACATCACAATACAAGAACAACATCCAACTACGGATGAATCATAAACAGAAACTCAAACAATATCCACCCTGCTAGCCCATGCTGCCGACCTGGAACCTATCCCCTGATCGAAGAAGAAGTAGAAGACGAACTCCAAACAAGTAAACATCGCTCTCGCGTCAAGATCATCGCATAACCTGTACCTGCAACTGTTGTTGTAGTAATCTGTGAGCCACGAGGACTCAGCAATCCCATTACCATGGGTATCAAGACTAGCAAAGCTTAATGGGAAAGGAAAGGGTAAAGTGGTGAGGTTGCAGCAGCGACTAAGCATGATATGGTGGCTAACATACGCAAATGAGAGCGAGAAGAGAAACAAAGGAACGGTCGTGAAGCTAGCAATGATCAAGAGGTGATCCTGAACACCTACTTACGCCAAACATAACCCAGAAACCATGTTCACTTCCCGGACTCCGCCGAGAAGAGACCATCACGGCTACACACGCGGTTGATGCATTTTATTTCGGATCTGGTGTCAAGTTATCTACAACCGGACATTAACAAATTCCCATCTGCAACATAACCGCGGGCACGGCTCTCGAAAGTTTAAACCCTGCAGGGGTGTCCCAACTTAGCCCATGACAAGCTCTCGCGATCAACGAAGGAATAGACCTTCTCTCAGGAAGACCCGATCAGTCTCGGAATCCCGGTTTACAAGACATTTCGACAATGGTAAAACAAGACCAGCAAAGCCGCCCGATGCACCGACAATCCCGATAGGAGCTGCACATATCTCGTTCTCGTGGCAACACCGATAGGTCACCCTCGAGTAAAACCAGACTCGAGTTGCCCGAGGGGCCCTGCATCTGCCGGTTCGGACCAACACTTAGACAAGCACCGCCCGGGGGCTAAAATAAAGATGACCCTCGAGAGAGCGACTCCCAAGGAAAAGTAGGTGGTGGTGAGGCAAATGGTAAAACCAAGGTTGGGCCTTCTTTGGACAAGTTTTATTCAAAGCGAGCTGTCGGGGGTCCCATAAATCACCCGACCGCATTAGGAACGCAAAATCCGGGAACATAACACCGTATGACGGAAACTAGGGCGGCAAGAGTGGAACAAAACACTGGGCATAAGGCCGAGCCTTCCACCCTTTACCAAGTATATAGATGCATTAATAATATAAGAGATATTGTGATATCCCAACAAAACCCTGTCCACCATGGAGAAATCTTCAACTTCACCGCAACTAGCAACGCTATAAGAGGGCTGAGCAAAAGCGGTAACATAGCCAAACAATGGTTTGCATAGGAAAGGTATCAAAGGTTAGAGGTTCATGGCAATATGGGATGGCTTGATAAACAGTAATAGGTAGCGCAAAGATAGCGATAGAACGAAGCAACTAGCATAGCAATGATAGTAGTGAGATCCAGTAGCGGTCATCTTGCCTGAAATCCCGCAAGGAAGAAGAACGAGTCCATGAAGAAGATGAACGGATGAAGCCGAACCAACCGTAGATTTAACGAATCCTCACGATCGCAACGAAACAGGAACTAACAAGAAGAAGCACACAACATAGGTAAACACACCACACATGAACAAGACATGATGCACAACAAGCATGATGCATGACCAAGCTAGATGAGGCTACTCATGGCAAGAGATGATGCAACAAGAACAACACATCAAGACAAGTTTAAATGAGGCCGGGAACAACATATAACAATTCCGGTAAGTCCTCATATGCAAATTTTGAAATTGGTCCAGAACTGAATAAACCTTATGTTCAAGTTGTTAAACAGCAAGTTAAGATGCACCAAGATGATCTACACGAAATTCTAGTCAAGTTACATATAAAGTTCATTAGATTCAGAGCTACGGCCTAGAAGATATGAGCAAAACAAGTTAAACATGGCATTGATGCAAAATGCACCCAAACATCAAGCAAACACCTCAAAACAAGGATGAAACATGATAATATGAAGCTACATGCAAAATCAAGCAAGTTTCATATAGAGCACACTCAAAACGGAGCAACGGTTCAACACATGCACACTATACAAGTCATAACAATAATCTGACCATAACAGGAACTAGGCATATTGCAAGCATCAAAACAATATGCTACAGCACCCCAACATAATAACAAAAGGCATGGGCATGAAGTACAGGTAAAGCATAACAAAACATGAACACTGAGCTATCTCCAGAAACAACTAGAACATGCTCCAAAACACATGGTAAGATTGCAAATTATAACAGTTTCAGACTTATCAGGATATAACATCAGGTTGCAATGTTTAGAGCAAGCAAACAACATGTTACAGGAACATATCATGGCAAACAAAGGCATGGCATGAATCTACTAATAGCATAGATAAAAAGTCCCTTACCGACCATGAGCCATAAGGGCACAGAAAATATGATGGCGCCCATGTAAACATGGCAAGTTATATTACAGATTCATACATGGCAGGAACAACAATAAGTAGGCATGTTAGTGAGCTTGAATCACTCACCACAGAGCAATACATGGCATGGCAAGGCAACCAACAATAAGAAGGCATGTTTATGAAGCTAAGTATGGCAAGAGCAAGGTCATAAGGTACATGGATCACTAGGAAAACACATGGGAACAAGTGAACTTAATGTTAACAGGCTGACAGCAACATCATTTAGCAAACTTTAGAGCAAGATAACAACATGTTCCAGCAGGCTATAATTGCAACCAAGGGCATGAATGGATAGAGCATGACATGTAGATCAAAACATGTTTATAGAGCATCTCCAGATTATGCATAGAACAACTAGTAGAAGCATGTTAACATAGCAACAAAATATAACAGAATCTGTCAGAAAACAAAGAACAAAGAACTACCCTACTTAGCAAGCTTGATACACCCAGACACAACTCACAAAAATACATGGTTGGCACCCCGGAAAGATGGCATGGCATAGATCAACATTCATGTAGACATCAACCCCATAGGATGCACACATCAATCATGGCAAAATGATAAATGAGCAAGTTATAACAGTTTCAGCAGATAAACATCAACATGCACTCTTCCAACAGCATTTCGGGCATCAAGATGAGCTCAAATGAAAATGATGCAATGGAATGAAATGAAGTACTCGTCGAGACGAACAATTTGACATATTACACGCACGAAACGGAGCTATGGATGCAGAGATGCAATGCGATGAACATGGCATGTTTATGCAATAAAATCTGGGACTTGGTGAAACGGGGGCAACCTTCGGGTTTGCACGGTAAACGAGGCGGCGGCGTATCTGGCTGGGGCTTCGCCGGAGGATGGCCAGAGATGCACGGGGAGGACGCCGGAGACGTGGGAGGTGGCCGAGGAGGTCGGGGACGCGGTGGAGGCGGCGGATCCGCCTTCCTTCGCTGGATTCGCCGGGCGGCCGGTGGAGGGAGCCGCGACTTTTGCCGGGCGGGGGGCGGCGCGCCGGGCGCCGAGGGCGGCGCGGGCGCGAGCAGAGGCGGCGGGCACCGCCGGGCGGCGCGGAGGGGAGGCGGGGGCCGGGCGGCATGGGCGCGCGCGGGCGGCGGCGGCGCGGGCGGCGGCGGCGGCGGGCGGCGGGCGCCGGGCGGCGGAGGCGACGATCATGGGCGGCGGGCGGCGGGCCGGACGGGCGGCGGCGGCGGCGCGCGAGGCGCCGGGCGCCGGGCCAGCGGCGGCGGCGCGCGCCCAGCGGTTAAGGGCGCGGCGACGGCGGAGCGGACACGTGGCAGGGGCGTGAGTGGCTGAGGGCGGCGGCGGACGTGTCCGCCGGCGTGAACGACGATCCGCGCGGAAAGAGGGGAGTTTTAGGGTTTCATCCGCGAAAATTTCGGGAGGTGCGAGATATAGGTAGGGGAGCTAGGAGAGTCCAAATGAGGAGCGGTTTTGCCACGCGATCGTGATCGAACGATCGAGAGCATTGAGGGAGTTAGATGGGTTTTGGGCCACTTTGGAAGGGTGTTGGGCTGCAACTCAAAGAGGGCTTTACTGTTACCCGCTAACTGTTGAGTACCAAACGACCTCCAAATGGCACGAAACTTGACAGGCGGTCTACCGGTGGTATACCAAGGCCGCTTGGCAAACCTCGGTCCATTATGAGAACGTTTAACACCCGCACAAGAGAAGAGGCAAAAAGGGGACGCCGGATGACATAGGAGTGCCGGATTTCAAAACGGACAACGGGGAAAATGCTCGGATGCATGAGACGAACATGTATGCAAAATGAAATGCACATGATGGCATGACAAAATGCAACACGCAAGCAAATGACATGGCAATGACGGCGAATAACTGGCAGACACCTGGCGCATCGAATCCGGGGCGTTACAGATCTGCTCCAGATGGCCAAGCGAATTAGCCCGCACTGCGAAGCCGCCGAATACGAAGATCTGTCCGGGGAGAAAAGTCTCATCCTGGACAGCGTTGTTGACTGAAGATGCCATCGAGCCTATCGGTGACGACACAGAGGAACTCTCAATGAAAGCACCAATGTCGGTGTCAAAACCGCGGATCTCGGTAGGGGGTCCCGAATCTGCGCGTCTAGGCGGATGGTAACAGGAGACGAGGGACACAATGTTTTTATCCAGGTTCGGGCCCTCTCGATGGAGGTAAAACCCTACGTCCTACTTGATTAATATTGATGATATGGGTAGTACAAGAGTGGATCTACCACGAGATCAAGGAGGCTAAACCCTAAAGCTGGCCTATGGTATGATTGTTGTAATGTATGTTGTCCTACGGACTAAAGCCCTCCGGTTTATATAGACACCGGAGGAGGCTAGGGTTACACAGAGTCGGTTACAATGGTAGGAGATCTACATATCCGTATCGCCAAGCTTGCCTTCCACGCCAAGGAAAGTCCCATCCGGACACGGGACGGAGTCTTCAATCTTGTATCTTCATAGTCTTGGAGTCCGGCGGACGATGATAGTCCGGCTGTCCGGACACCCCCTAGTCCAGGACTCCCTCAGGCATCATTTGGATCAATGTGCACACGGTATCATATTTTCCATCCAAGGCTCTTAGGATCTTCTTGATGATGAACCTATCGGTCATCTCTTCACTTCCTAAGCCGGCAATCTCATTTGTGATGAGAGCAAGCCTAGAGTAGATTTTAGCGACACCTTCACCATCCATCATTTTGAACTTGTCAAGTTGACTTTGAAGCACATCCAATTTGGATTCCTTAACGGAGTCGGTACCTTCGTGCATATCAATCAAAGTATCCCAAGTTTCCTTTGCATTCTCAAGACGGCTGATTTTGTTGAATTCTTCGGGGCACAATCCGTTGAAGATAATATCACAAGCTTGAGCATTGTATTGCAGCATCTTCAAATCTTCCGCGGTAGCTTCACGGTTCGGCTCTCTCCCATCAAAGAATTCACCTTGCAAGCCAATACACACAATAGCCCAAACGGCGGGGTTATGTCCAAGAATATGCATTTTCATCTTATGCTTCCAACTAGCAAAATTAGTACCATCAAAGTAAGGAACTCTACGGTGGTAATTTCCCTCGCTAGACGCCATACTCTCCTAGGTTGTGAAACCAAGGCTATGACCACCAAAAGCTATGGAAATCAAAGTAAATGGAGACCAAAGCTCTGATACCACTTGTAGGATCGAAAGTATGTCTAGAGGGGGGGGGGGGTTATTAGACTACTTGACCAAATAAAAATCTAGCCTTTTCCCAAATTTAAGTCTTGGCAGATTTTAGCAACTTAGCACAACTCAAGTAATCAACCTACACATGCAATTCTAAGAGTATAGCAGCAAAATGTAAAACAATTGCATATGAAGGTAAAGGGAGGAGTTTGAGGGAGCAAACGCAATGTTGACACAGAGATTTTTTATCCGTGGTTCCGATAGGTGGTGCTGTCGTACATCCACGTTGATGGAGACTTCAACCACGAAGGGTAATGGTTGCGCGATTCCACGGAGGGCTCCACCCATGAAGGGTCCACGAAGAAGCAACCTTGTCTATCCCACCATCGCTGTCGCCCACGAAGGACTTGCCTCACTATGATAGATCTTCATGAAGTAGGCGATCTCCTTGCCCGTACAAACTCCTTAGTTCAACTCCACAATCTTGACGGAGGCTCCCAAGTGACACCTAACCAATCTAGGAGACACCACCCTCCAAGAGGTAATAGATGGTGTGTTAATGATGAACTCCTTGCTCTTGTGCTTCAAATGATAGTCCCCCAACACTCAACTCTCTCTCATAGGGTTGGATTTGGTGGAAAGATGATTTGACTGGAATGCAACTTGGGGAAGGCTAGAGATACAGATTTATGTGGTTGGAATGGAATATCTTGGCCTCAACACAAGTGTAGGTGGTTCTCTCTCAGAAAATGTATGTTGGAAGTGTAGGCATGTTCTGATGGCTCTCTCCATGAATGAAGAGTGGGTGGAGGGGTATATATAGCCTCCACACAAAATCTAACCGTTACACACAATTTACCAAACTCGGTGGGATCGATTTAGAGAACTCGGTCAGACCGATTTAGTTCAAAATGTGAATGTTAGGATTTTCGGTGGGACCGACATGTCAACTCGGTGTGATCGATTTCGTTAGGGTTAGGGCATAATGTAATCTCGGAGAGACCGATTACACAAACTCGGCGAGACCGATTTTGTTAATAGACTAACCAGAGAGTTGGTCAGGCAAACTCGGTGGGACCGATTCGCTCATCTCGGTTGGACCGAAGCGTTACGAAAGGGAAACAGAGAGTTTGCATTGCAATCTCGGTGGGACCGATCGCTCATCTCGGCTGGACCGAAATGTTAAGAAGGGAAACAGAGAGATTACAACCCCATCTTAGTGAGGCCGAGATCCCTATCGGTGAGACCGAAAAGACTAGGGTTTGTGGCAGTGGCTATGTCAAGTGAACTCGGTGACGCCGTGTAGATCAAATCAGTGGGGCCGAGTTTGACTTTTGGTTTGGGACATATTTGGATGTGAGAAAGTAGTTGAGGGTTTTGGAGCATATCACTAAGCATTTTGAGCAAGATCCTGATTAAGCAACACCTCACCCCCTCTTAATAGTATTGGCTTTTCCTATGAACTCAATGTGATCTTGGATGACTAAAAATAAAATGTAGAGTCTTGTGCTTTGAGCTTGAGCCAATCCTTTTGTCCTTAGCATTTTGAGGGGTCCACTTTCTAATCCATGCCATGCCAATCATTGAGCTTTCCTGAAATATTTATCTTGAAATAGCATTAACTCAATGAGCTATATGTTGTTAATAATTACCAAAACCACCAAGGGATAGTTGCACTTTCAACTATATCATTGGCGTTTCCTCGAATTTGCACCTATTCATCTATGCTTACATTGAAACATCGAGAATCCATCCGCTGTGACATCAAGCAAATTACACATGTATCTTTCTCTGTAGTCTTTTTTACAAAATTGGTTGCTTTAAACATAATAATTATTAGGAATACATATATAATTATTAGTTTACAAACAATTAACTCAAATGTAAACATATATATCTTTCCATGGTGGCATGAATCCACTCCCTCAATTAACAGATGCACAGTAGGAGAAAAATGCAAGGAGAAAAGCATGGTTGAGTTTTGGCTTCAATTTGACATAGCGTTGGAAGAACAACGTCATAAGAAGTTGCAAGAGGACCATGTCAGCCTACATACGATGCCTGTGTTGAAGACATCTTGGGTGATTGAAAAGCATGGCAGTGAGGTTTTCACACATGAGGTATTTGAGGATTTTCCACATGAATTGCTTGCTGATAGGGATCATTGCCTTGTTGAGATGATGGCACATGAAGGTGAGGTGAAAACAGTAACTATATGTGATGGTTATAAGAAACTAAGGGTGGTAACTTACAACACAACAACCATGGTAGGTTCTTGCACATGTAAGTTGTTTGAGACACATGGTATCTCGTGTCGTCATCTGAACCGCCCAGGTACATGAACTGCCAAAGCACTATGTACTCAAAAGGTTTAGAAAAGAGTGCAAAACAGAGCCAGCCTTTGATGAAGATGACATTCTGTTGGAAGCCAATGAGAGCAGTTCAATTGATCCAGAGATACAAAAACTAGTTTTAGAAACACGTGAGAAGATGGAAGTACTTTTAGTACAAGCAAAGCAATCTCAAGTCGGCATACAATTCGTGAGAGATCACATTTTCGCACTTGGAGAGAAATTATCTACTCTAGTTCCAGCGAAAAAACAAACTCAAACAGAAGAATATGAGGAATTTCTAGGATGTTCCATTCCAAGTGAGTTTGATATCCATCCTCCAAATGATATTCGTTCAAGGGGTAGAATAAAAATACTAAAGGGATACAGGGATAAGGGTGGAAAGAAAGGACAGAAAGAGAAGAACAAGAAAAAGGAAGTGCAGAAGACATGATTATGGTACATTCCTTTGGACTTAGTTTAGAGAATACTTCTAAACTTTTGATTGCTAATAAATACTACGCACTGATGTATCTATATTTGTGGATTAGTTTTGAAATTGTTTTCAAAAAAATAGGTATAATTTCTTGCTATTTGTCTTAATGCCCTGACCAATTGAACTTTTTTGTTCCAGGTTGCTTGGTGGCACTACTGGCTTCAGCAAGTTATTAGGACTAATATATTATGGCATTGTGTTGTTCTTATCTAGTGTACTGGAGCCATTAGCTATTGGCTCCAGACTTATGCAAGTTATTAGCTAGTGTACTAGAGCTATGCGCTCTATGATTGATCGATGTATAAAGCTGTAGATTTGCCATCAGTTAATGATGCTCTATTTTGTAATTGTGTACTGCAGTAAAGCAATCTTAAGTGACTGAATAAGATTGATGCTGCATAATTACACTGTGTGCAACTGAACTGATAGCTTTAAGTTTATTAGTTAGACACCGATTTCAATTGCTGGAATGTGTTGTGCGAAGTCTAGGTGTGTCCTTGAGCTGGGCAATAGTTTTGATTATGGTTGACGAAAATGATCTGGGCAATTGTTTTGGCTATTTGTTCTACTTGGATTTACAAGGAACTGGGTAGACTTCAATATTATATTATGATTCTAATCTAACTGCACGTATGATATCGAATTAAGCTAGCTGTGTTATGGGGCTCATATATGGAGAAGCACAGCCGTACGTGGAGACATGTGCAGACTTGTTGTAATACTTGCAATCGATAGGGGGTTATGTGTAGAATAGAATTGTTGGCGGCGGGCGTTTTCCTACAAAACTGCATGTAGCAGTTATGGCTGAATCTAGTCCATAGATACATGATCCAACAACCTCTGCTCAAGTTTCCATGCTTCCACTGAATATGGGGCTTCCACCTGATATTGTCTCAGGGGAGAGAGGAGGGACCTCGGGGGAGGCGGCTGCACGTGGACGGGGAGGGAGGAGGGAGCTCGAGGAGGCGGCTGCGGGGGGAGGGGAGGGGATTGCTTTAGGGTTGGAGACAAGGGAGTGAGAATGAGAGAGCAGAGGGGCACGAGGCTCGGGATGTTCTGCATGTCGAGCGCGCAGCGGGCGCGGAGTGGTTCGCGAATCCTTCACGGACACGAAAACAGTTGACCTATCCACTCAATAGACGTGCCAACCAGTCATAGGGCAAGAAAAATAACTGTGTGGTGATAAAAATTTACCAGCAGTCAAACGATCGAACGATTAGGAGCAAAAGTCAAAGGAGATCGAACGGCCACGAACAGCACACACGAGAGGAGCTTTCAATGAAGGGGGTAGTCTCCTATCCATTGTAGTTTAAATACTCTATGAGCTTCACTTATATCTTTTGAGCTATGCAGTTGCTCACGTGCTCGACTTATATCCTTAGAGGATAGTGGTGTTTATATTTTATTGAAATCATTTGCACTCTCATGCTTCACTTAAATCTTTTTGAGGTTTAACCAGAACCTTAGGATTTTTTCCCTGCCAAATCTGAGGAAGAATCTTTCAAGAATTAACCAAAACTTTCAGAATTCGAAGACATAAATTGAAAGTCTTGAAGATTAGGAATTGAAACTTTCATCGTCATGCAGACGCACACTTGTTTACAAATCATATAAGGTACTCCTATATACATTGCATCGCCTTATTATCTTGGCCGATCCTCTCTTTCTTTTTTGCGGGGTAAAAAAAATCACTGATCGTTACTGGTGAACTTTCGGAATTCGAAGACATAAGTTGAAGCTCTTGAAAATCAGGAAATAAAAACTTCCATCGTCATGCACTTCTAGCTAATCAACTTGTTTCGTACTACTCCTATACATACATAATGAACATCAAATGAAGAAGCGCTATTAATTTGTCCGTCGTGCTGTACTGCTGTCTGGTCGGGTCGAGATGAGCGATGAGCGATGAGCGGATGAGGCTAGCTGGTTCGGCTGTGGATGATTTAGGCGGCGGGTCTTGGTGTGCGTCGCGGGCGGTGTGCATGGCGGCGCAGGCCGATGGCGGCCGTCCCCCTCATGAAGCGCAGGTTGTAGTCGAATATATCGTTGAAGGAGCGGGAGATGTGCTCGTTCTGATAGACGCAGCGATAGAACTCGATCAGGCGCTGCTCCTTGTACGCGGCATCGTCGGGGTAGTTGCGGTGGAGGGAGTCGCGGTCCATCATGGCCCTCCTGCACTCGGCGCGCGCGGCGGCCTCGTCAGGGTGGCTGCGCAGTAGCGGCCGGATGGCGCGGCGGAAGTAGCGCAGCGCCCACGCCTCGTCGCCCCGCCTGAGCGCGCGGACGAGGCGCTCGAACCTGACGACGAAGAGCGTGGCGGACGCGGAGGGCGTGGTGCTCTCCTTCCCGCTCATGAACGCCGTCACGTACTCGTCCGCCGCCCGCCAGCGCCCCTTGGCGAAGAGGTCGTGCAGGTGCGGCAGGTCCAGCTTGAGCCTCGCCTCCTTCTCCAGCGCGTACGCCGCCCGGTGGAGCTTCATCGACTTGAGGAAGGCCAACACGCGCCGCAGGACGATCCACTCTGACTGCCGGTCCATGGCCATCGGATCGATCGACTAGCTCCTGAGTCCTGACTCTGCCCCTTCTCTTCTCTTCTCTTCTCTTCTCTTCCAAATCCAAAGGACCGATGAAAGGGGCGGCCGGATGATATTGGTTCCACGATCCCTTGCTTGGTTTGTGCATCATTCATCTCTTCTCCTGTGCTTTTATTGATTCCCCATTGGACTCGCCGATTCCGGCTCACACTTCAAACCACGTCCGCTTACAACTCGCAGCATTAACGGACCACGTGTTGTTTTCACGGCTTAACGTAAAAAAATATTATCGGCCTGGTAGACACATAGCATCGGATCTATCAGTGTTGGCCCGGCCCACTTGTTAAATACACAACACACTACAGGAACAGGTTTTGTGAACCTTCTGAAAGGTTCCTATCTTGTTAGGGTAACCTTCTAGAAGGTTCTGAACCAGTTTTTCCTGTTCTGTTTCTTTACTAGGTTTTCCCTTTTAGTGCTTTTCCTTTTTCTTTTTCTTCTTATTTTCTTTTCTTCTAATTATTTTTCCTTTTTCCATTTTTCAAAATTCACAATTTTTTTTCCATAAAATGGTCACAAATTTGAAAAAGTCTTTGCATTTTCGAAAATGTTTTCCAGTTGAGAAAATGTTCATAAACTCAACAAAATGTTTGTGTTTTCAAAACAGTTGCTATTTTAGAAAAAATATCCAGGAATTTCCACAAAAATTGTCTCAAAAAATACTCTCTGTTTCAAAATGTTCAGGAATTTCCTAAAACCTTTGTGTTTAAAAAGAATCAGACTTTCCAAAAAATTCCCTTTTCCAATTTTTTTTCACAATTTCAGAAAAAAGTGTGTTTCAAAGAATCTTCAGAATTTCAAAAGATGTTCACTTCTCGAAAAAAATCATGGATTCAAAAGTCGTTCAGAATTAAAAAAAATGTGTTTTTGAAAAATATATTAGTAATTTAAAAACAAATTTGCCTTTTCAAAGACATTCTTTTTTTCAAAAAAAAAACTTTCAAAATAAGAAGACGCCTCAAAAACAGGTTCGTTATAGTAAACTTTTTTTAGGTGAACTAGAGACTTTATTCATAATTCAAAGTAAACGGAATACAAATGATATCACGTACTCTCCCTAACCACAAATGGCGACCGATTGCAAGATATGATGCAACCTTTGCAAACATATGAGCTTCGAAATTGGATTCTCGAGGCTCAAAGCGAGACATACTTCCCCAAATTCCTTCCGTCGATTTGTGATTTCATGTAGAACCGATGTATATCTAGCTGCTGCTCCTTTGTTAATATTAGTAATCAGCTCCAAGAAATCCGAGCCCATCACCACACGTCTTAGGGCATCTCCAGCCGTTCGGCCCCCCAGGGCATCTAAATTCGGCATCCTGGGCGTGCAGCGCGCTAGCTCGCCCCGGGGCGAAGCTAGCTCCCAACACGCACCCACGCCGCCGCCCCAGACGCGTTAATTCAAACTTGGCGTTCCCGCTCTCAAGACGCCGCAAGTCCAGCGATCGGGCATAGTCTGTCGTTACGAAAAAAGAGCGCCGCCGCCTCGGCGGGGTCATTCACTCGGCGGGGTTGGTCCTGTGTTGGCGGAGTCGGCGTCGCGCGGCTCGGCGGTGTCGGAGCTGCTTCGTGTTGGGCTGCGTCGGCGCAACCGACACTGCTGGGCGGCGACGTAGAGGCTTCGCTGGGCTTGGCGTCCGTCGCGGCCGTGGGCGCTGTCGGCGTCGTGGGCGCTGCCGTCGGCAGCTTGTTCAGATGAGGCCGCTGCACGGTACCACGCCCGAGCTTCGTCGTTGCTCGAAGCATGTCCGCCCGCCCATCGGAAAAGCCATGTCGGTGTTCCTCTTCTTGCGGCGACGTTCGTCCGGAGCAGGTCGAGTTTGATGGAGTTGTTCTTCATCAGCGCCGACCACCGCGCCTCGGTCTTCTCTTCGCGCAGGGCGGCCCGGCCGGGCGTCGGCGAGGCAATGCTCGATGGACTCCTGCACTCGCGGTTGCCGCGTCGGTGTTTTTCCCTTCTTGAAGATTTGTGGCCGTCCGCCGCCCTTCCGACGCGCCCGAGTCGGCGCGTCCGGCTTGTACGCCTCCTTGGCCTTGTCGAGGGCACGCCGGACTTCCGCCCACTTCTCGCACTTGTCAATGCGCGTGTAGACGTGGAGGTGCTTGAAGTAGGCGTCTTGGTTGTCACCCGAACATGGCGAACATGCGCAGCAGCTGCGCGGATGGACGAACAGTTGGCGAACAGCGGCGCGAGGACGAATATCTTGTGCGGGCGAACGGCGACGTACCGATCCTCAACGCTGGCGCCGCTCTCCGGGCGAGCCGCGACCTCCTCGACGATTCCGTGCCATTTGTTGCACGCCAACTGGATACGCCCCCAATGGTTCGCCATCGCCTTGGCCCCGCGCTGCATGTAGACGCCTTTGAAGTAGGGGTCGACGAGCTCCTGCTTGTCGAACTCAGCCTTGATGCGGTCCCAGTACGTCTCCAAGCTCTGGTTCGCGCCGGTGGTCGGGTCGAGGCAAACGACTTTCCACGCTTCGGCGAGGCATTCCTCCTCCTTGGACGTCCATTTGATGCGCTGCTCGCCCGACCTGGCCGCCCGCTTCTTTTCTGGCGCCTTCGTCCGGAACAGAGCCGGCTCCTCCTCCTCCTCCTCCTCGTCCTCCTCCTCCTCCTCGGGTTCCTGCGCATCATCGCCGTAGACGTAGCCGAGCTCGGCCTCCATGTCACCGCTGAGGTCGACCACCTCGTCCTGGGTGGCGAAACCGGGAGACGAGGCGGCCGCGGCCGATCCTGTCGCGATAATGTCGTCCATGTCGGCTCCCGTGTCGTTGGCGTCGCCAAGGTGCGAGAAGGGCAGCGGCCCACGGTAGAGATGGGGCGTCGGCGTGGTCGCATAGGCGGGGGGCGGCGAGTAGTTGTATGGTGGGTACTTGCAACGGCGAAGGGCGCGGCGATGGCGTCTTGCGTGGCGGGTGACCATGGGGAAGGTCACGTTTGGGTTGAACCCGCCGTGCGCGTCGCCGTCGGCGTAGCCGGGCGATGATGAACCCCATGGAGATCCGGCGCCATGCTGTCCCTGTATGCGTCGGTGGGCGTGGTGACGACGGAGCCTCGGCAGACGAGGAGGCCGCGCCGCCAAGGCGTTGTCGCGGGCCTTCTTGGCTATCCCCCTGTTCCGCCTGTCGGCGGTGACTGCTTCTCGCCGCTGTACTTCCACCCTCCACTCGGCGTTCGACAGGCCCGGCGGCTTCGTTGGAGGCGCCCTCGGCTTCCTCTGCTTCAGTTGGGTCACGGCACCCATCGCGATCGCCGCCGCGCGCGGCATGGAGTACTTCTTCGGCGGCAGGATGCGAAGGTTGGCGGGAGAAAGGGGGGGAATGGCGGGAGCAAGGCGAGCGAGCGGGAGAGAAGTGAGAAAAGCGGCAACAAAACGGTGGGAAAAGGCCCTCGGGTCGCCTCCAGTGCGGTCCCATGCGCCTTTTTTCGCTGGCGCTGCTCTAGCGCGCCTCTGGGCGCGGATTCGCCTGGGTCCGCTGGCACTAGTTTTGGCCCGAGCCGGCGAAAAACGGGCTTCTGGGGGCGCGACTGGGGCCTTTTTTCGACGCCGGCGCGACGAAATCGCCTGGGGAGGGCCTGTTGGGGGCGCGGCTGGAGATGCCCTTAGGTTCAGATCTTAGGGCCAATGCCAGTGCCTCGTTATAGGCAAGAGTTTCCAGACTAGCAGGATCAGTTAGGCCATCAAACATTATAGCCAATGCGCCAACATAATGCCCTTCATTGTCTCTACAGACCGCCACTGTTGCGCCTAAATTTCCATGGAGGGATATGCGACCATCAGTGGTCCGTGCAACATTTCCACGATATCATTATGATCAATTAATGGGACTTGGCCGAAAAGTGTTCTTGCCTCTATCATTAGCTTGGGTCGTCCCTGTTTTAGGTGTTTCAGTCACCTTTCTATATTAATTTTTGCCGCGTTCCCCTATGGAGCTAGCCATTTGCATACCCACTGAAGTGGTGCAGTAGTCAAAGAAGCTTGGCGGGGTGCATGAACAACGATGATGTCGAGGTCCTACGGGTATATCATGATAAAACACATCATTTTGGGGGCTTTGAAGCTCATTCTCATGAATTCACATCCCCCGGCCCAACAGATCGACCAAAGGGCGACTAGAACCCAGGCTAGGTCTTGCTTGTTCATGGAACCAAATAGCCAAAAGAGCCATACCCAGGCATCCTAAGATTGATTTGATACCACATTTTCCAAGATCTCTTCATCTCCCTAAGCCCATACACATCTGGCCATGCGACATTCGAACAAAGAGTGACGCCATGTATCTTCTGTAGCATTACAAATAGAGCACACTGAGGAGGTAGCCATGTTTCTTTCAAACCTGGTTAGGCCTATCGGAAGGGAAATATGGGCTATCCTCCAAACGAAGACACCAACCATTGATGGCACCTTTTTCTTTCCACAAACTAGTCTAGCCTTTCTTCTCTTCAGCTTGATTCAAATGACTTGGCCTATTCTCAAGCCATTACTCTCTCTGAGTTTTGTTTCTAGTGATCATCCTATACGCGAGACAACTGAAAAACACCTTTTTATCATAGTGACATGCCAAAATAACTCCTCGTACTCTTGAACTAAGTAGATTGTTCATGATAACATCAATGTCAGGAGCAATAAAATGTTCCAAGAGAATTTGCCGGCTCCATGTTCTGGTCGCTTCAACTATAATCTTGGAAACTAAGTTGGGGGTGGGGGGATGCGAACAAGCACATATTGACCAAAGTTTGCAGTATCTAGGGAACCAATTACCACGCCAAATGCGTGTTTCTGTTCTAGTTCCAATCCTCTTAATCAGTCCCAAAGATAGGAGCTCCCTTCCTTCCCTTTTGAATATTTTAAACATCATATTGTGAAATTAAATATTGAACAATAGAAAAAATTGAAAATTGAAATATGAAAATAAAAATAAAATAACATACGAAAAAAGAATAACAACCCAAAAAGAAATCAGAAAAATCATGAAAATAAAAACCGATTTAGGCACCTTCTAGAAGATTCCCAAAACTGGCCTAGAACATTCTAGAAGGTCCTTAAAACCAGTGTGTCATGCTTGCTTCGCTTCGGAATAGTTTAATGGGCCGGCCAAGGAGATCGCGAGTTAGTGATCATGATCTTAATGCTCGCAATGAGATATATATATTTATTGCGGTTTCATGGTGTGTGCACATCTCTCAACCCTCAAACAACCGGCTTGTCGACGTCGTGCATGAAGGAAATATGCCCTAGAGGCAATAATAAAGTTTTTATTTATATTTCCTTATATCATGATAAATATTTATTATTCATGCTAGAATTGTGTTAACCGGAAACTTGATACATGTGTGAATACATAGATAAAACCAAGTGTCCCAAGTATGCCTCTACTTGACTAGCTCGTTAATCAAAGATGGTTAAGTTTCCTAACCATAGACATGTGTTGTTATTTGATGAACGGGATCACATCATTAGGAGAATGATGTGATGGACAAGACCCATCCGTTAGCTTAGCATAATGATCGTTAAGTTTTATTGCTATTGCTTTCTTCATGACTTATAAATATTCCTCTCACTATGAGATTATGCAACTGCCGAATACCGGAGGAACACCTTGTGTGCTATCAAACGTGAAAACGTAACTGGGTGATTATAAAGATGCTCTACAGGTGTCTCCGAAGGTGTTTGTTGGGTTGGAATAGATTGAGATTAGGATTTGTCACTCCAAGTATCGGAGAGGTATCTCTGGGCCCTCTCGGTAATGCACATCACTATAAGCCTTGCAAGCAATGTGACTAATGAGTTAGTTGCGGGATGATGCACTACGGAACGAGTAAAGAAACTTGCTGGTAACGAGATTGAACTAGGTATGTGTTGGGGAGCGTAGTAATTTCAAAAAAATTCCTACGCACACGCAAGATTATGGTGCTGCATAGCAACGAGAGGGGAGAGTGTGTCCACGTACCCTCATAGACCGAAAGCGGAAGCGTTAGCACAACGCGGTTGATGTAGTCGTACGTCTTCACGATCCAGCCGATCAAGTACCGAACGCACGGCACCTCCGAGTTCTGCACACGTTCAACTCGATGACGTCCCTCGAACTCCGATCCAGCCGAGCTTTGAGGGAGAGTTCCATCAGCACGATGGCGTGGTGACGATGATGATGTTCTACCGACGCAGGGCTTCGCCTAAGCACCGCTATGATATTATCGAGGTAGATTATGGTGGAGGGGGGCACCGCACACGGCTAAGAGATCCAAGAGATCAATTGTTGTGTCTCCAAGGGGTGCTTCCCTCCCCGTATATAAAGGAGTGGAGGAGGGGAGGGGCCCGGCCACCCTAGGCGTGCCCCATGAGGAGTCCTACTCCTACCGGGAGTAGGACTCCCCCCTTCCATGTGGGAGTAGGAGAGGAGAGGGAAGGAGAGAGAGGGGAAAGGAAAGGGGGGCGCCACCCCCCTCCTTGTCCAATTCGGACTAGGGGGGAGGGGGCGCGTGGCTGCCCTTGGCCGCCCCTCCTCTTCTCCACTAGGGCCCAATAGGCCCATTAGTCTCCCCGGGGGGTTCCGTTAACCCCCCCGGTACTCCGGTATATGCCTGAAACTCCCCGAAACCATTCCGGTGTCCGAACTGTTGGGGAACGTAGTAATTTCAAAAAATTTCCTACGCACATGCAAGATCATGGTGATGCATAGCAACGAGAGGGAGAGTGTTGTCTCGTACCCTCGTGACCGGGCGAAGCGATCACAACGTAGAGGAAGTAGTCGACGATCTCCTCGCGATCCGACCGATCCGGCGCCACTCCGGCGCCCGAGTTCTTGACACACGTACAGCTCGATGACGTCCCTCGAACTCCGATCCAGCCGAGTGTCGAGGGAGAGTTCCGTCAGCACGACGGCGTGGTGACGATCTTGATGTTCTACCGGCGCAGAGCTTCGCCTAAGCTTCACGACGATATGACCGAGGTGGAATATGGTGGAGGGGGGCACCGCACACGGCTAAGGAATGATCCGTAGATCAAACTTGTGTCTATGGGGTGCCCCCTGCCCCCGTATATAAAGGAACAAGGGGAGGGGCTGGCCGGCCAAGCCCTTGGCGCGCCAGGGAGTCCTACTCCCTCCGGGAGTAGGATTCCTCCCTCACAATCCTAGTTGGACTAGGACTTGTCAAGGGGAAAGAGGGGGAAGAGGGAGAGAGGGGGCCGGCCACCTCTCCAAGTCCTAATAGGACTAGGGGAGAGGGGAGGCGCGTGGCCAGCCCTAGGGCAGCCCCTTTCTCCTTTTTCCCTAAGGCCCACTATGGCCCATTAAGTTCCCGGGGGGTTCCGGTAACCTCCCGGTACTTCGGTAAATTCCCGATTTCACTCGGAACCATTCCGAACTCCAAATATAGGCTTCCAATATATCAATCTTTATGTCTCGACCATTTCGAGACTCCTCGTCATGTCCGTGATCATATCCGGACTCAACTTCTTCGTACATCAAAATACACAAACTCATAATATAACCGTCATCGAAACCTTAAGCGTGCGGACCCTACGGTTCGAGAACAATGTAGACATGACCGAGACATGTCTCCGATCAATAACCAATAGCGGGACCTGGATGCCCATATTGGCTCCTACATATTCTACGAAGATCTTTATCGGTCAGACCGCGTAACAACATACGTTGTTCCCTTTGTTATCGGTATGTTACTTGCCCGAGATTCAATCGTCGGTATCCAATACCTAGTTCAATCTCGTTACCGGCAAGTCTCTTTACTCGTTCCGTAATACATCATCTCACAGCTAACTCATTAGTTGTAATGCTTGCAAGGCTTCAGTGATGTGTATTACCGAGAGGGCCCAGAGATACCTCTCCGACAATCGGAGTGACAAAACCTAATCTCGAAATACGCCAACCCAACATCTGCCTTTGGAGACACCTGTAGTACTCCTTTATAATCACCCAGTTACGTTGTGACGTTTGGTAGCACCCAAAGTGTTCCTCCGGTAAACGAGAGTTGCATAATCTCATAGTTACAGGAACATGTATATGTCATGGATAAAAGCAGTAGCAACATACTAAACGATCGTGTGCTAAGCTAATGGAATGGGTCATGTCAATCAGATCATTCTACTAATGATGTGACCTTGTTAATCAAATAACAACTCTTTGTTCATGGTTAGGAAACATAACCATCTTTGATTAACAAGCTAGTCTAGTAGAGGCATACTAGTGACATATTGTTTGTCTATGCATTCACACATGTATCATGTTTCCGGTTAATACAATTCTAGCATGAATGATAAACATTTATCATGAAATAAGGAAATAAATAATAACTTTATTATTGCCTCTAGGGCATATTTCCTTCAGTCTCCCACTTGCACTAGAGTCAATAATCTAGATCACATCACCATGTGATTAACATTGATAGTTCACATCATCATGTGATTAACACCCATAGTTCACATCGCCATGTGACCAACACTCAAAGGGTTTACTAGATTCAGTAATCTAGTTCACATCGCTATGTGATTAACACCCAAAGAGTACTAAGGTGTGATCATGTTTTGCTTGTGAGAGAGTCTTAGTCAACGGGTCTTTCACATTCAGATCCGTTATGTATTTTGCAATTTTTCTATGTCTACAATGCTCTGCATGAAGCTACTCTAGCTAATTGCTCCCACTTTCAATACGTATCTAGATCGAGACTTAGAGTCATCCAGATCAGTGTCAAAACTTGCATCGACGTAACCCTTTACGACGAACCTTTTTTTTTCTTCCATAATCGAGAAACATATCCTTATTCCACTAAGGATAATTTTGACCGCTGTCCAGTGATCTACTCCTAGATCACTATTGTACTCCCTTGCCAAACTCAGTGCAGGGTATACAATAGATCTGGTACACAGCATGGCATACTTTATAGAACCTATGGCCAAGGCATAGGGAATGACTTTCATTCTCTTTCTATCTTCTGCCGTGGTCGGGTTTTGAGTCTTACTCAATTTCACACCTTGTAACACAGCAAGAACTCTTTCTTTGACTGCTCCATTTTGAACTACTTCAAAATCTTGTCAAGGTATGTACTCATTGAAAAACTTATCAAGCATCTTGATCTATCTCTATAGATCTTGATGCTCAATATGTAAGCAGCTTCACCGAGGTCTTTCTTTGAAAAACTTCTTTCAAACACTCCTTTATGCTTTGCGAATAATTCTACATTATTTCCGATCTACAATATGTCATTCACATATACTTATCGAAATGATGTAGTGCTCCCACTCACTTTCTAGTAAATACAGGCTTCACCTTAAGTCTCATGCAAAACTATATGCTTTGATCAACTCATCAAAGCGTATATTCCAACTCTGAGATGCTTGCACCAGTCCATAGATGGATCGCTGGAGCTTGCACACTTTGTTAGCTTCCTTTGGATCAAAAAAAACTTCTGGTTGCATCATATACAACTCTTCCTCCAGAAACCCATTCAGGAATGCAGTTTTTATATCCATTTGCCAAATCTCATAAATTGTGGCAATTGCTAACATGATTCAGACAGACTTAAGCATCGCTACAGTTGAGAAAATCTCATTGTAGTCAACATCTTGAACTTTGTCGAAAACCTTTTTGCAACAAGTCGAGCTTTGTAAATAGTAACACTACTATCAACGTCCGTCTTCCTCTTGAAGATCCATTTATTTTCTATGGTTTGCCAATCATCGGGCAAATCCATCGAAGTCCATACTTTGTTCTCATACATGGATCACATCTCAGATTTCATGGCCTCAAGCCATTTCGCGGAATCTGGGCTCATCATCGCTTCCTCATAGTTCGTAGGTTCATCATGGTCTAGTTACATGACTTCCAGAACAGGATTACCGTACCACTCAGTGCGGATCTCACTCTGGTTTACCTACGAGATTCGGTAGTAACTTGATCCGAAGTTACATGATCATCATCATTAGCTTCCTCACTAATTGGTGTAGGTGTCACAGAACCAATTTCGTGATGAACTACTTTCCAATAAGGAACAGTACAGCCACCTCATCAAGTTCTACTTTCCTCCCACTCACTTCTTTCGAGAGAAACTCCTTCTCTAGAAAGGATCCATTTATTAGCAAAAATGTTTTGCCTTCGGATCTGTGATAGAAGGTGTACCCAATAATTTCCTTTGGGTATTCTATGAAGACGCATTCTCGATTTGGGTTTGAGCTTATCAGATGAAACTTTTTCACATAAGCATTGCAGCCCCAAACTTTAAGAAACGACAACTTTGGTTTCTTGCTAAACCACAGTTCATATAGTGTCGTCTCAACGGATTTAGACGGTGCCCTATTTAACGTGAATGCAGCTGTCTCTAATGCATGATCCCAAAACGATATTGGTAAATCAGTAAGAAACATCATAGATTGTACTATATCCAATAAAGTACGGTTATGACGTTCGGACACACCATTAAGATGTGGTGTTCCAGGTGGCATGAATTTGTGAAACTATTTCACATTGTTTTAATTGAATACCAAACTCGTAACTCAAATGTTTGTCTCCACGATCAGATCGTAGAAACCTTTATTCTCTTGTCACGATGATTTTTCCTCTTCACTCTGAAATTCTTTGAACCTTTCAACTATTTCAGACTTATGTTTCATCAAGTAGATATACCCATATCTGCTCAAATCATCTGTGAAGGTCGAAAATAACGATACCCGCCATAACCTTAACACTCATTGGATCGCATACATCAAGATGTATTATTTCCAATAAGTTAGTTGCTCGCTCCTTCGTTCCGAGAACGGAGTCTTAGTCATCTTGCCCATGAGGCATGGTCCGCAAGCATCAAGTGATTCATAATCAAGTGATTCCAAAATCCCATCAGCATGGAGTTTCTTCATGCGCTTTACACCATTATGACCTAAACGGCAGTGCCACAAATAAGTTGCACTATCATTATTAACTTTGCATCTTTTGGTATATTATGAATATGTGTATCACTACGATCGAGATCCAATGAACCATTTTCATTGGGTGTGTAACAATATAAGGTTTTATTCATGTAAACAGAACAACAGTTTATTCTCTTACTTAAATGAATAACCGTAAAACACGATCAAATCATATTCATGCTCAACGTAAACACCAAATAACATTTATTTAGGTTCAACACTAATCCCGAAAGTATAGGGAGTGTGCGATGATGATCATATCAATCTTTCAACACACATCGTCACTTCACCCTTAACTAGTTTCTGTTTATTCTGCAACTCCCGTTTCGAGTTACTACTCTTAGCAACTGAACCAGTACCAAATACCGAGGGGTTGCTATAAACGCTAGTAAAGCACACATAAAACACCTGTATATCAAATATACCCTTTTTCACTTTGCCATCCTTCTTATCCACCAAATATTTTGGGCAGTTCCGCTTCCAGTGACCATTTCCTTTGCGAGTATAAGCACTTCGCCTTCAGCTTTGGTTCAGCTTTGGGTTTCTTCGTGGGAGTGACAACTTGCTTGTCAATCTACTTGAAGTTCCCCTTTCTTTCCCTTTGCCCTTTTCTTGAAACTAGTGATCTTGTCAACCATCAACACTTGATGCTCTTTCTTGATTTCTACTTCCGCAGCCTTTAGCATTGCGAAGAGCTCAGGTATAGTCTTTACTAACCCTTGCATATTATAGTTCATCACGAAGCCTTTGTAGCTTGGTGGCAGTGATTGAAGAATTCAGTCAATGACACAATCATCCGGAAGATTAACTCCCAATTGTGTCAAGTGATTGTAGCACCCGGACATTCTCGAGTATGTGCTCACTAATGAACTATTCTCCTCCATCTTGCATCTATAGAACTTATTGGAGACTTCATATCTCTCAATCCGGGCATTACTTTGGAATATCAACTTCAACTCTGGAACATCTCATATGCTCCATGACGCTCAAAACGTCGTTGAAGTCCCGGTTCTAAGCCGTAAAGCATGGCACACCGAACTATAGAGTAGTCATCGCTTTGCTCGCCAGACGCTCACAACATCCGGTGTTGCTCTGCAGAAGAGGCTGGCACCTAGCGGTGCATCCAGGACATAACTCTTACAGGCAGCAATGAGGATAATCCTCAAGTTACGGACCCGATCGTGTAATTGCTACCATCATCTTTCAACTTTGCTTTCTCAAGGAACGCATTAAAATTCAACGGAACAACAAAGACGAGCCATCTATCTACAATCAAACATAAGCAAGCAAGATACTATCAGTACTAAGTTCATGATAAATTTAAGTTCAATTAATCATATTATTTAAGAACTCCCACTTAGACAGACATCTCTCTAGTCATCTAAGTGATCACGTGATCCAAATCAACTAAATCATAACCGATCATCACGTGAAATGGAGTAGTTTTCAATGGTGAACATCTTATGTTGATCATATCTACTATATGATTCACGCCGACCTTTCGGTCTCCGTGTTCCGAGGCCATATCTGCATATGCTAGGCTCGTCAAGTATAACCCGAGTATTCTGCGTGTGCAAAACTGGCTTGCACCCGTTGTAGATGGACGTAGAGCTTATCACACCCGATCATCACGTGGTGTCTGGGCACGACGAACTTTGGCAACGGTGCATACTCAGGGAGAACACTTCTTGATAATTTAGTGAGAGATCATCTTATAATGCTACCGTCAATCAAAGCAAGATAAGATGCATAAAAGATAAACATCACATGCAAATCAATATAAGTGATATGATATGGTCATCATCATCTTGTGCTTCGTGATCTCCATCTCTGCAGCACCACCATGATCACCATCGTCACCGGCGCGACACCTTGATCTCCATCGTAGCATCGTTGTCGTCTCGCCAATCTTATGCTTCTACGACTATCGCTACCGCTTAGTGATAAAGTAAAGCATTACAGGGTGATTGCATTTCATACAATAAAGCGACAACCATATGGCTCCTGCCAGTTGCCGATAACTTCGGTTACAAAACATGATCATCTCATACAATAAAATATAGCATCACGTCTTGACCATATCACATCACAACATGCCCTGCAAAAACAAGTTAGACGTCCTCTACTTTGTTGTTGCAAATTTTACGTGGCTGCTACGGGCTTAAGCAAGAACCAATCTCACCTACGCATCAAAACCACAACGATATTTCAAATAGACTCCGTTTAACCTTCTCAAGGACCGGGCGTAGCCACACTCGGTTCAACTAAAGTGGGAGAGACAGACACCCGCCAGTCACCTTTAAGCAACGAGTGCTCGTAGCGGTGAAACCAGTCTCGCGTAAGCGTACGCGTAATGTCGGTCCGGGCCGCTTCATCTCACAATACCGCTGAACCAAAGTATGACATGCTGGTAGGTAGTATGACTTGTATCGCCCACAACTCACTTGTGTTCTACTCGTGCAAAACATCAAACCATAAAAACCTAGGCTCGGATGCCATTTGTTGGGGAACGAGTAATTTCAAAAATTTCCTACGCACATGCAAGATCATGGTGATGCATAGCAACGAGAGGGAGAGTGTTGTCTACGCACCCTCGTGAGACCGGCGAAGCGATCACAACGTAGAGGAAGTAGTCGACGATCTCCTCGCGATTCGACCGATCCGGCGCCGTTACTCGGCGCCCCGAGTTCTTGACACACGACAGCTCGATGACGTCCCTCGAACTCCGATCCAGCCGAGTGTCGAGGGAGAGTTCCATCAGCACGACGGCGTGGTGATGATCTTGATGTTCTACCGGCGCAGAGCTTCGCCTAAGCTTCGCGACGATATGACCGAGGTGGAATATGGTGGAGGGGGGCACCGCACACGGCTAAGGAACGATCCATAGATCAAACTTGTGTCTATGGGGTGCCCCTGCCCCGTATATAAAGGAACAAGGGGGGGCTGGCGGCCAAGCCCTTGGCGCGCCAGGAGTCCTACTCCTCCGGAGTAGGATTCTCCTCCCAATCCTAGTTGGACTAGGACTTGTCAAGGGGAAAGAGGGGGAAGAGGGAGAGAGGGGGCCGGCCACCTCTCCTAGTCCTAATAGGACTAGGGGAGAGGGGAGGCGCGTGGCCAGCCCTAGGTTAACCCCTTTCTCCTTTTTCCCTAAGGCCCACTATGGCCCATTATGTTCCCGGGGGGTTCCGGTAACCTCCCGGTACTTCGGTAAATTCCCGATTTCACTCGGAACCATTCCGAACTCCAAATATAGGCTTCCAATATATCAATCTTTATGTCTCGACCATTTCGAGACTCCTCGTCATGTCCGTGATCATATCCGGGACTCCGAACTTCTTCAGTACATCAAAATACACAAACTCATAATATAACCGTCATCGAAACCTTAAGCGTGCGGACCCTACGGTTCGAGAACAATGTAGACATGACCGAGACATGTCTCCGATCAATAACCAATAGCGGGACCTGGATGCCCATATTGGCTCCTACATATTCTACGAAGATCTTTATCGGTCAGACCGCATAACAACATACGTTGTTCCCTTTGTCATCGGTATGTTACTTGCCCGAGATTCGATCGTCGGTATCCAATACCTAGTTCAATCTCGTTACCGGAAAGTCTCTTTACTCGTTCCGTAATACATCATCTCACAGCTAACTCATTAGTTGTAATGCTTGCAAGGCTTCAAAGGATGTGTATTACCGAGAGGGCCCAGAGATACCTCTCCGACAATCGGAGTGACAAAACCTAATCTCGAAATACGCCAACCCAACATCTGCCTTTGGAGACACCTGTAGTACTCCTTTATAATCACCCGATTCGTTGTGACGCTTGGTAGCACCAAAGTGTTCCTCCGTAAACGGAGTTGCATAATCTCATAGTTACAGGAACATGTATATGTCATGGATAAAAGCAGTAGCAACATACTAAACGATCGTGTGCTAAGCTAATGGAATGGGTCATGTCAATCAGATCATTCTACTAATGATGTGACCTTGTTAATCAAATAACAACTCTTTGTTCATGGTTAGGAAACATAACCATCTTTGATTAACAAGCTAGTCTAGTAGAGGCATAGTAATGACATATTGTTTGTCTATGCATTCACACATGTATCATGTTTCCGGTTAATACAATTCTAGCATGAATGATAAACATTTATCATGAAATAAGGAAATAAATAATAACTTTATTATTGCCTCTAGGGCATATTTCCTTCACGAACATAGTCGTCCAATATATCAATCTTTACGTCTCGACCATTTCGAGACTCCTCGTCATGTCCGTGATCACATCCAGGACTCCGAAGTACCTTCGGTACATCAAAACACATAAACTCAAAATATAACCGTCATCGAACTTTAAGCGTGCGAACCCTACGGGTTCGAGAACTATGTAGACATGACCGAGACACGTCTCCGGTCAATAACCAATAGCGGAACCTAGATGCTCATATTGACTCCCACATATTCTACGAAGATCTTTATCGGTCAAACCGCATAACAACATACGTTGTTCCCTTTGTCATCGGTATGTTACTTGCCCGAGATTCGATCGTAGGTATCTCAAAATACCTAGTTCAATCTCGTTACCGGCAAGTCTCTTTACTCGTTCCGTAATATATCATCCCGCAACTAACTCATTAGTTGCAATGCTTGCAAGGCTTATAGTGATGTGCATTACCGAGTGGGCCCAGAGATACCTCTCCGACAATCGGAGTGACAAATCCTAATCTCTAAATACGCCAACCCAACAAGTACCTTCGGAGACACCTATAGAGCACCTTTATAATCACCCAGTTACGTTGTGACGTTTGGTAGCACATAAAGTGTTCCTCCGGTAAACGGGAGTTGCATAATCTTATAGTCATAGGAACATATATAAGTCATGAAGAAAGCAATAGCAACATACTAAACGATCAAGTGCTAAGCTAACGGAATGGGTCAAGTCAATCACATCATTCTCCTAATGATGTGATCCCGTTAATCAAATGACAACTCTTTGTCTATGGCTAGGAAACATAACCATCTTTGATCAACGAGCTAGTCAAGTAGAGGCATACTAGTGACACTCTGTTTGTCTATGTATTCACACATGTATCTTGTTTCCGGTTAATACAATTCTAGCATGAATAATAAACATTTATCATGATATAAGGAAATAAATAATAACTTTATTATTGCCTCTAGGGCATATTTCCTTCAGTCTCCCACTTGCACTAGAGTCAATAATCTAGATTACACAGTAATGATTCTAACACCCATGGAGCCTTGGTGCTGATCATGTTTTGCTCGTGGAAGAGGCTTAGTCAATGGGTCTGCAACATTCAGATCCGTATGTATCTTGCAAATCTCTATGTCTCCCACCTGGACTTGGTCCCGGATGGAATTGAAGTGTCTCTTGATGTGCTTGGTCCTCTTGTGAAATCTGGATTCCTTTGCCAAGGCAATTGCACCAGTATTGTCACAAAAGATTTTCATTGGACCCGATGCACTAGGTATGACACCTAGATGGGATATGAGCTCCTTCATCCAGACTCCTTCATTTGTTGCTTCCGAAGCAGCAATGTACTCCGCTTCACATGTAGATCCCATCATGACGCTTTGTTTAGAACTGCACCAACTGACAGCTCCACCATTCAATATAAACACGTATTCGGTTTGCGATTTAGAATCGTCCGGATCAGTGTCAAAGCTTGCATCAACGTAACCATTTACGATGAGCTCTTTGTCACCTCCATAAACGAGAAACATATCCTTAGTCCTTTTCAGGTATTTCAGGATATTCTTGACCGCTGTCCAGTGATCCACTCCTGGATTACTTTGGTACCTCCCTGCTAAACTAATAGCAAGGCACACATCAGGTCTGGTACACAACATTGCATACATGATAGAGCCTATGGCTAAAGCATAGGGAACATCTTTCATTTTCTCTCTATCTTCTGCAGTGGTCGGGCATTGATTTTTACTCAACTTCACACCTTGTAACATAGGCAAGTACCCTTTCTTTGCTTGATCCATTTTGAATTTCTTCAAAACTTTGTCAAGGTATGTGCTTTGTGAAAGTCCAATTAAGCATCTTGATCTATCCCTATAGATCTTGATGCCCAATATATAAGCAGCTTCACCGAGGTCCTTCATTGAAAAACTCTTATTCAAATATCCCTTTATGCTATCCAGAAATTCTATATCATTTCCAATCAACAATATGTCATCCACATATAATATCAGAAATGCTACAGAGCTCCCACTCACTCTCTTGTAAATACAGGATTCTCCAAATGTATAAAACCATCTGCTTTGATCACACTATCAAAGCGTTTATTCCAACTCCGAGAGGCTTGCACCAGTCCATAAATGGATCACTGGAGCTTGCACACTTTGTTAGCTCCCTTTGGATCGATAAAACCTTCAGGTTGTATCATATACAACTCTTTTTCCAGAAATCTATTCAGGAATGCAGTGTTTACATCCATTTGCCAAATTTCATAATCATAAAATGCGGCAATTGCTAACATGATTCGGACGGACTTAAGCATCGCTACGGGTGAGAAGGTCTCATCGTAGTCAACCCCTTGAACTTGTCGAAAACCTTTTGCAACAAGTCGAGCTTTATAGACAGTAACATTACCGTCAGCGTCAGTCTTCTTCTTGAAGATCCATCTATTCTCAATTGCTTGCCGATCATCGGGCAAGTCAACCAAAGTCCATACTTTGTTCTCGTACATGGATCCCATCTCAGATTTCATGGCCTCAAGCCATTTTGCGAAATCTGGGCTCACCATCGCTTATTCATAGTTCGTAGGTTCATCATGGTCTAGTAACATAACCTCCAGAACGGGATTACCGTACCACTCTGGTGCGGATCTCACTCTGGTTGACCTACGAGGTTCCGTAGTAACTTGATCTGAAGCTTCATGATCATCATCATTAGTTTCCTCACTAATTGGTGTAGGTGTCACAGGAACTGGTTTCTGTGATGAACTACTTTCCAATAAGGGAGCAGGTACATTTACCTCATCAAGTTCTACTTCTCTCCCACTCACTTCTTTCGACAGAAACTCCTTCTCTAGAAAGGATCCATTCTTGGCAACGAATGTCTTGCCTTCGGATCTGTGATAGAAGGTGTACCCAACAGTTTCCTTTGGGTATCCTATGAAGACACATTTCTCCGATTTGGGTTTGAGCTTATCAGGTTGAAGCTTTTTCACATAAGCATCGCAGCCCCAAACTTTAAGAAACGACAACTTTGGTTTCTTGCCAAACCATAGTTCATAAGGCGTCGTCTCAACGGATTTTGATGGTGCCCTAGTTAACATGAATGCCGCCGTCTCTAAAGCATAACCCCAAAATGATAGCGGTAAATCAGTAAGAGACATCATAGATCGCACCATACCTAGTAAAGTACGATTACGACATTCGAACACACCATTACGCTGTGGTGTTCCGGGTGGCGTGAGTTGCGAAACTATTTCGCATTGTTTCAAATGTAGACCAAACTCGTAACTCAAATATTCTCCTCCACGATCAGATCGTAGAAACTTTATTTTCTTATTATGATGATTTTCAACTTCACTCTGAAATTCTTTGAACTTTTCAAATGTTTCAGACCTATGTTTCATTAAGTAGATATACCATATCTGCTTAAATCATCTATGAAGGTGAGAAAATAACGATACCCGCTGCGAGCCTCAACATTCATTGGACCACATACATCAGTATGTATGATCTCCAACAAATCAGTTGCTTGCTCCATAGTTCCGGAGAATGGTGTTTTAGTCATCTTGCCCATGAGGCACGGTTCGCAAGTACCAAGTGATTCATAGTCAAGTGATTCCAAAAGTCCATCAGTATGGAGTTTCTTCATGCGCATTACATCGATATGACCTAAACGGCAGTGCCACAAATAAGTTGCACTATCATTATCAACTCTGCATCTTTTGGCTTCAACATTATGACTATGTGTATCACTACTGTCGAGATTCAACAAAAATAGACCACTCTTGAAGGGTTCATGACCATAAAAGATATTACTCATATAAATAGAACAACCATTATTCTCAGATTTAAATGAATAATGTCTCGCATCAAACAAGATCCAGATGTAATGTTCATGCTCAACGCTGGCACCAAATAACAATTATTTAGGTCTAAAGCTAATCCCGAAGGTAGATGTAGAGGTAGCGTGCCGACGGCGATCACATCGACTTTGGAACCATTTCCCACGCGCATCGTCACCTCATCCTTAGCCAGTCTTCTCTTAATCCGTAGTCCTTGTTTCGAGTTGCAAATATTAGCAACAGAACCAATATCAAATACCCAAGTGCTACTGCGAGCTCTGGTAAGGTACACATCAATAACATGTATATCACATATACCTTTGTTCACCTTGCCATCCTTCTTATCCGCCAAATACTTCGGGTAGTTCCGCTTCCAGTGACCAGTCTGCTTGCAGTAGAAGTACTCACTCTCAGGCTTAGGTCCAGACTTGTGTTTCTTCTCTTGAGCAGCAATTGTTTGCTGTTCTTCTTGAAGTTCCTCTTCTTCTTCCCTTTGCCCTTTTTCTTGAAACAGGTGGTCTTATTGACCATCAACACTTGATGCTCCTTCTTGATTTCTACCTCCGCAGCCTTTAGCATTGCGAAGAGCTTGGAAATTGTCTTATCCATCCCTTGCATGTTATAGTTCATCACGAAGCTCTTGTAGCTTGGTGGCAGTGATTGAAGAATTCTGTCAATGACGCTATCATCCGGAAGATTAACTCCCAGTTGAATCAAGTGATTGTTATACCCAGACATTCTAAGTATATGCTCACTGACAGAACTATTCTCCTCCATCTTGCAGCTATAGAACTTATTGGAGACTTCATATCTCTCAATCCAGGCATTAGCTTGAAATATTAACTTCAACTCCTGGAACATCTCATATGCTCCATGACGTTCAAAACGTCGTTGAAGTCCCGCTTCTAAGCCATAAAGCATGGCACACTGAACTATCGAGTAGTCATCAGCTTTGCTCTGCCAGACGTTCATAACATCTGGTGTTGCTCCTGCAGCAGGTTTGGCACCTAGCCGTGCTTCCAGGATGTAATTCTTCTGTGCAGCAAAGAGGATAATCCTCAAGTTACGGACCCAGTCTGTGTAATTGCTACCATCATCTTTCAACTTTGCTTTCTCAAGGGATGCATTAAAATTCAACAGAACAACAACACAAGCCATCTATCTACAACAACATAGACATGCAAAATACTATCAATTAATCATATTAGTAAAGAACTCCCACTTAGATAGACACCCCTCTAATCATCTAAGTGATCACGTGATCCAAATCAACTAAACCATAACCGATCATCACGTGAAATGGAGTAGTTTCCAATGGTGAACATCACTATGTTGATCATATCTACTATATGATTCATGCTCGACCTTTCGGTCTCAGTGTTCCGAGGCCATATCTGCATATTCTAGGCTCATCAAGTTTAACCCGAGTATTCTGCGTGTGCAAAACTGGCTTGCACCCGTTGTAGATGGACGTAGATCTTATCACACCCGATCATCACGTGGTGTCTCGGCACGACGAACTTTGGCAACAGTGCTTACTCAGGGAGAACACTTTTATCTTGAAATTTAGTGAGAGATCATCTTATAATGCTACCGTCAATCAAAGTAAAATAAGATGCATAAAAGATAAACATCACATGCAATCAATATAAGTGATATGATATGGCCATCATCATCTTGTGCTTGTGATCTCCATCTCCGGCAACCGCCATGATCACCATCGCCACCGAGCGACACCTTGATCTCCATCGTAGCATCATTGTCGTCTCGCCAACTATTGCTTCTATGACTATCGCTGCCACTTAGTGATAAAGTAAAGCAATTACATGGCGATTTCATTTCAAACAATAAAGCGACAACCATATGGCTCCTGCCAGTTGCCGATAACTCGGTTACAAAACATGATCATCTCATACAATAAAATATAGCATCATGCCTTCACCATATCACATCACAACATGCGCTGCAAAAACAAGTTAGACGTCCTCTACTTTGTTGTTGCAAGTTTTACGTGGCAGCTACGGGCTGAGAAAGAGCCGTTCTTACCTACGCATCAAAACCACAACGATAGTTCGTCAAGTTAGTGTTGTTTTAAACTTCTCAAGGACCGGGCGTAGCCACACTTGGTTCAACTAAAGTTGGAGAAATTGACACCCGCTAGCTGTGTGCAAAGCACGTCGGTAGAACCAGTCTCGCGTAAGAGTACGCGTAATGTCGGTCCGGGCCGCTTCATCCAATAATACCGCTGAACCAAAGTGTGACATGCTGGTAAGCAGTATGACTTGTATCTTCCACAACTCACTTGTGTTCTACTCGTGCATATAACATCAATGCATAAAACAAGGCTCGGATGCCACTGTTGGGGAACATAGTAATTTCAAAAAATTTCCTATGCACACGCAAGATCATGGTGATGCATAGCAACGAGAGGGGGGAGTGTGTCCACGTACCCTTGTAGACCGAAAGCAGAAGTGTTAGCACAACGCGGTTGATGTAGTTGTACGTCTTCACGATCTGACCGATCAAGTACCGAACGCACGGCACCTCCGAGTACTGCACACTTTCAACTCGATGACGTCCCTTGAACTCCGATCCAGCCGAGCTTTGAGGGAGAGTTCCATCAGCACGATGGCGTGGTGACGATGATGATGTTCTACCGACGCAGGGCTTCGCCTAAGCACCGCTACAATATTATCGAGGTGGATTATGGTGGAGGGGGGCACCGCACACGGCTAAGAGATCCAAGAGATCAATTGTTGTGTCTCCAAGGGATGCCTCCCTCCCCGTATATAAAGGAGTGGAGGAGGGGGAGGGGGCCGGCCACCCTAGGTGCGCCCCATGAGGAGTCCTACTCCCACCGGGAGTAGGACTTCCCCTTCCATGTGGGAGTAGGAGAGGAGAGGGAAGGAGAGAGAGGGGGAAAGGAAAGGGGGGCGCCGCCCCTCCTCCTTGTCAAATTTGGACTGGGGGTGGGGCAGGGGGCGCGCGGCTGCCCTAGTTCGGCCCTCCTCTTCTCCACTAGGGCCCAATAGGCCCATTAGTCTCCGCGGGGGGTTCCGGTAACCCCCCGGTACTCCGGTATATGCCCGAAACTCCCCGAAACCATTCCGGTGTCCCAACATAGTTGTACAATATATCGATCTTTACATCTCGACCATTTCGAGACTCCTCGTCATGTCCGTGATCACATCCGGGACTCCGAACTACGTTCGGTACATAAAAACACATAAACTCATTATATAACCGTCATCGAACTTTAAGCGTGTGGACCCTACGGGTTCGAGAACTATGTAGACATGACCGAGACACATCTCCTGTCAATAACCAATAGTAGAACCTGGATGCTCATATTGGCTCCCACATATTCTACGAAGATCTTTATCGGTCAAACCGCATAACAACATACGTTGTTCCCTTTGTCATCGGTATGCTACTTGCCCGAGATTCGAGCGTCTGTATCTCAATACCTAGTTCAATCTCGTTACCGGCAAGTCTTGTTACTCATTCCGTAATACATCATCCCACAACTAACTCATTAGTTGCAATGCTTGCAAGGCTTATAGTGATGTGCATTATCGAGTGGGCCCAGAGATACCTCTCCGACAATCGGAGTGACAAATCCTAATCTCGAAATACGCCAACCCAACAAGTACCTTCGGAGACACCTGTAGAGCACCTTTATAATCATCCAGTTATGTTGTGACATTTGGTAGCACACAAAATGTTCCTCCGGTAAACGGGAGTTGCATAATCTCATAGTCATAGGAACATGTATAAGTCATGAAGAAAGCAATAGCAACATACTAAACGATCAAGTGCTAAGCTAACGGAATGGGTCAAGTCAATCACATCATTCTCCTAATGATGTGATCCCGTTAATCAAATGACAACTCTTTGTCTATGGCTAGGAAACATAACCATCTTTGATCAACGAGCTAGTCAAGTAGAGGCATACTAGTGACACTCTGTTTGTCTATGTATTCACACATGTATCAGTTTTCGGTTAATACAATTCTAGCATGAATAATAAACATTTATCATGATATAAGGAAACAAATAATAACTTTATTATTGCCTTTAGGGCATATTTCCTTCAGTATGATGATACCAATGACCGAATCTCGGGCAAGTAACATACCGATGACAAAGGGAATGACGTATGTTGTCATTGTAGTTTGACCGATAATGATCTTCGTAGAATATGTAGGAACCAATATGAGGATCCAGGTTCCGCTATTGGTTATTGATCGAAGTTGTGTCTCAGTCATGTCTACATAGTTCTGGAACCCGTAGGGTCCGAACGCTTAACGTTGGATGACAATTTGTATTATGAGTTATGTGTTTTGGTGACCGGAGATTGTTCGGAGTCTCGGATGAGATCACGGACATGACGAGGAGTCTTGAAATGGTCGAGAGGTAAAGATTGATATATTGGACGATAGTATTTGGACACCGGAATGGTTTCGGGATGTTTCGGATATTTATCGGAGTACCGAGGGGTTACCGGAACCCCCCGGGGAAGTAATGGGCCAACATGGGCCATAGGGGATAGAGAGGGGATCCCACAAGGGGTGGCACGCCCCCTTCCATAGGTTGTCCGAATTGGACAAGGGGAAGGGGCGCGGCCCCCTTCCTTTCCCCCTCTCCCTCTCCTTCCCTCTTTCCCCCTCCATGAGAAGGATAAAAGGGGGGGGCGAATCCTACTAGGACTGGAGTCCTAGTAGGACTCCCCCCTCTTGGCGCGCCCCCTGGTGGCCGGCCTCCTCCTCTCCCTCCTTTATATACGTGGGCAGGGCACCCCTTGGAGACACACGAATCGTTCCAAGCCGTGTGCGGCGTCTCTCTCCACAGTTTACTCCTCTGGTCATAGCATCGTAGCAGGGACGGAGCCAGGATTTCACCATGGGGGGCGAAGAACACATTGAAGCACATAGGAGACATAACACAAAAATATTTCAAGTCTTGAATATTGTAGCGATATCAAACATGTAACCGTATAAGCTATACTATAAAAGACTACATTTCTACTAGTTTGAATGCAGATCTATGCCCCCCAGCCGGTCGATCAAACAAATCAATAGTCTCATTAACATTGAACTTTGCAGCTATTTCCTTCCCAATGTATACAACCATGTAAGGTCGAACAAAGTCGTCACCCGTTTTACTTCGGAGACATGTCTTGATAATCTTCATTGCTGAAAAAGCTCTCTCCGCAGTTGCAGTTGACACCGGGAGAGTGATGACCAAGCGCAATAATCTATCAACCATTGGATACACAGAGGCTTTACCTGTTGTATGAAATGCAAAGGTCAAATCAGCCAGTGATGACCAAGAATTCAGCTCTGGATGGTTGCAAACATCTAAATGATAGTGCAGAAGTTGTGACTCCAGGCGAGCCTGCTTTTGACTAGAAAAATCCGCTGGATAGAATTTGTCCACAAGCCTGCAAATCTTTGATATGTCAAATGAGTCATGCCTTGGATCCAAGGATGCACAGAGTGTCATTAGCTCTGTAGTCTGAACGCTAAAATGGTCATTTAGCTCAACCAGCTGTTGATCTATCGCCACATTGAACACATCTGCTTTGTAGTGGTGAAGCACCGTGATGTTATTATGTTTTTTCAGAGACTTAGTCACATCAGCATACCTGTAAATTACAAATACAGTATATGTGTTAGAGTAAAGCATATGTGATCAATATTAATCTATTATACAGTAGAGGAAAGGGACATACTTGCGACTCATATCGGGGATCTCAACTTCATGCTTCACACAAAAGGTCTTCACCTCCTCTATGAGAGGTTCCCATCCTTCCTCTCTTAGATCAGCGAGGAGCACCTTAGTGTTAGAGAGTGTATCTAATGCATTCAAAATGTCCATAGATTTCTTCTGGAGTGTTTGGCACAAGACATCTGTGATTTTCATAATCCTCTCCATGAGGTGCAAAATGAATACAAAATCAAAAGAAACAATTATCCTTAGGGCGCCTCCCGCATCTCCACGGGAATATTGTGTCACGAAACGATCATTCACTATACTTTGTAGGACTATAATTGTGGCACCAAACATCTTCCTCAAGCTCCGAATTGACTTGAAGTGAGAACTCCATCTAGTGTCTGCTGGTCTCTATAAAGAACCTATCTGGTTTGCCCCTTTTCCCGTATGAAGATCCCCCAGTTCAATTTCACGTGCGATTTCGGTGGCTTGATTTGCTAGTAACTCATCATTGCGTTTAGGTGAAGCACTAACAACATTTACGACAAGATTGGTATGTTGAAAAAAAATATGCACTTCATGTACCTCTAGTGATGCTGCAACAAGGGCCAATTGAAGTTGATGCGCTATACAATGAATGTAATATGCATAAGGGCACACCTTCAGAATTAAAGCCTTCAATCCGTTCCACTCCCCTCGCATATTACTGGCCCCATCATAGGCCTGACCTCTAACATCTTCCACATTTAAATTGTTATCTGCTAGAATAGTGCAAATTGTCTCCTTGAGAGTCAATGCAAGAGTGTCATTCACATGAATGACATCAACAAAACGCTCCTGTATGAACCCTTAAGTGTCAAGAAACCGAAGGACCAACGCCATTTGCTCTTTCTTGGATTCATCGCAAGCTTCGTCAACCATTATACAAAATTTTCTATCACCAATTTCTTCTCTAATTGTTCTTTGCACCTTTCGAGAAAGTATAGAAAGAATTTCCTCTTGAACCTGATGAGATGTGTACTATGCGTTTCCAGGAGCATTTTCCAAGACAACATCTTTCACCTCCTTGCTATAGGAAGCCAAAAGTTTTACCAGTTCTAGGAAATTACGCCGATTAGTGGATCCTGGAGATTCATCATGCCCTCTAAAAGCACAAGCTTGGAATGTTAACCACCTGCATTATATCATATAATTGTTTTGTTAGGATACTTCAACATACAATATTTTAATTATTGTAACAGAAGATGGAAGAAAAATATTGCTTACCGGATGGAATCAATTGTAACTTTGAGCCTTAGCCTTGCATCTAAAATTGTTTTTGTGGATGCTTTCCCATACACCTTATCAATATGAGTCATGTTGTTTTTAAAACTATCATAACAATGAACTGAGAAGTTATGGGCTGAACCAGCATCTTTACCCATATGAGTTAAAAAAGCACACTCTTTCCCATTATTCACCTTCTTCCACCTATCAAAGCCCAAAACAGTAAATGTTTCTGAGCCGCACTTCCCAATCGGCTTTCTTGAGAAGAGGAAACAATGGAAGCAATATGCACGCTTTGTGTAAGGTGAAAACTCGAGCCATTCAAAATCCTTGAACCAACTGTACTGGAAACACCGACGATGTTTCGGTGGATCATCATTATATGGATACTCTCTCATGTATGGCATGTATCAGCATTCAGAAATATAGAATTGGCGTGCTTCATTTTGCTTATCAAGAGGGAGTTCCCAAATCTATTTGCGCTTTCCAGGGTCTTGCTCGAATGGTGTGCTTCCGATTCTTTGTTGTTCTAGAACTTCTACTTCTACAGATGCCTCAATATTTTGCTCGGGGGGTAGCTTTGTGACATCGACCTCCATGGTTGCATTTGCATTTTCAACTATGGAGTTTGAAGCAATTGGCTTGAAAAAATTACTTATCGGTGGTGTCTTCCTCTTCCTCATGACCTATGTAGTTCTTATATAAGTACAAAGCAGATATGTAATCTGGAATTGATGTGACAAGTGCCAAAATATACTAAGTCACTAACCACTAAGTAGTAAGTACTAACAGTTGATCAATTGATTTGTTGAATCAAACTAACGAGTGATAACTACAGTAGTATGAACCTGTAGACTGTAGTCGATAGACGATAATACCTCCTTCTCTGATAACGGGACAAGATTAGTTAGGAATTCAGTGTGGGCTTGTGGCGATTCTGTGCGGCTACCTGTACTAGATTTATGTGTGGTCGGTGGCAGCTTCACGAATCAGCAATCGACGACGGGCAAAACACCGCGGTGCGACGCCCAGTGGCCAGCGTCAATGAAGCCCTAGCGCCAGCGGCTAGCGGCGTGTCGCGGACGAAAGAGTCCAGGTCTCCAGGAAGCTAGTCGCGTGCGTGTCGTTCATCATTGATCAATTGAGATGGTGGATGGGTACCAGCGTATACATGTGTGGTATGCAGACTACAGCCTTGGCCCTTCTTGCGTTTTGGACTTGACATGAGTTTAGCCCATGCACTAATGGCCTGATGGCCGCATAACTATTAGTACTAGTCCCCGCTGGAGTTCATTGGGGGGGGGGGCGAACCATGGGGGGGTCTGGCCCCTGCTCGCCCCCACTGCCTCCTCCTCTGTGTCATAGTGCTTAGGCGAAGCCCTGCGTGGATCACATCACCATCACCGTCACCATGCCGTCGTGCTGACAAAAATCTCCCTCGACCCTCTACTGGATCAAGAGTTCGAGGGACGTCATCGAGCTGAACGTGTGCTGAACTTGGAGGTGTCGTACTTTTGGTACTAGATCGATTGGATCGTGAAGACGTTCGACTACATCAACCGCGTTAACCTAACGCTTCCTCTTTCGGTCTACGAGGGTACGTGGACACACTCTCCCCCTCTCATTGCTATGCTTCTCCTAGATAGATCTTGCGTGATCGTAGGATTTTTTTGAAATTGCATGCTACGTTCCCCAATAGTGGCATCCGAGCCAGGTCTATGCGTAGATGATATGCATGAGTAGAACACAAAGAGTTGTGGGCGATAATAGTCATACTGCTTACACCCAACATCTTATTTTGATTCGGCGGTATTGTTGGATGAAGCGGCCCGGACTAACCTTACATAACCACGTTCATGAGACTGGTTCCACCGATAGACATGCAAATTGTTTTGCATAAAGGTGGTTGGCAGGTGTCTGTTTCTCCAACTTTAGTTGAATCGAATTTGACCACGGCCGGTCCTTGTCGAAGGTTAAAATAGCACACTTGATGAAAAATCGTTGTGGTTTTGATGCGTAGGTAAGAACGGTTCTTTCTAGAAGCCCGTAGCAGCCACGTAAAACTTGCAACAACAAAGTAGAGGACGTATAACTTGTTTTTGGAGGGCATGTTGTGATGTGATATGGTCAAGACATGATGTGATATAAGTTATTGTATGAGATGATCATGTTTTGTAAAAGTTATCGGCAATTGGCAGGAGCCTTATGGTTGTCACTTTATTGTATGAAATGCAATCGCCATGTAATTGCTTTACTTTATCACTATGCAGTAGCAATAGTTGTAGAAGAAATAGTTGGCGAGACAACAACGATGCTACGATGGACATGAAGGTGTCAAGCCGGTGACGATGGAGATCATGATGGTGCTTTGGAGATGGGTATCAAAGGCACAAGATGATGATGGCCATATCATGTCACATATTTTGATTGCATGTGATGTTTATCTTTTATGCATCTTATTTCGCTTAGTACGATGGTAGCATTATAAGATGACCCCTCACTAAATTTCAAGGTATAAGTGCTCTCCCTGAGTATGCACCGTTGCTATAGTTCGTCGTGCTGAGGCACCACATGATGATCGGGTGTGATAAGCTCTATGTTCACATACAACGGGTGTAAGACAGTTTTGCACGTGCAGAATACTCAGGTTAAACTTGACGAGTCTAGCATATGGAGATATGGCCTCGGAACACTGAGACCGAAAGGTTGAACGTGAATCATATAGTAGATATGATCAACATAGAGATGTTCACCATTGAAAACTACTCCATCTCACGTGATGATCGGACATGGTTTAGTTGATATGGATCATGTGATCATTTAGATGACTAGAGGGATGTCTATCTAAGTGGGAGTTCTTAAATAATAAGATTAATTGAACTTTAATTTATCATGAACTTAGTCTTGATAGTTTTTGCATATCTATGTTGTTGTAGATCAATGGCCCGTGCTACCGTTCCCTTGAATTTTAATCCGTTCCTAGAGAAAGCTAAGTTGAAAGATGATGGTAGCAACTACACAGACTGGGTCTGTAACTTGAGGATTATCCTCATTGCTGCACAGAAGAATTACGTCCTGGAAGCACCGCTAGGTGCAAGGCCTGTTGCAGGAGCAACCCCGGACGTTATGAACGTCTGGCAAGCTAAAGCTAATGACTACTCGATAGTTCAGTGTGCCATGCTTTACGGCTTAGAATTGGGACTTCAAAGACGTTTTGAAAGTCATGGGGCATATGAGATGTTCCAAGAGTTGAAGTTAATATTTCAAGCAAATGCCCGAGTTTAGAGATATGAAGCCTCCAACAAGTTCTATAGCTGCAAGATGGAGACGAACAGTTCTGTCAGTGAACACATACTCAGAATGTCTGGGTACCATAACCACTTGACTCAGCTGGGAGTTAATCTTCCTGATGATAGTGTCATTGACAGAGTTCTTCAATCACTGCCACCAAGCTATAAAGGCTTCACGATGAACTATAATATGCAAGGGATGAACAAGAGGATTCTCGAGCTCTTCGGAATGCTAAAGGTTGCGGAGGTAGAAATCAAGAAGGAGCATCAAGTGTTGATGGTTAACAAGACCACTAGTTTCAAGAAAAAGGGCAAAGGGAAGAAGGGGAACTTCAAGAAGAATAGCAAGCAAGTTGTTGCTGAAGGGAAGAAGCTCAAGTCTGGACCTAAGCCTAAAACTGAGTGCTTCTACTGCAAAGGGACTAGTCACTGGAAGCAGAACTGCCCCAAGTATTTGAAGGAAATATGCCCTAGAGGCGATAATAAAGTTGTTATTTATATTTCCTTATATCATGATAAATGTTTATTATTCATGCTAGAATTGTATTAACCGAAAACATAGTACATGTGTGAATACATAGACAAAACAAAGTGTCCCTAGTATGCTTCTACTTGACTAGCTCGTTTATCAAAGATGGTTATGTTGCCTAACCATAGACATGTGTTGTCATTTGATGAACGGGATCACATCATTAGGAGAATGTTGTGATGGACAAGACCCATTCGTTAGCTTGGCATAATGATCATTACAGTTTCCTTGCTACTACTTTCTTCATGACTTATACATGTTCCTCAGACTATGAGATTATGCAACTCCCGAATACCGGAGGAACACTTTGTGTTCTATCAAACGTCACAATGTATGTCTCCGAAGGTATTTGTTGGGTTGGCATAGATCGAGATTAGGATTTGTCACTCCGTGTTTCGGAGAGGTATCTCTGGGCCCTCTCGGTAATGCTCATCATTATAAGCCTTGCAAGCAATGTGACTAATGAGTTATTTACGGGATGAAGTATTACAGAATGAGTAAAGAGACTTGCCGGTAATGAGATTGAACTAGGTATGATGATACCGACGATCGAATCTCGGGCAAGTAACATAACGATGACAAAGGGAACAATGTATTTTGTTATGAGGTTGGACCGATAAAGATCTTCATAGAATATGTAGGAGCCAATATGAGCATCCGTGTTCGCTATTGGTTATTGACCAAGATTTGTCTCGATCATGTCTACATAGTTCTCGAACCCATAGGGTCCGCACGCTTAACGCTCGATGACGATTTGTATTATGAGGTATGTTATTTGATGATCGAAGTTTGTCCGGAGTCCCGGATGATATCATGGACATGACGAGGAGTCTTGAAATGGCCTAGACATAAAGATTAATATATTGGAAGGCTATATTTGGACATCAGAAAGGTTCCGAGTGATTCGGGTATTTTTTGGACTACCGGAGAGTTACGGGAATTCGCCGGGGGAAGAAGTGGGCCTTAATGGGCCATACGAGAAATGAGAGAAGGGCCTCAAGTGGTGGCCGCACCCCCCATGGGCTGGTCCGAATTGGACTAGGAGGGGGCGGCGCCCCCTCCTTCCTTCTCCGCTCTTCCTCCTTCCCTTCCTTCTCCTAGTTGGAATAGGAAAGAGGAGGGGAATCCTACTTGGACTGGGGAGTCCTAGTAGGATTCCCCACACCTGGCGCGCCCCCTAGGGCCGGCCACCTCTTCCCTCCCCTCATTTATATACGTGGCCAGGGGGCACCCCATAGACACACAAGTTGATCTTTTAGCCGTGTGCGGTGCCCCCTTCCACTGTTACACACCTCAATCATATCGCCGTAGTGCTTAGGCGAACCCCTGTGCCGGTAACATCATCATCACCTTCACCGTGCCGTCGTGCTGACTGAACTCTCCCTCGGTCTCAACTGGATCAAGAGTACGGGGGATGTCATTGAGATGAACGTGTGCTGAACGCGGAGGTGCCATATAATTGCTTTACTTTATTGCTATGCAATAGCAATAGTTGCAAAAGCAATAGTTCGCAAGACGACCATGTGATGACATGTTGATAGAGATCAAGATGATAGAGATCATGGTGTCATGCCGGCGACAATGGAGATCATGACAATGCTTCAGTGATGGAGATCATGAGCACAAGATGATGATGGCCATATCATGTCACATATTTTGATTACATGTCATGTTTATCTTATTATTCATCTTATTTTGCTTAGAACAGGTGGTAGAATTATAAGATGATCCCTTACTAAATTTCAAGGTATAAGTGTTCTCCCTGAGTATGCACCGTAGATATAGTTCGTCGTGCCGAGACACCACGTGATGATTGGGTGTGATAAGCTCTACGTTTGCATACAACGGATGCAAGCCAATTTTGCACACGCAGAATACTCGGGTTAAACTTGAAGAGCCTAGCATATGCAGATATGGCCTCGGAACACTGAGATCGAAAGATCGACCGTGAATCATATAGTAGATATGATCAACATAGTGATATTCACCGTTGAAAACTACTCCATCTCACGTGATGATCGGACATGGTTTAGTTGATATGGATCACGTGATCATTTAGATGACTCAAGGGATGTCTATCTAAGTGGGAGTTCTTAAGTAATATGATTAATTGAACTTTAATTTATCATGAACTTAGTCTTTATAGTATTTGCAAATTATGTTATAGATCAATAGCTCTCGTTATAGCTCCCTGTTTATTTTTGATATGTTCCTAGAGAAAACTAAGTTGAAAGATGTTAGTAGCAATGATGCAGACTTGGTCCGTGATCTGAGGATTATCCTCATTGCTGCACAGAAGAATTATGTCCTTGATGCACCGCCAGGTGACAGACCTATTGTAGGAGCAGATGCAGACGTTATGAATGTTTGACAATGCTCGATATGATGACTACTTGATAGTTTAGTGCACCATTATTTACGGCTTAGAACCGAGACTTAAAAAATGTTTTGAACGCCATGGAGCACATAAGATGTTCCAAGAGTTGAAATTAGTATTTCATACTCATGCCCGTGTCGAGATGTATGAGACCTCTAACAATAGTTTGCCTACAAGATGGAGGAGAATAGCTCAACCAGTGAGCATGTGCTCATATTGTCTGGGTACTACAATTGCTTGAATCAAGTGGGAGTTAATCTTCCAGATAAGATAGTAATTGACAAAGTTCTCTAGTCACTATCACCAAGTTACTAGAACTTCGTGATGAACTATAATATGCAAGGGATGACGAAAGTAATTCCTGAGCTCTTCGCGATGCTGAAATCAGCGAAGGTAGAAATCAATAAAGAGCATCAAGTGTTGATGGTTAACAAGACCACTAGTTTCAAGAAAATGGCAAAGGGATAGAAAGGGAACTTCAAGAAGAATGATAAACAAGTTGTCTCTCCCGTGAAGAAACCCAAAGCTAGACTTAAGCCTGAAACTGAGTGCTTCTACTGCAAGGGATTAATCACTGGAAGCGGGACTACCCAAAATAATTGGAGGATAAGAAGGATGGGAAAGTGAACAAAAGTATATATGATATACATGTTATTTATGTGTACTTTACTAGTGTTCATAGTAGCCCCAAGGTATTTGATACCGGTTCGGTTGCTATGATTAGTAACTCGAAATAGGAGTTGCAAAATGAACAGAGACTAGTTAAGGGCAAGGTGACGATGTGTTGGAAGTGATTCCAAGGTTGATAAGATCACCATCACACAATCCCTCTACCTTCGAGATTAGTGTTGGACCAAAATAAATGTTATTTGGTGTTTGCATTGAGTATGAATATGATTGGATCATGTTTATTGCAATACAGTTATTCATTTAAGTCAAAGAATAATTGTTGTTCTATTTACATGAATAAAACCTTCTATGGTCATACACTCAATATAAATGGGTTATTGAATCTCGATCATAGTGATACACATATTCATAATATTGAAGCCAAAATATGCAAAGTTGATAATGATAGTGCAACATATTTGTGGCACTGCCGTTTAGGTCATATTAGTGTAAAGCGCATGAAGAAACTCCATGCTGATGGAATTTTGGAATCACTTGATTATGAATCATTTGATGCTTGCGAACCATGCCTCATGGGAAAGATGACTAAGACTCCGTTCCCCGGAACAATGGAGTGAGCAATTGACTTATTGGAAATAATACATACTGATGTATGCAGTTCGATGAGTGTTGAGGCTCGCGGTAGGTATCGTTATTTTCTGACCTTCACAGATGATTTGAGCAGATATGGGTATATCTACATAATTAAGCATAAGCCTGAAACATTTGAAAAGTCCAAAGAATTTCAGAGTGAAGTGGAGAATCATCGTAACAAGAAAATAAAAGTTTCTGCGATCTGATCGCAGAGACGAATATTTGAGTTAGGAGTTTGGCCTTCATTTAAAACAATGTGGAATAGTTTCACAACTCACGCCACCTGGAACACCACAGCGTAATGGTGTGTCCGAACGTCGTAACTGTACTTTATTAGATATGGTGCGATCTATGATGTCTCTTACCGATTTACCACTATCGTTTTGGGGTTATGCATTAGAGATAGCTGCATTCACTTTAAATAGGGCACCATCTAAATCCGTTGAGACGACATCGTATGAACTATGGTTTGGCAAGAAACCTAAGTTGTCATTTCTTAAGGTTTGGGGCTGCGATGCTTATGTGCAAAAGCTTCGACCTGATAAGCTCGAGCCCAAATCGGAGAAGTGTGTCTTCATAGGATACCCAAAAACAAATTGTTGGGTACACCTTCTATCACAGATCCGAAGGCAAGATTTTCATTGCTAAGAATGGATCCTTTCTAGAGAAGGAGTTTATCTCGAAAGAAGTGAGTGGGAGGAAAGCAGAACTTGCCGAGGTAATTGTACCTTCTCCCGAATTGGAAAGTAGTTCATCATAGAAATCAGGTTCCAGTGATGCTTACACCAATTAGTGAGGAAATTAATGATGATGATCATGAAGCTTTAGATCAAGTTACTACCAAACCTCATAGGAAAATCAGAGTATGTTCCACACCAGAGTGGTACGGGAATCCTATTTTGGAAGTCATGTTACTCAATGTTGGGGATATCGCTTATCGGGACCTTATCAGCGACCCATGATAAGGGGTAAATCAGCCAGTTTATCGGCATATCAGCCGATTTATCGCCATATCGGCCGATTTATCGGTCGTTTTATCTTATCGGTTAGACAAGGTAAGTGATAAATCGACCGATTTATTGGAATATCAAAAGATATCTTGAACAGTGATGTTACTAGACCATGATGAACCTACAAACTATGAGGAAGCGACGATGACCCCAGATTCCACGAAATGGCTTGAGGCCATGAAATCTGAGATGGGATCCATGTATGAGAACAAAGTGTGGACTTTGGTGGACTTGCTTGATGATCGGCAAGCCATTGAGAATAAATGGATCTTCAAGAGGAAAACAAACATTGATGGTAGTGTTACTATCTACAAGGCTCGACTTGTCGCAAAAGGTTTTCGACAAGTTCAAGGTGTTGACTACGATGAGATTTTCTCACTCGCAGCGATGCTTAAGTCTGTCCGAATCATGCTAGAAATTGCCTCATTTTATGAACTCTGGCAAATGGATAACAAAAATGCATTCCTCAATGGATTTATTAAAGAAGAGTTGTATATGATGCAACTAGAAGGTTTTTTGTCAATCCTAATGATGCTAACAAAATGTGCAAGCTCCATCAATCCATCTATGGACTAGTGCAAGCATCTCGGAGTTGGAATATACGCTTTGATGAGTTGATCAAAGCATATAGTTTTATACAGACTTGTGGTGAATCCTGTATTAACAAGAAAGTGAGTGGGAGCACTATAACCGTTCTGATAAGTATGTGTGAATGACATATTGTTGATCGGAAATGATGTAGAATTTTCTGGAAAGCATAAAGGAGTGTTTGAAAGGAGATTTTCAAAGAAATGCCTCGGTGAAGCTGCTTACATATTGGGCGTCAAGATCTATAGAGATAGATCAAGACGCATGATAAGTTTTTTCAACGAATACATAACTTGACAAGATTTTGAAGTAGTTCAAAATGGAACAGTCAAAGAAGGAGTTCTTGCCTGTATTGCAAGGTGTAAAGTTGAGTAAGACTCAAAACCCGACCACGGCAGAAAATAGAAAGAGAATGAAAGTCATTCCCTATGCCTCAACCATAGGTTCTATAAACTATGCCATGCTGTGTGCGAGACCTATTGTATACCTTGCTATGAGTTTGGCAAGGGAGTACAATAGTGATCTAGGAGTACATCACTGGACAACGGTCAAAATTATCCTTAGAAGACTAAGGAAATATTTCTCGGTTATGGAGGTGATAAAGAGTTCGTCGTAAAGAGTTACGTCAATGCAAGCTTTTACACCGATCTGTATGACTCTAAGTCTCGATCTAGATATATATTGAAAGTGGGAGCAATTAGCTAGAGTAACTCCGTGCAGAGCATTGTAGACATAGAAATTTGCAAAATACATATGGATCTGTATGTGACAGACCCTAGACTAAAACTTCTCTCACAAGAAAAACATGATCACACCTTAGTACTCTTTAGGTGTTAATCACATGGCGCTGTGAACTAGATTACGGACTCTAGTAAACCCTTTGGGTGTTCGTCACATAGCAATGTGAACTATGGGCGTTAATCACATGGTGATGTGAATTATTGGTGTCAAATCACATGGAAATGTGAGCTAGATTATTGACTCTAGTGAAAGTGTTAGACCGAAGGAAATATGCCCTAGAGGCAATAATAAAGTTGTTATTTATATTTCCTTATATCATGATAAATGTTTATTATTCATGATAGAATTGTATTAACCAGAAACTTAGTACATGTGTGAATACATAGACAAAACAAAGTGTCCCTAGTATGCCTCTACTTGACTAGCTCGTTTATCAAAGATGGTTATGTTTCCTAACCATATACATGTGTTGTCATTTGATGAATGGGATCACATCATTAGGAGAATGATGTGATGGACAAGACCCATTCATTAGCTTGGCATTATGATCATTACAATTTCATTGCTACTGATTTCTTCATGACTTATACATGTTCCTCAGACTATGAGATTATGCAACTCCCGAATACTGGAGGAACACTTTGTGTGCTATCAAACGTCACAACATAAATGGGTGATTATAAAGATGCTCTACAGGTGTCTCCGAAGGTATTTGTTGGGTTGGCAGAGATCGACATTAGGATTTGTCACTCCGTGTTTCAGAGAGGTATCTCTGGGCCCTCTCGGTAATGTTCATCATTATAAGCCTTGCAAGCAATGTTACTAATGAGTTAGTTACGGGATGAAGTATTACGGAACGAGTAAAGAGACTTGTCAGTAACGAGACTGAACTAGGTATTATGATACCGACGATCAAATCTCGGGCAAGTAACAGACCGATGACAAAGGGAACAACGTATGTTGTTATGCGGTTTGACCGATAAAGATCTTCGTAGAATATGTAGGAGCCAATATGAGCATCCAAGTTCCGCTATTGGTTATTGACCGGAGATGTGTCTCGGTCATGTCTACATAGTTCTCGAACCCATAGGGTCCGCACGCTTAACGTTCGATGACGATTTGTATTATGAGTTATGTGATTTGATGACCGAAGTTTGTTCGGAGTCCCGGATGAGATCACGGACATGACGAGGAGTCTCTAAATGGTCGATACATAAATATTCATATATTGGAAGGCTATATTAAGACATTGGGAAGGTTCTGAGTGATTCTGGTGTTTTTGGAGTACGGAGAGTTACGGGAATTTGCTGGGGGAAGAAGTGGGCCTTAATGGGCCATACGAGAAAGGAGAGAAGGGCCTCAAGGGGTGGCCGCGTGCCCCCCGCCCCACGGGCTGGTCTGAATTGGACTAGGAGGGGGCGGCGCCCCCTCCTTCCTTCTCCCCTCTTCCTCCTTCCCTTCCTTCTCCTAGTTGGAATAGGAAAGAGGAGGGGAATCCTAATTGGACTGGGGAGTCCTAGTAGGATTCCCCACACCTGGCGCGCCCCCTAGGGCCGGACACCTCTTCCCTCCCCTCCTTTATATACGCGGCCAGGGGGCACCCTATAGGCACACACAAGTTGATCTTTTAGCCATGTGTGGTGCCCCCTTCCACAGTTACACACCTCAATCATTTCACCGTAGTGCTTAGGCGAAGCCCTGTGCCGGTAACATCATCATCACCGTCACCACGCCTTCGTGCTGACGGAACTCTACCTCGGCCTCAACTGGATCAAGAGTACGCGGGACGTCATCGAGTGGAATGTGTGCTGAACGCGGAGGTGCTGTACGTTTGGTACTTGGATCGGTTGGGTCGCGAAGAAGTTCAACTACATCAACCGCGTTACTAAACGCTTCCGCTTTCGGTCTATGAGGGTACGTGGACACACTCTCCCCTCTCGTTGCTATGCATCACCTAGATAGATCTTGCGTGATTGTAGGATTTTTTTTGAAATTACTGCGTTCCCCAACAGTATTTGGCGGATAAGAAGGATGGCAAAGTGAAAGGTATATTTGATATACATGTTATTGATGTGTACCTTACTAATGCTCGTAGTAGCGCCTGAGTATTTGATATTGGTTCTATTGCTCATATTTGCAACTCAAAAAAGGGGCTACGGATTAAACGAAGATTGGCTAAGGACGAGGTGATGATGCGCGCCGGAAATGGTTCCAAGGTCGATGTGATCGCCGTCGGCACGCTACCTCTACATCTACCTTTGGGATTAGTTTTAGACCTGCATAATTGTTATTTGGTGTCAGCATTGAGCATGAACATTATATTTGGATCTTGTTTGATGCGAGACGGTTATTCATTTAAATCAGAGAATAATGGCCGTTCTATTTATATGAGTAATATCTTTTATGGTCATGCACCCTTGATGAGTGGTTTATTTTTTTGAATATCGATCGTAGTGATACACATATTCATAATATTGAAGCCAAAAGATGCAAAGTTAATAATGATAGGGCAACTTATTTGTGGCACTGCTGTTTAGGTCATATTGGTGTAAAGCACATGAAGAAACTCCATGCAGATGGGCTTTTGGAATCACTTGATTATGAATCACTTAATACTTGCGAACCATGCCTCATGGGCAAGATGACTAAAACCCCGTTCCCCGGAATAATGGAGCGAGCCACTGACTTATTGGAAATAATACATACTGATGTATGCGATCCGATGAGTGTTGAGGCTCACAGCGGGTATCGTTATTTTCTGACCTTCACAGATGATTTGAGCAGATATGGGTATATCTACTTAATGAAACATAAGTCTGAAACATTTGAAAAGTTCAAAGAATTTCAGAGTGAAGTGGAAAATTTCATAACAAGAAATAAAGTTTCTAAAATCTGATCGTGGAGGCGAATATTTGAGTTATGAGTTTGGTCTTCATTTGAAACAATGTGGAATAGATTCACAACTCACGCCACCTGGAACACCACATCGTAATGGTGTGTCCGAACGTCATAACCGTACTTTATTAGATATGGTGCGATCTATGATGTCTCTTACCGATTTACCACTATCGTTTTGGGGTTATTCTTTAGAGACGGATGCATTCACGTTAAATAGGGCACCATCTAAATCCGTTGAGATGACACCATATGAACTTTGGTTTGGCAAGAAACCTAAGCCATCATTTCTTAAAAATTGGGGTTGCGATGCCTATGTGAAAAAGCTTCAACCTGGTATGCTCGAACCCAAATTGGATAAGTGCATCTTCATAGGATACCTGAAAGAAACTGATGGGTACACCTTCTATGACAAATCTGAAGGCAAGACATTTGTTGCCAAGAATGGATCCTTTCTAAAGAAGGAGTTTCTCTCGAAAGAAGTGAGTGGGAGGAAAGTAGAACTTGATGAAGTAGTTGTACCTTCTCTTGAATTGGAAGTGGTTCATCACAGAAATTAGTTCCAGTGATGCCTACACCAATTAGTGAGGAAGCTAATGATAATGATCATGAAACTTCAGATCAAGTTACAACCGAACCTCGTAGGTCAACCAGAGTACGGTCTGCACCAGAGTGATACGTTAATCTTGTTCTGGAAGTCATGTTACTAGACCATGACGAACCTACGAACTATGAGGAAGCGATGATGAGTCCAGATTCTGCGAAAATGGCTTGAGGCCATGAAATCTGAGATCGGATCCATGTATGAGAACAAAGTATGGACTTTGGTTGACTTGTCGGATGATCGGCAAGCCATAGAGAATAAATGGATCTTCAATAAGAAGACTGACACTGACGGTAATGTTACTGTCTACAAAGCTCGACTTGTTGCGAAAGGTTTTCAACAAGTTCAAGGAGTTGACTACAATGAGACTTTCTCACCCGTAGCGATGCTTAAGTATGTCCGAATCATGTTAGCAATTTCCGCATTTTATCATTATGAAATTTGGCAAATGGATGTCAAAACTCCATTCCTTAATGGATTTCTTAAAGAAGAGTTGTATATGATGCAACCAGAAGGTTTTGTCGATCCTAAAGGTGCTAACAAAGTGTGCAACTCCAGCGATCCATTTATGGACTGGTGCAAGCATCTCGGAGTTGGAATATACACTTTGATAGTGTGATCAAAGCATATGGTTTTATACAGACTTTTAGAGAAGCCTGTATTTACAAGAAAGTGAGTGGGAGCTCTATAGCATTTATAATATTATATGTGGATGACATATTGTTGATTGGAAATAACCCAGAATTTCTGGATATCATAAAAGGATACTTGAATAAGAATTTTTCAATGAAAGACCTTGGTGACGCTGCTTATATATTGGGCATCAAGATCTATAGAGATAGATCAAGACGCTTAATTGGACTTTCAAAAAGCACATACCTTGATAAAGTTTTGAAGAAGTTCAAAATGGACCAGTCAAAGAAAGGGTTCTTGCCTGTGTTACAAGGTGTGAAGTTGAGTCAGACTCAATGCCCGACCAGTGCACAAGATAGAGAGAAAATGAAAGTCATTCCCTATGCCTCAGCTATAGGTTCTATCACGTATGCAATGCTGTGTACCAGACCTAATGTGTGCCTTGCTATAAGTTTAGCAGGGAGGTACCAAAGTAATCCAGAGGTGGATCACTGGATAGTGGTCAAGAACATCCTGAAATACCTGAAAAGGACTAAGCATATGTTTCTCGTTTATGGAGGTGACAATGAGCTTGTCCTAAATGGTTATGTCGATGCAAGCTTTTACACTGATCCGGATTACTCTAAGTCGCAAACCGGGTACGTATTTATATTGAATGCTGGAGCTCTCAGTTGGTGTAGTTCCAAGCAGAGCGTTGTGGCGGGATCTACGTGTGAAGCGGAGTACATAGTTACTTCGGAAGTAGCACATTAAGGAGTCTAGATGAAGGAGTTCATATCCGATCTAGGTGTAATACCTAGTGCATCGGGTCCAATGAAAATCTTTTGTGACAATACTAGAGCAATTGCCTTAGCGAAGGAATCCAGATTTCACAAGAGAACCAAACACATCAAGAGACGCTTCAACTCCATCCGTGATACATCAAGGAGGGAGACATAGAGATTTGCAAAATACATACGGATGTGAATGTTGAAGACCCGTTGACTAAGCCTCTTCCACGAGAAAAACATGATCAGCACCAGGACTCTATGGGTGTTAGAATCGTTACAATGTAATCTAGATTATTGACTCTACTGCAAGTGGAAGACTGAAGGAAATATGCCCTAGGGGCAAGAATAAAGTTGTTATTTATATTTCCTTATATCATGATAAATGTTTATTATTCATGCTAGAATTGTATTAACCGGAAACCTGATACATGTGTGAATACATAGACAAAACAAAGTGTCCCTAGTATGCCTCTACTTGACTAGCTCGTTAATCAAAGATGGTTAAGTTTCCTAACCATAGACATGTGTTGTCATTTGATGAACGGGATCCCATCATTAGGAGAATCATGTGATGGACAAGACCCATCCATTAGCTTAGCATAATGACCATTAAGTTTTATTGCTAATGCTTTCTTCATGACTTATACATATTCCTCTGACTATGAGATTAGGCAACTCCCGAATACCGGAGGAACACCTTGTGTGCTATCAAATATCACAACGTAACTGGGTGATTATAAAGATGCTCTATAGGTGTGTCTGAAGGTGTTTTTTGGGTTGGCATAGATCGAGATTAGGATTTGTCACTCCGAGTATCGAAGAGGTATCTTTGGGCCCTCGGTAATGCACATCACTATAAGCCTTGCAAGAAATGTGACTAATGAGTTAGTTGTGGGATGATGCATTACAGAACGAGTAAAGAGACTTGCCTGTAACGAGATTGAACTAGGTATGATGATACTGACGATCGAATCTCGGGCAAGTAACATACCAATGACAAAGGGAATGACGTATGTTGTCATTGCGGTTTGACCGATAAAGATCTTCCTAGAATATGTAGGAACCAATATGAGCATCCAGGTTCCTTTATTGGTTATTGATCGGAGATGTGTCTCGGTCATGTCTACATAGTTCTGAACCCGTAGGGTCCGCACGCTTAACGTTCGATGACAATTTGTATTATGAGTTATGTGTTTTGGTGACCGAAGATTGTTCAGTGTCCCGGATGATATCACGGACATGACGAGGAGTCTCGAAATGGTCGATAGGTAAAGATTGATATGTTGGACGATAGTATTTGGACACCGGAATTGTTTCGGGACATTTCAAATATTTAACGGAGTACCGAGGGGTTACTGAAACCCCCCGGGGAAGTAATGGGCCAACGTGGGCCATAGGGGAGAGAGAGGGGAGCCCACAAGGGGTGGCGCTCCCCCACGGGCTGTACGAATTGGACAAGGGGAAGGGGCGCGGCTGATGGAGTCCTAGATTAGGGTGTCCCCGGACGTCCGGGCTATGTGACGTGGGCCGGACTGGTGGGCCGTGAAGATACAAGATAGAAGGTTTTCCCCCATGTCCGGATGGGACTCTCCTTTGCATGGATGGCAAGCTTGGCGCTCGGATATGAAGATTCCTTTCTCTGTAAACCTACTCTGTTCAACCCTGGGCCCCTCCGGTGTTCATATAAACCAGAGGGTTTAGTCCGTAGAGGCAATCACAATCATACAGGCTAGACGTCTAGGGTTTAGCCATTACGATCTCGAGGTAGATCAACTCTTGTAACCCCTATACTCACCAAAGTCAATCAAGCAGGAAGTAGGGTATTACCTCTATTAAGAGGGCCCGAAGCTGGGTAAACATCGTGTCCCCTGCCTCCTGTTACCTTCGATCCTCAGACGCACAGTTCGGGACCCCCTACCCGAGATCGGCCGGTTTTGACACCGACATTGGTGCTTTCATTGAGAGTTCCCCTGTGCTGTCGATAGAAGGTTCAATGGCTTATTCGATCATCTACAATGATGCTATTTTGAGGGAGACTTTCCCCTAGGGCAAAATCTTCATATTCGGCGGCTTCGCACTGTGTGCCAACTCGATCGACCACCTTGAGCAGATCGACAGCTATGCCCCTGGTCATCAGATCAGTTTTGGGAACCTAAATTATGTCGCCGATGTCCGAGGAGACTTTATCTATGAAGGATTCGCGGCCCCGACCGCCGCTCTGGCCTTAGATCTAGAGCAGACTACCAGGCTCAAAGACGGGAGTTTGGAGGCCGCCGGACTCCTAGCAATTATGGAACTTGCTACCGGAGATTTGGAGGGGACGGCGTCATCGGCAAGCCCAAACGGAGCTCCCCTTGTCCCTAAAGTGCCGGACTCTCCCTCGGACTCTAAATCCGAACTTTCGAGGTCCGTGTCGAGCGAGCGCGACTGGGAGGCTCTCGCCCCGGCCAGCCCTGCAGACCCTCGCTTCTCTGTCCAAACCTCGCTCCTAAACGAGGCTCTTGACTTAATGCGATCACTCGCCATTACGGAAGAATCGCTTCCGAATTATGCCTAGCCCGGACTAGGGGCTGAGAGCGGGGAATTTTACGTCCCACCGACCACCCACTTCATAGCCACTGTCGAAGATCTAACTGACATGCTGGACTACGCCTCCGAAGACATCGACGGTATGGACAACGATGCCGGAGATGAACAAGACCAAGATCTTTCGTCTACCGGACGATGGACGACCACCTCCACATACGATGTGTACATGGTGGACACACGCAAAGAGGATGGCGACGACGGCAAGGAGGATCCGGTTGAGAACAAGCCTGCTGAGGCACCTCCAAAGCATCGACGTCAGCGACGCCGCTCAAAATCGCGTCGCGACAAAGACAGCAATACCGGCACCGGAGACAATAACACTTCGGAGAATGCCGAAGACCCCGAAGCCCCTGTTGAGCCAACATCCAAACAGGACGATTGGGAGGATGGGTAAGTTAACCCTGACGACCTTGTCAGGAACGAGGACTTGGAGGATAGTAACTACCTACCGATCTCCGAAGAGGATGTGAGCCTCAGCGATGAAGACTTCATCGTGCCAGAGGAACCCCTCAAACAAGAGCGCTTTAAGTGCCGGCTAATCGCCACTTCGAGAAGCCTAAAAAGAAGCAGCAGCATCTTCAAGCTGAACATGATTTACTGAATGACAGATGGACTAATGTCCTGGCAGCCGAGGAATACGGCCTTGAACGCCCAACTAAGAGTTACCCGAAGCGCAAGCTACTACCACAATTCGACGATGAGGCCCTTGAGCAAATACCGCAAAAGAATAAAACTGCTGACGAACCTGACCTCCCACCACGTGGACGGGACAGACTGGCTACATATGCCAAACACCAGCCCGCGCCACCCCGCCGTCAAGGCAAGAAGGCAACAGCCCCAGGCAATACCTACGACCCACGCAAGGACCTGGACAATAGAGCCGGTCAGACAAGATCAATCTATGGATCGAGGGGATGTGCTGCAATGCGGGAGGATGGCCATCAGGCCTGGCGTGACAGGCACAACCTCACACGGGCCGAAAATCGCATACTCGATATCGCCCGATAAAGGGGCACCGCACACCCCTTATGCTTCACCAGTGAGGTGATGGAGCACCAGTTCCCAGAAGGGTTTAAACCTGTGAACATTGAATCATACGACGGCACGACGGATCCCGCAGTATGGATCGAAGATTTTCTTCTCCATATCCACATGGCCCGTGGTGATGATCTCCATGCCATCAAATACCTCCCGCTCAAATTAAAGGGACCAGCACGGCACTGGTTAAACAACCTCCCAGAAAATTCTATTGATAGCTGGGAAGACTTGGAGGATGCCTTTAGAGACAACTTCCAAGGCATCTATGTTCGGCCTCCAGACGCTGATGACCTTTGTCACATAGTCTAGCAACCCGGGGAATCAGCCCGGAAACTCTAGACCAGGTTCTTAATTAAAAAGAACCAATTTGTGGATTGTCCAGATGCCGATGCCCTCGCGGCCTTTAAACACAGCATCCGAGACGAATGGCTCGCCCGACACCTCGGCCAAGAAAAGCCGAAGTTCATGGCAGCCCTTACTGCACTTATGACCCGCTTTTGCACGAGAGAAGATAGCTAACTAGCTCGTAGAAGCAATAGCACCAGCGACCCTGGCACCTCCGAAGCCAGGGATGGCAATGGCAAGCCACGACGCAACAAGCACAGGCGTCGCAGCAATAATGAAAGTACCGAAGACACGACGATCAATGCCGGATTCAGTGGCTCTAAATCTGGTCAATGGAAGAAGCCATTCAAAGGAAACAGAGATGGTCCATCTAGCTTGGACAGAATAATCGATCGGCCTTGCCATATTCATGGCACCCCCGATAAGCCTGCCAATCATACCAACAGAAACTGTTGGGTATTTAAATAGGCCGGCAAGCTCAATGTTGAACACAAGGGGAAAGGCCGCCCAGCGAGGACGATGATGAAGAGCCTCGCCCATCGAACACAGGGGGACAGAAGAAATTTCCCCTGAGGTCAAAACGGTGAACATGATCTACGTTACTCATATCCCTAAGCGGGAGCGCAAGCGCGCGTTAAGGGACGTTTACGCCATCGAGCTAGTCGCCCCAAAATTTAACCCGTGGTTAGCCTGTCTGATCACCTTTGATTGCAGAGACCATCTGACCAGTATCCGTCATGGAGGTTCGGCTGCATTGGTCCTCGATCCAATTATTGATAGATTCCACCTCACGCGAGTCCTTATGGACGGCGGTAGCACTCTCAATCTGCTTTATCAGGACACCATCCATAAAATGGGCATTGATCCATCAAGAATCAAGCCCACTAAAACCACCTTTAAAGGGGTAATACCCGGCGTAGAGGCCTGTTGCATAGGATCCACAACGCTGGAAGTCGTCTTCGGCTCACCGGATAACTTTCGGAGCAAAGACCTGATCTTCGACATTGTCTCGTACCGCAGTGGCTATCACGCACTACTCGGACGAACCGCTTTCGCCCGTTTCAATGCAGTCCCTCACTACGCTTATCTAAAGCTCAAGATGCCTGGACCACATGGCGTTATAACAGTCAATGGGAACATGGAGCGCTCCCTCCATACAGAGGAGCATACCACAGCCCTCGCAGCCGAGGTGCAGTGGAGCCTCGCTAAGCCGAATACTACACTGGTAGTCAAGCCCCCGGACACTGTTAAATGAGTCTGGTCTACCCCGCAGAACGACAGTCTGGCTCATCCAGAGCTAGATTAACAATCCGTCCCCCGTCAATGCCCTAGCCTGATAGCGGCATACGTACTGCGCATACATAACTACGCATTAAAAATACCATGGGCAAGGACAGAGGTAGGATAAACATACGGTGCACGATATGGCTTGACCCTGTCCGGACCTTCATATTCCTCCACCTTTTTCTTCTTGTTTTTATTTTTGAGGTTCTTTCCAACCCACACCAATTTCTGGTGGTAACAAGGGCCCCCTTCTAGGCCCTTTATGCATTCTCGATTGTTGATCCTCTCAAAGAATCATACACCAAGGAGAAAAGCGGCGCAGACATGCGGCAGAGTGTCCAAAGGATCTTCAAGATCATCTTTTTAATTTTAGGACCTGTACACAACTTTCCCTTGTCTTCGGCATGTAAGATAGCCGTGATGCTTATTGCATGTTCTGTAAAAATACGTTTTTGACATACTTATCAGACAATAATGGAAACATTTTTCGCCCAACCCTGTTCTGTATCGGCTTATTTTTTAAAATCTGTCTTTCCACTTCATACGTCTCCAATGTATCTATAATTTTTTGCTGTTCCATGTTGTTTTCTGATCAATCTTGGATGTTTTATAATCATTTTATATCTTCTTTTGGAACTAACTTATTGACATAGTGCCAAGTGCTAGTTGTTGTTTTTTTTCCCTATTTTGTACATCGCAGGAAATCAATATCAGACAGAGTCCAAATGCCACGAAACTCCACGATGATTTTTTATGGACCAGAACAAAGATGTTGGGCCCTGGTTGCGCCCGGGAGGAGTCTCGAGGAGGGGACAGCCCAACAGGGCGCGCCAGGAGGCCCAGGCGCGCCCTAGTGGGTTGTGCCCACCCCGGGTGCCCCCCAGACCGCCTCTTTGCTCTATAAATACCCCCAAAATCCAGAAACCCTAGGGGAGTCGACGAAATATTCATCCAGCCGCCGCAGAGTCCAGAACCACCAGATCCAATCTAGACACCATCTCGGATGGGGTTCACCACCTCCATTAGTGCCTCTCCGATGATGCATGAGTAGTTCTTTGTAGACCTCTGGGTCTGTAGTTAGTAGCTAGATGGCTTTCTCTCTCTCTTGCTGAATTCTCAATACAATGGTCTCTTGGAGATCCATATGATATAACACTTTTTGCGGTGTGTTTGTTGGGATCTGATGAACTTCGAGTTTATGATCAGTTATATCTTTTTATATCCATGAAAGTTATTTGAGTTTCTTTTATCTCTTATATGCATGATCTCTTATAGCCTTGTATTTCTTCTCCCATATTTGGGTTTTGTTTGGCCAACTTGATCTATTTATCTTGCAATGGGAAGAGGTGCCCGGTAGTGGGCTTCATCTTACGGGCTTGATCCCAGTGACAGAAAGGGAAACAACACGTATGTATCGTTGCTACTAAGGATAAAAAGATGGGATCTATGTCTACGCAATAGATAAACGGATCTTTTCTACATCATGTCATCGTTCTTATTGCATTACTCCGTTTTTCCATAAACTTAATACACTAGATGCATGCTGGATAGCAGTCGATGTGTGGAGTAATAGTAGTAGATGCTGGCAGGAGTCGGTCTACTAATGTTGGACGTGATGCCTATGTAATAATCATTTCCTGGATATCGTCATAATTATTTGAAGTTCTATCAATTGCCCAACAGTAATTTGTTTACCCACCGTTTTCTATTTTTCTTGAGAGAAGCCACTAGTGAAACCTACGACCCCCGGGTCTTTTTTCTCATATATTTGCTTGCGATCTACTTTTCCTTTGCATTTTTATTCAGATCTATTAAACCAAAAATACAAAAATACTTTGCTACACTTTATTTTATTCGCAATCTTTTATTTCAATCTGTTACAATTTTTTGGCATCGCTACCCGAAAGGGATTGATAACCCCTTTAACACATCGGGTTGCGAGGTGTTGTTATTTGTGTGCAGGTGCTTGATACATCACCAACGTATCTATAATTTTTGATTCTTCCATGCTATTATGTTATCTATTTTGGATGTTTAATGGGATTTAATATGCTCTTTTATATTATTTTTGGGACTAACCTATTAACCGGAGGCCTAGTGCCAGTTTCTGTTTTTTTGCCTATTTTAGAGTTTTGCAGAAAAGGAATACCAAACGGAGTCCAAACAGAATGAAACCTTCGCATGATCTTTCATGGACCGAAAGCAATCTGGAAGACTTGGAGTCGAAGTCTGGAACTCCACGAGGAGGCCACGAGGCAGGAGGGCGCGCCCAGGGGGGTAGGCATGCCCCCACCCTTGTGGGCCCCTCGTAGCTCCACTGACGTACTTCTTTCGCCTATATATACTCTTATACCCTAGAAACATCAGACAGTGCCACGAAACCACTTTTCCACCGCCGCAACCTTCTGTACCCGTGAGATCCCATCTTGGGGCCTTTTCCGGCGATCTGCCAGAGGGGGAATCGATCACGGAGGGCTTCTACATCAACACCATTGCCTCTCTGATGAAGCATGAGTACTTTACCACAGACCTTCGGGTCCATAGTTATTAGCTATATGGCTTCTTCTCTCTCTTTGATTCTCAATACAAAGTTCTCCTCGATGTTCTTGGAGATCTATTCGATGTAATACTCTTTTGCGGTGTGTTTGTTGAGATCCGATGAATTGTGGATTTGTGAACAAGATTATCTATGAATATTATTTGGTTCTTCTCTGAATTCTTATATGCATGACACTACAAAAAAAGACACATCCGTGACATTTTGGGCTGAACAATTTTTTTCTGTCATGCTTATGACACTTCTATGACAATAATTGTGACAAACCCGGTATCATCATAGATGTGGTGGGCTCCTACTTCTATGAAAAAAAATCATGACAAAAAATGGGCTTTTCGTCTTGGGCGGGCCGGAGACGCAGCTGCATGACATTCTTTGGGCCGTCCATGACGGAGAAAACCGTGGTAGAAGCGAGGGCGAGGAAAATATCGGGGGAGTTCCTAGTTACGGTGGGTGGTCGGGGGCCGAGCGACGCGCGTTTCTCTTGTACGTACGCGCGTGTGTGCGAGGCGTTGCACTCTAACTGAACCCGAGCGAGGCGTTGGGCTCTAACTGAACCCGAGCAATTGCACTGCAGGCTACGCATTACTGAACCCGAGCGATCTATTGATCCCTTACTGTTAACTGAACCCGAGTGATTCCTTCGCTACTGCTTCTAACTGAAGCCGATCGATGCTGCCTCTAGATTAACAGTGAGTGTTATTCGGGGGGGTCGGATGAACAGTTCCCGGTGGCGGGTTGGATGAACATGACCCCGTGGTAGTAGAGGCTGTTGCCGCTGGATGAACAGGACCCCGATCGATGGAGCTGGTTCGGGGTGGATGAACAGGACCCCGTGGAGGGCTGGATGAACAGGACCCCATGGAGGGTTGGTTGAACAGTAGCCGATGGAGGGCTGGATGAACAGTAGCCCGTGGAGGGGTGGTTGAACAGGACCCCGTGGAGAGGGCTGGTTCAACAGTAGCCGGTGGAGGAGCACGTGGTGGAGGCTGGATGAACAGGAGCCCGTGGATGAATAGTCGCAGGTGGAGGCTGGAGGAGGTCGGCGGTGGATGAACAGTAGCCCGTGGAGGCAGTCGACGGTGGAGATGAACAGTATCCCGTGGAGTCCCATTTTGCGGTATGCCACACCCCTCCCGATGAACACGACCCCCGTTTCGACCGTAGTGCTCCATCACAAGTTCGTTTCCTCCGTTTTGCGGTACGCCACACCCCTCCCGATCAACAAGACCCCGTTTCGACCGTAGGAGGTCCGTTTCCTCTGTTTTGCGATACGCTAGACCCCTCCCAATGAACAGGATCCCGTTTCGACCATGGCCGGTCGAACACAAGGCCGTTTCCTCTGTTCTGTGGTACGCCAGGCCTCGTTTCCATCGGTTGTTCCGTACAAGCCGATTGGCTCCCGATGAACAGCATGTGTTCCGTTGCCTCCCGATGAACACAACGCATTCCGTTGCCTCCCCATGAACATGACGATGACCCAGTTTCTTCATTCCAACCCAGCAATGTACACGAGCCCTGGCCATATGTATGCGCGAGTAGGCGTTCGAGACCCCGCCCGTATGTACGTACGTGGCCGTATTTACTTTCTTGCACCCTGGCTGCTGTAAGTACGCGTCCATGCTACGTGCGCGCCTCTACTACGACACGTGAGCGCCTCTACTATGACACGTGCCCTTCCTTACATGGCCACGGTTCGTCGCTGTAGCCTGTAGACAGAACGATCGTATGTACGCACACGTTCGCGACCAGAATGACAACGCAATGTACGCTTCGACCGGGTGGGTCCCGACTATCACGCACTTCCTTGCGTGCGAAGATGTAGCTGGTTGGTCTCAGCAGTCAGGGGGAAACATTTTTTCGTGAAATAAGATGGCCCGTCCTGTGGGTCGCTGCTTTCAGGTGGAGGAATCATTATTTTCCGCGCAATAAGTAGGCACTTCCTTGCTGCGACCATGGACCCAGCTGTCAGCCTCTTCGCGTATAGTACTCTTTCGATGGAAGTCGTTCCTTGACCACGTTGACCACACCGCACCGAGAGCACCAGGGTGGTGGACGACGGCGAGGCCTAGGAAGGGGACGACACGGAGCCGAGGAAGACGCGGCAGTGGATGCCCATGCGGAGAGGAGTACGAGGGTTTACTGGTTCAGCTTTGGTGTGAGGCTGCCGTCGCCGCAGAATAATAGGGGGTGTGGGTGAGTGGAGGGATGGCCTGGTCAGCGGTGGGAGTAGTAGGGGGCGGTGAGGCCTCCGCAGCAGCACAGCCAGCCACGGGAGGCAAGAGCAGGCGGCACGACCAGCGCTCCTTTGGGCGGCTGGAGCAAGAAGACCAGAGGTTCAAGAAGCACTGCGGCCATTGGATGGACATCGTATGGTCATTGGAGCTAGAATCGTTCAATTTTGACTAAGTTGACAAAGCCCTCCGTCCCCGTCAACTTAGTAGGCCCACAAGTCAGCCTCCCACTATGCTGGGTCCCAGCTAGCAGGGGGAGTATTCATTTTTTGTGCGTAATAAGGAGGAACTTCCTTGCGTGCGAAGATATAGCTGGTGGGTCCGACCTATTAGCAGGGGGAACGTATTTTCGTGAAATACAGAGGCCCTTCCGGTGGGTCCTAGATGTCAGGTGGAGGAATAATTATTTTGCGCGTAATAAGGAGGCATTTCCTTGTGTGCGGCCGCAGACCCAACTGTCAGCCTCTCCACGTACAATCCACGTCCGATGGATGTCGTTCATTGACTACGTTGACCATGCCGCGCCGAGAGCACCAGGGCGGTGGACGACGGTGAGGCCTAGGAAGGGGACGACATGGAGCTGGGGAAGACGCGGCTGTGGATGCCCACATGGAGAGGAGTACGAAGGTTCACTGGTTCGGCTGCGGTGTGAGGCTGCCGTCACCGCAGAATAACAGGGGGTGTGGGTGACTAGAGGGATAGCCTGGCCAACGGTGGGAGTATTAGGGTGCGGTGAGGCCTCTGCGGCAGCACAGCCGGCCACGGGAGGCAGGAGCAGGCGGCACGACCGGTGCTGCTTTGGGCGGCTGGAGCAAGAAGACCAAAGGTTGAAGAAGCATGACGACCGTTGGATGGACATCGTACGGTAACTACAGCTAGAATCATTTATAATGACTAAGTTGACAAGGCCCTTGGTACGCGTTAACTTAGTAGGCCCATAGGTCAGCCTACGAAACGGTGCGCCCGAGATGTCAGGGGGAGGAATCATTTTTTGGGCAGCGGAAGCTAGAATATTCGAGATTGAAGAAGAAGCACGACATCCGTTGTATGGACATCACTGCTGCTAGAACCGTGTGTTGACTATAAGTTGACAAAGCCTTGCATACGCGTCAACTTACTTTTTATAGGGGACACGTCAACTTAGTAGGCCCGAAGTGTGGGACAGAGAACTTATAGCCCATTTGCGATATGTAAGAATGTATAGCCCCTTTTTGAATTCTAATGGAATTTACTACAGCCCATTTACATTTTGTTAAAAGTACAACCCATTTTCTAGCAAGGACAATGATTAATAATTTCAACCAATCGTTCAAAATAGAATTCAAAAAAATTTCCCACATTTTGATGGGATCTAAAATATTTTTTTCCAAAAATTTCTAGTCAGATTAAATACAATTTCAATATAAATTTGTATTACATAAAACTCCAACGAAACATTGCACGCGCAACAATTAATGAAATTAAAATTTCCAAAATAAAAAAATAATATTTTTTAAACTTATTACGTGTTTGGTGCATTTTTTATAGTTACTGCCTAGTTTTTATAATTACATCCCATTTAATATTTATTAAAGCCAATTTTCCTGTTAAGCCTAATGCATTCCTCCTAGGAAAGATTTGCAGCCCAGCGGGGCGGAGAATAACAAGTTGACCTTGCCTGGGTATTCCTCAAAAAAAAGTATAGCTGGGCTAGCCATTTTTAGCTTGAAAAAAATTAATATCTGGCTTGGATATCTGGCCTGGGCTAGACGGGCCACAACCCGCTCAGTTAATACCCTACTCTCCTCTGAACAACAACGAAAACATCGCTCAAGAAAAACTCTGCAGTGCTCACACCTCAAAAACACAAATACTGCTCGAGCTGCTTGGTCCCAGCTGTTGGCCGCTCCTTGTGCAATTCTCTTGTTTAATGACTACATAAGTTGACAATGGTGTGGGACCGTGATGTCAGGAAACCAGGAGGAAGCAAAAAAATATAGTTGAATAAGGAGGCACTTGCGTACGTACGCATCTCCGCCACACCTAACTGCTGAACATGTCGCCTTTTAGTCGGCCAACACTCAGCGCCATACAATTGCAGGACGGCGGTCCGACCCGCAATGTTGTATGGCGCCGAGTGTCAACACTAAAAGGCTTACATGTTCAACAGTTAGGTGTGGCGGAGATGCGTATGTTGAGATGGATGTGTGGCCACACGAGGAAGGATCGAGTCCAGAATGATGATATACGAGATAGAGTTGGGGTAGCACCAATTGAAAATAAGCTTGTCCAACATCGTCTGAGATGGTTTGGGTATATTCAACGCAGGCCTCCAGAAGCTCCAGTGCATAGTGGACGGCTAAAGCATGCGTAGAATGTCAAGAGAGGGCGGGGTAGACCGAATTTTACATGGGAGGAGTCCGTTAAGAGAGACCTGAAGGATTGGAGTATCACCAAAGAGCTTGCTATGGACAGGGGTGCATGGAAGCTTGCTATCCATGTGCCAGAGCCATGAGTTGGTTGCGAGATCTTATGGGTTTCACCTCTAGCCTACCCCAACTTGTTTGGGATTAAAGGCTTTGTTGTTGTTGTTTGTAAGGAGGCACTTGCGTACGTACAGCTATGGCCCTAGTGGGTCCCTACTGTCATCCAGTCAAAATAAAGTCATCTCGTGAATCCTCATGTTCGTTGACCATGTTGACAATGCTCGGCGCCACGGCGAGCGAAACAACTCGAAGGATGACGGAGAGGGTCTCGCGGGCCCTACGGATGGTCTGATATAGTGTCTGCTGCTCATTCAGGAAGCTAGGATCATTGGACACCTATGAGCACCTTTGAGAGACTGAGACGGCATGAAACGATAAGGCTGCGCTTGGGAGCTCTGGTTTATTTCACACCTGTATTAAGATACGTACAAGTGTAATTTACTCGTCGTTGGAAACAACGCGTAAAATACAGGCGTAATGAAACTGAGGGCCCGAGGTCTGTAAGTAAAACCGGCGGGTTACGCATGTAATTTGAGAGACTAGTGTATATTTTACTAGTCTAAATCGACCAACCAAGTGATTCGCCCGAGACCATCTGCCTTTATTTACAACCGTCAGTTTTACAAGCGGATTTGGTTGCAAAAAACGACGATCCAATCACGGCCTAAGATGATGAGTTGCTCGGAAGATCATATGGTTTCACGTCTAACCTACCCGAGTTGTTGTATAGGCTATGAATGAAACATAAGAGAATGAACTTCTTAAGCACAGAAACAACAGAAGAGGTTGATCTTCTTAACATGCAAATCACGGGCATTAGATCAACATGCAAAACAATATGAAGCATTATTCTCAGGAGGCACAGTGAATAGCTCGTGATGCCGCATGCCACAGAATTCCAAGCTCAAATTTGCAATCAAACTCACAAGGCCTGGCATTACATGGAAAACATTCAGAACAAACTCTTAAAATACCTTACATAAGTTAACATTCATGTGACTATGCATCTCAGCATAGTAAATATTTACTTTTGAACTAAAGATAGGAATAGGAAAAAATGATCGACATTGCTCACAGCAAAGGGTATCCCACTCAAAAATATCAAATGCATGTCTTCTGGCTAACATCAGTGAGCAAAAATTGACAAGGTTTTCCAATTCCAATATATTAAACTAATGTCTTCTTGCTAACACCAATGATTAAACTTTGACAAGCTTTTCCCATTCAAAATAGGTAATGCCTATGTGTGTGGAACGGTGTCACATCCCTAGCTTTTGGTAATGCCTGGTGTTTTGCATCTTGATGCATCATGTTTAAATTCTATTTATGTTGAAATGGGGATTGACCAAACCCTAGCATTAGAAAGAATTCAACTAGGTTCAAATAAAAATATTTTCAATGAACCCAAAATGCCTTCCTAAATATGTTCATCATCTTTGGATTGGTCTTGAACCTCCGCCAAAAATATTGCACATTTTTCTAGGTCAATTGGGGGTCACTGAATTAAATCATATAGTATTTGCATTTGGGCATTTACATCCTATAAAATATATTAAATGCTCAAATAATCACAAACTGAAATGTTTACTGTTGGAAATATTCCAAGCAGTGGCCACAATCAGTTGCATGATTTTTGGAAATGCTCTGGCATTTTTAATAAAGCCAAACACAATTACATAAAATAGAAAAAGAGAAATAAAAGAGAGAGAGTTACCTGGCGCTTACCTATAGCCCAGAGGCCCAGCACTGTGCAGCCCAGGAGCTGGCCCAGCCCACCACCGCTGCCAGTCATCCCCCTCCTCTGCAAGGAAGAGGAGAATCGGAGCACGCCCCCGCGCGAGCGCGCCATGCCAACAGCAGCCTGCCTGCCTCCCCAGCTCTCTAGTCGCATCGTGGAGCTGCCACAGACCCCTCTACCTCTTCCCCTATCTCTCTGGTTCCTCTCTCCCCCCTCCCCCCTAGTGTTCGCGTGCGCAGCCACCGAGCGCCTCGTGGCGCGCCGACGAGCACCACCACGGCCTCCGGCCTCCACCCGCCTCCTCGACACGCCAAGAAGCCCCGCCGTCGACCTCTACGCTGTCTCCGCCAAGCCACGTGAGCGGAAGCAGCCTGCAGCATCGTCCCCGACCTCATCTTCAACCTCCGGCCGCCGGCAACCTCGTCGTGGATTCGCGAGCTCCAGACCCTCCCCGACCTCGCCGTCTGCACTGCTGAATCTCCATGAGCCACTCACCCGAACCCCGCCTCTTCTGCACTCCGTTTACACGCCGTAGCCGTTGTTTCGTCGGAGACCGAACCGCGCCTCCGACGAGCTTCTCGCCGCCGTGGCCACAACCTCCGCAACCCCAACCTTGCACACCCACGTGCTCACCGCGCCGCGTAGGTGCCGTAGGAGCCAAGCACGCCACCCCACAGGCACCGCAGCCCCGCTCCCGAGTGCGCCCATACTCCGGCCGCCGCCACGAGCTCGACTCCAGCGAGCTCGCTCCACCCCAGCTCCTCCCGCTTGCCCCACCAGATGCACGCGAGCCCCAGCTACGCGTAGGACCAAACCGCGGTCGATTAGGTCGATCGTGGGCAAATCCCGAGCCCCTTCACCGTCTCGGGCTTCACTGGCGATGAGCCGTGGACCAAGTCCGATGGGTTTGACCGCGCTGACCAGGGGTTTTGACCTCGCCTGTGTCACTGGTGCGTGGGCCAACCCTCACTAACACTTTTAATTAGTATTAGTTTAACACTAATTAACTTAGGTTAGTTAGTTAGTCACTGACATGTGGACCCCACACGTCAGGTTTGACCTGGATGGTGCCTGTTGACCTACTGAGGTCAGCATGACGCACTGCTGATGCAGTAATAGGTTTTCTGGACTTTTTCTTATTCAGGAAATTCCAGAAAATAGTGCTAACTTCTAAAAATCATAGAAATTAATCTGTAACTCCTAATGCAAAGATTTATATATGAAAAATGATCAGACAAATTCAATCTATCAATCTGTACCATTTTCATGCATGAAAACCAAGCTATACCTGCCGTATATGTGAAAACGCATTAATGGCTTTTAAAGAGACTTAAGTTAGAGTTGCATTTGAAACTTTCGTTCAAATGGACTTCATGCAAAATGACTGCTAGCTGCATTAGCTCAAATCACAGCATATTGACATGTCATGATCATGCATCGTATTGTGCATTGCATTGATTGTGTTCTTTCTGTGTTTGCCGGTGGTTGTTCCCCCTCGGTAGACGTGTGTTCCGACGATGAGTTCGATGACACCGATGAAGAGTTATATCATCTTCAGAAGTGCCAGGCAAGCAAAACCCCCTTGTTAATTTTGATACAATCCCACTCTCTCACTCCTGCTCTCTTTTACTGCATTAGGACAACAATGTTTCAACAGTTACATGCTGCGATAGCTGAACCCCTTTCCTCTGCATGACCTGACATTGCCACAGTAAATAGATGAAACCCACTAGCATGAGTAGGAGTTGTTTGAGCCCTGATGTGCCTACTCATTCATGCTTGTTGTCATGCCTGCAACAGCTTAGAGTTGAGTCAGGTCTGGTTCATCGGGGATGAATTGGAAAGTTGTGAACATGTCCTGTAGTTGAGAGCTAAGTGTATGAGCACGATTTGGTAAAGGTAGAAGTGAGAGGCCATGTAGGAGTACATGGTGGTTTGTCTCATTGCAGCCGTCCTCAGGAACTGAGTTCTGTGTTTGTGATCCATGAACAGTTACTACCACACATTGGGTTCCGGTAACTCGACCGCTCTCGACTTATTAATCAACCTGATCTCTGTCCAGGAGATGCAACTAGTTTCTAGTGTTTGTAGGTTGTGTTAGTAGTCTACTAAGTGGAAATGTGGTCTTGTGCTTCCATGAGCCATAGTAGTCTGCTACAGCCCGGTTCACCGGAGTCCTGTTAGCCCAGTGCTACAGCCCGGATTCGCACGTTGCTGAGCGACATGCTCGATGTTGATTCATGTATGTCTGTCCCGGTAAGTTAGTGCCACTTTGGGTTTACAACTAGTCATGTCGGCCCGGGTTCTCTGTCATATGGATGCTAGCGACACTATCATATACGTGAGCCAAAAGGCGCAAACGGTCCCGGGCCATGGTAAGGCGACACCCGTGGGAACACCGTGCGTGAGGCCGCAAAGTTATATGAGGTGTTACCGGCTAGATTGATGTTACTTGGAATCGGGGTCCTGACAGCTTTGGTATCAGAGCCTGACTGCCTGTAGCATTACCAAGCCAAACTGGTCGAAGTTGAGTCGAGAAATGCTTTAGTCACATAAGGGAATTGATTGTGGGATGGAAAGTAAGGCTCTTTTTACTCCTTATACCTCATGCCCTGTGATCTGAGTCATCCTCTTCCTTTCTACGGGGATTAAGAACTAGGCCTTCTCATCTATCTATCAGGATGACGAGTTACTATGATAGAGACTTATAGGATTGATGGATTTATGCCCCAGTTCAGTTTCTACTACTTTTGTGTGTTCATAGTTGGTCTTGGAACCTTGATATTGTGCTTCTGAGTGGTTATGCCACCATTTTGCAGGATGTCTCAAATCATTTTGAGCATTTACAGCCGTTATGCTGTCCGAGTCATCCCAGGTTTTTAAACAGTCTAATGCATTTGCAAATCCATTCTTTCCGTTCCCGATGTCCCTTTGGGCCAGTTTAACCACACCAATCGGTGAGTTGAGGTACTCTATTGTATCGACATATATGTTGGAGCTATTACTATGACCCTAGGTGTCTTAGAGAACCACCCACTAATCTAGCTCTGATTTGTATTCCCAGTGTGATGATTCTAGCCACCATTCTCGAAAACATCCCGTGATGCCACTTAGTTAGTAGGCATTCTATTCCTGGGTCCTTGAACCCGAGATTCACCTTACTTACTTCATGTTGATAGTGTTTGATAGTTCCTTAGGATATTAGTAACCTTGTGATAGTCCTCGAGGTCTGTGGCATTTTCCTTTTCCAAATACCATGAACTACTTATGGCAGAAGTTCCTCGTAGAACCGAAAGATCAGAACCAGAGTGCTCTTGATGAGTTCTCGATTCCATGTTGTGACTCTGCCAGTTCTACCTTTCTGCATGGGTTATCCGGAAGAAATATGTTGAACTCGTTCGACATACTAATCTATGCATCCACAACTCAGAAAGATACATGGTCCTTTGAGTTGACCCTCTTTAGTTGTATTCCGGCCCTCGTGTATCAGTTGATAGTTAGGAGTATTTGTGCATCCTTGTTCATTGATGCCTTTTACTCTGATGGTCTGCCAAGCCATTCTACTCTGGAATGACTAGGAGAAACAAACTCCAGTACCTCATCCATTTCTAGGATTGGGTCAAAGTAGTTGTATCCCGCAGATCAAGATTCCAATCCAACTTTTGTTCTGTTATACCTTGGAGTATCACCCTCTTTCATAACAAGAGTATCGTGTGAATTGCACACACCCTCAAATGAATTCTTAACGCAGTGATACATCTTGCCATCATTGTTCATTCCTCGGTTCCCGTGTTATTGTAACTGGAATGCCGACAAGTGAATCGTGATGTGTGAAATCAATACTCCTAGCAACCCCGTTGCTTGGTAGCAAATGGACAATAATTTCATTCTTAGTGTGTTGGTTATTCAATCATCATTCTAAGATTAATCGTGCTACCTAGTCCTTATTTCTGATGCACTCTTCGGTCAATGAGTTAGGATTGTGTCAATCCCTCACTCTTTTGATCATATCATCTTGCCCTGAAAAGCAAGATTATTCTCGAGCTTAATAACCTATCGGTGGTTCGTTATTTTCCGAATATCTTCTCGGAAATATTACCGGGTTGCTCCCTGACCGATATGTTGAGTTCGTGGTCATGTTGGTTTTTCTCTAAGCCAAGCATTCTCCAAGAATCCGTGTTGGATACCCCTGAGCTAGTTGGTTAAGCTAAACAACAACTTGGAGAGTTGGAAGATAAACGCTTTCCTAACTTAGTTCATTTCTAAGGGATATCCTTTTGTGTGTGTGTGCGTATGTTGAAGAGAGATGATATCTTCATCAATTGTTCCTCGTGATCGGTTGTTGAATCTATCATCTTGTCCAAACCTTGATTTTAGTGTGGGCTATCGTTAAATCAAGTTAGAACCAATGATATTCGTAATGTTGTCTTACTTGTGGTTGATCCCTCAAGCATACACCATTTCATCTTTGGGTCTGACCAATACTATCACATTGTTCACATACTGGTGGAAGTCCAGCGATATGGAAATTCCGATGAGTTGTTGTTGAGCCCATCAGCAGCATCTTGTCTCCTCCATGATTCATGTTGAACATTAAGCTAGTGTTGGAAACTTTGTAAGCAATGCCTTCGTGTTCCGTTCATGAAGGATATGTTTGATGAAAGAAGTGACTTCCTTTGATTCACGTGCATTTGACGCAAGTTGCTGCCGTGAATTCGAGAAAGTTTATTCTTGCCTCCTCTAGAATCATCCCAAGTTAGTCATGCATACGTGTGAAGTATTCTGTGGTTTGGAGACTTGCAACCTCCATTCTATATGTATTTCTAGCACACCAAGCCATTGACTGATTTGCTCGCGGAAAAGGAGTTGCTGTGCGAATACTAGTTCATGCACAAGATTCCAATATCCTCAATGATGGTTCCCAACCTGAACTCGGTAGTGTTTAGTTGTAAGACTACTATGTGCTCATGCTTCTCTCGGACATCGTGTTCACATGTATGTAGCATAACCAGCTCATGTTTTGGATCTTGCTATCAAAGTTCATCTCCCGAGAATCTAGAAACGTCATCTCGTCGGTTTGTGTTGCAAATTTTCTTTTCCGGACATGATGTCTGAAATGTTCTGTTGCCAACCAGATCTGAATCTCAGGCAGATATGATGGTTGGAGCTATTCCAAGATCTATGAAGCAGGTCCCAACAAGGTTGATGTTCCGGCTGACACACCTAGCCAGAAGATCTATCATTCTAGTATCTTGATTGAGCAATTTGACCATCTTCCCCATGAGGATTTTGTGCAACTTATTCTAGAAGTTGTTTCTTATGGATTCTTATGCTCCCGAAGTCCGACCTTTTACTTGATGCTTTAGGTACCACACCATTTTAATAAATGGGTTGCGCTAGCACATCAAGGAGAACATTAGTAAATGTCTCTTGGTCGATCATCCAGATTTTGTTCCCTTGGACTCGCTAAGGTAAAA